>OY787663.1:20329856-22729856 GCA_963678985.1 Spisula subtruncata
ATATTTGTTGAAGTGTGTGTACTGCGTTGAAATAAAAGACCACTAACACACAGTCGATGTGTCCCTTTACTATATATACTGATATAAGGCTATATTGAACAAAAAAAAATTATGTGTCAATCCCCTGTGCTTTGATAAAGTAGATTGTTATGGGACTGAAACTGTTGAGTACGAGAGTTGTAAAGCATATTCATTTCGTCCTCGTCCGTTTGCCTCCTTCATAGCAATCAGCTTATGTTTTTTTAAACAATAGCGGAATACAATAGCCTCTATTGTAGAATTAATACATTAAATGCGAATTTTGGCTTTCTTCAGCAGTGGGGCACAATTATCTAAATTAGTTTCTGTTCCAAATATAAAAAAACCCCATATATATATAATACAAATTGCATAAAGAATAGGGCACTCATAGAATCGAAATGAATGATAGTTTACAATTTGCGGTAAGACAAGCTGTTTCCATTGTCAGGTTCGTTATGTCTATGTGTGGACAGGTCAGATGTCTGTATTTTAACGTTCTCTATGGCCGTTTCACACAAATCTAAATGTGTTTGTTGATAAACCGGCGAATGATACAACAGAAGAAACGTCTGGCAGAATGTTGAACCGTTATAATTTATATCGCAAAAACATTCAACATGGTTTTAACATTATTTGAACAATCTAGGTATGCTTAAAGTTGTTAAGTTTCCATGAGAGAGCATGTATACGGTTCTTTGAGCAAAGCTTTTATAATCCAATACACACTTCGTCCCTATGGCGCAACAAGGTTGTATATCTCTATATAACGTATCGCTCTATACAACATATATTGAGAGGTAAAACATTGTTGCACCAACGGGACGATTTGTCTGGCATTATAAATACAATATGAAGTCATCCGTGGTATGGTATGAAGTCTAAGAAACATCAAAGCTGAAACTGTTCAAACGTGTTGCATAATATATGATGTACTAGCATAAACTAGTAGCAATGTATACGTGTTCTTGATCTAATATATTATTGATTTCGCAGCACCTTCGGCTTACGTTTGATAAACGGCTTATTGAACAGAAATAAGATTTGAAGCGGTACGAGTCAAACCAGACATGGCATAATTAAATATGGTCATTTAATTGAACTAGCGAGCGTCTTTTGCGCTTGAGCAATAAACACTTCGATTTAGTGACTAAGTCTATTTCTCAGGTACGATACATTATAACGACTTTATCAAATCTTGCTTTGAAATATATCGCTACTTAGAATGAAAAGATCGTAACTTCTACTAACGACCTCATAAGACTGATACATATCGAAGGTTGCCTGCAAGACAGAAGCATGTCCTTCTTTAATTATAAGCAGTAAATACTGTCTTGCAGGCAACCCCCGATACTTAAAATATATTTTGTTTTGGATCGTTTGACCTCTGATGTTTCTGAGTGTGCGATTCATTAATACAGTGTTGGTGTTAAAATAACAACACACAATATCGACAATGTATCAAAGGTTAAAAGCTAACGTGTCAAAATAATTCCAACATTGACGCTCCTCACAGCCGTTCCTGTCGATAATGCTAAAATAAAGTACTTAAAATGCTAATGTTTGAAGAAAAGTAACATTAGAATTCAGAAACAAATCGGTGTTCCGTCTCTCCTAAATCACTTTAATAGTTCGTTGGCTAGAGGAATCAGTATGAAACAATCTGACACTTGTTCAACGTGACATAGATTGAACAGCAAATGATTATTTAAGTTCCAGGCAGAGTTGAGAAAGGCTGGGAAGCTAAATTGATAGAAACCTGCTGTCAGTAATAGGAAACGTTGTGTAGTATATTTATAACATGTAACTAAGCAAACATAAAAAAGTATCAATGTAATTATCATGTTAATAAAAATACGCACGTATGACAACATTTGCGACAGCCAATACCATAATTCAAATGTCTTAAACATGACGAAAAATAAGAAACAAATTGATATCGACACACTAGATGTCATTATTGTGTGCGTGTAATGTAATAAGAATATGTGCGCGATGCAAGAATAATTCTGCAGAGAGCCCGGTTCCAATTTGTGCATAGGAAAGAAACACCGAATTATATGTTAAACCAGATGTCGTCATGACATTTCTATTTTATTGTCAATCACAGTGAAAAAAGTGTGGTAAACACAATATTGTATAGATGTTTAGCGACTCAGCTAGACTGCCATAAACCTTGAATATCTTTAACAAGAATCAAGAAAATTGAGTGAAATTTTGCATAGCTCACTGAATTACCTTTACTAATTCTGTGTTTAAATTTTATACTGACTTATTAAGTTTATCCCCATTGGGTCTTATGCAATATTTTTGGTATTTTAATGAACAAATAGACAGGACAGAGAGTAAAACAAACCCTTATTATATCATCCTAAGATTCCGATTAATATATAATTGATTCAAATATAATTATACACAACATCCAATCGACAAGTACAATGTACAGATGTAGTTAATATTCAGTAGTTAAACACGAATGCTTCACACATTGATGTGTTTGACTTCAAAATCAAATGTCAGATAAGAAATGATACCGCTAGTTCTCACCTGCTTGTCTGCCAACAAACAACAATATTTCCCACATTAATCAAAGATATACGGCAAACTCTAGAATGTATGAAACGCCACAACTGTATATTTGTTACATTATCTAATGGTACAATTATTTAAAGAAACAAAACAATCTGTTCTTGGCATAACTATGTAAACATGAACCAATTTGCTGTGTTAGATAATGAGTTTTATGAAAACACCGAGACCAATGACCATTTATTTCAAACAAATGCATATTAAGCCATTTACATCGATCTAAAACAGTATGGTCACTACAAATTGAAATGAGCATTGACAGAACTAAATGATTGTCGACAGAATCATTAAATGGGTCATCGTTCATAACAATAACAGAATAAACATTAAACAAGACATTGACAAATTGACATCAGGGAAGAGATCGCTCCACATGGTTGTTTGTCGAATGGTGCTTGGCGACAATAACCAAGTTAATCCATTGGATCGTGTGATTGTAATGTTCTGTTAAAATTTATTTAAAGTGTATTGATTGACAACTGACGTAATTTCAATTCCAAATTTACAACCAAGTCATAATTACTCACGAGGATCAGGTGGTGTTAAATAAACTAATCAGAATGATGCACATTGGATTGCAGATCTTTGGAGAAAGATTAGTCGTAAAAACCTTTGATATTCTAATGACAAAATAGAAAACAGACGCATCTCCTGGTCACACTTGTGATAATAATGTTGATAATTATGGATATATGAAGTGTGGGAGAGCGGGTACCACCATCCTCATACGCAAAAACTTACAAAAACATGTCACTACCTTAACCAACCTTAATCATGATAGAATATCAGGGATAGAGATCAAACATGTATGTCATGTACCCATGTATATATTTTGTGTGTATATGCCATCTGATAACGATGTTAACTTATACAATGATACTCTGTCGGATGTTAAATCTATTATGTCGCATTACTGTAAAATGGGTACAGTAGTACTTGGTGGAGACTTTAACGCTCAACTTGTAACAAAATCCCGTCAATATCCTAACAGAAAATCTAGATTTTTCTCGGAGTTCGTACGTAACAACGGTCTGATATCCCTCCACAATCTTTTTAATTGCAATGCATATACCTTTGTACCAACCAGAACAAATATCGATCATGTACTTGTTGAGACTAATTCCAGCCATCTGTTCTCTAACTATAGTATCGCGGACCCACACGATATCCTCACATCCGACCACCTACCTATAATGGTCAAGGTGAACGTTACAGGCAACGGGATAACTTCAAACCTGCGGCCCAGTGCAAATGTAAATTGGTCGAAGTGCACACCAATACAACTCTCAAACTTCAATAAGGAAATAGAAAATCAGGTCACAAAAATGCACCAGACCCACGATATCGAGACGCTCGATCCCGACATTATAAACTCCGCCATAACTAATTTCATTCGAGAAGCTGAAAAGCACCTCCCTAAGTCAAAATTCAATAAGGCCGCAAAACCGTACTGGTGCCCCGAACTAAAGCACGCGCACGCACAAGCTAGGCACTTCCGGTCGCTATGGAAACAATCTGGGCGACCTAGGGGTTTCGCACATGAATCTTATACTAATTATAAGGCAGCTAAACGGACATTTAGGCGCCTGCAGAAGCGTTGTATAGACGAACACGAGAATTCCGTATTTGACCAACTTAACAAAACAGCCGAAACGGATTACAAGTTATTCTGGAAATTGCTTAAGAAAAACAGTGGAACTAATTTTGACATATGTACCACCATTAACGTAAACGGTCAAATTTTCCTAGACTCGGATGTAATAAATGGGTTTTTACACCATTTCAACGGCGTGTTTGGAAATCACGACGAAGGTGACGAACTACCTCAGTATTACCGCGCTGAATTAGATAGATACATAAGCATGGAACCAAATGCTCAGACGCAGCATCTTACCCGGCCCTTCGAATTACAGGAACTTATTAAAGTAATACCTTCCTTGTCACGGAATAAATCTCCCGGTCACGATCAGCTTGTAAATGAGCATATATTATACGGTGGTGACACAGTCAAACTCATGTTGCTTTCACTATTTAACTCTATTTTAACCCACGTCAAGGTGCCTGGAGATTGGCCAACGAGCATCATTATCCCCATATACAAGGGAAAGGGTAAGGTCAAGACAGATCCCACCAGCTATCGCCCTATCTCCCTTATTCCTGCTTTCTGCAAACTATTTGAAAAGGTTCTACTTAATCGGGTCAACTTCCATCTGAAAAAGGGGGTCTACAACTTCCCAAATAGGCAACAACAGGGCTTCCAACCCAACCTCAGTTGTTTATCAACGGCCTTCGCTGTGCAAGAAACAATTTTGTACAATATTGAACGTCATTCTGACGTCTACGTTGCCTGTCTCGATCAAAAAGCTGCATTCGACACAGTGCGTTTTGAAGCTCTTTTTCTTAAACTCGAAAGACTGCATTTCACTGGAAACTTCTTAAGACTTATCATATCAACATATACCAACCTTAAATCGATGGTACGAATCCAAGGTCACACATCAGACATTGTTCACATAAAAAGAGGAGTACGACAAGGTGGTGTATTGTCTACCTTCCTCTACTTGGTATACATTAACGACCTATTAAATGAACTTGAGCGAAACAAGTACGGATCCAAGGTCATGACCGTAAAAACCGGAAATCCCGCATTTGCTGATGATATTTCGCTGTTATGCCTAACACCCCTACACCTTCAAAAACAGGTCGATATCGTATATCAATACTGTATCCACTGGAATATTGCTATTAATGTACATAAAAGTAGCGTTACAGTCTTCACTAAGAAACGGTCCCAACCAAGAGTGGGTATTTTGTACGGCAACCAGTTCATTGATCAAACTGATAATTTCGTTCATCTTGGTATTTTGCACTCGTTTAATTTAAAAAACAAAGACAGGATTAATGAGCGTTTACACAAAGCAAGAAATGCGTTCTTCTCACTATCTGTGCAAGGTGTGCATGTCTGCGGCGTCAACCCACGTATATCTGCAAGTCTCTATACTAAAATCATAATACCGATAGCCCTGTATGGTTCGGAATTGTGGAACAATATTCTTTCCTCAGACTATTCTGCAATATCTCGATTTCAACATTCTGCTGTTAAGCGCATCCAAGGGTTACCAATAGCTACCCGTTCTGATATGGCAGAATCTATGCTAGGTCTGAACCGACTGCCGTCTAAGATAGAATCTCGCAAACTTATGTTCTTACTCAAACTTATGACCATTCCATCGGGCTCTGTGACAAGAGATATTTTTATTCGAAAACTTGTACTATTTCTAAGTGATAGATCAAAAGTAACTCTTGGATTCATCCCGGACATTTGTAACATTCTGACTAAATATGGTTTACAGTCAATTATTAATACTTTCATAACCACTCCGCAAGCTATACCGTCCAAGCGAGAGTGGAAATATGCTGTAACATCTGCAATACAACTGAATGAAACTCTCTTGTGGGACAACAGAATGTCCCAGGACACCGATTTTACTTTCTTCCGGATTCTGCACACACGAATAACTCCATCGATAATATATAACGTTTGTAAATTAAAATCTTTTAATTACATCATGTGCGTTATAGCCAGATTATGGACAAGAAGAGTTCTATTGGAAAATATTATCTGTGACATATGTGAATCCATTTATCAAGAAGAACTTGTACATGTGATTAGTGAATGTAAATGCACTGAGACAATCAGATCTCTCTTTTTAGATTCGCTTGTTGAGTACATCAGTCGAGACGATATAAATGAAATAACATCACTTGACAGTATCTCGCTCTCACTTAAACTCCTAGGAGCTCCGCTGGAACCAGTGTTTGATGTTGACACGGAGTACGAATTCCTTAGTTCATCTTATATGTATGTGAACAATTGTCTGAACATATACTCTGCTTATTGTGAAAACTAAGGTATGCCGGTAACACATGTAAATTGAACGGTCAAATAGCTGACCGCTAACCTTTTGAGGCATGTAATGCCTATCCATGTACATGAACATTTTGTAATTATTATCATGTTTCAAATTGTATAACCACTTATTACTCTGTTACTTTGTACATATTTTGTTCAATATCCTCTTCACAGAGGGAAATAAAGAATTGAATTGAATTGAATTGAACAATAACAGAATAAACATTAAACAAGACATTGACAAATTGACATCAGGGAAGAGATCGCTCCACATGGTTGTTTGTCGAATGGTGCTTGGCGACAATAACCAAGTTAATCCATTGGATCGTGTGATTGTAATGTTCTGTTAAAATTTATTTAAAGTGTATTGATTGACAACTGACGTAATTTCAATTCCAAATTTACAACCAAGTCATAATTACTCACGAGGATCAGGTGGTGTTAAATAAACTAATCAGAATGATGCACATTGGATTGCAGATCTTTGGAGAAAGATAAGTCGTAAAAACCTTTAATATTCTAATGACAAAATAGAAAACAGACGCATCTCCTGGTCACACATCGATACTAGAATCTTACAATGGAAACAGCTAGTCTGGCCATGTAATAAGTATGATTTATTTTTTAACTATTTCCGTTAAGTGCAGCTTCTTCACTCAAATTTGTTGTTATCTTTTTTACATTTATACCAGAACGGAATAATCGCGACTGTGTCCCGAATGTCAAAAAACCGTTTTAGATACATTAATTCTACAATTGAGACCATTGCATTCTAAAATCATTTACTGATTGCTACGAAGGAGGCAAACCGACGAAGATTTATAGGTTTTATCACTCTCGCAGTGTACAGTTTTATTCAGATGACAAACTACTTTATCACTACAAACGTTTCCTAGATATTACATAAGGCAGACAAATCTGAAATAGTAGCATAGTTGATTACAAGAGCTTCTGGTAGAATTTCGTATTCACGAATTCCCAGTCGATCAAATCACGTGAATATGGTGTTTGCTTTTTGTTGAATTGTGAAAGGAGTTCCAGAACGTTTATAAATTACTCCTGACACCGCTTTATGGTGTTATTTATTATCAGGAGTGTGTGAAAGAGAAGAGAATACCGTTTTCGTTTTATTGTTCAGCGGTAATACATCATATACTTGTACTAGGACCATAATGCTGGTTTTGAGTGAGATGGTCCTGCAAGCCTGTTTCGGTCGAATAATGCATTCCTCGTCTGGTCTGTCGTTATATTATATATAATTATTTGGAACAAGGATATGTTCCTGTTATCTAAACAAGTTTTTTCAAGGAAAACTACCGTAAACGTTTATGTTACTACAAATACCATATGTGTATAAAAGCATCTTTTCACTTACTGCGTATGTATACTTGTATGCAATACTAACCGTTTTCCATATGCTAGTAATAGATACACATGTTTTAATAAATTCTAGCGATAAAGTTTTTAATTAAATATGAGAAGAGAAGTAGGGCAAGGTTATGGTTGTATTTGCCATCTTCATCATAAGGGGCTTCTTACGGCCTATTTAAATGAAAATCGGAACTAGTCATATTGACCAAACTGAAGTTGAAAAAGCTTATTTTACCTTTAGTAAAGAGTGATTGTCAGACAGTTTTGTCTTGTTTTCTCAAAATATTGATTTTGTAGTTACAGCCTTCTCATTCTAAGCCAGCGAAATGCTTGTGTCAATGTACACATTTTTATTGATCTTAATGAGGCAGCAGCTTAAGTTTGATAAATTGTTAATTAAAAAGTAAAGCGATATGAAGATAACCAGCGAATCCAGACGCTGGTAATGATGTGTGATTCTAAGATTACAACGTTGTCATTAGCATTGTCATTATCGTTGTTATATACTTTGTCTAGTCAGTATTAAGTATCTTCTTGCACGCACATATTTAAAAGACTTCGATTAAGTACTCATGCAAAGACATGTTAATTTGGTTAGTCAATGAATAACATGTATTGCATTTCGTGAACGCCTGTTTCGGGTGGAAAATGCAAACCCATCTGGTTTGACGTTATATTATATTTAATCATTTGGAACAAGGATATGTTCCTGTTATTTAAACAAGTTTTTCTTGGAAAACTACCGTCAAGGTTTATGTTACAACAAATGTCATGTGTGTATAATAACATCCTTTCCATCTTTGCGTATGTATACTTGTAGTATACATTATCAACCGTTTTCCATATAATGAATACACATGTTTAATAGATTCTAGCGATAAAGTATTTAATTAAATATGAGGAGACAAGAAGGTCGGCATTAAAATAGGAATTAACGGATATGCACGAAAATTATCGGTAATAAACGAAAAATAACGGTTCTAAACGATAAAAACGGTCTACACGAAAAATAACGGTTCTGCACGAAAAATCACGGTTCTACACGGTATCTCGAATACACGTTCCTGAGTAAGAAAATGCGCCGATTTGATTGGTCAATCGCTTTGACGTTTATCGGTTCCTGATTAACGTTTTAACGGGCGTTATGCGTTAATCGTTAGTGGTTTTTCTCGAATACATGGAACTTATTCGCGAGCCGTAGTGTACGGCGTTTCGTAGTTTAGTTCTTAAATATATTATAAGACATGCCATTGTGTTCCATACATGAAAAACCATTTGAGATACATTGGCGAAGCATTACGTACACGTATTCAGTTATATGATATATAACCAAATAAATATACTGTACGTAATTGTTATATTATATATAATTATTACACTGTATAATGCATGTACAACATCAATGTTGATAATGATACACGTTCGATGTCACTACGAAGGACAATGTTGTGTGTTTTGTTTCTGTGATATATCATAGTTAAGCTATGCTACGAATCAATGCTCAATAAATATTCACATTTGCATATACGTACATTTGTTCTACTGGAATCTTGAGCAAGTATTCCGACTGTACGGCAAGTTATATTACACTGTACTTTTTATTTGACTCATAAAGGCTTCGCTTCAAGTTCAATTTGGTATTTCGTACCGTACGTACAAATGATCTTAGTTTGACCTACATCCTACTGAATAGATACATATCAGCGTATAAAATCAGGCGATTTGTATACTAGTTATAGTATTTTTCGCATATAAACATTCATACTTCCTTCAATATGGTTTTATCAGAATATTAAGCACCTTTTGTATGGTAATAAGTGAACATAACTATGAGGTCAATAAGTAGATCATATCTATATTCAGAAAGCATCAACACCATGCTTCTGTTTTATTTTTATCAAAGGATTTACGGAAATCGTAAACTTTCGTTCTAATTCAAATTCCTTACAATCCCTTTACAAATTGGATGTATGTATGGTTAATAGGAGTTAATTTTAACTCAATAAAAAATGTCACTCTACCACAATTGCAATTGGTATTTCATGTTTGGAGTAATTTAAAGAGTTCCGTAAATGCTTTGATAAAAAAAGTATACTGAAGCGTTTGAATATCTTTTTTACCTATGATATATATATTTATGAAGTTTACCAAACAAATTAAAACAAGCGCCACATACCTTAATATGGAAAGCAATTTTGCCATCTTTGTGTCATTCGTATGCTCGTACATTTCCGTTAATCCTCGGAACATTTTATAAAAACTCAAATTTAGCACAAAATTAAACCATTGTTTTAAATTTGTTTAAAATGACAACACATATTACCCGATCACGTCTGGTGTGTAACAGTATTTTCGAAAGTTATAAATCATTGTTCAATGGCAGACGAAACCCGCCTATTGTTTTCCACATCTTTTTATCGTCCTATTATGTAAATTGCGCAAGAAATTTCATACGAATTTAACATAGAAATTTAAAGAAAGTTGTTCTCAATTAGCTCACATCAGGGCTTTATCGTAATTTGGTTGAATTCAATTAACACAGATATGTGTGCATAGATAAGTGCATTAAACAAACGTGCGACATCGTCAACTCGCCCTACTCTAGTTACGTTACACTTGACCCTTTATCTTCCATTGTAGTTTACTCCAATTATGTTCATTTTGTAGAAAGTACACTCACATTTAAAAGCGTTGCCTTTAAACAATGTTGTAAACCCGTATTCTTAGTTAACAATGCACGTGAATTCAAAACATGATGCGCATGCATTTCATTAGCTCTTCAATTAAAGTCAAAATGTCCATTTCTTTTGAATTATTTGTTGCACCCACTTGACAATATTTCGTTGCCAGAAATCAAATGTTTTGAAATAACTATCACACTGCATTTTCTGAGACTCCTAAACGTGGACAAATACATTAAGTTTTAACTGTCATCGCATCCACATTGATTGTTTCAAAATGATTAAAATCGCTGTCAAATAATCCAGACTTTCCTCTATGGAAACCTTTGATATATTTCTAAATTTCCCGAGACATCATTACGATCGGAATTGTAATTCTAACAAAATAACAACATTGATTTGAAAACCAGTAATATCAACAGACAATTCTACAGAGAAAGACGAAATCATGTTCGACTGTGTCTGGTTAAGTTAGATTGTCTTGGTTTATTACTTAGTATGCACTTTACATTCTCATTATGTTTGCTTCAGATCAACATTGTCTACCTAATTTTGTTGGTATGCGTTAGTGTTTCTTGTCACAATAATGTTCATATCCGATATCCAAGTTGACAATTTCAAGAAAGTAGTTTCAATAACCTGGAATACTAACTCAGTAAAACACTTTATAATATACAAGTAACGTTACCATGTATACGCATGCAACATAATATAAACAGAAATAAAATACATCGCTTTCCATCAATATGGTCATCTAAATGTTAAAATGACATCATATGGAGTCGAGTCCGATATCGAACTACGACGTACGATTGGGTTCTTATTAAACGTTCCTGTTTGATGTTAGCATTATGCCGAACTGTATAACGCCATAAACGGTCGTTCATCTATAAGCCTAACAGTACGTCATAGATCAAATATATAATATCATAAAATCATCCGTTTATTTAGTAGTCTGAGACGTACTTTCTTCATAACAATTTGTCAGCAAGTGATACGATTTATTCCTACTTAGGATGGTATGCTATTTTGTCTAGCGGTCATGTCTGAGAACACCAGTTGTTTGTTAATAACCTCCGTAAATAGCAGACAACGGTTGTATTGAAGACCACGAAAACAGCCGATAGAATACAAATTATATACTGTACTGTTTACGTACCAGTCATTTCGAAGATATATAGAAAGGACAACAATGTCTAGCCACCTACGCTAGAGACATACTTGGTTTAAACAATATTTATTTCATAGTATAATATAAATAAACTTATTTATACAAATCAAGGATTGAGTAGTAAGCTACGCTTGTTTAGAAACTCGTTCCTTATCATGTTTAAAGTACTTAACATGTTATAATAAGGGAAGATGTTTACAAAGAAATATTTGTGCTATGTCTTCTCTTCCATGGGTTGCTAGTCGATGGTGCCGTTTCTGTGTGGATTGAATTGTCTTTGTGCAACAATATCATAACATGTTTTAAGTGAAGTTGCATCGTACATTACCCGAGTGCAGTTATCAATCATGATTACCTCCCATGATGGATAATTACGTACGTCATTCAAAGTCGCAGTATGTCATTTATTGCGGGTGATTATGGGTGTTTCCTTGAAATACCCAGTTTTGGTATATGGTTGGTTCGCTCTATGTCTCACTCTTGTGTGTGTGGCTATGCTAGGCCATGGTGCTGTTTCTGAAAGGATATGGGTTGCATGTGTGCTACCGTATTTTAAAACATTGTAAAAACCAAGTGTATCACTAATACAAGTAAGCTTAATCAGTTCGTGAAGGTCCATTTCCGTTATCGCTTGACCCAGAATTTGACGACAAAGACTAAAGGAGAGACAAAACACGGAAATATTCCATGTCACACTATAGACTCATTACGAAATATGTCCGTCATACAAAAACCCTTGACACCATAGTGTATTCATGCCAAAACTGTCTCAGTGGTCGCCGGTGTAGTGGAGCAAACATAGAGAAGTACTTCACGAGATTTACGGAACAACGATTCTATCTCTAAGTTTTCTCAGTAAAACAATCTCGGTCAAGGCGAATGATGAAGAGTGCAACCAAAGACAAGACTAGTGCCAAATTATCTAATACTAACGTTCCAACCATTTACAGCAATGGTGTCAATCAGACAGGTGTCTTAAAGTTAACATTCAGAAATACATTCCACTTTCACTAAAGTCTTGTAGATGGGAAATCATTTCGTACCGACTTCACACCCATTCTTTAACAAGAGCATAACATGAAAATGCACCCAGATTCGACGAATAACACACAGGACCACTTACAGAGACGACCAATGTAATTTAGTCTCAAAGTATTTGCAAGAACATGTTAAACGGAGCGTGTACAAATAAGGAAAGAAACATTTTATTATTGCATATGCTATACATTTTGTACTTCATGCATTAACTATTTGTTCCACATTATAGTCAGAAACCGATTACTACGGAGGTATTTTAATTACACACAAACACAATTTCCTAATAGGCCCATAGATCGTCAACCAGCGGACACGAATATGATTGTTCTGTCAATTATGTCAAATATATCCCACAAAGTACCTTTTTAATGAGATGCAGCTGTCGAGTAAAGATCTGTTAGGTGATCTGAGAGGTATCATTTTCACATGATGTATCGTACCACGGTGGCATATATTTACATGTCACTGTGGCAAAAACATAGTGACGTCGTTAACAAGCTTAGTTAACGCAAATTTGCAAACGATTTATCTATATTTTATTCACTATAACTATTCATTTAATAAGAGGCTACAAAAATAAAATAAGTTCGTTCTGAAAGCAGCCAATGCAATTGAGTAACTAATGAGCATATCTTGCTCTCGTAAGAATTGTTTCTGTTTTCCATAGACAAAACAGAGAAAGATTTTGTTTAATCATATACTAGATCAATATTTACAATTGCTTTGTCGGGATCTTTGTGAGAAGGTCAACCTCATGGTGTTTTGTATTAATATATCTCGTTTAATAAATGTGACAAAATGGGAATATTCGAAATCATGATATGACTATGCACTAATAGATTAGGAAGAAACACAAACTTTAAAAGACGATGCGGCGTCACGGTGGGACGGAATGATGCGTACGAGAAGGCAAAATTGCTACAGTTGAATGTGGAGGTTTCGTAAGATAAATAAGGACAATACTTTAATCGGAAGTCTACATTATCAAATCGATGGTTTAGAATTAGAAGGTCGTAAGTGCCACTTACGACCTTTTAAGATTCATACATATTTAGAATAAGCATCACAAGGCGATTCTTATGAGCCCATTGTCATAAAAATCTGAACTTTTCATGTTGACCAAAATGAAATTGTAAAAGTTTGTTTTACCATAAGTAAAGAGTAAATGTCAGACAGTTTTTTCGTGTTTTCTCAAAATATCGATTTGGTAGTTACGACCTTCTTGTTCTTAGCCATCGAAATATGTTATATTTTCATAACGCCCAATATGTTTTAGGCAAAACCAGCAGTTAGACATTTCAATTAAGCTGAATGATACTAAACGTATACATTAACGTCTAATTAATTGACGTACGGTACTAAGTACGAGTATAGATCAACACTTTAGATAGGGATGCATAGAGCATAATTAGTTTGTATCTGTAATGTATATTGTATAAATGGGGGTTGCCAAGTGTACCGACAACATTGTAAAAATATATATATAAATGCATTAAACATTAGAAATTCACATTTACCGAAAATGATGGATTGCACAGTATGTACTGTTGTTTTGATTATTTAAAGTCTTAATTACGATCAGTATGTGAATGTAAAATCTAGTGCAGACGCTGGTGTTAATCGAACCGTAGTAAAAACAATGAGGTCAACAAGTAAAGCATATCGTTATTCAGATAGCACCAACACCATGATTATATTGTATTAAAGGACTTACGGAAATCGTATACTTTCGTTCAGATTCAAATTCCTTATAATCCCTCTACGAATTGGAGGTAGGTATGTAAATAGGAGTTATTTAACTCGATAAAAAATTGTCACTCTACCATAATTGGTACAATGTTGTTAAAGAAATAATTATACAGCATTTAATGATTGGCATAACTTAAAGAAGTCCGAAAGTGCTTTGATAAAACGGTATACCAAACTAATTAAAGCCAGCGTCACATACCTTAATATGGAAAGTAGTTTCGCCATTTTTGTGTCATTCTAATTTACGACAAGTTGAATTACTTTGTACTTTTTATTTAACTCATTAAGGCTTCATTTTGTGTCCTATTTTGTATTTTGTGCCGTACAAATGATCTAAGTGTGACATATATCCTACTGAATTGATACATAGCAGTGTATAAAATCACGCGATTAGTAATCTAGTAATAGTATTCTTCGCCCATAAACATTCATGCTTCCTTTCAATATGGTCTTATCAGAATAAGCACTTTTTGTATGGTAAAAAATGAACATAAAACAAGAACGCAATCAATTCATCACTGTCACTAGATGGTTCGTTTCATGTCTGATAATTGCAGGGTGTCTATGTTAGGCGATGGTGCCTTTTTGTGAGAACTGGGATTGTCTGTGTACTACAGTATTTTAAAGCCGTTCAAATAACCATCGTATCACTAATACAAGTAAGCTAAATCAGTTCATAAACACCCATCGTCGGATATCGCTTGACCCAGAAGTTGACGACTGAGACTAGAAGAGAGACAAAACACGGACAAATTCTATGTAACACCATAGTCTCATTACGAAATATGTCCGTCATACAAAAACCCTTGACACCATAGTGTATTCATGCCAAAACTATCTGAGTGGTGACCGGTGTAGTGGAGCAAATATAGAGAAATACTTCACGAGATTTACGGACCAACGATTCTATTATTAAGCTTTATCAGTAAAACAATCTCGGTCAAGGCGAATGATAAAGGCAAGTGCCAAATTATCTAATACTAACGTTCCAACCATTTACAGCAATAGTGTCAATTAGTAAAGGCGTATTAAAGTACACATTCAGAAATATATATGATCATCATAATCACTTTCACTAAAGTCTTGTAGATGGGTTATCATTTCGTACATGTACCGACTAAAACTTATAATATCAAAATGCACCCAGATTCGACGAATAACACACAGGACCACTTACAGAGACGACCACTGCAATAGTCTCGAAGTATGTGCAATAACATGTTAAACGAAACGTGTACAAATACATTAAGAGACATTTGAGACTAACTATTCGTGCCAACTTATTGTCAGAAACACTCAGTAACCGATTACTACGGTGTTCCTGAAATTAAATCAAAACACAATTTCCTAAAAGGACCGTAGATCATCAACCAGAGGACATGAATCTGATTGATATGTCAATTATGGGCAAAAAAATATCCTATGAAGTGATTTTTAATGACATATAGCTGTCGAGTAATGATATGTTAGGGGATATGAAAAGTATGATTTCCACATGAGTTATCGTAACATGGTGGCTTAGATTTGCATGTTACTGTGGCAATAACTCAGTGACACAGTAAATGCAAAACCTCAATCGCAATCGACATGTGATTCCCTATGTAGACCCCATGCTGGTCACATTGGGTAACTTGTAAAACAGCTAACTCTCGAAAGAATTTTATTCAATTAATGGATTTGCTAAGATAATGTAACGATAGAAGTTTTCAGGACAGAAATCGTGAATTTTAGTCGAGTCAAAACAACGAAAACAACATTTGGAAACTCAGGTCGTGTAACTTATATATACATGATTAATAGCTGCAACTGCTTTACCAGGATCTTTGTGAGGAGTTCAAGCTCACGATCTTTACTATAGTGATAAATATTTTGATTATTGGGCGATGTGAATATGCGGAATCATGATAAGACAATGCACTACTAGATTGGGACGAAACAAAAACTTTAAAAGAAGATGCGGCGTTACGTTTGTACAGAACGATGTGTACGAGAAGGCGAAAAAGTTACAGTATTATATATCGCGCTGTCGTAAGATGAATAATGACAATACGTCAATCGAAAAACTACATTATCAAAATATATTTTATTTTCATCAAGACCAATACGTTAAGGCATAAGCCGGCATTTAGATATTTAAGTTAAAATGAATGAAATAAAACGCATACATTAACGTCTAATTAATTGAGTATATGTACACACTTGAAATAGGAATGAATAGATCATAACTAGTTGTATGTGTACTATATGATGTTTAAATGGGGTTTAACAAGTGTACCAACTAAAAATAAATTGTATTAAACATTACGAATTCACATCTACCGAAAATGATGGTTTGTAAAGTATCTAGTGTTGTTTTAATTATTCAAAGTTTTCATTACGATCAGTATGTAAATGTAAAAATTAGTTCCTACGCTGGTGTTCAATGAACCATAGAACAAACAATGAGGTCAATGCGTATATCATATCTGTATTCGGCATTCAGCACACAATAATTCTGTTTTATCAAAGGACTTACGGAAATCGTTAACTGTCGTTCAAATTCTAATTCATTGCAATTCTTTTACAAGTAGAAGGTATGTATAGTTAAAAGGAGTAAATAAACTCGATATAAATTGTCATGTTACCAAGCTTGATAGTTGCTAAAGAAATAATTATACAGCATTTAATGTTTTGCGAAATTTTAAGATTGTCGTTAGTGTTTAGATTAAACAGTATACAAAATACGTAAAGCATGCGCCACATACCTTAATATGGAAAGCAATTTTGCCATCCTTGTGTCATTCGTATGCTCGTACATTTCCGTTAATCCCCGAAACATTTTATAAAATCTCAAATTAAGCACAAAATTAATCCATTGTTTCAAATAAGTTTAAAATGATCACACAAATAACAAGAATTTAGTCTGATGTGTAACTGTATTTTCGAAAGTTATAAATCATTGTTCAATGGCAGACGAAAACCGCCTATTGTTTTCCACATCTTTTTATCGTCCTATTATGTAAATAACGCAAGACATTTCACACGAATTTAACATAGAAAATTAAAGAAAGTAGTTCTCAATTAGCTCACATCAGGGCTTTATCGTAATTTGGTTGAAATCAATTAACACAGATATGTGTGCATAGATAAGTGCATTAAACAAACGTGCGACATCGTCAACTCGCCCTACTCTAGTTATGTTACCCTTTATCTTCCATTGTAGTTTACTCCGATTATGTAGTAGGTACACTCACATTTTAAAAGCGATGCATTTAAACAATGCTGTAAACCCGCATTCTTAGTTAACAATGCACGTATATTCAAAACATGATGCACATGCATTTCATGAGATCTTCAATTAAAGTCAAAATGTCCATTTGCCTTGAATTATTTGATGCACGCGCTTTTACAATATTCGGTTCCCAGAAATTAAATTTTTTAAACGCACTATCCTATTGCATTTTCTGAGACTCCTGGACGTGAACAAATACATTTAGTTATAACTGTCATCGCATCCACACTGATAGTTTCAAAATGATTAAAGTCGCAGTCAAACACTCCAGAATTATCCTCTATGGAAACATTTGAAATATTTCTAAATTTCCCGAGACATCATTACGATCAGAAATGTTATTCTAACAAAAAAACAACATTGATTTGAAAAACAGTGATATCAACAGACAATTCTTCAGAGAAAGACGAAATCATGCTCGGCTGTGTCAGGTTAGTTAGATTGTCTTGGGTTATTAGGACGTTTGATGCAATTTACATTCTCATTATATTGTTTCAGAGTAATATTGTCTACCTAATTTTGTTGGTAACCGTTTGTGTTTTTGTGACAATAATGTTCATATCAGATATACAAGTTGACAATTTCAGGAAGTAAGTTTCAAATACCTGGAATATTCACGCAGTAAAACACAATAATAATAAACAAGTACCATATATCCACATGCAACATAGCATAAACACTTATGAAAAATGCATCGGTTTCCATCAATCTAGCTGTCTAAATGTTAAAATAACAATTTGTCAGAATATGATACGATTTATACCTACTTAAGATAATGTGCTACCGGTATTGTACTATAGTATGCTTATATTTCTAGTGACAATGTCTGAGCACACAGGTCGTTTTGTTAATGACCTCCGTAAAGAGCAGACACGACTGGTGTTGAGGATGATGGAAACAGCTGATAAAATACAAATTGTTTACAGCGTATGCACCAAAAAAGGTATGAGAAAATCCGACAGGAAAGGTAGCACTCAACCCAACCATTCAACGTTCTATAGAAAGGGCAACAACTTTTAAGTCACCTATGCTAGCGACATACTTAACATGTTACATGTTACCATAAAGGGAGTCATTTACAAATCATAAATAACGCAGAGATTGTAAACGTATTCTGTCGGTTTCTGTTTCTTTTTGAACTACTAATTGCTTCTCATCGGCCAGCGTCCCTACGATGCCTAAACACGGGGTACATGTCGGAGTCACGGACATCATTCAGCGACTAGTTTGTAACCAAATGTATAGCAGGTATCTAACTTCCATACACGTAAAATGCGTCATAAAACTTATGTCTTTGTGTGAGATCAGACGTACTAGTGTATTTGTACTGATCTGACTTTAAACAATTTTTAGAGCAAACATCAACGAACTTTTGGATAACCCCATGTAGTTAAATTCTGATAGTGTTAATCTAGACAACATACACGTCACTTTATCTTCATCGCATCGTTGTCTTTATACTTGCAACCTAGTTCATATTACCTATGACTTCTTGCACGCAATTGATTATGTAACGACGCGAATATAGTGATTATTACCTATTTGGCCATATGTCACAACAACTACTTGATAAAGTGGACTGGTCCAATAGTAAGGACACGGTAGTACAACTGTTAATAATAAAGACTTTATTTAACGAGGAAACTTATTTGACAATACTGGTATCAGTCTTCCATCAGATTCGTAAAGAAACCCCAGAAAAAAGACACTCATATTTCGTAAATCAAAAATGTGTTCTATATACGGTACACATCGCTACTGTATGTCTATGTAGAGATAAGAACGTACATGTAGCACTTAACAGTTTTCTTGTGGTAGATGCGAATTGGCAAAATTGAAAAATATTAATTAGCAGCAAATAGTGAAAATAAATTGCTTGTGTAAGTTCAAAACATTTTTTAAGCTGGAATCTAAGGTATTGAAATAATTGGTCATGTTTTACAAGAATTGAGATGAGCTAGAAAATGACCTCTGACCTGTATGTAAAATATAGCAGCTGAAATGAGAAACTGGGGGTCGGCTAGCTCGGCATGATATTTTCATTTGACGGGTGGGGTACAGACTTTTTCTGATAGTGAAAAAAGTGCATGGATGGCACCCTATTTGCTTGTTATTAGTGGAAAGTGCTTATATTTTGCTATCCAGGTGCAGCATAATTATAGTTAATTTTCCCGCAGGTAAAAAATTTTGAACACGCGAATACTTGCGTTTTTGCCTGAAATAGCGGTCAGAATTGCGTATGAGACATGCACTGATGTGAGTACCATACATCTTAGGGTTCTGACATTGTTTAATAATGTTTGCATTTTTGAAACTTCAGGATGTGGTTAATAGTGTGAAATATTTCTTTGTTTCAGGTCTGATTGTGTATTTCCGTGACAGACTGGTTTAAGTTGTCGGTGTGAGTCGGCCGGGGGAATTTCACGAGAAACTGTTTATTGCTACCACAGGGTGTTCCATAATATCTGTTACAACCGAATGATTTTAGACAATGCTTTCTATAGAATATCGCTTTTCATACAAGTGCGGTTCATTAATTCATTGTGAGTGAAAATAATCACAACACAATATCTCGACAATGCATCAAAGGTTAAAAGCATACGTGTCAAAATAATTCCAACATTGACACACCTCACAGCCGCCCCTGTCGATAACACTAAAATAAAGTACTTAAAATGCTAATGTTAGGAGAATATTAGATTTCAGAAAAAAATCGGAGGTATGTCACTCGGTCTAGAGGAATCAGTATGAAACAATCTGACACTTGTTAAGAGTTCAACTTGACATAGATGGAAAAGCAAACGATTATGTAAGTGTTCCAGACGGAATTGAGAAAAGCAGTGAAGTTAAATTGATAGAAACCTTCTGTCAGTAAAAGGAAACGTTGCGTTGTATATTTAAAACATATAACTAAGAAGACATAAAAAAGTGTCAATGCCATTATCATGTTAATAAAGATATGCACATATGACAACATTTGCGACAGCCAATACAAATAATGTCGCAAATACCATTGCGAGCAGGAAGTAATTCAAATGTCTAAAACATGACGACAAAAAAGAACAAATTGATATCGACACACTATCATTATTGTGTGCGTGTATTGTAATACTAATATGTGAGTGATGCAAGAATAATCTGCAGAGACCCCGGTTCCAATTTTTGCATTGGAAAGAAATACCGAATTAAATGTTAAAACAGAAGTCGTCATGTCATTTCTATTTTATTGTGAATCACAGTGTGGTAGGTGTTTAGCCACTCTGCCAGACCGCCATATACCTTGAATATCTTTAACAAGAATCAAGAAAAATGAGTGCATAGTTCACTGAATTACCTTTACCAATTCTTGGTTTAAATTCTATATTGACTTATTAAGTTTCTCCCCATTGGGTCTTATGCAATGTTTTTGGTATGTTAATGAACAAATGGACAGGGCATCCGAAGATTCGGATTAATACTAGTGTGTAAATATACACAATATTCCATCTACAAGTAGTTAATATTCAGTAGTTAAACACGAATGATGCATATATTTATGTGTTTGACTTTAAATCAAATGTCAGATTAGAAATGATACCGTTAGTTCTCACCTGCTTGTATGCCAACTACTAACAATATTTCCCACATTAATCAAAGATATAGGGCAAATTATCCAATGTATGAAACGCAATAACAGTATATTTGTTGTATTATCTAATGGTACAAGCATTTAAAGACACAAAACATTCTACTCTTGGCATAATTATGTATAAATGTACCTATTTGCTGTGTTAGATAATGAAGTTTTATGAAAACACCGAGACCAATGACCAATTATTTCAAGCAAATGCAAATTAAGCCATTTACAACGATCTAAAACAGCATGGTCACTACAAATTTAAATGAGCATTGACAGAACGAATTCATTGTCGACATTATCATTAAATGGGTCATCGTTCATAACAATAACAGAATAAATATTAAACAAGACGTTGACAAGTTGACATTATGCCAGAGAAGAGATCGCTCCACCTGGTTGTTTGTCGAATGGTGCTTGGCGATAATTATCAAGTTAATCCATTGGATTTACTGTTAAAATCTATTTAAAGTGTATTGATTGACAACTGACGTTATTTCAATTCCAAGTTTACAACCAAGTCATAATTACTCACGAGGCTCAGGTGTTGTCAAATAAACAAATCAGAATGATGGACATTTGATTGCGGATTTTTAGAGAAAGATTAGTCGTAAAAACCTTTAATATTCTAATGACAAAATAGAACAATAGATAACAGATACATCTCCTGGTCACACGTCGATACTAAAATCTTACAATGGTAACAGCTAGACAGCTAGGGTCACCATGTTATAAGTTTGATTTATTTCAACTCTTTCCGTTAAGTACATTCCCTGCAGTCCAAGTTGTGGTTATCTTTTTTATATTTATAACGGAAGTGAATAATCGTGACTGTGTCCCGAATGCCAGCATCTGCATTAAATATATTAATTCTACAATAGAGGCAGTATCATTCTAAAACACATTTACTGATTGCTACGAAGGAGACAAACCGATGAAGATAAATAGGTTGTATAACTCTCGTACTGTACAGTTTTATTCAAATGACAATCTATTTTTCACTACAAACTTTTTCTAGATATTACAAAAGGCAGAAGATTCTGCAATACTAACATAGTGGAATACAAGAGCTTTAGGTCGAATTTCCTATTCACAAATTCCCAGTCGATCAAATCACGTGAAAATGCTGTGTGCTTTTTTGTGAATTGTGAAAGAAGTTCCAGAACGTTTATAAATCACTCCTGACACCGCTTTCTGGAGTTATTTATTATCAGGATTGTTTGAAAGAGAAGAGAAGAACGTTTTCTTTTTATTGTTGACCGACAAGGGCAATACATCATATACTTGTAAAAGCTGGCTTCGAATGAAAAAGTCGTAAGTACAAAATCAATAGTTTGAGAAAATAAGAAAACAACTGTCTGAAATTTAAATGAAAATCTGAACTTTTCATGTTGACCAAACTGAAGTTGAAAAAGCTTATTTTAACATAAGTAAAGAGTGATTGTCAGACAGATTTGTCTTGATTTCTCAAAATATAGATTTTGTAGTTACGAGCATCTCATTCTAAGCCAGCAAAATGCACTTGTGTCAATGTATGCGTATTCCTGATCGGAAAAAGTATTGATCTTAATAAGGCAGTGACTTAAGTGCACGAACATATCTAAAAGACTTCAATTTAGTAATCAAAGACATGTTAATGTGTTATATCAATGAGTAACATTGTTTTGCATTTCGAGCAAGACTGTTTCGATTGAATAATGCCTTAAACATTTATGTTACAACAAAAGTTATACCATAATTATTAGCATCCTTTCGCTTGCTGTGTTTTGTTTTTTATATAATATCAACCGTATTCCGTATACTAGTAATGAATACACATGTTTTAATAGATTCTAGTGATAAATTATTGCATTAAATATGAGGAGACAAGAAAGGCAACACTAGGGGGGTAGTTTAAATCGACCAACTACAGTATATTAAAACATGTCAATGTATAAGTACATGCGTGTACTATCATTATGATTTCACAAAGTGCGCATGGTCCAAAACTCATAAATAGGACACTACGATTCACATGTCCTTCCACATCCCCTCAGGTTGGAAATTAAACACGCCCCTATAAAAATGGGATATACACTACATTTTGTAATAATCATGACAAAGCAGCTGTTAGTACTAGATAATTACATATTTGTAGAAATTCCTCACTTACCTCAATATAACTAACAACCTATCCGTGTTCATTTTGTCACTATGAATATCGTAATCGTCCACTAAAGAGCTAATCATTGAACTTACAATGCATTAAACAGAAATTGGTATCTGCTCGAATACGTTTAGTCATTGCAAGTATTTCATTAGCGTGCTTTAATCTGTTCAGCACTTAATAACAAGAAACAAAAGACTTGTTTAAGATAATTTTTCTAGAACTTTTCTTGATTATATATTATCTACATACACCATTCAAAAGATATATTCTTCCTGCTGTTTCCACATAAATAGTTGATATCCGGAACTCTGTGCAAGGTGGTTTTCCCCTTAATTTACATGTAGGTACAAACGAATCTGGCCTAGTAAGACTGGTTTTGTATTCATATGCAAAAACAACTGACCCCCACTCATTTTCAAAATAAACACAAATCCTATGTTTATATATTTGTAACATTAATCATGATTACCACAAATTACTACTGAACTATATAAACCAGACGGTAATGAAATAGCCTTATGGCGTTGTACTTTTTATTAGCCTAACAATTTTGCAATTCTGAGCAATTCATATGACTTATCACTAACGTCTATCCATTTGCTAACAAATGCTTTCAAAGAAGTGACACCATACTAATTTGATATTCATTTGCCACCTATGATGCCCGTAGCATTTCAACAAATTGCTTTCATCCTATTTGAACTAGTACCATAATTGTAATAAACCACAGTTGGTCGATACCAACCCGGCCATGTATTATAGATGGACTAAATACAATAGATTGCCATATTGCTGACTAAGAATGAGATTTTCATGAAAATAGACGACGCTTGTTGATCTGTCCTCCGGCCAACCCATTGTTCCTTACTAGTGGGTTATAATAAACTTCTGGAAGAGAATAAACTATAAAACGACTATGTTGCGTATTTAATTTCAGTGATATGTCGTAGTAAGCTACGGTACGAATCAATGCTTAGTAAATAGTTTCATTTGCATATACATTTGGTCTAATGGAATCTTGAGCAAGTTTTTCTAATTTACGACAAGTTGTATTACTTTGTACTTTTTATTTGACTCATTATGGCGTCGTATTGTGTTCCATTAGGTATTTTGTGCCGTACAAATGATCTAAGTGTGACCTATATCCTACTGAATAGATACATATCAGTGTATAAAATCACGCGATTTGTATAGTAGTAATAGTATTCTTCGCTCATAAACATTCATGCTTCCATTCAATATGGTTTTATCAGGATAAGCACTTATCATATGGTAACAAGTGAACATAAAACAAGAACGCAATCAAGTCATCACTGTCACTAGATGGTTCGTGTTATGTCTGATAATTGCAGGGGTGGCTATGCTAGGCGATTGTGCCTTTTGTGAGGATTTGGATAGTCTGTGCTATAGTATTTTGAAGCCGTTCAAATAACCATTGTATCACTAATACAAGTAAGCTTAATCAGCCCATACAGGTCCAGTGTCAGTTATCGCATGACCTAATACTTGACGGCTGAGACTAGAAGAGAGCCATAACACGGAAATATTCTATGTCACACCATAGTCTCATTACGAAATATGTCTCGACACCATAGTGTATTCATGCCAAAATTGTCTGAGTGGTCGCCAGTGTAGTGGAGCAAATATAGAGAAATACTTCACGAGATTTACGGAACAACGCTTCCATAGCTAAGCGTTATCAGTGAAAAATCCCGATCAAGATGAATTACGAAGAGTGAAACCCAAGGCATGTGCCAAATTATCTAATACTAACGTTCCAAACATTTACAGCAATTATGTCAATCAGTAAATCAGTATTAAAGTTAACATTCAGAAATACATTATGCTCATTCATAAGCACTTTCACTAAAGTCTTGTAGATAGGTTATCATTTCGCACCGACTTAAACACCCATTCATTAACAAGAGTATACCACCAAAATGCACCCAGATTCGACGAATAACACAAAAGACCACTTAGTAAATATATATTTACACAGCCAACGTTATAATCTCAAAGTATGTGCAAGAACATGTTAAACGACGCGTGTACAAATAAGGTAAGAAACATTTGATTATTGTATATGACATTCATATTCACATGTACTACATGCACTAACTACTTGTGCCACATTATAGTCAGAAATCGATTACTACGGAGGTACTTTAATTACACGCAAACACAATTTCCTAATAGGACCATAGATCATCAACCAGCGGACACAATCTGATTGTTCTGTCAATTATGTCAAATATATCGTATGAAGTACCTTTTAAATGAGATGAAGCTGTCGGGTAACGATCTGTTAGGTGATCTGAGAGGTATCATTTCCACATGATGTATCGTACCACGGTGGCATATATTTACATGTCACTGTGACAATAACATAGTGACGTCGTTAACAAGCTTAGTTAATGCAAATTTGCAAACGATGTATCTATATTTTACTCACTATAACTATACATTTGATAAGAGGTTACAAAATTACAATAAGTTCGTGCTGAATGCAGCCAATGCAATTGAGTAACTTATGAGCGTATCTTGCTCTCGTAAGTATTGTTTCTGTTTTCCAAAGACAAATTGGGAGCAAAACGGAGAAAGATTTTGTTCAATCATATATGCTAGATCAATATATACAATTGCTTTGTCGGGATCTTTGTGAGAAGGTCAACCTCATGGTATTTTGTATTAATATATCTCGTTTAATTAATGTGAAAAAAATGGGAATATTCGAAATCATGATATGACAATGCAATAATAGATTAGGAAGAAACACAAACTTAAAAAACGATGCGACGTCACGGTGGGACGGAACGATGCGTACGAGAAGGAAAAATTGCTAGAGTTGAATGTGGAGGTTTCGTAAGATGAATAAGGACAATACGTTAATCGGAAGTCTAAATGATCAAATATGTTTTATTTTCATAAACGCCCAAAATGTTAAGGCAAAAGCCGGCAGTAAGACATTTCAATTAAGCTGAATGATATTAAACGTATACATTAACGTCTAATTAATTGACGTACGGTACTAAGTACGAGTATAGATCAATACTTTAGATAGGGATGAATAGAGCGTAATTAGTTTGTATCTGAAATCGATATTGTTTAAATGGGGGTTACCAAGTGTACCGACTACATTGTAATTTTTAATATAAATGCATTAACCATTACAAATTCACATTTACCGAAAATGATCGATTGTACGGTATGTACTGTTGTTTTGATTATTTAAAGTTCTCATTATGATCAGTATGTGCATGTAAAATCTAGTTCCGACGTTGTTGTTCATCGACCCATAGTACAAACTATGAGGTCAATAAGTATATCATATTTATATTCAGAAAGCATAAAGACAATGCTTCAATTTTATAAAAGGACTTAAGGAAAACGTCAACAGTCGTTCATAACTTCAAATTCAAATTCCTTATTATCTCTTCACAAATTGTGTATGGTATAGGTATGTATGGGTAATAGGAGTTAATAACTCAATAAAAATTGTCACTCTACCACAATTGCAATTGGTATTTCATGTTTGGAGCAATTTAAAGAGTTCCGTAAGTGCTTTTATAAAAATATAAAAAAGTATACCAAAATACTTAAAGCAAGCGCCACGTACCTTAATATGGAAAGCAATTTTGCCATTTTTGTGTCATTCGTATGCTCGTACATTTCCGTTAATCCTCGAAACATTTTATAAAAACTCAAATTTAGCACAAAATTAATCCATTATTTCAAACTAGTTTAAAATGATCTCACAAATAACCCGAATTAAGTCTGATGTGTAACTGTATTTTCGAAAGTTATAAATCATTGTTCAATGTCTGACGAAAATTGCCTATTGTTTTCCACATCTTTTTATCGTCCTATTATGTAAATTACGCAAGACATTTCACACGAATTTAACATATAAATTTAAAGAAAGTAGTTCTCAATTAGCTCACCTCAGGGTTTTATCGTAATTTGGTTGAAGTCAATTAACACAGATATGTGTGCATAGATAAGTGCATTAAACAAACGTGCGACATCGTCAACTCGCCCACCTCTAGTTACACTTGACCCTTTATCTTCCATTGTAGTTTACCCCAATCATGTAGTAAGTACACTCATATTTAAAAGCGATGCATTTAAACAATGCTGTAAAACCGTATTCTTAGTTTACAATGTACGTAAATTCAAAACACGATGCGCATGTATTTCATGAGCTCTTCAATTAAAGTAAAAATGTCCATTTGCCTTGAATTATTTGATGCACGCGCTTTTACAATATTCGGTTCCCAGAAATTAAATTTTTTAAACGCACTATCTTATTGCATTTTCTGAGATTCCTGAACGTGAACAAATACATTTAGTTTTAACTGTCATCGCATCCACACTGATAGTTTCAAAATGATTAAAATTGCTGTCAAACACTCCAGAATTATCCTCTATGGAAACATTTGAAATATTTCTAAATTTCCCGAGACATCATTACAATTGGAAATGTTATTCTAACAAAGTAACAACATTGATTTGAAAAACAGTGATATCAACAGACAATTCTACAGGGAAAGACGAAATCATGCTCGACTGTGTCTGGATAAGTTAGATTGTCTTGGGTTATTAGGACGTTAAATGCAATTTACATACTCATTATTTTCTTTCAGAGCAACATTGTCTACCTAATTTTGTTGGTAAGCGTTGACATTTTTGTCACAATAGTTCTCATATCAGATATCCAAGTTGAAAATTTCAGGAAGTCAGTTTCAAATACCTGGAATATTCATTCAGTAAAACACAATAGTAATATACAAGTACCATATATCCGCATGCAACATAGCATAAACATAAATGAAAAAATACATCGGTTCCCATCAATCTAGTCGTCTGAATGTTAAAATGACGTCTCGTTGACTCGAATATCAAACTACGATGTATGATAGGGTCCCTTTTAAACGACCCTATGTGGCGTTTACATCACGCTAACGTTAATTGTTCTTGCATCGTAAAGAGTCCTTCGTGTATATCCCTACGTCATAGATCAATTACATATATAATAGCATAAAGTTATCCATGGATTTTGAGAGACGTAATTTCTTCATAACAATTTGTCAGAATATGTTACGATTTATACCTACTTAAGATGATGTGCTACCGGTATTGTACTTTGGTATGCTTATATTTCTAGCGGCAATGTCTGAGAACACCGGTCGCTTTGTTAATGACCTCCGTAAAGAGCAGACACGACTGGTGTTGAAGACGACGGAAACAGCTGACAAAATACAAATTGTTTTTTGCCTATGCACCAAACAATTCAAAGTTCTATAGAACGGGCAGCAACGTTTAGTCACCTACGCTAGCAACATACTTAACATGCTACCGAGCTATTTACAAATCATAACGAACGCAGATATTTTAAACGTATTCTGACGGTCATCAGTCGGACGATTTATTTTTAATTAAGTCTCCTTTTTGAACATTTCGGAGACACGGACATCATTCAGCGTCTAGTTTGTGACCCAGATATAGCAGGTATAGTCAATTCAATAAGCAATACTATTCGAAAGAATAGCAGTGAATACCGTTAACTCAGGTATTTAACTTATACCCAGTTAAACCTAGTTAAAAATATAGCACACCTGTCGGACCAAAGTATTTACACCCGTTCACAATTGACTTTGAAAGTAGAATCTACCGTATCTAACTTCTATACATGTAAAATGCGTCGTCAAACCTACGTCTTTATGTGACGTACTTATATATTTATAGTTGGATACTGACAGTGTTAATCTAGACAACATACACGTCACTTCATCGTAATCGCATCGTTATCTTCATACTTGCAACATGGTTCATATCACTTCTTGCACACACTTGGTTTATTGAGTAATGAATTAAATATGGTGTATGTTTATCAATTAGGTAATGTGACACAAAATTACTTGAAAAGTGGACTAGTCCAGTAGTTAGGACACGGAAGTTAAATTGAAACTTTTGAAAATCTTTCGTAAATCATTTATATTCTGTAGCATTATTTAATTTCGATGGGTCGAAATTTCGTGGTTTTGGTAAAAAAGAGCGTTTCGGTGTGATGTCAATTTGTGGATTTTACATTTTAGATAATACATAAATACAGGGGTTAAATGTTGTTCGATGGTATTTGATTTCGTGGTTGAAATGTAAAGTACGAAATCTACGAAATTTAATCCCCACGAAATTTAATGATCAGCAGTATTATATAACTATTGTATGTCCAGTAAATTGGAATATGCAGAGATAAAGTGCATGTACAGGGTGTACCTTAATATTTGTCACATCCGGATGCCTTGAGACAATGCCTTATTTCCTGCGACGTATTCAATTATGTCAATAGAAACATTGAAACATCTTAAAGTTTTATTCAATACATTGTATATCGTAACATAAGCATATTACATTCGGCTGTTATGTGACATCCTGCATGTGGATATATCCAGAATCACAAGACGGTGCTTACTTTAAGTATTCTATAAAACGCACATTTAGTCTACCAATTCATTTGATTATACTTCTGGTGAATTCGTCAAGTTTACATTGACTACATTTTTTGTTTCTGAGTGTTTCATTTCTTACAAGTCCAATTCATTAAATCATTTTGTGTGAAAAAATAACAATACAATATCGCGACAATTCATCAAAGGTTAAAAGCTTACGTGTCAAATAATTCCAACATTGACGCTCCTCACAGCCGTCCTTAACGCTAATAATGCTAAAATAAAGTACTTTAAATGCTAATTTGTGAATACAAGGAACATAAGGTTTCAGACACAAATCGGAGTACCGTCTCTCCTAAATCACTTTAATGGTTCTTTGGCTAGAGGAATCAGTATGAAACAATGTGACACTTTCTAGAGGTAAACTTGATTAACCTGCGGCCTTGAGCCGCAGGTTATATTTGTATGCAACAAGAACAATGTTCATGTAGGGGCACGTGACCTGTTCTGGATGGTTTACCATTTCAAAAACAAAATCCAAAAAGATCAGCATTTTTTTAAGAATGTCGTGAACCAGACTAATACCATTTTTTTTTTAGATTCGTATGGATCTATTTTATTTTATTTTAAAATAAAGTATTAACCATAATTTACCCCTTTAAGTAATAATTAATAAGAAAAAAATGTATTTCGAAATGTGTTTTAACGCGCACTTGACCTTTCGTTAGTCTGGTTCACGCGTTCAAAACTAAATCCAAAAAAATGAAGCACTTTGTGCGAATGTCGTAAACCAGACTATTTCACTATTATTTTATTTTTTATTTAAAATAAAGTAATGTAAGTTAATAACTATAATCATTTCTTTTACCCCTTTAAGTAATTAAAAATAAGAAAAAAATGTGTTTCGATATGTGTTTTGGCGTGCACCTGCAGTCTGGATTACCTCTCCTAGATCTACGTTAAGTAGGTCAGGCCGAGGCGTCGGCATTAAACACCCAAATCTTACCAAAATAGTAACGTTTTTACCCAAAAACTTGTATTTAACTAACAATATGGGGTTGATTTACTATATTACGCATTTTAATGACCAGTGATGACTAAATAAACGTAAACTAGCAAGTTTTTCGGCAAGACTCGGCCCAGTATCATTTCGAACCGACGTTTGTCCATAATATTTGCACGTCGTGAGAATCGCTTTATTTTACGGGACTGTCTAATTTACTGACGCATTCTACTGACAACATAGATATAGAGGGATTTCACTGACGGATCTACTGATGGGTTAAACAAAGAAGGATTATCGAAACGTATAATGGGTGTGAATGGTGTAATTATATAGGATAATAACAAAAGTTTTTTTTACAAGTATTTGGGTAAAAAAACATTCATACTTTCTGACAGTACGTGCGCCTATACCCAAATATACAAAAGTATGAACGTTTTTTTTACCCAAATACTTGTAAAAAAAACTTTTTGTCGTAAATAAACTATATTACGCATTTGAATAACTAATAATGAAAATAGCACCATTTTTCGGTAAATTATACTAGGTAAATATACCCAAACACACATAAGCCTACAAAATCAGAAAGGTTTGTAAAATTCCGCATTTTTCGTCGGGGACTTGGACTTTTAATTGTTTCTTTGGCTCACGTGTGTGCATTGCTCATTGTACACGTGTCGTGGTGTTACTGATGCGAGTCTTTGCTCAGCTGGTAAAGTGTGCTGCCTCCCCTGTCCGATTTCCTCATACCTTTATATCAAGCCTTACTAACACCTTAAAACGTTCTAGTTTTTAAAATTATAAACAAAATGTCTCTCACAATACTGGTCTGTAAAACAATTGGCCGCAGGAACTATTTAACTTGTATATATTGAACAGCAAATGATTATTTAAGTTCCAGACGGAGTTGAGAAAGGCAGTGAAGCTAAATTGATAGAAACCTGCTGTCAGTAATAGGGAACGATGCGTAGTATATTTAGAACTAAACAAACATAAAAAGTATCAATGCAATTGTCCTGTTAATAAAAATATGCACATATGACAACATTTGCGACAGCCAATACAAATAATTTCGCAAAATACCATTGCGAGCAGGAAGTAATTCAAATGTCTATAACATGACGACAAATAAGAAACAAATTGATATCGACACACTAGATGTCATTATTGTGTGCGTGTATTGTAATAAGAATATGTGAGCGATGCAAGAATAATTCTGCAGAGACCACGGATCCAATTTGTGCATTTGAAAGAAACACCGAATGATATGTTAAATCAGAAGTCGTCATGTCATTTCCATTTTATTGTGTATCATACTGAAGAAAATGTGGTAAACACAATATTGTAAAGGTGTTTAGCGACTCAGCTAGACCACCGTAAACCTTGTGTATCAAGAAATTTGAATGAAATTTGGCATTACCTTTACCAAATCTGTGTTTAAATTATATACTGACTTATTAAGTTTGTCCCCATTTGGTCTAATGCGATATGTTTGGTATTTTAATGAACAAATGGATATGGCAGGGAGTAAAACAAACCCTTGTTATATCATCCTAAGATTCTGATTAAGATAAAAATATGCACAACATTCCATCTACAAGTAGTTAATATTCAGTAGTTAAACACGAATGCTTCATACATTGATGTGTTTGACTTTATATCAAATGTCAGATAAGAAATGATACCGCTTGTTCTCACCTGCTTGCCTGCCAACTACTTACAATATTGTCCGCAATAATCAAAGCTATAGGACAAATTCTCCAATGTATGAAACACCATAACTGTGTATTTGTGTCATTATCTAATGGTACAATCATTTAAAGAAACAAGACACTCTGTGCTTGGCATAATTATGTAAACATGAACCAATTTGCTGTGTTAGATAATGAATTTTATGAAAACACCGAGACCAATGACCATTTATTTCAAACAAATGCATATTAAGCCATTTACATCGATCAAAAACAGTATGATCACTACAAATTGAAATAAGCATTGACAGAACGAATTGATTATCGACAGAATCATTAAATGGGTCATCGTTCATAACAATAACAGAATAAAAATTAAACAAGACGTTGACAAATTGACATTACGCCAGAGAAGAGATCGCTCCACCTGGTTGTTTGTCGAAGGGTGCTTGGCGAAAATTATCAAGTTAATCCATTGGACCATGTGATTGTAATTTACTGTTAAAATATATTTAAAGTGAATTGGTTGACAACTGACGTAATTTCATTTCCTAGTTTACAACCAAGACATAATTACTCACGAGGGTCAGGTGGTGTTAAATAAACTTATCAGAATGATGGACATTTGATCGCGGAATTTTGAAGAAAGATTAGTCGTAAAAAACTATAAAATTCTAATGACAAAATAGAACGCTATATAACTGACGCATCTCCTGGTCACACGTCGACAATAAAAACCTTACAATGGAAACATGTAGTCTGACCACGTTATAAGTTTGATTCATTTCAGCTCTTTCCGTTAAGTGCATCCTCTACAGTCCAATGTGTGGTTATCTTTCATTATATTTATACAATGTAACAGAAGTGAATAATCGTGACTGTGTCCCGAATGCCAAAATCCGCATTAGATACATTAATGCTACAATAGAGACCATTGCATTCTTCAATTCATTTACTGATTGCTACGAAGGAGGCAAACCGACGGCGATGAATAGTCTGTATCACTCTCGTACTGTACTGTTTTATTCAGATGACAAACTACTTTATCACTACAAACTTTTCCTAGATATTACAAAAGGCAAAAACATCTGAAATATTAACATAGTTGATTACAAGAGCTTCTAATAGAATTTCGTATTCACTAATTCCCAGTCGATAACGTGAACATGTTGTTTGCTTTTTTGGTGAATTGTGAAAGGAGTTCCAGAATGTTTATAAATTACTCCTGACACCGCTTTCTGGTGTTATTTCTTATCAGGATTGGTTGAAAGAGGAGAGAAGACCGTTTTCGTTGTTGAGCGGCAAGGGGGATTCATCATAATGTTATACTTGTACTAGGACCATAATGCTGGCTTCGAATGAGAAGGTCGTAAGTACAAAATAAATATTTTTACAAAATAAGAAACAACTGTCTCAAATTTACTCTTTACGTACGAAACAAACACGTTTTTACAACTTCACTTTGGTCAACATGACAAGTTCCGATTGTCATATAAATAGGCTCAAAAAAGCGCCTTATAATGCAGATTTCGAATATGTACATGTATTAGTCTCATAAGGTCGTAAGAAGTTGTTTAGACTTTCTCACTCTAAGCCAGCGATACGATTCGTCTTTTTTATACAACGCTGTCAGTATAAACATATCATGCTCTACATGTATGCATAACTGCAAGTAAAACCATCGTCATTACACTTTTAAACATTATTGAAGCTATATGTATATGTCCTTTTTACATTAATCTATGTGATGTTTAACAATATACATGCGAATGATCCAACAGAAGAAACATCAGGCGGTATTCCTCAAGACACTGCTATATAAATTCGAACAAACATGACCGTGGAGTCGTTATTGATACTAAAGCATCAAACAATTAGAATTCAGTTGATGGACGACTTCCTGATGGATTCAATGAAACATCAAAGCTTAAACTATTAAAACACTTAGCATAATACATGTATATAAACCGCTTGCTTAGAATGGGAATCTCGTAAGTGCCACTCATGACCTTATAAGACTAATGCATATTTGCAACCTGCATCATAATGCGCTTCTTATGAGCCTATTTAAATGAAAATCGAAACTTGTCATGTTGACCAAACTGTTGAAAAAGCATCGTTTACATAAATAAAGAGTGATTGTTAGACAGTTTCCTCTTGTGTTCTCAAAATATTGATTTTGTAGTTATGATCTTCTCATTCAAAGCCAGCGAAATGCTTGTGTCAAAGTATACGTTTCCTGATTGAAAATAGTATTGATCTTAATAAGGCAGTGGCTTAAGTTTGATGAATGGTTTAATTAAATAGTAAAGCGATATGAAGATAACCAACCAATCCAGACGGTGGTAATGATGTGTGATTCTAAGATTACAACATTGTCATTAGCATTGTCAATATAGTTGTTATACATTGTGTCTAGTCAAGAAGGTCAAGATTAAAATAGGCTGGTAGTTTAAATCGTCCAACTACAGTATATTAAACCATGCCGATTTATAAGTACTATAATTACGAGTTGACAAGGTGCGCATGATCCCAAACTCACAAACAGGTCACTACTAAAATGTATTCCCACATCCCCTCAGGGAGGAAATTATGCACGCCCCTATTAAAGTGGAATTACACTACATTTTGTAATAATCATGACATGGCAGCTGTTTGATAGTATTTGATAATTACATGTTTGTAGAAATTCCTTACTTACCTCAATATTACTAACAACCTATCCGTGTTCATTTTAGTACTATGAATATCGCAATCGTCCACTAAAGAGCTAATCATTGCGCCAACAATGCATTTAACAGAAATTGAAATCTGCACGAATACGTTTAATCACTGCAACTATTTCATGTACGTGCTTTAATTTGTTCTGCGCTTTACACCAAGAAACAAAACACTTTTCTCAGACAACTTTTCTAAAACTTGTAACTATAGTACGAGTATAATCCACATTAATTATACAATTCAAAAGATATATTTCCATTCAGCAGTTTTCCACACAAATTGAAGCAAATCCCCCATATTGCACTATGAGCCTTTGTTATAAAATAAGGTGTGTAACTAAACCTATAAATATATCGCTTGGAACTCGTTTGTACATAAACAAGAATAAAAAGTCATATAATACCCATTGGCTTTCAGTCATAAACATTATTGACAAAATAAACACAAATCCTTTGTTTTATATTTTAAACATAAATCATGATTACCACAAATTACTACTATAATATATAAACCAGACGGTAATGAAATAGCCTTATGGCGTTGTACTTTTTATAAGCCTTACAAGTATGCAATTCTGAGCAATTCATATGACTTCACTAACGCATATTCATTTCCTAGCAAGTTCTTTCAAAGAAGTGGCATCAGACTAATTTAATATTCATTTGCCGCCTATGATGCCCGTAGCATTTCAACAAATTGCTTTCATCCTATTTGATCTAGTACCATAATTGTAATAAACCACAGTTTGTCGATACCAACCCGGCCATGTATTATATATGGACTAAATACAATAAATTGCCATATATAAACACATCGCTTGTTGTTCTGTCCTCCGGTCAACCTATTGTGCCTTACTCGTGGGTTATAATCAACTTTTGGAAGAGCATAAACTATGACAGAAATTAGAAATGCGTAAATTCGAAATTCACGCGCGTGTTCGAACTTTTTTGTGTTGAAGCTGCATTTCGCACGGTTGATGCAAGTTTGTGGTAATCCAGCCTTACGCTTATACGAATACAATATGCACATATCATTTGTGTGGGCAATGGTTGTACCTATAGTGCCTGATTTGATTTTGCGCGGATCGCACCGTTTCTGAGGGGTGTTGGATTGCCTTTGCATTTAGAGTACACGTATTTACTTAATTATTATGCACTATACTGTTTGAAAATATGTAAGTAAGTATACGTTGTCAATTATCATTTGCTTTGATTATCATTACTCACACTATGGCAGGCAGTCTAATGACTATTATCTAGTTATATGTCAGTTTGTTACGAAACAAAGTCGAAACTAACGCGGATGTTCAAGCTAATCATATTGAAGCTATTTTTCTCATTTGCATATACATTTGTTCTACTGGAATCTTGGGCAAGTATGTCGACTTTACGACAAGTTATATCACCTTCTACTTTTTATTCGACTCATTAAGGCTTCATTTTGTGTCCTATTCGATATTTTGTGTCGTACAAATGAACTAATTGTGACCTACATCCTACTGAGTAGATACATACCAGTGTATAAAATCACGCGATTTATATAATAGTATTCTTCGCTTATAAACATTCATGCCAAATCACAAGATTTGTCACAAGATGATAGTAATTCTGACCTATTTTTTAACCTTTGCTTGAAATTATATATACTTAATGCCTCCTGGAATAGAAAATGCCCAAGCCAATGTTCAGACACGCCAATCAAAGATCTCTCATTCACGGGACATTCTGGCGAATTTCGAGAACGTTAGTCGATGGCGTCGTTTCTGTGTGGTTCGAAGTGTATTTGCACTTAGCCTGCAATACAAACTTATCACTAGAGCAAGTGCTAAGTATCATCTGATGGCTTGGTGACAAATTGTGCACGAAATTGAAAGACCGCAGTATGTCATTCATTGCGGGTTAAGAATAAAGGCTTTGGAATTTTTGGAATATAGACGATTTGTTTTGAGTTTGTTTTTTGCATGGATGGCTAGGCTAGGACATGGTGCCGTTTTGCGAGGATTGGGATTGAATGTGTGCTTCAACACTTAAAAACCTTGTAAATAATCATTGTATCACTTATACAATTTACTTACTTTACAAGTACGCCCATTCAGTCCGTAAAGGTCCGATGTCCGTTATCGTTTGACCTAATATTTGACGGCAGAAATTACAACAGAAAATAACACGGAAATATTCAACGTTACACCATAGCCTCATTACGAAATATGTACGTCATACAAAAGCTTTTGGCACCATAGTGTATTCATGTTCAAACAGTCTGAGTGGTTGCCAGTGTAGTGGAACAAATATAGAGAAATACTTCACGAGATTTATGGAACAACGATTCTATCAGTAAGCGTTATCAGTAACACAATCGTGGCCAAGGTGAATGAAAAAGAACGAAGCCCAAGACAAGTGCAACATTATCTAAGACTTACGTTCCAAACACCTACAGAAATGGTGTCAATCAGATAGACGTATTAAAGTAAATATTCAGAAATACATTTTGCTCATTAATAAGCGCTTTCACTAAAGTCTTGTAGATGGGTTGTCATTTCGTACCGACTTAAACCTTCATTCATTAACAAGAGTAAGACATGAAAATGTGCCCAGATTCGTCGAATCAAAACACACCAACGACAACCAACGTAATAGTCTCAAAGTATGTGCAAGAACATGTTAAACGAAGCGTGAAAAATAAGGTAAGAAACATTTGATTATTGCATATGATATTCACATTGTACTACATGCACTAACTATTTGTGCCACATTATAGTCAGAAACCGATTACTACGGAGGTCCTTTAATTACACATAAACACAATTTCCTAAAAGGACCTCACATCATCTACCAGCGGACATGAATCTGATTGTTCTGTCAATTATGGCAAATATATCCTGTATGGGAGCTTTTTAATGAGATTTAGCTGTCGAGTAACAATCTTGTAGGGGATAAGAGAGGTATAATTTCCACATGAGGTATCGTAACACGGTGGCCCAGATTGTCATGTTACTGTGGCAATAACTCAGTGACACAGTTAACAAGTAGAGTTAATGCAAAACCTCAATCGCAATCGACATGTGATTTCCTACATGTATGAAGACGATGTATGGTCGAGCACCATGGGTTTTGTATAAGTAATTCTCGGAACATTATGATAAGCCAATGCACTAATAGACCAATAGAATGGGACAAAAACAAACTTAAAAAGACGATTCGGAGCCATGGTGTGACGGAACGATACGTACGAGAAGGAGAAATTGCTACAGTATTTGAATATCGCGCTTTCGTAAGATGAATACTGACAACACGTCAATTGAAAGTCTGCAATAATTCATCAAAATGTGTTTTATTTTCATAACGACCCAATATGTTAAGGCATAAATATTTAAATTATGTTGAATAAAATAAAACGCATACATTACCGTCTAATTTATTGAGTATATGTACACCTAAAATAGGAATAAATAGATCACTATTAGTTTGTATGTGTAATGTATATGATGTTTAAATGAAGGTTTACAAGTGTACTAACTAAAAATAAATTGTATTTAACATTACAAATTCACATTTACCGAAAATGATAGATTGTACAGTATGTAGTGTTGTTTTGGTTATTTAAAGTCTTCATTACGATCAGTATGTGAATGTTAAATCTAGATCCGAAAGCGTTGTTCATTTAACCATAGTAGAAAATATAAGTTCAATAGGTATATCATATCTATATTCAGACAGCAGCAACACTATGGTTATGTTTAATCAAAGTACTTACGGAAACGTAACATTTGTTCAAATTCCAATTCCTTACAATCCCTTTACAAATTTGAGATATGTATGGTCAAAAGGAGTAAATTAACTCAATAACAATTGTCACTCTATCACAATTGGTAGTTGTTAAGGAAATAATTATGCAGCATTTTCTGTTTGGAGTAATTTAAAGATTTCCGTTAGTGCTTTGATAAAACAGTGTACCCAAATACTTAAAGCAAGCGCAACGTACCTTAATATGGAAAGCAATTTTGCCATCTTTGTGTCATTTGTATGCTCGTACATTTCCGTTAATCCCCGAAACATTTTATAAAATCTCAAATTTAGCACAATATTAATCCATGGTTGCAATTGAGTTCACAATGATCTCACAAATAACCCGAACACGTCTGATGTGTAACTGTATTTTCGAAAGTTATAAATCATTGTTTAATGGCAGACGAAAACCGCCTATTGTTTTCCACATCTTTTTATCGCCGTATTTTGTAAATTACGCAAGACATTTAACATAGAAATTTAAAGAAAGTGGTTCTCAATTAGCTCACGTCAGGGCTTTATCGCAACTTGAATTCAATTAACACAGATATGTTTGCATAGATAAGTGCATTAAACAAACGTGCGACATCGTCAACTCGCCCTACTCTAGTTACGTTACACTTGACCCTTTATCTTCCATTGTAGTTTACTCCAATTATGTAGTAAGTACATTTAAAAGCGATACATTAAAACAATGCTGTAAACCGTATTCTTAGTTAACAATACACGTAAATTCAAAACATGATGAGCATGCATTTCATTAGCTCAATTTAAGTCAAAATGTCCATTTCTCTTGAATTATTTGTTGCACGCGCTTTTACAATATTCGGTTACTAGAAATTAAATTTTTAAACGCACTATCTAAATACATTTTCTGAGACTACTGAACGTGAACAAATACATTTAGTTTTAACTGTCATCTCATCCACACTGATAGTTTCAAAATGATTAAAATCGCAGTCAAACACTCCAGAATTATCCTCAATGGAAACATTTGAAATATTTCTAAATTTCCCGAGACATCATTACGATCAGAAATGTTATTCTAACAAAATAACAACATTGATTTGAAAAACAGTGATATCAACAGACAATTCTACAGAGAAAGACGAAATCATGTTCGACTGTGTCTGGATAAGTTATATTGTCTTGGGTTATTAGGACGTTTGATGCAATTTACATTCTCATTATTTTGTTTCAGACGTTGTCTACCTAATTTTGTTGGTAAGCGTCGACATTTTTGTCACAATAGTTCTCATATCAGATATCCAAGTTGACAATTTCAGGAAGTTAGTTTCAAATACCTTGAATATTCACTCAGTAAAACTCAATATTAATAGTACCATATATCCGCATGCAACATAGCATAAACAGAAATAAAAAATGCATCGGTTCCCATCAATCTAGTAGTCTGAATGTTAAAATAACAATTTATCAGAATATGATACGATTGATACCTACTTAAGATGATGTGCTACCGGTATTGTACTATGGTATGCTTATATTTCTAGCGGCAATGTCTGAGCACACCGGTCGTTTTGTTAATGACCTCCGTAAAGAGCAGACACGACTGGTGTTGAAGACGACGGAAACAGCTGACAAAATACAAATTGTCTACTGTGTATACACCAAACCATTCAACGTTCAATAGAAAGGGCAACAACGTTTATGTCACCTATGCTAGCGACATACTTAACATGTTACATGTTACCATAAAGGGAGGCATTTACAAATCATAAATAACGCAGAGATTTTAGACGTATTCTGTCGGTTTCTGTTTCTTTTTGAGCTACTAATTGCTTCTCATCGACCAGCGTCCCTACGATGCCTAAACACTGGGTACATGTCGGAGTCACGGACATCATTCAGCGACTAGTTTGTAACCAAAGGTATGGCAGGTAACTAACTTCCATACATGTAAAATGCGTCATAAAACTTACGTCTTTGTGTAAGATCAGACGTACTAGTGTATTTGTACTGATCTGACTTTAAACAATTTTTAGAGCAAAAATCAACGAACTTTTGGATAACCACATGTAGTTAGATTCTGATAGTGTTAATCTATACAACATACATGTCACTTCATCTTCATCGCATCGTTGTCTCGATACTTGTAACCTGGTTCATATTACCTATGACTTCTTGCACGCGATTATTTAACGACGCGAATATCACTGCGGTATAACGTACACCGGATATTGCTAGCAAAGTGAGTAAAAATCGCCATTTTCTTGACATTCAGCTGTTGACAAGGGTAAGTTCAGAGACGATTTTTTGTCTTTCTGGGTGTGTTTAATGTGAAGTTTATACAAATGTAACTACTTCATTAAATTTCCGAGTCCGTGAAATAGCTAAATGACCAGGAATTATTTAAAAGGCTGAATAAAAGACCAAACTCGCATCGTTACTCACGTAATAAGTAAGTTCGGTCTGTTGATTTAAGATGATTTTGTTTATATTCTTCGTTAACATTCGCAACTTGAATCGAGCGAATTGTCATTCCAGTTACAAAGATTCTGTTGTGAAAGTATTATCCAAAACTAATCGCAAATGACAATGCATTGTGAGAATAAATACAAGTGTTAGTGTACGGAGTATTGCTTTATAATTGCTCATCGGTGTACGGAGTATTGCTGTATCGTGTACAGAGTATTGCTACATAGTGTACGGAGTATTGCTTCTTAGTGCAGTGACTATTTGTCACACAAATTGAATCCGTGCAAGGTATAATCAGTGTTATTTGGTTAAAATAAGTTCTATTGCGTAGATCTATACCTATCAAATAATTAGATTGTATTGACTTCATGAAACATTAATGTAGCAAACTAATCCTAGCTCTAAGACCCCCCCCTGAACTTTACATGTTGTGATGTTAGATCTACAGTGTTTAGAATTTGGTTTGTACACTTCCATATTAGAACAATATTTTCTTTGATCGGCTGATCAAAGTAGCTTGTCTAACCTCTGCTGTGAAAAATGGCCAGACCCCTCAAGAAGATTTCTGTTGTAAGACAAAACATGTTTTATAGAAAAGCTTTGTCTGACACACATATCAATACTCCTGCTGTAGCATTTGTGACAACTAAATACAAAATGTCACACAGACAAATATATCAAAGAAATCCCCTTTCTTTAAGCAACCCTTAATTGTGTGTAACTTGATATAGAATATTAGCTCTATCAAATACATGGCTAATGTTATTAAGTGGAATTGATGGAGGACAGAGTAAGATATAGCTCCATGTAAGCTATTTCATATATACAGTTTAAAGTTATTTTTTGTTCAGTTAGTGTTTAGATTCAACATTTCAACTGTGATATTAAGAGCACTCATGTTAAAGTAGGTATATTATTGTATTTTTAGGAGCTTCCATTGCCTTCATGGAAAGGGTAGAATTATCATTTATGATTACAGTGTCTGATCAAAATGTCCAAACCCTAGATTTTAGTGACATTACCTGGCCCCATGATTATAAAACATGTTCATGCCTCATTAATTTCATGCACTGGCTTCAAATGATTAGAATGTTGTGTTTTACTGAAACTTTTATGTCAAATTGACAAGCCTTAAAGATGGAAGAATATTATTTCCTTAAAGAGTAATAGTGATGTTATTGTTGCAGTGGTAAGGAACTAATTATGTTTCAACTGTAGTTGAGAATAAATAAACAACATAACTCTATGATGTATATGAGTTGAATACACAGCACACTATGGTACATGTAATACAAACTTATCTTATAATTAAGTGGTTTTTTTAGAAGTCTTATAATAATTCAGTTGAAAATGTAATAAAATAAAACATTTGTGGATTTGCAACTCATTGCAGCATTTATGCCTGAGTATCTGCTAATATTGTCTGATTGGATCAAAAAGAATAATGCATGTTTGCCCTTAGAACCCCCTAGATGTATGCATATAGAATTATCTTAATAAAGCTGTTGACATCTTAACTGATTAGTAATAGTGTCAGAGTAAGGTGATTGAAATCTTATAAAAAAAAACTATCTGCTTTGTTATTTTACATGGACAGCTACATGTATCTGATAGACTCATGTTTATCACCAGTAGTAGACATTCTCTGATACATGAAATGATTACATTGCAAAGTATGCATTGTTCTGTTATTGAGATCAATATCTTGGATGGGTGTTTGTGAAAGTTTCATAGCAGGTATTTTTTAAATGATTTGTGATTGATATCAAATACACATTTGTATAGGCAACTTCTAAATGAATAAAAATGATGCTTAGTAACTGTGTAGTTCAGATACAGTAAAGGGTTGACATAAGCCTGAACATGTGTTATTAGTGCAATCTCTTTAAACAGCTAAATATCATATTGAATTGAACCAGTAATTATAACATAAAATGAGTTTATCTTATGCTTACCACCCATTTTGTCCTATGATTATTACTCATTGGATAACTATCTTATATTAGATTTATTTTATTCTCATATAACTTCTAAAGTAATTGAAAGATATAAATAATAAACATTATCATTTATTTTACTTGACTGAATGAGAGATGCATTTCTTTGTATACAGATTTTGCTGCTAGTTTATAATTGACATTGTCTTAAAAATTGTTTTAGTTGATAATATCAATAGTAGAATACTTTGTAAACATTTCAAAGTATTTCAAAGGATTGGTCACTCATTGTTACATTGTGTCTTATAACTTTCTTTATCGGGCTTTCCTTTGGAATAACGCCCCTTCGTCATACGTGAATTGAAGTTTTTTCATCATCAATGGTAATTATTCTTCCCTGTTCCCTGCAGAGTTCGGGTGTAATCATGTACCCGCATACCCGAACAGCGTCTTCATCTACACGCTTAAATTTTATTTCGTTTGCTGTGTGGACGTTAATCAAATGGTCAACCAGTGCTCTGTAGCTGTCCGTAGACAGGCTGCAGTAAAAGCAAATGAACTTCATTGCAGCATCTGAAATAGTTGAGAGATAAAAATAAACCTCGGGATGTATATATGGACGAATGTCCTTATTTTTGTCATTTGACCATAAGTAGGACTCTACGAATTGTATACATCCAAGCTTAATATCACATTCGCATTCATCTGCCTGACAGATTGAAAGATTTTAATTAAAAACTATCATATAATCAAATTCTTATTGTATTATATAGTCAATTAGACATAGTCTTATTTATACGCAGACGTAATAATGCGGTCAAACTGTCAATTTACATACTCTATTTACTCATTTTAATAAGCAATACTCCGTACACTAACATCGAGCAAATGTGCAATACTCCGTACACCAAACAGCAATACTCCGTACACACAATTGAATCTGTTTTGGTGTGTATCTTAGTTATTTTTTTATCATTTTTTATGAAATTTGGTGGCAACACTTTTGGGGTGAATATAATCAAAATAGCCAGTTCAAAAATATACATTTTGGTTATATAGCCATTTTAATAGCTAGTATAGTACTCGCTGTCAATATTTGCGAGTGAGTAGCGGCATAATAATGGGTCATTTTAACCTTCCTATGCATAGCTGATATACTATAGTGTGCTATAAAGTTAGAAAAATACTCGAAGAAGTTACAACTCAATTGGGATATACATAAGTAGTCAGTAAGTTGGAAAATATCGTCTCTGAACTCACCTTAGTCTCCGTTTCAGGTCCCCAAAATTGATAATATTACTCACTTTGCTAGCAATATCCGGTGTACGTTATACCACAGTGAATATGGTGTGTGTTACGTATTTGGCCACATGTCACAACAACTACTTGAGAAAGTGGACTGGTCCAATAGTAAGGACACGGTAGTACAACTGTTAATAATAAAGACTTTATCACATAAACCATGGTGTGGGAGTGTAATAAAGCCCATTACATAAAAACGATATTACACTACTGAATAATTAATCATAACTATGCAAATGAGGGGGATTAATCACTATTTTTATGTATTCATACGCGCTGTCAAAAAAATAAACAAACATGGCCGACCGCGATTTTTTCGTCAGCGGTAGAGGTCAGGTCGATGGACAAGGCGAATCAGAAAATCAACGAGAATTTACAAAGGCATTTCAATTCAATTATAATAAATAAACACAAACCTACATTTATTTATTGAACAAAGCATAGGCTAACACTTCCTGCACAATTTTAATGCATTTTGAGTTTCAAAATCGCATCTCTTCAAAATTCATCCATCTTATCCCGGATATTCGAAGTAATGACGTCAAAACATAAACATGACGTCACAATGTACGTGACGTTTCCCGTTTTTAGTACGAGTATGTTCCCCAATCGTAAAAGCTCGGCCATTTCCGTTTGTCTCCGGTAAATACACCTCGTAAATAAGTGTAGAAATACACCAATACTGTTCGCCGGAACTTCGCCCTCACTACTAAAGTCAGCTACATCCGCGTGAAAATAACACGTTATGAATCCATCAATACTATGGTTATTTTATATGTTCTGATCAATTTTCTTATTCCTACGGCATAGCAGGACGTATCGCGAAGAAAATGTAAAATATCTTTGTAGAAAACTAATATCTAGCACGGATTATAAATGAAATTTACGTCTTGTTTATCACATGACGTCATAATGATATAACGTTTATTTGGCGTCAACGTAAACGTGACGTTGTGCGAACTTTTATTTCGTAGCGTTCTTTCTTAGTTTATACAACTATAATTGTATTCTTGTTTTCAATTCTAGTATTTAGCAGCTGTCGTCCTCTTTCTCAAGTTTAAAATTTAACATATTTGTTGCCGTATGTACGTTTACATGTTGTACAGACGTAACTGGGGGAGCTGCCATTTTCGAATCATGTGACTGAAAGTAGTTCAAAATGTCGCCTTGTTATGTCAGAGGTATTTTTTCATTGGATAAAAACCGAGGTGATCAGAATGGTATGTTCCCCTTACCTAACTAATTTCAAGACTGGATAGGGCCTACTAAAAAGGTCCGTGACATTATTACCGTTCAAATATACCCGTCTCGGCTTATTTTCGTTTTCAACATTGAATTAAATGTAATTGAAATACAGTCACTGTGTTGCACTATGTTTAGATGCTCATTTATTCTTAACCGCATTACTCACCTCAATATTCTTCTCTCTTAAGGGGAAGCGGGTCTACAATTTTTAGTTTTCTACATTTAAATGGCTTATTTTGTTTATGTGATAAAAAGAATCTTACATTCGTGTCTTTCCATATTAAATTCATCAAACTCGTTGGATAAAAGTAATAAAATACTCGGCAGAGCCTCGTATTTTATCACTTTTATCCAACTCGTTTAATAAATTCAATATGAAAAGTCACTCATGTAAGATCCTCTATTTATTAAACGAGGAAACTTATTTGACAATACTGGTATCAATCTTCCATCAGATTCGTAAAGAAACCTCAGAAAAGACACACTCATATTTCGTAAATCAAAAATGTGTGCTATATACGGTACACATCACTACTGTATGTCCAGTAAGTTAGAATAACTATGTAGAGATGAAAACGTACAGGGTGTTCAATAATATGTGTTACAACCGGATGATTTGAGACCATGCTTTCTGTAGAATGTCGCCTTCCATACAAGTGCGATTCATTAATTCATTGTTGGTGAAAATAATCACAACACAATATCTCAACAATGCATCAAAGGTTAAAAACATACGTGCCAACACAATTCCAACATGGACGCTCCTCACAGCCGTCCATGTCGATAACGCTAAAAAAAGTACTTAAAATGCTAATGTTTGAATACAGTAGAAGGAGCATTAAAATTCAGACACAAATCGGAGTTCTGACTCTCTTTAATCATTTTAATGTTTCTTTGGCTAGAGGAATCAGTATGAAACAATCTGACACTTGTTAGAGTTCAACGTGACATAGATGGAATAGCAAATGATTATTTAAGTTCCAGACGGAATTGAGAAAGGGTTTGAAGCTAAATTGATAGAAAATTGCTGTCAGTAAAAGGAAACGCTGCGTATTATATTGAGAACATATAACTAAGCAAACATAAAAAAGTGTCCATGAAATTATCACGTTAATAAAGATATGCACATATGACAACATTTGCGACAGCCAATAATATATATAATTTCGCAATTCCATTGCGAGCAAAAAGTAATTCAAACATGACGACAAATAAGAAACAAATTGATATCGACACACTAGATGTCATTATTGTGTGCGTGTATTGTAATAAATATATGTGAGCGATGCAAGAATAAATCTGCAGAGACCCCGGATCCAATTTGTGCATTGGAAAGAAACACCGAATTATATGTTAAATCAGAAGTCGTCATGTCATTTCCATTTTATTGTGTATCATACTGAAGAAAATGTGGTAAACACAATATTGTAAAGGTGTTTAGCGACTCAGCTAGACCACCATAAACCTTGAGTATCTTTAACTAGAATCAAGAAATTTGAATGAAATTTGGCATAGTTCACTGAATTACCTTTACCAAATCTGTGTTTAAATTATATACTGACTTATTAAGTTTGTCCCCATTAGGTCTAATGCGATATGTTTGGTATTTTAATGAACAAATGGACAGGGCAGGGAGTAAAACAAACCCTTGTTATATCATCCTAAGATTCTGATTAACATACAAATATGCACAACATTCCATCTACAAGTAGTTAATATTCAGTAGTTAAACACGAATACTGCATACATTGATGTGTTTGACTTTAAATCAAATGTTAGATAAGAAATGATACCGCTAGTTCTCACCTGCTTGTCTACCAACTACTAACAATATTTCCCACATTAATCAAAGATCTAGCGCAAATTCACGAATGTATGGAACGCCACAACTGTATATTTGTTTCATTGTCTAATGGTACAACCATTTAAAGAAACAAGACACTCTGCGCTTGGCATAATTATGTAAACATGTACCAATTTGCTGTGTTAGATAATGATTTCATGAAACCACAGTGACCAATGACCATTTATTTCAAGCAAATGCATATTTGGCCATTTACATCGATCTAAAACAGAATGGTCACTACAAATTGAAATTAACATTGACAAAACGAATTGATTGTCGACATATTAATCATTAAATGGGTCATCGTCCATAACAATAACAGAATCAATATTAAACACGATGTTGACAAATTGACATTACGACAGAGAAGAGATCGCTCCACCTGGTTGTTTGTCGAAGGGTGCTTGGAAAAAATATCAAGTTAATCCATTGGACCATGTGATTGTAATTTACTGTTAAAATTTATTTAAAGTGTATTGATTGACAACTGACGTAATTTCAATTCCAAGTTTACAACCAAATCATAATTGAGCACGAGGCTCAGGTGGTGTTAAATAAAGTAATCACAATGATGGTTATTGGATTGCGGATTTTTGGAGAAAGATTAGTCGTAAAAACCTTTAATATTCTAATGACAAAATAGAACAATAGATAACAGACACATCTCCTGGTCACACATCGATACTAAAATCTTACAATGGAAACAGCTAGACAGCTAGGGTGACCATGTTATAAGTTTGATTTATTTCAACTTTTTCCGTTAAGTACATTCCCTGCAGTCCAAGTTGTGGTTATCTTTTTATATTCATAACAGAAGTGAATAATCGTGACTGTGTCCCGAATGCCAGCATCTGCATTACATATATTAATTCTACAATAGAGGCAGAATCATTCTAAAAACATTTACTGATTGCTACGAAGGAGACAAACCGATGAAGATGAATAGGTTGTATCACTCTCGTACTGTACTGTTTTATTCAGATGACAATCTATTTTTCACTACAAACTTTTCCTAGATATTACAAAAGGCAGAAGATTCTGCAATACTAACATAGTTGAATACAAGAGCTTCTGGTCGAATTTCCTATTCACAAATTCCCAGTCGATCAAATCACGTGAAAATGTTGTGTGTTTTTTTTGTGAATTGTGAAAGAAGTTCCAAAACGTTTATAAATCACTCCTGACACCGCTTTCTCGAGTTATTTATTATCAGGATTGTATTGAAAGAGAAGAGAATACCGTTTTCGTTTTATTGTTGGGCGGCCAGAGAAATACATCATATACTTGTACTAGGACCATAAAGCTGGCTTCGAATGAGAAAGTCGTAAGTACAAAATCAATATTTTGAGAAAATAAGAAAACAACTGTCTGAAATAAAAATGAAAATCTGAACTTGTCTTTTTGGCCAAACTGAAGTTAAAAAAGCTTATTTAAGCTTAAGTAAAGAGTGATTGTCAGACAGATTTGTCTTGATTTCTCAAAATATAGATTTTGTAGTTACGAGCATCTCATTCTAAGCCAGCAAAATGCACTTGTGTCAATGTATGCGTATTCCTGATCGGAAAAGTATTGATCTAAATGGTTAACTAAATAGTAAAGCGATTTGAAGATAACCAGCGAACCCAGACGCTGGTAATGATGTGTGATTCTAAGATTACAATGTTGTCATAAGCATTGTCATTATCGTTGTTATGCCCTTTGTCTAGTCAGTATTTAGCATTTTCGTGCACGAACATATCTAAAAGACTTCGATTTAGTAATCAAAGACATGTTAATGTGTTATATCAATGAGTAACATTGTTTTGCATTTCGAGCAAGACTGTTTCGATTGAATAATGCCTTAAACATTTATGTTACAACAAAAGTTATACCATAATTATTAGCATCCTTTCGCTAGCAGTGTTTTGTTTTTTATATAATATCAACCGTAGTCCGTATACTAGTAATGAATACACATGTTTTAATAGATTCTAGTGATAAATTATTGCATTAAATATGAGGAGACAAGAAGGGCAACACTAGGGGGGGGTAGTTTAAATCGACCAACTACAGTATATTAAAACATGCCAATATATAAGTACATGCGTGTACTATCATTATGATTTCACAAAGTGCGCATGGTCCCAAACTCATAAATAGGACACTACGACTCACATGTCCTCCCACAACCCCTCAGGGTGGAAATTAAACACGCCCCTATAAAAATGGGATATACACTACATTTTGTTATAATCATGACATGGCAGCTGTTAGTATTAGATAATTACATATTGGTAGAAAATCCTCACTTACCTCAATATAACTAACAACCTATCCGTGTTCATTTTGTCACTATGTATATCGTAATCGTCCACCAAAGAGCTAATCATTGCACTTACAATGCATTTAACAGAAATTGGTATCTGCTCGAGTACGTTTAGTCATTGCAAGTATTTCATTAACGTGCTTTAATCGGTTCTGCAATTAATACCAAGAAACAAAAGACTTGTTTAAGATAATTTTTCTAGAACTTTTCTTGATTATATATTATCTACATACAAGATATATTTCTTTCGGCTGTTTCCACATAAACTCTGTGCAAGGTGGTTTTCCCCTTAATTTACATGTAGGTACAAACAAATCTGGCCTAATTAGACTGGTTTTGTATTCATATGCACAAACAACTGACCCCACTCATTTTCAAAATAAACACAAATCCTATGTTTATATATTTGTAACGTAAATCATGATTACCACAAATTACTACTGTATATAAACCAGACGGTAATGAAATAGCCTTATGGCGTTGTACTTGTTATTAGCCTAACAATTTTGCAATTCTGAGCAATTCATATTACTTATCACTAACGTCTATCCATTTGCCAGCAAATCTTTCAAAGAAGTGACACCATACTAATTTGATATTCATTTGCCACCTATGATGCCCGTAGCATTTCAACAAATTGCTTTCATCCTATTTGAACTAGTACCATAATTTTAATAGACCACAGTTGGTCGATACCAACCCGGCCATGTATTATAGATGGACTTAATACAATAGATTGCCATATTGCTGACTTAGAATGAGATTTTCATGAAAATATACGTCGCTTGTTGATCTGTCCTCCGGCCAACCCATTGTTCCTTACTAGTGGGTTAATAAACTTCTGGAAGAGAATAAACTATAAAACGACTATGTTGCGTATTTAATTTCAGTGATATGTCGTAGTAAGCTACGGTACGAATCAATGCTTAGTAAATAGTTTCATTTGCATATACATTTGGTCTAATGGAATCTTGTGCAAGTATTTCTAATTTACGACAAGTTGTATTACTTTGTACCTTTTATTTGACTCATTAAGGCTTCGTATTGTGTTCCAATAGGTATTTTGTGCCGTACAAATGATCTAAGTATGGCCTATATCCTACTGAATAGATACATATCAGTGCATAAAATCACGCGATTTGTATACTAGTAATAGTATTCTTCGCTCATAAACATTCATGCTTCCATTCAATATGGTTTTATCAGGATAAGCACTTATTATATGGTAACAAGTGAACATAAAACAAGGACGCAATCAAGTCATCACTGTCACTAGATGGTTTGTTTTATGTCTGATAATTGCAGGGGTGGCTATGCTAGGCGATTGTGCCTTTTGTGAGGATTTGGATAGTCTGTGCTACAGTAATTTGAAGCCGTTCAAATAACCATTGTATCACTTATACAAGTAAGCTTAATCAGCCCATACAGGTCCAGTGTCAGTTATCGCTTGACCTAATACTTGACGGCTGAGACTAGAAGAGAGCCATAACACGGAAATAGTCTATGTCACACCATAGTGTATTCATGCCAAAACTGTCTGAGTGGTCGCCAGTGTAGTGGAGCAAATATAGAGAAATACTTCACGAGATTTACGGAACAACGCTTCCATAGCTAAGCATTATCAGTGAAAAATCCCGACCAAGGTGAATTACGAAGAGTGAAACCCAAGGCAAGTGCTAAATTATCTAATACTAACGTTCCAAACATTTACAGCAATTAGGTCAAGCAGTAAATCAGTATTCAAGTAAATATTCAGAAATACATTTTGCTCATTCATAAGCACTTTCACTAAAGTCTTGTAGATGGGTTATCATTTCGTATCGGCTTAAACATCCATTCATTAACAAAAGCATGACATCAAAATGTACCCAGGTTCGACGAATAACACACATGACCAATAACAGAGACAAAAAAATGCAATAGTCTCGAAGTATGTGCACGAACATAATAGACGAAGCGTGTACAATTAGATTATGAATTATTGGATTATTTCATATGATATTCATCTTATACTAGTTAGCTTTTCTTGTGACACCTTATAGTCAGAAACACACAGTAATAGATTATTACGGAGTTTCTTAAATTACATCCAAAAACGATTTCCTAATATTATAGCTCTCCTTAACCATAGACCATATTACACCAGCGGACATGAATCTGATTGATACGTCAATCATAGCAAATATATCCTACAAAGTACCTTTTTAATGAGATTTAGCTGTCGAGTAATGATATGTTAGGGGATATGAGAGGAATAGTTTCCATATTATGTATCGTAACACGGTGGTATAGATCACTGTGGTAATAACGTGGTGACGTTATTTACAAGATGGGTCAATTCAAACTTGAAATCGCAATCGACATTTTACTCACTATGAAGACCCCGAGCTGGTCACATTGGGTAACTTGTAACACAGCTTTCTCTCGTAAGTATTGTACGTAATCGATTTGCAAAGATAATGGTAACGTCAGATGTTTTCAGGACAAAAATCGTGAATTGTAGTCAAAACAGATACATTTAACCAACATTTGGAAACCCAGGTTTTGTTTACTCATATATCCATGATTATTAGACGCAATAATTATTGCTTCATCGGGATATTTGTATTGTGGATAGGTCGAGCTTACGATCGTTACATATAAGAATATAAAGTTAGATTAATAGGTGATGGGAATCGTGATATAACAATGCACTGATAGATTGTGACGGAAAAAACTTTTAAAGACGATTCAGCGTCACAGTGGGACGGAATTATGCGTACAAAAAGGCGAAATTGCTGCAGTATTTGAATATTGCGCTTTCGTTAGATGAGCACTGACAATACGTCAATCGGAAGTCTACCTTATCAAATGTATCATTTTCATCACAACCAATTATTTAAGTCATTAGCAGGCAGCTAGACGTTTAAATTATGTTGAATGAAATCAAACACATACATAAGTTATAATTTATGTTAACGTCTAATAAGTTTACTTACGGTACTACTAGGAGTACTTAAATAGGGATAAATAAAACATAATTAGTTTGTATGTGTAATGTATTTTGAAAAATAAAATAGTATTAATCATTACGAATGCACGTCTTCCAAAAATTATGGATTGCACAGTATGTACTGCTGTTTTAATTATGTAAAGTTTTCATTAAGATCGGTATGTGAATGTTAAACCTAGTTTTTACGCTGAGGTGCATCGAACCATAGTACAAACTATGGGGACAAAAAGTAAATCGTATCTATATTCAGAAAGCAGCAACACTATGGTTATGTTTTATCAAAGTACGTACAGAAAACGTAACTTTCGTTCCAATTCAAAACCCTGATAATCCCTTTACAAATTGGAGGTATGTACGGTAAAAGGAGTTAATTAACTCAATAAAATTGTCACTCTATCTCAACTGGTGGTTGTTAAGGAAATAATTATACAGCAATTAATGTTCGGGGTAATTTAAAGAGTTCCATAAGTGCTTTGATAAAAAAGCATACCAAAATACTGAAAGCAAGCGCCACCTACCTTAATATGGAAAGCAATTTTGCCATCTTTGTGTCATTCGTATGCTCGTACATTTCCGTTAATCCCCGAAACATTTTATAAAAACTCAAATTTATCACAAACTTAATCCATTGTTTCAAATGATTATAAAATGATCTCACAAATAACCCGAACACATCTGATGCGTAACTGTATTTCGAAAGTTATAAATCATTGTTCAATGGCAGACGAAAACAGCCTATTATTTTCCACATCATTTTATCATCCTTTTATGTAAATTACGTAAGATATTTCACACGAATTTAATTTAGAAAATTAAAGAAAGTAGTTCTCAATAAGCTCACATCAGGGCTTTATCGTAACTTGGTTGAATTCAGTTAACACAGATATGTGTGCATAGATAAGTGCATTAAACAAACGTGCGACATCGTCACGTAACTTGGTCTATTCTAGTTACAATATTGACCCTTTATCTGCTGTTGTAGTTTGTTCCAATTATGTAGTAAGTACATTTAAAAGCGATGCATATAAACAATGATGTAAAATCGTTTTCATTGTTAACAATGCACATTAATTCAAAACATGATGCGCGTGCATTTCATGAGCTCTTCAAACAAAGTAAAAATGTCCATTTGTCTTGAATTATTTGATGCACGCGCTTTTACAATACTCAGTTCCCAGAAATAAAATTTTGTAAACGCACTATCTTATTGCATTTTCTGAGACTCCTGAACGTGAACAAATACAGTTAGTTTTAACTGTCATCGCATCCACGAGGATAGTTTTCAAAATGATTAAAACACTCCAGAATTATCCTCTATGGAAACATTTGAAATATTTCTAAATTTCCCGAGACATCATTACGATCAGAAATGTTATTCTAACAAAATAACAACATTGAATTGAAAAACAGTGATATCAACAGACAATTCTACAGAGAAAGACGAAATCATGTTCGACTGTGTCTGGATAAGTTAGATTGTCTTGGTTTTTTAGGACGTTGTATGCAATTTACATTCTCATTATTTTGTTTCAGAGCAACATTGTCTACCTAATTTTGTTGGTAAGCGTTGAAGTTTTTGACACAATAGTTCTCATATCAGATATCCAAGTTGACAATTTCAGGAAGTTAGTTTCAAATACCTGGAATATTCATTCAGTAAAACTCAATATAATATACAAGTACTATATATCCGCATGCAATATAGCATAAACAGAAATGAAAAATGCATCGATTCCTATCAATCTAGTCGTCTAAATGTTAAAATAACAATTTGTCAGAATATGATACGATTTATACCTACTTAAGATAATGTGCTACCGGTATGGTACTATGGTATGCTTATATTTCTAGCGGTAGTGTCTGAGCACACCGGTCGTTTTGTTAATGACCTCCGTAAAGAGTAGACACGACTGGTGTTGTAGGCGACGGAAACAGCTGACTAAATACAAATTGTCTACTGTGTATGCACCAAACACTTCAACGTTCTATAGAAAGGGCAACAACGTTTATTCACCTACGCTAGCAACATACTTAACATGCTACCGAGCTATTTACAAATCATAACGAACGCAGAAACGTATTCTGTCGGTCATCCGTAGGCCGATTTTATTTTAGTTAAGTCTCTTTGAACTACTAATTACTTTTCATCGGCCAGCGTCCCAACGATACCTAAACATGGAGTACATTTAGGAGAAACGGACATCATTCAGCGACTAATTTGTAACCAAAGGTATAGCAGGTATCTAACTTCCATACATGTAAATGCGTCATAAAACTTACGTCTTTGTGTGAGACAATGCTTTCTGTAGAATGTCGCCTTCCATACAAGTGCGATTCATTAATTCATTGTGGGTGAAAATAATCATAACCCAATATCTCGACAATGCATCAAAGGTTAAAAGCATACGTCCCAACACAATTCCAACATGGACGCTCCTCACAGCCGTCCATGCCGATAACGCTAAAATAAGGTACTTAAAATGCTAATGTTTGAATACAGTAGAAGGAGCATTATAATTCAGACACGAATCGGAGCTCTGTCTCTCCTTAATCACTTTAATGGTTCTTTGGCAAGAGGAATCAGTATGAAACACTCTGACACTTGTTGGAATTGAACGTGACATATATACTGATTCCTCTTGCGTCCATATAGATGGAATAGCAAATGATTATTTAAGATCCAGACGTAATTGAGAAAGGCAGTGAAGCTAAATTGATAGAAACCTGCTGTCAGTAATAGGAAACATTGCGTATCACATTTAGAACATATAACTAAGCAAACATAAAAAGTGTCAATGCAATTATCACGTTAATAAAAATATGCACAAATGACTACATTTGCGACAGCCAATACCATATATAATTTCGCAATTATCATTGCGAGCAAGAAATAATTCAAATGTCTAAAACATGACGACAAATAAGAAACAAATTGATATCGACACAATAGATGTCATTATTGTGTGCGTGTAATGTAATAAGAATATGTGAGCGATGCAACAATAATTCTGCAGAGACCCCGGTTTCAATTTGTGCATTGGAAAGAAATACCGAATTATGTGTTAAACCAGAAGTAGTCATATCATTTCTATCTTATTGTGAATCACAGTGAAACCGTGTGGTACACACAATATTGTATAGGTGTTTAGCGACTATGCTAGACCGCCATAAACTATGAGAAACAAGAAAATTGAATGAAATTTGGAATAGTTCACTGAATTACCTATACCACTTCTGTGTTTAAATTCTATTCTGACTCATTAAGTTTGTCCCCATTGGGTCTAATGCAATATAGTTGGTATTTTAATGAACAAATGGACAGGGTAGGGAATAAAACAAAGCCTTTTTATATCATGATATGATTCTGATAATATATAAATATGCACAACATCACATCTACAAGTAGTTAATATTCAGAAGTTAAACATACATTGACATGTTTGACTTTAAATCAAATGTCAGATAAGAAATGATACCGCTTGTTCTCACTTGCTTGTCTGCCAACTACTAACAATATTTCCCACATTAATCAAAGATATAGGGCATTCTCGAATGTATGAAACACCACAACTGTATATTTGTTTTATTATGTAATGGTACAATCATTTAAAGAAACAAAACACTCTACTCTTGGCATAATTATGCATACATGTATCCATTTGCTGTGTTAGATAACTGATACCAATGACCATTTGTTTCAAGCAAATGCATATTAAATCGGTCATCGTTCATAACAATAACAAAATAAACATTAAACAAGATGATGACAACTTGACATTACGCCAGAGAAGAGATCGCTCCACCTGGTTGTTTGTCGAAGGGTACTTGGCGAAAATTATCAAGTTAATCCATTGGACCATGTGGTTGTAATTTACTGTTAAAATCTTTTTAAAGTGTATTGATTGACAACTGACGTAATTTCAATTTCAAGTTTACAACCAAGTCATAATTACTCGCGAGGGTCAGGTGGTGTTAAATAAACTAATCAGAATGATGAACATTTGATCGCGGATTTTTGGAGAAAGATTAGTCGTAAAAACCTTTAATATTCTAATGACAAAATAGAACGATAGATAACAGACACATCTCCTGGTCACACGTCGATACTAAAAACATGTAATCTGACCATGTTATAAGTTTGATATACGTGGGGTTATCCAAAAGTTCGTGGACTTCTGCTTTAAAATTTTTATTTTAAGTCAGACCAGTTTGAAAATTACCATACAGTGACATTAATCTATTACAAACAATTGGCTCAAAACATTTGTGTAAAGTACCATTTGTATGAAGAGTAACACGTTGCCATAGTAACACAAAAATGCGTTAGCGGCGCACTGCTGATTTTTTCCAGTAAAATGCGTTACGTTATTGTCGATTGTTGCAGTGTTTCTTCATTTAAAAGTACAAAAATGCGTCCTCATGTTGAGTAATGTCATACCAATATTTCGGTATAATTTAAAGGTTGTTTCGTATACATTCGTCATTTTATGACCATGAGGGTTAATGTTGGCATATAAAATTCAACGTAAAATATGACGTCACAAGATATCATTTACAGTCGCGAAATAATTGAATTATATATACAGCTAGGGGAGCCCGCAAGGAAGACAAGGATTGTTTGGCAAATTAAGCATGAACCCTTCTGCATTGTATTCAATTGTTTTTAAATGGCATAAATAGTTAACAGACAGTCAGGGTGGTTTGACCGGCGATGCATGTTAATAGGTACAAAACTAACGTTCAACGAATGAGCGTTACGTTGGTTAGAATCGACCATCCTAGGTATCAGAGAAAAAAATCCAGTTGTAGAGATTGAAACGACACAATTCAGTACACATCGACAGAACAAGTGTATTTGCATATTATTAGTATACAGCTGATTACGGGAAACAAAGAACAACTTATTTACAGCGGTTAAGAGCTTCATGAAATGATTAAGTCGGAAGGGCGACATCGTACGTCATTTCTGAGCGTGCGCTGGGTATGCCTACTATGCATGCTTACAAGTGCTATATTTATGTTATTTTTAATTATATCCGTATGATATTTAGTACACGTGTTCAATATAAATCAATTTTACAGGGACCATAGATTCGTAGCTTTAAGTTAAATAGTTTTTGAATAACAGCAAAAGTCCACGAACTTTTGGATAACCCCACGTATTTCAACTCTTCCGTTAAGTGCATCCTCTACAGTCCAATGTGTGGTTATTTTTCATTATATTTATAACAGAAGTGAATAATCATGACTTGTGTCTCGATTGCCAAAACACACATCAAATATATTAATTTTAAAATAGAGAAAATAGTATTCTAAAAACATTTACTGATTGCTACGAAGGAGGCAAACCGACGGAGCTGAATAGGCTGTATCACTCTCGTACTGTACTGTTTTATTCAGATGACAATCTACTTTATCATTACAAACTTTTCCTAGATATTACAAATGGCAGACAAATCTAAAATAGTAGCATACTTGATTACAAGAGCTTCTGGTAGAATTTCGTATTCACGAATTCCCAGTCAATCAAATCACGTGAACATTGTGTTTGCTTTTTTGTGAATTGTGAAAGGAGTTCCAGAACGTTTATAAATCACTCCTGACACCGCTTTCCGATGTTGTTTATTATTAGGATTGTTTAAAAGAGAAGAGAAGACCGTTTTCTTTTTATTGTTGACCGACAAGAGAAATACATCATATACTTGTACTAGGACCATAAAGATGGCTTCGAATGAGAAAGTACAAAATCAATATTTTGAGAAAATAAGAAAACAACTGTTTGAAATTTAAATGAAAATCTGAACTTGAACTGCTGACCAAACTGAAGTTGAAAAAACTTATTTTAGCATAAGTAAAGAGTAATTGTCAGACAGTTTTCTCTTGTTTTCTCAAAATATTGATTTTGTAGTTACAGCCTTCTCATTCTAAGTCAGCGAAAATGCTTGTGTCAATGCATATCGAAATAAGTATTGATCTTAATAAGGCTATGACTTAAGTTTGATAAATGGTTAATTAAATAGTAAAGCGATATGAAGATAAACAGCGAACCCAGACGCTGGTAATGATGTGAGATTCTAAGATTACTACGTTGTCATTAGCATTGTCATTATCGTTGTGATACACTTTGTCTAGTCGTCAGTATTTAGCATCTTCTTCCACGCACATATCTAAAAGACTTCGATTAAGTAATCAAAGACGTGTTAATGTGTTATATCATGAGTAACGTTTTTTTTCATTTCGTGCAAGCCTGTTTCGATTGAATAATGCCTTAAACATTTATGTTACAACAAAAATTATACCATAATTATTAGCATCCTTTTGCTTACTGTGTTTGTATACTTGAATACAATATTATCTTTTTCCATATACTGAATACACATGTTTTAATAGATTCTGGCGATAAAGTATTTAATTAAATATGAGGAGACAAGAAGGGCAAAGTTAGAATGGTAGTTTAATTCGACCAACTACAGAATATCAAAAACATGCCAATGTATAAGTACATTGCGTGAACTATCATTATTATTTCACAAAGTGCGCATGATCCCGAACTCATAAATAGGACACTACGACTCACATGTCCTCCCACATCCCCTCAGGGAGGAAATTATGCACGCCCCTTTGCAAATGGGATATACACTACATTTTGTAATAATCATGACATGACAGCTGTTAGTATAAGATAATTACATGTTTGTAGAAATTCCTCACTTACCTCAATATAACTAACAACCTATCCGTGTTCATTTTGTCACTATGAATATCGTAATCGTCCGCTAAAGAGCTAATCATTGCACTTACAATGCATTTAAAAGAAATTGGTATCGTTGCGAATACATTTTTCAATGCAAGTATTTCATTACCGTGCTTTAGTCTGTTCTGCACTTTATAATATATCAAGAACAAAACACTTAAGATAACTTTACGAGAACTTGCAACTGTATATAATCCAACCCACAAATACAATTCAAAAGATATATTTCCCTCCGACTGTTTCCACATAAAACTCCCCTTCTTGTAGTATGCGCCAGGTAATTGAAGTGTTAAACGATAAGGCGGGTAACTTGACCTGTAGATGTATCTTTTGGAACTCTTTTTGCACACAAACAAGGATAAAAGATCATACAATACCCAGCGGCTTTCAGTCATTAAACTTTTTGTCAAAATAAACACAAATCCTTTGTTTGATATTCGTAACATAAATCACGATTACCACAAATTACTACTCAATTATATAAACCAGACGGTAATGAAATAGCCTTATGGCGGTGTACTCTTTATTAACCTAGCAATTGTGCAATTCTTGACAATTCATATGACTTATCACTAAAGTCTATCCATTTGCCAGCAATTGCTTTCTAATTTAATATTCATTTGCCACCTATGAGCCTGTAGCATTCCAACAAATTGCTTTCTTCCTATTTGAACTAGTACGATTGTAATAAGCCACTGGTGGTCGATACTAACCCGGCCATGTATTATAAATAGTCTAAATACAATAGATGGCATATATAAACGCGTCGTTTGTTGTTCTGTCCTCCGGCAAACCTATTGTTCCTTCCTCATGGGTTTGTATCCATATATAATCAACTTTTGGAAGAGAATAAATTATGACGGAAATTAGAAATACGTAAAGTCGGAATTAACGCGTGTGTTCGAAGTTATCGTGTTGAAGCTGTATTTCGCACGGTTGATGCAAGCTTGTGGTAATCCAGCCTTACGCTCATACGAATACAATATGCAGATATCATGTGTGTGGGCAATGGTGGTACCTTTAGTGTCTGATTTGATTTTGCGTGGATCGCACCGTTTCTGAGTGGTGTTGGATTGCCTTTGCATTTAGAGTACACGTTTTTACTTAATTATTATGCACTACAATGTTTGAAAATATGTGAGAAAGTACACGTTGTCAATTATCATTTACTTTGAATATCATTACCCACACACTATGGCATGCAGTCAAATGAATATTATCTAGTTATATGTCAGTTTCTTACCAAATTAACGCGGATGTTCAAGCTAACCATATTGAAGCTGTTTTTATCATTTGCATATACATTTGTTCTATTTGAATATTGGGCAAGTATGTCGACTTTACGACAAGTTATATCACGTTGTACTTTTTATTTGACTCATTAAGGCTTCGTTTTGTGTCTTATTCGGAGAATTTTCTGCCGTACAAATGATTTAAGTGTGACCTACATCCTACTGTGTAGATACAAATCAGATCATAGTATTCTTCGCTTATAAACATTCATGCCAATTCATCACAATATTTGTCACAAGATGATTGTACCTCTGACCTATTTTTTTTTATCTTGAACCTTTGCTTGAAATTATATATACTTAATGCCTTCTGGAATAGAAAATGCCCAAGCCAATGTTCAGACACGCCAATCAAAGATCTCTCATTCTCGGGTCATTCTGGCGAAGTTCGAGAACGATAGTCGATGGCGCCGTTTCTGTGTGGTTAGAAGTGTCTTTGCACTTAGCCTACAATACGTACTTATCAGCAAGTGTAAAGTATCATCTGGCGACTTGGTGTCAAATTGTTCACGAAACTGAAAGACCGCAGTATGTCATTCATTGCGGGGTTAAGTATAAAGGCTTGCTTGAAATATTTATTTTTGGAATATAGACGGTTCGTTTTATGTCTGTTTTTGCATGGGTAGTTAGGCTTGGCCATGGTGCCGTTTTTGCGAGGATTGTGATTGACTGTGTGCTACAACACTTTAAAACCTTGTAAATATTCATTGTATCACTAAAACAAGTACGTTCATTCAGTCCGTAAAGATCCGCTGTCCGTTATCGTTTGACCTAATATTTGACGGCAGAGATTACAACAGAGAATAACAAGGAAATATTCAACGTTACACGATAGCCTCATTACGAAATATGTCCGTCATACAATAGCTCTTGACACCATAGTGTATCCATGTCCAAACAGTCTGAGTGGTCGCCGGTGTAGTGAAACAAATATAGAGAAATACTTCACGAGATTAACGGAACAATGTTTCTATCAGTAAGCGTTATCAGTAACACAATAGTGGCCAAGGTGAATGAAAAAGAAGGGGCCCAAGACAAGTGCAACATTATCTAATACTTACGTTCCAAACACCTACAGAAATGGTGCCAATCAGACAGGCGTATTAAAGTAAATATTCAGAAATACATTTTGCTCATTAATAAGCGCTTTTACAAAAGTCTTGTAGATGGGTTATCATTTCGTACCGACTTAAACATTCATTCATTATCAAGAGTATGACATGAAAATGCGCCAAGATTCGTCGAATCAAAACACACAAGACCACTTAGTAAATATATATTTACAGAGTCAACCAACATGATAGTCTCAAAGTATGTTCACGAACAGGTTAAACAAAGCGTGTAGAAATAAGGTAAGAAACATTTGATTATTGCATATGATATTCACATTGAACTGCATGCACTAACTATTTGTGCCACATTATGATCAGAAACCGATTACAATGGAGGTCCTTTAATTACACACAAACACAATTTCCTAATATGCACATAGATCGTCAACCAGCCAACACGAATCTGACTGTTCTGTCAATTATGTCAAACATATTTATCCTACAAAGTACCTTTTTAATGAGATGTAGCTGTCGAGTAACGATAAGTTATGTGATCTGAGAGGTATCATTTCCACATGATGTATCGTACCACAGTGGCATATATTTACATGTCACTGTGGCAAAAACATAGTGACGTCGTTAACAAGCTTAGTTAACGCAAATTTGCAAACGATTTATTTATATTTTATTCACTATAACTATTCATTTAATAAGAGGCTACAAAAATAAAATAAGTTCGTTCTGAAAGCAGCCAATGCAATTGAGTAACTAATGAGCGTATCTTGCTCTCGTAAGTATTGTTTCTGTTTTCCAAAGACAAAACAGGGAACGATTTTGTTTAATCATATACTAGATCAATATTTACAATTGCTTTGTCGGGCTCTTTGTGAGAAGGTCAACCTCATGGTGTTTTGTATTAATATATCTCGTTTAATAAATGTGACAGAATGGGAATATTCGAAATCATGATATGACTATGCAGTAATAGATTAGGAAGAAACACAAACTTAAAAAGACGATGCGGCGTCACGGTGGAACGGAACGATGCGTACGAGAAGGCAAAATTGCTACAGTTGAATGTGGAGGTTTCGTAAGATAAATAAGGACAATACTTTAATCGGAAGTCTACATTATCAAATCGATGGTTTAGAATTAGAAGGTCGTAAGTGCCACTTACGACCTTTTAAGATTCATACATATTTAGAATAAGCATCACAAGGCGCTTCTTATGAGCTCATTGTCATAAAAGTTGACCAAAATGAAGTTGAAAAAGTTTGTTTTACCATAAGTAAAGAGTAAATGTCAGACAGTTTTTTCGTGTTTTCTCAAAATATCGATTTGGTAGTTACGACCTTCTTGTTCTTAGCCATCGAAATATGTTATATTTTCATAACGCCCAATATGTTTTAGGCAAAACCAGCAGTTAGACATTTCAATTAAGCTGAATGATACTAAACGTATACATTAACGTCTAATTAATTGACGTACGGTACTAAGTACGAGTATAGATCAACACTTTAGATAGGGATGCATAGAGCATAATTAGTTTGTATCTGTAATGTATATTGTATAAATGGGGGTTGCCAAGTGTACCGACAACATTGTAAAAATATATATATAAATGCATTAAACATTAGAAATTCACATTTACCGAAAATGATGGATTGCACAGTATGTACTGTTGTTTTGATTATTTAAAGTCTTAATTACGATCAGTATGTGAATGTAAAATCTAGTGCAGACGCTGGTGTTAATCGAACCGTAGTAAAAACAATGAGGTCAACAAGTTAAGCATATCTTTATTCAGATAGCACCAACACCATGATTATATTGTATTAAAGGACTTACGGAAATCGTATACTTTCGTTCAGATTCAAATTCCTTATAATCCCTCTACGAATTGGAGGTATGTATGTAAATAGGAGTTATTTAAGTCGATTTTAAAAAATTGTCACTCTACCATAATTGGTACAATGTTGTTAAATAAATAATTATACAGCATTTAATGATTGGCATAACTTAAAGAAGTCCGAAAGTGCTTTGATAAAACGGTATACCAAACTAATTAAAGCCAGCGTCACATACCTTAATATGGAAATTAGTTTCGTCATTTTTGTGTCATTCTAATTTAAGACAAGTTGAATTACTTTGTACTTTTTATTTAACTCATTAAGGCTTCATTTTGTGTCCTATTTTGTATTTTGTGCCGTACAAATGATCTAAGTGTGACCTATATCCTACTGAATTGATACATAGCAGTGTATAAAATCACGCGATTTGTAATCTAGTATTCTTCGCTCATAACCATTCATGCTTCCTTTCAATATGGTTTTATCAGGATAAGCACTTCTTGTATGATAAAACGTGAACATAAAATAAGTACGCAATCAATTCATCACTACCACTAAACGGTTCGTTTTATGTCTGATAATTGCAGGGTGGCTATGCTAGGCGATGGTGCCGTTTTTGTACTGTTTGGGATTGTCTATGTGCTACAGTATTTTTAAAGTCGTTCAAATAACCATTGTATCACTAATATAAGTAAGCTAAATCAGTTCGTTCGTACATGCCCACTGTCGGTTATCGCTTGACCCAAAATTTGACGACTGAGACTAGAAGAGAGACATAGCACGGAAATATTCAATGTCACGCCATAGTCTCATTATGATATATGTCTTGACACCATGGCGTATTCATGTCATATCATTTTTGTGGGCAATGGTGGTATGATTTTGGGTGGATTGCACCGTTTTTGGATGGTGTTGAATTGTCTTTGCATTTAGAGTACAAAATTCTACTTCGGTTTGTGCCCTACTATTCACTTATTGTACAATGTTTGAATAGTAAGTGAGTAAGTACACGTTGGCAATTATCATTTACTTTGAATATCATTACCCACCCACTATGACAAGCAGTCTGTCAAAATGAAGCATTGTCTAGTTATATGTCAGTTTCTTACTTTCGTGACATTGTGTATATGCAACGTTAAGCCTACATACTACGGCTTTTCGTAGTTTAGTTCTTAAATATATAGGACAGGCAATTGTGTTCCATCAATGAAAGACCGTTTGAGTGACATTGGCGAAGCATTACGTACATGTACATGTATTCAGTTATATAATATATAACCAAATAAATATACTGTACGTAATTGTTATATTATATAATTATTATACTGTATAATGTATGAACAACGTCAATGTTGATAATGATACACGTTCGGTATCAGTACAAAAGACAATGTTGCTTATTTCATTTCAGTGATATGTCTAACGCATTTAAGCTACGCTACCGAATCAATGCTCAGTAAATAGTTTTATATGCATATACATTTGTTCTACTGGAATCTTGAGCAAGTATTCCGAATTTACGACAAGTTGTATTACTTTGTACTTTTTATTTGACTCATTAAGGCTTCGTTTTGTTTCCTATTTGCTGTTTTATGCCGTACAAATCATCTAAGTGTGACCTTTATCCTACTGAATAGATACATATCAGCGTATAACATCACGCGATTTGTATAATATTATTCTTCGCTCATAAACTTTCATGCTTCCTTTCAATATGGTTCAGAATAAGCACTTCTTGTATGGTAACAATTGACATTACGCTAGAGAAGAGATCGCTCCACCTGATTGTTTGTCGAAGGCTGGTTGGCGAAGGTATTCAAGTTAATCCATTTGATCATGTGACTACATTTTACCGCTATTATTGATTTAAAGGGCATTGATTGACAACTTGCGTAATGTCAATTGTACATAAAACAAGAAGAAAGCAGCCAATTCATCACTTTGTCACAAGAGTCTGTCAATGTTTGTATCTCTGACCTATTTTTCTCTTGAACCTTTTGCTTGCAATTATATATGCTTTAATGCCTTCTCGAATAGAAAATGCCCCAGCCGGTGTACAGACACGCCCATTAAGGATAGTTACAATCTGATGAAAACCATCTTCTTATTAAACATATTTTGTCAAATTCAGAATTACCTCTCTTTATTGCCAAGTGTGCAAGAAATTCAAATTTCACACAGTTTCATTCATTAGAATTAAGTATAAAAGCTTACTTGAAAAATCTATTTTTTACTTATAGTATTTCGAATGAGACGTTAAACCGAGATCACATGTATGGGTGCTCTACACCTGGCATGTAAAAGAACCGGGATGCTTCTGGAATTGGAGCATCTTCTGTATTATGCACTATCTCACAAGAACGAAAAGTACAAAACTCGTCTGGGGGCCTCACCCATATGGATTATTATGTGGCGAGGATAAAGAAACGGAATGAATATTTTGGAACATGAATCGTTCGTGTTATGTCTGACAATTATGTGGGTGGATTGGCTAGGCGATGGCGCCGTTTAAGTGGGGGTTGTGATTGCCTGATGTGTGCTACAGTATTTTTCAGCCTTTGTAAATATCCAGTGTATCACTAATACCAGTAAACTTTATCGGTCCGTAAAGGTCCGCTGTCTTTTATCGTTTGACCTAGAATTTGACGGCTGAGACTAAAAATAAAAAAGAGAATAACACGGAAATATTCTAAGTCACACAATAGTCTCATTACGAAGTATGTCCGTCATAAAAAAGCTCTTGACACCATAGTGTATTCATGTCATAAACAGTCTGAGTGGTCGCCAGATTAATGGAGCAAACATTGAGAAATACTTCACGAGAATAACACGTCTATTGCTAAGCTTAATCAGTAAAACCATAACGGTCAAGGCGAATTATAAATATTGAAACCCATGACAAGTGCCGAATCATCTAATACTGATGTTCCAACCATTTACAGCAATGGTGTCAATCAGTAAGGCGTGTTAAAGTAAACATTCAGAAATACATTTGCTTATCATAAGCACTTTCACTAAAGTCTTGTAGATGGGTTATCATTTCGTACCAATTTAAACACCCGTTAATGAACAATTGCATAACATCAAAATGCAGCCAGATTCGACGAGTCACACACAAGACCACGTACAAGAAAACAATGTAATAGTCTCGAAGTATGTGCAAGAACATGTTAAACGAAGTGTGTACAAATAAATTAAGAAACAATAGATTAGTGCATATGATATTCACCTTGTACTACTTACTATTCATGCCACCTTATAGTCAGAAACACTCCGTAACCGATTACTACGGAGATCCTTCAATTACATACAAATACAATTTCCTAATAGGACCGTAGATCATCAACCAGCGGACATGAATCTGATTGTTCTGTCAATTATGGCAAAAATATCCTATGAAGTACCTTTTAAATGAGATTTAGCTGTCGAGTAACGATTTGTTAGGCGATATCAGACGGATAATTTCAAATTGAGGTATCGCACCACGGTGACATAGATTTCAATGCTACTGTGGTAATAACGTGGTGACGTTATTAACAAGATGAATCAATTCAAACTTGAAATTGTAATCGTCATTCAACTCACTATAAAGACGCGTTGGATAATTTGTAACACAACTTATTCTCGTATGTATTGTATGTAATCTATTTGCAAAGATAATGGTAACGTCAGATGCTTTCAGGACAGAAATTGAGAATTGTAGTCAAAACAGAGAATCAACTTCAGGAAAATCCGGTTTTGTTTATTCATAGATCCATGCTAAATAGAGGCAATTGCTTTATCGGGATCTTTGTGAATAGGTCGAGATCCAGGGGTTTTGTATATTAAGTACTTCGCGGTACATTATGATATAACAATGCACTAATAGACCAATATAATGGGACGAAAACAACATTTAAAAGACGATTCGGAGCCATGGTGTGACGGAACGATACGTACGAGAAGGCAAACTTGCAACAGTATTTGAATATCGCGCTTTCGTAAGATGAATACTGACAATACTTCAAACGAAAGTCTGCATTAATTTATCAACATGTGTTTTATTTTCGTAACGACCAATATTTTAAGGCATAACTATTTAAATTAATGTTGAATGAAATTAAACGCATACATTAAATCTAATTAAGTGACGTATAAATCAACACGTAAAATAGGGGTAATTAGATTATATTTAGTTTCTTTGTGTAATGTATGTTGTTTAAATAGGGGTTTACAAGTGTAGATTTCTACCAACCAAAAATAAATTGTATTAAACATTACGAATTCACATCTACCGAAATATGATTGATTGCACAGTATGTACTGCTGTTCTAATTATTTAAAGTCTTCATTAAGATAGGTAATGGGGTCAATAAGTATATCATATCTAAAATCAGCAAGCAGCAACATCGTGCTTCTGTTTTATCAAAGGACTTACGGAAATCGTAAACTGTCGTTTAAAATCAAATTCATCATTAGCCTTTAACAAATTGAAGGTATGTATGTTTAATAGTCCTCTTGTGTTAATTAACTCAATTGTCATAAAGGAATAATTAAACAGAATTTAATGTTTGACAATTACAGTGAGTGTTTTGATAAAAGTTTAAAAACAGAATAACAAAATAATTAAAGCATTGTGCCACGTACCTTAATATGGAAAGCAATTTTGCCATCTTTGTGACATTCGTATGCTCGTACATGTCCATCAATCCTCGAAACATTTTATAAAATATCAAATTTAGCACAACATTAATCCATTGTTTTAAACTAGTTTAAAATGATCACACAAATAACCCGAATTAAGTATGATGTGTAACTGTATTTTCGAAAGTTATAAATCATTGTTCAATGGCAGACAAAGACCGTCTTTTGTTTTCCACATCTTTTTATCGTCCTATTATGTAAATTATGCAAGACATTTCACACGAATTTAACATAGAAATTTAAAGAAAGTAGTTCTCAACTAGCTCACATCAGGTCTTTATCGTTATTTGGTTGAATTCAATTAACACAGATATTTGTGCATAGATAAGTGCATTAAACAAACGTGCGACATCGTTACGTCAACTCGCCCTACTCTAGTTACACTTGACCCTTTATCTTCCATTGTAGTTTACTCCAGTTATGTGGAAAGTACACTCACATTTAAAAGCGATGCATTTAAACAATGCTGTAAAACCGTATTCTTAGTTAACAATGCATGTAAACTCAAAACATGATGCTCATGCATTTCTGTAGATCTTCAAATAAAGTCAAAATGTCCAGTTGCCTTGAATTATTTGTTGAACCAACTTCACAACATTTGGTTGCAAGAAATAAAATGTTTTAAACGCCCTATCATATTGCATTTTCTAGGACACTTTTCATTTAGTTTTAACTGTCATCGCGTCCACATTGATTGTTTCAAAATGATTACAATCGTAGTCAAACAATCCGAATTATCCTCTATGGAAACATTTGAAATATTTCTAAATTTCCCGAGACATCATTACGATCACAAATGTTATTCTAACAAAATAACAACAGTGATTTGAAAACCAGTGATATCAACAGACAATTCTACAGAGAAAGACGAAATCATGTTCGACTGTGTCTGGATAAGTTAGATTGTCGTGGTTTATTGGGACGTTGGATGCAATTTACATTCTCATTATTTTGTTTCAGATCAACACTGTCTAGATAATTCAGTTGGTAAGCGTTGATGTTTTTTGTCACACCAATGTTCATATCCGATATCCATGTTGACATTTCAGGAAGTTAGTTTCAAATACCTTGAATATTCACTCAGTAAAACTCAATATTAATAGTACCATATATCCGCATGCAACATAGCATAAACAGAAATGAAAAATGCATCGGTTCCCATCAATCCAGTCGTCTGAATGTTAAAATAACAATTTGTCAGAATATGATACGATTTATACCTACTTAAGATAATGTGCTACCGGTATTGTACTATGGTATGCTTATATTTCTAGCGGCAATGTCTGAGCACACCGGTCGTTTTGTTAATGACCTCCGTTAAGAGCAGACAGGACTGGTGTTGTAAATGACGGAAACAGCTGACAAAATACAAATTGTTTACTGCCTATGCACCAAACCATTTAAAGTTCTATAGAAAGGGCAGCAACGTTTAGTCACATACGCTAGCAACATACTTAACATGCTACCCAGCTATTTACAAATCATAACGAACGCAGAAATTTTAAACTGTCGGCGGCCGATTTATTAGACTAATGCATACTTGCAATCTACATCATTGACGATTATAATGAGCCTATTTAAATGAAAATCGGAACTTGTCATGTTGATCAAACTGAAGTTGAAAAAGCGTATTTTAGCATAAGTAAAGCGTAATTATCAGACAGTTTTCTCTTGTGTTCTCAAACTATTGATTTTGTACTTACGAAGTTCTCATTCTAAGCCAGCGAAAATGCCTGTGTCAATGTATACGTTTTTATTGATCTTAATGAGGCAGTGGCTTAAGTTTGATAAAAGGTTAATTAAATAGTAAAGCCATATGAAGATAACCAGCGATCCCAGACGCTGGTAAAGATTACAATGTTGTCATTAGCATTGTCATTATCGTTTTTATATAATTTGTCTAGTCAGTATTTAGCATCTTCTCGCACGCAAATAGTTAAAATACTTCGATTTATTCATCAAAGACATGCTGATTTGTTATGCCAATGAGTAACTTGTTTATTTGCACTTCGTGCACGCCTGATTCAGGTAAATAATGCCTTCCCCGTCTGTTCTGTCGTTATATTATATATAATCTTTTGGAACAAGGATATGTTTCTGTTATTTAAACAAGTCTTTCAAGGAAAACTACCAGAATAGTTTATGTTTATACAAATATCGTAAGTGTATAATAACATCATTTCGCTTGCTGCGTTTGTATACGTGTATACAATATAAAACCGTTTCCCATATACTAGTAATGAATACACATGTTTTAATACATTCTAGTGATAAAGTATTTAATTAAATATAAGGAGACAAAAAGGGCTAAGCTAGAGTGGTAGTTTAAATCGACCAACTACAGAATATATAAAACACGCCAATGTATAAGTATATGCGTACACTATTATTACGATTTAACAAAGTGGGCATGGTCCCGAACTCATAAATAGGACACTACGACTCACATGTCCTCCTACACCCCCTCAAGGTGGAAATTAAACACGCACCTTTGCAAATGGGATATACACTACATTTTGTAATAATCATGACATGGCAGCTGTTAGTATTAGATAAGTACATATTTGTAGACATTCCTAATTTACCTCAATATAATTAACAACCTATCCGTGTTCATTTTGTCGCTATGAATATCGTAATCGTCCACTTAAGAGTTAATCATTGCATTCACACTGCATTTAACAGAAATTGGTATCTGTTCGAATACGGTTAGTCATTGCAAGTATTTCATTAACGTGCTTTAATCTGTTCTGCATTTAATACCAAGAAACAAAAGACTTGTTTAAGATATTTTTCTAAAAAAAAATTGAAGATCATATATAATCCACATATACAATTCGAAAGATATAATCCCTCCGGCTGTTTCCATATAAATTGAAATTTCCCTTCTTGCACTATGAGCCAAGTAATTGAAATGTTATACGATAGGGTGGGTAACTTGGCCTGTAGATGTACAGCTTGGAACTCTTTTTGCACATAAACCAGAATAGATAGATAGATATTTTATTCATCCTCCTCATAAAACTAATTGTCAAAATATTGAAAATAAACACAAATCCTTTGTTTTATATTTTTAATATAAATCATGATTACCACAAATTACTACTGAAATATATAAGCCGGACTGTAATGAAATAGCCTTATTGCGTTTGTACTTTTTATTAGCCTAACAATTATGCAATTCTGAGCAATTCATATGACTTATCACTTACGTCAATCCATTTGCCAGCAATTGCTTTCATACTAATTTAATTTAATATTTATTTTCCATCTATGATGCCCATAGCATTTCAGCAAATTGCTTTTAACCTATTTGAACTACTTCCATTGTAATACGCCTCAGTTGGTCGATACCAACCCGGCCATGTATTATAGATGGACTAAATACAATAGATTGCCATATCGCAGGCTTAGAATGAGAAGGTCGTAAGTACAAAATCAATATTTTGAGAAAACAAGGACAAACTGTCCGTAAATAATTCTTCACAATATCATGGTAAACCAAGCTTTTACATCTTCATTTTGGTCAGCATGACATGTTCTGATTTTCATGAAAATAGGCTCATCAGAAGCGCCTCGTGATGTAGATTTCAAATATGCATTAGTCTTATACGGTTGTAAGCACTTTCGACCTTCTCATTCTAAGCCAGCGATGTATTAACGCGTCGCTTGTTGTTCTATCCTTCGGTCAATCTATTGTTCCGTCCACATGGGTTATAATCAATTTTTGGAAGAGAAAAGACTATGACGGAAAATAGAAATATGTAAAATCGAAATTAACGCGTGTAATCGTAATTATCGTGTTAAGGCTGTATCTCGCACGGTTGATGCAAGTTTGCGGTAAATCAGTCTTAATGTCATATAAATGAGCCGTTCTCCAGGAAAACCGGGCTTATTGACAAAATTGTGAAAATGTTGATAATTATATGGTTAGAAAGAGGAGACTCTTATAAACAGTTTCTGAAAATTTGAACAAATTATTCTATAAACTTACAAAGTTCTAGACTTTTTCAATCGACCATTACCATCTACTTTACGAGTGACGTCGCGAACGTCATTCGCTGCGTTTTTGACGTAACGTCAACTGGCATTTCAAAGATCCAGCAATTGATAATTTTTTTACGTAATCTTTTAAAATTGTGACACATTTTAGAATCATATTCTTATAGTAGTAATCTGTGTCAAATTTTTGAGTGTTTGCTTACTGGAAAAATACCAAGTGTTTTTAGCCACTTACAAATGTAATCCTTGTTTTCCTTGATATGAGTACTTTTTGAAACCGATCACCATAGCAACAACAGAAGTTATTTTAACCCAATTTTAATGAAAACTTGAAGCTAATGAATAGTACTACACTATTCAATTACTTAAATATGAAATCAAAGGACTAGATTGTTTCTCATTTTAGACATTTTTCTAATTCTTATTGCATAATTACAATACAATGTCATTTAGCCCGGTTTTCCTTGAGAACGGCTCAAATATAATGTACATATCATTTTATGGGCATTGGTGGTACCTTTAGTGTCTGCTTTGATTATGTCCGAATGGCGCCGTTTTGATTGTCTTTACATTTAGAGTCCCGATGTCTCCTCGACATAACGAAGTTTTACTGTACTTTATAACAAAATTGATATACGTAAATGTTATATTATATCATTATCATACTGCATAATGTATGTTCGCGTACAGCATCAATGCTGATAATGATACACGTTCGATATTACCAATAGACCATTTTCACCCTTACTAAAAATAGCCCTATGCATATCATTATCTTGACCACATGTTCAGCTGGAGGCAAAGTAGTGACTGATAAGCCATATTATACCCATGTAATTTGTATGCGAAGATCTATATTTTGTGTTGATTATTTGTGTTTAATGACAGATTTAATTGATTTTGAGGCTTTTAAACTTGTTGATCTTTCTGATTATGCAAGGATGTTACCTTTTAATGATTTAGTAGGGTATTTAGACAAACTGTCAGTTGAATATGGGACTTTACTTGACCCCTTCAATTTAATTAAGTGATTCTATGTGGGTAGATAATGTGAAACTTTGGCCTGATGTGTCATACTTCGACATCTGTCATTACTTTGCAAAAAGTTCAAGTTACTATTCCAAGTCTGACATGCAGTGTTATAAGTCACTAGATGGGTACCAATACTTTTTATGTTGACATGTACAATGGGTCATGTTCCAAGTCCTGAAGATGAGCGACATGGTTTTACGCAAAGCATATGTGTTTCCGAGCCAGCGACAGGGATCCAACACTAAAAATCCACGAACAGCCAGCACTTCATCACCTGGTATTAGGTTTAACGTGTACCTAGATTCTAGGGTGATCTGTTTATCTGACACCCGTCCTCCCCAACCCTGGGAAATGTACTTAATTGACACAGAAGGTGATATAGATATAAAGTATTTAATTGTATTGTTCTGCTTATAATTGCTTCATGTTTGAGCTCTGGCAGTAAGATTCACATGCCGTTCAGTAGATATGTCAAAGCAGTCAATGCTAGATATAACTTTATTATATTCCGTTTTGAAACACTCAGGAATGGTTAACCTAGCCACACCTCAATCAGGCCACACAATAGAGGAACTTAGCATTTGCACCATGTCATTCCATATCCTTGGCATGCTTGCATCCGAAATCTAAAATTGATATGCCAGATCCCTATTTGACAAACCAAGTCTGATTTTGGTTAACACTAATAGTAAATGGCCCTTAGGTGCTATAGATTAAAATATGCTTTCTTTTTGATGCATGATTCCACTAGATCGAATATCCAACAGTACAAAAGTGACGATATTACAATATACCTGTATAAAATAATACGTTTGCCTCAGACAGGCCTGGAAATGTAAACCTTGAATTTAGCAAACGGTAGTAAATTAGTCAATTAGTCATGTGGTCTAATCATTAATGAAGTACATGTATTATTCATTCATACTTTGAATCTTACAAAAATGTAACACACTGATGTGTTCATATAATAAACCACTTGTACTATTGTACCGATGAGTTAAATACTGATTCTAATATAGATAATTGACAGTGATGATCTTAAGGAAGTGGTCATGTGTTTGTCTTTCTGAAACCACATGCATGTAGATTATTATAATAAATTAATAGATAAAATCAAAGACAACCTGCTAATGTGCTAACTATTTCAGCACATTACCTTTGGTGGTCTTGGGTAGGTATTTAATCAACACAGCATTTCAGGAAGCTTTCAAGTATGACTGTTTGCTAGTAGATCTAGGCTGTATTAATTGAGAAATGTTAATACTATACTATGAGCACGGAATATAAAATAATAATTTATAATAATAAGATGAATGCACACACATCTGCTTCGTGATTTATATTTGATCTACTTACACGAGACGTATCTGTCCATGAATTTTGCTCTGAATGAGTCGAGTCTTTATGAAGTCAGTTAATGTTTTTAAACCATGCCTATCTCCTCCACATCAGATATTTAGGAATTCTATGCAATAATACTCCCTTTTCAACCAACAATGCAACAGCAATGTATCATATTTATTGCAAATACTACCACATGTACACTGAATTTACTACCGAAGGCTTATCACCAGCGGATGCTTTCTGCCTCCACTAAATAATTCATGAGCTTATCAGTCAGGTGGAGATTTGGTGATAGGGGTCTTATACAAAGGACAATGTTGCGTATTTCATTTCAACCATATGTCGTAGCTACGCTTTACTACGAATCAATGGTCAGTTAATAGTTTCATTTGAATATATACATTTGTTCTACTGGTATCTTGAGCACGTGTTCCGGCTTTACGACAAGTAGTATTTCTTTGTACTTTTTATTTCACCCATTAAGGCTTCATTTTGTGTCCTACATTTGTACTAGTACTTGGTATTTTAAGCCGTACAAATGATCTAAGTATGACCTACATCCTACTGAATAGATACATATCAGTGTTTAAGAACATGCAATTTGTAAAATGTAGTATTCTTCGCTCATAAACATTCACGCTTCCTTTCAATATGGTTTTATAAGAATAAGCACTTTTGTATGGTAACAAGTAAACAAAAAACAAGAACGCAATCAATTCATCACGGTCACTAGATGGTTCGTTTTATGTCTGATAATTGCAGGGTGGCTATCCTAGGCTATGCTGGGTGAAGGTGCCTATTTAACGAGAATTGTGATTGTCTGTGTGCTAGGGTATTTTAAAGTCGTGTAAATAACCATTGTATCACTAATACAAGTAAGCTTAATCAGTTCGCAAATGCCCATTGTCGGTTATCGCTTGACCCAGAATTTGACGACTCAGACTAGAAGAGAGACAAAACACGAACAAATTCTATGTCACACCATAGTCTCATTACGAAATATGTCTTGACACCATAGTGTATTCATGCCAAAACTGTCTGAGTGGTCGCCAGTGTAGTGGAGCAAACATAGAGAAATACTTCACGAGATTTACGGAACAATTATTCTATCTTTAAGCTTTATCAGTAAAACAACCTCGGTCAAGGCGAGTGAAACCAAAGACAAGACAAGTGCCAAATAATCTAATACTAAAGTTCCAACTATTTACAGCAATTGTGTCAATCAGTACAGGCATATTCAAGTAAACATTCATAAATACATTTGCTTATTCATAAGCACTTTCACTAAAGTCTTGTAGAAGGTTTATCATATCGTCCCGACACACATTCATTAACAAGAGCATGGCATCAAAATGCACCCATATTCGAGGAATAACACACATGACCACAATTATCGAAGTATGTGAAAGGACATGTTAAACGAAGCGTGTACAAATAAATTAAGAAACATTTGATTATTGCATATAATATTGACCTTGTACTACTAGCTATTCGCGCCACATTATACAATGTACACACATACATAGTTCCTTACATTACATCGAAACACACCTTTGCTATTATAATAGCTCTCTTCAACCGCAGGCCATAAACAAGCGGACATGAATCTGATTGATATGTCAATCATGGCAAATATTTCCTATAAGGTACCTTATTAATGAGATTTAGCTGTCGAGTAATGATCTGTTAGGGGATATGAGAAGTATAATTTCCACATGGCGTATCGTACCACGGTGATATAGATTTAAATGTTACTGTGGTAATAACATAGTGACGTTTTTAACAAAATGAGTTAATTCCAACTTGCAACCGCAATCGATATTTGACTCACGATGAAGACCCCGTGCTGATCATTTTGGGCAACTTAATGGATTTGCAAAAATTAATGTGACGTCAGATGTTTTCAGGACAAAAATCGTAAATTGTGGTCAAAACAGACAACCAACATTTGGAAACTCAGGTTTAAGTTTATTCATAGATCCATGATCGATAAATTCAATTGCTTTATTTGGGATATTTGTAAGGAGGTTGAGGTCCCGATCGTTTTATATGAATACGTAGGTAGATTAATGAGCGATGAGAATATGCGGAATCATAATATGAAAATGCACTGATAGATAAGAACGAACCACAAACTATGAAAGACGATACGGCGTCGCTGTTGGCCGGAACGATGCGTACGAGAAGACGAAATTGCTACCGAATTTTAATATCGCGCTTTCGAAGGATGAATAATGACAATACGTCCATCGGAAGTCAAGAAATTATCAAATAAGTTTTGTCATAACGACCAATTTGTTCAGGCAGAAGCCGGCAGTAAGACATTTAAATTATGCTGAATGAAATTAAACGCATACATTAACGTCTAATTAATTGACGTATGAGTATTGATCCACGCTTAAAAAAGGAATGCATAGATCATATTTAGTTTGTACGTTTACAAACTATGAGGTCAATAAGTATATGATATCTGTTTTCAGCAATGAGCAACACCATGATTCTGAATGAAAACAAATACATTAACGTCTAATTAATTGACATACGTTAATACGTACGAGTATCCACACTTAAAATAGGGATGAATGAATCATAATTAGTTTGTATGTGTAATGTAAGTTGTTTAAATAGGACTTATCAAGTGTACCAACTACATTGTAAAAATAAAATTGTAGTAAATATTACGAATTCACAACTTCCGAGAATGATGGATTGCACAGTGTGTACTGTTGTTTTAATTATGAAAAGTCTTCATAACAAAAGTACGATCGGTATGGGAATGTAAAATCTAGTTCCTACGCTGCTATGCATCGAACCATGGTACAAAATTCGAGGTCAAAAGTTATATCACATTTATCTTCAGAAAGCATCAACACCAAGCTTCTGTTTTATCAAAGGACTTACTGAAATCGTAAACTGTCGTTCAAATTCCTTATAACCCCTTCACAAATTGGAGGTATATATGTACGGTTAAAAGGACTTAATTAACTCAATAAAAATTGTCACTCTGCCACAATTGGTAGTTGCTAAAGAAATAACTATACAACATTTAAAATTTGACGTTATTTATAGATTTCCGTAAGCCCTTTGATAAAACAGTAAACCAAAATACTTGAAGCAAGCGCCACGTACCTTAATATTGAAAGCAATTTTGCCATCTTTGTGTCATTCGTATGCTCGTACAGTTCCGTTAATCCCCGAAACATTTTATAAAATCTCAAATTTAACACACACTTAATCCATTGTTTCAAATGCTTTTATAATGATTCCACAAATAACAAAACACGTCTGATGTGTAATTGTATTTTCGAAAGTTGTAAATCATTGTTCAGTGACAGACAAAAACCGCCTATTGTTTTCCATATCTTTTTATCGCCGTATTATGTAAATTACGCAACAATTGTAACATAGAAATTTACAAAAAGTTGATCTCAATTAGTTCACATCAGGGCTTATCGTAATTTGGTTGAATTCAATTAACACAGATATTTATGCATAGATAAGTGCATTAAACAAACGTGCGACATCGTCACGTGAGCTTGGCCTACTCTAGTTACACTTGACCCTTTATCTTTGATTGTAGTATACTCCAATCATGTAGTAGGTACATTGACATTTAAAGCGATGCATTTAAACAATGATGTAAAACCGTATTCTTAGTTAACAATGCACGTAAATTAAAACCATGATGCGCCTGCAGTACATGAGCTCTTCAATTAAAGTCAAAATGTCCATTTATTTTGAATTATTTTTTGCACCCATTTGCCAATATTTGGATGCCAGAAATCAAATATAGAAAAAACGCACTATCACACTACATTTCCGGAGACTCCTGAACGTGGACAAATACATTTAGTTTTAACTGTCATCGCCTCCACATTGCTTGTTTCAAAATGATTAAAATTGTCGTAAAACAATCCGAATTATCCTCTATGGAAACCTTTGAAATATTTCTAAATTTCCCGAGACATCATTACGATCAGAAATGTTATTCTAACAAAATAACAACATTGATTTAAAAAAAACAGTGATATCAACAGACAATTCTACAGAGAAAGACGAAATCATGTTCGACTGTGTCTGGATAAGTTAGATTGTCTTGGTTTATTAGGACGTTGGATGTAATTTACATTCTCATTATTTTGTTTCAGATCAGCACTGTCTAATGTTGTTGGTAAGCGTTGATGTTTTTGTCACACTAATATTCATATCCGATATCCAAGTTGACAATATCAGGAAGTTAGTTTCAATTACATGGAATATTCACTCTGTAAAACACTTTTTAATATACAAGTATATATCATTATATTTGCATGCAACCTATTATAAACAGAAATGAAATGCATCGCTTTCCATCGATCTGGTCATATGAAAGTTAAAATGACTTCTCATGGAGTCCGATATCTTGTAAAACCATCATACATGGTGTTTAGTATTGTTAGCACCATGCTTAAATGTTTAATAATCCTAAAGAGTCGTTCTTTTATAAACATATCTGTACGTTATACATCAAATATATAATATTAATAACATAAAATCATCTATGAATTTTGTAGGCTATAAGACATATCTTCATTACAATTTGTCACAAATACGATACGATTTAGTCCTACTTAAGATGGTGTGTTATTGTGCTATCATGGTATGCCTATATTTCAAGCGGCAATGTCTAAGAACACCGGTCGCTTTGTAAATTACCTCCGTAAAGAGCAGACACGACTGGTGTTGAAGACGACGGAAACAGCTGACAAAATACTAATTGTTTACTGCCTATGCACCAAACCATTCAAAGTTCTATAGAGCGGGCAGCAACGTTTAGTCACCTACGCTAGCAACATACTTAACATGCTACCGAGCTATTTACAAATCATAACGAACGCCGAGATTTTAAACGTATTCTGTCGGTCATCCGTCGGCCGATTTATTTTTAATATAGTTTCTTTGAACTACTAATTACTTTTCATCGGTCAGCGTCACTACGATACCTACGCATGGGGGTACGTTTCAGACACACAGACATCATTTAGCGACTAGTTTGTAACCATAGGTACAGCAGGTATCTGTCTATACATGTAAAATGCATCTTCAAACTTCATATTTATATGAGACCAAATGTACTAGTTAGTGTAGTTATAGTTAGATACTGATAGTGCTAATCTAGACAACATACACGTCACTTAACATCTTAATCGCATCGTTATCTTCATACTTGCAACATGGTTCATATTACCTATGACTTCTTGCACGCAATTGGTTCATTATGTAATGAAGCGATATGGTGTTTGTTTACTTATATGACACAAAACTACAGCAAAACCTCGTTCTCGAGGACTAATCGGGACAAGCCAAATGATCGAAACCGGGAGCTCGACATAGCGGTGTGATATAAGTTTACAACATGTATTTAGTAAATACGCTGGGACTTTGTTATTTGCTCGAAATAAGTCGGATGCTCGTAATACCGATGCTGGTCTTAACGAAGTTTTACTGAAAAAGTGTCCAGTAGTTCTTCTGAAAAGAGGCTCTCATCTTTCGTAAATTATTTAGATATTCTATATACTGGTACATATTACTACTGTATGTCCAGTAAAGCAGAATATGTAGAGATGGAAAAAGTACAGGGTGTGCCATAATATTTGTTACAGCCGGGTGCCTTGATAAAATGCTTCATTTCCATCGACATTTTCAATAATGTCAATGGAAAACTTAAAACAATTTTAAATTAAATTATGCAACACATTGTATACCGTAACATAAGTATATTACATTCGATTGTTATGGGACACCCTGTGTGTGGAATAAATACAGCATCACAAGACGATGTTTACTATAACCATCCTATAACACACACATTTAATATATCTATTTATTTGATAATACTTCTGGTGACTTACATTGACTACAACGTTGAGCGCGATTTACTAAAGATGACGATGACCAGATACATTACACAAATTAAAAACATCCGTGGTATCATGTGATAAAAATCATTTAAGTTCAATATAGGGACAAAATTTCGTGGTTTTTGGCGAAAAAGACCTTTTCGAGGGGACATAATTTCAAAGATATCTTGGGTCATATTATTCGTACATTTTCATACGCAAGTGTCACGGTATGAATCGTTTTACACTACTTCTCAGTTGCGTTACATCAGTTTTAAGTTACGTCAGAGCCATATGAAAACAGAACAATTCTCTGACGGAACTGAGAAGTAGTGTAACACGATTCAAACCGTTAATGTGGATACATCATTTCAATTCGTGATAAAGTGATGGCATTGTATGCCATGTTGCAAATTATTATATGCAATTATTACTTGTACTCACTGTAAGGCTTTATGTTAAATTAAATGTTCTTTATATGTTAGAAATGTTAAACAGTATTATTTCATATGTAAAGGCCAACGACAAGTCAATTTAACAGAACAATATTATTTAACTGCATTTAAACAAGATCGGTAAAGACCACACACGGGAAGAGCAGACCGCTCTGTTGTTAACATGTGTTGATATGATGTTATATAACTTGAATAAAACTAAAGAAAATTGCAATGGGATAATTTGAAACATATAAGCACATTAAATAAATGGTATTCTTATTGCTACACTTTACAGAAATGTTCTTGGAAATTGACTAAATCTTTTAAAGTATGACAATGTGAATTACAATACATTATAATAGCTGATAGTTCCAAATGTTAATACAACACAGAGATTCGTAACGTTTATGATGATTCGGAACCCACACTACCGAATAATATAATTATGGTATCATTTATCGAACACATATCTAAGGGAGGTAACGCTATATTGAAGCACTCATATGTTATGGAGTAAGATAGTACGCGTTGTTCCCCTTTGTTTATTGCTAACATACACAAGTACATTAGCTTCAAAATTAAACGAGAACGGATACTAAACATCGAGTCGTCTGTCATGCGAACTATATGGCATTGATTCTAGGTTTAACTAAGTTAACCTCGCAATTCTTTCGAATGAGATACTAGTAGGTCTATCATTAGTATTACAGTAAAACTTCTTTATTTCGAGGAGTGAACGGGACAGGTATAATGCTCGAGATAAACCATGTGCTCGAAATAACCAATGTACATGTATTAATGATACAAACGGATATTGGTTTTTTTAACTTGCTCGAGATAGGTAGGGTGCTCGTAATATCGATTCTCGCCATAAGGAAATTGTACTGTACTTATTTAATCGACTATACTTCTCGTATTTATAAGCATAGTAATAACTGTGGGCATATCAGCTGAATAACTCTATGAACTACGAGGTTTAAACTTAGTGTCATCATTACAAAAAAAATATGACTATTAAATTATGATAATTTAAATGGTGTCAGTTAATAACAGATCAATTCTTGGTAGTACAATGAAAAGTGCACGATTCTAACATGCCATGCTTCATTTACGATGGATGGTCAATAAATAAGTACCCTGAAAGTATGTGACTTAAAGTCGATAAAAAATTTTGACCATGAAGATCATATTTGTTTCAACTCGATTCACCCCTGATTATATAATCGTATAAAACAAATTTAATAAATGATAACTATTTTTCAGTTATGAGACATCGTAACGATTGTTTCAATGGAAATAACCGTTATATCTAGTTCACTAGAAAATGATGTCCTAATTTATTCTCTGTGACACCCTAGAATCGATCCTGTATCGCTACTATATAAGGAAATTTCCTCGAATGTAAAAATCTTAACTAACAAATAACTAAAAAAAGTGTATTTTAGTGTATCTTTGAGTAAAGAACTGTTCAACAAGTTCAGTTGGAAAAAAGTTTTTCTTGTTCATAAAAATGTCTTAGAATTTTGTGAACACAGGTCCTGAAATATATTAACTATCGATATGAAATTTAGGTCAACGACATGATTATTTCCTGTCTCTGCAATAGTTATATAAATTGAAAGTAAAACTCACCTAGATCTCAGGATGGACAATAGCAGTGCAAGTTCCGCATCTTGCTCAATGTCGTTCGTATCCGACATCCTGACTCTTTATTTTCGGTTTTTTACTTCCGGACTCTATTTCCGGTCACTATTTCCGGTCTCTATTTCTGATCTCTATTACTGGTCTCTATTTCCGGTCTCTATTTCCGGTTCTCTAATTCCTGTCTCTATTTCCGGTCTCTACTGCCGACAAAAAGAACGCTTCAATCTGAAATAAATCGAAATGAAAAGAAATAATTAAAATTCGAATTATAAACTGAAAACATGCAAGCGACAAAAACAGAAAACACACAAAAAAGAAATAGCACTGACCACAAGTATACAATACGATGTCAAGCACAAACCTGAACGGGAAATAGAGTTATAACGTCCTAAAAAGTAAACGTTTTTCAGAATACCCCAGTAGTTGTACATATGGCTTAAAGTAGATGTCAACAAAGACAGTTATCTTCAAACCAACAGTTGTTACGGTTTAAGTTACCAAAGATACCAACGACAGACGCGTCAAAATCGTAAACAACTTAAAACAGTTTGGACACTTCCCCCTACTCAGAAAATAGCGGGATATTAACACATTCGCACTGGCGGTATTAAATAGTTTTATTCATCGTTTGTAATCACCAAGTTCTCTAATATTGGTAATTAAGTTCAACTGCTTGATATATAGGTCAACATAGCTGCTACATTATTTTCCGATTAATTTCACAATGATGGTTAAATTCGTGTTGTAACGTAATTACCATATGTAGCGATATTGGTTTGTTGCCATTACGGAAATCGAACGCATTGCGTATCCAGAACACAATAGTAAATCACTATCGGCACTTCTGCGTATAATTGACAGTATAAAGAACTTAGCTAACGAAGCATGAGATTACATTCTAGCAGTAATTATAACAATGCCAATGTATTATTTCAATGCATTCACTAAATTAATTAAACATTTTCGTCTTGAACAATCGTATGCACTGGCGTCATCTTAATTATGGTCAATCAATGAATAGAAAGCAACAATGCATCGATATCTACAAGTGCTTGTTAACTTAATAACCATTGGCAAGTAATATACGTGTGACTTTTTAACAGCATATTATGCCTTTCAATGAAAAACTCGCATATTGTATTTTTAAAGGTTCGTCCGCGTAGCACATAGGGCAGTACAACTGTATATTTATTTTCCTCAAATGGGGTTCGTTAATTACTGCAACGCATGGAAGATAAGTGTCTCATAAGTAAAAGACTGACTGGCCTTTTCAATAGGGGTAACACTATAATAAGCAAACGTTGCCTTTACCATTACATTTGACAATTTTGAATACGTAAGTTCACCTTCATAAATGATCTTGGCATGAATTTGTCACTCCCCCAATTATGCAAAATATACATTGTAGAAGAAAACAGCTAATAGATTATGACTGATCTATGTTGACGGAGGTTGCGTGTTTATTCATGTAAATACAGCAAGGACACACCGTGAAAGAAACATTTGAGACAGAATGTGTTATTGTAAAAGTATCAAAGTCGACATTGAAGATGGTATACTTTAACACCCAGGATTTACGGATATTTGGCAATATATAAGTGAACCAGAATATTAAAATACAGGAAGTTATATGTCAAGATATGTAAAAGATAAGTACTAGTTTTCATTCAACAGTGTCTTCTTACAAGCGTTAAGGTACAGTTTCGGAAGGATGAACAACATAATTGTCAGAGGCGAAAATAATGTACACTTTTTGAATGGAGTCACAAGGTGTGTCGGAGGATCTGTATGGTAACCAAACAGATCGCATTACAAAGTAACCGGAACAATGTATCCGTTGCCTATAAATATGGGAGGCATGGATAACAACTCGTGGAAAGCGCTACGTAGCACTTAGTTTATGCAACAGACACCATGTATATATAGATCAAGTGATTTTATAAATACAGTAAAACTTCGTTATCTATAGGAGTTATCGGGACAGCTAAAATGCTCGAGATAAACAGGGTGCTCAAAATAACCAATTGACATATATTGATAATATAAGCGGGTACTACTTTAAAATTTGCTCGATATAGGCCGGGTGCTCGTTATATTGGTGCTCGTCATAACGAAGTTTTACTGTAATTGCAATACTTCGACGTTGTACAAGAATTTAGTGGGTGCCTTTTCATCGGCGATGTATTCTCAATTTAATAAATGGGCATCGAAAGGTATCGGGGTAAGGGTTCTCGTGGTCTAGGGGAAGCCTCTACTTGCGACATCCCTTTTCCCTACGATTCCCGACGCGGATTTCTTTTTGAATTCGGAAGTACATCGACGAGGTAAATAAATGCTCGGTGGGATCCTTGCATAATGCACTTAAATGCATGATTAGTAAATAACAATTTATTGCATTTAATGTAGCAATATGATAGACAAGCTTGATATAGTTCTAAGAATGCCGAGCATAGCCTTTATTTGCAGGCATATAGTACATGTATATGTACCTCCAACCGGATTTGAACACAGGACGCCAGATTAGACGGCAAGCGCACTAACCACTGAGCTACAGAGGCACTAATTACTGACAGGGTAGCCATGGGTTTTATTGTTATAGACAACATCTACGTCTTAGATGTGGTTTGAGTATATAAAAAACGGAGCCGAAATATATGGCATACGGGTATTTTACTTTAACGTTAATTACACTTAAATATACGAATACGTTTTATCAATTTACTACAGAGTATATAGTTACGCTAATCATGCGTACTACGATGAAGCTAGTACAATGTTTTCATTTTTGCAAGATCTAAACTTCCGACAATAACGTTCGTATTTACGACTAACTGAAGTAAACGAACACCTGTCTTTAAAAGGCATTATCATCAATTGTAATGAACCAATTTCACCTGTATAATCAACAGGTTAAACTGTCTGATCTGTTTTCTGTTTACTAATGCAAGATAAAAAGAATAAAAGGTTGGCTATGTATAAAATACATTAGCCATCTTTACATAAAAGGGGAATATCTATAGCCTAGCAAACTCAAGTTGTAGACTGTCGGCCTAGCAACATAACTGAATTATTTATACGTATAATTTTTTGACACACATTACATTTTTGCGGATTCACCCAAAGTAGCTAGGCATCATTTGGTTATCGATGCGGATAGTCTAATATGAAGATATTCTATTAACAAGGGCTGATATCTTAGACAATAATTGTGAGAAAAAAATGACAGAAATTGAGTAGGTTGAGCACGGAAACACTATATTGCTCTTTGAATAACCGATGACTCCTGGCACTCACAAAAGAAAACAGCATCAGATTAGGAATACAAGATGGTTTCAATTAATGTACAATGCTTGGAATAGGACACGGAATGAATACGTACGTGCCGCGTGTAAAAGCAACACACAGAAGCCATAAAAGGAATACATTAGGATGAATGCTACAAATTGAGAGTACACTATGTGTTAATTATAGTATTTTTATTAGATGTAATGCAACATCCAATATTCCCTTAGTCGATATGACCATCAGTGGAATACACCGATTTCCTCTAAAAAGTTAATTTACCAATTTCAAGGGCTGTTTTCATCTATTCATCGCTCAACCACCCTTTGCCACTTTAACTTCCCTGGCCATTGGGCTATCAAATGAAACCTACATTCGAGTCTCCCTGTAGCGGCTATTTCTTTCCTGTGTGTGTTGCAGTCAACACTGGAATAGACACTGTCCTCACGGGTACCAATTTACACATTGGTGGAGTGGAGCATAATATGTTTTATTCGTGCTCAGAGCAATTAACCAGTGCTCCAGACGAAGTTTGAACCCGGGACATCTCGATCCCGAAGCGCACGCCCTATCCCTTTGCTAGGCTACCGCTCGAACTCTGCGCTTCTATCATTGCCGAAAGGTGTGCAGATGAGATTGGCATTAGCATTCGCCTAACTGACATTCAATAGAAGTAAAAACCAAAGCGTTAGCTTTTGTATGAAATACATTTGCATGTACATTTTGTTTTAACTCGCAATACCCTTTATTCAGACGCTTATTCACGGATAAACAATACAACTATTAATGTTGTATTCCATTTGCTTCTATACAAGCAAATATATATATCCATTAAAATGTTCCACTACGTAGGTATAAAAAAGGTATGAGAAAATCCGACAGCGAAGGTAGCACTGAACCCAACCAGCCGAGCACAGAAATCAGAAACGCCACGACACAACTACCCTGAGAAATGCCCACAGAAACCCATGCCAAAACGGCGATCAAATGACGCACAACAACCCCGGGGCGTGACCTAGTTTAAAACACTAAGGACAGTGACCTAACGTTATGCGATCTAAAGAGGCACAACTACGACTTGACCTAGTTAAAATAATGGGCAAAGTAGGAATGGGGTGGGAAATAATATTACATATTCCTAGAAACTACATCTTAATTGAAGCATGCATATCGTACGATTGAAGATCATAGGATAAAGTTCTATCAGTTGTCTGTACACGTACATTCAGTTTGTAAATAGTTTTCGAAACCGTAGCACGATGTAACTTTAATTAATATTCATAAGCATGGATATGCTTGGAAGTCTGTCCCAGAAAGTCAAATGAAGACGCGCTGTGGATGCCAACGGCGCAATGTGTAACAACCTGCTTGCTACTCAATACTCTGGCCACCCGACTAGATAATAATTTTTATCAACCACTTACAATAGCAGAACTTTTTCAATTTTAGCTACATTTTATTCTGGGATTGGTAACCTACATTTGAGGGTGCAAAGGGAACTCATTTCATGAAAAAGAGTAGAATGAGGAGTTGTCTTTCTAAACATCGGGTATGTCAGACAGACTAACTACTCAGATATGAAGATTTTTAAATATATTTAAACATGCAGTCGACTGAACGGAAGCATGTCGGGGAGTAAACTATAAGGGGTAGACTGGTGAACAAGAACAGATATAAACAGGCACTTACAATTACAGCTTATCATTTATAAAACAATTAACATAACTGGGTACATAACCATAAAACACATCAACGATTATTTTCTTTCAAGTTTTATTTGACAGTGACAGAAACATCGGACAGGGGGTCTAAACAACAATAAAAAATTTCGGATATAAGCAACACCGTTGTAAATACGGAAATTATTTTTATATTATTCATATTGCAATGATCATAACAAATAATTTCGTGATAAACAATTGATAGAGAAAAAGTTTAAAATGATGATAGCTAATAAGACAGCCGACTGATTGATAATTCGATTTGTTTAAATAATAAATAACATATTGTTAATTGCACTGTTGTATGTAATATAAGAACGACTCACTTACCTTCACGGTTGAGTTATTCTTCCGACAACTTCACAAGCATGCACGAGTTTTAGAATTTTCACTCTCCGCATGAAATGCGCAGTTTGTTTACTGCACATGCGCTATCAAGCTGCTGTCAGAATAATTCCACAATCCCTGATGTTGTTAGAGTATCAGTATCCTGTAAGAGTGTAAAACAATTAATTAATAATTCATCATTAATACAATGTTGACGCCGTTATACCCGGTAGTTGATACAATAGATGCTATTACTAGTATATGTTCACTATGCATATTTTAAACGTTCATCAGTGACAGTACGGTCAGCGTATGGTCAACGTATCGTCATTGGAATTTCAGATTGCATGTTTAGAACAGTAAACAAATTCGATGAATGGTTAAATAGCTAACACCATATAAGGTAGATAGTTACTGTAGACAGATTGACGTGCGTACAACAACATCCACAAATATTGATTAATAATCACAACTCGAGCGTCACAAAGCATAGAACAATATTGTGTTGTTACAACAATAACTCCGCCAGTAATTTCCGTCAAAGTGCCGGTTGTTGATCATAAATCCCCTGGGAATCATTTTCTGTCGTGACCTCAATTTATGTTTCATAATCGCGTCATGATTCTTTAGTGCTTTCACGTGATGGAATCTTGAAATATTACGGCAACTTTACGTACATAAGATAAGTATCTAGATATATCAGTTTTAGTGTAGTGATACGTATATCCTGAAGTTATTCTGCTCTCGCGCAAAAGCTATAAACGATTATGATTTTGATAATAAAACTTCAAGAATGTGAAATAAATATTCAGGAATTTATATTACTCGTGGGATAAAGGTATCCTCAAGGTCATTTATCATCAAGCAGCCAGCATAGACAATAGAACGTAGATGCCGATATGGTGTGACCGAAACAGTTAACTACTAAAACACCGTCATTAGCGACAGATTTCTACCTAATGAAACCAGGCCTGGTGATTATAAACATTGGAGTACGTACTCCATGCTCATACTCCGTACTCCAATTGGACTATTTCTTAGTTATAAAATCTGCTGTATCTTCTTTATTACTGAATGGAAACATATGGAATTTGGGTTCATTTTCTTAATTAGATTATTTGCTACAAGTAGGTTTTTAATTTTGATGCAAACTTCTAAAAAACTGTTTTTCAATGTGAGCATGGTGTATGGAGTTTGAGTATGAGAAATGTTTATAATCACTGGCCTAGCTGAAAAGCTTTGATTCACAGTCCAACAGAGAACAGGTTCCCGTACCTGGATAGTCTGTCTAACATACCATATTTTTATAAAGACAACTCGTCTCTTTTCACGTGAAAATATTTCTCTTTGCACCTTAGTCTACCTTCAAACCAAGGCAATCAAACCCAGACTACAATCTAGATCTAGCTTAAATTTAAAACAGCTATGCTATTTGATTGATAAAATATATTATCTAGTCGGTGGCCAGACTAATACCTGGACGGCGCTATTGACTCAGACGTGTAAAGGTTGGGCCGCTGACTAGCCAGAGAGCACATGACTAGTAAGCATTGAAAAACATGTACTAAATAGTTATATACATGTTTGACAATTTGAGAACATTTATGACTTGTCGTGTTTGCATCCCAATTTTCTTCTTGTTGCGTTTCGGTACACGGAAGGTAAGTAAAAAACTTTCTCATGCATCGAAGCTAAGATGTTATGGAAAAAGGCCATACCAAATCGTTTCTTCGTTTAGCGTCTGGGATTGGATAGGTTTGGGGCATCTTTGGAAAAAAGCAGCAATTTTGTAACCTCTTATATCTTCAAAATCCATCGAGATATTCCTGGCATACTTGTTCACTATCAAGACCAGAAACCCTACACAGAATAAAGTTTCACACAACGTTTGCAGTTATTTGAACTTATTTCAGTAAAATATTTTGATTGACTATGCTTGAAAGCTACATTTGTTAAGCTCATTCGATAGCCATGTAATGATGTAATTATGATGATAGAAGTCGTTATTCCTTTTTCAAAGGGCTTCGTTTTTTTTGTCTGGGGATAGTTAAATTTGTTTTGGGACTTAGGGTGGACACGAAACAATAAAACAATTTGGTGAGGCCTAAGGAGTTTCAGAGATAAAACTTGTGTTAATTTTGCAACATGTTATCATAAACAGACGGTGTATTACAGTAACCGCACACAAACACTTGTCAATTAAACTGTTATATTAAGGAACATTGCAATAATTGGAAACGGGTGTCGAACTAATATTATGGTTTGAAATTATGTATCGTCAAGTGGAATCAACGCAACTTGCTTAGGACTATATAACTATATTTTTTCTCAATACGAATTCCAAAACACAACTATGTTCAAACGATAATTAAATTATACCAGCTCACTCATTAATCCAATTATTTCATATTACATGCACGTGTTTCGAATTTTTCATCTGTACCACAGTTTGTTTTAAGTCTGTACATACAATAGTGTAGAATGGCATAGGTAAATACATATACAAGTACACACCTTTTATGTACAAGGTTTTCATGTATCCACTCATGTATATTTAAAACCATACATGTAGATTGATTGATTAACTAGGCTTGGCTGGCTCGGCTCAGCCGCGGCTCGGCTGGCTGGTTGCATAATATATAATGCCCGTAAGGCCACAACAAATTGATCATGCGTTCGTCGGGAGCGCCCGCTCCTGATTTATCCAAAATGAAAAATAAATATTTAAATTTAAATTATTGCGCCCGCACCTGAGAAAACCACGCGCATGTGATTTTTTTCCTACATTTTTTTTTTATTATTTTGCCGCTAGCATCAATATGTACAAATTACGAAAAATAAAGCCAACTTGTTTAAAATCTTTCACTGTTACTACAGAATATGTTCTGGGAAAGCGCGCTCTGCTGAGGATGTTAGTTATTCGATTAATTTTAGCAGTAAATTGTTGCACACAAAAATCTTGTAACTTTTTACGATGCGAGCGTCTGGTGAAATGATTCCTGATTCTGTCCTTTACAAAAAACACGCATAAGTGTATACACGTAGTAAAATGGGAAGAATTGCGATTGCGGAATGAACCAACGAGTGTATCTAGATATGTTTGTATTCATTATTATTACTAGTATTCCGTACTACCGACGAAATCATGAATTGTCACCCATTTTCGCGACAATGACGTCTCGTTCGTACATGGTCCGTGGTATGTGATATTAACAGTTTTATGCGTCCCGGACACGCAACGCACCCGTTAATAAGTTTCTATACTTTATCCTACATAATTTCATCAGGGCTTTTAAATACTGGACATAGAGAAACCTTCAGGAGGTCCTACTTTCATCAAAGAGTTCAAAATATTTGATAAAACATAGTTTGCTCTAATTATTGCACCAAATGCTGTACTTTTCAGTCACTTGCTAAAACTCCAGCTAGATCTATTACAACTGGATAAATCACAGCTTATGTAAGATTACATACTGCAGTTCTCAACAACCGTCATAACATTTTACCAAGGTGGTCGAGTTGTATTTAAAGATGCTTAACTCCTGATCGAGAGGTCGCGGGTTTGATTCTCGGCCGTGACACTTGGTCATTTTTAGAAACGCTTTTAAGTGTTTCCCAACCAGCTAGAGATGATCCTGGTTGGAAACCCAGAGGTAGTCTTGTCTGTATCGGTGCTTTACACCGGGCACGTTAAAGAACCAAGGAAATTATTCGAAACAAGCTATTATAATTTGCGATAATGCCCCAGAGTGGGCCCTGCAAATTACATGGAAGAAAGAAAGGACCTTGTATATCCCTAAGGGAAGTGTCCTTAATGTGGGGCTATATCCTATGACGGTCAACTTGCATAGCATTATGCATCAGTGCGCTACTAACAGTGCTAAATAAACAGCCGTCTGTGCATGATGTATCACTACAAGAACAAAACTGTACATGGTGATCATTGACTAGCTTGATGCTTAGTTGATTTGAATCTTTAACCACTAGTCACTCAGTGCATTTGTGTTCATTATAATTTATATGTATGCGACAATGTCTGCTCACAATTACCTTGAATACATGTATTCTGGTAAAATAATTTGATAAATCCTACACAACATAACAAGAAATTTATGTATAACAATCATTTATTTGGCCTAATTTCTTTTTAAAGCTATTGTAATAGACACTATTTCCTAAAAATGGGTGCATCAGAAATGAATAGGGCACTTTTGCTTATTCACGCGCTTTCAAAAATGGCATTTTCAAAAATAAATTTATAAAATTTTATTTCGCTCCTTCGCTCGCTCCCAATTACGGGTTTTTCAAAAATAAATATTTAAATTTATATTTCGCTCGCTCGCCCCTAATTTTTCCCAAAAAAATCCGTAGAACCAAAAATTAATTTGGTGTGGCCTAATAAAGATTCTATAGAGTATTTTAGGAACATTCTGAACACCCTCGTATATTGTCTCACATGCTATAGTGACAAGTACAATATATCATGTAACATATGGGATATTATATCATTCAACACGTGTTTTGTGTTCACTATGACACTAAATCATGTAACAGTTGTATAACGGATGTATTATTATCCATAAGACCAACTAACATTTTCAATGTCATAAATTTTGTTTAGTATAATATATTTAGTATAGCAACTGAGTTTCAATATGACTTTCTCACATTTGTTTCGGTTTTGTTTTATGGCATTTTTACACAATAAATGCCAGTTATCAATTCAAAACATGTTTCTGCTGTTACTGATTCCATACGAGATCACTCTTGGTTGCGACCCCTTGACAATACCTAAACACATGCAAATATGTATTTGCAATAGTTTATCTTTCCAATGACACCACAACCAGGTCTCTAGGACACACATGGACACAATTGTCACATGGAACATATTAATGATCAGCAAGTATGTATTTATGTTTCAATGTTTGTGACCCTTCGAAACCATGATTATACTGGCATGTCGGGTGGAGAAATGTTCTACATCTTACAAATATACATATTATAAATATATTATTAAGTCAAATAGGATACACTATTTATAAAAATTATTTTAAAAGCGAACGGCGGAAGAACAGAACAAACATTCTGCAGACATTACATGTTGATTTAGACATACTATCCAGATATTACAAATATAAAAATAAAAAAAGATTTGGTTTCATAAATAAATTTTGTAAAGCTCTTAACATTCATTAGCTCAATAACGCTTTTGTAAGACGTTTCTCTGCATAATAATATATTATGATTTAACTTGTATCTTTATATGTAACAATAATACCTGTATCAATACAACATTTTCTGTATATATGTACACTATGTATATGTAATTTGTTGTAAATAAACCATAGACAGAGAAAAAATAAACAAATATACATATAGGATTGCTGATTATGCCCAAGACACACGTCGTAATTTCTAACTCCTTTTGCAACACTGGTGGCAGCCATGGGGCAACTAATACTTATCTAATGGCCGTACTATGACGTAACATTCAGTCACTCCCAGAAAAATATAGTTCATGATTGCTAAACAAATAATTTACAATATCTGACATCGTGCAGTCTTCCACAGACGGTGATATGGTATTCAAATGAACTAACCGAATTAAGGAAGTCGCATGTCCTTAGCATAGTTGACGAGGATTTCAAAATTGGCCAATTTCCTTTAGGAAACGTCACGGTATGCATCTGTAATTGCTTCCTGTAACAATGATTATATCGAACAAAACGTTCTTATAAAGATTATGTTGCGAACGTGATGTTTGTCTTAATTGATGAAAACAAGTTTTGCACATTATTAGCAAAAACAAGACTCTACATGCAATGTAGTTTATTCAATTATACTGATCATCAAAACCAATGAGTCTTTGTTTTGTGGTCGTCAATCATGAGCCCTATTCGTACTGACTTAAATAGTGATCGCGAAAAAGAAACTGTTGCAAATAAGGAAAATAATAAATTGGATAGGGAAGTTATAGTTACGAAATTATGATAATAAAAAAAAAAATAAAGACTTCATTTAATGAGGAAACTTATTTAATTTTACATCTGTATTACCATGACCTTTAAATCAAGGACGCATATTGACGCAGTGGGCAGTGAGCAACTCTTGAGAACAAGTATTAATCTCAAGTGTGTTTGTTTGAATAAGATCAACGCAAGCATTCAATGACAAACATTGACGTATATAATTGCTTCCTATGTCTTTGGCAAATGCCCTGATCGCAGCGCTTGTTGCCGCCTGAGAGTATTTAGTAAGACAACAGCTTGTATTGCCATACTTTGACACCGCCCCCAGTAACAGTAACTACGGTATGTCTTCTTAGCAAATAATTCATAATGTCTGTGACCGTGCAGCCTTCCATAGACGTTAATATGGTATTCAAATGAACTAACCGAATTAAGGAAGTCGCATGTCCTTAGCATAGATGACAAGGATTACATATTTGGCCAATTTCCTTTAGGAAACGTCACGGTATGCATCTATAATTGCTTCTGAAACTATGGTTATATTGAAAAAAAAGTATATATAAAGATTCTATTGCGAACGTGATGTTTGTCTTAATTGATGAAAACAAGGTTTTCACATTATTAGCAAAAAACTAGACTCTACATGCAATGTAGTTTATGCAATTATACTGATCATCAATATCAATGTGTCCTTGTTTTGTGGTCGTCAATCATGAACCTTATTTGCACTGATCTAAATAGTGATCGGGAAAATGAAACATGTAGTTTGAAATAAGAAAAATAATAAATTGGATAGGGGAGGTATAGTTACAGAAGCACATACAAACGGTCAACGTCATTGGTCAGGACCCGATCTCCCAAAAGATCTCACTCTGAGCTAAATCTCATCTCAAATATTGACCTGTGTCTTTAAGTTTAATTCTGGGGAAGCGTGGCTACAAATTGTCATAACACAACAGAAAAACATCATTCTGAGTTTATTACACGAACATTTAAACAGTTCGAACTTAAGATGTATCTCCAATTCAGATTCCGATTTGAGTGGATATTGAATGGATATACGTATGTACCGTAGTACAAACATATTAGAAATGTCTCCCCTGACTATACCAATCGTTAGAATTGTCAACCATTTAAAACTCAAGACCCGGTCCCGATCTGCCGAAGCTACTCAAGTACAAAGTTCAAATATAAAATTGAGAATTTGATAGAACCAGAGTCTAAGTTTCAGATACACCTGGTGTTTGAGCTTTTTAACGTTTACTGTAATGAACTCAGAATACTGCATTTGTTTCATGATGCCAACGGCGAGTCCAGTCGCTCATGTCTTTCACTTCAAAGACAAGTGACAATAATTGAGATAAGATTCAGTTGAAATTGAAATGCTTCGGAAGATCGGGGCCTGGTTGGTTTTCATACAATCATATGTAAAAAACGATATTGTTATTCTGATGAAGGCCTCCGCCGAAACGTAAATATAATAATAATTCTACAAAATACGTGTTTTTGTTGAACAAATTCCAAATTATTATACAATCATATGCACAGTTACCATCATCAGTCATATGGGGAATAGCGAGTAAGCACCTTTTGATTAATTCTAGAAATATAGCTATGCCAACACTTTTTGTGGTACTTGTATTTGATTAAAACGCCATGTAAAATTATATGAATCGAAATGCTTGGTATAAATTCAGCGTATAAACTGTGAATAATGTATTACATTTAAACATTTCCACGAAACAATCGGAGTTTTTTACATGTCGCAAGGGACGTAATGCCATACAGGGCAAAACCTGAGCACCAATCTCAGTAATGGTTTATAAAACACGACGTCATCAGATCGCACGCATTTTCCCTCTCGATAAAACTTCTGGAGTTATGCTTTGAAACGCGCATATCACGGGGCTTTAACGATGTTTCTTTTGTTTTGTTTTTTTCTTTCAATCAATTCAAATAGCATTCTGGTAAATGATTGCACAAACTTATTTATCTTTTCAATCATGTATCATTCAGCTGAGATTATTTCATTCCCTGTTTACATTTACGCACTTGGAATGAACACGTAACAAAACGGCTCATTTGTCACATAGTATAGAAAATATATATACATGAGCAGCATTGTTTTTAATTTGTTTGTGATATTGACCAACACTTCAATTGAAATAGTCGCATTTTAATAGCTGTGGATGTTATCGCTTTTGGAAATGGACACCTTACAACAGTCACTGCAGTTGCTTATTTGTCCCTAGGAAATGTTCATTTTAACCCCTAAAGAAAAACTTCGAAACTCTACAATACGCTGGACATAATCCCTAATATAACTTAGTTCTTAACATAAAGGATGCCAAACTTACAGTGCATGATTTATGCCGTGTCGTATTTTGGCTTTTTCACCTTTTCGCATAACGTTGCCCACCCTACAATACATTGAAGCAGTAGTACGATATTCAAACATAATAAGGATTCTATATTTGGTTGATTTATGCATGCGATGTCTAGACAGCATCATAGCAATTGCTAGGAAACACTGAACCTGAACAACAATCGTTTTATTGTTATACGAGATAGCATACTAGTATATGCGCTAATAAACATGCTCACATGTAGTACCCGTTGCATTTTTAACTGTAAAATGTACATTTAATCAGAATCTGATAGCATCTAATTATCTTTTACAGTCGTAGACAAATTACTCTTTCAGATATTAGCGATGCCTTTGGTAAAGTAGCATCAAATCAACTTCTCGCTAATGAAATCTCTTGATATCTCACTTATTGTCGGCGACATATTGTTGAAACGGACAGCATACCACGCAATATGTGAAATGGAATTGCTTCTTATAGGTTATACAAAATTTGCATAACGGCATTAACACAAGCATCAATTGCATACTTATTTCAAACATTGGTAATTTTTATATTGAACTGTTGTTATTACATCAGTATCGTTATGACCTTAAAATCAAGGACGCATATTGACGCAGTGGGCGTCTCCTGAGACCATGTATACGCCTTCATTCCAAATGTGTATTCTTTTAATACGACCAACATCAGCTCACAAGAACAAACAAGGATTGCAACGGTTAAATTTGGTCGCATATTTAGTGTATTTTGTCTTAATTGATGAAAACAAAGTTTCCACATTATTAGCAAAACTAGACGCTACATGCTATGTAGTTTATTCAATTATACTGACCATCAATATCAATGAGTCTATGTTTTGGGTCGTCGATCATGAGCCCTATTTGTACTGATCCAAAAAGTGATCGCGAAAAATGAAGAAACTGTGGCAAATAAGTAGATCAAGTTGAAAGTTCAACTCAAGTTGAGATTTTGATAAACCAGAGTCTGGGTTTCAGATAAATCTGAGGTTTGAGCTTTTTTAATTTTTATTGTAATGAACTCAGAATACTGCATTGTTTCGCCAATGGCGAGTCCAGCCGCTCATGTTATTTGCTTCAAAGACAAATAAATGTAACGATAATTGGGATGAGATTCAGTTGAAATTTAAATGATTCGGGGGTCTTGGCCTGGTTGTATTTCAAACAATCATGTGCATCAGTCATATAGGGAATAGCAAGTAATCATCTTATTATTAATTCTAGGAAAACAGCTACGCCAACGCTTTTCGTCGTACTAGTATTTGATTAGAACACCTTGCAGAATGATAAAAAGCGAAATGCTGGGTATGAATACACCGTATAAACTGTGAATAATGTATTACATTTAAACATTTCCACGAAACAATAGGAGTTTTTTACTTGTCGCAAGGAACGTAATGCCATACAGGGCAAAATTTGAGCACCAGTCTCAGTAATGGTTTATAAAACACGTGATCATTTCGCACGTATTTCCCCTCTCGATTTTACGAGCTTGTGTTCATGCTTTAAAACGCGCATATTATGAGGCTTTAACTACTTTTGCTTTGCCTTTCTTTCAATCAATTCAAATCCAAATGGCATTTTGGTGAATGATAGCACTGCCTAATTCATCTTTTAAATTAGGTTTCAGTCAGTTGAGAATAAATATAATACTGTTCGGTAGATTATTTCATTCCCTGTGCATTTTTACGCACTTGAAATGGACACCTGACAAAGGGGCTCAATTTTCACATAGTATAGATGATAGTACATACAAGAGCAACAGTATTCTTATTTTGCTTGTGATATGAAACAAAACTTCAATTGCAATAGTCGTATTTTTCATACACGTGGATATGGTGTTTCTGGTTAATGGGACACTTACAACAGTTGCTTATTTGACCTGTAGGAAATGTTCTCTTTAACCCCGAAAGAAAAGCTTCAAAACTCTACAATACGCTGGGCATCATACCTAATATAACTTTAAGTTAGCTTTTTTACATTTTTGTAAATTGCTACAAAAGAGCGTCAATACCTCAAAAATGAGTGGTGTTTTCGTAATACGTATGTCATATCTTTGCTTAACAGTTGTTTATTTGACCTGTAGGAAATGATCTCTTTAATCTTTAAAGAAAAACTTCGAAACTCTACAATACGCTTGGCATAATCCCTTATATAACTTAGCTCTTAACATATGGGGTGCCAAACGTACGGGGAATGATTTATGCAACTACGTATTTTCGCTTTTTCATATTTTCGCAAAATGCTACAAACGGGCGACAATACGAAAGTGAGTCACTGTGGTGTTTTCTTAATACATCTGTCATACCTTTGCTTATTGTTTACGAAAATACCACCGTGTGATACACGAAATTATACGACTTGGCATATCTCAGCCACCATACATACTGTTTATTGCAATGACGAAACAACGAGAGGGAATCGTTAACTAACTAGATTATAAAACGCAGAAGACATTGTTATAGAGGCTAGACGAGAATGTGAGTCTGGAATTATCCAAGACGTCGGACATCAGAATTAGTGCGAAGAACTTATTATCTAAAATAAGTTATCAATTGTTACTGTTACATGTCTTTAGGTCGTTCTTGCCTGGTACGAGTCGAAGCAGCTTACGGTAACTTCTTGTCTAGTTATATACTAAGCCAACAGTTAACAATATATGCATATTGCTGTCTTCCACAGACAGTATTAATGTACGAAAGTCGTTTGTCCTTTGCACAAGTACACATATCGGGCCCACCTGGTCAATTCCCTTGTAAACATGCTTTCAAATTGGTACTTACAGTCAAATTAGGTGCCGTTTTTAAGTCAGTAGTTCCGACTGGTTCGAATCACTACTATAAAAAGGTGTCAATCACGAGAATATGGTGACAAAATGGACAATGACGATAGCATTGATCAGAAACAGTCTGGTGCAAAAATGAAAAAAAAACAGACAAAAGGCAAATAGCACAATGCCTAAAATAAAATGAAATAAAACCTAATTTTCAAAGACTGAAAAAGAAAATTATCCGATAGAAAGGCATTTCACAAAAGGCCATACAAGCAACTCAAATCAGTCATAAATCGTAGTGGATTTTTTACTTGCATTCAGATGAGTTAAACCAATATACATACACTTGTGTATGTCCTTTTCAAACTGCGTACCACTGCTAAACTTACAATACAATGAAGCAGTAGTATGCACGATATTCAAACATAATAAGGATTCTATACTTGGTTGATTCATGTGCACATGGCAGCATCATGGCAATTGCTTGGAAACCTGAATCTGAACACCTATTGTTTTATTGCTATACGAGATATCGTATATGCGCTAATAAACACACTTACGGTACTCGCTGCCTTTTAAATGTAAAAAATGTATATTTAATCAGAGAATCTGATAGCGTCTAACTATCTTTTACAGTCGTAGACAAATTACTCTTTCAGATATTAGCGATGCCTATGGAAACGTAGCATCAAATCAGCTTTGTCTCGCTAATTAAATCTCGTGATATCTCATTTATTGTCGGTGACATTATGGTGAAACGGACAGCATACCACGCGATATGTGAAAAGGAATTGCTTCTTAAACAGTATACAAACTTAACATTACGGCATTAACACAAGCATCATTTGCATTATCATTTCAAATATTGGTGAGTGTTGTTTTGAACTGTTGAACCATGTTTAAATATTGCATCAGTAATACTATGGCCTTAAAATCAAGGACGCATAATGACGCAAGGGGCGTCTCCTGAGTCCATGTATACGTGTACATTACAAATGTTCATTTTAATTAATAACATCATCAGCACACAAGGACAAACATGGATACAACGGTTAAATTTGGTTGCATATTTAGTGTTGCTTTCTATGTCCTGGTCCCGTCTCAGAGTACAGTTTGTATCTAGTAAGACAACCGCTTAAATGGCCATACTTTGACAGCGCCACCAGTACCAGTAACTACAATATGTCAAATAAGCCAATAATTCACAATATCTGCAATCATGTTGTCTTCCACAGACGGTGATATTGTTTTCAAATGAGCTAACCGAATTAAGGAAGTCGCATGTCCTGAGCACAAAGCAAGCTGATTGAATAATTGGCCAATTTCCTGTTCTAAAGTCATGGCATGCATCTGTCATTGATTCTTGTAACTATAGTTATAGTGAATAAAAGGTATAAAATTCTAAAAAGAATTGTTGCATACATGTTATTCGTCTTGATTAACGTTTGCAAGTTATTAGCAAAAACTAAGCTCTACATGCAAAGTAGTTTATTCAATTATGCTGATCGTCAATACCAACGTGTCCATGTTTTTTGTTGTCGTCGATCATGAGCCCTATTTGTACTGATTTAAATAGTGATTGCGAAAAGGAAACGGTTGGATATAAGGAAAATAATAAATTGGATAGGGAAGGTGTAGTTGCAGAAGTACAATGGCCAATAGCATTGGTCAGTAGCATAAGACTTAATCAATATTATTTCAATTTTATCATTGACATGACTGTTTCAATGTTAAGACTATCCCATTTATCATGTGGTGGCAGCCATGGGTGGCAGTATCCGTGTTTGGAAAAAAAATAATAAAAAAATGAAAAAAATCCCTCACTGAGCTAAATTAAATACACAATCAAGGTATAAAGCGTAGTATATGTCTATGTCCAAAGATTGTGGAACATTGCATTTTACAATAGGCTTGGTTCCCAACAATACTTACGATACTGTGAGCGCAGCGGGTAACCAGCGCATAAATAAAATGTGCTTGAGCTAAGTTAAATAATGAAAGTAACACTGCTGTTTCGCAGTTATAAGATACCATTGAACGAGAGTTTCGGTAAGAATGAATATCTTGTAGTTTATTTGAATGACTTGTATAGCGATTTTTCTTTATGCTGAAACAGCGAGATGCAATGTTCCACAATCTTTGGCATATAGACATATAGTACGCTTTATACCTTGATAGTATATTAGGTCAGTGACGGATTTTTTTTGTATTTTGATTTTTTTATCGTTTGTGGACCAAACACTGATACTGCCACCTGTGGTGGCAGCTTGTTCAAAGAACGACAAAACTTGAACGGATATATATATTTACCGTGGTACAAAATTATTAGAAAAAGTCCCTCTTGGCTATACCAATAGTTCGAACGGTCAACCACTTAAAACTGGCAAAGCCACTCAAGTAGAAAGTTCAACTCAAATTGAGGTTTTGATAAAATCAGAATCTGAGTTTCACACAAATCTGATGTTTGAACTTTTTAATGTTTACTATAATGAAAGTCAGAATACTGAATTTGTTTCGTGATGCAAATTGCGAGCACAGCCTTTCATGTTATTTACTTCAAAGACAAGTGACAATAATTGAGTTGAGATTCAGTTGAAATTGAAATGCTTCGGGAGATCGGGGCTTGGTTACATTTCGTGCAATCAGGTGCAAAGTTACGAACATCAGTCATATGGGGAATAGCGAGTAATAACCTTTTGATTAATTCCAGAAATACTCATACGCCAACACTTTTCGTCGTACTAGTATTTGATTAAAACACCTTGAACTATGCTATAAAGCGAAATGGTGGTAATGAATACATGTACATCGTATAAACTGTGAATAACGTATTACGTTTAAACATTTCCACGAAACAATAGGGTTTTTACATGACGCAAGGGAAGTGATGCTATGCAGGGCAAAACCTTAGCACCAATCTCAGTAATGGTTTATAAAGCACGTCATCGGTTTGTACGCATTATCCGTCACGATATAACCTCTGGATTTTACGAGCTCATGCTTTCAAACGCGCAGATTATAAGGCTTTAACTACTTTTGCTTTGTTTTTCTTTCAATCAATTCAAATCCAAATGGCATTCTGGTGAATGATACATTGTAGCAAAGACTTTGAGTAGAGAATAAATATAATACTGTTCGGTAGATTATTTCATTCCCGGTGCATATTTACGCACTTGGAATGGACACCTAACAAAATGGCTCATTGGTCACATAGTTAAGATGTTAGTACCTACATGAGCAACATTGTTGTTATTTCTTTAGTGACATCGAACAAAACTTCATTTGAAATAGTCGCCTTTTGATAAATGTGGATGATTTCTTTTTGGGGAAAGGGACACCTTACAACAGTTACTGCAGTAATGCGCGTTTGGACTGGGCATACAGCTTACGAAATCAACTACCGTTGAACTATTTTAATTGTGTATTTTACTCGTATAAATTAGTGATGAATGTGTTGATTTTTAAACGGTCCATACGCATACATATCATGTCTAAATTGTGATGATTGTACAGAACTTTTAAAAGTGTAGTTTACATGAAAAGGGCTATATAAATATGGTATAATAATAATACTACAGTTGATTATTAAGCCTACAATTAACAATATCTGCAATCTTGATGTCTTCCATAGACATTATTAATGTATTTAAATTGACAAACAGAATTAGTGAAGTCGCTAGTCCTTTACACAAAGTACGCTTATTGTGCTTACCTGCTTAATTCCCTTGTTAACATGCTTTTGTAGACTACTTACAGTCAAATTCGGTAAGTAGTTCCGACTTGTTCGAATCACAAGTAATACTATGACCTTAAAATCAAGGACACATATTGACGCAGTGGGCGTCTACTGAGACCTTGTATACGCCTACATTACAAATCAAGTATTTTCAAATAAGACCAAAATCAGCATTATTGGACAAACATGGACAACGTTGTTAAATTTGTCGTATATAATTATAGTGTTGCTTCTTATGATGACTTAGAACGTGATTGCAACGCTGGTTTCCTCCTTGACAACACCGCTTCAATTACCATATTTTTACACTGATCACGGTCGCAGTAATTACACTATGTCTATATCTTGACGAATTAATATATATACACCAAGAACATTGTAATATATTCATACATCAATGTCAGGTTCGTGTCAAATTCGACAAGCTATACTAAGCAAACAATTTACAATATGTGCGTTCGTGCTGTCTTTCACAGACGGTGATATGTAATTCAAATGTACTAACGGAATTAAGGAAGTCGCATGTCCTTAGCATAGAAGACGAGAATTACATAATTGGCCAATTTCCTTTAGGAAACGTCATGGTATGCGCCTGTAATTGCTTCCTATAGCTAAGGTTACATGTAATAAAAGTTTGATAAAACAACGTGATGTTTGTCTTAATTGATGAAAACATGTTTTGTGCATTATAAGCAAAAACTTGACTCTACATGCATTGTAGTTTATTCAATTATACAGATCATCAATACCAATGTGTCCTTATTTTTGTGGTCGTCAATCATGAGCCCTTTTTGTACTGACTTAAATAGGGATCGCGAAAAAGAAACGGTTCCAAATAAGGAAAATAATGAATACGATAGGGAAGTTATAGTTAAGGAAGCACATAATAATAATCATAATAATCATAATAATAAATGCTTTATTTAACAAGCAAACTTACTTGGCAATACGTATACTAAATCAATTGCCCATAAGTTCCATACAAACGGCCAATAGCATTGGTCAGTAGCATAAGACTAAATTAATAAATTATTATTTCAATTATACCATTGACATGTTTCAATGTTAAGACAATTGCATTTATCATTTCAAAAGGCAATAAAGCTGTCGTGTTGTACTATATAAGACAATCAGATTTAGAATAATAATAATACTATTGGTGACTTTATTTATCGAGGAAACTTATTTGAAATATACTAGGATCAATCTTTTATAATGCCCTCAACAACGAAAAGTGACCTAGAAAAAATAACCATGCAACATTACATTATAATTGAAAGTAAACTGTGCGTCACTAAAATAATAATAATAAAATGTTGCAATGGTGGCAGCTTGTTCAAGAAAAGACAAGTATTAGAAAAAGTCTCTCCTGGCTATACAAATCGTTAAAACGGCCAAGCACTGAAATATGAAGATCCGACCCGGGCCGATCTGCCGAAGCAACTCAAGTAGAAAGTTCAACTTAATTTGAGATTTTGATAAAACCAGACTCTTGGTTTTAGATAATTCTGATGTTTTCAAACAGCGTTTTAATTTTTACTGTAATGAATTCAGAATATTGCATTTGTTTTATGATGTCAATGGCGAGTCGAGTCGCTCATGTTATTCGCTTCAAAGACAAGTGACAATAATTGAGATAAGATTCAGTTGAAATTGAAATGCTTCGGAAGATCGGGGCCTGGTTGTATTTCATACAATCATATACACAGTTATCAGCATCAGTCATATGAGGAATAGCAAGTAATCACCTTCTGATTTATTCCAGAAATACAGCTACGCCAACATTATTTGTGGTACTAGTATTTGATTAAAGGACATGTAAAATGAAATAAAACGAAATGATTGGTATATATTCAGCGTATAAACTGTAAATAATGTATTACATTTAAACATTTTCACGAAACAGTCGGAGTTTTTTACATGTCACAAGGGACGTAATGCCATACAGCGCAAAACCTGAGCACCCATCTCAGTAATGGTTTATAAAACACCTGATCAGTTCGCACGCATTCTCTCTCTCGATTTTACGAGCTTGTGTTCATGCGTTTAAACGCGCATATTACATGTCCGAGGCTTTTACTTCTTTTATTTTGTTTTTCTTTCTATCAATTTCACATCCAAATAGCATTCTGTTGAATGATTGCACAAACTAACGTATGTTTGAAATCAGGTATCAGTCGGTTGAGAAGGTATTTACGTAAAATAAACGATATTCGAACATTATATTAAGGATTCTATATTTGGTCGTTTTAATTGTGATTTGTCTAGACAGCATCATAATAATTGCTTGGAACAACTGAACCCTTGGTAATGTATTGTCGGAGATTATACATCATCGCAGGTACACAAGCTTGCAGCCATTGATATCAGAACTGCAAATTAGTATTTTATTTACAATAATACTGTACCTTTGACAACTTCGATCATCGTTTGGTATCAGTTTAAGAGGAAAATAAAGGACCGTGATTTTGGCAATGGGTCCACAAATAATACATACACATGTACAGCAGAACATGATAACAACCTGCAAACGATTCTAATAAACCAAAGCATACTTAAAGGTCGCTCATGGCTATCGCGATTGTTTGAACGCTTATACTCGCAAATAGACCCGTTGTGTGTTTTATACACTCACGAGTAGAGTTACTGACCTCAGACATTGGGAGTATCAATGATATTTTTTATTAAATACTGGTTACGTCAACATATTTTGGTCGTACTAGTATTTGATTAAAACACTAATAAAAGTGGAATAAAGATTACCATAAAAATGTATAAACGGTAAATATCGATGAATATCGTATCGAACAAAATATATCAGAAACAATCATATTGTTTGAATGTCACAGGGAGTGTAATTCCAAAAAAATGCAAAACCTGTCCACCATTAGTTTTTTACCATATATCCGCTTATAAACACGCTTACAGTACTTGTTGCATTTTCAATCCTTACGATAATAAAAAGGTTTATTCAATCAGAATCTGATAGGGTCTGGTTATCTTTTACAGGCGTAGACAAATTACTCCTTTAGATATGAGCGATGCCTTTGGAAAAGTAGCATAAAATCAGCTTAGTCTTGCTAATTAAATCTTGTGTAATCTCAGACAGCATGGCATGCAATATGTGAGAAGGAATTGCTTCTTAAACAGTATACGTAATTTACATAATGGCATTAACACAAGCATCATTTGCATAATTCTTTCGTCATTTCAAATATTGGTGATTATTGCATTGAACTGTTGAACCATGTTTAAATATTACATCAGTATTACTATGACCTTCAAGTCAAGGACGCATATTGACGCAGGGGGGCGTCTCCTGAGACCATGTATACGTGTACATTTCCGAATGTTTATTTTCAAATAAGATCAACATCATCAGCATCATTGAACAAACATGGACATAGTAGTTAAAATATGTCGTATATGATTATAATGTTGCTTCTTATGATGTCGACTTAGAACGTGATTGCAACGCTGGTTTCCTCCCGGACAAGCCGCTTCAATGATAATATTTTACACTGATCACGGTTGCAGTAATTACACTATGTCTTTAGCTTGACGAATTATGATAAGCATAATTTAACAGTCATCATCTTGTCTGTATTTATAACCTCGGTTTTATGGTTTCATAGTCAGGGAGTATCACGAAGACGCTCGAGATGTAATACAAACACAAATTTGAAATATCGATATTGCAGTGGCGTGTTCAACTGGATAGCACTCGCCTAGATCTCGATGTAGCGCTATCCTAGTGCTAAATGTACATCCTGAACGATATTTATCATTTGACTACATAGCGGTATGACTAAAATACGAAAAGAGGATTTTTGGCGCAACGAGGCGAAACGGGGATTAAAATTTGATATTGTAGGAATTACAGTTATTATTTTTACAAATATCAATTCCAAATAAATGAATTGCGTATTTGGATGTAATTAACTTGTTCCTATCAATAAATAATGACACTGTTTTAAAATATGCTAATTTGAAGCCTCCTTTCGTCGACCGTAGACATTGAAATATCGGCGATCGAAAGGAACTTTACCTATCCACTCAGTTATGGCATATAACCTCCTTTCGCCAACTGTTGACTATACAATATCGGCGAAAAGAGCTTTATGATACTAATTTAATTATATACATGAGCCGTTCTCCGGGAAAACTGGGCTTATTGACATAACAATAGTAGTTATGTCACGATATTTAGAAATAGGTCTAATATGAGAAAAAAATCATGTTCACCGAGTAAATCGTAAATAGTTGGATACCCTAGTACTATCCAAACAAGTTAAATTTTCTGATAAATTATGATAAAATTACTTCCGTCGTTGCTGTGGTGACCAATTTCCGAAAACTACCCGAATTGAGAAAAACAAGGGGTTAGTGGTTAAAAATAGCGGCTACTTTTCCCTTGAAGCAGACACTGACAATTTTTACGTGTTTTATTTAAATCAGAATATTATTCTAAAATGTGACAAAAATTTGAAAAGTTTACGTCAATAATTCGCCAGATACTGGGTTTATGAAATGCGAAAGGAGCATTCATAATTAGCGTACCAACTTAGTTATACTCTATGCTCGTTTCGCCAACCGTAAACCACGAACTATCGGCGAAAGGAGCTTTATAGATCTAATACCTGCTTAGTTATATGATGGTCCTTATATGATTGTCTCCTTTCGCCGCCCGAAGGTAGCACTAAATTGTCGGCGAAAGGAGCTTTATCATACATACTCAGTTATTTTATAGTCTCCTTTCGCCGACCGTAAACCATAAAATATCGGCGAAAGGAGCTTAAGCATACCAACTTATATATACCCAGCAAACATGCTTATATGGGTCCCATATGAGCTGTTTCTGGGCAAGCCCATGTGGGTATGCCCATATTGGACCCATATGGGACCTATGTGGACATGCTATTATGGGTAATGCCCATATTCGACCCATATGGGACCATTTTGGACAAACCCAAATCCCATATGGGCTGTTTCTGGGCGAGCCCATGTGGGTATGCCCATATTTGACCCATATGGGACCTATGTGGGCAAGCCCATATGGGTTATGTCCATATTGGACCCTTAACGGACCTATGTGGACAAGCCCATATGGGTGATGCCCATATTGGACCCATATGGGACCTATATGGACATGCTTATATCCCATATGGGCTGTTTCTGGGCAAGCCCACGTGTGTATGCCCATATTGGACCCATGTGGGGCCTATGTGGACATGATCATGTCCCATATGGGCTGTGGCTGGGCAAGCCCATGTGGGTACGCCCATATTGGACCCTTATGGGACCTATGTGGACAAGTCCATATGGGTTGTGCCCATATTGGACCCATATGGGACCATTATGGACCAGCCCATATCCGATATGGGCTGTTTCTGGGCATGCCAATGTGGATATGCCTATATTGGACCTATATGGGACCTATGTGGACAAGCCCATACGGGTTATGCCCATATTGGCCCCATATGGGACCTATGTGGACATGACCATGTCCCATATGGGCTGTTTCGGAGCAAGCCCATGTGGGTATGCCCATATTGTCCCTAAAGGGACCTATGTGGACAAGCTCATATGGGTTATGCCCATATTGTACCCATATGGGACCTATATGGACATGCTTATATCCCATATGGGCTGTTTCTGGACAAGCCCATGTGTGTATGCCCATATTGGACACATATAGGACCTATGTGGACAAGCCCATAAGGGTTATGCCCATATTTGACCCATATGGGACCTATGTGGACATGACCATGTCTCATATGGGCTGTTTCTGGGCAAGCCCATGTGGGTATGCCCATATGGGACCCTTATGGGACGTATGTGGACAAGCCCATATGGGTAATGCCCTTATTGGGACCTATATGGGACCAATGTGGACATGTCGATATGGGTAGTGCCCATATTTGACCCATATGGGACCATTATGGACAGGCCCATATCCAATATGGGCTGTTTCTAGGCAAGCCCTTGTGGGTATGCCCATATTGGACCAATATGGGACCTATATGGACATGCTTATATCCCATATGGGCTGTTTCTGGGCAAGCCCGTGTGTGTATGCCCATATGGGACCTATGTGGACATGCCCATATGGGTTATGCCCATATTGGACCTATGTGGGCATAACCATGTCCGATATGGGCTGTTTCTGGGCAAGCCCATGTGGGTATGCCCATATTGGACCCTTAAGGGACCTATGTGGACAAGCCCATATGGGTAATGCCCATATTGGACCCATATGGGACCTATATGGACATGCTTATATCCCATATGGGCTGTTTCTGGACAAGCCCATGTGTGTATGCCCATATTGGACCCATATGGGACCTATGTGGACAAGCCCATACGGGTTATGCCCATTAAGGCCCCATATGGGACCTATGTGGACATGACCATGTCCCATATGGGCTGTTTCTGAGCAAGCCCATGTGGGTATGCCCATATTGGACCCTTAAGGGACCTATGTGGACAAGCCCATATGGTTTATGCCCATATTTGACCCATATGGGACCTATATGGACATGCTTATATCCCATACGGGCTGTTTCTGGACAAGCCCATGTGTGTATGCCCATATTGGACCCATATAGGACCTATGTGGACAAGCCTATAAGGGTTATGCCCATATTTGACCCATATGGGACCTATGTGGACATGACCATGTCCCATATGGGCTGTTTCTGGGCAAGCGGACCTATGTGGACTTGACCATGTCCCATATGGGCTGTTTCTGGGCAAGCCCATGTGGGTATGCCCATATTGGACCCTTATGGGACGTATGTGGACAAGCCCATATGGGTAATGCCCATATTGGGACCTATATTGGACCTATGTGGACATGTCGATATGGGTAGTGCCCATATTTGACCCATATGAGACCATTATGGACAAGCCCATATCCCATATGGGCTGTTTCTGGGCAAGCCCATGTGGGTATGCCCATATTGGACCCTTAAGGGACCTATGTGGACAAGCCCATATGAGTTATGCCCATATTGGACCAATATGGGACCTATATGGACATGCTTATATCCTATATGGGCTGTTTCTGGGCAAGCCCATGTGTGTATACCCATTTTGGGACCCATATGGGACCTATGTGGACAAGCCCATAAGGGACCTATGTGGACAAGCCCATATGTGTTATGCCCATATTTGACCAATATGGGACCTATATGGACATGCTTATATCCGATATGGGCTGTTTCTGGGCAAGCCCATGTTGGTATGCCCATATTGGACCCTTAAGGGACCTATGTGGACAAGCCAATATATGTTATGCAAATATTGGACCTATATGGGACCTATGAGGACATGTCCATATGGGTAGTGCCCATATTGGACCAATATGGGACCATTATGGACAAGCCCAGATCCCATATGGGCCGTTTATGGGCAAGCCCATGTGTGTATGCCCATATTGGACCCATATGGGACCTATGTGGACAAGCCCATATGGGTTATGCCCATATTGGACCCATATGGGAACTATGTGGACATAACCATGTCCCGTATTGGCTGTTTCTGGGCAAGCCCATGTGGGTATGCCCATATTGGGTCCTTATTGGACCTATGTGGACAAGCCCATATGGGTTATGCCCATATTGGACCTATATGGGACCTATGTGGACATGTCCATATGGGAAGTGCCCATGTTGGACCAATATGGGACCATTATGGACAAGCCCATATCCCATATGGGCCGTTATGGGCCCATATCCCATATGGGCCGTTATGGGTATGCCCAAATTGGACCCATATGGGACCTATGTGGACAAGCCTATATGGGTTATGCCCATATTGGACCCATATGGGACCTATGTGAACATGACCATGTTTCTGGGCAAGCCTATGTGGGTATGCCCATATTGGACGCATATGGGACCTATATTCCTGGGCTACCCATATGGGCTTTCCGATCTGGTACACATACGGGTCCCATATGGGCTATTCCTGGGCAAGCTCATATGGGCTTTACCATCTCGTACACATATGGGTCCCATATGGGCTATTCCTGGGCAAGCCCATATGGGCTTTCCCATCTGGTACCCATCTGGGGTACCCATACGGGTCTCATAAGGGCTATTCCTGGACATTCCCATATGGCTCTCCCATCTGGTACACATACGGGTCACATATGCGCTATTCCTTGGCAAGCACATATGGGCTTTCCCATCTAGTACCCATATGGGGTACCTATACGGGTCCCATATGAGCTATTCCTGAGCAAGCTCATATAGAACATTTTTTTCTAAATTCTACCACATGGTTGTCTGGAAACTTTAAATGTTAATGTGATATATAGCTTGTAAATATCGAACTTGTAAGTATATAATATAGAACACCTTGTATAAACAAGAAGCTGTTCAACTGCTCCTTCCTGCAAGGACACTATGAACGCATAGTAGTAGCAAACCAGAGGATAGAGTGGTGTTTGCTGAAAAATACAATTTCTGATTTACAATGTATCTGAAGTGCTCATACGAATATAGGCTGCCCATATGGGTCCCATTTCTGAATGAATATTGGCAGCCCAGATGGGACCCATATAGGCAGCCCAGGCGAATGTACATGTGGTAGCCCAGATGGGACCCATATGGGTCCCATATTGAATGCATATGGGCAGCCCAGATCACAAAGGCCCCTGTTGCACTTTCTATGTTGGTCCCATATAGGCAGCCCACATGGGTCCCATATAGGTGTCCACGTGGGACCCATATCGATTGCTTGCTTGGTAGTTACACTACAGCCTCCTTTCGCCGACGGAAGCATGTAAAATATCGACGGCAGGAGCTTTATCATAAATACTTAGTTATTTTATAGACTCCTTTCGCAGAACGTAAACCATGAAATATCTGCGATAGGAGCTTTAGCATATCAACTAACTTAGTTATACTATAGCCTCATTTCGCCGACGGGTGCCCGACAGTCAACTTGTAAACGTTGGTAGAATGTTGATTAAAATATTGGGGAAAGGAGCTTCATTTACATGTACCAACCTATTCTATAATAGCTGCTTTTTGCCGACGGTAAAATTCATCATAGTCATATACGACCGTAAACCATGAAATATCGGCAAAAGAATGTTAGAATGTAAAATTCCACTGCAATGAGCGTTATCATTTATATTTCAACTAAGTTATATAATAGTGGTATATTTGCTAGATCGTTGGTTGTGATTTTTTTCTATGCTGAATGTGTGTATGCACAAAATTGAATATATATATGTATAATAAAAATTCTAGCTTTTCGCCACCATTGACCATGATATAACAGCGAAACGAGTTTTACCATATTAACTTAGTTATATTCTAGCCGACTTTAAATTTTAAAATTTTCAGCGAAGGGAGCTTAATTAATCTATCAAATAACTTATATTATGACCCCCATTCAGCGAAAGGAGCTTTATCATACCAACTTAATAATATGCTAGCCTCCTTCTGCCACCGTTGACTATGATATAACAGTGAAACTAGTTTTACGAGCAATAAGCAGCGCCTTGACACTTCCTACTCAATCAACAAAGGTGTGATCCTTCGTCAATAACATCTCGATAATTAGTTTATTCAACAGGTGTCAGACAGTGTGGTCGGCGAAAGGAGGCTTCAAATTAGCTTATTTTAAAATATTGTCATTGTTTATTGAGAGGAACAATCTAATGCAATCCAAATACACAATTTATTAATCCTCGTTTCGCCTCGTTGCGCCAAAAATTCTCCTTTCGTATTTTAGTCAAATCCCGCCCACATTGCTAGCTCGCTAGACTAGGCTAGCCCTCGCCGAGATCTCGATTTATCTTGTCGTTCAGGAGCGAGATCTGCTAGATCTAGCCAAGAGCTAGGCTAGTTGAACACGCCACAGGATTTGCTTGCGGAAATTTTATATTCAAAGTGAGAACCTTGGACGACGTATATTCATGCATAAAGGTCAGACTCGAGTCAAATTCACCAAGCTATACTATGCAAATAATAAACAATATCTGCATTCATATTGTCTTCCACTGACGATGATATGGTATTTAAATGAACTAGCCGAATTAAGGTAGTCGCATGTCCTTAGCATAGATGACGAGGATTACATAATTGGCCAATTTCCTCTAGGAAACGTCACGTCATGCATCTGTAATAGCTGCTTGTAACTATAGTTATATTGAACAAAGTTTGTATAAAGATTCTGTTGCGAACGTGATGTTTGTCTTAATTGATGAAAACAAGTTTTGCACATAATTAGCAAAAACTAGGCTCTACATGCAATGTAGTTTATTCAATTATACTGATCATCAATATCAATGTGTCTTATTTTGTGGTCGTCGATCAGAAAATTTCAACTCAAATGGAGATTTTGATAAAACCAGAGTCTGTATTTCAGATAAATATGATGTTTGAGCTTTTTAATTTCTACTGCAATTGAACTGCATTTGTTTTGTGATGCCAATGACGAGTCCAGTCGCTCATGTTATTTACTTCAAAAACACGTAAGAATAGTTGAGATGAGATTCAGTTTAAACTGAAAAACTTCGGGAGATCGGGGCCTGGTTGTATTTCATACAATCATATGCACAGTTACCAGCATTAGTCATATGGGGAATAGCGAGTAATCACCTTTTGATAAATTTCAGAAATATAGCTACGCTTACACTTTTCGTCGTACTATTGTAGAATGATATAAAGCGAAATGTCCTTAAACTATGAATAACGTATTTCGTTTAAACATTTCCACGAAGCAATCGTGTTTTTTACATGTCGCAAGGGACGTAATGCCATACAGGGCAAAACCTGAGCACCAATCTTAGTAATGGTTTATAAAATACGACGTCATCAGATCGCACGCATTTTCCCTCTCGATAAAACTTCTGCTTTTTATGCTTTCAAACGCGCATATCACGAGGCTTTAACGACATTTCTTTTGTCTTTGTTTTCTTTCAATCAATTCAAATAGCATTCTAGTAAATGATTGCACAAACTAATTTATCTTTGCAATCATGTATCATTCAGCTGAGATTATTTCATTCCCTGTTCACATTTACGCACTTGGAATGAACACGTAACAAAAAGGGCTCATTTTTCACATAGTATTGATGAATGTACATACATGAGCAGCATTGTTTTTAATTTGTTTGTGATATTGACCAACACTTCAATTGAAATAGTCGCATTTTAATAGCCGTGGATGCTGTCGATTTGGGAAATGGAAACCTTACAACAGTCACTGCAGTTGCTCTTTTGACCCCTAGGAAATGTTTTCTATAATCCCTTAAACTTTACAATACGCTTGACATAATCCCTAATATAACTTAGTTCTTAAAATATAGGATGTCAAACTTATGGTGAATAACTTATGCCATGTCGTAGTTTCGCTTTTTTGACATTTTCGCAAAATGCTACAAAGGGCGAAAATACATACGACACAACCCGACTGGTGTTTTCGTAACATACATCTGTCATGTCTTTGCTTTTTATTTGCGAAAATACCACAGTTTCAGTTTATTAGCATAAGAACATTATTTATGTTCGTCGCCTTAAACAAACAATAGGCGGCATGCAATCAACACAAGAAGAGCATGTACAAAATAAAATGAGCAATGTGAACACAGTAACATAACAATAGTCCCAATATGTACAAAGAATATAACGATACATGTTTATAGAACAATTAATGATAACAAAAATACTACTGATTATCTAAATAAGAGTTACGTCTTTGAAATGCTAGGTGTACATATTTTGCTAATTTACATAGTATCATTTTTTTGGATGAAGACATTAATGTGGTAAATTTTTGGATAGTAGGCCAATGACAATAATAATTGGGTAAAATAATTCTCCGAAAATGACCACAGTGTGATACACGAAAATATACGGCATGGCATAACTCAGCCACCATACAGATTATACTATATTGTAGTGACCAAAATAACGTTAAAGAATCGTTAACTAAGTAGATTATACAACGCTGTAGACAATGTTAAGACCAGACGAGATCTGACCCTGGCATTATCCAAGACGTGGGACATCTAAAATAGTGTGAAGAACTAATTATCTAAATAAGTACTCAATTATTACAGTAACATGTCTTTAGGTTGTTCTTGTCTGGTGACAAAGACACTGCGGTAAATCTATACCATATAGTTTACCGCTTATGCCTTTGACGCGATTCTTGATTTCGAATTCATGATTTCGCAGCGCTGACCAGTGGCAGACAGTTTGCAACCCATTATTGCTACATGGCCGTACTAGTCGAAGTAGCCTACATTATCAACGAGTCTAATAGGGGATTGAATAGCCCCGCGTAGCGGGGCTATTGAAAATACCCAGACCGTTAATACGAGTGACATGCGTATTTTCGTTGAGTCTCAGCAGGTACTAATGCTTTCAAAAAAAGTTATTTCCGGTCAAAAATTTCAGGCAGTTTTCCGAGGTGAATGGTCATTGGAATATAAAAAAAATAGTAAGCTGTAAACGGTTGAGCCTATCGTTCTCTTTCGATTAATTATTATTTTTTAAAAAAAAAGTGTAATAAATAAAACAAACTATTTTTAAAAAACAAAGGGAAATAAGAAGTACTCAAAAAACACGGCCCGAAGAGCGTCGTGTTTTAAACACATCGACAACCAAGGGGGTTGCGACTAAATGCAGTAATCCACAGCGATATTGACTAAATGTAGTAATCTGCAGCGAGATTCTTCAATTTCATTGATGTTATGGTTAGTTGTCAGTCTGTATGGGACCTTTAGGGGCTGTATATGGTCATTTATCAGCCTGAATAGGGGCCTGTAGGGGCTGTCTAGGTTTGTCGCTGTAGATTACTACATTTAGGTATATAAATTATGAGCCTGAAAAGGGGCCTGTAAGGGCTGTCAATATATGTCGCTGTAGGTTACTACATTTAGGTATATAAATAATCAGCCTGAATAGGGGCCTGTAAGGGCTGTCTAGGTTTGTCACTGTAGATTACTACATTTAGGTATATAAATTATCAGCCTGAATAGGGGCCTGTACGGGCTGTCAATATATGTTGCTGTAGATTACTACATTTAGGTATATAAATTATCAGCCTACATAGGGGCCAGTAAGGGCTGTCAATATATGTTGCTGTAGATTACTACATTTAGGTATATAAATTATCAGCCTGAATAGGGGCCTGTAAGGGCTGTCTAGGTTTGTCGCTGTAGATTACTACATTTAGGTATATAAATTATCAGCCTAAATAGGGGCCTGTAAGGGCTGTCAATATATGTCGCTGTAGATTACTACATTTAGGTATATAAATTATCAGCCTGAAAAGGGGCCTGTAAGGGCTGTCAATATATGTTGCTGTAGATTACTACATTTAGGTATATAAATTATCAGCCTGAATAGGGGCCTGTAAGGGCTGTCTACGTTTTTCGCTGTAGATTACTACATAAAGGTATATAAATTATCAGCCTGAATAGGGGCCCGTAAGGGCTATCAATATATGTCGCTGTAGATTAATACATTTAGGTATATAAATTATCAGCCTGAAAAGGGGCCTGTAAGGGCTGTCTAGGTTTGTCGCTGTAGATTACTACATTTAGGTATATAAATTATCAGCCTGAATAGGGGCCTGTATGGGCTGTCAATATATGTCGCTGTAGATTGCTACATTTAGGTATATAAATTATCAGCCTGAATAGGGGCCTGTAAGGGCTGTCTATGTTTGTCGCTGTAGATTACTACATTTAGGTATATATATTATCAGCCATAATAGGGGCCTGTAAGGGCTGTCAATATTTGTCGCTGTAGATTACTACATTTAGGTATATAAATTATCAGCCTGAATAGGGGCCTGTAAGGGTTGTCAACATATGTCGCTGAAGATTTCTACATTAAGGTATATAAATTATCAGCCTGAACAGGGGCCTGTAGGGGTTGTACATATATGTCGCTGTAGAATACTACATTTAGGTATATAAATTTTCAGCCATAATAGGGGCCTGTAGGGATTGTCTAGGTTTGTCGCTGTAGATTACTACACTTAGATATATAGCTGATAACCTATACATATATATCTAAAAGTAGTAATTTACAGCGACAAACCTAGACAGCCCCTATTTAAGCTGATAAAGATATATCTAAGTGTAGTAATCTACAGCGACAAACCTAGACAGCCCCTACAGGCCCCTATTCAAGCTGATAACCTATATATCTAAATGCAGTAATCTACAGCGACAAACCTAGACAGCCCCTACAGGCCCCTATTCAAGCTGATAACCTATATATCTAAATGTAGTAATCTACAGCGACAAACCTAAACAGCCCCTACAGGCCCCTATTCAAGCTGATAACCTATATACCTAAATGTAGTAATCTACAGCGACAAACCTAGACAGCCCCTACAGGCCCCTATTCAAGCTGATAACCTATATACCTAAATGTAGTTATCTACAGCGACAATAGACAGCCCCTACAGGCACCTATTCAGGCTGATAAATGACCATATACCGCCCTTAAAGGTCCCATACAGACTGACAACTAACCATAAACCCTATAGAAGCCCCTCAAGTCCCTACATAGACCACGATGAATGGCCCCTACAGGCCCCTATACACACTGGACATGGAAGGAAGAAAATAGAACACATCCGAAATAAATATTAGTAATTACGGTCACATTAGAACAAATCCGAAATCTTTCGCTGTGGATTACTACATTTAGCTAACATCGTTACTACATTTAGCTGTAACGAACCAAGGGAAGTCATTCTAGTGTATTTAATTTTACGCGCAAATCAGCATTTTCGTTCGTCTGAGAGCAGCATTGGTCAAGTAAGTTTGTTTATTGCTACGGATCAGATAATTAATCATTATGCCTGTACGTTCAATTCAATATTTACCCGAAATTAATGTTGGTAATGATGTATTCCATATCGTTGACGTACCGGGTGATGGAAATTGTTTTTTTCATTGCTTGAGTTATTTGTTGTCCGGTGATTTTAACGAGACCATGAGACGCTCATTTACCGAAGGTTTATTTGTGGTCAAATTTATGACAACTGGGATACTTGGGGAGAAAAGATTGCAATACACCATGGTCAAAACATGTCTCGCGTCTGGTATCAGGATGGAATGGTTCTAGGTAACTGGTGGGTCACTGCATGCGAAATAGAGGCTGCGTCGGAACTGTTAGATTGTAAAATAAATATTTGGTTACAAGGAAGAAGGGATCACATATCTACGTTTACATTGACCACTTATCTTCCAGGATCTAATCCTGACCCTCAAACTAGTATTGATAATCTTTTGAACAACCACCACTTTCAAGCTTTGAAGAAAAAGACTGGTGATGATGCGCAAAATCCTCACAATTCACAAACTTTAAATTCTAAGTCTACTGGCAACGAAGAAAGCCAAAGTTCACACGCAGCCTCTGGTTCAAGTTCACCCGCGGCTACCGGTTCTTGACTTGATGACCACACATATTCATGTTCATTTTCTTCTTCTGATCATATATCAAATCAAAATGAAGGTCCAGCTTCCTCAAACAAAACAAATTGTTCTAAAAAGAGAAAATTATATGAGTATTGCGCTGCTTTGGACAGTGAAACATCAAACAAAAAAAAATCACCTGGTAATTCAGGACAAACAAATTGATATCTGTAGAAAATTAGGTCTCTGATTCCATGTCGATACTCCAGAAAATGAAACTCGGTATCAAATTAAAAGGCCTCTCCGTTGTTGAGCAACAATTGATATGCAGGATTTCACCGTGCATGAATATTCATATGCTGAAACATGGTGGAATAGCATCAGGTGGTCACTGTGCATGATTGTTTATATTTTCTACTTCAAATTTTGTTCATGCTGTCATCACAAATGATAATAATATCTTACAGTGTCAATACTAAGTACACTCTGCCAAATTAACAATTAATGTCATTGTCATATAATTGGTAGCTAGTTGTCAGCAATATGTAACACTCGTAAGGGATTTATTTGACAAAAACATAGCCTGGTGACATTGCAACACGTATTGTTCATCCAAATGGTCAAATGTATGACGACTGGTTCACCACCAGGCAGTCTGGGTTCAAGTCCCAGTTTGGATTATATAGTTGTTGTGTTGCCTAGCTAAAACTTAGTATAAAAAATATGTTTGATATCATATTTTAAAAGGGAAAAGAGGGAGAGGGCTTAACTTGTTGCTGATAATTAGCGCCATATATTAACATCTAAATTCAGCTTATAATTTTTTAGTGTATACCTATAAACATACCCAATCAGAATTCAGATATTCAATATTTATTAAATCCCCATTTAGGCGGTGCCTTAGTTCATATTACGCCAACTAATACCAAAGCCAACATATCTGTAATCCTGTTGTCTACCACAGACCGTATTAGCAATGTATTTAAATGCACAAACCGAATTAGTGAAGTCGATTGTCCTTTGCACAAATTCACAAGTACACTTATTGTACCTAACTTGGAAATTCTCTTTTGAACATGAGTTGGTACTTACTGTCAAATTAGGTACCGTTTTCTAGAACTTAAGGTAGTACTAGTTCCGACTGGAAATTATTTTTTACTCCATCGCTTCCATTATCTATAGGATGGTTCAAATCACTACAACTAAGAACGTGCCAATCAAGCGAATATGGTGAAAATAAAGAATAATGACGACAGCAATCATCAGAAACAGTCTAGCACTGGCAATAACAAAGACCACAGGCACATTATCAAAATGGCTAAAATTAAATGAAATAAAACCTAATTTTGAAAGACTCAAATTAATCATAAGAAAAAGGCATTTCATAGACGGCTATGCAAGAAACTGTAGTCGATTTTCCTTGAATGCAGGTGAAAAAAACCAATAACCAGACAGACAAACGTGAATATCCTTCTTCCAACTGCACTACACTGCCCACGCTACAAGACATAAAATAAACGATATTCAAACATAAAAAGTGTTCTATCTGTTGTCGTTTTAAGTGTTTGTGTCTTGACAGCATCGTGATAATTGCTTGGAACAACTGAACCCTTGGTAAGGATATCGTCGTAGATTATGCATAATCGCAGATACACAGGCTTGCGGCCATTAGCATCAGAACTGCAAATTAGTATCATATTTACAATAATACCTTTGACAACTTTGACCATCATGGGTATCAGTGTAAGAGGCAAACAAAGGATCATGCTTTTGACAATGGTTCGAGAAATAATACATATAAATGTACAGCAGAACATAAAAACAACATTTAAACGATTCAAATAAACCAAAGCATACTAAAAGGTGGCTCATGGCTATTGTAATTGTTTGAACGCTTATACTCGTGAATAGATCAGATTTGTATTTGATACACTCACGATTAGAGTTACTGACCTCAGACATAGGGAATATCAATTATATTTTTTAGTAATTGCTGGTTACGTCATCAGAGTTTGGTCGTACTAGTATTTGATTAAAACACTAATAAAGTGGAATAAATATTACTACAAAAGCCTAAAAGCTGCGAATATCGTATCGTAAAAATATATCAGAAACAATCATATTTTTGCAAGTCACAAGGGACGTAATGCCAACAATACAAACCTGTCCACCATTAGTTTTATTATTATATATATGCGCTAATAAACACGCTTACAGTACCTTTGCTAATAAAAAAAGTAAATTTAATCAGAATCTGATAGGGTCTAGTTATCTTTAACAGTCGTAGACAAATTACTCATTGAGATATTAGCGATGCCTTTGGAAAAGTAGCATCAAATCAGCTTAGTCGCGCTAATGAAATCTCATTTATTGCCAGATACATATAATTGGAAGGAAGGACAGCATGGCACGCAATAAGTGAAAATGATTTGCTTCTTAAACAGTATACAAAATTTTCATAACGGCATTTACACATTAGACCACCATCAGCATTCTTGGACAAACATGGACATAGTTGTGAAATGTTGTCGTATATAATTATAGTGTTGCTTATTTTATGTCGTCGACACAGGCCGTGATTGTAGCGATGGTTGCCACCTAGTACGACTACTGCTTAAATGACCATACTTTTACATTACTCACAGTCACAGCTATTACACTATGTCTACTATGCAAATACAAAATGTAATGCATAATATGTGCGATCGTGCTGACATGTGGTACGTTATTTAAATGAAACAAACCAAATTAAGGAAGTCGCATGCTTTGGCTGATTGCATAATTGGCCAATTTCCTTAAGAAAATAGCACGGTGTACATCTGCGACTGAAGCCGGCAACTCTGGTTATATTGAATAAAAGGTTTATAAAGAATTGTTGCACACATGATGTTTGCCTTAATTAATGTCAACATATTTTACACTCAATTAGCAAAAACTGGATTCTACATGCAATATACGCGTACTTTATTCAATTATTCTGATTGCCAATGCCAATTGTCTTAATGGTCGTCCATCATGAGCCCTATCTGTACTGACTTAAATAGTAATTGCGAAACAGAAACGTCAATTAACAATCGGATAGGGAAGGCAGAACTCAACATACACGGAAGGGCAGGAAATACACTCGAAAGAAAATACAAGAATTTCCACGGTTAAATGAAGAATAACGTTACGAGCATGTAATGGAATTTAGACTATGTATTAAAGTGTACAAAATACTATTGTTGATGGTTTTGGAGCATGATATTGAACCAAACGTCATTTTCAAGTACTTATACTAGTCATATGCCCAGATTTTCACAAATGCTTATATCTATTAATCTCACTCGACTATTTATTGTTGTTTCATTTTGTCATCAGATTGTTGTTTAAACTTTGTTGTATATATTATATATGTTGACGGCATAATAAATGCCCATCTTTCGATTCACTAGATAGTTATGTTATTCATTTGTCCAAACTATAGTTCGACCGCTCCAAATGTAGCACACAAACATAAACTAGTAATGCAATTTCGGATGTGTATAATAATACGGTGTGTCCCATCATGTACATTACTTTATAGAACGGTTCGAATCGCTACTTCATGTAGTAGAAAAGAGTCAATCATAAAAGTATAGTAAATGATCCAGCAGGCAAAGCAGCACTCAACTGAAACAGCCAAGCATAGAAACCAGAAATAACACAGATCACAATCACACCGTTCAATTTCAAATACACAACTGAGCGAGAAAATGGAACCCATTTGCTTAAAGCCAAAGTCGCAGTAGTCAAATGACCAAAGCCGAAGCTCCAGCTATCACAACGCCCCAAGACAAAGTTGCAACTGTCACAAAGCTCAAAAACATAATGTCAACTGTCACAAAGCTCAAAGAAATAATTTCAACTGTCACATAGCTCAAAGACATAGCTGCAACTGTCACATTGCTCAAAACCATAGTTGCAACTGTCACATTGCTAAAAGACATAGCTGCAACTGTCACATAGCTTAAAGACATAGTTGCAACTGTCACATTGCTCAAAGACATAGCTGCAACTGTCACATTGCTCACAACCATCGTTGCATCTGTCACATTGCTCAAAGACATATCTGCAACTGTCACAAAGCTCAAAGAAATATTTTCAACTGTCACATAGCTCAAAGAAATATTTTCAACTGTCACATAGCTCAAAGACATAGTTGCAACTGTCACATTGCTCAAAGACATAGATGCAACTGTCACAAAGCTCAAAGAAATATTTTCAACTGTCACATAGCTCAAAGACATAGTTGCAACTGTCACCTTGCTCAAAACCATAGTTGCAACTGTCACATTCCTCAAAGACATAGCTGCAACTGTCACTTTGCTCAAAGACATAGTTGCAACAGTCACATTGCACAAAGACATAGCTGCAACTGTCACATTGCTCAAAGACATAGCTGCAACTGTCACAAAGCTCAAAGACATAGCTGCAACTGTCACAAAGATCAAAGACATAGCTGCAACTGTCACAAAGCTCAAAGACATAGCTGCAACTGTCACAAAGCTCAAAGACATAGCTGCAACTGTCACAAAGATCAAAGACACAGCTGCAACTGTCACAAAGCTCAAAGAAATAATTTTAACTGTCACATAGCTCAAATACCTTGTTTCAACAGTCTCAAATCTCAAAGACCTATTTGTAACTGTCAAGAACATCGAAGACGTAGTTTCAACTGTCACAAATCTCAAATATTTATTCGCCACTGTCACAAAGCTCACAGAACCTAGTTTCAACTGTCACATAGCTCAAAGACTAAGTTGCAACTGTCACATAGCCCAAATACCTAGTAATAACTGTCATATCGCTCAACGACCTAGTTTCAACTTCACAAACCTCAAATATATACTTGGTTTAGCTGTTAATCTATTGTAAATCCTAGATAGAAAGGGTATATTATTAAAGGTATTTTAGCAGTCCACACAAGTAACTCCACTCAAATACAAATGTCCAACGGTTGTCCCTAAACGCAGACGGGTTAAACCAGTATATTGACAAACATGTACAGTTCCTGGAACTTCTTAAAATGGCATTATACTTCCCACGCTGCAAGACATTGAAGCAGTAAACAGATCTTCCAGCCATCATAATCATGGTTTCTATATTTGGTCGTTAATGTGAAAGATGTCTAGACAGCTAAATAATACTTGCTTGGAACAACTGAACCATCTGTAAGGATATCACTGGAAATTAAACATAGGTCTCAGATGCACAGACATATGACCATTAGCATCGTTAGCATTGATATAAACTGAATACTTAACTTTTCGACAATCAATTTTAAGTCGACCACGAATATCATTTTAAACCATATAAAATTACAATCGTATTAAAGTGTATAGAGCTATATCTGGCGATATTTTTTTTAAAAAAAGTTTCAAAAACTGAAAAACAATTATGCTTTCATATCCATCAGATCATTGTTCGCTTCAGTTTTAACAGAAACTCTCTCTGTGATTTATTGGATATGCGAATTGTCCATTTCCATACATAACAGTTCTAGAACACCCTATGAAACTATAAGAATCGTTTATTTTTCGACGATTAGATCAAAGTACACGGAACCCATCCAAAGTTTTAATTTGCAATTAAGGTAGTCTAGAGTCATACTAAAAACGATGCAAGTATTTTTACATTGAATGTCTGTTAGAATATAGCTATATACGCTTTAAGATAATGGTAAAGAAACAATGCACCAAGTGCACGAGACCAAAAGTGTCAGTTTTACACATATCAGATGTTCGTTGCATAAGCAAAGTGCTACCGAGCACCTTCAATCAGTTAGCTCCCGTTCAATTAGATATTGAGGGCATGGTAGTCTCCCATGGAAAGCGCTACGTAGCGCCTTACTTAGGCAACGGACACATGGCTTCCTACCACCCCAATACACCAAAACATCGGAAATGGTCCTTTCCGGCTATCAGTATCGCCAGGGTATATACACTCGGAATGAGATCCGGGTTGAATGTTAAACAACCATATGCACTGTTACAGAAATCAGCCATGTGGGAAAAGGCGAGTAATCACTTTTTGATTAATTCCAGGAAAAAACAGGATGTGACAAACGTTTTTGCCATACTAGTTTTTTATTAAAACACTTTCAAACGATACATAGCGTTATACAGATTATAAATAAAGCATAATAGAAGCCGTGCTTTAAACAATTCCCCGAAAAAAAATGTATTTGCATGTCGCAAGGGACGTAATGCCATACTAGGCAAAACCTACGCACCAATCTAAATAATGCCATTTATAAAACATGATCCTAACATTTCGCACGCAATGATTTCCCCTCTCGATATGCACATTACAAGGCTTTAACTACATTTATTTTGTAGTTTAATATTCTTAAAACCAATTCTAATCGGCATGACATTTCTGGTGAATGATTGCGCGTGCTAATTTAACTTTGGAATAAGGTTAACGTCAGTTGTTTGCGAAAGAAGACATTTAGTGACACTCTGCCCGTTGTTTACGCAGATACTGATTGGAGAGCACGTATGTGTGAAATGTTACTGTACATTATTTGCAAAATTAGTTATAGAAAACAAAAGTATACATGTATGTTGGAAATGCATGTCTAACTTGCTTTTAATAATGTTTGGTAAACTAGTTTTTTCTACCAATAATTACGCACTTTTACTAAATTACTAACTAAATGGCTCATTGACTGCATAGTGAATGAATGTCGTCATATCGATGACACTGCATTATATGTTTAGATAGGCACCACTTCAAAATAATTAGATAGCGCAGCATAAAATTATTAGATAGCCACCACTTCAAAATGATTAGATAGGCACCACATCAAAATTAATAGATAGGCATCATTTCAAAATGATTAGATAGGCACCACTTCACAATTATTAGATAGGTACCATTTCAACAGGATTAGATAGGCACCACATTAAAATGCTGAAGCGGCAAAAAACTAAGATTTCAGGAGCACCATTTGATTGGAGATTTATAAAAATAAAAAGTACAAGATTGTATCAAACGCAATTTTTATTCCGAAACTACCATTTGTTTGATACAAAATATGAAATTCAATGCACGTGTATCAGTTTGCGTTAGAAAAACTTCGAACCTATGTAATACTAGTTATAATAGTAAATAAATATTCTGGATATAATCCACTGCTGAACTTGGTACGTATGCTCTTAAGCTATGGGAACTACTAAGTAACGTTACAAACTGTAATTATATGTCACATAATCGTTACTTAACTAGAATAATTACCGCTGTAGAGACTGTTATTGCTTAGAGCATCTTACGCTGTCATTTTACCAATTTTAAAAAGTTAATTCCAGAATTAGTTTGGCAGACTAATTATCTAAATAAGAAGTCATTTAATATGATACGTGTCTGTAAGACAATCCTGTCTGGTGGCACAGACTTTTCCGTAAAGGCAAAGTTTGGACATATAATGGGTAATACAACTACTGTAGGTCCAGTCTTATTAGCGGACTATTTTAGTTTGACTAGACATGTGTACTAAATAATGAGCATCTAAACATCAGTTCGTTTTTTGTGTTGTAAAATGGATATATAGATACGCTTAAAACACTAGTTCAATCAAATCATGTATCTTATATACTAGATGCGTGATCAAATCGATGGCTTAGAATTAGAAGGTTGTAAGTGCCACTTACGACCTTTTAAGATTCATACGATATTTAGAATAAGCATCTCAAGGCGCTTCTTATGAGCCCATTTTCATAAAAATCTGAACTTGTCATGTTGACCAAAATGAAGTTGTAAAAGTTTGTTTTTACCAAACGTAAAGAGTAAATGTCAGACAGTTTTTCCGTGTTTTCTCAAAATATCGATTTGGTAGTCACGACCTTCTAATACTAAGCCATCGAAATGCAGGTTTTGTGTGACAAACTTTACACTAAATTCTGTTACATCAACGTCAGTATTGTCCAAGGTGTCTCGAAAGATTATTTGAGCTTCACTACAGTAACAAAACAATTTTTAAATTAGTCGAATTTACACTTACTACAATGATCAACGCAGCAATAGATTTTGAAGACCCGGGTTTGTTCTTTGGTTTAGAAAATTGTATTGTCAGTCATGGAGTGAAAATGACAGATCCGCGATCGACAGTTGCCCAGTGGTTAGTCAACTATTGCAACGTGATCAGGACCGATATGATCCGCATGAGAAAGACACGTTGTGCTATTTTTAGAATTTTATATATGTTGAATCCCCCAGCATCCAAAAATTGGTATGCGTTGCTATGAACAGGTTTTGTAAGCAACCCTGTTTTAGATAAAAAAAAACATTGGCTAACAGCACTTAAAAGTGTTTAGCGTGTTTGCGCTAAATTACTATGCGCACTAATGAAATGGGCCCTACAATAGTCTTGCATTTTAATAATAGGAATGTATTTGTCAATTGATCAGAAACTGATAGGGAATATAGAGCTTTTACATTTGTAGACAATTTACTTGTTTAGCTATAAGTGATGCCTTCGGAAAAATAGCAAAAGATCGGCTTAGTCTCGCTAATGAAATCTCATTTATTGTCGGAGACATATGATGGTGTGGAAGAAAATCATGGCACGCAATATGTGAAAAGAAAATTCCGAATTCTTTGCTAAACGTTATAATATTATACAAAATTTGCATAACGGTCTTAACTCAAATAGAATTTGCATAATCATTTGTGATTGTAGAAATGAAAAGTTAAACCCCGTTTAAATATTACCTCAGTAATACTATGACCTTAACATAAATAGAGAAAATAAATGGTCAGTTTGACCTTAACATTAAGAACACCAGTAAGTGGTTCGGGAATGCCAAAATTTCAATTTGGGTGTTTTGTGGCTGTTTACGTCATTATAGCCGTAAGGACGAAACACCACATTGTTTTTCAGCGAATCTAGCAATGTGGAAACAAAACACCATATATGTACTGTATCATGTAGGTTCGGCATATAGCAGCATAGTGATACTTATAACAATCGTCAAGCGGATATGAGTATGGTTTGTTGCAGTCTCGACTTCTGCACATATAACAGGTCAAAGGACGTGTAATACAGACCTCAAACCTTTCTACAAATGCAATACACCGAAGCTACATGTTACAGTAGTTTTTGTAGAAGACTAAATTTAGATAGGCGAAAATGTTATATAAAAAGTTTTTATTATTGTTTTCTGTTTACTGGTAAATTCTATTTAAAATTAATGACAGCACACGTAGGTGAGAAGCTAGAATATATATTGAATACTAATAGATTTTAAGCTGTTTTACTTGATTACGTGTTTTATGAATGATCGTTCATCGACGTCAGAATAAAGTAGAATTCATAATATTTAATATAAACATTATGCTATGAAAGTGTAGTAAATTAAGACTTCTTATTATTAGATAAAGCCTTTACGTCAATAATAGTGGTTCTGTACTATTCGAGTAAACCAGTTTCGTCATTGATCTTCCAAACAAAATGAATATGAACTGATCTTTAAGTAAGCTAAGATTGAAGTTCATAAATTGTTAAACAAATTTCAAAAATAATTTTAACTTAGCTTAGCTTCGATAAGAACTCCCAAATCGTAACTGGAATGGGTTTACCACCTTGAAGGCCTAATTTTAAAGAAGCATAAATTTGACGTAAATGCAAAAACTCCGAAATGGGCTTCCCGCCTTCTTAATTTTAAGATAGTATAAGGTTGGTGTAAATCACCCACAGTGAACATCTATAAACTATGGTTTTATGACATGCATAATGTATTGTTCCTATTCCGTAACGGTTTAATGAGAATATTTCGCAGAAAACTGCATTATATGCACCATTAGCATCACGTAGTTTGAGCTTCCCGCAGAGAAACGTGTGGTTTTATTGGGTGTGTTATTTTGTGTGAACAAATTTCAAAATCTAAATTATTATAATCTATCTGCAGAATGATGGATGTAGTTTAGCACTTCGGTTGAGGAAAACGCCATAAGATGAAAGACAATGCAATACAACATACAGTTGGTTAGATGAATAAGTATCGAACTGCAAAAATAATTTAGGATTGATTCGTGGTCTAAGGGAAGCAACTCTTGCAAAAGTAGTATTTTTGTTATTCATTCATCATGCATAAAACAATGAATGTGACTTTTGGCATGCTTTTTCGACGGATTAGTGTTAACACCGTGTTGTCAATCATTTGTCGTTCGCAAAATACATCATTATTCCTTGTATCCATTGGATGATAGAACTATTGAAGCAACAATGTGGCTTTAAACATCAAATCACATAATTTTAAGAATAGATGGTTGCAATGCTTGTCGTCGAGATGACAGCACATGAGGACGTTTAACTGACCATGAGTTGATATGATGACGACGTGGTTAATCATAAACCCGTCATGTTAGTGACAGAACCGCTAATAGTGTATGATTACGTCGTCTTTATTTGACACTTACTGCAAATGACAAATGCATACACGTTAATACTGACGGTAGCATATCGTAAACTAGCTTTAATTTGCTAAGAAGAAATTTTAGGAAAGTTCGCTTGCTCTTTATTGCGTGTTCTCGTGTCATCTAGATTGAATCTGCAGAGTAAAACGCAGGTTACAGTATTTTTGAAAAAGAAATTTAAAAAAAAATGAAAAAAAATGGAAAATTTGTTTTTCTCGAAATTTAATTTATCATTAGGAAGAAAACTATAGTTCTCGTTTTAATCGTTTTCAATGATACAGTTACCTGTGAAGTTAAAAAGAGTTCTGAATCAATCTTAATGTGCTTAAAATACATTTTCCCGTCTTGACACGATTCCTCTGTATAGTCAATATGATGATAACAACGAATGACAACTCTTCAATGAAACGCCAATAACAAATACACAACACGAATATCGTTCCTGCTAGGTTTCGTGAGACTTGTAGCCAGAACTGTTTAGGTATCATCAACCGAATGTCGAATGTCACGTGATTAGGTTTTTTTTACCTTACCGATTAAAGAATGCGGTACATAGATAATGTAGACTGGACATGGCATTGGCCTTCGTAAAATCATCTAGTTGCTAGACCAATAAATAGCTGTGTAACTTTATTCAATTCATAATGAGATTATGGTATCACTTGAAGTGATAATGACCTGAGGTTTAACCTGCAGGTAGTGCTGTAAGACTGTGTATTTAATATGACTGGACACTGGCTAGGTTATCTGTATGAATTTGTTTTAATATTGATTTAACCTCTCATGGTAATTTATTCGGTATCAATAAACGTGTAGTATAGCTTGTCCACGTTGACATGAGCCTGAACTTTTGATTACCATAATTTATCGGTCGATATATTGTCAACGTTTACAACGCCGATCGTATGTTTTCATAATCGGGGAGTATCACGAAGACGCTCGAGATGTAATACAAACACAAATCTGAAATACCCATATTGCACGATTTGCTCGCGGAAATTGATATATTCGAAGCAAGAAACTTGTAATATAGTCTTGCAAAAAGTTCAGGCTCATGTCAAAATAACCAAGCTATATGCATGGCCCACCAACATGTGGGTATTTTGGTGACAAAATAAAGGAAAATAAAACAATTTTCTTTCGGCAATGCTTCTCAATCAGACTCAACTGGACCCGGTCTTAACATGTTATTTGATTGTTTAGAGCCGATACTAACGTAGTTTCTTAACAATGTTTCAGTTACACACTGCGACTGGTCCACCTAATTCAATTCAATTCTTAATGTTCATGTTGTTTGTCAAGAAACTGTATTGTTTACTGGAAACCGAGCCCGGTTAGTCGGACTTCAAATTCAGCACATTTTCCACTGGGCTTCAGCTAGTGAACGAGGTTCCTTACTTATCTACAATGCTGTTGGTTCGAAGCTCCAAACAGTGGTCGAGTGGATAGCCCGCTTGACTACTAATCGAAAGGTCCCTGGTTCGATCCTCGACTCGGATACTTGATCATGCCTGAAAAGCATGTTTCCCTCCCAACTAAGGATTAACTGGTTGGCGACCCAGGAATACACTGGACACGTTAAAGAACCAAGGTGTCACTTCTGATCGAGCAAGGGCAGCGCGTCGGGATACCTTGTATCACCCCACTGTCTCCTCAGCAAATGCACAGGACCCATTTGAAAATAAGTGCTTGCACTTTAATGGGTTATCATTGACCAATAGATTTAAATAAGTGTACAACTGACGTTTAATACTGAGTATAATAATTGTTTAACAACTTCCTCTTCAAATCGCAATTATCTTGGAAGTTCAAAACAATGGTGATATCACGCCTATCAGTATATCTGATATTAGGAAAGCGTAACACTATATAATATGTCTAGAAGGTGTGTGACAAGTTTGACCCTTTAACATTTTTATTATCTGTATGCAATGACCTTCATAAATAACCTAACATAGAAACTATCTGACCGTTGGTAATAAATAACAGCTACAGTCAAACGTGTCTTATAACGTTATACCTAGGATGCAGATTCAATCCAATCGCCGTCAAATCATCGTATGGCATAGGTAGGTTCGATTAGAACGGGGGCCCCGCATGACACGGGTGGATGTCGGTGGATGAGGTAGTTTTAAGTCTATTTTGAAATATGCACTTCCGCTCATCAGGCAATGACCGCATGAGGCCTAGACACAAGGTGCATTTCGGATACATAGATATTTGACGTCTGGCAACCGTGTAATTTGTTTCGGACCAAGTACTAAACAGTAGTCTAACAGTAGTTGACGTACCAAATGAATGTGTTGCAATCATCCAATCTCTAACAAACATTCCTTAGCTAATTGAGAATAAAGTCCACCTGCCTCACCCAACAAATTCATCAGATGCGCTTTATTTGGCTTGGACATGTCCACGGAGCTACGGAGGCACTTGTATTCATTACCTGTAATTCATTATAATTATCCATGAGTGGGCATTAATTAATTAATTAATTAGGAGAATGTTGACCAGTTGAATGACTATTTCAGGAGAGATCTACATCATTGTAACACATGTTTAACTGTAGATAGACCAACATCACTTTATACATAGTTTTCAAACACCCTGGCAATTGACACCGTGGGCCTGTTATATCAAAGCACTTAAGGAACTAGTAAAGTTTAAATTCAAATCAGTCACTAGTCTTTAAAAGCAACATAATGCGGAACAATGACCTTATATTTTTTTTTATATTAATCTGTTTAAAGAAATCCAACAACCCTTATTTGAACCAAACGTACAGTTGACTTGTTCAGGGATAAAATGAATTAAAATTAGAACGTAAGTTTACGATTTCAGTATACTTTATTAAACAGTTACCCCAGTCCGTACTCAAGTAATATTATATGAACGTTAAATTGAATTAAATACGTGTCAATTGTCGGCTTCCTGTGCTGTGAACTGCTGGTGAAATGTTATGGACAGGTACATTAGTTTAAAATGTTAACCACGACCATATCATACAATCAGTGAATCACAAGTCCGTTTTCACCTGTTTTGCTTTTTACAATTCGGTATAAAAATATTCCTATTTCAGATAAAATTACACCACATAATTTAGACACCATAATTTATGATACAGACAATATAAGATTTCGGTTCTATCCTGCTTGAATGACATCAGTTGCGAAAGAAGAGTTGGTTGGGAAACACTAAAACACACAACACATTAACGACGGCCGTGTGTGATTGTAGTGCATGTCTTTTGTTAGTTAAGGTGAGAAGATATTTTAAAAGGAATGGTGCTTAGTTACAGTAAACCTCTTTATCTCGAGGACTAAACTGTACCAGCCAAAGGAATGATCGAAATAAACCGGGGGTTCGTCAGAGCGGTGTTATATAAGTATACAACATATATTCAGTAAATTCGCCGTGACTTTGAAATTTGCTCGAAATAAGCCGGGTTATCGTTATATCGATGCTCGTCTTAATGAAGTTTTACTGTATTTAATAGATATTCTGACAACATACTCATGCTTACAACCTTGGTAAGGCAACTTCAATAATTGACGCCAACACCATACACGTTGTGCGCCCGGGTTCCAATTTCAAACAATGACAAAAATCATTACGTAGCATTTTGTTTAAAATACATTTTGACACAGCAGAGTAACGGATGATGGATGAGTATGTTATAATGACTTATATATGCATTGTTAAGTGTATTGAAATGTTTTTATGTAATGGATTTGATGTTCTTGTGGGCATGCCGCATATCAAGCAAACGTAGAGTTGTCTCCTAAAGATGATTTACATAATGTTTATACAACATGTTGTATTCAGAACGATATTGATACGAATATGGTTTGTTTTAGTAAAGTAAACAGTAAAACAGTAAAACAGTAAAACTTCGTTAACACGAGCATTGATATTACGAGCAACCGGCATATTTCAAGCAAATTTCAAACTTTCAAATTCTCGGCGAATTTGTTGAACTGACGAGACCGAGCAGCCTGAAAGTTAAATAAATATGTATCGTAGATCCGTCTCTGCCATGCACCAGGCATTACGAGAAGGGATTCGGGATGTACTGTACGCATAAAAGATAAGTGTCTCATAAGTCAAAATCGACGGGCCCCTTTCAATAGGGATGTCGATTACACTATAATAAACAAAATCAAACTGTACCATTACCACTGTACAGATAATTCGAAGTTATTCAGAAACGGTGGTAGCAAGAGACCGACACTGAATACAAATTTTATATACAGCAAAACATCGTTATCTCGAGGACTAATCGGGACAAGCCAAATGATCGAAATAAACATGGAGTTCGACATAGCGGTGTGATATAAGTATACAAACATATATTTGGCAAATTCGCCGTAACTTTCAAATTTGCTCGAAATAAGCTAGGCGCTTGTAATATCGATGCTCGTCTTAACGATTTTTTACTGTAGTTACATAATGTGTTCGTGTATTGATGAATATCTTAATGCTATTCAGTAGAATAAAGATTTTGCAGAATATATTTCTATGGCATCAATCCTCCTTAAATTGATCAATCGAAACTGCGACACTTCTCGGACAGGCTCTAAAAATACTGATCTCTTATAATTACTATATCTATACTTTGTTCGCAATAAATCAATCAAGATATCATTGGCTTAGAATGAAAGGTCGTAAGTACAACTCTAGGCCTTATAAGACTTCTAAATATTTGAAATGTGTGTCATAAGGCGCTTCCTATTAGCCTATGCTCTTGAAAATCGGAATTTGTCATGTTGACCCAAGGGGAGTTTCAAAGGTTGGTTTGTCCATAAGTAAAGAATAGTTTTAGACAGATTTGTTTTTGTTTTCTCAAATTAGCGAGCTTATACTTACAACCTTCTCATTCTAAGCCAGCGAAATGTTCTTTGAAAAGCTCGAACATATACATGACCATAATGATACTGTACCAATTAAACTGTGTTTACTTATTTCACAAAGGATACTTTAAATTGTACAATCATTTAAAAAGGAGAACATGTTTAATTACATGAAGTATAAGTTCATTTTTTTCAAATGACAGTTTCATTACATTCGTAACTGCACTTGCACATGCCTAGAAGCAAGACAGTCACAATATTTTAAATACTACATAAAATCAGACAAATTAGTGAGAGATTTTTAAATTGTTGCTTTGTTCGATATACGAGCTGATACAAGTTGATGGTAAATTCTCCGCTATTTCCCTCGCCAGGGTTGGTTCGGAGAAAAAATCCAAACATTCCCCGGACATTGCGGGAGAGCTAGAAGGTAAAACACGACCGTTCCCCCGGCTATTCACCGCCCATCCCCGGGTTGGGGACGTGGATGCAACTGACTGGTGCATTATGTTCATTAGAACTGAAGGGTTACTTTAAAGTAGCTTAGAGTTAGGGGAGACCATTGTATAATGTATTTTATGTTGATGCAGCATAGTCTGGTGGTTCCCGGTCGTACAATAGGATTTTAGTACTAGTTAACGTAGTGATCTAGGGGAGGTAATCAATACTAGATGCAGCAAGTTTCATTCTGATCACCTCGGACTTTAATATGCTCTGTATATATACCGGAGACAAACGGAAATGACCGAGCTTTCACGATTGCAGCAAGCTTGTCACTTAACTAATTAACATCCAACCTGCTTCAGTTTAGTATAAAAGGGATAAAAACTGCAACATTAACTTGTCATAAATGACGTGAGCTGTGAGAAATTTACTATCAATTTGACAGACTTTTCGCATAACCATCATAACGGTATCGCGCCTTGTGCGTTTAATGACAAAAACAGTTAGGTTATCAATTTTCTAGAGTTGTTCAGCCGCCCAACCACCCTTTGACATTTTTACTTCAGACGAGTCTGAAAATGCGACACTAGTGTACATCTTTTATGCTTATCATTGTTACTTGTACTTGTAGTCCGTATATTTGGGTTCTGAAAACCCAGAAGATCGGAGCGGATTCTAGTGTTCACCTTTTTAATGTTTGAGGCTATAGGGTTTTATCAGTTTGTGTTCATTTTGTATGCTTATTCTTGTCTCTTGTTTTTGTAATTGACACATTCAGGTGCTGCTCCACGTCGTTTGTCTAACGAAAGCGTATTTCTCAGTTACGGAAATGCCCGAGTAGTTACGGTTGCTACTGTGACTTTTGTGATCTGCTGTTTTTTTGTTGAATTCATCCTTACATACGTGTAAGATATGATCTTTTTATTTATATTCGAATGCAGTTTGTATATGGTCGGAACGTCATGATTTGTTCTTTAGTTTAGTTTAATGTGTTTAACCAATATTTATTTTAGTCAAGTTAAACAAGACATACTACATGTATTATTAAACACTATCGTGGCATCCTAATTATTAAGGGTATATGATAGTAGACACATTTCATGTTTATATACCTGGGCATTCATATGTAAATTGATATACGAGTTATTGGTCAGTGACTAGTTTGTATTGTTTATCCAGCCAATAGATTTCTGGTGGAACATGGATGGCGATTAACACATGAATGGTTTCGTCATACTGAAATGTGTCTATTAAAGCCAGTTTTCATTTTAAAACATATTGAGGGCGAACAATTGACATGTACGTATTGTTTTCATTTCACCTTTCACATGACACGGCTGGGGAAACACCAACCTAGGCTATGATATTATACGTTTTTATATTAGAATTCTAATTTACATTAGATATTTTGTTAGTCATTTCGACCTAAACTTTGTGTGAAGCTGTGTTTACAGGGTCTCATGATTAAAGTCTAGTCCCAAACAGTGTTAGTGAATTAGTTATGTGAGGTAAGGCCACTGTAGACAGGATAGAACCCACAGCTTTCGGGTCAGCAGTCAGTAACTCTTACAACTGGACCCCATCTCCAGCTTTCGAATACTTATAATGCATTATCCAATTTTATAAGGAAAATATACTTGCATCGCACAACCACAAACTACCGGATATGCATAGTAATCGGATGCATTCGTCAATGGCCTTGCTTGATAGACCGCGGGTTCGACTGTAACATAGTCTCTACTAATGATATCACAACCGCATTTTTAGATGTTCGTATATATAAATAATACAGTATTCACGGTTCATAGCCATTAATACTGGTGTAATTTCAACTCAGATTTGCAAACATGATTAGAAATTTGAAACGATGTCGCACTAGTCGTAAAGTTCATAGCTTCAGGTGATGTTAATACATTGCAGAAAATGTGTTTATGTTGCAAAAATGAGTGATACAGTAAAATATGCTGGGTTATGTTTCAGAAATTATGTTAATAAGAGAAACAAATCTTATATTTACCTTTTGCTTCCTGTAATCCAGCCAAGTGATAACATACATAAAATGTCCATGTGATATAAATTAGTTAACACTATATCCAAAATATGAGTATCCGAACTTATACACACTTTGTATATACAACACATACGCGACAACTTAAGCTAGGCAATGAGCGAAAAGTCGTTATGTAAATATTTTATCGTCGGCTTGCGATGACCGATTTTAAATATAACAACAAGATAGTAACTCAATAGACAGTGGTTTATTGCGTTCACTTAATTAAATGTGGCGTTCTTTAGTAAATGAATACCTATATCAGCGAGAAATTCATGATCAGCCGGTGGGTAGAAGCGCACTATTGACAATTCACAATAACGAAATCATGATAGATATAGTACACTAGTATAGCTTCGCCAATTTGACACGACCCTGACCTATTAATTAGCATAATTTACCGGTCGATATATTACCTACGTTTACAACACTGGTTGTACATTTTCATAATCGGGGAGTATCACGAAGACGCTCGAGATGTAATACAAACACAAATCTTTAATACCGATATTGCACGATTTGGTTGCGGAATCTAATATATTTAAAGCAAGAACCTCGTAATATATTCTTGCATAAAGGTCAGGCTCAGGTCAAAATAGTCAAGCTATACTGTTTCTATACTTTGCGATTCAGTGAATAGACGAAGTCATTTATGGTCCTTACTAAATGCTCATTTATGACTTAGCATCAGGTTTGGTGTGCGCTCGCAATTATCTATCGTTAATGACCAAATGTTAATTACTAAACCAATGGTTATATGACTACTAATTGCGTACATCATTGAATAATACTGTCAAGTGATATAGGTTTGCGACATAGATATTTTCAATTTCAACTGCGAAGTGGGGTGGTGAATTTATTTAATTATCAACATTTTCGAAAGTCTACATGATGTGGGGGTCAATAAAATAGTTGAATGTTAAATCCGACATTGAAATATTTTTTTTTAAAACTTCGACATTCAATTTAGTTTTTTGAATGTCGAAATGAATATCAAATTCAATATTCAAATATTTGTTTATAAAGTTTTTTTGAATGTCGAAATGAATGTCAAATGACGAATAGCATGTAAACTTCACGCAGATGAGCCGGCGATACAGCATCAAACAACCAATGCAATAGCGATCACCATTCATATCTGCATAAATGTTTCTTCTGTTTCAAATTTTCCAAGTCTAGATTGATGCTCGGTAGAGCTAAATATTTTAGATTATCACTTAATAAGCCATTAGCTATTGTTATTAATTTATTATATCTTGCATGTCTAATGAGTTGTGTTGTGTTTGTTATGCTAATGTTCTTGATAAAACGAGCGATAAAATGCTTACCCCTAGAATCGCATCGGGCAGTCGTCTTAATTGATACACTACGATTCGAAATCATTTTTCAAGAGGAACTAGATCTAGGCCTACTTACCAACACTGCCGATCGTAACTGAGAAATGCGCTTATGTAAGAAAAACGCCGAGGGGTTCCGATTGCATTACTACTGCAAAATACATTCCAAATTTTGGCAATTTATCATGGAAAGCAATACCCGCCCCTTCGTTTACAAAACATGTTGAATGAATTCGCTCTTCAGTATGGTACGGTTTTTTTTAAAGCACATAAGTTTGCTTTCCGTAATTATGGTGTACGTCAATCATAATAACGTTATAATTATGTAGTACTTACTTGCGCAAAATAAGTGTAGTAAGGTAAAAAAAGACCATACAACTTAGAAAGTTTTGATATTCTATGAGCTTATAATGTAAAAATTCTGTGTTAAGATAGAAGTTAAAAACATGCGAACGTCATGCTTGTCTAATCCAAAAGCATCCGGACATGGAAGATGAATTCCCAGCAATTATATTCCCGTTGGAGGAGAAGGTGTATGAATACCTCAAGTGAATAGGAATACCCCACGCTCACAAGCACCCTCCAAATGACCGGTCGATTTTGGTCCGGTCGAATTACCTATAAACGACTTTTGGACGCATTGCATATTTTATGTGTGACCAAAGAGTACCATGGTCGTTGGTGTGACGTAGAACTTCCATTAAACATAGATTGTTTATATCATATGGCACTAAATGCGAAACATTTTTAATGGAAAAACACACCCATGTAGTATAGCTTTATACTGCACATTTTGCGTATAAGATTATACGTACTCGCTATACTAATCTGAATACAAAGAAAGTCATGTGATATAATGAAATCATTGATGAGAATATATCCTCCTACGAAATTAAAACGCCATTTAGTGTATGCATCTTACGGAAATTTGTTTTTTCAGTACTGACTTGTAAATATTATCCGAACTGTAGGGTAGGGTCATTTCGGGGTTTATCCTTCTCTTGCGACAACCATGCTAATTACTCAATACTGAGGCTGATTGTTTATACTATTAAGAGAGGTGAAATTCATCCCCATAGACCAGCTTTAATCATACACCGTCAACCAAACTTTGATATTAATGAATACCGCACTTTCATCAAGGGACAGCTCACTGATTATGACTATTTTTATTGTTATGTCTATAACTCTATATCCTTACCCCCAGGTCAATTATAAATCATAGTGGATCTCATAGGTCATGTCTATTTCTACTATTTATTTCTATAATCGATATGCGCTGGCTATTATCGCGATGAGAGCGTTTTTCAATGAGCATTATACAATTACATCTAGTACATTTAGACTTCCGCTCATTTCATTTAACGACCCTTTGAAGTGGGCTTAAATTTGCGGTCAACAATTTAGTTTCATGCGCACAATTAATGCTACTAGTATTAAGTGCAATGCAGACACCAGACAACAATTCATATGCAAATGTTTGCCCACCATGGAGCGTTATATATGCAAATGTTTGCCCACCATGTAGATAAATGCAAATGTTACCCACCATGGAGCTAGCTTTTGGTGAATGGCAGAATATTTCATTTATTTATTCTACATCTACATAATACGTTAATCTGTCAGACTAGACAATAATTTAACGGTGCGTTAGATAGGATTTGAAAGAGAGTGATAGAAAAGGTATGGAAGAATAGACTCGTTCAAGACGATGGAGATATGCATAATAATAAAGGATATAAATATAAGAAAATACTTTCTCAGATATTTTTTTAAAGTGTATAGAGCCATATTCTAACAGTCATTCAATGTTAAAATAATTACTTTCACCTTTTTTAGTATGATACTAGACTACCTTAATTGCAAATTAAAACTTTGGATGGGTTCCATTTACTTTTATTCAATCGTTGAAAAATATACGATTCTTATAGTTTCATAGGGTGTTCTAGAACACTATCGTATGCAAATGGACAGTTCGCATGTCCAATAAATCACAGAGAGAGTTTCTGTTAAATCTGAAGCGAAAAATGATCTAATGGAAATGAAAGCATAATTATTGTTTTTCAGTTTTTGAAACTTTAAAAAAATATCTTCCGATATAGCTCTATACACTTTAATATGCGGTAACACTTAATATGTTTTATTGTCTTATGTGTTATGTGTGTGTGTGTGTGTGTATCAAATGTAATGTGTTGACGAGATGTAAATAAAATAATAAACTAAAACTAGTTTGTTTTAAATAATTTCAAGCCAGACCATGGCAAGTTTATAACAGGTACTTTTTGTACTGGCTATGTTAATTTCATTCAAACTCGAGAAACCTCTAAACTGCAGAAAACAGACATTACATGGATACCAATTGTAAGAGCTATATTAATAAGGGAAATAACTGTAAGTGGTCGGAAAAAGATTTGACAATCAACATTTACTTCCCTTAGTTATTAAAACGACTGGGATAGAACATACAACTTTCGACTGACATTGAGTATACAATCTACACCCATCCGGTCTACACGGCTACATCAACATCTTTGGGAACTTCACCGGGAGAAACGCTCAAGACAACAAAGTGCGTATAAATATAATCACTGTATGATTTATTTGGAGACCATACATTTCATTGTGTTTGACTAATTGTGAGGATTTTGATGTACAATTTTCTCTAAAGGACGTTGAATAATGCATGGAAATCGGTGAAAAATAAGATATGACTAGCAAGTTTTGTTTTCCAATATTGTCTATTTGTGTTTTGATGCACCTAATGATGTCAGAGTACTGATGTCCGTTGCCTAAGTAAAGCGCTACGTAGCGCTTTCCACGGGAGGTTAACCATACATTCTGTATTTAATTGAACGGGAGGTAACTGAATGAAAGCGCTCGGTAGCGTTTGCTTAGGCAACTGGCACCTGATTGTGATACTACTTTCCTGTCATTGATACCGTGTGTATACCATGTGTTTCGATGGACCAATTTTCTTTAGCATCGCCATCTGCCTACGTCAACTATTCGCCGTTTGCTCTTAAGTCTTCACCTATCTCCACAAATATGGCCATCTAAATAACGTATGTTTCACCAGTCCTGCATTTGGTCCCGTGTTTGAATTCAATTCCAGGGCTTACCTTCTGTAAAGAGTATATTAACGCACTGTTTTCTTTCTACTAGTAGCATATATGACGCGAAAAACACGCTCAGAATAGCATTTCAATGTACGAAAATTGGTATTTCAATCGAAAGAATGGACAATCATTATCGCTTCCCTATTTTAGTATTTAACAGTTCATATTCTTTATATAATAGAATGTACGTGATTCGGGACACTTTAACGGAATTTGTACAGACAAACAAGCCATAATTTAGAAACTTCAAATATCTTGATATAATATATGATACGATTGTTTATACGAAAAGTGTACGTATAAAAACAACAAAATGTGCATCTGAATGCATCGATAATACTTCAAAACAGTAGACGAAACAACCCAAACAAACACTTGGCGTCATGACAGAAGCTTAAGCCGTGTACCCTAAAGATACTTGAACAAAAACTGAACTTCAAAACTTTGGATTGTTCAATGCAAACATGAGTATTATCATTTTTCATAAACACGTCTATACGACACGCACAAACACTTTGATACTGATAACAGGTGCTCAATAGCTTAGATTAATACTCGTGATTTGATTTATTTTGTCACGTATTACGATGTTGCTAAACTTAACTAACCACAAATCGCTGGCTTAGAATGAGAAGGTTGTAACTAGAAAATCGATATATTGAGAAAACAAGAGAAAACTGTCTGAAATTTAGTCTTTACTTATGGTAAAACAAGCCTCTATAGATTCATTTTGGCCAACATGACAAGTTCAGATTTTCATGAAAAAAGGCTCATAAGAAGCGCCTTGTGAAGCAGATTTCAAATAAATACGAGTCTTATAATGTCGTAAGTAGTAGTTACGACCTTCTCATTCTAAGCCATCGAAATGTTCACCCTGCGATCCGACATATCTCTGTACGTGTTAAATACGAACTTGCTGTCTGGACAGTATATAGCCTACCTTTGTCTTCGTGTGCTCACGTGCGGTAACACATTAACGGCTCATCGGACACCACATTAGTCTGGTTCCCGGCATTCAATCTGTTCAGCATCAAGGGGAGGGATTTCCAGACTAACACTACATGGGATATTTGATTTGCTGGACAGCGTACTTGCCGTCTTATTCGACGACCCGGTTTCAATTCCGGATGGAGGCACTTATATCGCTGATTTAGAATTTGAAGGTCGTAAGTAGTAGAAGGTTGTAAGCACTACTTACAACATTATATGACTGATACATATTTGAATTTTGCATCAAAATGAGCCTACCTGCAATGGAAATCTTAACTTGTCATGTTCACCAAACCGAAGTTAAAAGGCTTGTTTTCCATAAGTAAAGTATAATTTTCTCTAAATATCGAGTTTGTACTTACGACATTCTCATTCTAAACTAGCGATTTGCCTGCCATATATATTTCAGCAAAATTTGAAAGTAAATACTATTCTCGGCATTATTTATTTAATGATAGACGATACTAGTATAAATGTTACTTATAAGTCGATTGCTGTTTCGCCTGTCCGATTTTGTATCAAATTATACTAATGGATAAAAGTCTTGCCCGGTCTGCAAAAGTACAATATCTTTTTGTTTTACATCACACACTCATACATTTGGTATCGATGGAAATTTACATTAATATGCATTCGATGTAAGCTGATTTTTAAAGTTTTAACCAGTTCTGATGGTACAGTTTACGCGTTTAAAAAATATTGTGGAAATCCATATCGGACATGACTTTTGCCCATTAGTATATATTAATCACTCCCAACACCTCATTCCTGATGTTATCCATCGACATGGCAGCTTGAAAGGAAAGTAGCAACTTTCCAAATGTGCAATGTATAAAAATTCAGCAAATCAGAACTGGATGGACATTAATAACCGTTTAACAGATAATGTCAACTGGATATGATGTATGGCTGACAAAAAACGCCATCCTGCGGTGTCAAAGTCAAACAAACTGTAAATAAAATGCGCGTCATGCTGCGACTGTTTTAAAAATTGTTTCCAAACAAGTGGCCTTGTAGAACCATTGTAGAGCAATATCCTTTGTGGGCTGCAAATATGTTGCTTAGAGGTTGTTGCTACGCAGAGATTAATTGTAAAGTAAATATCAGCACAGGGAAAATTACATATGTTGTTATATAGAGGTGTTTTATTTAACGAGAATTCACTGCAATCATCCAGAACTTTTAAACTCCGGAATTTCTGAATAACATAAACTACAAACATTATAAACACATTGTGAATTTGAAAAACGACAAATGCTCCTTGGCATGTAGTGAATATGGAGCTTCAACAAGTTTGAGCGGTTTCGGGTCTGGTTTTCACAAAACATCTTAAAGAGGCATTCCCTATAACTAGCATATTTTTCTCTACTATCACATTAAATGAGCTAAATGTACAAAGCACTATCAATTATCACAATTTGTCAGAAAATCTATCGCTTCCAGTGATTTATTATTATGTGGTCAAAGGGAAACAACTTGTGACTATTTTGGCTCGTTACGGAAATATGTTTTCATTATTTTCTCGGTAATTAGTGGGAGTGTTTTGCTGAAAATGTGAGGAGTTTAAGTAATAATGATTCTCATTTAATGTATACTATTCCTGAATCGATTTAAATTATCAAAGTTATAGGGAACGCCTCTTTAAGGAAAAACTACAAATTAAATTGAGTTAAAATACATGTATTGAGTTTCACATATTTCCCAGGAGACACAGAAAAGCTCATGTTTTCTATGTGATTACTGTCTTTCTTTACACATAACTTATAAATAATGTAAACAAAAAGGTCATCTTGATTTTCCTGTTCAGTTGATACACTTAAGGAAGTTTTGGGTATTTTTAGAAAATGCATTTTTGATTCCAGCCCCAAACCACAGGCAGTCAATGCGTAGTTGAAAAAGCACTCGGCGGAAACACATGATGAAAATGGACTTAAATCAGAGTGCTTTTAATTGACATTACTTAATTCAATTTTAACGGTAAATTTTAAACACATGGTCCAATGCGTTTACTTGAAAACCTTCGCCAAGCAACATTCGACAAACAGTCAGGTGGAGCGATCTCTGCTCTGGCGTAATGTCAATTGTTTTGGTAATCTTATTTGTTTAGATTTCCGGAAAGTGACAAATTGTGTAATAGTTTATACCGAAACATCTTCTAGACTGTGAATTGCACGAAGTAAACCAAACGCTTGTGTCCACGTCACCTTGTCTTTCTCATCTTTCCCAGAATTCTTAGAAATGGCCGGAAGTGATCTCACAGAACGAGACGATGACGGTTTATGTGACGACAGCATATTATAACTAGATATCATTTCACTCTCCAGTTTATGACTAGCCGATAGCCTATCCGCTTGCTCCGTTTTGATACGTCTCATTTTATCGACCATTTCCGGCATGCTTAAGTCCCTTGATTTAGAACGCCTATGATGGTCCGGTACGTCCAGCAAATAGGTGTTGTTACTTTCGTCTACAGATTTTGAATGTTTTAACAAACTTTTATGTGAAAATTTAGCAGACGATAAACTGTCCCGATCTTTCGGGTCCGAGAGAGAACTTTCACGTTCACTTTCAACAACAGCAGGTGATCGACTTCCGGCCAAACCACGTGCTGATTCCAGTTCGTCGCCATCTTGATCTGGACCGTAACCGTATTTCATAGGATACAGCACAGACGCTTGTAATCTTAATGAATCATTAGTAGACCCACGAAGGACTACATTATCTCTTGGATCAGGAACGTTCTCGACGACATCAGGAATTCCATGTTTCTTAGCCAGACGATGAACTAAAGCAAACATTTTCTTAGTGCCTGAATATTTCAATTTCATAATGTCAGAAAACGAAACATCGTGTTTTTTACGTATTCTTCCCCCGTAAGACGACACAGACATTTCTTCGTCCCATATCTTCAAATCAAACCTGTCTGGTTCAATTAGGTCAGTAACATCATCACCCTCCTTCTCGGCGTCTTCGTCAATCATAGCAAGTTTAGGTTCAAACACTGTACTAGGCTTCCTCATTCGGCCGCTAGTCGTTTTATCATCAGCGTCTTCAACGTTTAAACCAGTCTGTAAAAACATTGCATCCTTCTTGAAATCAATATGTGGTGCTGGAATGGGTGTGAAGTCTTCGTCAACATCACTTTCAGCATTATCTAATTCCTCATCTATATCCGGTTCTTTTATCCTAACTTCCGGTTCCGGTGTTGAAGCCGCAGCCTCGTGTTTCAGTCTCAAATGCAGCTCTTCCAACAAAGCTCTCTCTTTATCACGCCGTTGTTGTTCTTTGATCAGTTTCGCATGTTCCACTCTCGTCTGCTTCAATTTTCGAATGTATCTCGCTAGTTTTATTCGCATCTTTATCTGTTCTCTTCGAATATTATTGACAGAGCACGTGACATCTCGTTGGTACATATTAAGTGTGCGTTTATACTCTAATTCAGTACCAGCAACTCGTGTGATCACCACGCGACCAACTTCACTCTGTAAACCAGCAATCTTCGCGTATGAAGATTGAGACATGACCAGCTCCTGAAATGCAAATCACAACATATTAAAATATAATAAGTAACGTGGGGAGCGGTGGCCAAGAGGTAGGCCGCGCGCTTCGGGATCGAGAGGTCCCGGGTTCACCCCCCTGGACCGCTGATTAACTTCTTTGAGCAAGACCCTCGTGTTCCACTTCACGATGGTGTAAAATGGTACGTGTGAGATAGTGTCTACTCCTGGGCGCCGCAGATTGATTTTGGTTGCCACACCGCCAGGAGGGAAATACTAGTAGTATCCCCACGGAAACACGAGCGTCGGTTTCCATACGTAACCAAATGAACGGAGAAAGTTAAAATGTCAAAGGGTGCCTGGGTAAGCGGCCTAACAGCTGAAAGAGCCATAGAAAATTTGTAACTAACTTATCCAAAGATCTAAACCTTTGTTAGACATTGGTAATATCCAACCCATGTACAATCTTTATTTTGAGTCGGATTACATTTACAACAAATAAACATTAACTATTTATAAGTATACGTCATTTCCCTTCATTTTAAGGCAACGCTTATGAAGTATAGCAAATATCGTCTTGGCACTGTAGCCACAAGTCACATGATATTGCTACACTGAGAACTATAAGTATGCTCTATTAAAATCATTGTTGAATTCGTTTAAGTAAAATAGTAAGTAAATAGTATAAGTTACTATTCATATAAAAATGTATAAAAACAGTATACAAACACTAAGTATATGTTATAATATTGATAGGCTCTCATAGGAAAGTAGTATTTATAATAATAATAATAATAATAATATTTTATAATAATAAACGCACATTTCTAACGTTCGGGCACATGCCCGTCATCAGGATTTACATCTATCTGCATGAATTCAAGTTGTATCTATCTTGTTTGATGAAGGGCATGAGCCCGAAAATTTGAAATTTGAGTCGATTATTTTTCAACTAAGTAAGTGGGTTTCAAAAAATAATAATCTTTAATCAAACGTTATGTTATATATTGAGAGTTTGGGAAATCCGCAATGAACTGATTTTGTGAAAATACTTCAACTTCAACTTGTATAATATATAATGTGTATTCCCTCACTCGACTCAGAGGTAGGAAGCGATTTTTAAAAAAAAAAGAGAAATATTTTTTTAAAGTTTTAAAAATTTAAGCACACGAAAGAGCAATATAATTTAGAACTAATCGATTTATATAGCACACATAATGCTTAACAGCATAGCAAATAATGTATGTAATTATCGTCATGTACATAGTGTATTAATATATAAAACCATTAAAAACCAGTACATGTATATATTTTAGAAAAAGAAGATTTGTGTGGACATATGTGGTACATGTATTTGACGTAGTTTTTGGCTAAGATGACAAGCAAAAATATGTCAACGCTCAGCTAAATTTAAGCTATTTTATTCTTTGGTCGATTTGAATGAGATACCCTCGGCATTCGAGTCAAGAATGAGTGCAAGCCACGCAATTTGAAAATTTTACTCAAAATGTTACAAAGTTTGCCAGAAACGGACCCAATTGCTTAATTACCCGGGCAATGAAATATTAATATCTACTGTTCGTTTTAACATTGATTTGAAATAGCTTTTTCGTGCGGTCTTAGCTACATTACATTACAAATCATAATAATTTTAACACACTGACTAAAAAGATAAATACATACGTCCAGCAAAACCTTGTTATCTCGAGGACTAATCGGGACAAGTCAAATGATCGAAATTAACTGGGAACTCGACATAGCTGTGTGATATAAATATACAACATACGTGTATATTTAGCGAATTCGCCGAGCCTTTGCAATTTGTTCGAAACAAGCCGGGTCCTCGTAATATCGATGCTCGTCTTAAAGAAGTTTAATTGTACTTACTCTTTTCATCTCCGTCCTTGCCCACCGGAACATGTTATCATCTCCGTTACCGCGTGTTCGTAACATTGTCCCCTGTTGTTGTTGGTGTTGCAATGTTGTTGTTTATAAGTTCCCTCTTATATATGCTCGGCCACAAGTTTCAACTGAAAAGAAATATTTTTTATTTCAAAAGAAATAGGATTGGGCAACAGGCATTGTCTAGATTAGCCCTCTCCTTATATAATTGAATAATTGAATCAATCATACAAAGGGGGTATAATTTAGATGATCAAATTCGGTATATTCCACTATTCCGTGTAGGTGTATCGGTAACGCGTTCCCCATCTGTATTGAGTAAGCGCAAAATCACAGGTAACTGTATCATTGATAACGAAAAAACGGGGGAAACCCAAATAGTTTTTTTTTCTTTCAAAAATAAACTAGACCAAAACATTTTTTGTTTGAATCCTTATCAAGGATTCAGTTGTGTTTCAAACAGTATAACAAATATTGTTCTTATTTTGCACATACTAATTACTCAGTACGGATGCGAAACAAGCGGAGTTATAGACGCGGATCGCGCATGCGAAACACCAATCGTAACTACTTGGGCATTTACGTAACTGAGAAAAATTTGCCGCGTACACAAGTGTAGGGTTACAAATTTGGGTTATGTGTTTTCCGGTAACGGCCAATCATCAGTTTTTCAATGCTATCAAGAAGCCCTCCAAATACCGGTCTCTTTCATGAGTTTATACCTTGCGAGGAGTAAGTAACCTTTTAGTTCTCATCGAGTCCATCGATTGATTCTCATGAGTCATGTTGTAAAGTAGTCCGTGATAATGGCGGCTTCCCTAGTATGTCAGAGGCACTTTCGGCCTCGGAGTTCCGATTGGCGAAACACGTACTAGTAATCAAGATATACCGATTGAAATGTGATTAATATGGGGTCTTACACTGAACACGACTTGTGTCCGATTTGATTTACTGGTAAATGTCATTTACTTTATTATATATAAACATAGAATATCTAAATAAAGTACCTTGAAATTAGATATTCCACTCAATCATGGCACATGCATCTAAATATGTTATCCTAATGTCTCAATGAAGGCTCAATCGGAGCAAAACTACTGTTAAAACTTAAAAGCAATGGCTGCATGGCAGTTGAATCCCTACTAATAATCACCACTTGACAAACGGCCCGAATTAAATGAAATCTGTGCGTGTTCAAATATTGCACGTATAACAGTTACTGGTCAAACAAAATTGAAAGGGCTAACGTCATAACGAGCAAACGTTTTACAATGCTTCGCAGTTTGACGTTTTGATTTTTATTATAATATTTTATTTGCCATTGGGTTTAAGGTAGCGAAGGATCATACAGCTGTTTATGACGATCACTTCACAAATTGCGCAAAATTGTTTAGATCATTTCTTGCTACCTTAAATCACACAGCGGTCAATTACAGTTTTATATTAATCGGTCACAGAGCCAAGATTTTTTGCTTCGTTGTTAGCAAAAACTTGAAAACACTTATTGTCCAATTCTTAAATTTGAAGTAGTCATTTTATGATAGACAAATACTATATCTAAAATCAACAGTCGTTGTTCTTTATATCTACCATTTGACAAATACTTAGGACTGATATTATAATTATATGGTTTAGACTAGTGAACAAGAAAACGGAAAATCTTCAAACCCGAGTGTTGTAAAGTAGGCGTTGCTCTATGAAAAAAGCATTGTACCGGTTCTACGTCAAAAATCAATTTTGAGACTCATAATAACAAAAATCCATTATTTAAAAAAAATGTTGGTCTCATTTTAGTTCAATATATTTTTTATAAAGATATTCTATGACCATCTGAATATGTCTTGTTCCGTTTGTTTTGTTATCACATTGACTAAATATTCGTGAGAAGCATAACTATTGTGATGAATATCGCAGCAGAAAAATATTATGACGCAGACCAAAATCAAACCCGGTACCTCCAGAAGTGCATATTGCATATCAAAGGTCTGGAAAACTCTCCCCGCCGCACCATGGCATTTCATTTAAAGACTATGTCCCACTGAACATTTTTGCCTTGGCGATGTACTCCCGATGTTATACATGCACATCGGAAAGCATCGGGAAAGGGATCATTGTGGTCTATGTGAAGTTTTGGAGAAGTTTTTATGAAAGAAAATCAGACAATTTTCATTCTCAGTCTTTTGTTGTCAAAGGAAGTGAGTTCGCGCCTGACAGCAAAGACTGAGTGTATATAAACTGATGCAGAGTAGTCTTCAATTAACTTTAAGTACATTGTATAATAAGGATTACCATTATTATCTTACTGTGGCCTTCCATAGCTTAATTTACTTGTGTTACAATTACCTAATGATATTTGTGTTACGAAATATTGCTTGATTATTGGAGTACCAAAATTGTAATTTTGAGGTGGAGAATAAAACTTTCTTAAATAGTTAATTGTGTTGTTGTCCGCACATTTACAACATAATAAAGCCATTGGAAAATATAAGAAATCCCTGTTTCCTATGCATCAAAAAGCTCATTTATTGCAACCGGGAGTACATGACCAAGGCAAAAAATGCCAAGTGGGACCTAGGCATAACCAAATCCCACGAAAGTATAGTTTCACGAAAAGTGTCGCCTCTCAACCATCCAATAATTGATTGGAAAAAGATATGTTTACTTTTGAAATGCAATATCAAAATAACAACTACTAAATCAATAGCACCAGTTCTGTAAATACTTCAACTTCAAATCGATGTAGTAAGCAATTTGTTGTTCAACAAAAGAAATTGATTAGTTGACAGGTCTGGTTTAAAACATTAATTCTGCTCAACAAAACAAAACATGATTTCGCTTTGTCCGACATTAAGTTTTTGTTGTTTTTCGTCTCTTCAATATTTAGAAGTGGTCGTTACCGTAGTACTATGCTTTGCAAATGCCAGTGGGTCCGTTTACCAAACAATATATGTCAGATAACTAGAAATAGTTTTTTATTTATTTATTTAAGTCTCATCAAGTTTGAGCCCATAGACTTCCATCTTGGTAGGTGAAATATGCAAAGTGTACATTGTACAGTTGTTCACGAAAAAGCTTTAAGCAGTTACAAAGTGTAGAAGTCAATGAAACAATATGTACCTAAAACAAACTCTTCACTTGGTATTTTATATTATTTATATTAGCCTCTTATTTCATCCTTTTTATCCAACTCGTTTAATAAATTCAATATGAAAAGTAACTAATATAAGATCCTATATGTAAAAAGATTATAATATTATTTCATACCTTGTGTTTCATCTTGGTTAAAACAACTCAAAGGTAATTAAAAAAATTTCCTACTTTTTATACATTTTACTAGTATTCCAATAACGTTATTAGACCTTCCTGTGCAGATAATAAACAAATTCTTTTCAGGACCTTCTCTTTAAATATATATTGAATAGCTCCTGGCCAAGGATCGTGTCTATCGAGCATTATTACAAATGTATTACTAATAATACAGTCTATGAGCTGCTAATAGGCTGTACCGTTATCCCAAAAAGATAAGTTTGGGAGAAACCTGGCATAAAAGCATAGATTGAATATATTATTTAACCAGAAATAAAATATTTGTTTCTTTTAATTATATTTGATATTATTATTCAATCGTAGGTATCATCAAAATTATGTCCACTTACTTCAAACGGATGGTCAGTGTATATCTCCGTATTTTTATGATAGATCTACAACGAAAAAGTCTAAATAGTTCCATATACACAACCGTACTCCTTCGAGCTTTTTTCAGTTTAAGTACATACTATCGATACCGAGTATTATATATTTATATTTATATCTCAAGTGATAAGGGATGTTCAACGCGAGTTATGTTTATCTTAGACATAAAGATGTACAAAATACCACTTCTGTTGTATAAAGTCTCAAAATGGTCCAATAAATCGACCACCCAATATTGTTCTATCGCTGCGATTGGTTATCTGAGATTTACGACGTGTATCTGTCGGATTAGGGACGGTAATTTACGGGTCATTGTGAGTGTACGGGGTATTGGTGATGACGTAGGAAGGCATCTAAGAAACTGTGAAGAGGTTTAATAGCATACAGATCCAACTGTTTACCTTCCATTCAACTGACGACTGTACATCATCTGAATTTTATCACTAGCCTAGCAAATCATAAGACGCTAAGTTAATCAAATATAAGTTTAAGTGCATAAAACATTGACGCACTTTGCACAAGCTGACACAAACGTGATCACTACTTTTATTGCGTAGCTATATAACATTATGATACAAGTTCATTAATGTATATAATGCACTGAACATTATAGACACGGACCGTCTCCTGCCTAGCACCTTCATGTGAACATAGCTTAGTCAGTAGTAGTAACCATCATGAAACCCAAAATATAAAGACAACAAGACTGCTTTCAATTAACGCTTATGTCCCCGTGGAAGCCATTTCAATAAGTCTAAGTCCAAAATGAGGTCATGGTGAAGGTCAAAATTGGGTCAGACGTGTGGAGAATGGTCATATACAACATACATGCGAGTTTGAAAGCTTTGTAGTAAGCCATATTATACACTCGGCGGCACTTCTAACGCTGCCACTTGATTATTCTTGATAATTTGAAAACCGTTTGAGATAACTTTATCAAATTTTCACCAGTTTTAGTATAAGGCATGTGCTTATTGCTGCACGTGTTAATTTAGAAATTGCTGTATACGAAAATGCGTGGTAAAAGCGTAATTTACGTCACCCGGTATTACAAAGTCACAAAATTAAACAGCGTATTTATTAGGGGTCAATTGAGTATTTTCAATATTTTATTTCTTTGTAGCTTCAAGTGTTATGTATTTAGTGTACACAATAAAAGTAAACATAAATTTCATCTACGTTACAATTTCCTAGGTAACCAAATAGCAGTTGGTAAGCTTAGACTGTCTCAAAATCAGCTCACAATTTGAATATAAAACCGATGCGCTTAAAATAAACGTTTAACCTCAAATAATGCTACTTGAATGGTAAAATTCACATTACTTCTGAATAACGAATGTTAATAGTACCCAGTAGAGTTGAATTAATTCAGTTTGATATAATAATTAGTCACCCTAAATTAAAATTTCAAGTTGAGCGCAACCTGCGTTATTCGCAAGAATCGTATTTTCTCAACAGACAAGCTATGGGTACGAAAAACACTATATTTTGCAGTAAAACCAACAATGTTCGTTTTCTAGCATCTTGGTAAATATTGTTAATAACCATTAAAACCATGAGCGAAAAAAAATGTTGATATGCACAACCATTATAGGAAATATGGACATCTACACGCATACATAACAATCAGATGACCGATATTGAGTGATAAAAATGCGACTTTCAATATAAGTATTCAGTCAGTTGAAGACGTATCGTGCAAAAGTCTATTGTCGCATCGAGCAGAAAATTCGCAAGAACCTGTGTCAAATATTGATGTTCAAGCGTGCCAAATTTCATTACAATTCATTGAGGACTTTTGAAGAAAACTGAAATATATAAGTGGCAGCGTTAGAAGTGCCGCTAAGTGTATGCTAGAAGAAACGGTCAATTCGGGTTAACCAGGCCGGACGGACGGACGAACGGCTAGACGAACGGACGGACAGGTGAATCACTATATGTCTCCCGATCTATCGATACGGGGGCATAAAAAGGCATGCAGTCAAATCTATGTAGACCTTATGGTCGCACGAAGTAGGAACATCCTGACAATAAACATTTTTAAAATTAAAATTACGGGCAAATCCCGTGTGGTTCGCTACAAGACAAAAAAGACAAATGGCAGCTAGATTGCAATGCAAACAAATCGTACTACTAGTATTCCACTGGGTAATGACTCTTTCGAATGCTTGATGTCACCATCACAAATGTCGGTAAAAATTTTAACTTAAATATATAAATCCATATTACCTTATATGGACTATTTTAAGGTACATGATTCTCATTCTTAATGGTACAAAAGTTACAGGACACCCATTGATGGTGATATATGCGTCTCATAGGACGAGACCTCGTGATTATAAACATTGGAGAACGTATTCCATGCTCAAACTCATACTCCATAATCCAAAACGAGCATGTTCTTAATTACAAACACTGCTGCAACTTCTTTATAACTGAATGGAAACATAACTATTTGGGGTATAATTTTCTTAATTAATTTAGATACATTCAGTGTTACAAGTAGTTGTTACGGATGAAAAACACGCTAGTTGAACGAGAATGTGTTACAAGTAGTTGTTAATTTTGATGCAAAATGCTAAAAATGTTGTTTTTCAAGTTTGGGCGTGGAGTATGAAGTTTGTGTATGAGAATGGGCACACGTTTGTAATCACCTGGCCAGGTATTGTTTTACATCGTGTTTTGAGTGCATCCCTTCTGGTCATGAATGGCTATATTTGGTGATGTTAATTACCCACCGGACATGCAGGCATTTTCTGTTTTTCGGTGCATGAGTACCCCATTGGGGTTGAGCAAGTTTGGAGGGTACCCGTGGTGGTATGGAGTGCCTGTAATACAAAGCTTCCATGTGGCTTGAATTTGTGTACCTGATATGTCTTGAAATGGCCGTATTTAATTGTGGTCAGTACGTCATAGGGATGGGTCACCATTAGACTTGTAATTGCTGCACATGTACTTCATGGATGTGAGTGGATATTCTTTCGAAACATTATATGTAATCTGTATATACATTTGGAAACATAACGGGTACTTATAAAATCACAGAAAGAATATTAAATAGAGGATATTTGTATTTTTCCGGGTATGATCGGCTGATAATTCACCGAGTGAGCAGCTGATGTAATATTTTCACGAGTGGCGTAGCCACGAGTGAAAATATAAGTCAGCTGCTCACGAGGTGAATTATCAAACGATCATAAACGAAAAAATACTAATATTCTATTTATTTCATGCTTCAAATAGCTTAAATGATGGAAGTACTCCACTATATACCTGAAATGTTTTGCATGACGTCGTTTTCCCGCCCTGCACGCGTCGAGTTGCAATCAAATAGTTCTTCTGCAATGGCTTCAATTTCGTCCATTTGTTTTACATTTATGTACATAAAATGTTCTGTTATTTGTCAAAGATTAAGAGAGCGAGTGAAAATGCTTATTATTTTATTTTGGGCGGAAGGGAAATTTGTTTTTTAAAAATTAGTCCGCTTCCGTGAAATTATGAACTGTGAAATTATGAACAGTGAAATTATCGGGGAATAATCCACCGTTATTCCGCCGTAAACCACCGATAAGCATGAAATAAAAATAATATAATCATGTTGCAGTAAACGCTACCAGCCATTAAATACAATCACTACTGTACATTGGGGTCTAAGGTACAACCATGATACAATAAATACTTCAAACAATTCGATGGATTAGAATTAGAAGGTCGTAACTACCAAATCAATATTTTGAGAAAACATGGACAAACTGTCTGACATTTACTATTTACTTATGGTAAAACAAATGTTTACAACCTCATTTTGGTCAGATTTTTATGAAAATGGGCTCATGAGAAGCGCCTTGTGATGCTTATTCTAAATATGTACGAATCTTAAAAGGTCGTAAGTGGCACTTACGACCTTCTAATTCTAAGCCACCGAATACTAGTAAGTCTCCGTAGTTTAGTGGTTAGTGTGCTTGACGTCTTATCGGATCCAAATCCGAGCAGAGCAACTCATATGCCTGCCATGTTTCAGCAGAAAGCAGACTGGATAATGAACGCTATGGTCGGCATTCTTTTAGTACATTTTAGTGCGTATTTATTTCGTAATATACAACTAAACTCGGTTGTCTATGTCTGGAATGTTCTTATCAAATCCTTTAAAACCGTGCTTACTTACTCGCCTCATGGCATGATAATATTATGATAATACCGTTATCATATGAGTACGAAGTGCAACAATATTTCCACAAACTGGTTATCAACATGCCATGTTTATCACATATAATCCAGGTCATGATACCTGCTGACTTTAGTAGTCGTCTCGTAAGTTTGACACAATAGGAATATCTTCGTTTCTTTACATAGACAACTCGACATTTTGACATTTCAAAATGTTGAATAATTATATTCTTATTTCAAACGGTAAGTTAATGTGGTTTGAACCTGGTGATACCACCTTCAACAACAAATATAAAAGGAACAATAATTTTACAAAATCGTCTGACCGAAACGGTGCTATCTAACTCGCAGCTCATTTCGGCATTTCTTTAACTGGTCCCGCAGTCTCATTAGCGATTGAATCCTTTGGAGTAGGAAACGTGGTACCATTCTCCCATTCTGATCACCTCGGACTTTATGCTAAACCCCCCCCCCCAGTTGACCTCGGAGTGACCATTTTTTACATCACTTAAATGTTAAAATCCTTAAAATATTACCAATCGATTTGGCTGTGGATCGATATTTTGTGACAACAACCCTGTATATTACAAATTCCGGAAGCGAGGGCAACAAAATGTGCCCCCTGTTGTGTAATCACAAGGTCCATGTGCCCCCTGTTGTGTAATCTCCAGGTTCAGTTTACACTTGATCTAATCATCCAGATGTATGTTTTACAGCGTCTGAATGATGCGGATCAAGGTGTCTGTGCCCCTTGATCAATGTCACTACAGCGCTTGAATTAACAGATTAAAAATTTTGACATGAATTTGAAGAAAGTAAATTTTCTTATTGACATGTTTATTTGTTATAACAGTAAACTGATTATGTAACGCTACAATTTTAATGATATCAAGCCTGTCTGGTTTTCAAAGAAAAACGTTAAAATTCAAAATTGAAAAAAATTCTTCTCAATGCGTACTTTTAAATTGTCTATTTTTGCAAGTTGAATTGTTCAAATAAATTTTCTAAAACGTACGGGCGCAATAATTTGCAAGATTTTTATTATTTAAAAAAATGATCTGAACCTGTGAACACTACTGTCTAAGATAAAACCATGCATGGCATATGTAAAACAACAACCAGTTGCATCCACGCCCCCACCCCGGGGATGGGCTATGGATAGCCGGGGGAAACGACCGTACATGTTTTTACCTTTCAGCTAATCCCCACTGCCGGGGAAAGGTTGGGAATTTTTTCTCCGAACCAATTCTTCGGGAACAGTATTTAGTTGTTAGGGGACGGGAAATACTTGAGGTTTTACTATCAGCTGTCCCCGCAGGGCCGTGGAAGGGCGGGGATTTTGACAATTCGAAAGTAAAAATCCTGGCCCAAGGGTGGGGGTGGATGCAACTGACTGGTGCATAATCATTTCACTACTGGTCTTCAAAGTTCAAGTATTATTTATGGGTAGTCAGGAAGATTTCTTTTAAGAATATTGTGTAATTCAGGTTAGTTTTTGATGATGTAGCAGTTCAAATTTATACGTTTACTTTTGATTTTAAAAGCGTAAAGTGCAGGAAATTGCATGATTTTAATTCAAAAAGTGAAAATTTCGTCGCCGGGAGGGGACACCCCTCCCGCACCCACCCCAACTTAGCCTTCCAAAATGTCTTGTGCCCCCCCAGTCCAAAATTTCTGGAAAAGGGCCTGTGTACCGGAGACAAACGGAAATGCCCGAGCTTCACTATTGCACTTAGCCCTTATAAAGGCATTTTCCCAACCATTTTAGCATCAAGTGCACCCCTATAAGCCATATTGATGCTGACTAAACGGATTCAAACATGTAAGGTAGTATGGCGTCTTGACAGCTGAGATTATGACTTTCAGATTTTTGTTGCTGAAACTTGGATGTTGGGTTTTCTGGCAGATGAGACTTGAGCAACGCCTCGTTTGGTCACATCAGATCACCTTTTTGTCATATCTTCAAGAAACTTGGTTATACACATTTATTTCCAGCGGGGTCTTCCTGTGGCATTTCGCTTGTTTTTCTGTAGATTATGTGTGGGCATTGTGCCGTGTACTTGTGTTATGTGATGTCGATTATGTTTTCAGTGCTGGTTAAATTGAATGATGCCTTCCCAGTCCGATTTGCTCATACCTTTTGGGCGTTCATTGTTTCGGTATCTTAGGCCTGGAAATTCCATGGTTAAAGTCCCACGTTGTGGTATTGTGCGTTGATATTGTGGAATGTGTTAGTCGGTCTTCTGTGTACGACTGTTTTCATTGAGTACATATTTTGCTGTCCAACTTTTCATTTTGCCCTCTTAAAAAATCAAAAGAGCTGTTACCCTTACACAAAGTTAACTTGTTGCGATACATCTGGAATGTGTTGGTCTTCTGTGTACGACTGTTTTCATTGAGTACATATTTTGCTGTCCAACCTTTCATTTTGCCCTCTTAAAAATCAAAAGAGCTGTTACCCTTACACAAAGTTAACTTGTTGCGATACATCTGAGTATTTTGTGAAATGCATTGATACGCCGGATTTGACCCCGATTGCATTCATATTCGAGCAATGCTCGTCCCAACGACTATTCATTAAAGCTTGGATTGAATATACATTAAAACTTCGTTATGACCAGCATCGATATCACGAGCACCCGGCCTATCTCGAGCATGTTTTAAACCAGAATCCATTTTTATCACCAGTACATGTCCTTTGGTTAATTGGAGCACTCGGTTTATCTCGAGCATATTACATGTCCCGATCATGCACTCTTAGGGATAACGAAGTTTTACTGCAGTATTAAGACCATTATGATATGAACTTTGTAACATCAACTATCGTAATCATGGAGTTGTCAATATGAAACCGAACTTTCATATTTCTTGAGTGCACATGTGGTGCCATCTGATTAGGAATTTACCGCACACTCGACAATCACCAACGTACCGTAATTCTCTGGATTTAGGGGGATTATCTTCCGTTAACAGCGCGGGGTCATGATTACCTTCTTTGTTCTACGCTCAATTATGCCAGCAATGTCAATGGGATGGTTGTTCCGTATGACACTAATCGATATCAATATATCAAAATGTGATTAATTTGTCGCTTCTTAATCCGTTGGGCATCGATTTGTACTTGATTCTGATAAAAGTCGGAAGTCAAAACTAGCAGATCAAACTATTTCAGATATAAATCAATATACAATTTGATAATTAATTTCTTTGATGGGCGCAGGAATTTTCAAATTTGTTTGTTTACTGTAACGTGTGAGCTAAACATGAAATAGTGTTTGTTTGTAAGTAAGTAAGTAAGTAAGTAAGTAACGACTTTATTTATATAGTAGATAACATATTTGGTAATAAACCAATTTTCAATATGGTCTACATAAAGAACATATATACATTAATTACATGATAATATACAAACATATTTATGATAAATACAAACAGTATCACATAAATTATAACTTAATGAAATGATCAGAATATAAAAACACACATGTTGTTAAAGCATTAAATCATATATAAATAAATAACTTAGTACATATAGCCTAAGAGCTGAGGGCGATTTATTCAAAATTTGAGCCCATCGATTAAACTTGCACCAAAGTTGGTCATATGACCGAACATTAAGAAAATCCATTTCTTACAAATTTTCTCTTTCACAACCGCTCTGCATCCAAGATGGCGTCCAAGATGGCCGCCGTTTTTCTGCGAAAATGCTTCTGTGCACTTATACGGACCCGTATTGTATAGTTTTTCACACATATGTTTTAAAATGTACTTATAAGTTGAAAAACGGAACAAAGTGATGTTTAAAACTGTTTTTGAAAGAAAATTTGTCAATTCAGAAAAAATTCAGGCACATTTATAGTCAAAATATCGCGTTTTTTCAGTGTATCTTTCTTCTTTTTGTCCCGTCAATTACTTAAAAGTACATCTTTCTTTACAAAAATTATGTCTAAATGCATTTATTCATTAGATAATTATATGTTTAGGCAAATTAATGTCTAAAATGCACAACTTTGTGTGCCTTTAGGCTCTCAGCAGTGCATAAAGTGGGTGGGGTAAATCTACTCCTGAGGTGAAAAAAACACGAATATATTTGTTACACCAATTCTCTTATCTTCTTGATAAATTTTGATACTATGTTGCCTATTGATTGTAATGTATGCACTTAATTTGGTATTTTTTCTCATATTTTGTAGACAATGTGTCGTTTTTCCGAAATGGATTTTCTTAATGTTCGGTCATATGACTAACTTTGGTGCAAGTTTAATCGATGGGCTCAAATTTTGAATAAATCGCCCTCAGCTCTTAGGCTAATAGTGTATACATAATCGAAAATGGTATGAGAAAATCCGACATTTGTCATGTGAGTAATAGAGATCACTTGCAGCTTTGTAAAACCGGTGAGTCAAGAGGTATTAGTCGCATGTTGTTGGGATTTGAGGTCAAATATGGTCCTAGATTCGATCCACACCCGTCCCAACTGCTTTTAACATTTCTGATTGGGAATAAACGACACTACTTCACTTTATCCTGGTACATGAAAGGGTATCGAAGTAGTTTGACATGCTCCAATGTGTTGCCATATAGACGAACAGATGGCAATATCAGTCATAGACTTAAAAAATAAATTTGTAATTCATGATGTGATCGGGGGATAAATGCACAAAAATCGACTGAGCGGACTCAAGACGACTTACTTTTCATGCATAGCCAAATATTTCACCCACATTGTTCGAGATCTATTCTCAAAAATGGTAACAAAACCTTTTTACGAGGGTGACTCAGCGCTGGCGCAGTTTTTCTGAGATTTCCAGATCACACAAACAGTAACGCACTAGTCAATGTTAATTATGCCCGCCAGGGGTGCGACCAAGGGGGAGCTAGCATTAGACATTTTCTATTTTTGGTGTCAAAAGCCCCACCCTGGAGACGATGCTGTCTAAATTCCCGGGATCGGGACACGTAATCAAGTAGTAATTTCCGGGTCTTGGAACCGACCCGAGTCTATTCCCTGGGACTCGGAGTCGATAAGGTTGTCCAATTCCCGCCTGTTGGGTAGAGTTGTCTGTCTAAGTCCCCCATATCCCCCCGGTAAGCTCAAGGGAAACTATCTTAAGTCACCAACAATCCAGTGTAGACAAGATTTGTCTCGTTATCGATCAGGATATGCACATAAGGGGAAACAATTGTAGGTCATCAAAAACAGTTGTATGTAAGATTTTTCTCCCCTAGCACATACAAAATTTCATTACGCTGAATTGGAAACGACCCTATATCCAAGCAATTGTAAGATTTGTCTACGGTCAGTAAAACTATGCAGCACCAAATAGACATTTAGTATAACTAAACGTGTCGCATACTAAGCTATATCTAGTATTGATAGCTCAACTGGCACAGAGGTTTGTTTTTAAAGAGGCATTCCCTATAACTAGCATATCTTTCTCTACTACATGTAAGTGGTAGTTACGACCTTCTGGTTCTAAGCCATCAATATATTTTGCAAACAATTCTTCTCTGAGCTGGTGCATGCGTTGGGTAGCCCAGATGTATAGTCTAAATGTTTGTAATGGTTGGGGGCCAGGGCAGAGTGGTTCAAAAGTAGTACATGCACCTCCTGGGTAAAATCCCTGTGTGCCAATGAGCAAGACTAAACCACTTACTCCACTTGATCAAGGTGTGTTTTGGTACTTGTGAGAGCAGTGTCTGTGCATGTTTGGTATTCCTGGGTGTCATATCTCAATGTACTACACACCCACCAGGATAGAAAAAATATCACCAGAGACTCAAACGCAGGTTTCCTTTGGTAGCCCAATGACCAGTGTGCTTATTTATTTAAAGAGGCGTTCCCTATAACTTTGATTGTTTAAATCGATTTAGGAATATTATACATCAAATGAGAATAATAATTGCTTAAACTCTTTAAATTTTCAACAAAATACTCCGGCTAATTACCGAGAAAAAATGAAAATATATTTCGAAACGAGCCAAAATAGTCACGAGTTGTTTCCCTTTGGAAGCGATAAATTATTATTGGTGATTTGAATAAATGTTTGTCATAATAGAGACATATTTGCGTACACTTTTGTTAGACAAATTATGATAATTGATTGTGCTTTGTACATTTATCTCATTTAATGTGATACATGTACGACCTTATAAGACCCATACATATTTGAAATCTGCTTCACAAGACGCTTCTTATGAGCCTATTTTCATGAAAATCTGAAATTGTCATTTAGACCAAAATGAAGTTTTTAAAACCTGTTTTCCCATGGGTAAAGAGTAAATTATAAACAGTTTTCTCTTGTTTTCTCAATATATCAATTTGGTAGTTACAACCTTCAGGTTCTAAGCCATCGATATATGCACCGAGACAGCCAAAATAGCCCTTTACGTTTAATCATGTATCTATATCTATACATACATGCGCGTGGTTCAATGTCATTCAAATTCAGTAGGAGTCATATACAGGTCAATTGTTGAAGCATTCAGTTTACCAACCTTCTGATGTATACATGTACCCCAGTAACGTTGCCTACTTCTTTGAATACTCATAATTGATTAACAAGACTGCAGTCCAGACCCACACATGCTATAAATCACATAAAATCGTTTATGAAAAAATGACGAAGTTTCTATATCACATAGATTGTAAATTTTATTTGTTTGAAATCTTAAACAAGTAAAAAGTAAAATTTTGATTTTATATATTATAATAATGCTGATATACACATAATACTATACCTCTCTCACAACCTCATCAAAATATCACAGATTATACAAAATTCTTGAAACAAAATTCATAAACACAATAACTGAAGCAAATTGATTCTTAACGTATAAAGCAATAAATCTAGGCAGTTTCTTATTCACATATTTGATCTATTCTTAATTTAAATTGATAACAACCTCAACAATAAACCAACTGAAGAATTAGTGCAATTGTTTTATCTGCATCTTACATTATTATAAACAGATAAACTTGAAAATATATCAACTTGAAAAACACAAACTTGAAAATGAGTTACAAAGTTAATGGTAATATTATGCACTAGTGTTAGAGTGGGTCACTTTCATTATGTAAAGTTGTACTTACTACAGAATAGTATTATATCAATTCCAAATAAGGAGTTAGTAGTTATTGCATATGGCATCAGTGTTTAAGAATTGAAGACAATACTCAAATATTGTAAAAAGCAATTTACGAGGAACTTTGATTAATCATTGGAATTGTTTATTAACATACCATAAGAATGATTAAACTGGTTAGAATAACCAATCTAATAGGGCTACCAGAAGGCACAAGGATTAATGGCAGACTCCGTGAAAACTGTCAGTCCTCCAATGATGCATGTAAACATTCATAAGTATATAGAGGATCTATCACGAGTTGTCAATTGATATAAATTTATATTAAATGAGTTTTGGAAATTTTATTAAGCGAACCTCTGGCGAGCTTAATAATATTTCTTTAAAGAGTTTAATATAAATATATCAATTGACGAGTGATAGATTCTTTTTATCATATGACACTAAAAACACAAAATACCCATTGATTTATTGGAAAAACTCAATATCTTATACTACACGTGGTATGTATAACTTTATACGTACTGGCTATATATACTAACCTGGATACAAGGAAAGTCATGTGATAAAATATAATTACACATTTCAAGTCAACTTTCATACAAATAAAACTGTATTTTAATGCTGTTTGAATGAGTAAAATATAATGCTGATAATGCAAAAATAATGCTGAATCCTGTTTAACCCCACTATATATACAGATAAAAAAACTTGTCATCCAATTTTGTCTCAAAACATTCTGGCCTAACGTACTACCAGTTTATTTTGATTTTTTTATACATGCATACAGTATACTATATTGCAAATTTTGAGCTTGGAATTAAATGAGTATCCCTTCTAAGCTGTCACCACTTTTATTGTTTAATCAAGTATCACAAAATCGGTCACACTGTCAACTATAGACCTATCCTTCACTTCTAGAATTAATCAAAATACATCGAAAATAAATGAGAAATTCTGTTCTATTTCATACTTCTGTGATGTACCGGTTTTCCGAATCGTGTGAAGATTACGATCGGAAAATTAAATCTCTGTTCCGTGTAGCTATCACAATTAAATATTTCTTTAAAACAAATTTGCATTTAAATTAGCAAAAAATGCATGGCTCCATGTCACAAAAATGCTACATTTTTTGGAAATTTCAACATTTGCATTTTAATAACATTAATCATGGAAAATTTGTGAAAATAAATTATCTGGTTTTAAACTCACAATATTAAACATTCAATTAAAAGTTATGAACACGGTAACACAAAAACATTAAATTCTCTGTTTGTAGAATGTCTTTCCTTGTAAAGCGAGTTCTTTTTCCCAAATTTCAAATTCTTTTTCAAGCAACTGTTTTAGTGCAACTCTTCGTACCTGAAAAATATAACAGATAGATTCATTTTAATTGTATGATATTTATACTAGATGCATACATTGTATTTACATATTTATACTAAATGCATATTTACATATTTATGATACTTTTACTAGAGGATTTATTTTTTTTATTTTCAGGTTTAACAACATTTCTCAACATTTTTTCAATTATTAAGTTAAGTTACCAATTTTCTAGGGCTTTTCCACTCAAGCCTCCTTTGACATTTGAACTTTCCCTGGTCATTGGGCTACCTAGGGAAACCTACGTATGTGTCTCCCTGGTGAGCCTTTTTATCTCCTGTGGGTGAGGCAGCCAACATCAATCTGCGGCACACAGTAATAGACACTGCCCTCACAGGTACTAATTTACACTTTGGTGGAGTTGACAATGTGGGTCTTGCACAGAGAAATTGACCAGGAGTCCAGACGGGGGTTGAACCTGGGACCTCTCAATCCCAAAGCGTGCATCCTACCTCTAAGTCGCTGCACCCTAATTATTTACAGCAGCATGGTATTTTGCCCTACATTGCTCACTTAGAATGAGAAGGTCGTATTTTAGTGCTACTTATGACTTTTATATGACCCATACAGTTCTGGGTGCCATAACTAAATGGTCCTTTATTCATACTGGTGTCAACCATAATGGTGAAATGGAATGATCATCGGCAAAGACTTGGACTACATCACAAGGTGCTTTTTTTATTAAAATCTAAACAGGTCATGTTAACAAAAAAGCTTGTTTTCTCATAATCAAAGATTAGTTCTCAGACAGTTTAATTTTCTTGTTTTCTCAAAATAGTGTTTTTGTACTTACAACCTTTTCATTCTTTTAAAGCCAGCAACATACATTGTAGTACAAACTGATTTTTATCTGGAGAGACAAGTTGGGTTAATGAACTATGAAATGGATGTAGAAACAAACTTGTTTATGGTGTCACTTAGTCTATAACATTCTCAATGGTTACCAAGAATGGTAAACAAGCCAAAAACATCTTCCATTTTGGTGATTTTGTTGTGGCAGTAAAACAAATTAGGTAACAAACTGCGAAAGCTGCGTTAAATGATGGATCATGTCCAATTTGTAGAAGATTATTAGCAAAAAACGGCGATAATTTAACAACAGAAGTTGGTACAAAAAAATATCAGAGAGGAATTATAACACACAAAACATAACCAAAACCAAAGAGATTTTACTAATCACTTACTTAATTTAGAGTGCATTTTGTACAATGTAACATCCTAGAAAAAACAGGACTGCGTTCAATAAACGCTTATGCCCCATGGAAGCCATTTCAATAAGTCTAAGTCCAAAATTGGGTCAAGGTGAAGGTCAAAATGGAGTCAGGTAATACAGGTGTGTGGAGAATGGTCATATACATTATCCATGCAAGTATGAAAGCTTCGTAGCAAGCCATATTAATGCTAAAAGAAACTGTCAATTTGGGTTAACCAAGAATTTGGACTTTCAAATACTGTAAAATCATTTAATGTCGATGGGACGAAATTTCGTGGTTTAGGTAAAAAAGACCATTTTGATGGGACGTTAATTCATGGATTTTACATTTCAGGTAATAATAAATAAGGTCAACTTATTGTTCAATGGGATTTTATTCCATGGTGTTTTAAAGGCAAACCACAAAATCCACGAAATTTAATCCCCCATGCAAATAAATAATTTTACAGAAAGCAGACACAGGTGGCTAATTATGGTAAATTATTCTAGTGCCAGTGAATATCGCTAAAAAATACATTTTTTTTAATAACATCACTTGACATGAATCAAATTTAAACTTTTTGGGAATATTAACAAGACGCCAGTGAAGAGAATTTTCTTCCCATTTGTTTGTTGAAGGTTATTATTGAACTGAAGGATTTGCTGGTCGAAACTGATCTTTGTATTACCCCCCCTCCCCAATTTAAGAGCCACAACTGTTCAATTTTCTTTCCCATACGAGCACTGCCTATTTCGAAACATTACCCAGGTGATACTAAAGGTTATACTGTCAACCCCTGTTCTTGGGTCACATGATCTTGATATTGCCATGGACAGAAGTACTTCTGGAACTTCTATTATATATTGCAAATTTAAATAAACTCTCAACCAAATCTCACACAACCATTGCAGGCAAACAATAGCCACTAGATCACTACAGGCCAGTCTGGCAGTGATCTGAAATCATCGTCATACCAATCCAAGCTTCAGATTTTTTACAAAAATGGAAAACTCTACATGCGACATATCGATGGGTGCCTGCAAGACTGTAGGAACTGCATATAGATAAAGAAGGACTTACTACAGTATTGTAGGCACCCCTCGATATGATAGGATTTAGACAAAAACCTTTATTTTTTATTACCCCCCCCCCCCCCCCCCCCCTCTGCGACTGTGAATGGCTGTGTGTGACTTATGGTCGAGCAATTACGGTACTTTCAATTAATTAATCCAACACTACTTACAGATAATGCAGCCTTTGATGCCATCTTCATTTCAGATTTAACAAGTCCATGGTCATTCCTGATACGTTTTTTCCAACTTGATTCTTCCAAATTCTCATTCCACCCAGCTCGTTGATTCACCTGTAGCTCACTGTAATACAGGAAGATTTGATTAGTTTATACTTATTTACTTAAGGTTGATTGTGAAACAAGTTTTTCCAACTTGTATTAATTTCTGATGTAATCCATCAACACAAGAGTATGAGAGAAGTCTCAGAAGCCAGTTTTCCTTATATTATGCTGAGTGTCTAGCAAGGGAATTTCTGGTACCATGTTCATTTCGGATTTGGAGTGACACGGCCTGGGAACAAACCCAGGACCTCCCACACTCAACCACTAGGCTATCGAGGAGGCGGTACAGGAACATTGCATTGAACTTTACAAAAAAGATGCCATACAAGAAGGGGCGTTATGTAATGGTAAACGCTGCTGTGGGTCGGTGGAGGAAATCAATAAATCCATTGTCATTGAATGGACACCATGCTGGACTACTGATCGAATGGTCTCTGGCTAGATTCTCCTCCAAGGCATCTGACCATTTCTGAAACATTAGCAGCTGGAAATACCTATAAACATGCATACATTTGAAACATTTCAGTTTGTATACCTGTCAACCTTAATAAAGATGAAGCATATAAGTTGGAAATACCCATAAACATTCATAAACATGAAACATTCATCAGCTGGAAATATCTATAGCTTGGCTAATTTGACACAAGCCTGACCTTTTGATTAGCATAATTTAACGGTCGATATATTACCTACGATACAACACCGATGGTATGTTTTCATAATCGGGGAGTATCACGAAGACGCTCGAGATGTCATTATATTTACAAACACAAATTTCAAATACCAATATCGCACGATTTGCTCGCGGAATTTGATATATTCAAAGCAAGAACCTTGTATAAAGGTCAGGTTCAGGTCAAAATAGCCAAGCTATACAATGATAAACTTTCATAAATTTGAAACATTACAGTTTGAATACCTGTCAGCTCTCACAAAATATGAAGCATTTAAGTTGGTATACCTAGTATAAACCTTCCTAAATATCAATGAGTCAAGAGATGACATTGTGTAATCAAATATTCAACTTAAAAATGATTTACTTAAGGCAAACAAACCATTATATCAAAAGTCAATATCAGGTAAGTGTATAAAACTATATATAAATCTTCTGAGTAAATAAAAAGTGTAATTAACTGTAAAACCTCAGTTACAACGTTGAATCAATCTTAACCACAAAATATTACGTTACACAATTTTATTTTGGATTTTTTTACAATTGGTCAGAAAATTTAGTTTTTTTCGGAAAGGGGGTGTTTCCATAAATATACCTTCCCTTCAAAAAAAAAAAAAAAAAATAGCCAAAACGTCATAAAGAATATTTTGAGATTTGCAAATTTTTAAGGGAGTTTAAATACTGGTAACAAATGACTTCATTTTAAGGCCTTTAAACAATTTCTTCTTGCAAACCACAGCTTCGGCTGATGATTGTCAACAGATGAAAAATGCCAGATGACAATGCCAATACAGATTGATGGAAAATGAATACTTCCAATTTGGCTCCCATCTGCTCTTATTGTTACTGACAATATAATCACCAAATTCATTAATGGAGTTTCGCTATCATAATATTTCAGGTTACAAATAATTATGTAACTGTCAGAATTAGACCAAGGAAGGAATTACATTCTGTAATAGTTGGAAAATTTATGGCTGAATAATATGCTTATTTGATTTAAAAGACATTTGATAGTTTGTTTTATAATAGTGTGGGTTTAAAATTCAGTTTACTTTCGTTCAGTAGAATTGACATTAATTAGCATAATACACTTAACCGCTTTAAAAATGCACCACTATTGAAAATAATAAAAATTTGTCAAAAGTCATTTTTTGCTAAAATTAATAGTTTACATGGTTTGTTCAGTTCATAAGCTTGACCTAATTAACGAAAAATATTTTGTTTTCATTCGGAATACCCCGCACAACGAAAGTTTTTTATTTTGCATTTTTTGCACGTGCAGCTCGATCGCGTCAACCTATGTTGTCAATATTGACTTTAAACTGTACGCTGATGGTTTACACATTGAAAAAACAACAGAAACAGTATTTGCTAATGATAATTTTATGCTGCGAATATCTCAAATATTTGTTTGGATGATTCTGCCTTTGCTTCCAACTGAAAAGAGCATCGGTGCCTTAGTATGGCGCTTCAGCTGCCTCCACACAACGATTGTGGGCTTAGAAAATCGATTCCTAGCAAATGACACAGTCAAAGTCCGACATAGATGAAACAAGCTTAAGGTATTGAGGCCCAGCTAGGAGGAAACATGACACTGGTTGTGCCACTGCAATTGGTTCCGCATGGCTGCAAACAGTGTCAAAAGAGTGTCGGGTGTCAATTAACTAGCCAAAAGTACATTATTGCATTTTCATAACTTTTCTTTTCATAATTGTCAATAAAAAGGAAAATCATTTTAGTACACTTTTTAACGAGTTTTTTTCCCGTTTAGAGCCGAATGTCCCAACTTTTTGTTTTCAAGCTGCTTCATAGTGTTGATTTGAGGTGCCGTTAAGCACCACGGGAAATATCCTGACCGTCTGATGCTCATAACCAATATTTCAAGTTTAAATAAAGCTTGAATCAATCTTAGGTTCACATAATATGCATATCTGGAACGCACTCGGGTCGTATGGAAATGGCCAGACAGCCAAAGCCACGTAACATTTATCATTCAAGTTAAGCTTTGCTTGGATGGTTAGAAACATCACGTCGAACATAATTCTATCCTGTTTCGTAATTAATATTATTCTTTAGAAGGAAAAACCACGTACATGCATCAATGTAGCGGGCTCTTATAATTGCTTTTGAAATTATGACTTTTACTTTCATGGGTAACTGTGTTACCTATATCATAATTTATTTTAAACTCGTAATAATGGCATGAAAATCACACAACTCGTTGTGTGTAGACTAAAGATTATTAATCCGAAAATAATTAACCATAGATTGACGTTTTCATCACTAAAATCGATATTTCATATGTGGTGCGTTTTTAAAGCGGTTGAGTGTAGTTCATGAGTATGTGGATCAGCAAGTATGAATACTGTTTTAATACATGGAGTGTTTTTATATAATTGCCAATAATAATAATAATTTACAAGACCCTCTCTGGGGCACTGTGGCTAATTAGTCTGAGAGTTGCGGACAAGCTGGGGTCTGTTGCCTACGTGCTACTGAGCGCCTTCATTCAATTACCTCCAGTTCAATTAAATAAGGTAGGCACGGATTACCTCCTGAGGAAAGCGCTCCGTAGCACTTTGCTTAGGCAACAGACATCTGGTTACATGATAGGGACAGTTTTTGTAATACAAGGTATACTGGATATTATAGCTGTTTGCTAAGTTAGCTCCTAGGTTCATCAACAAGCCTGGTGTACAGCACCGATAGTCCGATACAATATTAGACAACCTCTGGGTTACACACCAGTTAATTTTTTAAGTGGTAGGATACAGTGAAACGTACATATTTCTCAATTGTTCCATTACCCTGGCCAAGATTCTAACCTCGCACCTGAATTGGTAGTCAATAGTGTTATCCACTCAACTTCTATGCCACCCTGGTTGGGCTAGAGCTTAAAACCACAACCTTAAGCTCTGAAAACAGGCATTCCTACATTACCCAGACTAGGTGATACTTATCTAACAACAGAGTGATTAGTTATTTTACTCAATTCGCTGAACTTTCCAAAAATTTAAAAGCTAGCAAATCGCTGGCTTAAAATGAGAAGGACGTAACTTCTTCTTACAACCTATAAGACCAACATATATTTAAAATCTGCATCAAAAGGCAGTTCTTTTGTGCCTATAAGGCATGAAAAATAGAACTTTATTGTCATGTTGGTCAAACTGAAGTTGAAACAGCTTTTTTTATCATAAGTAACAATAGTGCAAAAATGCCACAAAATACGCTGTCTTGGTTCTGGTTCATTGAATCAAATTTGGCCTAGATATTATTTCCATAAGCGTAACAATGTCACCAAGTTTGAAGACGATTGGAGTTAGAGTACAGACAAGACCAATTTCACTTTTTTTTGTAAATGAAGGACCATAACCCAAGAAGGTCTGCGGCAATTTGGCCTATAATGGAATTTGGCCTAGATATTATGCCAATAAGCATTGTCACCAAGTTTGAAGACGAACGGACAAAAACTGTTTGAGTTAGATACTGTTTGAGTTAGAGTACAGACAAGGCCAATTTCACATATTTTTGGTAAAAGAAGGAACATAACCCAAAAAGGCCTGCACCAATTTGGCCTATAATCAAACTTGGCCTAGATATTACACTCGTAAGCATTGTCAGGAAGTTCGAAGACGATTGGAGGTAAACTGTTTGAGTAAGAGTACAGAAAAATTACTGGGCACCACCCATTCGTCTTACAAGGGTGATTACATAATACGTCACGTTTTTCAACGGGCGTATAATAAGTATTTTTTTTTCAGACAGTTTTTTCGTATTTTTTCAACATATGGATTTTGTACTTACGACCTTCTCAGTCTAATTCAGCGAAATATGTTCCAAAATCAGCAAAATACATCATTATCTTAATAACAATCTGTAATTATAACTTAGCACCATGGCAATGTGTTATATATTATTCAAACATGTTAATTCTAAGAAAGCATTTATCTAGCTGTTGATATGATAAATGTTAAACACATACCGCTCCGCAATAATTCTTACTTCAGCAATTAACTCTTCAACAATAATTCAAATAATTCTTACTTGAGCGATTAACTCTTCAACAATAATTCAAACCCATCAATTTAGCTCAACTATTTAAAATGCAAATCATGTGTCGGTTGCCACCATTCTCTGACACAGCAGACAGAAAAGTAATTCCAAGACTTCAAGCTGTCAAAAACTTACGTCTAATAGTAAAATATATGATTCATTAGGAAACAAGAAAAACTCAACTTTTTTAAGTAAATACTTTTGTAATAATCTGAACAAAAAAAACAGGTTTTTAAAGAGGCGTTCCCTATCATTTTGATCGTTTAAATCGATTCAGGATTATTATGCAATAAATGAGAATCAATTTTCATTATTGCTTAAACGTCTCAAATTTTCAACAAAAAGCTCCCACTAATGACCGAGAAAAGAATGAAAACTTATTGCCCATTGCTTTGGCTACCATTAACGTTACTTATGATGCAAATTGTGTTTAAACCTGAAAATCCTTACTTGTAAGTGAACATTAAAGAAGCTACATCCAGTGAATAAATCTTTGATCCAATGACTGATGAATAATATCCATCTTAATACTACAAACTACTGTAAAATCATTAGGGCTGTAACGGTATACCGCGGTTCACGAAAGACCGCAGACTTCAGTTCCACACGGTTCACGGTACAAGAGTTGCGAATTTCGGTACGGTACGGTATAAGCTTTTTCATGAGCAAAATAATATTCAGAAATCAAAAATGTCTGATAGTCTTCTGATTATGTAAAATTACCATGCTTCACTCCTTTTAATTGTATTAATATATGCCTCATATTTTCAAAATTCATATACAATAATTGATAGCAACATTATAGTTGCTGTTATAGAATCAACAAATGCATTGTCACTTAAAAATTGTAGATTTTAAGCTGCTGTTAGAGAATATTGTATCATACCGAAATATACCGAACCGTTAGAAAAATTGACCGTACGTATCATATCGTGAGGTGAGCGTACCGTTACAGCTCTAAAAATCATAAATTTTCATGGAGGATTAAATTTCGTGGATTTCATGGTTCACGCTCAAACAATAATTTTGACCGTTTCATTTTTACCTGGAATTCAAAATCCATAAATTAATGTCCCATTTAAATAGTCTTTTTTACCAAAACCACGAAATTTCAACCCATCGAAATTAAATGATTTTACAGTAATGCACATAGCTTTACTATAAAACATGAGTAAACTAAAGCACTATATTATGTAATGCAATGTTGATTGTTACAAATTTAAGCATATATAAAAAAAAATGTTTTAAACAAGTTTGATGGCATATTTAGCAAGAATACATTGCTTTTCACCATGTGCATGTATAATGTTATATTTCTATATAAGCTTAATGATAGCAGTGCATTGTGATCATGCATGCAAATACTATAAATGAATGATATATCCCCTACCATACTTTAACTGTCCAAACATATTCTTGAAAAAAAGCTATAACCTATAACTAAATGGCATAGCAACTAAATTTGCTTTGTTTCTATGCAGTGACTAGAACAGTATGTTACTGAGAAACAACTTATCACAGTAACAATTATCTATATGAACTTGTGAAGTGTTTTGTGCACATGTATAGATGTTATTCTAGTATTATAACAGGCCTTTCTTCAAAGTCTTCCTCTTCTTCAATGCCCTGAGCTTTCTTCACAATGTGGTCAACGTCCTTCACAAGAGTATCCCAGAAATCATGGTACTTATGACTAAATATACAGCAATTTATATAGTAAGGTTATAAATCTAAAATCAAAATGAGTCCCAGGTTACCAGTCACTCTTGGCACTTCAAACAGCCAAGCTTAAGGCTTCCTTTTTAATGATTTCTTTTAACAATAGTTATATTCAGAGTCATCCTGGGACAAATTTAACTGAGACAACTATATTGGTTTCCAAGGAAACTACCACATTCCAGGCAAGGCCAGGCCTTGATCTAGAACATGGGGCAAAAGCTTCTTGACTATAAGAGCTGCTTTAGGAGTGATGTGGCATAAAAACAGATGCCAATCTTATTATGTTACAAATAAAGATTTATTGCCTAAAAACCATCTGTCTCAGCTAGTGAGGCTTATGTGCTGAGTCTGAAAATATAAATTTCCATAAGCCCCCATTTTATGACAAAATTGTAAGTTTAAAATACCTTCTAGCAAGCAATTAAATTTTAAGACCAGACAGAATTCATATGACAATTTTTTTAAAAACAAAGTTCAATGAAACTCACAAATCAACATCAAAGTTAAGACAATTGCATTATTTAAAATGTTCAATGATATTATTTTTTTAAATGTACAAACGTAAATACAAACAACATAAATAGTCACATACACACAAGCATGTGTATATATATGATAATTATATGAAAAATATAACTAGAATCATATACTTACAGTCGAACAACATTTTCTCTGTCTGCCATAACCTCATCATACTGAAAAATATCAACATTAACCCTTCACTACATTGTGACGCAGTATGGCTACCAAATGTATACATATATTTAGTATTTCTTCTATATACAGCCATATGCATTTTACCATACTGAAATGAACTGTTTACTAAATATAGGTACTCAGCTACCCACTCAGGGTTTTCACTATGATTTCATGTAGGAGGATTTTTGTACATTGGAGGAGGTCAAGGTGCCCGAGCACTGAAGATGGAAGGCAGCTCGGGGTAAATTTGAGGAGGCCTAAATATCATTTCAGACGGTCAAATTGGCCTCCTATCGCCTTCTTATGACAACCCTGCTGCACTATAGTAGGGAACAAGTTCAGAAGGAAGGTGACTCGTTTCACTATGCACCCATCAATACACAGACTGTACCCCTGCTGTGTATCACAGATGATCACTGACCTTGGATAAGAACCTATACAGAATCAAAGGTACATATATAGCCAGTTGCTCTTTATAAAAATCATATTCCCAGACGGGGCTTGAACTTGTGACCTCCCACTTGCAAGTCAGGTGCTCTACCAACTGAGCTACCCGGGCTGACGACAGTACAAGTAATAGTATCAGTCAAATACTGGTTCTGAGACACATCCATGCCCCCCTCAGGGATGGTAGTGGATAGCCGGGGAAATGGCTGTGACAGCCAGGGAAATGTTGGGGATATTTTCTCCGAACCAATACCAGGGACTGTAAAGTATCAAGTTGTCAGGGGCCGCGGAAATAAGAGATTTTACAACCAGCTGTTCTGACCGGTTCATTATGTCCATAGGTTATGTTATGCATGGACATGGACCTTGGACTTGGTAGCTGTCACTGTGGCCAGTGCCCCTGTGCCTGAGCATTTCTCAATATTTATAAAATTGATACATGTGTTTTATTTGCGGATTTATTTCAAAGATGAAATGTCAGAATATCACTCTTTCTTAAATTGAAATAATTATTTTTTAACAACAAGAGACTGTCCAGTGCCATTTATACAGTAAGTTTCTCATTTAGCACATGGTTCGAATTGTCTCGAGGACGAATGTGTGAACAGCATCGGGCCTAAAACATATTCCTATTCAAAGATAATTCACAGAAACCTACTTTGATACGCTCTACTTGTGCTTCGAATGCCTTTCTTAAGTTAGGATTTTGTGACTTATCAGCCTCAAATCTTAAAGAAGCTTCCAAACTCATTCTGGCAGTTTTGTGAAATTCTAAAATTCTGTTGCTAGTGGCCAAATAACATATCTCGCTCAGTGAATAAATAGTTCCGTAAAATTATATTTTAGAGAAAATATTTTGCATAACAATAGTTACATTTATTTACTTTAATGATTTGTAATTGATTAATTCATTTAAATAATCATATTCATCCAGTAAAAAGAAACATTTTATATAAAAAATATTTTATTTCGAAAATACTCTGCGTATGAATTTGGTATCAAATGTAAACATGATAGTGCGCGTATGATTAACTACCTGTGAAATTTACTTCAGAATGTTTTTAGGTCAGATTGAACTAAAAATTTGTACTGGCTATTTCAATATCAGGTTCTAGTTATATGTACAATGTAGATAGATACGTCAATAATGAGGGTCAACACAACTACAAGACTAAGTATATTTAAATACGAATTATACATATTCATAAGCGATTAAAAGTTGATAGTTTTCAATTACACCAGTCCGGGTTAATTATACCTTAATTACAAGTAACCCAGCACCAGTGTATAATATACTATACATATAACCATGCAGGCTATTTAATTTAAGTGTATCTGATATATCCCTCATGTTTACACCGAAATTAACTTTGCAAGTTATTCCAACTTATTATCAATTAATCAGTTTCGATATGATATGGTCCATCGTCACGAGCTTAGCTATACTGTATATACGGTAAGATACGATAAGATATTGTTTATTTTCCAATTTTGGGCCCACATATTGGCATACAATTTTGAAATATTCATGGCCTAAAGTTTGAAATACTTATTAACAAATAACTAATTCTTACACTACTAAACAACACTAATACCTACAACAAATAAAATATAGAACAATAAACAAATAAATGTTAAAATCTAAAGCAGTCTAAATTATCCAGCAGTTGATTGGTTATGAAAATGCAAGAGATTTTAACGAAATGCAGGAGATTTTTCTTGCTCAAACTTAAAACTTAAATAAATGAAGTTAATATGCAGTTTTCACTTATTTTACTTGTAGGACATTAACATGCATGCTTCATATAGCTATTTAAATTAATATTTGTCATCATTTTCATCATGCAAACAACAAATGTCAAGGTTCCAGTATTCATGAATATTCCAAGAAATGCAGGAGATTTGATCAATTTGTCGAAAATCATGCAGGAATAGAGTCTCAAACTCCCGCATGATGTAGGATATCTGGTATACATGTATGGTAAATATCTTGGGAGCTCTTTTCCTAATTAATACCGCTCATTGAAATATTTGGTATCAAGATACTCTCAACTGTGTAATTATCTAGGACCACAGATTTATACAGCTGTGTTCAATGTAAGTGCTAGGACAGACAATGGATAGGATTGACCGTGTATATTTTACGAGCATTGTTTCATTGCGACATTGGTTAATGATTACAATAAAGCCAAAACGGTCCAGTCGAAACGGAAGTAACTACGTAATAAGACGTTTTTTATTACATTCGATCAAATAATAAATTGTCTCGATTTATTTCGTCAGAGCATAAAGAAACAAGCTTGCGTAAAATGTCTAGGAAGTCCGAATGACTGATTCATCTTCAGAAATTGACGAAGTAAACGTAACCGGCCTCATGCAGTGCTAGGTTATGCATGTATCTGAATTAACCTTGACACAGATGTCAGAGTCGCATGCAATTTTAGATTACACCTGCTAATTGCTAATTTCCAATTTATTTGAATATATTGTAAATCTTAAGCAATTAGTCAAAGGGTATGTCAAATATCAATATAACTGCTTACAGCATGTGTTCGTTTAGTGCCAATCAACCGAACTCTTCCTTAAATTAAGGATATTGGTTTAATACTCAACTACATGTGAATGTGCTTAACGTTAGACTAGTTCTTGATTTACAAGAGACGGTTAATTAAGACAGACACAACTATTGCATGATTATTTCGGGGTCATCACACTAACATAAGATTGAATGTATAATTTAGTTCCTGGTGCAAAGTATAAGAAAATATCCACTGACATTCGAAATAAAAAGCTGTGGCCTAGATAATCCATATAAATATTTATATAATTTATAGGCCACGGCTATTTATAAAATATATCTCCGGTCGAGTGCCAGAGGGTATTGTAAAACGAGGCTCACACACTGGTTTATGAAATTTAATGAATAATGCATGAAAAAATATCGTGTGATAATGAAAAAAGAGTTCTCCGACATAAGTGTCGAAATTTTGGACAATTAGATTATCTATACGCCAACTTGTAGATCTATGTCTAAGACTGTTGCCGTGTCTTCATTTTATACAAATCTGACAGAGACCCGGACTTAATTATACATTTAGATTACATGTAAATCTACTAGCATGTCACAATCAGCGGAGCGGTTACTGACAGGTTTAATATCATACTCGACTCACCGTGACAAAACCTCTATCCCATGGTGGTTCAAGGCACGTTGGCTTTATTTCTGACATCTCCTTTGTTTTTGTCTCTGGAAATTCTGGAATAAAGATAATTGTTAAGTTAGACGACAACACACAGAGCAGAGCAGAGCAGAGCAGAGCAGAGCAGAGCAGAGCAGAGCAGAGCAGAGCAGAGCAGAGCAGAGCAGAGCAGAGCAGAGCAGAGCAGAGCAGAGCAGAGCAGAACAGAACAGAACAGAACAGAGTCGCACAAGTCAGAACTGAGCAAAACGCGATGCAACGTAACGTAGTTCACAACACACGGAACGACAACAACATAAAATACCGCCGCACGACATGCCAGAACGTGATGCCTCGACACGACATACTAGTATTCTGTTTGAACATAACAACATTTCAACAAATAAAGAATAAAATAGATGCACACATTGTAATTTAGTAAGACCACAGACTGTGGTAGGATGACGAGCAAATAAATAACCGAAATAGTATGGCAATCTGAATCAGTGTTACGATTGAAACAATATGACGAATTAACTTCTCCAAACCTAGATGTTATTGTAAACAAACTTTTATTATTCCTAGATCCTTATAAAGGGTCAACGTTACTCAAAAGAACAAAAATATATGAAACAGTCTCGCTTGTCTTAGAATTATTTGCCGTTCCAGAAAGCCTATAGTTTCGGTAAGTCACACAGCACTGAGAAGAATAAAAAAATCAAACTGAAATTAACCAAACATACCCTATAAATACCAGATCACAAATCAAATTCAAATATTTTTCTAAACTCTATCCTAGCGACGTTCCGAATTGTGAACAACAAAACTGTGATAGATAAACACGATTATACGACCCCGCTGTTTGATTTGTGATGCATCTCAAGTGCTATAGCCAATAAATTAGGTCCTTAATGAAATTGTAAAGTTGTAAGCAAAACTGAACGAAATCGATACCGGCAAACTACGATAAGCGAGATTGAAATCAGACTGAATTTAAATTTAAAGACGACTTGTCCATATTTTAAAAACATTGATTTTTATTACGTTTTATTTAATTTTAATATTGTGGTGATTACTAATTTATTCTTACGTGTATGTATAAAGGGCTTGCAAAACCCTATAAGTATTAAATAACTGCACGGAGTATTTATTAGAAATTATTTAAAAAATATATGAATTTGTTAACTGTATTTGCTTTGGGGTTTTTTGTGATCAATGCATACTGTGACATTTTAAGTGAGTTTGTTTTAAGAATGTGCCTACTGATAGAACCCTCTGGAATTGAACCTGAAAGTTACATTCTACTCCCGACAGAAAAATAAACTGTTAAAACGAACTTTTTAAACACCCACATGTAATGTACATATCTAAATCACAATTTTAATACTTGATACCGATACATAGCCTTTAGTAATAACCTAACTTTTAAGAATTGACTGTCCTTTTCTCTCGATGCTAATTTCCATTTTAAAATTATGTTGAAAGGTACGTTGGCGGTTATTGAATAGTATCAGATAATATTGATAAGACTGTTAACAATGCATGACTTTAGGGATAATTTAAGTACAATTGTATAAATTATTTTAAATTTCAATGTGCTTACCGCTGGATCTAGTTACTATTGATCTCAATTTTCATTTTAGAATTATATTAAACATTCGAAAGTAAATATACAAGTTTTGTTATAGCTTTGCTGAGGGATGTACTTAAGGCATTTCATAAATGACATGCAAATAAATGTTAACGAGTTACTAGTTTCATTAATTTTGAAAGTAATTAAGTCTCGAACAGATACGTTCTAATTTTAAGAGCTATTTGTTACTGGGACAACCGTTTTTTGTCCAATGTTAATAAACATTTACATTTTATTCATAGCCAATTGGCATATAAATATACCATATAATTATAACCACTTATATAAATGAGTAAAACTATGGCCTAGGTCAACATAGACACATATAAAAAGGCAATTTAAACACATCAAATCAGCACCAATACAATGTAAATAACATTATAGAGATCTTACAAAGCAGACTGAATCATTGACAGTCTTTCCTATCTCAGTTTCATGGAGTGGCAATAAACGAACAAACAATTCAGACTCGTTGATACAGGTATGTAATGTATGGAATTATAAGTTAATGTAAGCAGTTTTCACTAATGAACCTGTGAGGGGATGCGCTCCTGCTGTAGTAGTTGATGAACGTTTGTCGTAGGAGTTTGGTCCTAATTTGGTAACTTCATTATTGACGATGTGGTCCTAATTTGGTAACATTATTGGTAATGAATGGTTCAATTTGGCTATGTCTTTTAAAATGCGATTGTCCTAATTTTGGCTCAACTCGATCACCCCGTTGATATTGTAATGGGCCTATTTTGACCATACCGTTGATAATGACATGGTCCTTATTTGGTCATGTCGTTGATAATGACATGGTCCTTATTTGGTCATGCTGTCGATGATAAAATGGGCATAATTTGGCACCACCGTTGATTATGTAATGGTCATAATTTGCTCACACCGTTGATAATTCAATGGTCATAACTTGGCCATGCCCTTGATGATGAAATGGTCCTAATTTAGCCACACGTTAGATATTGAAATGGACCGAATTTGACCATGCTGTTGATAATGAAATTATCCTAATTTGGCACCACCGTTGATAATGCAATGATCCTAATTTAGCTATACCTTCGTCAATGAACAGTGCCTAATTTGGTCGAATATAATGGTCCTGATTTGGCCATGCCTTTGGTAATGAAATGGTCCTAATTTGGCCAAACACTTGATAATGAAATGGTCCTAATTTGGCCAAGCACTTGATAATGAAATAATCCTAATTTGGCCAAACACTTGATAATGAAATAATCCTAATTTGGCCACACACAACGTCTTGGTAATGAAATGTCCTAAAATTGGCTACATCATTGATAATGTAATATTCTTAGACCCAGCCAAAACCAATAGACGGGAAGAAAAATTGGGGTTACCATTCTTTGGGTTTGAAGGTGCCCAGGGTGATTGTGTCGTGGTGTTTCTGATTTCTGTGCTCGGCTTTTTTGTACATGTAACTTGTAAGTAACAGCAGGAAAAACCTCCGGCAAATAGTGTACTATATATCGAAAGCTATACGCCATGACCGACAACAGTATATCACAAAGCAAGTAATTATGGTGCTATTTTAGTATTATTCCGAATTTATAGATGGAAGCGGTGTGAAGTAATCATTGTTCTTAGAAATTAAATCTACGAAATCAGAGCAGCATTGTAAGTTTCATTTTAGTACTTTTGTACTGGATGACCACTAAGGCTTTTTTTGAAGACGAACTAATTACCAAGATGATGACGGCATAACTGTCCGTGATATATAATGCCAGGTTTATTTTCAGTAATTCATTTACATTCTCTCTCGAAATAAAGCAGACATTGTCGATTGTCTGCCCGAATGGAGCGCAAGAATTTACAGCTACTGTTTAAAGCGAATCAATAGACAAGGATTAGTTATTGCACAATAAAGTCAATTAGGAAAGAGAAAGGAATACGCTAGTTTGACATTACGATGCTGAGATTTCGTTTACTATTGAACTACACTAGTTGACATCAGATGATCAGAGCATAAGATAAGACGTCTGTCAGTACACAATGGGGAAACGTATTGGATACACCGACTATTTCAATGGCCGATTTACGTCGATTCGGTAAGTAAATCTTGACTTTTCGTTGCTAAGTAAGGCGTTTGAAATAAAAACAAGCTGACCAAAGTACCGGCCAGGTTTCTAGTTTGCGACCCATGGTTGTTTTCCCTCCAAGCACATATAATTAAGCAGAACACTCGCGCAAAGTGCCGTTTTGGTTACAGATACCCTGATTTGTGAATATTTTTATCTGTAATATTTCCTATTTCTCCCGATTTTCATGGTTGATGGATTGTTTATGGGCCTAGTTTCATTATTTATATGATTATAAGTATGCACGTGCAAAAACAATTGCGATTCCGTAATATATTGAGGCAAAACACACGAAAGATCCGCTATGATACCCCTGATTAATGCCGTTTGGGGCAAACACCCCTGACACGTAAGAAATGTGGTATAATAAAAACAACATTCGACTTGATCATTAACTGAATATTACGCGCAAATGATAAAAAATGTACATTGTGAATACTAGATAAGTTTATATAATGTCAAAACAGGAATATGTTTTCAAGCTATACACATATATCTACTTGCCATACACATTTAATCTGCCACTGTGTTAAATTTTAAATTATATATTCACAATGTTTATGGTCATTCTAAGAGTGTTTTCTATTTGCAGAACAGCCCGTAGACTGATCACGTGATGTAGTTGATGCTACCTGCTAAGACCTGACAAAGAACACATACCTACAACAGTGGTTTCAATGATGACCAAGCATTTCAACGATTAAATAGTTGACAATGACATGGATGATGGAGTTCGATAGAAAGTGTGAAATTCTATACTAACATGAGAAATATCAAATAAAACCCTTAAAAATCCACTTTGTTTTGATAATAGCATGTACATGCTTGTGTGTGAGAACATTTCACGGTGTCTACCCGTATTGGCATTCTCTCGACAGGAGAGGTACGAAAACCGACGATTTTGCCAAAGATACAGAAAGTCCTTGAACCAATCAGGCCTTTAAATGCTTTAAATATTGCAACTTTCATGAAATAACATTAAAAAGAGCCTACTTTCCGTTTCGTTGTGGCACCAGGACCCTCTCTGTTCTGGCACCGACACTGTCTCAGTGCTATATTTACTGTGAGCACAGCGAGGATTCCCGTGCCAATCAGCTGAACCACACAGAGAGAATGCCGGTGCCACAACAAAACCGAGCGTAGGTATTTTACGTAATTTGATACGATACAGCGTTTTGCAGACAGTGTGCCAATACGGGTAGGGGACACCGGGGCAAGTGAGAACGGACATTTGTTTTTTAACGAGTGCTTCTCACAAATTCTGCAATTGTGCAAATTAAATACGTATTTGTTTTATCAAGCATGGCATCTACTCACATAATATAGAGGCACTTCATAGACTGGACGATTGGTTATCAAAATATGAGCATCCAAATTGACAGGGCAAATCGGAACACGGTCGGGGTTAAGGTGGAAAAATACTTAAATCATACTCTGTCCTATCGTGTATCTACTCCCACCGGACAAGTACCTATTCATTGTAGTAATAGGTACTCATCAGAACAAAATACAGCAATCCCTGACGTATTCGGATACTCACCACCACGGAACTCAAGTAAATACACCCTATTATTTGAAACAAATACTCACACAACCACTTAATACATACATAGCATATCCCACTTTGGTTCTTAACACATCAAACCCAAGTCACACTATGTCCTACGAATATTTACAACCATTGGATACAGCCAAACAAGGTCGTTTACGGTAGGTTGCCACCCTAGAGATCAGTTTTATTAGTCCCTATTTTAGTTGTTCGTACTTGCCACTACCACATACACATGCTATAAAAATATAAAACTGCTTGGTACTCACCACCATCAATTACAGCCATATCCGGTCCAATGCGGTGCTCAAACCAACAAAGGACATTCACTCCCAAGACTGGGTACTCGCAAACATCAACTTTAACCATATCAGACTCGAAGGGGTCTCACAACAACCATATACTACCCATTTTTTAAAATCAGTACAACCATACCTTATGCATATTTACCCACACAAGAATAGCAATACCCGACTACACGTATATGGAATAGCTACCAAACTATGCGTGCGGTACTTCCTCTTTCTATATGTACAGACAGGAACATAACAACATTTGCATACATGGTTTGTAGCTAGTCCATATAGTCGGGTATGGTTGTACCTAAGGGAATAGGTTGGCTATAGTTGGTGATTGTTCGAGATTGAGAACCCTTTCTTACCTAGAATGGGTTAAGTGTGTCGAATAATCACCACATAAACCCGGGTATGGTTGTTCCCGGTGGCAATGACGACCTGGTGTAGCTATAGCATGTGTTGATTTTAAAAAATGGGTATTATATGGTTGTTGTGAGACCCCTTCGAGTCTGGTATGGTTGTAGTTGATGTTTGCGAGTACCCAGCCTCGGGTTGACTGTTCTATGTGGGTTTGAGCACCGCATTGGACCTGATATGGCTGTATTTGTTGGTGGTGAGTACATTAGTTGTATATTTTTATAGCTAGCATGTGAGTGTGTATGTGACAGTGGCAAGAACGAACAACTAAAATAGGGACAAATAAAACTGATCTCTAGGGTGGCAACGACCTTGTTCGGCTGTATCCAGTGGTTGTTAATATTCGTAGGACATATTGTGGCTTTAGTTTAATGTGCTAAATACCAAAATGAGATATGATATGTATGTATTAAGTGGTTGTGTGAGTAGTTACATTTGGTGGCGAGTAACCGAATACGTCAGGGATTGCTGTATTTTGTTCTGATGAGTACCTACTACTACAATGAATAGGTTCTTGTCCGATGGAAGTTGATCGATACAGGATAGGACAAAGTATGATTAAAGTATTTTTCCATCATAACCCCGACCATGTTCCGATTTGCCCCGTCCATATGTATGCTCATATTTTGATAACCAATCGTCCAGTCTATGAAGTGCCTCTATATTATATGAGAAGATGCCATGCTTGATAAAAATACGTATTTACTATTTAGTGTGTACAATTGCAGAATTTGTGAGAAGCCCTCGTTAAAAACAAATGACCGTTCTGACTTGCCCCGGTGTCCCCTACCCGTATTAGCACCCTGTCTACAAAACGCTGTATCGTATCAAATTACGTAAAATACCTACGCTCGGTTTTGTTGTGGCACCGGCATCCTCTCTGTGTGGTTCAGCTGATTGGCACGGGAATCCTCGCTGTGCTCACAATAACTATAGCACTGATAGGGTGCCAAAGCCAGAGCAGAGAGGGTTCCGGTTGCTACAATGAATCGGAAAGTAGGCTCTTTTTAATGTTATTTCATGAAAGTTGCAATATTTTAGCATTTAGAGGCCTGATTGGTTCAAGGACTTTCTGTATCTTTGGCAAAATCGTTGGTTTTCGTTCCTCTCCTGTCGAGAGGGTGACAATACGGGTAGACACCGTGAACTGTTCTCACACACAAGCATGTACATGCTATTATCAAAACAAAGTAGATTTTTAAGGGTTTTATTTGATATTTCTCATGTTAGTATAGAATTTCACACTTTCTATCGAACTCCATCATCCATATCATTGTCAACTGTTTAATCGTTGAAATGCTTGGTCCTATCATTGAATCCACTGTTGTAGGTATGTGTTCTTTGTCAGGTCTTAGCAGGCAGCATCAACTACATCACGTGATCAGTCTACGGGTTGTTCTGCAAATAGAAAACACTCTTAGAATGACCATAAACATTGTGAATATATCATTTAAAATTTAACACAGTGGCAGATTAAATGTGTATGGCAAGTAGATATATGTGTATAGCTTGAAAACATATTCTTGTTTTGGCATTATATAAACTTATCTAGTATTCACAATGTACATTTTTATCATTTGCGCGTAAAATTCAGTTAATGATCAAGTCGAGTGTTGTTTTTATTATACCACATTTCTTACGTGTCAGGGTGTTTGCCCCAAACGGCATAAATCAGGGGTATCATAGCGGATCTTTCGTGTGTTTTGCCTCAATATATCATGGAATCCCATTTTTTTTGCACATGCATACTTATAATCATATAAATAATGAAACTTGGCCCATAAACAATCCATAAACCATGAAAATCGGGAGAAATAGGAAATATTACAGATAAAAATATTCACAAATCAGGGTATCTGTAACCAAAACGGCACTTTGCGCGAGTGTTCTGCTTAATTATAGGTGCTTGGAGGGAAAACAACCATGGGTCGCAGACTAGAAACCTGGCCGGGTACTTTGGTCAGCTTGTTTTTATTTCAAACGCCTTACTAAGCAACGAAAAGTCAAGATTTACTTACCGAATCGACGTAAATCGGCCATTGAAATAGTCGGTGTATCCACTTCCGCCCCAATACGTTTCCCCCATTGGTACAGTGCGCAGTCGCGTGTACAGTCACGTGCGCATTCGCAACAGCTTGGCTTTTATTACTACGTTTGGAACATACTGTAACACTGTCGTACAAAAGTGGTGTGCATACAGTAATGTTGTTAGGTACGTTTATGTTAAATAAAATGTCAATGACCAAACATGCCCTGATTACATCATTATTTTGACATCATTTGTTTCCAAATATGAAACTTGCAACAGCGTAAGTAATATGTAAGACGTCATATCATCGTAGTATAATTTCGCAAAACAAAAAAAATCAGTATTATTTGAAATTTGGAGTTAGTTTAATTCATAAACCAATAAGAAATAGGTATATTGACCTTTTTTACGACATTTATTAGGGTATCCAGTTACCCCACCCGCTTTCTAAAATATCGGGTAGGACACAAGAATCTGCTCTATAAATCAAATTTTGCGAAAAATATATTTATAACGTCCCTTGAATGAAAATATACACTCTAATCAAGAATATCTGACCTGTTTCGTGTAGATGATAGATAAAATAGGTTGTTTATGTCTGGAATTACGTTAGGCCCACACGGGGTCAAATGGTCCCCAATTGGAGGTGTTTATATTGCTGTTATTTTATTCAAATACTCAAATCCTTGTAAATAACATAATATTATTCGAAAGTACTTGGATGTAGTGTTTAAATAAGTTAAAATTTATTTAAATCAACCAGAAGGTTGTTTCAACAGCACGCTCCGAAATATACCGGCGTCGAATACAATGACGTCGCGTCACAAGTTGGAGCTAGTTTGTGTAACGTCAAACGCCGTTATTTTAGATAAATATAGCTGGCGTTAATTTAACGTATAACTGTCATCATAATTAAATCACGGGTGGACAATGACATCAAGCTTAGCACACTATTTGTGTTCTAATGTGCATTGGGACACACACCCATTAATGACAGAAATTAACTATGGCAAAATAAATGACAACTTCCAATAATGAAACGATAATTAAAGCGACAAAAATGGTTCATTACATAGATAACCACAATGTCTTTGTTGTTGTGCTTTATTTTGCATACATGCATGCATTTCAATTAACGACTGAGGATAAATTAAATCATTCTTAAACTAAAAACATACTAGAAATTGAATATATTTAACAAAAGTATACGAGTAATCTATTATTATGTAAGTAGATGCATGTATAACTTCGTTTAAAACTCGAATTATTTCTAACCTATCTCTCTATACAAAATGTAATTATAATATATATACATGTATATATCCAATACATAGTATGGTTGTGAATATAATATTTCCTATTAAACCCTTCGTTCCGCATATTAATCAGATGGAGGATGTTTTAGAAAAGGGTTACACATATACATAATCAATGCAAACAGATGTTGTTCTTGTAGAAATACACGAAGCGTTTTTAAGTAGATATCAACGTCAGCGTCGCCTAAAACGTGCCGTGGGACATTTCTGTGGACATGGATTATTACGCACCATTTTATAATGCTTGGAGTAATTAACCCCATAATACATGTATAGATTCAGAAGAAAAACAATATTTTATTTCTTCAGTCGTTTGCTTGCAATACAAAAAGCACAAAACATAAAGAAGAAACGAAAATCACAGTTTACATAACGAACGTATTTTTTACGCAAGTGGGACATTTCTGTGGACACAGAAAAACAAGGAAAAAACATTGTTTATATCATTTTATCACTTCAGTTTTCACAACTTTTAATCTAGGAAAAAACAATATTTGTGTATTCAAATATTTAATACGTGCGTTGAAAAACATAGGTATAATTCACATTTTAAATTCTTACTTGTAGCCTAAACGCTACTTTTTTCGGAATCTCTACATCATTATTTTTCTTCAAACAATGTTTATTTTTCAACTTCCGGTTCCGTTGGGCAAATCTACGGAAATTATATCAGAAGTACATGGTTTCAACTCTTGTTATGCGAAATTTTAACATCTTTTGGCGTGAAAGTATTGGTGAAAATTAGGTTTTAATGCAACTGCTCGACAAAAAGTGTTACATCTCTACAACGCGTATTTTGTAGTTTTTTAGTCTTTTAAACAAACTGACGTCTTAATTATTTATCATTTTTAAAGAAAATTTAAACATTTGTTTAAAACATTTGTTTCTCTTTAAAATGATGTATAACATTATATAGTTACGCGACGGGTGAACAACAAAATCATTAAACAAGAAATAAAAACGCCACAAAAGTAAAATAGCTCCAACTTGTGACGCGACGTCAATGCAATTACCTCGCATATTCATGAGCGATTGCAGTCATTCCCTGAAACCATGTATTGTTCAAATACAGACAAAATTAAACTTCTCAGACTTAGAACAATAAATTTGCAATCGATGTATTGCTGGAAAATTGATCTTTCAGAAAATTATTACTTCAAAAATATCTGTCTTACCAATAAAAAGTTATCGGTCAGTTATCAGAACTTTCAGAATGCCCCTCGTATAGCCAATACCCGATACAACTGTCAACAGCACGTACCGAGCGTGCTGGACTGTAATGGGATGACCATATTAGTTTAAATCTTTATTTCATGACTACACATTCAACAAGTCATCTACTGAAATGCGCTAGAACATGTTTAATAAGATTATACCAGTCGAGGTAGTTAAATGCACAAATGGAGTGATATTTTAAAAGCGAAACATATGCCACAAGATGCACTTAAATGTGATTTAAAAGGGATTTAGATGCACAAAAAAGGAATGTTTTAATTTCAGTGGTTATACATATGGGACAGAAGATCATAAAATGAATCAAACTTACCGTTGTTCAAAGTTATACAAATGTAATGTGAACTTGGAAGACCAGAAATTAACAACATAATAGGAGTAACTCCACTTTAATTAATAGGAGTACGTGACAGGTATGGATAAGGTGTATGCTGTGTGGACACGGAGCCTTCCACTTTCAGTCTCTGGTAACTGAAAAGTCTATTCTAGGCGAAACGGAAAGCAATGCCTCAATGCAGTTGCAAACATTCAGCTCATTGTCCGCTATCATGCACAGCTAATCACAATAGCAATAAATGCCGAGTAATTTGCATGGAAACAGAAATGTGCTTTTAAAGAGTTCTTTGTACGGACGATAATGAAATCCACCATTAATTGTAATTACACGTGTATTGGACACATCGCTGGCTTAGAAGGTCGTAAGTACAAACTCGATATTTTGAGAAAACAACAAAAAACTGTCCGAAAATTACTCTTTATCTACTGTGTATGGTAAAAAAGGTTTTCAACTTCAGTTTAGTCTACATGACAAGTTTCAATTTTCATGAAAATTGTCTCATAGTGAGCGCATTCGGATGCTGATTATAAATATGTATTAGCCTTATAAGGTCGTAAGTAGTACTAAATATACGATCTACTCATTTTATGCCAGCAATATGGAGACGCTATTAAACCTAGTGATGCATACTTGGCCAGAACGTACTGCGGTGTCAATAGTCTTGGTTTGCTCTCTATGATAGATTGGTGCTGGCTGCAGACAGCGTTTATGGTCCCAGCAGATGCTTTGGCTGTCATAAGTAACAGTACAATACTATCAGAGGAGGTATAAACGTACAATTAATTACGTCATTTCCCTCGATTTGTCTTCTATGATTGCGTTAGATTTAGCGAACAAGTCATTATTATACACAAGGTTTGATACATCGCAATCGCATGCTAAAATCCGATTACCATCCGGGCATTTCATTGACCCAAAGCATTTTATTGCTTCATTGTAGACCGGAGACAAACGGATATGGCCGAGTTTATCCGATTTTGTATTGTTCAGCCTCACACCCAATCGTCAACTCTCGACCATTTGCATTTGTCTCCTTGGTGATCAGAATACCTCGATATCGCTAGCTAAATGTCGCGTGTTCGTTACGTTGATCATTAAAAGCTTTTACGTGTCTCGTATGATACAAAATAATTATGTTTTCTGCCTTGCACCTTTTCAACCGTAGAATCTACTTTAGGTTGAGATGACATTCAACGTACATGTATAACTACTTTACTAGTATGTTATGCAATGTTACTTAACTTTTTCACATGTGACATCGGCATTGCAACAGTTGTTCAGCTGTCTGCAATCACATTTTGAAGCACCTTTTTGGGAGATTGCTGGTATCTCGTACGACAAGCATAAGACCGCCCTGTATGGCCGCCGTGCGAAATTTTACCGCCGCGACACTTTACGGGTACAACAATAGTTCCTCTCGTGATCATTTCACCAGCTAGTTGAATAATAGTTATCAAAGGACCCTCTATATCAGGCGCCCGGCAATACAAGAAAGGAATCGGAAGGTAAAGTACGTTTGAAAGTAAATTGTCTGACTCTCATAAGTGAAAACTTTTGAATAGGGCTGACACTAAAACAAACAAACTTTACCTTTGCATGGACTATATAAGTCAAGAAGGGTCGTCTGTATGTATATAATCGTTCCCCCAACGTCCTTTTTTATTTAAAAGCGCGTACCTTTTAGTGATGTAATACAATGTACATTTTTATCATAAACACATGCATGTAATGGAATTTGTCCATTATCGAAACACTAGACTTGGCAGAGAACTGCATGTTTTGGCATAATTTTTGTCTTTGGCTTCCAAACATATATAGCAAACGCGTTTTCACTTCGTGAAATGCACAGTTGCAATTTCTGATGACATAAGGGCTAAATGTGTATTCTATAGATCGAAACTGTACGCTGAGTATTTCAGTAAGTAGATGTCCCTCGTCTTTGTTTCGTGAGAATTAATAAGAAAGTACTGTAAAAAATTAATTTGGATGTGACGAAATTCCGTGGTTTTGGTAAAAAGGCCATTTCGATGAGATGTTAATTCGTGGATTTTGCATTTCAGGTAATAAGTACAAGGGTACAAAATATTGTTTGATTGGATTTTATTTCGTGGTTAAAGGTGAACCATGAAAACCACGAAATTTAATCCCCCCACGAAAATTAATGGTTTTACATTAAAAGGAAACGTGTTACCCGAGTCAATGGATATTCCGTCGATAAATGGGCTCCCCAATATAACATGTGATATTTAACTATGAGTGTGGCTGTTACAGTATGGTCATATTATTATGTAGTATGACTAATGATTTATAGGGGCCGTTATGTACAATATCGTTTTCCAGCATGAAACTGCTGCGTTTCTTTACAAAGTGTAGTGTTATATTGTTTCTGTTAATCGGCGCTTTCCTGTCCAATGATAATACAGGCTTAGACTGCAGATAAAGGATTAAATCTCAATTTGCGTTTGGACCAATGCAAGGTGATTGTCTGAAAACGGTTCTAACGATGTAACAGATTTAAACGAGGCATTCTCGATGCTCTGGTCGAGAACATATTCTTTTCATGCAAACCAACATGTTTCGTTGAGATGGTTTTTGTGAATAGCAATTCTGTGGGTTGCGGGCAAAATCTTTGACCTTCATTGCACAACATATTAAATTGAATTGATAGCACTCATTCTCCTTTTGAACGTCGAAGACGTCTCGATAACATTGGACAAAGGATAAAATATGTTGTAACAATATTCGGGGTTTTTTCAAAATATTTTTTAAGCGTTCTGTGCCTAAAAGTGATATGTCACGACTGATTGACAAAAAGTGCAGTACGTGTATTAAATAATGTGCCGATTCCCTGCCAAGCAAAATTATTGGTACACATGTACCATTTTTATCGGTGTATGTCAAGGAACATACGACCAGTAGTTGTTACTAGTATTCAGTTTTGTCTCAAGAAATCAACAGCTAATCTTAAAGCCAAAATGTCTTGGAAACTTTATATCAAGATTTTTGTCGAGCGGATATTGCGAGTTCTGTTTAATAATAGGATGCCGTTGACTTTATCGCCTTTTTAATGAAGTAATTAAGAAGACAAACATCTCTATAATCACTTCCGAATAAGTAATATCTGGGTGGCCACATTGATTTTTTCCAGCATTGTATTTCCTGTAGACGTGGTTAAGTTACTGACGAGAAAATATTGGCGATTTTGCGAATCTTGAAAATGTGCTGACATTTCCTCAGACGTAAAGTTTGGTTAACTTTGGTTGCGATGGCGTAGATGTGGCTTATACTAGTGCGGTACGCTACTGGATCGAGAGGTACCGGGTTCAACCCACATCTGGGCCAAAGTGACTACTTTATTTCTCTGAGCGAGAACAACAGACATGCTCCACTTGACCAAGGTGTGCATTGTTGACTGAGGGTGTCCACCACTCATGTTCGATAGATCTTGGCGCCGTTCATAGAAGTTTTGGCTGGACACCCACCACGGAGACTCGAACACATGCTTCGTTCGGTAGCCGAATGACAAAGGTAAGTTAAAATGTCAAAGGGTGGCTGAACTGTTGAACTGCTGAAATCGGTCCACAAACTCGTAACTGAGGCATTGGAAACATCGCTAATATTCGTACACCAAATGTCTGATACTAGTATGCAGAAGCCGCCAACTCTTTGGCCCGCGTAAATGTCCGCTTATACAGAAATTTCTACGCACACCATCGCTGGTTTCCCGCGTATCTAACAATGCGATAGGAAATTAATTGTTTCCCAAAGATCGTTGTTTTATGACAGGAGCGTAATTAAATAACTGACTGTCGTATATTTTGTCTGAAAATGAAATGTTTACTATGTGACAGAGGGATAAATAGGAGTCGGTGATTATTACTTAAGAAAACAGATTGGGGAAATCATTGCGCGAAAGATACTACGCTGTGGAGTGCGTAGTTTATCATTATTGACTACGAGCAAAGTCGCTCATTCTAGATGGAACTAGCGAAGAATTTGTTACACAAACAACAGCGTTGTTTTCTGATCTTTGGTGAGCGTGGTCAAAGATGCTGAAAATAAATTGTGCAATTAATGACAATAGGAAATATTGGGACACCTGATGCTTATGTGGACTTTAAAATAAGATAATTTGTTTAGAAAGTTCTACATGTATATCTGAATCAACTATGATGCTGCACGTCATTTGTATGTTGTTATTACTCGTAAGTGCTGCTGTTGTGGTTTTGTGCGAATCGTTCGCGAAACATGATTGTACTTATGAAATCAACGTTTGGAATCCCGACGCAGACGAACTCCAGCGTATGCGTACGCTTGAAGTTGGGTATTCTAATTTTACAAACTATGTGGATAAGGAACTGCTTGAAATGAAACTACATAGATCAACTGATCTCGCGTCCTATCGAAACTGGACGATAATGTGCGAGAGGTCGCTTATGGAAATGAAAAATGAACAATTGAGTAAATACGTTGAATTGCAAGATCTGCGAGTGAAGATCGGTCTCTATGAACTGAAACTGGAAGAAATGAAGCAAACATTGGACGATTCAATGTATGTGCTGTCAACCAAAAAGACGAGTAGGAAGAAACACGTGCGTAGGGACAGGATGGTTCCCCATTCCCAATCCGACACACCTAGAAACCACCTAGTTGAAAACCTACGTAACCGGGTAACAGATCTGAAATCAGAATGGATTCTCTTGAAGCGTGAGTTTATTGACATGAGATCTGATAATAAAGAGCTTCATAAAGTCCAGGATAATTTGTATAATACTACATTGGAAATAAAACAAGCTAGTGGTGAGTTACGGGGTTTGTATCGACAGGTGAAAAACACTGATGTTAATACTGCATCCGATATAGAAAACATAAAAGCTAATATGGATCATTTAAATCAAGATTTGTCGACGATAAAAGCGGCACAGCAGACATTGAAGATGGACATGCTATCAACAAACAATGGTCTATCATCGCTGCAGGCTGTAACTGTGAACATGAGGAGACAACTTGTGGACTTGAGACGAACCAATGAGAATACAATGGCAGGGCCACATCGTATATCTGACGTTGATGTTGATGTTCTTAAAGAAACGGTGGAGGATGCTAGACATTCAGAACATGTACTGGTTGATCAAAATGGCAAGAAACCATTCAAAACGTCGACCACTACGCCAACAGGTATGTTTGTACTAAAATGTACCTTAATTATTCCTTTTACTCGATGCGTAACTAAATCAATTTCGCTGAAATAATATGCTATTTCAAAGGAATTACACATGGGGATATTATTACGAGATATACAGTTTGTTGTACAATGTAACAGTAAATTGGGTGCCAAAACTTGTTAGGTGGTTACCCGGTTCATTTAAAGGAAAACAAGATGACATTCCCGTTGTCGTACTTTTGAAAGTTATCGTCTCACAATCCGCCAGTACCTCGTCCATGTTTGCCTATGCAACGACAGGACACAGGCCAAATTGTTCCACTGGGTTTGGGTAATTCCATGAAATGGGTCGACGTTATGGATTATAGAATAGATTAATACTTTAAGTATCAAAAACGAACAACTCCGGCAACCCTTGCATTGCCACATCAATTTGGCAATGGAAATACATGGAAAACTACTTTCTGTGAAATCCTTTTTGAGGTGTACTTTTTTCAGCTACGAATACTTGAGATAGATTAATGTCTAAAACCGCAGTGGTGTTTTAAAGTGTTTGAAATCTTTTGGATTATCCATATTTTATTATTTCCAGATTGTTCCGGGGTAATGGAACAGGGCTATACACTCAGTGGTCTATACAGGGTGAAACCAGGTCCTGCATTGCCTCTTGACTACGTATACTGCGAATTCATCGATGGCGTTGCGTATACACTGGTACAAAGGCGTGTGGATGGCTTGCAAGGTTTCAACAGAGGGTGGTTGGAATACAAGATAGGTTTCGGTAATGTTTATGGTAGCTTTTGGGCCGGTAATGAGTTTATTTACACCCTGACTAAGGACAATGAGTTTGGACTGCGGATTGATATCTGGGATTGGGAAGGAAATAAGACATTTGCAGAGTATGAAGTATTTTCAATCGGAGATGAAAGCAATCGGTACGCATTACACGTGAGTGGTTTCAAAGGTGACGCCGGGGATTCCCTCACCTATCATGACGGCATGAAGTTCAGTACCGTCGACCATGACAACGATTTGTCAGACCGGAACTGCGCCGCGGATAACAATGGCGGATGGTGGTACAGCGGTTGTTATTATAGCAACCTGAACGGCGCGTACCACGTGGGATGGTATTCGCACACACAGTCTACATTTGCTGATGGCATTGTTTGGTACTCTTTGAAGGATTCAGATCGCTATTCAGTACGGAAAGTCGAGATGAAGCTTCGCAGACATGTTTGAGGAAAATGGATTTTTTCTCGACAATGAAATAAACTTTCAATAATATGATCGCCCATAAAACAATGAAAACATTTCATTGGTGGTCTTTACATTGACGTTGATGAAATGCAAGCGCCACATCTGTGACTCTACTTTTGAGGAATCTCTACTGTAGTGACCTTTGTGAGGAGCTTTACCTTGCGTGTTTTTGTTATACATGTGTAGATATTATTACATGTTGGTTGTCAATGTTCGTAACTTTGATTTAAATAATCCAGGCGTGATTTGTAAATATTATTAGAGATTGCACCACTTCAAAATGCCAAAGCTGCCAAATCTGCCAAAGCCTATATTTTCAGGAGCATCACTTGCTTATTTGTGTGACATTTTATCTACGATTTAACAATGTCAGTTTTAATATGCATTTTATCATTCTTTACGATTTCTGGGAATACGGAGCGGTATTTTTTAATTTGATATGTTCGGTATGCTGCTTCAAATAGTTGGTGCATTTTCAGCATACCGCGTGTAGCAGGTCAAATAACGCGCCAAAATGTAGAACTTGTTCCTTGCCAACTCTGCAATATGCTGAAACAATTGAAGCTCTGGGGTTTCGTTCCCATATAAGCATGCTCCTGTAGGCGTTTCTGGTTGGCGATGGTTTCGGTATTTTTAAAAAGTATACAGACTTTGTGCATTGCAATGTATATGTACTAGTCATAAACGGAAATTACCGAGCTTTGACGAATGCACAGAATGGTGTTCATCGTATTTGCGATTATAATTATGTAAAAGCCCCGACACATGTGTACCTATAGTTTAGCTTAGGTATATTGAAGTTGATGTTATCATTATATGCATTTTGTTGCCTAATGATGATGTTTTGGGTGTGTGGCGTTAAAAGAATCCATTTGTTCGAGGAAATCTATATATTCAACACAATCTGAACCTTATAAAATATTCAAGCATTAAGGTCAGGATCAATTCAAATTTAACGAGCCATGCTAGTAATGGACAAGACTGTACAATGTACCAGGCAATAAAAAACATAACATGGATCGTATATCGACGGTGCCGAACCAAAACCCCATAACTCAATTTTTGCGCGAAAACTTTTTTTGCAGCGTCCGCATCTGCTAGACGTCGCGCGCATTTCTGTCTTGTCGCCATTTAAATAGCAAATCCGATCGCGTTACTTGGATGGCACCAATACAGAAATGCGTAGGACGTCTCAAAAATTGAGTTACGGAGTTTTGGTTCGGCACCGTCGATATTGTGTTCATTATACTCTTGATTTAAGTATTCTATAAAGAGCAGAAACGTACAGTCGGTTGAACGGACACCGGGTGCATGTATAAAACAATGTGGACCATATTGTGCTTATAACATACAGAGTGGGCTCAAAATGGGATAAAGCTGTGGTCGTTTTATGCCTCTATGTAACATTGCTTTGGCCAATGCCGCACAAAACTACACTGTGTCATACTCAGAGCAAAAAAAACTATTAGAATAAACGAGTTTTTCTGGAGTAAGCATATCCAACTATTTGTCCCATTTGTATTCGCACATGTGACAATTTTTTTACCATTAGAAGGCATGGGGACTCCACGTAAAATAGTCCATATGATAAAAACTATTTGAGAGATTTCTTATGTGCAAACATATGTTGCAGTTTGATATGTCTACAAAATAATGCACTAAATTTCATAGTTGTATCTTTATGGGATCAGCCCCCTTTTTAAAGGTTTTTAACATGACTATCACTCACATTGAACAAAGAAGGAAATGAACGGATTTGATATCAAACTTGGTTACTTTCTTGTCCGTAGTTCTTTTGTTTCTCGGGGAATATATTTTGTGCAAACTTGATTAATAGTTTAATTTCTTCCCGTCAGGTTGGTGTTTTGATATAAGAAATGCGATAATTAGATCTGCCCCCTTTTTACGGTTTTTTAAAACAGGTAGCATTTTTTTTTAGTAAAAAAGTAATACACTTATTTAATTTGCACATTGTTAATTGTTTTATGACGCGCCCCGCTGCGATTGTCACAGCATGTGGGGTAATAAAAGTGGTACATTCGCTTGAAGGGTTATAACCGCTTTATTTCTATAACCGCTATATTTCCTGTTTACATACTTTATTATGATTTTAGAGATTTGAAACTAATACATGCATTAAAATAAAGTGAAATGTCATAAGCTCACGCATAATTTAAAATTAAAATAATTGTACAGTTGAGACATAAAAATGAAGAATCATATCATTCCTATGACACGTGTTAAATAAACTGGTTAATTGACACGTTGTACCACCTAATTGAATATATACGAATTGTAAAAATGAAAATTAAACAATAAAAAGGTGAGGAAAGGTGAGCTATTGACTGAATAATAAGAAAAACAAGAAGACATCTGATGTAAGCATACATTTTCTTTTTTTCATAATATAATAGAAAAATAAAAAGGGAAATGTTGTTTGGTAACTGTAAAGTAAGAATCACTGACCAGTACGTTAAATAAAAGTTCTACATTTGTTTTCGAAAATTCAATGAAAATAACGACGGTAGAATAAAACTATCATCTATCACTTGCTAATGATTCGCGCACTCAAGTTCACAAATGTTTTGTTTTAAAGGTCGCTAAAACTACATGCTTCTGTAACTGAATCCAACGACCTCTTTGTATGTGATATATGATTGATGTTATGAATTGATTAAAACAATCTTTGAAAGCACTTGTCCAACATAAATATAAGTTGAACAAATGTCTCATCCCGATATCTTGAAAAAAATATTTGTGACAGATAGAGGGAAAATGGGAGTTTTGTCGGGTCCGCGAGCGCGCGAATATTCTCTTATTTAATTCAAGAAAAAAATCTCTATTTCACGAACTTAAAATTGTCATAACTTTTTTATTTTTCAAGATATTAAAAAAACAGTTCCATAATTGTGTGGTCTATGACTTGAAGATGCAACTGAACAAACCGCACAACATCAGCAGTGGTTGCTAAATTTCATTTAAACTGTACTTTGTGATATTGCACACATACGCAAGCATTGTACATTTACTAGTAACCGTTTCTTTTTTTATCATCCATCGAATATGCATGATAATAAGTATACATATCGTCACATGTATTGCGGTTACTAGTATAACAAATGCCCATAAAAAAGATCCTGGTATGCATCATATACAAAATGTAAAAAATACCAAAAGTGTAACTGAACGCACAAAACCCCTCCAGCAAAGGATATACATTAATTTATACACTCCGACAACCCGCTGAGTTAGCATAGCGCGATTACGCAATCACGATAAGATCGATCAGATTAAAACCGGTATAACACCAGTCAAGGAAAGGTAACTGTGGTCGACTTGAAAACACACTCAATACAAATGGGACAAATAGTTGGATATGACATATTTTCATTCTTAAGAAAATATACTTATCACACAAATAACGTGATATTCCCTGTGATAACAAATGGCGGAACAATGGTCTCCAACACATGTGAGAACAAAATCCGGGAAAACGTAACGTCGATGGCTTAATATATTCGTTATTTCTGACGTTTTTTGACTCAATGGTATGGTACTATGGTAATGTGATCTCGTTTAAGAAATGTTGATCTCCAAAGACAACTCACGACGGATCCTATGTATACACGTTTTTTTGATAATTTGAAAAAAAGGCATGCCATTTCGATGGCTTAGAATAAGAAGGTCGTAACTACAAAATCGATATATTGTGAAAACAAGAGAAAACTGTCTGTAATTTATTCTTTACCTATGGAAAAACAAGTTTTTAAAACATCATTTTGGTCAACATGACAATTTCCGATTTTGATGAAAATAAGCTCATAAGAAGCTCTTGTGAAGCAGATTTCAAATATGTAAGTCCTAAGTAGTAGTTACGACCTTCTCATTCTAAGCCAGCGATTTGTAATAGTCAGCAAATTAACACATCCCCATCAGCTAAACCAGTACAAACATACTACGGATTGTAGATCTGTAACGTCATAAGGTGAGGGCGCACACGCGAAAACGGCACTACCCGCAAACGAAACAACGTCATCGGGTAAAGTATGCTTGAAACCTGTTGTCACGTCATTTCCGTTCGTTCCAGTCTAAATAATTCAAAACTGAGGGACAAGGCAAAAAAACCGAGACATTAGTATTTTCAAGTTATGTCGTTTTAAGGAGAATTACTTTAATATGTGCGAGTATACGTGAGTCATTTTATACTTAAACATGCATTTTTCAATAGATGTGTTGGTTCAAAAATTATTTCGATACTATGTTTAACCTTTACTTCATGATGAGGTTGAGTCTACAAAAATGTTCAAAATTACACAAAAAAAAGGAATTATAAAAATGTTCCTTTTTTGAAGGTTTGTAAATACGCCTTAACTTGCAACATAACATGAAACGTTCGGTCCTGTGCTTCTTTGATTCAATGCACAATCCCATAAATAGCAATATTCAATTCCGTGGTCAGAAACATTAAAATTGCAAATTGAGCAAATTGGTTATTATCGTGTGTTTGTTTGACATTAATGCTTGTATCGATTTGCTTAAAGTGAGAGTTATTTCATTCAAATGGAGCGTAATTTCGTGTTATAATCTAAAACGCATTTCATCTTGGCAATAAATTCCCCCTGAATTAATCCCACACGAACGGGGCATCGTATAAAACGATATTCAAATCGTGCCTCATGTCGTTGCAGAAGTAAAGCATAGTCTTAAGCCTAGGTCCCACTGAGCAAGGTTTGCCTAAACGATGTGCACCAATGTAAATAAATAAGCTTCGACAGACATCGAAAACAAATATTTCACAAATTTTCTGTATACTGACTCTTCCAAAGCTTTCAGTAATAGACCACGAGGACCCTTTTTACGAAGCCTTCCGATGCCCATTTATCAAATCGGGAGTACTTCGCCGATGTAAAAATGCTCAATGGGACATAGGCATATGCATGGTCTTCAAATACGCGCGGTAGCTATACAGCGGAACTATCTTCCGTTTTAACTCGTCGTTATTGCCTGACACGACAGAACACATCAGTTGCTATAATTGACTTTAATTCTAATCCGAGTTTACAAAATATTGTATGACTTTGATATCATCTGGTTAAATTGATAATACGGGTATGACTTTCACATCGGCTAGCTCTTTAACGGGCGCATTTTCGGTCTTTTACCAGTGGGTCTATAACCATAATGGTACACTTTCCCTGGCTCACGAAAATTGGTATTAGGGAAAAGAATATTAATATGTGAGCTAGGGCGTGCGCTTTTGGATCGAGAGGTCCCGGGTCGAACCCTCGCCTTGACCACAGGTTAATTTCTCTGAGCCAGACCCACATGCTCCATTTCACCAAGCAATAAATTGGTACCTGTGAGGACAGTGTCTATTCATGGGCACCGCAGATCGATATTGGCTGCCACGCACACAGGAGAGAAATAGTCTCCACGGGGAGACACGAATGTAGGTTTCCATTGGTAGCCCATTGATCAGGGGAAGTTAAAATCTCAAAGGGTGCTGGGGCCATGGATGGCATTGTTGAGAGATGCAATCAGAACGAAGTAAGATAAATGCTAGTAGTTACGTAATCGGTTATGTCATTAGTGCCTTCTAGTTCGAAGGTATTTCATCGTCAGTATTTTTCTACATATCATCTGTTGTCTTCTTTTCCCAACGTCGTGGCTTACATACTATAAGGTACGTGCTGTGATAAGAGTTTTGCATGACACGAAATCAACATCGCGTGACCCCATCCGGCCACTTCGAGTATCACCAACGCTACTTTCATATGACACGGTCGCACATGGCTCATCTTAGTCTTACTCACGTATGATACAAATGCATCTTCATGTGACACATTTTTCATTTAATTTAGATACCTTAAAATCCGAGTTGTAATTCGCATGACACAATCGGCACCCATTTTACGTAATGCACATTGCACAACTTCATGTATAGTTATTTTAATCGTTTCCGTTTGCAGAAAAATAGATGCAGTTACACATATACAATGGGTTTGTGGTTTGTATTGAAGCACTCATGTTATTTTGTAAGCAAGGGAATTAACTGCTACGGCAATTTTGTTCAATCTCATATCCAGTGATCTCCCCTACTATCTGTTCTTGCATCCTGCGAATTTACGTGTTGCAAATCTAGTACTAGTATTTTTGCATTATGTGTTTCAAAAATGGAAACGCTCAGATATAAATCGCTAGCATAGAATGAGAAGGTCGTCACTACTACTTACGACTGGTACTTACGACTTTAAAGATCATACGTTTTTGAAATATGCATCATAATGCGCTTCTTATGAGCCTATTTTCATGAAAATCGGTACTTGTCATGTTGACCAAAATGAAGTTGTAAAAGCTTGTTTTAACATAAGTCAACAGTGATTGTATGACAGTTTTCCTTGTCACGTTCTCAACAAATTGATTACGACCTACTCATTCTAAGACAGCGATATGTGATAGATTGCTACATGTAACCAGGAAGAAAGCACTATTCCTATTTTATTACAATATTTTTTAGCTTAGTATTGATCTCATATTCAGACCCAGATTGAGTAAAAACTCCATTTGAGTTGAGATTTCTACTTGAGATGCTGCGGGAGATTGATGCCAGATCTACGTCGTATACATGTTGAACGTCTTGTAATTTCGTTACCAGGATTACCTCTGTTTAGTCAGTTTAAATTAAACCAATGCATTATATCCATCAAACTTCAAGTCGTAGCAGCCTTTAACTGCGCCAAACGCAATCCTTAGGGTTTGTCAGAGACAATAGATGACTACTAACATGGAGATGGATTAAAACGTGTCCGTGTTTTGAACGACGTCATAGAAGTCTTCAGCGTAGAAATGAAAATTGAGTTTTCTGCAGATTGCTTCAACTTAGTTTGTAAACATGGTGGTGTAGGCAGTATTTTGTTTGGACGTTACGCTAAAGAGGTCAACTAAAGGACTAGTTCTGAAAGTTCACCATTGATGCAAACTGGTTGGAAATGCTCCTACAAACAAGTCCTTGTATCGATAGTTACAGTACAACCTCACCAGAACGACCCTCTTTACAACCTCTCCAGAACGACCCTCTGTACAACCTCTCCAGGACGACCCTCTGTACAACCTCTCCAGGACGACCCTCTGTACAACCTCTCCAGGACGACCCTCTGTACAACCTCTCCAGACCGACCCTCTGAACAACCTCTCCAGACCGACCCTCTGTACAACCTCTCCAGAATGACCCTCTGTACAACCTCTCCAGAACTACCCTCAGTACAACAACATCTTAATATGATAACTCTTTAAAAATTAAGTAAAAACGTAATTATTTTCTATAAATTTAACCTCTGTAATAATAATAGAGCAACAACATCTAAACAACGGCACATATTTGCAGCTCCAAAATAAGAGTGTTGCTCTTCAAAGGATGTACTGCTTTGAATATTTGGTTACCAATGCTCCAATCTACGCTGATATCTGGCAGTAAATGAGCCTGAAAAGCATACCTGCCAAGTACTCCTATAAAAAGTGGAGTTACTCCTATTTTCGTTGTTTAATCCTGGTTTTCGAAGTTCACCTAACTTTGAACAAAGGTACATTAAAATGATTCATTTTATGATCTTCTTTCTCATATGTTTAACCACTAGAATTAACAAATTCCTTGTTTATAGATCTAAATCCCTTTTATATCACATTTACGTGCATCTTACATGTATGACCTGTTTTACTTCACTCCTATTTTGGATTTAACAAACTTGGCAGGTATGCCAAAAAGTAGGTGTCTCAGAACAGCCTGATCTTTATAATAATACACAGGCTATCTGCTATTCTGAAGCAGTGTTCAAGTCTTATTATAAGACTTTAATAGGGGATTTGGACTTTTGTTTATTTGGCTTATGCGTGGGCATTTCTCAGTGTTGTTGTGTTGTGGTGTTTCTGATTTCTGTGCTCGACTGGTTAGGTTGAGAGCTGCTTCCCCTGTCCGATTTCCTCATACCTTTTTGCAGTATAACACGTTTAATAATGTGACAAATAAACAAACACACTGTTCAAAATATCAATCTTGATTTTATTTATAGTTTTAACACGAGTGCTAACATTGCAATACATGACGATGTAACAGTACTATGTACATATATCCAAACAGTACGATAAGATGTCATTGAAAACAGCGACCACAAACTCTCATGTTTATATGCATATCTAGGTACTCTTATATCAAAGCACTGACAGAAATTCCAATCTCATTAAAATCAGAACCCAACATTTGCTCCATTACCTAATGCTGCTTGTTAAAGCTATTTCAGCGTAAAGTAGTGAAGCGAAATTATTGGTTGGATTTTAATGAGATTGCAGAAATTCTAAACTTATGTTCAAATTTAAATTCTTTATATAATACTTACATGGGCGTAGGAGCAGGGGGGGCCAGGGGGGGCTAGGCCCCCCCAATGTCTGGACCGGGGGGGGGCCAACATATCTTTTGGCCCCCCCCAATAATTTAGACGAATTTTATAATTTACGACCTAATATATCTCGTTATAGGCAATTTGCCTTCAGTTCTTGGTAAAAACGTATCAAAAAATTTTCTTTGCTCGCTTCGCTCGCAAATAACTTATTCAAATACCTCATCACCCATTGTTTTCAAAAATACACTTGTGACATTAATTGTACTCGTAATGTCCCCCAACCCTCCTATATGACTTTGGGACGTTGTCAATTATATATAAAGCCTTTGAAACAAACGTTTTCTACTTTTAAATTTTATGCAAACACTTAATTGTGTTTTTGTAAGAACTTAAATTCCCTGCATTAAGGTCCTTTTTGAATGCAAAATAAGGTATATCAGAACGCCTAGAATGCACTAGATTTGTCTATAGTTTAGAAAAATTTCATGAGGGCTATGCCACTGGACCTGTGTATACTTGAACGGATTAACTTCCAGTTAAGACGTAATTACTTAACCAAATGACCACAGAACCATAAACTCACAGTTAGTATATAGATATAGGAGTGTTTTGGACGTTTCAGAGTACAGTTTGTTTGTAGAATAGTTTTGTGCAAATTTTTTTTTACCCCAAGTTGCCAAATGTTTGGCCCCCCCAATGTTGAAGACGCTCCTACGCCCATGACTTAAACAACTGCATGGTCTTTAAGAGTAGAGTTCATTTACTGAATTAGTTCCAGTAATACACGTCAATATACCACAGTCACACTTTGCAGTTGTTAAAGAATTATAAAAGACTTTCGGAAGGAAAGTTTTATATTTCAGTAAGTACACTGCTTTGATGAAACAGTTTCCACGGCAACTATATAAGTGGATAATGTAATGACATGAAAATATTGGCAATTCTTATTTTGCCTTATAGCGTTTATTCTTTACAACAAGATTTACAAGTTTATTCAGAATATTAAAGTTCAACATATATCACTATAAGATTGTTTAGGTAAAAAATGAAATATAGAACTCTGCAAGGAGCCTTTTCAAAATCACTTAATATTTCCACACACCAAATGCAGAATATTCATTTCACCCGCATATTTTCACATGAATATTTTTTTCAACACTTATATATAAAACAGGTAGAATTTTGATACACTTTTCATTTGTATGTTGTCTTTTTTCAAAAATGGAAGAAAGCAATGCTTTTGAATCAAGAACATGTCAAAAATGTTAAAATGAAAGTTTAAAAAATATTTGATATTTTAGGAAAAAATAACCTGATAATAAGTCTAAAACTATGAATTAAGACATGACAAATAAAAATTTCCTTTTGGACAAAATTCAGTTACAAATATGTAAATATATTAGATTTGATCTCGACCAGAATTCATACAAGTTCTTTGATTTGCATGTTTTGGCATTGTTAAGTATTTTATAGTGCAATGTACCTTAATCTAGTTTCCTAGAATCATTTCGCGTTTTTTTTTGTAATTTGGTCGTAGAAGTTACATTATACAAGTTAACATCTTAATACTTTACATTATTACAATGTACTCAACGCAAGCAAGTTAATTCCCTTGTCATTTTAGCACCTTAGGCCCCAATCTCACGAAAAATCTCAATGTGAGTTAAATATCATCTCAAATATTGCCATGTATCTATGAGTCATTTACCATGGGAGGCTAGGCTCAAATTTGACATTATAACTGGAATATTTCACAAGATCACAGGTCAAATTTATTTCACAATCAGCAAACTCTCAATTTGAGATTAGATTTTTACTTGAGAAGCTTCAAGTGATCGGCTCCTGGTGTCTGTTGCCTAACAAAGCCCTACTGAGCACTTTCATTCAGTTACCTCATGTTCATTTACATACAGATGGCATGGATTACCTCCCATGGAAAGTGCTATGTAGCAATTTGCATTGGCAACAGACACCTGCAGTATCTAATGCCAAGGGAGTGAACTCTTGTGTAGAAATTAAAAAAGATGATTTTAAACTCTACTGACTGCATCAAGTTCACAAACTCATACCCAGGTGTGGATACTTGGTTCTTATTTCTTTACCCAAATATGAATGTTACACAATGTAATTGGTAATGTAGATCAAAAATTATACAAATGTCCAAAATACAATGTACATACATGTAGCTAGATTTCAAAGCTAGACAACTTACATGTTGTTAAACGTAAAGTGCCCCCCTATGGTCACTACATTTCAATCTTAATTGTCAAGTATGAAGGTTTTCTATGATCAAAAATGAAATTGTTCATGATCACATACAACAATGGTCACAAATATGTTTCTGATGTTTGCCGTAGTATTTTATTGCTTACTATAACAAAAGGGTTTGATAAAAACACTGTGCAAGGGGATCACATTCACAAATTGTACTAATAACACCAAGTTGATGATAAACATCTGAGAATCTAGATCTTTTCTCTTAGGGGGAGTCTAACCACTTGTAATCAAAGAAGTTAACACCTGAATTATTTTTGGGTATATATTTTTTATATTGTTATTATTATTTTTATAAAAATGCTGAGCTTAGCCTTTTTTTGCCTGTCAGCTTTCTGCTGAAATATGGCAGGCATATATGTGTGCCTGACCACCTGTATGAACGGATTTTAAGTCTTACAATGTTGGTAAAGATCATTTCAGACCCCTCACCTTGGACACTTTATCATCTACAAACAGCAAAACACACACACACAAATGCACATACAAATTACAATGAAAGCAAAAATGTATTTACATCATGATTAAACTTAACGTCTTTTTATTTTATTTATTCATATATGTGAATGCAAAATCTAACATTAAAGCCACAATATTATATTTGCTCACCATTCCACTGGGGACCAACAACTTCTCCACGTGTGGAAGAAAACCGAAATGATGCCCAATACTAACAAAGGGCAAAAGAAGAAAAATCATTGTAATGCACAATATTTATCAGGAATGAAAGAATACAAGCATTTGGAAACAAAAAATATGCGTAGACATTGAGCATATGAAAAAATCAAAACACATTTATTTAAATAGAGTTTTCAACATTTTGTTCTTATAAAAATGAAAAACAAATTGCACAAAAAACATGAACACAATAATCTTTCATAGCATCAAGCCCTGTCCCCTAGGTTCCCCTGATCCCTTCCTGCCCTGCCCCCTAGGATCACATAATCACTTCCTGCCCTGCTCCCTAATCCCTTCCAGCCCTGCCCCCTAGATTCCCCTAATCCCTTCCAGCCCTGCCCCTAGGATCCCCTAATCCCCTTCATATATCATTTCCTTATCTCAAACTATGGCCGCAAGATGTTTGGCCTCAGATTTTTATCTCAAAATCTTAATTTACTTTTTTATCTGCATGCATTAACAGGCCCTTATATAGCCACGCTGAGGCACACTGCACGAGGCATTTGAGAAATTGATAAAAATGAATGTCTTTCCATGAAAAGGAACTCCCTAAAAAGTCTCAAAAGAGATTTGCCTCAGTCCTTTTGTGTCTCAAGATACGGCCTTGATTACATAATCATGACCAATACATGAGTTTCTAAATTAACTGGTTCTTAACACAAGTCAACCGTATTCAATGGATTTACATAACGGACAAATAGAGAAGCTCTGATCAATGTCCGGTGAGAATAATATTATCAGATGAGGTGATAATCAGTCGGGTGGCGAAGTTTACAGTCCCAGTTTAAGAATGCACAAACCAAGTTATTTATTCCATAATATTGTGGCTTCGAATGTTACATTATTTGTAACATATTGAAATAACCTGTTCACACATTGGCCAACTCACATGAGGTCTGTCGATTAAAAACAAAATGATAAAATTTCATAAAGAATAATAAATGTCTTAGGTAAGAAGTGTTTGGCGTCTTGAAGTGTTTTTCCCAAACTAATCCAAATTATAAACACATAAATTTCGTAGATAAAGTATGAAGACCCAAGTTGATCAGCAATAATTTTATGTTTCAAAGGTGTATTTGGTTCAGTCAGATACATATATAATGGAAATAAAACAAAAAAGTAAAAATTATAAAACTCATCAAAGCAACAATACAATATTTACAAAATGTATGATAAAGACTTCTGTACAGTTAAACCAATAATCATATCGATGGCTTAGAACCAGAAGGTAGTAGCTCCTACTTACGACCTTATACGACTCATACGTGTTTGAAATCTTCTTCACAAGGCGCTTCTTATGAGCCTATTTTAATGAAAATCCAAAATCGTCATGTTGACCAAAATGAGGTATTAAAAACAAGTTTTTCCATAGGTTAAGAGTAAATTTCAGTCAGTTTCCTCTTGTTTTCTCAATATATCAATTTTGTAGTTACGACCTTCTCATTCTAAGCCAGCGATATACATAGGTAATTTTTATTCAATGATTGCGAACATTTTAAAAATGTCACATTTTTTCACAGGTAACTGTATCATTGATAATGAAAAAAAGAAATGTTTTGTAAAATATTTATATTTCATTCAAGGTCGATTTGTATAGAAATTGACAAACCAGTCACTGTCACCAGGTTCAATTTGTTTTTAATAAAATATGGCCTTAGAAAAATATAAAATTTACAAAAAAAAATATTTTTCTCGTTTTTGTCTTTATCAATGATACTGAGTTACCCGAGATTTTGATGATAAAAAAACAACCCTGCAATATACCAGTCACAATGATGACTCAACAAACTGCCATCTTTCCCATGCTCTAGTTAACTTTGTTCATTCAGGTTTAACATCGGTTAGCCCTTATACAGTTTAATTGGTATAATTAGCATGTGAAATGCCTTTGACCATATATACAGCTAGCAGCCAACTCAATGAACCAGTTTTCAAGAACTGTATCCTAACCAGTTTTCAAGAACTGCATCCTAACCAGTTTTCAAGAACTGTATCCTAACCAGTTTTCAAGAATTGTATGCTAACCAGGTTTCAAGAACTGTATGCTAATCAGGTTTCAAGAACTGAATGCTAACCAGTTTTCAAGAACTGCATCAGATCCTTACCAGTTTTCAAGAACTGAATCCTAACCAGTTTTCAAGAACTGAATCCTAACCAGTTTTCAAGAATTGTATGCTAACCAGGTTTCAAGAACTGTATGCTAACCAGGTTTCAAGAACTGAATGCTAACCAGTTTTCAAGAACTGCATCGGATCCTAACAAGTTTTCAAGAACTGCATTAGATCCTTACCAGTTGTCACAGACTGGAGTCCAATCAGGTTTTCCTGGACTGCGGCCTGAACCAGTACTGACTTATTCATTCCATAAGGACCCAACAGCATGTCCAAATATGGATTTTCGTGGGAATAGTATGACCAATGGCAACTGGGATTAAAACACAGATCACCAGAGTAAAAAGCCAGTACACAAACCACTGGACTTAAGTCTCTGCATCCTGTTCTATCTATATAACATCACTTTATTGTTAAAACAAATGAACATAAAATGTACTGACTATTCATTTTAAAAATTTGACTATTTTTTTAAAATTTCATTGAATATTCATTATTGCATTTTAATTATTTATTTTTTTCATTGATATTTTTTCTTCTGACCATAAGTAAAAGGGGTGCTTAAGAAACACTGTGCCCATTTAAATGGAGGGTCCACTATTATTTTAGTATACATGTATATCTGACATAGCATTTTAAGTGTAATTGGGGAAAAACTCTCTGAAATATTCAGTAGTGTTTGGACATATCAGGATTTTTTTTATTTGTAGAATTTAAAAGTGTAGGCCTGAACCTATCTTAGCCCAGACATAATGTGCAAAATTATGAAACCATGCTAGTCATTAATACTGAATTTGCACACATATTCTGGTCCTTGATTGATTACAAGTATAAAAAGTCCCTTCAAATTCAGATAGTAAAATTCACAATCCAGGTTGTACATTGTATTAAAAATCTCAACTAAAAATTAAAGCTATTTTTTTCAAACCAACAACATGCTCATTGTAGTTTTTGACAAATATGTTCACTTCAGTTGTGGGTACAAATCGTCCCCAGCAGCTCCCCCTACTGGTACATTATCTCCTCCATTTTGTTTGCCAGTTTCAATGTTATCAAGTTCAAGGTCGTCCAACTCATGATGATGTTTATCAATCTCTGCTAACTCATGTGCTGACAAGTGAGCTACCACAGCTGCCCCGTAACTGTCCCCTAGCACATTGACAGAGGTCCTCAAACGGTCCCTAAAACACACAATACACACAATATAACAATACAAATGTGAGATAGTTTAATATTCATTTTATTTCAAAAGAAATTGGATTGGGCAAAAGGCTTGGCCTATATGAGCCCTCTCCTTACATGTTGAAATTTCGAAATAACTTTAGTTATAGAAGGAGCAGAATGACGATTTGATGTCAAAGGGGAAGGGGATATATAAGACAGAATGGGTGGTCATTGGTAACAGAAATATGGGATAGAAGATGATAAAATGAATTAATATGTGTAATGGAAGTTGATCTTGGATAACCAGAGATTAACAGCAAAAAAAGGAGTAACTCCACTTTAGAAGGAGTACTTGGCAGGTTTGGGAGGGGTGGGAGGGGGTAAGGATAAGACATAGAACAGGTGGTCCCTAAGGACATGTCCCGTTAATATTTGCCTTGGCCACAGGAGGTATAAATAACATTTAACACAAATTTTAAAGTTGTATACAGAGAATGATTCAAACTTTCAAATACAGACAAATATAAATGCGACCTTGAAAACCTGAAAAACGTGGTACCATGTAGTGGATTAATGCTACTGGCTTTTAATTATGCAGGTTTTTTTGCTGTTGAAGGCAGTGCCGCACCAATAAAGCCTCCACGATTATTTTTTTGCTTTTCAACTCTCCATCAGAAATAAAGCCTGCTATCTAATTAAAGTAACAGCAGATCTGAATAGAAGTTTTATCTTCAGCATTTAAACCGTGCTATACAGTATATGCAATCTTGCAATATTTATTAAAAATTAAATTCAAAACCCATTCTGGTTAAAACTTACAGGAACCAGTCCACGGCCAGAATGAGGCTAACATCTTCAACAGGAAGTCCAACAGATGTCAACACCATTAACATTGTAACCAGTCCAGCACTTGGAATAGCAGCAGCACCAATAGCTGCACATGTTGCTGTCAAACTGAAAAACAAACGCAAGAATCATGAAAAATTTATGAAAATATAAGCAGTGTAACAAGTCTATGAATGTGTCTAATGCTACCTATTACATATATATTGAAATAACCAGTATTGGATAAATTTCACGAACCCTTGACCTCTTCAGAGCAGCCCTCCAGACAGCAAGAGTTACTACCATCTTTAAACAACGAACAGTAAAAATTTTGTTCCTGAAGTAACCGTTTACAATAAATTTTACCTCTACATAGCAACAACCTCTGTACAACAAAAAAACTTGTGTTTCCAAAAGTGTGCTTTTGTAGAGAGGTTGAATGGTAAATACTAACAAATCAAGTACCAATTTGAAAGTCTGCTTTCAGACAACTAGGTGTCCATTCATCCGACTGTAAATGTATATCCCTGATCATTGAGAGTTGCAGGCCTACAGCTACCCTTGGTGACTATGGCAGTAACAGCTCTTAGCTTTTGAGCCTCTTAGTCTCATACTATAAAATCACTGAATTTTGATGCATACATGCCAGATCTCCTGCATGCTAGAACCTTGAAATTTTTGGTTTGCATGATGAAAATGATATCAAATATTGATTTAAATAGCTTTATGAAGCATGCATGGTAATGTCCTGCAAGTAAAATAAGTGAGACTGCATATTAACTTCATTTATTTAAGTTTAAAGTTTGAGCAAAAAAAATCTCCTGCATAGGCTTCAGGAAAATATGGCATGTATGTTGATAGGATGAAATTTCAAAACAAGAGGGCCTGAAAGGCCCTAGGGCGCTCACCTGTTGCACATTGGTCTAGGTATCAGTACAACCTACATTCTGACCATATAAATTTCATGAAGATTGGATCAAAACGGTGACCCCTGGAGTGAACACAATATTTTTCTAAGATTTGACCTAGTGACCTAGTTTTTGACCCCACATGACCCAGTTTCAAACTTGGCCTAGATTTCATAGAGAACAACATTCTGATCCAGTTTCATGATGATTGGATCAAATTGATGACATCTAGAGTGTACATAAGGTTTTTCTAAGATTGGACCTAGTGACCTAGTTTTTGACCCCACATGACCCATCTTCAAACTTGGTCTATATTTCATGGAGAACAACACTCTGACCAAGTTTCATGAAGATTGGATCAAAACGGTGACCTCTAGGGTGTACACAAGGTTTTTATAAGATTTGACCTAGTGACCTAGTTTTTTACCCCACATGACCCAGTTTGGAACTTGGCCAAGATTTCATTGAGAACAACATTCTAACCAAGTTTCATGAAGATTGGAACAAATTGGTGACATTTGGAGTGTACACAAGATTTTTCTAAGATTTAACCTAGTGACCTAGTTTTTGAACCCACATGACCCAGTGTTGAACTTGGCCTAGATTTTATGGAGAACAACATTCTGATTATGTTTCATGAAGATTGGAACAAATTGGTGACATCTGGAGTGTACACAAGATTTTTTTAAGATTTGACCTAGTGACCTAGTTTTTGATCCCACATAACCCAGTTTCGAACTTGGCCTAGATTTCATAGAGAACAACATTCTGATCAAGTTTCATTAAGATTGGATCAAAACTGTTGCCTCTAGAGTGTACACAAGCCAATTGTTGACGGACGACGGACGACGACGACAGACGGACGGACGAGGGTGATCACAAAAGCTCACCTTGTCACTATGTGACAGGTGAGCTAAAAAAAATACCATTTAGATCGGATGTTAATTTGTGGATTTAGTATTTCAGGTTATAAATACAAGGGTCAAATTTTTTTTCGATGGGATTTAGATAAAGTGGTGCATTATCTGTTATTTATGCACAGTGAAAATAAGGCATGGCCTAAATGTGGATTGAACTTGAAACCTCTTAATCACAAATTATCACAACTGACTACCCACCACACAAAAGGCTCAGAACAGAACAGAACAGAACAGAACAGAACATCTCTTTTATTCTTTCTCAATGCAAACAAACACCCCAGTGAAAATGATACTGAAATTTCACTGAAATTTCACAAAATTTCAGTGAAATTTCAGTAAAATCGTCAAATAACACCAAATTTCACCAAATCGACTAAATTTCACCAAATTTCAGTGAAATTTTGACTGAAATCAACTGAAATTTCAGTGAAATATTAAATCTGAAGGATTTTATTTTTCACTGAAATTTCACTTAAATCATTTTTATAATCTCAATGAGATTTCACTTCAAAATATGCTTATAATATATTGATTGGCTTTCCCCTGTGAAAAAAAATTCATGAGTTCATGAACACTTCATGAACTTCATGAAGTGTTCATGAAGTGTTCATGAACAGACACACGATGTTCATGAACTTTCATGTTCATGAACTCCATGTTCATGAAGTCTCTGTCAGGTTCATGAACAAGATTTCATGAACTTCAAAGTTCATGAATTATTCATGTAACTTTTCATGAATTATTCATGAACTTTGAAGTTCATGAACTTTTCACAAGATTTGACCTATTGACCTAGTTTTTGACCCCAAATGACCCAGTTTTGAACTTTGCCTCTTTGACTTTGACCCAAAGGAATATTACTGAGAAATTATTTTAAAATCAGGTAACAAATAAGAGGCTTTGTTAATGGGGCTAAAATTTGGGCCTACTTTTATAGGCCCTCATATTTCCTGAACGTGTCTCACAGTAAACAACCACTGATGGCAGCACATGGTTTATCTTCTGTTAGAAAAAATTTGTTTTTGTTTTTCCTGTTTTTAAGATGGTGAAATAAATGAACAAAACACCCAAAAGGTAAAATTTATTAGTGGTCAACTTTAATACTTGTTGTTTTAAATTTATGATGCATTAAATCAGCAGCAATGCATGTTCCAGTTTGTACTTGAAACTTTCAATATTTCGGACAAATTTTTCGGATAATGTACTTTATTTGTACCGAATAATACTTTGATTGTACTTTAAATTTACTTCTGTTTTACTGTTTAATAATGTATTGATATTTTAACTATTATCAAAATGCACAGCATGGCTTTATATACATTTGAGTTTGGGCAGATTATCAAAGGGATGTTAAAGCTACTTGAGTTATTAAAATTGAACAGTTGTGTTGGAAAAAAAGGAAAAGAAATAAAAAAAAGATTTGTGTCATTGCCCCTGCGAAAGTTTCAAGAGCAGTTCAAGAAAAGTTCTTGCACTGTCCAAGAACAGTGTTCATAAATTGTACATGAACTGCTCTTAAAGAGTTCAAGAACTGTTCAAGTGCATTTTAAGAAAAAATGGCCGCTTCATGAATCTCCAGTTCATGAACTTATTCATGAATCTTCAGTTCATGAACTTATTCATGAATCTCCAGTTCATGAACTTATTCATGAATCTCCAGTTCATGAACTTATTCATGAAAGAGAGATTGGCGTTTCATGAATAAAACCGGAGATTCATGAAGCGGCCATTTGTCCTTCATGAACAGTTCATGAATTCGTTCATGAACAAGATCATGAACTTGTTCATGAATATTTCATGAATAGTTCTTGATTTTTTCACAGGGGTTATGTTCTTAGTCAATTTTGAATAGGTTGTTTCAATGCTTTGAGGGACTTTTGATAATTGAGTTAAAAGTATTTTAACTGGGCCAATCTTTAAAATGAAATAGAAAACAATTTGTATATTTTGTTTTTGTTATGATATATTTTTAATTTGTTGATATTTAAATGAAAAACAACTAAATCATGAGAATTTCATTTAAAAAATGGATTCACATGTGATTTGTTGTTTTAAATTCATATAAATGCAAGATTTTTGTGAAATTTCAGTGAGATTTTTGTGAAATTTCGATGGGATTTCACTGAGATCTTGATGGTATTTTGCCCCTTTCTTTCAGTGAAATTTTAATGAAATCTCACTGGAATTTGGTGAAATTTTGCTGAGATTTCTGTGAAATTTCACTGAGATTTCAGTGAAATTTCACTGAGATGTTACTGTTATTTTGCCCCTTTCTTTCAGTGATATTTCACTGGGATTTTAGCGAAATCTCACTGAAATCAAGGTGAAATTTCAATCAATATTTTCACTGGGGATGCATGCCCACAACTCACTCTAGTGAAATCAGGTTAATTTGGTCTGCATTACACCACAGTCAGTATGTAAGGCTGACAAACAATTGCTATAATTAGTGAAACAATTCCCACAGTAGAATTATTCAACACAAACAATGATTATCAGCAAATCTTGAAAAGACAAACATATCTACTGGACAGCAACTTGGCACAGATATATATAAGTGGCATAGACAATGTTGAAATTCTATAATAGAAATACCAGTGGACTGTAACATCATTAATTTTCGTGGGGATTATATTTCGTGGTTCACCTTCAATAACGAAATCAAATCCCAACGATCAAAAATTTTGTCCCATCGAAATCAAACAATTTTACAGTAACTTAAAATCCAACAGCATGGTATATTATCTTCGAAATTGATATGTTAATTTATATATAGTACTACGTACAGTAACTGTAAAACCTAGGCTATGCATAGTGTCTCTCTGTAGAGCAATAATCTCTCTATAACAACACCTTCAAAATGTCCCTTAAATGTCCCAAAATGTCAACTACAAGCTGATATTTACAAACATATATAACCTCTGAAGAGCAGCAACCTCTAAAGAATGGCCAAAATTGGCAGCTCTGTGAGTGTGTTACTCCACAGAGGCTGTACTTTATCTTAATAGCAACAAGCTCTAAACAGTGGCCAAAATTGTCAGCGCCCAAAAAGTGTTACTCTTCAATGATTGCATGGGTTATCCTAACTGACACCAGTCCGTTTTAATAAAATAAAGGCCAACACACTATGTTTTTGGTATATTTTAAAGAGCGCCCAGGATAATGTAACAGGCTGAAAAATTAGGTATAACTAACAAAGGTGGTTTAACCAAGTGTGCACAATTTATCAGTACTATTTTAGTATAGAATTGACCATGTGTGTTTACTTAAGAAACAAATTGACATTACACCAGTGGTCAATCAATACCCTTTAAATCAATTTAGCGGTAAATTATAATCACATGGTCAAAAGGATTCACTTGAAAACCTTCGCCAAGCAACCTTTGATAAACAACAAGGTGAAACAACCTCTTCTCAGGCGTTATGTCAATTTTTCAACAGTAGGCAACTCCGGTCAATGCTTGAAAAATAGTAGGTAAAGTGTGCCCAGGATCATTAAAACTTTAAGTTATTTCTATAAGTTTTACAATATTCATGAGATTTTACACATAACCAAGTTGAAATCAGAGAGTTTATGCAGTTCAGTGCAAAAATGCACTACATGTTAATTGATAATTCATTTTCGATTGATCGTGAAAAAGTTCTACAACTAATTACATTGGTATTTTAATCACACATGTAACCTAGTTAATATCTGGTGGTTCTCATCTCAATGAGGGTATGTGAGAAGAGAAAGTAGTATCACATTTTCATGTGACGTCAAGCAAGGAAAAATACTGGTACAATTCTTAGTTTGTCTTTAGCATGCAGACTTCCTGCTCTTATAGAAGATTTTATGCATTTAAAGGAAACTTTCTACATCTAAAGAACTGTCTTTATACACTGAAATTAGACTTAAAAGTGACTTCCTATAACTTAAGTGGACATTCTGCACTGAAAGCAGACTTTCTATAACTTAAGTGGATATTCAGCACTGAAAGCAGGCTTTCTATAACTTTAGTGGACATTCTGCACTGAAAGCAGGCTTTCTATAACTTAAGTGGACATTCTGCACTGGAAGCAGGCTTCCTATAACTTTAGTGGACATTCTGCACTGAAAGCAGACTTTCTATAACTTTAGTGGACATTCTGCACTGAAAGCAGACTTTCTATAACTTTAGTGGACATTCTGCACTGAAAGCAGACTTTCTATAACTTTAGTGGACATTCTGCACTGAAAGCAGACTTTCTATAACTTTAGTGGACATTCTGCACTGAAAGCAGACTTTCTATAACTTAAGTGGACATTCTGCACTGAAAGCAGACTTTCTATAACTTTAGTGGACATTCTGCACTGAAAGCAGACTTTCTATAACTTTAGTGGACATTCTGCACTGAAAGCAGACTTTCTATAACTTTAGTGGACATTCTGCACTGAAAGCAGACTTTCTATAACTTTAGTGGACATTCTGCACTGAAAGCAGGCTTTCTATAACTTAAGTGGACATTCTGCACTGAAAGCAGGCTTTCTATAACTTAAGTGGACATTCAGCACTGAAAGCAGGCTTTCTATAACTTTAGTGGACATTCTGCACTGAAAGCAGGCTTCCTATAACTTAAGTGGACATTCTGCACTGAAAGCAGGCTTCCTATAACTTTAGTGGACATTCTGCACTGAAAGCAGACTTTCTATAACTTTAGTGGACATTCTGCACTGAAAGCAGACTTTCTATAACTTTAGTGGACATTCTGCACTGAAAGCAGACTTTCTATAACTTTAGTGGACATTCTGCACTGAAAGCAGACTTTCTATAACTTAAGTGGACATTCTGCACTGAAAGCAGACTTTCTATAACTTAAGTGGACATTCTGCACTGAAAGCAGACTTTCTATAACTTAAGTGGACATTCTGCACTGAAAGCAGACTTTCTATAACTTTAGTGGACATTCTGCACTGAAAGCAGACTTTCTATAACTTTAGTGGACATTCTGCACTGAAAGCAGACTTTCTATAACTTTAGTGGACATTCTGCACTGAAAGCAGACTTTCTATAACTTTAGTGGACATTCTGCACTGAAAGCAGACTTTCTATAACTTTAGTGGACATTCTGCACTGAAAGCAGACTTTCTATAACTTTAGTGGACATTCTGCACTGAAAGCAGACTTTCTATAACTTAAGTGGACATTCTGCACTGAAAGCAGACTTTCTATAACTTAAGTGGACATTCTGCACTGAAAGCAGACTTTCTATAACTTTAGTGGACATTCTGCACTGAAAGCAGACTTTCTATAACTTTAGTGGACATTCTGCACTGAAAGCAGACTTTCTATAACTTTAGTGGACATTCTGCACTGAAAGCAGACTTTCTATAACTTTAGTGGACATTCTGCACTGAAAGCAGACTTTCTATAACTTAAGTGGACATTCTGCACTGAAAGCAGACTTTCTATAACTTTAGTGGACATTCTGCACTGAAAGCAGACTTTCTATAACTTTAGTGGACATTCTGCACTGAAAGCAGACTTTCTATAACTTTAGTGGACATTCTGCACTGAAAGCAGACTTTCTATAACTTTAGTGGACATTCTGCACTGAAAGCAGACTTTCTATAACTTTAGTGGACATTCTGCACTGAAAGCAGACTTTCTATAACTTTAGTGGACATTCTGCACTGAAAGCAGACTTTCTATAACTTAAGTGGACATTCTGCACTGAAAGCAGACTTTCTATAACCTAAGTGGACATTCTGCACTGAAAGCAGACTTTCTATAACTAAAGTGGCCATTCTGCACTGAAAGCAGACTTTCTATACCCTAAGTGGATATTCTGCACTGAAAGCAGACTTTCTATAACTAAAGTGGACATTGTGCACTGAAAGCAGACTTTCTATAACCTAAGTGGATATTCAGCACTGAAAAGAGACTTTCTATAACTAAAGTGGACATTCTGCACTGAAAGCAGACTTTCTATAACCTAAGTGGATATTCAGCACTGAAAGCAGACTTTCTATAACTTAAGTGGATATTCAGCACTGAAAGCAGACTTTCTATAACTTTAGTGGACATTCAGCACTGAAAGCAGACTTTCTATAACTTTAGTGGACATTCTGCACTGAAAGCAGACTTTCTATAACTTTAGTGGACATTCTGCACTGAAAGCAGACTTTCTATAACTTTAGTGGACATTCTGCACTGAAAGCAGACTTTCTATAACTTTAGTGGACATTCTGCACTGAAAGCAGACTTTCTATAACTTAAGTGGACATTCTGCACTGAAAGCAGACTTTCTATAACCTAAGTGGATATTCAGCACTGAAAGCAGACTTTCTATAACTTAAGTGGCCATTCTGCACTGAAAGCAGACTTTCTATAACTAAAGTGGCCATTCTGCACTGAAAGCAGACTTTCTATAACTAAAGTGGCCATTCTGCACTGAAAGCAGACTTTCTATACCCTAAGTGGCCATTCTGCACTGAAAGCAGACTTTCTATACCCTAAGTGGCCATTCTGCGCTGAAAGCGGACTTTCTATAACTTAAGTGGACATTCTGCACTGAAAGCAGACTTAAAAATGACTTTCTATAACTAAAGTGGCCATTCTGCACTGAAAGCAGACTTTCTATACCCTAAGTGGCCATTCTGCACTGAAAGCAGACTTTCTATAACTAAAGTGGACATTCTGCACTGAAAGCAGACTTTCTATAACCTAAGTGGATATTCAGCACTGAAAAGAGACTTTCTATAACTAAAGTGGACATTCTGCACTGAAAGCAGACTTTCTATAACCTAAGTGGATATTCAGCACTGAAAAGAGACTTTCTATAACTTAAGTGGCCATTCTGCACTGAAAGCAGACTTTCTATAACCTAAGTGGATATTCAGCACTGAAAGCGGACTTTCTATAACTTAAGTGGCCATTCTGCACTGAAAGCAGACTTTCTATAACCTTAGTGGATATTCAGCACTGAAAGCGGACTTTCTATAACTTAAGTGGACATTCTGCACTGAAAGCGGACTTTCTATAACCTAAGTGGACATTCTGCACTGAAAGCAGACTTTCTATAACTTAAGTGGACATTCTGCACTGAAAGCAGACTTAAAAATGACATTCTATAACTTAAGTGGCCATTCTGCACTGAAAGCAGACTTAAAAGTGACTTTCTATAACTTAAGCAGACTTAAAAGTGACTTTCTACAACTTAAGCAGACTTAAAAGTGACTTTCTACAACTTAAGTGCAAATTCCGCAATGAAAGCAGACTTTCTGCAAATAAAGTTGAGTGTGCACACTTAAAGCAGACCCCATACCATTGAGCTATATATGTAGGAATTGCCTAAAAAAATGAAAATTATAATACTTGAAAACAGTTTCATAGTCGAAATTAATGTTTGGTAGAGAGTTTTTTTTTTGAGTATGCAAAGTGACAATAGCACACTTAATTATGTAATGAAAACCTTTTCTGCTTTATTTCTAAAGAAGTAGACGATTTAAGCAATAGAATAGAGTGAATTAGACTAAATGGTTGAGACAATCTTGCACTGCTGTAATAATCAGTAAGACAGATGATTGGCAACAATCCACAATGGCAGTGTTAGGGATAGTGAATTATTCATTGCACAAGATTTTAGACAGATGGAAGATCTGACAACATGATGACAATTTGTCTCTTCAGCGGAATTTTGTAGTATCTCTCTACTTACGATATAGTGAGATACAACCTTATAGCACCAAAGGGACGCACTGACGGCACTGTCAGTAAGATAGGAAATTAATACTGGACAATATATTAGATAATAATGTCAAGTGGATTCCAAGTGGATTCGAGATCCCAGTATTTTGGAAGGTTTAGAAGCAAGCAGTCAGAACAGTTACTGCCAATAACACTGAGTGCTTTTGAAAGTGTCTATTAATTAAGAAAACTGAGACAATAGGGACTGGCTGTGATGAATTAATACAATCATACAAAGAGGATAGAGCTATTTGTATAAGTTGTGATAACTTTTTGTAGGCAAATTAACTGACTGTGCAAATAGCATTGTATTTGTTTATAAAAGTAACGATAAGTATAGTTGTAGTCTTAATGTGTCTATGCTCCACTATCTCAGACAACTGAGACTTCATATGATAAGCTTTAATAAATTAGATTCATGGAATATAATTTTGATTTCTAGTGAAATACTTGAAATACACAGTCTAGTATGAACTGATTGTACTGACTGAAGTAAAGTGTGCCAAGGATAATATGATGTTTACAAACATTGACTGGATTGGTCTACTGTGGCAAAATTTGTAACTTAAATAAACATGCACGGTCAATAATATACTAAAATAACACTGATAAATTGTGTGAGCTTTATTTTTCCACCTATGTGGATTATTCCAAATTTTACTGCCTTTCTAGTTATCCTGGGCGCACTATATACTGCTTGGGACAGCAGGGGGTTATCCTGACTAAATGCTATAAACAGGCAAACATCTCCCAAAGAATCTCAATCTGAGCAAAATCTCATCTCAAATATAGTTATGTGTATTTGAGCAATTTTCCTTAAAGAATGTTGTTTCAAAATTGGTATTAGAATGGAAACAGTATTCAGAGGTCATTAGGGTGAATGCACATATCAATCTTTAGATTTATCTTAAATTAATTCAGACTCAGATTTTGACGAAATCTCAGTTGAGATTTTGAGATCTCCATTTGAGAGGGTTAGACTAGCGTTGTGTAATCGGACATTACTGCTTAAAGTGGAATAAAACCATGATGACAGTTTATAAGTACATGTATTTACCTGACAGTGAGTATCTGACCGAATGATAGATCTATTCCATTCATCTGGGCTATGAATATAGGTGCAACAGCCTCATATAATGCCGTACCATCCATGTTGATGGTGGCACCCACGGGTAACACAAATCTTGTCACACGTTTATCAATTTGCATCTTCTCCTCCAAACACTGGAATGTTACTGGTAATGTTGCAGAACTGAAAGAAAATTGAATCATTTTATAGCAAGGAAAATTTAACCCGATCTCTGACCTCCTATTAACATTATAGTACCGAAAAGCTGACCCATGCCTCAACCTTCCATTAGCATTAAAGTACAGAGAAGTTGACTCAATCCTCCACCCAACATTAGCATTATAGTACGGAGAAGTTGAAGTGAGCCTAGACTCACCATTAGCATTATGATACAGAGAAGTTAACCCGGATATTGACTACCATTAGCATTATAGTACAAAGACCTAGCCTACTGGCTGAGGATACAGTCCATGAAAATCTACTGCATAATATAACTTAAAACTTCCTGAGAAATGGTGTATGTAAAACCTGAATAAAAGATCTGAATGGTCACTCACAATTAAAGCAACTTCAGAGAAAACTTAAATATTTCGACTTAAGTAGCTAAATGTATTTCCCAAGAAACAAAGACGTTTTCTTTGTGGAATAATAGTACTTTACATATTACAGGTACTTCCAAATTATGTTAAAAATTAATCATCGTGATTTTCCTGTTTAGCTGAATTTAACAAAATTCTAGGTTTTCCCTTAACATGTTTTGTGAACACCACCCCAGTATATAATACAATTACCGATATTTATATAACTTTTTTTCAAACTTGTTCCCCAATCCTTTTTAGCTTGTAATTGATTACCACATGTTGTAAAAAGTTGTTGAATAAATACTGTTCAAACTAAATTACCTGGAAGCTGTAGCCAGGGCAGTAATCCATGCTTGGAACACAGCTTTACACAGAAGTAGTGGGTTCTTACGAGTAATGATGAAGTAGGTTAGAGGTAACGATACACATGCATGCACGACTAACCCTGCTACCACAGTAACAATGTAGAGACCGAGACGTGCAGCCACAGCCTGAATGTCGTCCAATTCCAGGATCTTACCCGCAATCAAGAACATGATACCGAATGGTGAATACCTGAAAATATAGTATCAGATCATAGTCATTATCTACTAGAACAACTACCGGTAGGTAGAGTTGTGTGGTTTTCATATTTTGAAATGGCAAAACAATTTTGTAAGTAGAGCATGCCGAGCATAGCCTTTATTTGCAAGTCAGCTTTCTGCTGAAATATGGCAGGCAGGCATATATGTATGTTTAAAATTAGAACTATGAGATTAGAATTAGATTAGAACCCGGGTCGCCAGATTAGACAGCAATCGCACTAACCACTGAGCTACAGAGGCACATTTTTAGATAATTTGTAGATAAACATACTTTATAATTTCCACCTAGAATTCATATCAATTTATGCATCTTAGTAATAAGTTGTTACAGAGAACAAGCATGGAAAAACTTTGTGATGCTGGGTTACCAGACAATGTACGCAGTATTTATATTTGGTCAGGAAACTCTGAATAATGTGATTATAAATTTCACAGCCAAAAGTCTCACCAGAGACCTCTTGACCCCTTTGTATTTTATGATATCAGTCATGAGTTTTCTTTGGAGATCAACATTTCCTAAACGAGTCTAAAAAACCTAAGTTATTCAGCGAGTCTTCAGTGAGCTAAATAATTTGTTTCTTGACGAGTTACAGATTTTGTTTATCACTTTACCATAGCTACCGAGTCAAAACAATGTCAGAAAAGAGAATAAAAGCCGGTGATGTTATGTTTTCGCGGTGATGTTATGTTTTCGCGGATTTGTTATCACACGTGTTGGAGAACATTGTTCCGTCATTTGTTATCACATGGAATATATATCACGTTATTTATGTGATAAAATAGTATACTTACCACATGACAAGTATGATGAGCTTCATAACAATTTCATTGAGAATATCAAAGAAACTGACCATAAGTTGACCACGTGGTCCCATCTTGCTCAGAAATATAGAAAATCCAACACAGAAACAGATTAGTCCTGCAAATAAAGATATATATCATATTCATTGCACAAGCACTGATTGGCATGAATGTATATCGCTGGCTTAGAATGAGAAGATCGTAAGTACTACTTGCCACCTTTTAAAGGGACACAACTCCAGTTGGTAAATTGCAAAGTTCATCCAAAAGCTCTCTTTTTACTTGACAAACCTAATACATTTATATACGAATCTAGAATTATTCGTCTACAAGAAAAATAATCGCATAACGTCAGTTAATTGCCTTTTAAACACCAAAAATATATTGCATGAGTAACGCAGTAAAATATATATATTTAACGTTATAGCATTGTATGGTGGTGTATAAATACTGGGAAAAGCCATAATTTAACCTAATTAATGGACGGTAAAACATGTTAGGGCGTTTTCATCAATTGGGCCTTTGATCATAATGTAAGTTGAAAGAATAATCTATGCATTTGTAAAACAAAGTTTTGTGATTAAACGCCTACGAAACATGTTTTTATCATCCAAATGGAGTTTAGTCGCTTAAAGACCGATATATATATATAAATTCAGCATCACAAGGCGCTTCTTATGAGCATTTTGTCATGAACATCGGAGCTTGTTATTTTGAAACAGCTTGTTTCACAATCGGTAAAGAGAAATTTTGGGATATTTTTGTCTTGTTTTCTCTAAACATTGATTTGGGCTACAACCTTCTCATTCTAAACCAGTGATATATGATAGAGTAAGATTACTAGAGGCATCAAAATACTGTGCTATGGAGTTAATTAAGTGTTCAAAATCTACTTATTTAGTATATCAATTAAAATCAGACACCAATATAGCACACAAACTTTTGTCTGTATTGTGTAATTCTGTGAATATAATGGCTTAAATGATATAATAAATGTGTGAAAACGGGCTAAAATTCACATTTAAATGATTATGGACAGTTTTTGTGGTTTTCTCTTTAAAGAAATCTTAAAGCAATCTCTGGGGATCACCTAAAACACCTTGTGGTTACCGTGCCCATGGTAAGAATCTTCAAAAACTCAATTGAGGGGCCTGATTGGCACCTAAACCAAATAGCAAAGTTGAGCTTTTACCTAGGACATTGATCCCGTTACCATACTGGAGTCCTTTCATCTCCATCGACTCCTCAAACTCTACAATCTGCTTGGTATAATTCCTGGTGAAGTTTGTAGCAAGTCCTGTTGTAGAGTTCACTAGGACACTTCCGTTATAGACGAGGTCAGGGATTGCTATGTAGTCGATACGTTTCTTCTTAACGGTAACATCAGAATAAGAAGTCTTCACATGCTGGAACATAGCTTGAGCCAAATTGTCAGGGAAAAAGTTTCTGTAAAATGTCAATGGCATATTCACAATGAGCATTAACCTTTAAAAGCTTGGGAAACAGTTGTGCTATACATCAAACAATCAGATTAAACTAAAATTACCGAAGTAATCAGCTCAGCAAAATGAATGATCCAACGACTTAATAGCCCAATGAAAAGTAAAATTGAAAGTGCTGAATTATGCAAATTCATTATTTGACATTATATACATTTTCTGACTTTCTCAGTACATACAGGTTAAGTTTGATAAATCTATGCCTATATAAGTGACGGTCAATGTCATTCAATTTTGATTACTAAAAAAATGTGTTGAATAAATATTTAGGCCACAGTGGAAACCTTGCTTTGATGTTTCAAGAAAATGTATGTTTTTGTTAACATTTCTGGACAGAGGGATGGAGTGATGAACAGACGAAATAGACAATAACTACATATATGCCTTCTGCATCAATACATGCAGGGGCAGAAAATAAATTATCAACATTTCATTCGTTCATTTAAATGTGAAAATAGACTAATGACCAATCAGAATGCATTGTAACATTTCAATGATTCAATAGAATTAGTAAGTAAACTATATGTTGACCAATCAGAAAAGCTTTAACATTCCATTGGTTCATTTCACTTTGAAAATAAACAACTGACCAATCAGAAAGCAACATACCTTATCAAGTCCAAGAAAGCATCCAATGAGGTGATTCTACTATCACCCTTAGCAACAGCAGTCTCATCCTTGAGTACGGGGTCTCCGGGATGTATGCTGACTACCAGTATCACACCAATAACAATAGCAAGGAAAGTAGTCCCGAAGTAATACAACAACGTCCGCAGTCCCATATGTCCACTAGCCTTAGCATCCAAAGACGACACACCTGTGAACAAAAAACAAAACTGAACTTTCTGCTGCCTAGGGAACTAAACATGTATAATAGTTCATGAATTAACTTTAGAGAAAAAGATATAAACAAATAAATCAACATTTCTATATTTGTCCAACTGAATTATAAGGAGACTTATTATTTTTATCTAGTCACATGAATTTGTGGTCGGCGAGACAGCTAGATGAAGTGTGCCTAGCAAAGGGAGATGATTAAGTCCTAACTGCAGAGCCACGAAATTCCAGTTCTTGAAGTGAATGCCCAAACCATTGAACAACGGAAGTCAGGTTTAACTATAAATTGAAAGTAGCAGGCACACAAAATATGAATCCACAAAATGCGGTCTTACCATAATTAATCATCAAATCAAACTTAATTAATTCTTTAAAGATGCATTCCCTATAACTTTGATCATTTAAATCGGCTCAGGAATATAAAACATTAAATGAAAATCATTCTTGCTTATTACCTAGAAAAGAATGAAAATATATTTCCGTTACAAGCTAAAATAGCCACGAGTTGTTTCCCTTTGACCACATGATAATAAATCGCTGGAAGCGATAAATTATTATTGGCGATTTAAATATATTTTTGACATTATAGAAAATGATAAAGACATATTTGCACACACTTTCTTCTGACAAATTATGATAATTGATAGTGATATGTACATTAAGCTCATTTAATGTGATAGTAGAGAAAATGTGCTAGTTATAGGGAATGCCTCTTTAAGAAATAATTATATTTTGTGACTTTTCAAACAATTTATGATTATGCAAAAGGGTTATTTCTATCTTTTGTAACAAGCTAGTTGCAATCAGCAGCATCATTTAAAGTCTATGTTGAAATTGCAAGTGTTTCAGTCACAAATGTTGAAAATCAATAAAATAGTTTTCACTGATTTCATAATGTACTGCACCATTTAGGTATCAAAGTGAAATTGTAACTAAATGACATAAACAATTAATTTTAATGATTGAAGTCTTATACCAAACTGCTATATAGTGTGCCCAGGATATTGAAAAAGGCAGGAAAATTTGGTATAAGCCACACAAAAACAATTGACAAGCACATGGGCGGAGCGTTTTCTTTACTGGCATCAGCTATGCCAAGTATACATTGTCAACATCATTTTAGGCAAAACACATTGTTTTGTTTTGGTAGAGACTTCAATCAGTCAAAGCAGAAAATATTTAAATAAATGATTCAATGCTGCGTGAGTCATTTTTCATTTTGAATTGATGGATAGTGCAACAATACTTAAAATACATTCAAAATCCACTAACTAGCCAGGTACATATATTGTACAGCATTTCTGCACCTAGAATTTCATGGACTCAAGGAATTTTTGTATATCGCATCTCACTGCATTGTCTACGTTAAGCCTTCCATGTTTTTCGCCGGCCTTGTGCAGGAACAAGGCGCAGGTCAATGCTCCATGAAGTCCAGCGTTAAACACGCGTGAGCTCCTGTTGGAAAAAATCAATACTAGACAACCACACTTGGGTAAATGTATGGCCTGATCGAGCCAACTTTACCACACATTTGTAAAATCTGAAATGAAATCGCATTGTTAACATAATGCATGTACATGGATATATGCACATAAAATTATAAAATGATGATTGAAATTTACTTTCAAAGTTGTTTTAATTGATGATGTAAAACAAATGATGATAAATACAATGTAAATACAGTAATACAGCTTTCAGATTATATTTTACACTATAACACAAGCATGCAATAGTTTTATGGATTAATGGAGAGTCCGCCAAGGGGGGTAACTACATCCCACTAAATATTAAGAACTTGGACTGGTATTGACAATCTGTTTATGTATAGATTTGAATTTGGTGCTTATACAGTCTAAAAATTATTACACTTTAACACAAAGCGCGCATTCAATAGTTATGGATGGAGATTTCGCCAAGGGGGGTAACTACAGCCCACTAAATATTAAGGATATGGACTACTTTGACAATAATGTTAACACATAGATTTGATTTTGCTGCTCAAAGTTACAAAACATATTCAATCAACAAACTTTGATTGGTTTATCTAGGTGTAAGGTTGTTTTCTTGGACAAAAAGAAACGGAAACCTAGGAAATTGGACAGCCCGGGAGGCAACCATTTATTAGTGAGAGAGTATGTGTGTTTATATTAACAAGAAAGACAAGTCCTGAAATAACATCGCCAGAAAGTCCTGACTGGTCAGTTCTGACATAAAGAAAGTGAATACAAAATGATTGTTGCCTTGATTTATATATTCTTATTCCTTATTATTGATGATTTTACCATTTATAGTTGATCCAAAGATCTCTGTCACGTACCGCGTAAACAAACTTTCACCCATGTCGATTGTTAAATGTTTGTCAGGATTAAATTTTACCATCAGTAATACATTTAAATGATTAAAAAGCTAATTATAGTCCGATAGCGTAGTGGTTATACTTGCTGCAATGAGCTATTCAGAAATGGAACATTATGGCGGTTTTGACAGACATCTTTGAATCGACAATAACAATTTAATAGCTTAAAGTTAATGGGCTAGTGAAAACGGCAATCGAAATAGCAAGTGAAATGGGCTATTTGGATATGTAATGGTCAAGCAGATGAAGTGTAACGGGTCAGAAACATGTGACCTTACTTATATGTTTATGCGTTATTTACTCATTAAGTCCTTGCGGCTGCCTGTCAATCAAGTCATGGTAAATATGCAAGGAATGTGATTTCAAGGTCAAACGAAGCATGTTTTTGTTAAACAAGTTCAACCAAATATAAATGCATACATTTATTTGTCGGCCAAAGGAAACATTTACATACATAGTGACAAATTAAACCAGTTGAGACTTTCCTGCTTACTTGTGAATATATACATTTTGTATCAAAAAGTTGTTTTTCTTTATTTTACTGTCAATTCAATAAGTAACACTAATAAGGGAACTATCCCATATGAAAGAATAGAAGGGGCTACAGTTAACTGATCGATTCCACCCAGTTAATCCGAGATAAACACAGTTTACCGAAAGGACAAACTTATGATTAGAGTCATTTTCATTTCACTTTGAATGGATAGTAGGAGAATTTTTCTGCAAGATGATAGTAATGATTCAGAAAGATAATTAAACATTTATATTACCTTGAACATAATGAATGTCATTTGATAAAAGGGTATATTCATTTTGAAATTCAATGATATTTTTTATTCATGATATACACTTAGGCCATGGATGTGGATACTTAAGCCTTTAAGGCTTCAAAAAAATGCACTTGTATTTTAATAAATGTATGCAAAGTTTTAATAAAGCATGATTTATTTCACTGGCTATAAAAGCCTTGAAATTAATGCTAGCAAATATGAATATTGAAATGCACATTGAAATGTAATATTGAAATTTGATATGGTTTCACAATTATTACCTCGATCCTCTTTATTTACAAGTACCCGTGTGTAAGAATACAATAATGAAATATTTTTTATTGGAACCTAGCGGTATTTAATTACTTGTATAGTATATTATGTTTACATAAGACTTGAATTTAAATACTTTTATGATTGCTTCATAACTTTAAACGCCCAATTTTGGCAATGGCATGTCAATTCAATACATCCATCAGCATTATTAAAAACCGATTTCAAACTTGAATCTAAACAACTTTAAACAGAAGGGTAGAAATGAGCCGGAAGGCTGAAAAATTCACTGGTTTTTTTAACATGAGTGCCGGCTACTTTTTATAATTTTCTTCTTTGTTACTTAAGTAAGATATCAAACCAACCACCAACTTTTTTATTTAGAAGATAAACTACCCTACATCTCAAACATTTCCCCCCCCCCCGAATTTAAGATGAAGCATTTACTGCCTGAAGGAGGGAATAATTGCGCCTTGTATTACTGGTATTGAGTATGTGTAGTTTGTATAGCTGGGCTATTTTGACCTGAACCTGACCTTTATGCAAGAATATATTACAAGGTTCTTTCTTTGAATATATCAATTTCCGCAAACAAAGCGTGGGATATCGGTATTTCAAATTTGTGTTTGTATTATATCTTGAGCGTCTTCGTGATACTCCACATACAATCGGTGCTGTATCGTAGGTAATATATCGACTGTTAAATTATGCTAATCAAAAGGTCAGGCTTGTGTCAAATTAGCCAAGCTATACCAACAACTAAACAAGGTGGTGTCTAGTGGCACAGTGTCACAAGAAAATTGTATGCTAAAAAAAATCTGAAATTTTTTAGAAGGATTTATTTTTCGCTGTAACGTTACAATCCATGACGTCCTCAAGTTTGTGAGAATTTCTATATTTAAGAACTTAAAAAACAACAGCAATAAGTTAAAACAACAGAAAGAAGTAATTAGATCTACCAAATTTTTAAAAATAAAAAAAAATGAAAACATTTTATTTCTCTCTAACATTTAACTAACAAAGAATAAAGAATGACAAATTTCGCAACATTTTGAACTCACAAAAATTTCAGATTTTACAGTAACTATAGTAACGTTACTTTCTGGATTTTACAGAAAACTAATAGTTTTTTTCCATTAAAATAGCTGATACAATTATCATATTCACAACGATGCTCCACTGAGATAAGGCTATTCAAATAGGTACAGATATTTGATATCACTTAATCTTATTTTCATAAATATTCATGGACACATTATGAAAACATTTACCTGTGTCAATTTTAATTGAAAAACAACATTTTCTAAATCTTTTCATTCACAAATACTAAGTATTTCACGGGTGTGGAATGTCTGCATATGAAAATAACATACAGAAGGATATGCCCTGAGCAGGGTTTATGCCCTGAGCACGGGTCCTGAAATCCATTGTCTGACTCACCCAGCTTTCCAAAGGCCTGTTCGGACAAGTAAAATTTGACAAGAATTCACTTCATGTATATAATTATAATACGGACAAGTACAATACAGCAGTTGGTAAAAACTGACAAGTCAATTCAAATCAGATTTCAGGACCGGCCTGTCCTGTACCTAGCATTACCTAGCATTAAGAGCATTACTTAGCATTACCTAGCATTACCTAGCATTACCTAGCATTACCTAGCATTACCTAGCATTAAGAGCTATAATTTATTAAACAAGAGAATTTTGTAAAACACATTATGCCCATATCTAGCAGCCCAATAGTCGAAATGTTAAACGTCACATTTACCTTGACCTTTAACCTACTGACCGGACCGGAACCAGACTAGAACCTGTTCCAGGAACCAGCAAAATCGAAAAGGCCAATTGAGAAATGTATCTCATTTACATAATGATGCATATATCCAGTAAGTATGCAGTCATACCACCTAATTCAATATTCAATTTGATGTTAAAATCAGACTTTCATCTCTGAACAACGGATGCATTTAACAAAAGCACACAAATTTCAATACAATGCAATTAAAGCATTCATCTTGTCACTACAAGGCTTTTTTAACTCCCACGCTGCTCATAAATTGTTTAAAATAAATTTCAAAGAATTAATGTAATGCAAAGACAATTAAATTCCTTTAATCAAGTGCTGAAAATTCATGTCATGTCATTAAAGTGCAGTATTTATGATTTTCGTTAGATTTTATTTTGAAATATTGTCCACTAACGACCCATCGTAGACCACAGAATTTATAATTGCAATTAAACAAGCTTACAGTGTAGGTTAAAGTCAACAGATGTGGAATAACATATTGGTGTTTATATGCAAGAAAAATATATAGCTAAACTGTCATGTGAAGATATTTTGACGCCATTAATTAATATTAACAGGGAACTAATGGTTACATACATTTTCGTTTGGTATATTTAACCAATTTTAATGTTTGTATAGCTTGGCTAATTTGACACGACCCTGACTTTTTGATTAGCATAATTTAACAGTCAATATATTACCTATTGTATCTTTTCATAGTCGGAGAGTATCACGAAGAAGCTCGAGATGTAAAAGAAACACAAATTTGAAAAACCGATATTGCACGATTTGCTTGCGGAAATTAACATATTCAAAGCAAGAACCTTGTAGTGTATTTTTGCATAAAGATCAGGATCAGGTCAAAATAACCAAGCTGTGCAATAATAATTTGTACTGCAGTGAAATGAGTTTACTTTTTTGTTTCAATCTGATGTTTGCTCTGTTTCTGATTTGTATCATAATTCAACAGAGGAGATTTAAAGGTGAGGGGTAGAAAAAAGGCACAGCCAGTGTGGTATTTAAGTTATTGCACTTTTTTACAATCAAGCTTATATCACACTCTATTCCAGTACACCACATTTAAGTTATTGCACTCTTTTCCAATCCAGCTTATATCACACTCTACTCCAGTACATATTTAAGTTATTGCACTCTTTTCCAATCCAGCTTATATCAAACTCTACTCCAGTACATATTTAAGTTATTTCACTCTTTTCCAATCCAGCTATCACACTCTACCCCAGTTCATATTTAAGTTATTGCACTCTTTTCCAATCCAGCTATCACACTCTACTCCAGTTCATATTTAAGTTATTGCACTCTTTTCCAATCCAGCTATCACACTCTACCCCAGTACATATTTAAGTTATTGCACTCTTTTTCAATCCAGCTATCACACTCTGCCCCAGTACATATTTAAGTTATTGCACTCTTTTCCAATCCAACTATCACTCTCTACTCCAGTACATATTTAAGTTATTGCACTCTTTTCCAATCCAACAATCATTCTCTACTCCAGTACATATTTAAGTTATGCAATCTTTTCCAATCCAACTTTCACACTCTACCCACCCCAGTACATATTCAAGTTATTGCACTCTTTTACAATCCAGCTTATATGGCACTCTACTGCAGTACATATTAAAGTAATTGCACTCTTATACAATCCAGCCTCTGTCATACTCTACTACAGAACATATTTAAGTTATTGCACCCTTTTCCCATCTAGTAAACAGTAATGCACTTATTATACTATTTTCCAGTGCAGTAGAGCAGTATAGCGCTGAAGTTATTACACTCTTGTGCAGGCACGGATCCAGGCGGTGGGCACGAGGGCCCGTGCCCCCCCAGTTGGCTGAGATTTGTTTTAAAAACTTTGAATAAATAATAAAACAGATATTGAACAGACGCAGTTTATTTTGTTCCTGAATGAAATGGAAGAAAATAACTTTAGATACATATTACGACTAGTCTACAGAAAGTGAAGTTATTAATACGCCCTATCCCCACCTTAATCAAAGTTTGCGAATGGTACTTCTTACGACGAGCCCAGATTGTTCATTATCAGGCGCGTAGCCAGGCATACGCCCGTACGCCCGGGCGTACGCTCTATGGAAAAAGTCATAAAATGAACTGACTCAAAAATGCAATAAAAATCGATGCCTCCCTTGGGTAAGGCATAAATGATCATTAATGGATGCAGTTTTCCTTTTGCATTCTGTGTATATTCTAGATATTTTTCTAGCTCGCTTCGCTCGCTCATCAACTTTCAAAATGATTTCATCTGGTAGAGATCGAGTCTGTGTTGCATGCTGTCTAAATAAATAAACAGTACAACCTCGCTCTATATTTAATTAGAATCTAGTAATTTATCAAATATACTAAAGCATAGGGTGACATGCTGCCCAAATAAAAAAATCCAGCTCGCTACGCTCGCTCAGTACTTTACTAAGTAAATATCACCAAATAGTGACGGTACATCCATCAAGTAGAGAATGTGTAAGTATGACCTGCTGCTCAGGCAAACATTTTTTTATCTAGCTCGCTTCGCTCGCTCAGTAGTGTATTTCGTGAATATAATCAAGTAGGGACCATGTATGTATGACCTGCTGCTCAGGCAAACAGAGTTTTTTCTTACTCGTTTTGCTCGCTTCTAAAGTACTGTAATAAGTGAATATCATCAAGTTGAGAATGAGTATACATGTCTGCTGCTCAAGTTAACTGTTTTCTAGCTCACTTCGCTCGCATTCTTTTATCAGTTGATTTCACGCGGAGTCTGTTATATATATATACTCCCTAAAAACTAAATCTAAAAACGGGCGTACACTCTGAATTGACCCAGCTACGCCCCTGATTATTGCAAAATATTTATGTCACATTTGTGTCTACAACATAACCACTGGTGGCCGTTACACTGATTCACGGGGCCCCAAAAAACCTAAAGAATAATGTGTTGAAAGCGACCGCCACAGACTTCATAGCTAGGTGTACATCAACCACTATTGTTTGAAATGTGTTTTTATTCTGTGCCCTTTGAAGAATGTTAGGACTCTGGCGATAAAAACAACGTTTCTAAAAATGGAACTGGTATAATTCTGTCTGAAAGACATAGATCTATGTACATAAGAACAGCATAGGTATCATTGTTCTATCGTATTATGTGGGTTGATTAGCTGACAGTATGTCTACAAAACTTATACTTATAAACTGTAAATATATTTCACCTGAAAGAAATTGACTATTTTGACTAAGCGAATGAGCACTTACAATATACGAAAAATGCTTCTGAATGTCACAATTCATGGGTGTAGGAGTCATGGGACCTGCAGGAGTCAGGTCCCCGATGTCAGAACAGGGAGTCATACCTAGTTTTGCCTCCTCAATAATTCATGTCAAATGTATAATGTTCGGCCTAAACTAGTCTTACATATCTCTAAATAATATGGGTACTTTTTCTTATGTTCTAGATGAAAAAGTATTTGTAAGATGGGCATTTTTCGTGCTCGCTTCGCTCGCAGAATATTTTAATATACAATGTACATGTATGTGTTAATACGTAGCTGTTGCATGACAGAAATCAATTACAAGAGAACTTTTGTCCTAGCTCATTATATTACTTTTTGACTTTTAAATAATCATTACTAAACCATTAAGGTTAACTCGCGGAATTAAGAAAAAAAAGACATTTCAGGGCTCCCAGATAGACTTATAATGCACTAGATTCATCCATTGTTTTGAAATTTTTCCCGGGGGAGTATGCCCCCGGACCCCCCTACTTATGTTATAATATTCCAATGGTCAAAGGATGAAAGCTGCTGTATTAAATACTGTATCTTGACACTTACTAATATGCACAAACATAAACAATGTACATGTTGACGCTGATAACATAAAAAGGTAACTATGGATTCCCCCACATATACAAATGTATCCCCTTCCTGTGCATTTTCACACACATATTAAGCAATTACCCTCTCCTCGGGATCCCGTACATACCTCGTGCCCCCCCACTCAGAAATTTCTGGATCCGGGCCTGCTTGTGTACCAAAGTTACTATAGTATATTGTCAATCGTAATAATTGCTAATGTACTTTATGAACCAAAATTGGTCACAACAGATATTGATTTGTTTATTTCAAGGTCATAAACACTGGTATAAAGGAACTTAAATCTCCTAATCAAATCAAATAACATGGATCAACAAGAGGGCCCAAAGGGCCCTAGGTCGCGCACCTGTTGCAGATTGGTCTAGGTCAGTAAAACTTACATTCTGACCATATTTCATGATGATTGGATAAAAAAAGGTGTCTCTAGAGTGAGCAAAGGGTTTTTCCTAATATTTGAACTAGTGACCTAGTTCTTGACTCCACATGGCCAAGATTCAAACATGTCTTAGTTTCAAAGAGAACAACATTCTGACCAAGTTTCATGAAGATTTATCAAAACGGTGACCTCTGGAGTGAACACAAGGTTTTTCTATGATTTAACCTTGTGACCTAGTTTTTGACCCCACATGACCCAGTTTCGAACTTGGCCCAGATTTTATAGAGAACAACATTCTGACCAAGTTTAATGAATATTGTATCAAAATAGTGACCCCGAGAGTGAACACAAGGGTTTTCTAAGATTTTACCTAGTGACCTAGTTTTTGACCCCACATGACCCAGTTTCGGACGTGGCCTAGATTTCATAGAGAACACTTATTTGACTAAGTTTCATGAAGATTGGATAAAAATAGTGATCTCTAGAGTGAACACAAGGGTTTTCTAAGATTTGACCTAGTGACCTAGTTTTCGACCCCACATGACCCAGTTTCGAACTTGACCTAGATTTTATAGGGAACACCATTCTGACCTAGTTTCATGAAGATTGGATCAAAACTGTTGCCTCTAGATTGAACACAAGCTAATTGTTTAACTATGTGACAGGTGAGCTAATAAAACCAAACTCTAAATCATGCTGTAGATATCCTACAGAGCCTCTAAGTTTTTTTGATCAAGTTTCCATTTTGTGTTCAAGTGGCACTTAGTTGTGCATTATAAGGCCATATTTTTAGTTTATTATGTTAACAGGAATATCTTGAAAGTTTCGCCGTTCACACGGAGGTTTAGTCAGCGCATGAAAATTAACGACCTGCAAGCTATTTTGAGGGAATTTTAGAGGTTGCTAAAAAATACAAATTTACACTATAATATTTCTATTCTCCATTGTCTTAGGAATCTAATTTTTAGATTAATATGATATACCTAATACACATGAAGTGAACAATAATTTATTTTCTGTCTTTGATTTATAGAGCTGCTTCCGTACTAAATATATTTACTAAACGGGGGTACCCAAATGAATCCTCAAAGATGAAAATATATTTACATGCAGTTTGGCAACAGGACAATTCTTTCCATTATATACTGTATCAAAGCACTGAATGAACTTCTGTTTACAACGGGTGCATTATTTTAACTTCACTATGATATTCACTCACTCATTTCATAGCCAATATGCACTCACAATATTTTCCTCATACTGATAACCTCGGCTGTTATGCATTGCTATAGACAATAGCACCAGACAAACAATGGCATTTTCCCCTGATTTTGTCAAATCATTATTTGCAAACAAACAATTTGGACCTTATTTTATTTATTCGCACTTCTTCAGTTTTCCAATGATTTTAAATCTGTAGACTACTTTTCGGTCTTTCCAGATATTTTTTTATAGATATAATCCCATAGATCAAGCTTGAAAAGATTAATTGAATGCTGATTAGAATAGTAGGAGCTATCTTGATACAAGGTCAGGCCTGAATCTCATGAACCATCTCAAGCAGAAATCTCATCTCAAATTGAGATTTCGCCCAAATCAACGTTTGGATTTCTATTAAAAATTATTAAGTTAGAACTCATTAAAAATTACTGGAATATACCATTACCATTTGCCGTTTTTGATGCTTATTTTGAGTCCACCCCCCCCCCCCCCTTGAAATTATCCAACACATACATGGCAATATTTGAGATGAGATTTATCTCAAAATTGAGATGTTTTAGAGGGAGATTGGGGCCTGGTTTGTTTGTGTAAATTATTCAAAGCTCCACACCATTTCAGTTATAATTCCCCTTTAGAAACAGTTTTCCTGGACTGTGTCCTAACCAGGACAAACTATTAAATCCTTCCCCAAGGGACCAGAAATATACCCACAATCATGTGGATGAAAATCTACATTGTTTTCTAAATATCATGGAATCAGTGATAATGACCTACTGCAACTGGGAATTAAACCAGGATCCCGGGTTACAAATCTAGCACCATTACTGAGGCTTTGAGGTATATAAAGCTGGCTATACCATCATAATGAACTTACTAAAATCCCTACTAACAACATAGGCTTGTGGACATCAATGTTGGTGGGACTAAACATAATAACTATCAACACTTCATTCTTAACAGTGACTACAATAATTGTCCTACCAAATTCTTAAAAAAATTATCCTAGCTTTAACAAAACGGGTAAGGAGGTAAAATTGTAAAATGTTTTAGAGAGTAATATAACAAAGTTACATACCAACTATAAGACTGGATACAATAAGCGGTAGAATAAGCATCTTAAGGGCTCTCATGAGGATTTCACCAGGAAATGCAATTATCATAATGGCATCGGGTGATGGTTCCGCAAGGCGTAGAATGAATCCTAAAATAACGCCCATCACCACACCAGCTATTGTCAGAATCAACAACAGGTTGTCTTGACAAAACTTTATCACCTGAAAAGAGAATAAATTGCGTTGACATATGGACGATAGAAGAGGGTGATCCCAAATGCTGAAAAAAGAACCTTTGTTAAGTACCTGATCTGCTGGGAATAGCTGCACAGAAAAGCTTATTGCAGGGATTTTAAGCAACTTAACTAAATACAACAAACCACACATCAATAACAAGAGATATTTGTAAAACATGTACGCCCCAATATGGCAGTCAAATAGTCAGAATAGTCAACTTTGACCTACTGACCTAAAACAGTAGCATTTAATTACTGATGGTAACCAAATGTATCCTTAATTCTACTGACCCTTAACATCAGTAGGGTTCATCTACAACTGTTGATGACCAATTTCGACCAATTTCAATGTAAATTGAAACAGAAGCCATTAAATTTGGCCAATATTTATTTTTCATTTTCAAAGGTCACAGTGACCTTGACCTTTGGTGTACAGGCTCAATATCAGCAGGGATTACCTATAGTTGATGACCAACCATCATGTTAAGTATAGGGGTCGGTAGGGTCAAGGTATAATCTTGAGTAATTAAACAAGAGGGTCCAAAGGGCCCTGGGTCGCTCACCTGTTTGGCCTAGTGACCTAGATTTTGGCCCAAATGACAAGTATCTAACTTGACCTAGATTTTATAGAGATAAACATTGTGACCAAGTTTCATAAAGATAGAGTCAAAATTGTGACCTCTAGTGTGTTCACAAGATTTTTCAATGATTTGGCCTCGTGACCTAGTTTTTGACCCCAGATGACCCAATATCGAACTTGACCTAAATTTTATAATGATGATCATTGTGATCAAGTTTCATAAAGATAAGGTCAAAATTGTGACCTCCAGTGTGTTCACAAGCTTTTTCAATGATTTGGCCTCGTGACCTAGTTTTTGACTCCGGATGACCCAATGTTGAACTTGACCAAAATTTTATAGTGATGATCAGTGTGATCAAGTTTCATAAAGATTAGGCTCAAATTGTGACCTCTAGTGTGTTCACAAGCTTTTTCAATGATTTGGCCTTCAAATGCTTGTGACCTAGTTTTTGACCCCGGATGACCCAATATCGAACTTGACGTAGCTTTTATAGAGATGATCATTGTGATCAATTTTCATAAAGATTAGTCTCAAATTGTGACCTCTAGTGTGTTCACAAGCTTTTTCAATGATTTGGCCTCGTGACCTAGTTTTTGACCCCAGATGACCCAATATCAAACTTGACCTAGATTTTATAGAGATGATCATTGAGATCAATTTTCATAAAGATTAGTCACAAATTGTGACCTCTAATGTGTTCACAAGGTTTTTCAATGATTTGGCTTAGTGACCTAGTTTTTGACCCCAGATGACCCAATATCGAACTTGACCTAGATTTTACAGAGATGGTCATTGTGATCAAGTTTCATAAAGATTAGACTCAAATTGTGACCTCTAATGTGTTCACAAGGTTTTCCTTTGATTTGACCTAGTGACCTAGTTTTTGACCCCAGATGACCCAATATCGAACTTGACCTAGATTTTATAGAGATGATCATTGTGATCAATTTTCATGAAGATTAGTCACAAATTGTGACCTCTAATGTGTTCACAAGGTTTTTCAATGATTTGGCCTAGTGACCTAGTTTTTGACCCCAGATGACCCAATATCGAACTTGACCTAGATTTTACAAAGATGATCATTGTGACTAAGTTTCATAAAGATTAGCCTCAAATTGTGACCTCTAATGTGTTCACAAGGTTTTCCTTTGATTTGACCTAGTGACCTAGTTTTTGACCCCAGATGACCCAATATCGAACTTGACCTAAATTTTATAATGATGATCATTGTGATCAAGTTTCATAAAGATTAGGCTCAAATTGTGACCTCTAATGTGTTCACAAGGTTTTCCTTTGATTTGACCTAGTGACCTAGTTTTTGACCCCAGATGACCCAATATCGAACTTGACCTAAATTTTATAATGATGATCATTGTGATCAAGTTTCATAAAGATTAGGCTCAAATTGTGACCTCTAATGTGTTCACAAGGTTTTCCTTTGATTTGACCTAGTGACCTAGTTTTTGACCCCAGATGACCCAATATCGAACTTGACCTAGATTGTACAGAGATGATCATTGTGATCAAGTTCTATAAAGATTAGGCTCAAATTGTGACCTCTAATGTGTTCACAAGGTTTTCCTTTGATTTGACCTAGTGACCTAGTTTTTGACCCCAGATGACCCAATATCGAACTTGACCTAGATTTTACAGAGATGATCATTGTGATCAAGTTTCATAAAGATTAGACTCAAATTGTGACCTCTAATGTGTTCACAAGGTTTTCCTTTGATTTGACCTAGTGACCTAGTTTTTGACCCCAGATGACCCAATATCGAACTTGACCTAGATTTTATGGAGATGATCATTGTGACCAAGTTTCATAAAGATTAGGCCAAAATTGTGACCGCTAGAGAGGACACAACCCAATTGTTGACGGACGGACGACGGACAAAGAGTGATCACAAAAGCTCACTCTGTCACTTTGTGACAGGTGAGCTAACAAAAGCAACTTGGTGTTACTGACTAACATGAGCAAAGCATTATACCCCTTCATCAAAGATGGGAGGAGGGCTTGGGTAAAGAGTAATCCAACTTGCATAAAGAATATCATGGACTTGAAAAAAATATATGTGGAAATTGGAAAGGGAAAGCAGCACTCAACTTAACCAGCTGAGCACAGAAAACAGTAACAACACAACATAACACAACAGTACATAGAGCAATGCCTACACATAACTCAATGGAATAATTTAAAAAAAGACAATTCCCCCCCCCCCCACTGCATCAAAGAGCAGGATAACCCAGTTTGAAGTTGTTATAATGCTAATCTGATACATAAATGGTTAGGGAAGAAGCAAAATAATAAAACAAGTAGCACATTCAGGTCATTAAAATAAAGTATGTGGTGTGGGGGATTCAAAAATGCCACCGACACTCCATTATACAGCCATTTGACAGTTTTTCAATTACCACCGAACACTTTCTCAGGAATTAATATTAACAAAAGCACGATGATGCATCCTACACAGACAGTGGAATTTAAACACAAAACAATAAAACTTTCACATTCAAGTCGCAACTGACAGTTTAATTTCCCACGGCAGCGTGGAATGAAATTATACTATCTGTGAAATGGAAACGCATTGCCTTAATTTTTTGTGATGGAGAAAAAAGTTTGAACACCAAATGTTGAACTTTTTGTCTCTCTGTATAATTATCACAGTATATCACATGGCTTGCAATCAGGGCAAAACTAGGCATGAATGGGTGTATTTAAAGGAGTAGCAACATCGCAACAAATCACAATAGGAATAGAAAGGAGACCAAAGTAGACAATTTGAATTGCTATTCTGTACTCAATGGTCTGGTTACATATGACACACCATATTATATACAGTCCGTTCAAAGTTAATTGATAACAGTTGTAAACATTAGCTCGTCCATCAGGTAAACTATGTTTATCTAGGTTTAACTGGGTATACCTGAGTTAACTGTATTCCCCACTATTCTTTTGAATGGGATAGTTCCCTCATTTGTATTACTTAAAACATTAAAACATTAACATGGACATATTACCAGATACTTAGTCAAGAGGGCCCAACTATGGGCCCTAGGTCGCTCACCTGTTGCACATTGGTCTAGGTATCAGTACAACTTACATTCTGACCATATTTTATGATGATAGTGGATTAAAACAGGAGTCTCTAGAGTGAGCACAAGGATTTTTCTACGATTTGATCTAGTGACCTAGTTCTTGACTCTACATCAGGCCAAGATTCAAACTTGGCCCAGATTGCATGGAGCACAACATTCTGACCAAGTTTCCTGAAGATTGGATCAACACGGTGACCTCTGGAGTGAACACAAGGTTTTTCTAGGATTTGACATAGTGTACTTGTTTTTGACTCCACATGACCCAGTTTCAAACCGGGCCTAGATTTCATGGAGAATAACAGGGTGGCCACAGATAATGAAGAATAAAATTCCATGATTTTTCCCTGACCCAAAGGTTATTTTCCATGATTTTTGCAGCATTCGCACCATAGGTGTAGGAGCATCTTTGTGTTAGGTGCAAACTTTATGTTACTATTTCTTTCTCCAGTACTTATATAGCTCTTCAACAGCTACCTGAGTACATGTTTATATAGATTGAAGTTATATTGCGAGTGTAGCGAGCACGAAAATTTACCGAGAACAAACGGCAAATTACCTATTACAAAGACCATTGTTTTCTCCAATTTTGTAAAATCCCTGATAATTCCCTGATTTTTGCCGAATTTTGAAATTCCCTGATTTTTCCATGCAGGGAATTTATTTTAACCATTTTCCCTGTTTTCCCTGTTTTCCCTGTTTTCCAGGGTCTGTGGTCACCCTGAATAACATTCTGACCATGTTTCATGATGATTGGGTCAAAACAACAACCTCTGGGGTGAACACAAGGTTTTTCTAAGATTGGACCTAGTCACCTTGTTTTTGACCCCACATGACCCAGTTTCGAACAAAAGCTCACCTTGTCACTATGTGACAGGTGAGCTAAAAATGTGAAAATTTGTAGTCGCAAATTTGTAGTCGCAAAAATGCCGGCAATTGGCAAAACACGAAAGTTAGTATTCTCGAAAGTATATTGGTTAACTGTATAATATAGATTAAGCCTTACATATGTTTTCAATTTGTATACTAGCAAACTGGAAAATAAATTTAATGGCACCTATAATCCCAGAAGTGTTGCATAGACTTGTCATCTAGACAATGTGGATATGGGGTACTCATATGACTTGTTATAACAGCCAAAGGTTAATCTACTTAATGACAAACATATTAATGTGAACAAAATCACTGTCAACATAGTTTCATAACTAAATACAACAGTGGATCCTTATCACAGTACAAATGTACACAACTGTCACTGCAGCTAACGCATCAAGCACACAGAATGCATATCATTGTGCCATGAACATAGCCAAAAACCTATGGAATAGGTATGCATAACTTTAGCAATGGTAATTGTCAGCACCTAATTGTGAAATCCATCGCATGCTGTCCTTGACAAGGGATCCTTTTTTGGTTTTGGCCATCGTCGAAAAATGATATATTCAAAACATAATTTGGAACCATGTAATATATTCATGCATTAAGGTATGGATCATTATGCTTCAAACATAGTACAGCTATGCATGTTTTACTGCCTCTATTGTAATTGTGAGTGTTTTGGTAATACCTAGCATAAATAAACTTGAAGATCTAAGAAGAAAACAATTTTAAGCTGTTAGGCCTACTAATTTCAACACATTTGGGACCCTTCACTTAGAGTCAGTTGTTAGAGATACATTGGCACACATGTGTGTATACTTAGATAATTATAAACACTTGATTGTCAGATTTATGAGTATTTTACAACGGAAAACTGAAGGTTAAATTTATTTTGAAGAGAAATGTTGAAATGTTTATTCCAAGTGAAGAGTGTGCTATATTCAGTTTCATTCAAAACAGACAATTAATTTCAATATTCAAACAATTGAGCCAAAACAAACGGGACAGATATGCCCACCGGATCTAAGCAACTGAATCAATTACAGCTATAGACATAGACATGGCCATGGGTTACTGTCACAGCAGTAATAATTGAATTTGTAATTTTAAATTTATTCTATAAAGAAATACATGGCAATTGGAACTTGAAAGTAACTGGTCGTGAATCAATCAAAACTATAAAGAAAGACATGGCAATTGACAATTCTTGAAAGTAACTGGTCATGAATCAATCAAAACTATAAAGAAAGACATGGCAATTGACAATACTTGAAAGTAACTGGTCATGAATCAATCAAAACTATAAAGAAAGACATGGCAATTGAAACTTGAAAGTAACTGATCATGAATCAATCAAAACTATTAAGCAAGAGGGCTGAAGGGGCCCTAGGTCACTCACCTGTTGCACATTTGTCTAGGTATCATTACAACTTATATTCTGACCATAGTTCATGAAGATTGGATCGAAATGGTGACCTCTGGAGTGTACAAAAGGTTAAGATTTGACCTAGTGACCTAGTTTTGTATCCCATATGACCCAGTTTGAAATTTGGCCTAGATTTCATGTAGAACAACATTAATTAATTGTGACCAAGATTCATGAAGATTTGATCAAAATGGTGACCTCTGCAGTGAATACAATGTTTTTCTAAGATTTGACCTAGTGACCTAGTTTTTGACTTCACATGACCCAGTATCATACTTGGCCTAGATTTTATGGAGAACAACATTCTGACCAATTTTCATGAAGATTGGATCAAAACTGTGACATCTGGAGTGAACACAATGTTTTTCTAGATTTGACCTAGTGACATAGTTTTTGACCTCAAATGACCCAGTTATGATCTTGGCCTAGATTTCATGTATAACAACATTCTGAAAACGATTCATGAAGATTTGATCAAAACGGTGACCTCTGGAGTGAATATGAAGTTTTTCTAAGATTTGACCTAGTGACCTTGTTTTTGACCCCAAGTGTTCATGAAGAACAACAGTTTGATTGAATTTCATGAAGATTGGATCAAAACAGTGACCTCTTGAGTGAATATAACAAGACTTTTCTAAAATTTGACCTTGTTACCTAGTTTTTAACCCACATGACCCAGTTCAAACCTTCGCCTAGATTTCATGGAGAAAAACATTCTGACCAAGTTTCATGAAGATTAGATCAAAACTGTTCCCTCTAGAGTGTACATAAATAAATTGTTGACGGACAGAGGATGGACTAGGGAAGATTGATCACAAAAGCTCACCTTGTCACTATTTGACAGGTGAGCTAAAATGACATGAACATTAATCATTTTAAAGCAGCAACAAATGAACCCATTCTATCTGTATAGAGAAAGACCATTGGTATTTTTAAATAGGAAAATAGAATATCTTATCATATTTGAATAAAAGCGGAGCAACCCCGCTTTAAGTGGAGTACTTGGCAGGTATGCAATTGGATCAATGGAAACTATAGATAAACACAAATGTTATTTTCACAGTTACGTTTACTGACAAATATTCCATTAATAACTATTTATAGTTTACCCTACTTCTTGGTCCAATGAAAAGCCAGGAAATAATGTCGGTCAACTACACATCAAGGTTGTTGAATAAATTCCGCCCATTAAGGTTGTTGAATAAATTCCGCCCAACGGTTTGTAAGGAGTAGAACACACAATATTTGCATTACGGACCTACAGACAGACAGACAGACAGGCGGACAGCACCAATGCTGTAAATAAGTGAGAGAGCACAATAAGCATGCCTGGACTAAAATGGTCATGGAGCAATTTGTTCTCGCAGAGATAAAAAATGAACCTGCTACTTAAGCTAATGAAAACAAGTAAATGCAAGTTTTGATTCTCCGACCCCCACAAACCAACAGACTGGCACAATAAATGGAGTTACCCTTGTGGGCTCAAAACTGAAAAAAAAGAGAAAAAAATTGATTCTCACCTTCTGTGGCATTGACTTGGGAAAGTCTGGTCCCTTGATACTGACTTCATTATTTGTTAGCATTGGTTGTTCCGCCATGTTTGCTGGAGAGTATGTACAACCAACAATTAATGCACATGTACTGAAGTCCTTATCAGATTCTGTTTTCTCTGTTTACGACCAGTGGAAAATCTGCAAATATAGTATGGAAAAATGAGATATAATTATGAATGTAAATATACATCTGTGAAAAACATTACATGTCAATAATTATGACCCAGAATTTTCCTATTCACAAGAAACTCAGTTACTGTATTAATTAGTGAACATATAATTGCAAAGGTCATTGTTCATAATTATGCTACTAGAGTAATGTATAAACCTATGTTTATAGTTAAAATATGAAGGAAAAGGAAATATCTCTTGGTCATTTTACTAATTGTCAGACTTGTTCAATTTCTATGACAATTGACAATATTTACACCAAAGCAGAGACATCATGACTCCGCCATATCGTTTTTTTGAAGATGTTTGGCGAAAGTCAAACTATTCAATTAGACAATATGATTATAATTTACCGTTTAAAGTTAATGAAAGGTTACTAATTCAGTTCTCAGACATGGTGTATGTTGCCTAAGCAAAGTACTTAGGGTAGCGCTTTCCAGGTGAGGTAATCCATGCCCTCTATATTTAATTAAATGGGAGGTAACTGAATGACAGCGCTGGGTAGCGCTTTGTCCTAGGCAACGGACACATGGTAATGGTAGACATATGCTCGGAAATTGAAATCAACAAAACTAATTAATTCCATTTTTACCAAGAACTTTAACATTTAGGAAAATAACTAAGTTTATAGTATCACTGTACTTTTCAAGATCAGAATTAATTGTTAACATTTATAAATGAGTCCTATTATTGTGTTCATTATTTCCGGGCATTTCTCCATGGTACCATTAACAAGGCAGACATAATTGGTAGTCTAGCATAATTGTCAGTCTCTAAGCATATAATAATGTCATACATGCCTTTATGGAAATATACCGGTAGTACAGAGAATTTGACATGATCCTGATCTTTAAGCGTGAACATATTACATGGTTCTTAGCTCTTAGCGTACAAAGCTCAAAAAGTTTCTTAAGTGGAAAACTTAAATATTTTGACTTAGATAAAAAATTTGGGTTGCAAATATGTTCCACACAATGAAGATTAACCCATGTTTTCTTAGTGATTATGATTATTACATAATGCATAAAACACAGTAAAATCATTGACTTTCATAATGCTTCAAATTTCGTGGATTTCATGGGTCTCTTCAACCACAAAATCGTATCCTATCAAAAAATCATTTTGACCTTTGTATTTATTACCTTAAATGCAAAATCTGCAAATTAAGGTCCCTATGAAATGGTCTTTGTTTGCAAAACCACTAAATTTTGTCCCATCGAAATTAAACGATATTACAGTATTTGCAAAAATTCAATAATCATGATTGCCATTTCAAGTTGACATACTATAAAATCATTAATTTTCATGGGGGATTAAATTACGTGGATTTAGTGGTTCACCTCGACCACGAACTTTATCCCAACGAACATTGATTTTGACCCTAGTTTTATTACCTGAAATCCACGAATTCAAGTCCCAACGAAATTGTCTTTTTTACCAAAACCATGAAATTTCGTCCCAACGAAATTAAATAATTTTACAGTAGTTTAGTTATAAGGAAATTTTATGTTTTACAGAAATGTTTTGTACTAAGATGCTTCGAAATACCAGCCCTTTTTATAAATATAGCCAAGATTTCAGTTGTTTAATTAAACAAATAGAAGGCTGAGGAACGGGTCAAACTCTCCATACAATATTGTAAATCTGGAAAATAATTATACCATTCCTATAGCTATAATCTAACTGACATATGATACTCATAATGAATAACCATGGCAACAACTTTCCAACAATCAAATACATTTCTTTCATTCTGATAATTATTATAATATGAATGTTCTTACCTATTAAAAACATCTGACAAGCTAAGCTTTAATGCTTATAGTCATCCGGCTACTGTGTTTTTAATTAATACCATTCATGATTGGAACAAATTATTTAAAAAGTGTTGCTGTATTATTTTATAAATTACTGCAATACTGTCATAAAACAATAATGCGCAATTGCACATCATGAAGCTATGAGTAACCAGTAACTAAATAAGACTGCAATTAAATTTTAAAAATAAACAGTTTTATTACCCAATGGAAGACTTGTACATAACAACAAGCTAAGTCAACCAAGGGCAATCATTCTGTAAAAATCTTGGATAGTGATGCAATACTTTTGACATGTGTAATGTGTTTAGATTGGTGAAGTTTTGGTTGGTAAAGTTTAGGTTGGTGAAGTTATGGTTGGTAAAGTTATGGTTGGTAAAGTTTTGGTTGGTAAAGTTATGGTTGGTAAAGTTTTGGTATGTAATGTTTTGGTTGGTAAAGTTTAGGTTGGTAAAGTTATGGTTGGTGAAGTTTTGGTATGTAAAGTTTTGGTTGGTAAAGTTTTGGTTGGTAAAGTTTTGGTTGGTTGGTAAAGTGTTGGTTGGTAAAGTGTTGGTTGGTAAAGTATTGGTTGGTAAAGTTTTGGCTGGTAAAGTATTGGTTGGTAAAGTTTTGGCTGGTAAAGTTTTGGTTGGTAAAGTGTTGGTTGGTAAAGTTTTGGTTGGTAAAGTGTTGGTTGGTAAAGTTTTGGTTGGTAAAGTGTTGGTTGGTAAAGTGTTGGTTGGTAAAGTTTTGGTTGGTAAGGTGTTGGTTGGTAAAGTTTTGGTTGGTAAAATGTTGGTTGGTAAAGTTTTTGTTGGTAAAGTTTTGGTTGGTAAAGTGTAAGTTGGTAAAGTTTTGGTTGGTAAAGTTTTGGTTGGTAAAATGTTGGTGGTTTTGGTTGGTAAAGTTTTGGTTGGTAAAGTAAAGTTTTGGTTGGTAAAGTATTGGTTGGTAAAGTGTTGGTTGGTAAAGTTTTGGTTGGTAAAGTTTTGGTTGGTAAAGGTTTGGTTGGTAAAGTTTTGGCTGGTGGGTTGGTTGGTAAAGTTTTGCTTGGTAAAGTTTTGGTTGGTAAAGTTTTGGTTGGTAAAGTTTTGGCTGGTAAAGTGTTGGTTGGTAAAGTTTTGGTTGGTAAAGTAAAGTTTTGGTTGGTAAAGTATTGGTTGGTAAAGTGTTGGTTGGTAAAGTTTTGGTTGGTAAAGTTTTGGTTGGTAAAGTTTTGGTTGGTAAAGTGTTGGTTGGTAAAGTTTTGGTTGGTAAAGTTTTGGTTGGTAAAATGTTGGTGGTTTTGGTTGGTAAAGTTTTGGTTGGTAAAGTTTTGGTTGGTAAAGTAAAGTTTTGGTTGGTAAAGTATTGGTTGGTAAAGTGTTGGTTGGTAAAGTTTTGGTTGGTAAAGTTTTGGTTGGTAAAGGTTTGGTTGGTAAAGTTTTGGCTGGTGGGTTGGTTGGTAAAGTTTTGGTTGGTAAAGTTTTGGTTGGTGAAGTTATGGTTGGTAAAGTTATGGTTGGTAAAGTTTTGGTTGGTAAAGTTATGGTTGGTAAAGTTTTGGTATGAAATGTTTTGGTTGGTAAAGTTTAGGTTGGTAAAGTTATGGTTGGTGAAGTTTTGGTATGTAAAGTTTTGGTTGGTAAAGTTTTGGTTGGTAAAGTTTTGGTTGGTAAAGTTTTGGTTGGTTGGTAAAGTGTTGGTTGGTAAAGTGTTGGTTGGTAAAGTGTCGGTTGGTAAAGTTTTGGTTGGTAAAGTATTGGTTGGTAAAGTTTTGGCTGGTAAAGTTTTGGTTGGTAAAGTAAAGTTTTGGTTGGTAAAGTTTTGGTTGGTAAAGTGTTGGTTGGTAAAGTTTTGGTTGGTAAAGTGTTGGTTGGTAAAGTGTTGGTTGGTAAAGTTTTGGTTGGTAAAGTGTTGGTTGGTAAAGTTTTGGTTGGTAAAATGTTGGTTGGTAAAGTTTTGGTTGGTAAAGTTTTGGTTGGTAAAGTGTTGGTTGGTAAAATTTGGTTGGTAAAGTTTTGGTTGGTAAAATGTTGGTGGTTTTGGTTGGTAAAGTTTTGGTTGGTAAAGTAAAGTTTTGGTTGGTAAAGTATTGGTTGGTAAAGTGTTGGTTGGTAAAGTTTTGGTTGGTAAAGTTTTGGTTGGTAAAGGTTTGGTTGGTAAAGTTTTGGCTGGTGGGTTGGTTGGTAAAGTTTTGGTTGGTAAAGTTTTGGTTGGTAAAGTGTTGGTTGGTAAAGTTTTGGTTGGTAAAGTTTTGGTTGGTAAAGGTTTGGTTGGTAAAGTTTTGGCTGGTGGGTTGGTTGGTAAAGTTTTGGTTGGTAAAGTTTTGGTTGGTAAAGTTTTGGTTGGTAAAGTTTTGGCTGGTAAAGTGTTGGTTGGTAAAGTTTAAGTTGGTAAAGTAAAGTTTTGGTTGTTAAAGTATTGGTTGGTAAAATGTTGGTTGGTAAAGTTTTGGTTGGTAAAGTTTTGGTTGGTAAAGTTTTGGTTGGTAAAGTTTAGTTTTGGTTGGTAAAGTTTTGGTTGGTAAAGTTTTGGTTGGTAAAGTTTTGGTTGGTAAAGTGTTGGCTGGTTAAGTGTTGGTTGGTAAAGTGTTGGTTGGTAAAGTTTTGGTTGGTAAAGTATTGGTTGATAAAGTTTTGGCTGGTAAAGTTTTGGTTGGTAAAGTTTTGGTTGGTAAAGTTTTGGTTGGTAAAGTGTTGGTTGGTAAAGTGTTGGTTGGTAAAGTTTTGGTTGGTAAAGTGTTGGTTGGTTAAGTGTTGGTTGGTAAAGTTTTGGTTGGTAAAATGTTGTTTGGTAAAGTTTTGGTTGGTAAAGTTTTGGTTGGTAAAGTGTTGGTTGGTAAAGTTTTGGTTGGTAAAGTTTTGGTTGGTAAAATGTTGGTGGTTTTGGTTGGTAAAGTTTTGGTTGGTAAAGTTTTGGTTGGTAAAGTGTTGGTTGGTAAAGTTTTGGTTGGTAAAGTGTTGGTCGGTAAAGTGTTGGTTGGTAAAGTTTTGGTTGGTAAAGTGTTGGTTGGGTAAAGTTTTGGTTGGTAAAGTTTTGGTTGGTAAAGTGTTGGTTGGTTAAGTGTTGGTTGGTAAAATTTTGGTTGGTAAAGTTTTGGTTGGTAAAGTTTTGGTTGGTAAAGTTTTGGTTGGTAAAGTATTGGTTGGTAAAGTTTTGGTTGGTAAAGTGTTGGTTGGTAAAGTTTTGGTTGGTAAAGTGTTGGTCGGTAAAGTGTTGGTTGGTAAAGTTTTGGTTGGTAAAGTGTTGGTTGGGTAAAGTTTTGGTTGGTAAAGTTTTGGTTGGTAAAGTGTTGGTTGGTTAAGTGTTGGTTGGTAAAATTTTGGTTGGTAAAGTTTTGGTTGGTAAAGTTTTGGTTGGTAAAGTTTTGGTTGGTAAAGTATTGGTTGGTAAAGTTTTGGTTGGTAAAGTGTTGGTTGGTAAAGTTTTGGTTGGTAAAGTGTTGGTCGGTAAAGTGTTGGTTGGTAAAGTTTTGGTTGGTAAAGTGTTGGTTGGGTAAAGTTTTGGTTGGTAAAGTTTTGGTTGGTAAAGTGTTGGTTGGTTAAGTGTTGGTTGGTAAAATTTTGGTTGGTAAAGTTTTGGTTGGTAAAGTTTTGGTTGGTAAAGTTTTGGTTGGTAAAGTATTGGTTGGTAAAGTTTTGGTTGGTAAAGTGTTGGTTGGTAAAGTTTGGTTGCTAAAGTTTTGGTTGATAAAGTGTTGGTGGTTTTGGTTGGTAAAGTGTTGGTTGGTAAAGTTTTGGTTGGTAAAGTTTTGGTTGGTAAAGTGTTGGTTGGTAAAGTTTAGGTTGGTCAAGTTTTGGTTGGTCAAGTTTTGGTTGGTAAAATGTTGGTGGTTTTGGTTGGTAAAGTGTTGGTTGGTAAAGTTTTGGTTGGTAAAGTTTTGGTTGGTAAAGTGTTGGTTGGTAAAGTTTTGGTTGGTAAATTGGTTGATAAAGTTTTGGTTGGTAAAGTTTTGGTTGGTAAAGTTTTGGTTGGTAAAATGTTGGTTGGTAAAGTTTTGGTTGGTAAAGTTTTGGTTGATAAAGTTTTGGTTGGTAAAGTTTTGGTTGGTAAATTGGTTGGTAAAGTTTTGGTTAGTAAAGTTTTGGTTAACATTTTCAGATGGAAATACTGACACCAGTAGGTGCCAGGGCATTATATAAAAATGCTTCCCATTGTGTCATGTCTTCCGTTTTATAATTATTCTGCTGGTTCATTAATTCATTTATACCGTATAAGTATTTTGTTTACCTTCGTATCACATTGTATACATGTGCAGTCATACCTCAGTGCCAAGTACTCCAATCAAAGTGGAGTTACTCCTATTTCCGTTGTTTATTTCTGGTTTTTCAAGTTCATCTTCCTTTGAACAAATGTACATTCGATTCATTTTATGCTCTTCTATCCACTAGAAGTAATACCTTACTTGTTTATGAATCTAAATCCGTTTAAATCACATTTATGTGCATCTTGTGACATGTTTCGTTTGATCACTCCTGTTTTGGATTAAACTAGCTTGGCAGGTATGTATGCAGTTAGCTGCTCAATATAAACTTGTGAAACTTGTTTAACTCGATTATTTTATTTGCAGAAAAAAATCTTGGTGTTTTGTATGAATTATTCTTGATATGAATTAGGGTACCCAGAACTAGCTGATGCACACAATTAGCCAATGCTCAGACTTAGACAATGCTCAGACAATGCTTAAAATTAGCTGACGTTGTAATTAGTCAATGCACAGAATTAGTCAATGCACAGAATTAGTCACTGCACAGAATTAGAATTAGTCACTGCACAGAATTAGTCGCTGCACAGAATTAGTCGCTGCACAGAATTAGTCAATGCACAGAATTTGTCGCTGCACAGAATTAGTCTATGCACAGAATTAGTCAATGCACAGAATTTGTCGCTGCACAGAATTAGTCAATGCACAGAATTAGTTGATGCACAGAATTAGTTGATGCACAGAATTAGTTGATGCTCAGAATTAGTTGATGCACAGAATTAGTTGATGCACAGAATTAGTTGATGCTCAGAATTAGTTGATGCACAGAATTAGTTGATGCTCAGAATAAGCAGACACTGTAATAAGTCGATGCACAGAATTAGTTGATGCACAGAATTAGTCAATGCACAGAATTAGTCAATGCACAGAATAAGTCAATGCACAGAATTAGTATACACCGTAATTAGTCGATGCACAGATTTAGCTGACATGGTAATAAGTCAATGCACAGAATTAGCTGATGCCGTAATTATTCAGTTCACAGAATTAGCTGATGCCGTAATTAGTCAATGCACAGAATTATAACTGAAAGACATAATAAGTCGATGCACAGAATGCGAGCGCATGACCACTCAAATCTATTTTTAGCATCACTGTCTTGACAGAGAAATTTTTATGCTTGCCAAGAACAGGAGTGCAAGCAAACTGTTCAATAAAATCATATCACACAGAATCACTATGTACAAATTGCAATAAGGCATACACATTGAATTATGTGCTTTGTGCTTTCAATATCAATCAGTGATACAATTTGAATTTTAAAGTAATCCAACAAGTCATACAGTGATTAGGTTTATATGCTGTGAGAATATTAAATACCAGAATTTACCTCAGGCAGAATCATATAATATGCTTTCATGATCTACGTTTCTATAAATAATTTTCTTTGAACATGTGCTTAAAATTTATTGTTTTAATTTGATTGTATCTATAACATTTAATAATTTATAAGGACAAAAATCGATACAGTCATGCTAACTACCCAAGAAATCAATTGAAAATATAACATATTTGTTATGAAATCATATGTTATTTTCTTCATGTAGGTTGGAATTTTTAAAACTTTCAGACTAGTTACCATCAGAAATAGTCTGTCTAACATACCCTATGTTTATAAAGACAACTCCTCAATCTACTCTTTTCTCATGAAATTATTTCCCTTTGCACCCTCAAAAATAGATAATCTATCCCAAAGTAAAATCAAGCTACAATTTAGAACAGTTATGCTATTTGATTGATATAATGTATTGTCTAGTATGGTTTCGAAATGAAGTTTCGAGAGAGATTGGTTGAAGGTTTTTTTCAGATTTTAATTGATTAATGATTGGCATAAAATAAATCATAAACGTATAACCTCTGTAATTCAATGTGACATTCAAGCAAAGACTGCAAGTAAAAATATGTCAACAAAAAGATAAAAACTACTTTTAATTTGATAAAGTATTTCTTACCAATTTTGACTAGACATGTCCGATGTTCGAGCTAAGAATGAACACTCCTAACTAGTAAATAATTGGCATTCAAACAGGTAAATATAAAAAAATATGATGTCAGATGATTATTATAAATATAATTGTTGCCTTACAAGATTTTCGAGCTAACAAGACAAGTTTGATCACATTATCACTTTAAAAGTGAACATGTTTCAATGCAATTTGTTACATTTGAACCGTTTTCCAGGAAATATGAAGGTAAGTTTTGAAAAGGTTCGAAAATATGAAAAAATACATATCCATAAATTCTATTTTAAGTAAATTACGTTAAAAGTGAACTTGTTGCAATGCAATTACATTTGAGCCGTTCTCCAGGAAATATGAAGGTAAGCTTTGAAAAGGTTCGAAAATATGAAAAAATACATATCCATAAATTCTATTTTAAGTAAATTACGTTAAAAGTGAACTTGTTGCAATGCAATTACATTTGAGCCGTTTTCCAGGAAATATAAAGGAATTAAGGTTTTGAAAAGGTTCGAAAATCTGAAAAAATACAGATCCATAAATTCTATTTGAAGTAATTTACCCATATAGTACTTTATCCTATCGTCACCAAGAAGTATATTGAAGCAACTGTGCAAGCCTCTTCAATAATGTAAACTCCATGGCTGTATATCTTTAAGATTTATTTACTGCAAACAAGTCTATGAGGTTTGTTTTACCTTAATCTAGTTCATGAGCATGCAAAGTTCGTAAAAATGCATATTTTTTATAAACATGTCCTGAACTTTTCATAATGTTTATACAAAATATTCATAAGTTCATCAACAGAATTTCATGAACTTGTAAAATTTATGAATCACAGGATTTTATGAACTTGCTATTGATATAACTAAGATGTTTCAGAGAGACTACACCCACACTTCATAAATTCTAGGATTATACATGCACAATATTAACTGCCAAAAGGCAACATAATTCATTATTTTCTGACAGCAGCAGCTTCGCTGGTGATTATGGAAAAATACTGGTGCTCATAGATCATAAAATGTGAAAATATTTCAAAAATAACATAACTCAAAAATGTGATATTTGTGTTGAATACTTTCAATAATGTGCTACACCAGCAGGAATCCCAGGCTTCTAAATTGAAATATGTTCACATTTTATATCAATTTATCAGTGTACTTCTTAACATACTAAAAGAGAACACACTTATATTTCAGCCTCTCTTCGTATATTTTTTTGCATACCAAATGATATTGACACACATTTTAAAATTGAAATGCTAATTTTCATGCCCTCAGATAACACCACGATTCAATGAAACATGTTCCCCATGTCTGAATACAATAGTAAACAAATGCCAAAGCTAATAACTTGTCAGAATGACTTAAGCTAATAGAAAATCTTTATTTAAAATATTTGCAAATGAAAATAAACCAGACAGACATGCAGGTACAATTGTAACACATTTAGAACTTAATGGGAAACCTTAAATAATATTTTTCACACACTCCTGTGTTATATTCTGTCATTATATTGATGGGGGAAAACATGACTGACACATGGTACTCAATCAATTTACAGCCTACATCAAAGGTTGAACACAAATGATTTCTTTGGTTGAAGGTGGGTGCAACTGTGCCTCTGTTACCTAGTAGTTAGCACCCTTGCCACCTAATCTGACTACCAAAGTTCTGATTCGGGTGGAGGCACTCATATGCCTGCCAAATTATTTCAGCAGAAAGCTGACTGGAAAATAAAGGCTATGATTCACAATTTGTTTTAAATATGAGGTTGTTACGGCCTTTGCTTTGGTGCCCTTAAGCAAGTGATCATTCATTATGCCAGCATGAAAAACTATTATCTATTATTATTGTCGTAACATGCTCAGTCTCCGGCTTTAGGACAAATAATAGTTCAACTGTTTATGTCTTAATTGCAACCACTAATGATCAGTATTGTGGTATAGCTTGGCCAATTTGACACGAGCCTGAACTTTTGATTAGCATAGTTTTACAGTCGATATATTGCCTAAGTTTACAACACCGATTGTATGTTTTCATAATCGGCGAGTATCACGAAGACGCTCGAGATGTAGTACAAACACAAATTTGAAATACCGATAGCGCACGATTTGCTTGCGGAAATTAATATATTCAAAGCAAGAACCTTGTAATTTATTCTTGCATAAAGGTCAGGCTCACGTCAAATTAGCCAAGCTATACAATGACCATTGAAACATGTTAACATATTTTACAAATATCATTGATTCAATGAAACAGTCAGTTTAAACAACATAATATAAGTACAAGCTTGGAGAATGTGACCCAATCCTGAACTTCATGTATGAATATATAACAAGGTTATTGCATTGAATATTTAAATTTCCACAAGCAAACTGTGCAAATGGGTCCTTTGTATGTGTGTGTGTATTACACATTGAGCGTCTTTGTGATACAAAAAAATCCCATTTATGAAAACATATATAACTGGGGAATAAATATAGACATGATATCAGCGTTTAAATTACGCTAATCAAAGTTCGAGGTTCGTGTCAAATTCTCTAGACTAAACTATTGTATTACCTGAGGCTTTGTCCACACTATGACATTACAAGCTGCCGAACATACAGAGATTGTTCTTATACTAATCTTAAGACCACAATAATTACATTTTTATCATCACCATACAGGCTCTATATTTCATAGATTTCTACAATCCGATTGTTCTATATGGCCTACGGGACCAGAATGTGCGAGGCTGTAATCAAGTTTTACAGTAAGATTTAAGCCAAAGTATGTAGATAAATCCCTTTGATGACATATAAGGATAAAACAAAGAAAAACGCCAGAGGAAAACTTCGGAACATAAGAAACAAACTGCCTCCTTCATAGCCTTTTGTTATATTCTGTCCTTTTTGAGTGTTTTGTTTTGTAAACAGTTCGTAAATTGACCAGTGTTAATATGTTTGCAAGAGTGTAACATTTTGTAAGGAGTTCATACCATGGCACTAAAAGTGTTCATATATTAATTGGTCAGTGTTTTGTAAGGTGTCCATCCGTTGGTCAAAGTGATTTGTAAGGCCTTTATTCATTGGTCAAAGTGCTTTGTAAGGTGTCCATTCATTGGTCAAAGTGCTAATTGCTCATTCACTCAGGTCAATGTGTTTTGCAAGGTGTCCATTCATTGGTCAAAGTGCTTTGCTCATTCACTCAGGTCAATGTGTTTTGCAAGGTGTCCATTCATTGGTCAAAGTGCTTTGTTCATTCAATGGTCAAAGTGTTTTGTAAGGTGTTCATTCATTGGTCAAAGTGCTTTGTTTATTCACTAGTCAAAGTGTTTTGTAAGGTGTTCATTTATTGGTCAAAGTGTTGTGTATACTATTGGTATAGCTGTACAATGCAATACACAACATAGTGCAGGAAGAGCTTTCTCAAGTAGATTGTCAATTGTGTAGAAACATATTAAGAGGATCGGAAGTACCTTGAGTACTGCATGGTAGTGTTGTTCACACATCATAAACATAGGCATGTTTAAATATGCATCCTGAGAAATATGTGGCTACAACTGTGTAGACATACTTAGTCTATGATACTGTCCATCAGAAAAAAGGTAATGAATTATTAGACAGCTGAGAAAAAAGGTAGAATTGGAAGATTGCATTATTGTAAATATGATAGCCTCGTAAAATAAAGACTTTACTTACTTACTTACTTACTAAAAGCAGCACTTCACTGGAATGGCTCGGGGGGGGGGGGGACTGTCTGAGCACAGAGAGAAGAAAAAAGTTAAGGTACCAATTTTCTAGGGCTCTTTTCAGCTGTAAAGCCACTCAAGCAACCTTTGGCATTTCAACTTCCCCTGGTTATCAGGCAACCAATGGAAACCTACGTTTGTGTCTCCCTGGGGAGACTATTTCTCTCCTGTGGGTGTGGCAGCCAACATTGATCTGCGGCTCCTAGGAATAGACACTGCCCTCACAGGTACCAAATTACACCTTGGTAGAGTAGAGCATGTGGGTTATTCTTGCTTACAGAAATTAAACAGTGGTCAGGACGGAGGTTGAACCTGGGATCTTTCAACCCCAAAGCGTGCGCCCTACCTCAAGGCCACTGCTCCCCACAGAGTAGAAATGACACAGACCATATTAGCACACAGCACAATGCTGGGAACTAGGCTGACCCAACAGACAGCTGAACTAAACCACTTAAAAGTCCAGGGTCATATGACTTTCATTCTTACATGAGCCATTTAATTGTAGCACATGCAAATCACATGCATTATTCACAAAGAATATCATAATAAATCCTGAAGTAACAAACGAATGTACAAAAAAGTAAAATAAAAGCGTTAACAACTCATTAACATCAAATAAGCTATGATTGCATGAATAGTTGAATCCATTCCAAGTTATAAGTATCATCCTACGGTTACGGCAACTGATATAAAAGTATTGAGTTAATAGGCTGTGTAGTGGAAATTTCCAGGACTACAGTAACTGTTATAAACTACAAATGTGTTTGATGATTATAGTTCATGGAGTAATGAAACAAAATGAGAGAGGAAATTTTCTGGGTACTACAATGGTAAGGCCATACCAAACGGTTTTTATGTTTAGCGTCGTCCTGCTCCTTGGTTTTGAAGTCGATTTTCGAAATAAAAATTTGAAGGACAATATATTTTCTCAGATTTTCATGCATGCTCTAGAGGCAGTTTTCTCTGGTAAAAGATAATTTCATTTGAATTAAAACTGACGCCGACAATAAGGTTAATAAAATGCATTTACTGACTTGTTCCATGTCTAAAATACCCTTTAGGGTGAGTATTACCATTCCAATGTTTTAATGTAACTATACGGTTCCATGTGAGGCAGTGTTTTTTTAAACTGCTTTTTTTTTCAATAGGTAGCTAGGTTTCAGAAAACCAGACCTGACGCTAAACATAAAAGCGATTTGGTATGGCCTCCTTATAACTCTCAAGGAATTTCTTAACAGCAAGCATGCAATAGACTGGTATAACCTTGAACTTCATATCACTTAAAGTGCAAATTAAGATCAGACGTCAGGTTGCAAAAACAGAAAAGTATTTTACCCAGAATGCAAATATTAGCTGCTGGGTGATTTAGTAACAATGATTATAACTATCAAGGAATTTCTTTACAGTATATAAGCATGCAATGGTATACAAATTGTAACCGCTTGAACTGTGATACCCAAGGGCGCGAATAAAGAGCAGACTTCAGGGTGCAAGAAACGAAAACGGAATATCCTGAAATATACAAGTTCTTAAGGAATTTCTTTACAGTAACAGTGTAGCAATACTTAAGACTGTTTTTGTTTTCCAAGTGAAGCAAATTTCTTCTTCGGTTTGTAGCCAAAATTCATGTGGTACTGCTACACTGAGTAAGCATATCGACGGTGCCAAACCAAAACCCCGTAACTGCAATAAGACAACATTTCAGGAGACGAAAAAACGTATTTACTCCGTTGAAATAATACCGACACCTTGTGATGAAATGATCCTATTTGGAACCAAAATCAACTCCGACATGTACAAGAATATGTTGACTTGTACTCAATCGGAGTTTGTACTGTCATATACGGAATTTTCGACTAATCTTTTGAATCCAATAAAAATACGGTATTTTGTCACCTGACTGTATTGAAGTAACGCGATCGACTATTTAAATGGCGACTAGACAAAAATGCGCAGGAAATCTAGCAGATGCTGCAAAAAAAAGTTTTCGCGCCAAAATCGAGTTACGGTGTTTGGGTTTGGCACCGTCGATATAAAATGATATACAAATTGTAACCTTGAACTTTGATACTCAAGGTTTAAATTATGTGCAGACTTCTGGGTTCAAGAATTGGTATACCCCGAAGCGCACTAAGGCTGTGACAAATAATATGGTAGCCAATTAACTGGGTTTCAAACAGGGTTCAAAAATGTAATGATAGTCCGGCAGTTTGGTGCATATTTTTAGTCGAATTGTGGGTTTCATGATAAAAGCATGAAACTTTGCATGATGGTAGTTGAATGTATTTTAGTCAAAATTAGATATGGACCCACTTTCAAAAATATCCAATATGGCCGCCATTTTCAAAATGGCCGCCATTGCGAAAATTACAATATAGTGTACATTTAAAATGGTATTTGCAATGACATCACAAATAAAACAGGGCTAGCATGTGCTTAAAACCAATCAAAGAGATGCCATGAACATTTTGATATCCATCTGGCTAGCATTTTTTACGAAATTGTCATTTTTTTATAAAATGGGGGGGGGGACTGTCAAAATCTAACGGACTGAGATCTTACAAACAAGACTATGGTAACTATGTTTGTCGAGAAAATAATACAGGTTGACATTATTGTTTTGTATGCTATTCCCAACAATATTATATATTAATCCAATTTGTCAAGTATCATAATAGCGCCATTTTTCAAGATGGCCGCCATTTTCCAGTTTGTGACATGCATGTACGTTTGTATTTACTTAAGTTCAAAATATGTAAATCTACCTTTTATTTTGTCTTAGTAATTTGCATAAATATTCAATATCATAGATGATGATTTAGAGTAATATGCATCCAATAAGTTCAATCAAAATGGTGGCAATGCTTTCAAGATGGCCGCCCTTGTCCGATAATTAGAAACACCTAAGATCATATCCTTTATTTTTGTCTTTAAGCCAAAAAAATCAAATACACATTCATATCATAGAATGCATTTTATAATTAGGTTATTACACACATTATAAATATACCATGTTTGAAATGTTTGTCAACAATAAATTCGGATATGTCTTGAATCAATCTATTTCGAATTTGGCGCACTTTGAAAGATGTACCTATATAGATAAAATTGCTAAATTATGGCCGTGAATAGATTGCTATAATTTTACAAAACATAATTAATTGGTCATAGAATATATTAACAAGATTTAAGACCTTAATTAACCAGACATGATAAGCTAACCGTTACGAGAACCTTTTTGCAGTGTTAGGTACCTATAGTATGGACATTTGACGGAAATTTATATGTTTCGGATACACGATCATAGTATAAAGCTATATATGGCACATAACATCGCCAGGCACAAGTACAAGTGGGGAGCGGTGGCCTAGAGTTCGGCGCGCGCTTCGCGATCGATAGGTCCTGGGTTTTACCCCGTCTGGACCAATGGGTAGATTTATCTGAGCAAGAATAACTCGCATGTTCCACTCCACCAAGGTGTAAATTGGTACATGTGAGGACTAGGCGCTGCAGATCGATGTTGGCTGCCAAACTCACAGGTAAAAAATAGTCTCCCTATGGAGACACGAACGTAAGTTAACATACACTTAAACGAATTTCTAATTGGCCACCAAATGAAATATCATATTATGCGATATATTCAGTCAATATTTCTAAAATTGTGGATATTTTCATTCTATGCACTTATCTATCGATTTCACGAAATAAATTACGCATGCATGCATAAAATCATCCATGCGGAACAGCTAATGCAAAATGGCTTACGTGCACGTGGTTCACGTGCTCGACATGTTTGATATTTGAAATTAGTCAAAATGTATTCTCTGTCGATTGGCTTAATGAAAGGTGTTAATATTGGCGTGAATAAGTAATACGGGGCGCGCTGCTGTCGTTAGAATGACGAGTACCAGCACCAAAATCCAGACATGTACGTCAAAACGTCATTTGTAAAAAGCGATATTTATAATAACGTGGGGTATAGCTCGAATTACTGCAAGAAACATATTTTCTATCAATAAAATTGGATAGTTTCGGGGTTTCCATTATTTATATTCTTCTAAAAGCATTTTGTTTAAACTAATTTATAAAAACACGTGGTCAATCAGAAATTCGTTCAATGTATGCATGCATCTGACGTCATGAGCGCGTTCAACATGGCTCATTTTCACAAATTATAGTGTTTAAAGAAAAGTCGATCTACAGGGAACAAATTTATACCAAATACGATACTATTCCAAGCTGTACACGAGGCCAACGTAAAAAAAGCAATTTCGCACCAACCGTTACGCATGGATGATTTTGTATATGAATACGCCATTTCTTTCCAGAAATAGATAAATAAGTGCGTGCGATGAACAAATAACACAGCCTTAGATTTATTGATATAATTTATCAGATGATATAATATATTTTAGGGTGGCCAATTAGAAATTCTTTTAAGTGTAGGTAGCCCAAGGGATGTTCACATGTCAAATAGTGCTTGAGTGGATTAACAGCTGAAGAAAAGCCCAGACAATTGGTTACTTGTTTAACTTTTAAGCATTTCTGCTCTTATAAAGTACATTGATTGCTTGTCCTTGTGTGTTATCTTAACCATCATATACAGGTATCCTCATACGTTTGGGATATTGCATGACCACCATCAAATACACATGCAGTAATTCTTGACCAAGTGGTACATTTACTAACAGCCATCAGGTACTATGGTCTATCTTGTAACCATTGTACTGCCATTATTTATCCTATTTGGTACATACACTCACTACTACCAGGTAAGTGTATACTCATAATCAGATGCGTGGCTGTGGGGTTGCCTTCATATCACTTAGAAACGCAGATCATCTTGTCAGCAAAACAGGTTACGGCAACTGCACATTCATTGCATATGCCACTGAGAACACCACAACCCCGCACTCGAATGGGAATTTACTCAACCTCCACATTATACGTGGTAGTCAAAAACAATATAAGTCCCATGGGTCTGCGCAGTTTTGTATCAACACGTTTTTAGTTCTCAGCCTAGTAGGGATCTGCGTTTCTAAGTGATATGAAGGCAACCCCGCAGCCACCGCATCTTGTCACTCAGCCACTATGCTTCCGGCTTTATAATCATAATCAACCTAACAGGATACCCTCAGTTGTCCCTGATTCGGTCTAGACCATAATGCCAAATGTAAAGCCATTCGATGGTGTATTGGATAGCTATAAATTTTCAATCTGGTTGGAGTTTGGTACATACCATAGTAACTCACACCTGGGTAACTCAATTTCTGAAGACATTTGCAAACCCTCACCAATGACAGTAAAAGGTCAGTCAATCCCTGGTCCTATTGATTACTCACAATCACAAGATAGAGGCATGTCTTGTCCTCTTTTGTCATTCTTGTTCACCAGGCATAGACAGACACAGTCATTTCTATTCTAACGTGGTACAAACCACCACAAGGAGCTGCTACTACCGAATTCTCATAGCCATTCCTAGTTCATATTACGTACATAATTACTACTCACATTCGTTCTTAGTCCTACTGAGTACTTCTAACCATGAGGTAAACCCAAACTGGTCTGTGTGTATAGCCGAAGTCACCAGGTGATTGTCTACGTGTACTAACAGCATTTTGGTTCAGGCACGACTTGTCTTTACTAGGTACTCACAACTGTCATGCACAGACATTCCAATACCAATATTCCTACCTACTTAAGCCTCTTCAGGATGGTTTGCTCCTAAGGCCATCATTAAAGAACGCCAATAATATCTATCCGCAGGTAATCGCTCCACTTGACCGCATGTTCAGCTTTTAGCTGTCATTTCTCGATTTGTTGATCTCCGCTAGTTTTCCTTTGGCCTTCCCCTATTGCTCTTCCATGTTGTGTCCATCGCATAGCTACCCAAGGGATAGATTCTGCGGCTCCATTTGTCTGACGCGTCCTATCCATCTCCATCTTCGTCTCAGGATTTCTATAGAGATCGGAATAGTGTTTGTTTTCCGATAACAATCTCTGTTTGAGATGGCTTTTAATTGGCCATAATATTTGAAAGATTCATCTCAATATTCACAACATTTGTTTCCAAATTTAATTCACTTAGAAATACAACAATCTCAAATGTTCTTTTAGGGATTTCTATAATGATCGATGATCATAGCTGTAGGGAAAAATAAAATTCAATAGATAAAAGCGAATCCCACTGCCTAAACATTTTGTGATTACGTTTTTTCCCAGTCGTATTATATACTAGTACATGTACTCATGTACAGGGTACTCGCAATTACCAAATACATACATTCCTTGTCTACGGTTATTGTCTGATTGGGTACATACAGTCACCAGACACACCTTTCCTATCATCAGGGATATGCACTAACACCAGCTACAGTTATTCCTATCTTATTCGGTAGTTACAACAACTATACAACCGTTGGTGTACACCAACTTTAGTACACACGCAATTGGGTACAAAACATCAGAAGGTTTTCCAGGGTACCTAACACTTCTAAAAGGTAATCATTACGGTCACCATTTCCTATGATTGCGTCTGGAAGCTTGTTTCTACATCCTATTATCAATTTGCATAAAGTAATAGCAAGCCATTGTCAATATAGGTAAAGAATATACAAATGTAGACTATATAATGGCATATATTACATTGTTTTACAAATACTAGTACAATGGCGGCCATCTTTAAAGCATTGTCGCCGTTTTGACTGAGCTTATTGTGGTTGTTTTTATGCTTAAACATCATCTATGATACTGAATACTAATAATAAACTTATTAATATAATATCAAGACATAATAAAAAGAAGATTGACATGTTTCGAACCTTAGTAAACACTAACTAGAAAATGGCAGCCATCTTGGAAAATGGCGCTATTTTGATACAACAAATTGGGTTCATATCTAATATTGTTGGGAATAGCATACATAACAACCAAGTCAAGCTGTATTCTTTTCTCAACAAACATATTTACCCTTTTCTCATTTGTAAGATCTCAGTCCGTTAGATTTTGACAGTCTCCCCCCCCATTTTTTAAAATAAATGAAAATTTCGTAAAAATTGCATGCCAGATGAATATCAAAATGTTCATGACACCTCTTTAATTGGTTTTAAGTACATGATAGCCCTGTTTTATTTGTGTTGCATTGCAAATAACATTTTCAAGGTACACTATATTGTAATTTTCACAATGGCGGCCATTTTGAAAATGGCGGCCATATTGGATATTTTTGAAAGTGGGTCCATATCTAATTTTGACTAAAATACATTCAACTACCATCATGCAAAATTTCATGCTTTTATCATCAAACCCACAATTTTTTCACCAAACTGCCGGACTATGATATAATTTTCCCAGGATGCTGATATGCAACCAGCAGTTGCAAAGTTTAAAACTTTGTTTTCTTTATTTAATGAAGCTTATTGGGCACATACAGAATTTCCATAATGTCAGACTTGAAAAAATAAACTTGAGACAATTTTTTGAACTCTGAAGCATGTTTTCACATACTAATGGAGTGCTTATCAGCATGGACTTAAACAACCTTACATATTGTGAGGCTAACAGCTGCTACATATACTGTAACCATTGCATCATACCTTAGGATGTAAATGTTACATTATGTCAATACATTTTCTACACTCATTATATTATATTATATTAATAAGCATGTTACGAATTGTGGAATTGGAGGAAACTATAACATGTTGTATTCACAGTCACTGTGTATAAACTAAATTGATTTCCAGCAATTGCAATAAGGCATACACATTGAATTATATAGTATGACAATAAGTCATACAGCAATCAGATTTTACATGTGACTTTAATTGCACTTAAAATTAATCAAGTTGAATCTTATAGTATCCCAATAAGTCATAAAGTGATTTACCTCATTCACTAGCTATGGTATTATTATCTACATTATAAAAGAGCAAATCTTTACTTGTAAGTTTGTATCCTTGCCCATGGCCATCATATACCTTAATTTTGACATTATAAATAGGTACACCCAAGTCACGGAGGTATATAAATAAATGGAGGTGAATGTTGATGAACTTCCCGATTATCCTCGCCTCGGGAGATCGAATCGTCGCCATTTTGTAATTTCTTAACGAAGCGGCCTGAAACATCGTTTTTACAAGTTAACACGTATTTACTAATTATATTTTGAGTTTTATTTTTAACAGAACATATTTGAGTAATTATTTAAGTTAAACCAGCACGAATTAGTCATGGTTAACGCGTCAAAACCAAAATAAAGTGCATTTTAAATTTCTTGATAAATCGGCCCGCCGCGAACAGAATTAAATGGCGGCAATTAGAATTTGTCATAATGTTGCAGTGCAAACTGTGAAGTGCTTGATGCAGTATTTAAATCAATTACCTGCTACATTTGTTCCTAATACATGTATCTTGGTCAGGGATGTGTTAATTTGTTTATTTTCGCTTGTTACTGTTCACAATTAATTGTAAAAAATAGAGTCGATGAAAATCGTTAATGGCGGCCGAAACCCTCAAAGTGAAGAGGTGATAAAATTTAAACGCATCTAGTGATGTTGAATGTGCATAATTTAGATTAATTACCCGCTGTATGTGTACTTAATAGATATATATTTGCAATGGATATGTTTTCTGTTCATTTTCTCAAGGTATCGTTCATTTTTAATGGTGAAATAAACAGTGTCCAAATTGACTCAAATAAGAGCATAATGGCATCCAATAAGGACAAATTGGTGTCAAATATTCCTTGATATAGAAATCTAGCTTTCTCTGGGATCAACCTCCATAAAGCAACAACCTGCTTCAAGCAATATTATCTAATATATAGACGAGAGTGTACAAAAAACGAAAGTTTTCTCATGCAAAACAGGTATTGCTCTAGAAATGTTGCAATGTAACTTTACATATTGATGGTTTACAATCCAAAATGAATGAACCAGCACTTGGCAATAAAATGGTTTTTATTCATAAACAATACTTACACACACTATCACCATGAGAGAGAACTTCAGAGGATAGCAGTTTTATATATTTTAGTAGTCACGTGACCCCTGGGTTTCAAATACAGATATTACACACCTTCCTATTTTCGATAATTATATTATTTCATAAACCCTGTATGTACATAATACACTTGCACGCAACGAGTTAGTTATGTAACATTATTGTGTTTGTAATTCACAATATTGCATCTTTTCATCTCATGTGCATTCACCATAGCAATCATAAATGCATGATCTTCTATATCTGATCTAATAAGTGTTCATAGTGTTTAATTGGCACAGCATGTGTTTATTGATTAATATCAAAAAAATATTACAATAAGCTACTGATCACAATCATAGCTACTGTATAAATGTGACAGATGGTGAGAGCATATACTGATTGGTTGTATATTGGTCCTTACTGGAACCCCACTGTGTAAACTGTTTGGGTTTAAACACCTATCAAATTCAATGTCAAGAATTAAGTACATGTAAACTCTTAATTAAATTCGTTCATATTGTTTTTTTTACTAATGTACCACGTGAAAAGATCGGCATTTTTTAAAAAGAACGCGTGGAGTTATTATCGCATAATTAAAATTATGGACGATTAAATTTAAATTAAATTGTTAATTGCCTTAACAATTTGTACTGATCAATAGCTAATTATCATACAACACAGGGCTATCAATTAAAGATTAACGTTCCAGAGGTACCAAACACAAGACAGTACTTAACACCTTTGCCAAATACCCCGGCACCTATAGGCGGGCCTATTAATGAATTTATTAAGCGCGGATACAGCCCTGGTAGATAATTTAATTGCTTAGAAGTAAACAAAAAAAATGAAACAACAGAGAGAGGCTAGGCAGAATTAAACATTATTTATGACGAGCATATCATCGTATATATCTTAGATCTATCTGCAAAAATATGTTGGAAAAGAAAAAACGTAACTAGATCTATATTTATTTCGGCCAAAATTTCGGAAAGGTTTCATAAAAAGAATCATTTCAATAATCTATTATTAATCACCGCGCAATAAATAAACGCACGTAATAAAACACGTAGATCTACACATTAAATTAGCGATCGCATAAAAAGCTGTATAATGCCGTGAAAATCCTTTTCGCTCTTTTTATCTTTCCGCTTATTAGTGATTACGCTCATTAAATTCCTTGCGCCCCGTTGAGCATTCTCTTATCAGTTTATAAGCAGACGATATTTTCTACGGCGAGGATAATCTAATCTCGTCAGTGTACTGTATAGGGAGTTTCAAATCCTTATATGTATTTAAATCCTTGCCCAAGTGTAGTTCACAGGGTAATCATTATAAACAATCAACTTATGGTTTTCGCAATAAGGCATACACATTAAATAAAGAATTGTAAAGAATCCCAATAAGTCATACAATGAAACAGAAATTACATTACTTTTTTGTGTTTTTTTTCTATAGCAATAACTCATACAAATTGAATTTTATAGGAACTCAATAATAAGTCAAACAGTTTTTGGTTTAATAATTTGCTGCAAAGTTGTTACAACTTTTGTAATATTTTATTATTTCTTTTGTTTACAGGAAATTTTGGAAAATGATACAAAGTCTTCATTATTACTATTATTATTATTATTATTATTATTATTATTGCTGTTGTGAGGAGAAAAATTTCTCCAAGAGATATTTGTAATTTGAGATCTCAGATTAAAATGTCAATGCTTGCCACAATATTTGATGTAAATGAAAGCAATTTATTCCCCCTAAACTGAATCAAAGTACTGAAAGTACTGACAGGCTGGCGAACTGCTAAGGAACAATAGCTTTTCAAGTAATATAACATCAAGTGGTTTTCTAAGTCGAAAGAGAGGTAAGTGCTGGACTCAACAAAAAAAAAAAAAAAAAATTTTTTTTTGGAGCCGCCGTGATTCAATCGCTGGACCTTAGCATCAGAAAATTACTAAGCGAGTTGCTCATCCACTCGACTACGATCTCGTTGGAGAATACTGACCTAAATAATTTAACATAATAAAATCATTTATGCGCGCGCTATATCGCGTTCGTAACGCGTAGTATACGGCGTAGTATACGAACGCGTAGTAATAATTATCAACGCCTTTAAACACCTTTTCTTTTAATTTCATACAATTTCCTTCCATTTTAATATTACAATCGAACAGAATAAATGAAACAAGGAAAGTTGAATGTTCTTATCTTGCAAAACTGATTAACGAGGAGGAACTATTTGCATTGGGTGTATAGATTCTGTGTTGTCAGTTTCGGGAGTAAATTCATCTTAGTGGATTTCATTTTTTAGGATTGTAATAGTCTGGCGCAAATCGCCAGCCTAAAAATAAAAAAAATCTTTGGCCTTATTTATAAGACAGTGACATCAGAGAATACAGTATGACAGATAGCTTCTTCTATTCTGCCAACTCAGTAACTGGTTCTGAGATTCCCAGACAAATACAACAGATTCAAATGATAACATTGCATGCAACCACCAATGGGTCAAACTGCATGCAACCAAAATTGACAGCTATGGGATTTACTTCATATCACTTACATGCTGAGCATAGCCTTTATTTGCCAGTCAGCTTTCTGCTGAATATGGCAGGCTTATGTGTGCCTCCACCTAGATATGAACCTGGGTCCGTGGTTTTAGAGTGTGCTGACCCCTGACCACTTACATGCATTTATTACGCATGTGCTGGTTTCAAAATTCACAATAATAAACAGCAATAATAATCACATTATTAAGCACCAGCTAATAGATACAATCGGAATGTACAATATTGTGGGTTTTCCGAAAATTTGCGTGCAGTGCAAATAATGTTGACCTTACTCCTTTGCTAATGCTATTGTGATTTAAATAAGCATCGCTCATTTCAATGGTTCATACATGAACATTTATCGAACAAAAACATGGATAACGGGAGAAGTTGTTTGTACCGCGGGATTAGTGTGGAAAAACCAAATTGCATTGAATTCCGAAGTATATCTATTGAAACATTGCCCCCCCCCCCAATAACCATGGGAAAGAGGAGAAAGAGTGGTGGATTTGTCTAGTTTTATTACCTTTCCCATGTCCTGCACTGCCTTGTGTGGGGGCTATTGTTTTGCACCAAAAAAGTAGAGAAATGTAGCCAAGGGCATTATGGCCCGGAGGTGAAATTGACTGTTGCATTATATATACCGGTACTCATACACAGTCATGAATGTGTTCAGGAAATAATATTTATTACTTTTGCCATAACAATAAGTTCCATAGAAATGGTTTGCTGTCATTAATAGCCTTTTATTATGATGAGTCGGTGACAAATAGATTGAATATTTGATGTTTTTCACAGTTCCTGATGCCTACCATTGATGCCTATCATTCACTCATAACCTTGAAGAGGAAATATACCATGTTGATATATTCCAGACAAGGAAAATAGTATACTGTAAAATCATTAATTTTCGTGGGGGATTAAATTTCGTGGATTTTGCGGTTCACTTCAACCACAAACTTTTATCCTGACAAACATTGATTTTGACCCTTGTTTTGTTACCTGAACTGCAAAATCCACGAATTCAAGTGCCAACGAAATTGTCTTTTTTTCCAAAACCACGAAATTTCGTCAGTAGTATAATGTCTATTCATGCAGCATGGGAGCAAAGAAGTTATAATAGCAACAACAATATTGTGGTAGGTATACACATATGATATTTCTAATGTGTTTAACACATGGTGTTCAACTATGTGTTTTACATTATCATCATGAACCAATACTTTGCTTTTTGTGAGCTTCTAAACACAGGTAACTGTATCATTGATAAAGACAATTTGAAAATTAAAACAAAAAAATCATATTAATTTTTTTTTCGTTTTCAACGATACAGTTATCAGTCCTGCTAAACTGTTTCCTTTTGGAAAGGAATTTTGGTTCATGAAATTATTAATTGTAAAAAATATACTCTTGTTTTAGTTCATCAATTAAGATAACTGTGGTTCATGAATACACTATAATGTTCATGCATTTAATTATATCTATAAACATGAATTGTTCAATTACCAAAACTCGGGTTTATGAATTGTTCAATGAATAAAGATAACTTTTTTATGATTTGTTCAATTAAGAAAACTTTTTTTCATGAATTGCTCAATTAAGAAAACTCTGGTTCATGAATAAAAAATGTCTGAAAAATTTCAATAACTTGGATATTAAGACAAAATTAATGAACCAGTTACTTGACACTTTTAATTACACTTGCATGAGAAAGTCAATGTTGTTGAATATGGAAACGTTACTGTACCAGTCCTCGAAACATATTATGTAGACAAACTACACATTGTAACATACCTGCATGACAGGGATTTTTTTCCCCAGAAATGTAACTGACAAAAGAGCACAACGAAAATGTGGAGTGGAAATTCCTGCAATGTTTTTTTTGGTGTAGGTTTATGGGTGAATTTATGATGGTATCAGCAAGAGACTGCTAAACATTCCTTACTCATTTCTCTCTTTTGTCAGTTCAATTGTTCTACACTGATAAATACAGAGTATACCCCCATCTAATCAGCTGATCTACCCAGTCAGATATTGAAGGTATCTTCCTGGAATGAAGCATATTACACCAGGTATACCTCAGACTGTGTATGATCCCCTACTGGGAAAACTATGGGCTTTAGATATAGGTATTTATTAACAAACAGTTTTCAGATTGTAGTAAAAAATTTGTAACAGTTGATTTGAATCAAAATTGATGTAATGTATATATTTGATGAGATATACCAGAGAACGGTATCAAGTGGTATAATTATATTCGGAGATAATTATAATGTTAAATTAACAAACTGTAGAAAAAAGTCAATTTCCTGTTATCGCAAGAAGTCATTCACATTGAATAATTAATAGCCTCCCTAATCATTGATAATTGATAATTATATATATAATAATTCTGATATTCATAATATTATATATATAAAGGTTTATGAAATAATCAATATAAAATCAAAATATTATTTACAATTTAATCATAATAAATATAATAATAATTGTTTTACCAATAGCTGATGCCCTTATTAATAAATAGAGCCCTATAAATATCCCGCGACTTAACACTACTGACTATAATCATCCAATAATGCAGTCAGCAGCTAGATTTATCTGTGACTCGTAAAACTGAAAGTTTCTCACAATTTTCGATGTCAAAATTTGTGCACAACTTTCCCAATTGATGTCAATTTAAATATTATATCATTCGTTAAAATGTTGGCCAGTAATAAAAGGTCACACACATGCGTCCCAAAATGATGACAATTAAGCTATAAAAAAATTATGTGACCGAAATATCCAAACACTAAACACTTCTAAACAACAAAAACAACAACAACAACAACAAAATATGTGGAAGACCATACATAACTACCAAGTTAACCCATATTTTGTCAAGCCAAGAAAGATGTTGACACCACTGGGTTATGTAAATTGACATGAGATATTGCTGAAGAAGCTGGAACGAGTGTCAAGGTTAATGTACCAGTCAAAACTAATATATCAGTCCAATGCACAGAAGCATAAAACTGTCCATTTAATGCTTCATTATAAATCATGGCCCAACTTAGGTGGTCAAAATTTTTGCCAGGTTAAAAAAAATGTTTACAAAAGTAAAAGCAAAAGTTTTGACCGAAATGTTCAAAATGCATGATGAACCAAGCAAGAAGTGTGGTGGGGTAGGTATGATAAGTACCATGGCAGACTAATGCAACTTCAATATTAACAAAATATTTCAGTATAAATTTCTTACTCTGAAATGTTTTAATTTCAATTCTTTTACTAGCAGCTTTCAATCTCTGCAGTCATAATGGAAGATGATGTGTCCACAGCGGGTGCACATTAGATTTAAGACATTGGGTGGAGCATACACAGTGATCACCATGTGACCACAGTAATACTTACCCCACCATCACATGGACGGAGGAGAAAGAGGATAGGACTAGGCATCCGTAGCTCAGTGGTTAGTGCTCTTGCCACCTAATCAGGGTGGAGGCACACATATGCCTGCCATATTCATCAGAAAATTCTGACAAGCAAATAAAGGCTAAGCTCGGCATTTATTTACCGATCCCCAATCTACTCTTTTCTCATGAAATTATTTCCCTTTGCACCCTCAAACATAGGTAATTAAGCCCAGAATAAAATGCAACTATTGAAAAAAAATAATTGATAGAAAAAATATATTATCTAGTTGGTGGCCAGACTAATAGAGTCTATGCAACATGTACATTAAATGGACACACATGTACATGGAGCTGTGGCCGTATGGTTTATTGGAAGCAGGAGGCTGAACGTTCGAATCTTGTTTGAAGCCGTGACTTAAAACTGATGTGATCGGTTTGTGAGTCACCACCTAGTTCAATAATGGTAACCACAGGCCCAATTATTCTGTGCCTATCCCGGCATTACAAGAAGGGATTTGGGAGGTACTGTTATATATGCATAAAATATAAGTGTCTATTATAAACACATGTCAAACTTGAATTCACAGTAACTCGAGGGTTGCCCGCAAGACTGTAGTAACTGCATATTTTTACAAAAGTGACTTTTTTACATTTTTGGATACATAATTATGTTTTACATAACTGCAAACAGTAGTTTGGCTTTATTTGTATAAAAAAGTACATTATGATTATATTGCAATATAGTCTCAACTCACGATGAGAAAAAAAGTTCCTGCAATACTGTAGTAAGTCAACTTACTACAGTATTGCGCGAATTTTTTCATTAATTTGTATAAAAAAATTCCTGCAATACAGTAGTAACTCAATGCTAAATAATCATTATGATGTAATAATGTTTGATGACATCATCAGTTTTCATAGAAGGGTGCATCATGGCTGTATTCAAGCAATAAAAGGTACAAAAAATGTACTAAATGTAGTCAGGGGTGGCACAACCAGGCAATATAAGGTTATCCATTGAGTCGGGAATGACCGTGTCTGGCACATAGAGCTTAAGTATGTCTTTACACAGAGATGGTTAGTGGTCCAGTTGGCTTGTTGGACTCTGTGGTGGTTAGACTCTCTTATATAAATGGCATTAATGAATGGAGGTTTAGAACCGTAAGAGTGTAACAGGGAGTAAGGGTGTACCCGGTGGTTGGTGGTGGCAGATAGTTTTGATTTAATTACTAGTGGTAAATGCTGAAAAGGGCCTTAAGGCTAAGGAATAGTAGTTGTGAATATACCCTATAAAGCCTATAGTAGCTGAAGTCAGTGTTTTTAAGTGTCCCTTTAGATAAAATATTGGTGGTTTAGGTTGTTGTAATTGTCCCGTAAGGTCCAGCTAATGTTGCCAATTTCAGTATTGATACCCCATTAGGGCCTAGTATTGTTTCAAATGGATTGGAACAATGCATCCCATTTTGGATCTAGTTTTGTTGTAATTGATGGTTTGTACTAATAATTTTTTTATTAGGCTTTGTGTGTTAGCCCTATAAACCTTATAATAGGGTATGGTATTGCTTGAATTATTGGTGGGCATTGCTCAAAATTCAGTCTTCATTCAGTGGTTATGAGAAGAGCATAGGACCTGGTATGGCTGAAAATTGCTGTCTAAATATTTGGACCCTGGATGGTTCTATAAAGACTGAATGCAGTGGTTTGAGGGCTGCAATTTGTGGTGAGGGGTATCCAATATAGGATTGGTAATGGATTTATTCTATGATTGTACATTCCCCATAGTGACTGGTATAGTTGAACTCTATGGTACCCCTTATGGCTGGTTGTTCTGCAATTATTTTTCGGGTTATGTGCTTTAAATAGGGCTTTGGATAGCTATACTTATATAGTTTTGGGTGTACCCCATATAACATAAGGTGGCTGTATTTAGCAGTGAACAGAGTTTTTCCAGCTTGAAAAAGCTATTTGAGAGATCATTTTGTGTACAGAGGCAGTCATCTGTACCTGTACCCACCAGCTAGCAATTGATGTAAGGCAGACTTTTATTGTTCATTCATCAAATAAACTGAAGGCACTTACGAATAGTAGATTTTACCTAATGTAGTGTCACAGTGGGCAGTTGATTCTTATATCTGGGTATCCAAGTTGCTGTATATGGAGGCTAATTATACCATGTGGCCTATATTTATGAAGTTATCTGCCCTTATTACGACTTAGTATATTAAAATAGTGGCAAATATTATGCACAAACTGATTTTTCGCAAACACTATTTTCAAAGCTTTCAGTTTGAAAATCAACACAAATTTTTAAATGTGATGACCTTCATCTACTTACAAGCGGACAATTTATAAGTTATTCCCATTTGCCAACTTAGTCTTTTTACACATAAATATCTATTTCTAAAAAAATATCAAAGGTACATCCACTTGCAACTCAACTTAGTTATACACCATGCACCACAAGGGGAGTCCTTCCCGAATAGTCTGTTTATCCTATATTAATTAACCTATATTTATGACCCTATATTTATGACCCTATATTTATGAGTTATCTGCACATGTTAATCTTAGAATGATCACACTCACAGTTGAGTAAAGGTACTACATGTAATATGAACTATTGTGCTGCCTATTTTGTGAGTTTTATTTTACACATCTTGCAACTACTCAGACAAACAGCAAAATATTACAATAGTTGCCAAAATGCTGATATATAACTGTTGAACCTTTGACTGCGATGACTGAGATGCATAAACTTGTACTAAAATGCTGCAGCCCCAATTTTTGAATGAGAAAGTGAATTAAGTTCTAAAGCAAATTTTCTCATGAATGATGCCTTCAACCAAATTATTTTGCCTGGCCTCGGACCAAGCTCTTAATTCGCTATAAAGTACAAGAAAGTCGAGCGTCTATCACCCATAGGAGGTGTCCTTGTTTAGATATTATGTGATTTTCACTGATCAACAGTATTTCATGGTTATGTTGTAGGTAATTGCAGGATTGCCTAATGTAAGGATACTGTGATTGGGTAGATTGTCAAAGAAGTACCAATTCAAAACAACTTGGTGATATCAATTTGTTAAAGTTTGAAAGACAACACTTTCTACTTAATCATAATCATTGAATTTAAATCAAGAATTTTGGTGCAATTTATTTTAAAGTGGAATAGTGATTTGTGTTGCATTTTGTAACAGGGCATATTAAAATTGTGCTTTATTTTTCAGAAAGTTGAACAAAATTATTGAATCCATAGTTAAGAAGTGGGGCAAGTTTCATTACAATAGCAATATTATAAAGAACACTGACTAACATTATAAAAAAGGCAATGTTGTCTTACAAAAATCATCCTTATATAAACAGATGTCACATGGTATGTTGACATGTATCTATAAAGTAACTTTCTCTTGTCTACCTAATGGGATTAATATCATTGTGATCAAGTTTGTTCAGTTGAGTAAATACCTCTGATAGATAATGAGATGTATAAAATGTCTTAAGTTAGAAATGGGCAATAACTATGTCAAAACTTTTGATAGAGTTATCTCATCTTGCCTACATAATTATCAATGAAATCCCCAGTGACTCATCAATATGATCAAGCATGTTAAGTCACTACCAAAATACTGAAACATTTAAATAAAGCAAAAAAATCAAATTAAGTTTCAGTGGAGATACCCTGTAAAACAAATTCCAGAATTTTCTTCTGCTTGTTTATTTATACAATGGAGTCATCATCTTAATAAGTATCTCAAGTTTCAAGAAAATATCTTTGATAATGCTTAGTGATGCATGTATTTTTACAACAAAAATGATACACATTCTAAGTTTAAATTTAAGTCCAATTAAGAGAAAATAACCCTTGAAATACACATCACAGGGTTATCTACCAAATTGTAATGGATTTCTCTTTTGATTGTGAACATGTATTCCAAGTTCGAATGGTTTTGACAAATGTAATTTACAACAAAAATGAGCAACATTTCGAAGCTTTACGTTCAATCAAGGGAAGATAACTCTGGATATACACATACAACATATGTTAGATATTGCTGTGATTAAATAATACTGAATGACCTAACTGTGATAATGAGTTAATGAGTAAAGGTTCAAGTTTTTAGTGAAAATCTTAAGTTATGAGAAAATGGACATCAAAGAAAACTACCCCTGACGCATATTACCATGTCAAGGTAATAGTTCTTTTGTCTACAGAAGTCAAGCTAAAAATAACTAAAAGATAAGAAGGCTGTCAACTTATTACAAATCCGTAGAGTTATGTCACTTGCCTAATGCTAAAGACTGAATGCTAAAGTTCATAGTTGCCCCAAGTTACATTGCCATAGCTTTGAATGTAAACAAGATGTCGGACTTCAAGAAAAACTGTTATCACAATTTTGTAGTTACAAAGGGCCATAACTCCTTACCATTTCATCCTAGAGTTATATATTGCATAAATTTATCTAGTATTGTTGACTATAGATAGTAAATTAAGTTAGTTTGTCATCTTCCATAGCAATAATATTAATAGTACATGTAAACAAAATATTGGACTTGATAAAAATTGATCCAATGCCTAGAGCAAATATTTATGGTCAGATAGATGAACAAACAGTTAATTGTAATTATATGCCACACTGGGGTCATTAAAAACAAAATATATCTAAAGCATTTATGATTTTTTCTGTTTGTTATAGCACTTACTACTGTATTGCAGAGATTTTATTTTATAAAAACTTGAATATATTCCCTGCAATACTGTAGTAAGTTGACTTACTACAGTATTGCAGGAACATTTTGAACCAGGTCATGTGAAATTTCAGCGCAATAGTGTAGTAAGTCAAGAAATTCTTCAAATTAGCTTTTTTCATCCAGATATTTTAATTTTCATATATTCATAGGTTTTTGTTCCCAATTCTTTACAAAATATTGAAAAATTGCATCAAATACATTTAATTTGGAAAATGTGGGAAGTTTTTTGCTTCTCCTGAATAATTTCCAAAATTGCACTTACTACAGTCTTGCGATATGTTACATCTAATAACATGACATTTTCAAGTGTTGAGTACCATGTACTAATATAGTAACTACTTAATAATGTAACTTACTAAGTGTCAACTATATATACTACAATATTAGACATAAATAATGCATTTTTTTTTCAAGCATACTTGGCTTATAATATTATATCAAGTTCAAGAGTCATAAACTATTAAAAGTTTTGTCCTGCTCGATTTATGTGTACAGCCTGAATGACTAACTATATTCCAGTTAGGATATTTTGACAGTGACATCATCCTTTATGTGTACCCAAAAGATTAAGAGTTTAGTTTGGAATTGAACTGTTGGTATACAGTAAAATCATTAATTTTCGTGGGGGGTTAAATTTCGTGGTTCACTTTAACCACAAACTAATATTAATCCAAACGAACATTGATTTTGACCCTTATTTTGTTACCTGAAATGCAAAATCCGCAAATTCAAGTGCCAACGAAATTGTCTTTTTTACTAAAACCACGAAATTTCGTCCCAACAAAATTAAATGATTTTGCAGTAATCATTTTTACTTGTTTTTACAAGTAATAGTGGATGGGTTCGCTGCATCACTAAATTGTTACCCTAACTGGACTGTATCTGGACTGTGAATATTTCAAACGGAGAATGAGTCTGTGTGCATGTCTTGGTGCACATAAACAATGCAACTTTCTATCAGGCTAATGCACCAGTCCATATTATTACTGCCCGGATGGAGACCCAAGGGAATGAGACCTTTTCAACTTTTTGATGTCTTAATCCCCACCCTGGAGATAATGCTTACTGTGTCTTGGAACCGGACTGAAGTCTATTCCCTGGGACGATGAGTTGATGAAGTTTTCCAATTCCCGCCTGTTGGGAAGAGTCATTTGACTAATTCCCCTTGTATCCCCGCCATATTTGTACAACAAGCATTATTTGATATTAGGGTTTATATGGTTACAAAAACAGTTGTTTTATTTACCTACTTTTTTATCTTTAATATTAAACTTTGGCATTTTCTGCAGTCTCAAAAATAGTTTGGAGCAATAAGAAACGATCAGCAGTATCCTGCAATCTTAATATTCATTATAAGGGATTCCTTTTTCAGATTATGGATTTATTTTAAGTTTTGACGAAGGTGTAACATTACTAACACTATCTATCTATATTAAATACATAGATCTACTAACAATTTGTTAGAAATTAATGACAGAAAACAATTAAAAAAAGTCTTTCCAATGAATGAACTCTTGATTCAATGCCATACAACTGAATGATACTGTAATGTAACTATTTTTTGCATGGGTTAAATTTTCTCTGATTTCTTGGTTGAACAACCACAAAATTGTATCCCCTATCCCCTTAAATTGTTGACAATCAAAATAGGGAACAAGGAGGGCTTTCTTTTCCATGTTTTATAATCCATGAATTTACTATTAAAAAATTGCATTTTTACCCAAATTTATCCATGAAATTTAATGCCTACGAATGAATAAGTTGGTTTACAATGAATTGTTCAATTGGCAACAATTTGTATACAAATGTGAACTAATTAGAGTTGATCACAACATGGATTCAAATTGAATTGAACATAATTTCATTGAAAGCCGTTTAAATTTGATTACAATAGTTAATACTGTAGTGCTTTTTCAGACTTCAATTCATGATGACCCAGTTCATGGACTAGACACAGTCCCAGTCTGAATGAAATGAAATTATAGTCCATTTAGTATAACATACTTTTGTAAGGACAAACTTAAGTGACCTTAAAATGACCTGGTCATTGTAAAAAATTGTAAGCAAATAAAAATGAAGAGCATGATAATGAAAAACTTAAACAGCAGTTTATTCAGAATCTTATAAAAATCTTAATTGGAGTGTCAATGCTTCAGACACAGCAAAGGGGTGTTGCAGCCAGCAATATAGACATATGGCCTCTTGCACATGCCAACATTAATGTTAAAGGTAAAACTATAAATATGGCCAATTATGGTCCCCCAATTAAGCATCTAAATGTAAAAGCTTAGGTAAGGATGATGTACTGCATTATTAACAGCCACATCGACATCAACCCAAGGGAATACCTACATCCTCAGACAACCAGTACCAGAGCAAGGTAACCTAAGTCGCTTCATCATACCCTATTGTTGCACCAATTATAATGCAACACTCATTCTTCCCCTAAGCAACAAGACGGTGGAACAAGCTTCCAGAGATCCTCGCCACTGCCGCCCCCCCCCCCCCCCGGCCTTCAAGCACAGATTTGCACATATGTAAAGGAGCCATGACTGTGCATAGTTTTAAACTGATTTTAAATTTGCACCATCAATTCCAATATATTTTTGAACGAAAATGTCGCAGAGAGGGATTATGTTCAGTATCCGCAAAAGAAGAAGAATATCTAGCTCATCTTAAATATTGTTACCTGTATTTATGTCAATACCGGCCTTATTCACCAACGTTATAAGTCTAAAATTCAGACTTGGACTTAAAATTGACAACATTTATAACCACTGCCATTTCTTTACTATTGGACATAACCATGCGAATTTTTATCTGATTATTTGTTGCTACACACAGAATATGCATACCGATTTATACCAAAGTCGGTACATTTATAACAGCATGAGAGCGAATAGAACATTTGGCAATAAAAAGTCTAAGTCTGAGTTTTAGACTTATAACGTTGGTGAATAAGGACCGGATTTCCTATCACTATCACTCAGGCTTGATTCAAGGTATCGCAAAACAGAAACTTTAGTTTAATTAAATATTACAGTAAAATTTCAAGAGCTAGAACTTCACCTATAAAGAAGTATCTCCAATAGACTAAGAGACACTGATTTGAGTAAAATCTTAAGTTGAGCTGAGATTTCTGTTTTAGATGGTTCAGAAGATCAAAACCGGGGACGCATAGCACTTGTCTTTGCACACGTCCCCTGCTGAATCTGTAACTGCTAGTAGGTCAGGACAGCATACCTTCCCTGGAATATATCTTAACTTCTAAAACATGGAATAATTAAATGCAATCCTTGAGTTTACTAAAATATCCACCTTTCATTCAAATAAAGTGTAATTTGAAATTCAAATGAGTTTAGAACAGATCAATATTTTCAAATAACTGTCTGGAATCTTAAGATATGTATATGCATATTGACTCTTTTCTTTTTAAAGTGCATAAATACAAACAATAGACTAAGTATGATCTTACTTTAACTCAATGCTGTCATGATATGATTAGATATGTGTTCATGCATATTGTAAAACATAAAAATGCATTTCAGCATGTCCAATCCACAGGTAACCATATCATTGATAACGAAAAAGAAAAGAAAAAAAACTGTTTTTGAAAAATTTATATATTTTTCTTTCTTATGGAAAAATATGAATTATAATACAAACATAATAATTTTCTCTCGTTTTAGTTTTTATCAAAGATACAGTTACCTGTGGTCTAACCGGACTGAAAAATCATTATTATAGTCTGAATCATTTTTATAAAGACAACCTAATCTAAGCATAGATTTTTTACTTTTGGGCAGAAGTAGAAATGTTATCCTATAGAACTTGAAGTTAGAAATTGTTTTAGTTATTGGTATTCCAAAGTAAAATCCGGATATGAATAATAGATTTCCAAGCATTTTTATTGAGTTTAAAATCCATTTAGAAAGTCCATGGCATAATGACAAAGTACTGTAAAAGACATTACATTCGCTTGATCTTTATTTCGCAAATTTCTTTAGACCTGATTCTTCACTTATTTTGTCAATTGTATAGAGTTATAATTCACTATAATACAAATATAAAGGAAATAATATATAAATAATACACTTGTGACTGTTCAATATAACACAACTTTCAGTGCTTTGATTCACATAAGGTGTATAATGTAAAATCATTTAATTTCGATGGGATGAAATTTTGTGGTTTTGGTACAAAAGATAATTTCTATGGGAAATTTTAAAATTCGTGGATTTTGCACTTCAGGTAATAAATACAACGGTCAAATTTCTTGTTCGATGGGCTTTAATTTTGTGGTTGAAGGGGAACCACAAAAGAAATCCAAGAAATATAATCCCCATGAAAATTAATGATTTTACAGTACATGTTATCTCTCAGTGTCAGGAGAGAGGGAGAGAGAGAGAGAGAAAGTCTGAATGCATATGCAACCAATGCTCATACATTATAAGGCAACATATGGTGCAGAATCATGTACGTTATGTTCAGAAAATAAAATAATAAATGTTAATATGGGATAGAATTTTGGAAGTAAAACTACGAAAATATTAAACAATGCTGGGGTTAGCATAGTATCGTTTTATATCAGTGGGCTCAGTAAGGTGTTATATGCGCAACAATATAAAAATTTCTCAAACATATTACAATTTTTTTTCTTTGCGAATTCACCCATCGTGACGCAGGACCTTTACTGCATGTACAGTACAACCTCTTTAGAGCAACACCCTTTAGAAAACTCAGATATTCACCATTATATACAGGTTGGTTGCTCTACAGAGGTTACATTTATAGTAAAATTTTAGCTAATGCTACGGTCACAATGCTCGTTGATGTCCGTACAGATTTACCAACTCGTACGAGTCTGACTTATTTAATCCTAACAGTATTTGTACGTTCTTAGCATCTGGTCACAGCTCGTACGGATCTTGTACGAGTTGTACAGAATGTACAGTTTTCACCAGATCACCCAGTCCTCTACGAGTTGTGAAAATTCGTATGATGCTCGACGATTCTCGATACCCGTACGGACGTCGTGCGAGTTCAGAAAAATCAACTCCTACGGAGCTTGTAGGGCAAATGTGACTAGGGTATAACGGAAACTGATAAAGGGACGATACTTTATTGCATCATAACACTGCATGTTCATGGCATGCAACACTAATGTAAACAAAGTTTTAATGTACTAAGGCTGTATCATCTATCCATATATTGCATCATCATGGTTATTAAGTTACATTTCAATTTTTTTATCATAATAAAAAACATTCTTACAAACTTATAATCAGTCACAAGATAAGTGTACAATTACAAATAGGCCTGTCAACATGAATGAACATACTTGGCAATTTATCAAAACAAAAGCAAGAATTTACTATCAAACATAAAAACATGACATAATATTATTCATTATTTTTGTTACCATAGCAATATGCTGTCAAACAGAAAGCATTCAAATCAAAATGATGGATTACCAATTTGACAAAAACCCATGGAATATTTAAAGAAATGTTACCAAAATAAGATATTTAAGTTGATTTTTAATCAACATTGAAATCCAGAATTTTCTGGTTTAATTACTGTACTTAAAGCGGGTTTTGGTGTTGTTGTTTTGTTGTTGTTTTTTTGGGGGGGAGGGGGGGCGGGGGAGATACAGATGGTACTAAATGCTGTACATGCATTTCTATCTGTCTCATGCATAGGTGGCTAGGATGCTGCATGACTTAAAGTTTGAATTATCTGTTAACACCAGGTGTCTGTTGTCTAAACAAAGCGCTTTTAGTAACCTAGCCACTTCATTCAGTTATCACCCATTCAATGAAAAAGATGCCATAGATTATATGTAACCTCCCATGGATAGCACTACATAGCACTTTGCTTAAGCAATGGACACCAAACCAGATATCGATTTGACATTAGATGCAGGGGTTAGTATAAAGAACAACACATTACTGTAAAATCATTTAATTTCGATGGGACGAAATTTCGTTGTTTTGGTAAAAGATACAATTTAGATGGGACATTAATTCGTGGATTTGCATTTCAGGTAATAAATACAAGATAAATTATTGTTCAATGGGATTTGATTTCCAGGTTGAAAGTGAACCACGAAATCCATGAAATTCAATCCTGATTATATATCCTCCATGAAAATTAATGTTTCATCCTTTGATGCTCAGTCAGCCATGTGTCTGTATCAATTAAATTTAAATGCTTCTTTTCTGTGTTATAAATACAAGTAATGTAATATGCATCATCATCTTGAGGACAGTTTAAGCAATTAGGCAAAGCACATTTTATTCTACCAATATAAATTGAACACTCTGACTCAGGAAACTTCTAGTAAATACGATATAAATTGAACACTCTGACTCAGGAAACTTCTAGTAAATACGATATAAATTGTACACTCTGACTCGGGAAATTTCTAGTAAATACGATATAAATTGTACACTCTGACTCGGGAAATTTCTAGTAAATGCGATATAAATTGAACACTGAGACTGAAGGTAAACTTCTAGTAAATATAACATAAATTAAACACTCTGAAGGTAAACCTTTAGCAAATATAATATAAATTGAAACACTCTGAAGGGAACGTTTCGTAAATATATAATATAAATTGAACGCTCTGAAGGTAAACTTCTAGTAAATATAATATAAAGTAAACACTCTGAAGGGAAACTTTTAGTAAATATAATATAAATTGAACACTCTGAAGGTAAACCTTTAGTAAATATAATATAAATTAAACACTCTGAAGGTAAACTTTTAGTAAATATAATATAAATTAAACACTCTGAAGGTAAGCCTTTAGTGAATATAATATAATTTGAACCACTCTGAAGGGAAACCTTTAGTAAATATAATACAAATTGACCACTCTGAAGGGAAACTTTAAGTAAATATAATATAAATTAAACACTCTGAAGGTAAGCCTTTAGTGAATATAATATGATTTGAACCACTCTGAAGGGAGACTTTTAGTAAAATTTATATAAATTGACCACTCTGAAGGTAAACCTTTAGTAAACAGTAGTGAATCCGTATAGGATAAAACTATTGCAAGCATAATGAATAGTTCAAGGGTACAAAAGTAATATATTTGTAAAATCCTTCCTCTTTGAGTCCTTTAAAAGGGAAATCTGAGATTATATACAAATGTTTCAAAAATTATTGTACAAGGCCAAACAAATCGTTCTGCTTGTTTCCGCTACCCCTACTGATCCTATGCCCCCTACCCTAGTATTTTTTGGACAAAATTGAGAAAAAATCAAATTTGACCTATTCTTTCAGGGTATTTTTTGAGGGTATTTCTTTATCATGAAGGTGTTTGTGGATGACTTGAAGGTAAACTCAGGTTATTTCCTACCCACCTACCCTATTTTATTCAAAGTAGGTAGAGGAAACAAGCATTTTTAAGGAGGGCCTAATATGCATGATTATCAAATTCAGATACTGCTGTAACTATGATACCATAAACTAGAACACAAACAAGTACATATTTATGCAAATTTTATTAATCAATCCATGTCATTATCTAGGAAATAAGAAGCATTCATGCATAAAATTCAAAAAAAAAAATTGTTAAATTTTCTCTCGAAAAGGTACCTGACAACAAAGTTGGAAATTTTCTTCGAACAAATTTTATTTCTAGTTTTTATTCATCAAGTACACATGGAAAAATACCAGCGACTCAATTATACCGTTTAACATGTAACCTATAACGAAGTCAATGAAAACGTATTGGGATAGATACAATAATAATTACACGGAGTATATTGCGAAATTAAATTCAGATTGATGAATCTTCCGTAAATATACTTTAATAGTAAATTTCCATGAAACATGATGGATATAATATATTATATGTACAATAAACTAAAAAAACTTTCAAGCAATTTAATTTCACAAAACTTTGTAGTTGCGAATATGCCGATGTCTTAATAAGCAAAACGCGAAAGTTAATATTCGCGAAAGTGATTTGGTTTACAGTAAAGTTATTTTTTGGAGTTTTTATTGTGTATTTGTACTGATGGTGTATAACTATAGGTATATACTGTAAAATCATTAATTTTCACGGCGGATATAATTTCGTGGTTCACCTTTAACCACATAATGACATATAATAGTGTGACCTGCCTTGGTGTTACATGGTTTCTAAGACAACATTTTGTATGAGCATCATCACCAACCAACAAGGACATTCTGTTGCTACCATAAAGGGCATACATGGCTATGCATATAGGACAAATTTTATTAAATTGTTATTGTTAAATAAGAGGTTATGGTATAAAAGGTAAAGTGTTTGTTTATTATAGTGTCACCCCTATTGAAAGGGCCAGCCAATTTGACTTATGAGACACCTATTTTTCTTCTGCACAGAACCTCCCGAATCCCTTCTCATATTGCCGGGCGCCTGACAGAGATGGGCCTACGGTAACCATTCTTTAACTAGCTGGCGGCTCACCAACTGGTCGCATCAATTCTAACCCAGCTTCCACCGGGATTCGAACCTTCGACCTTCCGCTCCGGAGGCGGACGCCCTAACCACTAGGCCACGGTGGCGGTTATGAGAAAAGTCCTATTATTTCTGAAACACCTCTCGTATACTATGAATTATATTGCAGCTTTATAGATTTGATAAATATAAGACTTATATATCACGATCTTAAAATAAGTCACAAAGCAGGTGACATATAGGTCCATTGGGCCGGGTGTTTTCTTTTTATATTATAATTACTTGTAAATATATGTTATACACATGTCACGTTAATAAACTTTTTACTTACTTACTTACTTATTATATACTTTATGTAAATTAAGTTTGTTCTTCTAATACTAATTCTTGAGACTAAGAAACATTGGTTTCAGGAACCTCAGACATAATTCTGGAAACCTTATGGTGACTTTTATGACCCAATTGTCTAAAGGAATATGTTTATTGTGCTGTTAACCTTAACCTAATGTTCTAAACCTCTTAAGTGTTGTAGCTTAGCCTGCCAGGAAAGATGTTATCATATTTTACAACATCAAATAGAGATGCTTGTTACTGTACACATTTTAATAAATGCCCCTGACTTTAAAATTTATTGCATGATGATTTTTACTCATTTCAATAAATACCCCTGACTTTAAATTACATTAATTTACATGATGACCAGGCGTCCGTTGCCTAAGTAAAACGCTACCGAGCACTTTCATTCAGCTACCTCCCGTTCAATTGAATATGGATGGCATGGATTACCTCCGGTGGAATTGCTACATAGCGATTTGCTTAGGCAACGGACACCTGATGTCATACCTTATTTTGGTTCCCCATTCATCCCTCCATTTCTGACCGTTCAGAAACTAGAATTTGGAGTGTTTTACAAAACAATACAATTTGATCAATTCCAGGAAAAGATAATGCTTGGGTTTCATCTGACAGAAACTGACATCCAGAAGAGATCTCAGCAATTTATCTTTGTAACCCAATACATTACTGTAAAACATCTGTCTTTGTCAACTGGTTACATTGTGTTCTAACATTATCAGCATGATCAATTGATGATGTAACAATTTTATTCAGTCCCCCATAGCAACGTAAAAATTATATAAAACATGAATTTATGTCCTTGATTTGTACCAGCTTGTCCCATTTGGTACAACAAGTTTCTAACTTATGTGATACAACCTTGTTGCACCTAAGGATAGATCAAGCCTTAATTCATTAGTATTTTAATTTTTATCTGCTGATGTCAATATCCTGTTTATATAGCTTGGCCAATTTGACACGAGCCTGACCTTTTGATTAGCATAACTTAACAGTCGATATATTACCTACGTTTACAACACCGAGTGTATGTTTTCATAGTCTGGGAGTATCACAAAGATGCTCGGGATGTAAATCAAACACAAATTTGAAATACCGACAACGCACGATTTGCTTGCAGAAATTGATATATTCAAAGTAAGAACCTTGTAATATATTCTTGCATAAAGGTCAAGTTCAGGTCAAAATAGCTAAGCTATACATGTATATATGATATATTTGTATACTTCCCTCAATGTACAGGAAGAGCTGCTAGACTAACAATATGTATTTATACAGACATAATATACTTAGCCATATAAAGGCCAGACAAATTAACATAAAACAGACAGCATTGGCATAGAAATTAATTTATTCTGACCTAAAGAACTCATCTCCAATACAGAATTTCATCCCAATGTTTAATGGTCAATGTTTCAATCAGTTAGGAGAAAAATGAGACAGTTGATAAACTATTATGTTGAAGTCACAATTGTATAAGAAGATGGCCTAGCTGTTCAGGATGTAAAAGTAATAATTTAAAAGGACAAATATATATACTAGTAGTCTAGTAGTGTGGTAGTGCAAACACGTTTTTAATGAAAATTACTTAACTTTGGATACAGTAAGCACAGAACTACTTTTTATAATTTTCATTCAAAATAATATGTGCACTGCATATATACTGTTTGCGTACATTTTAACTAGTGATTTAGCCTTTTCACCAGGCAAACCTCGTAGGTATACACAAGGTTTATGTATGATTTGACCTACTGACCTAGCAAATCTCGTAAACACACGGTTTGTCTATGATTTGACCTACTGGCCTAGCAAATCTCGTAAACACACGGTTTGTCTATGATTTGACCTACTGGCCTAGCAAATCTCGTAAACACACGGTTTGTCTATGATTTGACCTACTGACCTAGCAAATCTCGTATACAAGGTTTATGTATGATTTGACCTACTGACCTAGCAAATCTCGTATACAAGGTTTATGTATGATTTGACCTACTGATCTAGCACAAGTGACATGAGGAAATTGGAAAGCGAAGGCAGCAAACTCGTCTCATATGATACATGTACTGGGTCTAGATTTTGATTTGATTACTGTGGACAAATTCCATGGAGAGTATGCCATATCAATTATATATTGTCTTCTCTTAGTATGGTGTCCGTAGACATTTTGCACTCAAACGAGCCCATCCGTGTGTCATTGACTGGTGTTTATAGTAATTTAGTGTGCATAGTACTTCATAAAGGATATAGCATAGACAAAGATAAGCAAACACCATGAACACTTGATACTCCGACGGACCAACTGACCGTCCTTGGAAAAAACATTTGAAAAAAGTAAGTAAATGACTACGAGTACGGTCCCGTACTTGAGTCAGGTCCCAGCACTAGTCTCGTGCTACATTATAATGCTAGTTTTACGGCACTGAAATCATAAATTAATTTGCAATACAGACTGTATATAATTTGGCGTGTGTAATGAAGAGCATCTGCATTTACATATAATTAAGTAGAGTTGAAGAATTTAAATCATGCAATATTATTAATGTTTTGACAGATTAACATCGTTTGAAGATTCAATAAACGCTTTAATTATGATAATTAATGGTAATTTAAACCTACACAAATAGTCATCTGAAACAAAATATTAGGCTTACGACACCTAGAGTCTATGGAGTGCAAACTATGGTCTGTCTTTGGTTCATTTTACCCGGATATTCATAAGATAATGCTGAAGTGAAATAACAAGGATATATAAAGGGACTTGAGATAGTTCAACGGGTTCTGGGTCAGAAGTCCTGTTAACACATGCTGTTTTGATGTACAATTTATTTCAAATGAGTGTTCAAGTTCGCCTATGCGCAGACGATTAATGCATTCAACCATTTTGCGCTCGATAGATAAAGATATTCTACAAACCACATTATGACTGATTTTCCCGCTAAATCACGCTAGCGTAATATTTGTAAACACTGAATAAAATGCGTACTTTTATAAACACAGCTAATGGGACTGACGTGGAATATTCGGGTTTCCAATTTGCTTTTCTCTCCAGATAAATTGCGGTAATAATTATTATGCAGTTAGTTGTGTGTGTGTGTCAGATTTATGATTCGATAGACTTTACTTGTTCGATGCCGCCAGGAGGCGGCATCGAGTATGAAAGGGTGCAAGCAGATGTCCCAGGAGGATACAAGATTTGATTGGTTATAACGCTGTTGGACTCGCCCGTCAGGGGTAAAATAGGATGATAAATGTTCGGTAGGTACTAAAGTCCAAGTCCCAGGAGGATACAAGATTTGATTGGTTATAACGCTGTTGGACTCGCCCGTCAGGGGTAAAATAGGATGATAAATGTTCGGTAGGTACTAAAGTCCAAATCAGTTCGGAATGGGTGTTTATATAACGGCTACATATGTTGCAATTTGCGGGTCTTAGCAGGGGCTATTAAAAAGTAAAAAAAAACTATTTGCGCGGAGCGGCGATTTTCCTTTCGAACTTTTATGGAACATGTTAAATACTTTCATGTCTGTCAGATATTTTTTAGTTATGATCTTCGATTTTTTCCAGTTCTTAGGTTTTGTCTTAATCTAAATTTGATAAATGCAAGTGTTTTTTTAATCTCTATGTTTCTTTATTTATGTATGTCAGAATAGTTTGTTTTGCCAAAATTTAAACGGGTAAATATAGCTTGCCAACATTGAACTGACACTTCTTATTTACAAAATATTCATATGCGCTCCTATACTCCTGCCAAATGGAACTAGTTCTATGCATATTTTAAACTATGTTGAACGTATTAATTCGCAATAAATTTACTTATCAAGCTCACAAACCACGAAATAACAATGTCCTTTAGTGTCAGTTTCACGTTGTCAGGCTATACCACGTTATTGGAATACACTTTGTTATTTTATGAAACATGCTAAATGCCATCTGTGAAGCATTAATCAATATTATAATGGTGCTCATATTTCTAAAACATGTTATGTTCATTTGAATAAATATTTCAATAGAAAATAGAATGTTTTCATGTTTTCTATTCTTTCCTGGTGTTTCACTGCCTTCAAGTTTTTAACCAGGTTTTCCAAAGGAAAACTCTGGTAATTAGATTGCTGAATGTCGGCGGGCCTTAACAATTTCTTCTGTGCACAACTCCTCCTACATTTCTTCATAGATTTCAACCAAACTTTCAGAGAATGATTGTCATCATGTGACCTGGTGCATATTATCAGGGTTTTATGATTCAACCAATTTTGACGGAGTTATGGCCCTTGAAACAGAAAAAATTGGCCGCTTTCCTTATGTCGCACGGTACTCAAAGTACACGACATAGAGTCATGAAACCTTCACAGAAATGGTCAGGATGTTTTCTCTACACCTGGGGTTTCACTCCCCTTTCAGTTTAGTACATCCAGAGTTATTAGCCATTGAAATGGTGTAAAATAGCCATTTTTTGACTTGTTTCACATGCTACTCAAAAAGTATTTGACCTAGGATCATGAAACCTTTATAGAAATGTTTGACAGCATGTACTCTAGTGCACCTGGGGTTTCACTCCCCTTTCAATTTAGTACAACCAGAGTTATTGCCCTTGAATTAGTGAAAAATACCCATTTTCAGCAATCTTAAGTTTTTGCAGCGTACACTCAACACATGAGAATAACTTCCCTTGTGCATCACACATCACGCCGGAATTTTAGTTTGTTTACAAGTTTCTACCAATACCTTTTACTAAATAAAAATATTTACTTAAAAAGAACTAGCGGCATCTTTGATGCCCAGCATCAACATTTCACTTGTATTATACAATGAAGAAAGTTATAAGTTGGACAATGGTGTCCTTCGAGTAACATGACCCAATATGAAATATATACATGTCACATCTTTGCACTAGAATATCCAGGATAAGGTCCAGTCTACAGAATGTAATTATAGTTCTGGAAACCATAACTAAATGATAAATTTATTTATACTGATCGACGTCGACCTTTTATGATATGGAATGATCATCGTCAAAGAGCTTGGGCTAGCACTAGAGTCTAAGTTGTCGTACTTTTGGTTATTAAACAATAAATAGAAGTCTCTTTTGAAAAGCCAACAGAATAAATAAAGTACTTGGAAACAATAGAACATGTATTACGTCAATAACTGTGAGCATGCATTAACATTTACTTCAAAAACAAAAATAGCACTTTCAAGATCTACTTACTTGAAAAAAATCCGATCTTGTTATGTTATATGCGTATTAATCCATTTATAACGTAAACCAAATTGAATGCACTGGAGTTTGGTTATAAACTGAGCGGACAAATTGTATTGGGTATAAACACAAAATATTGAATGAATGAATGAAGAAATGCTGTACACGTACTCCAGTGTAGGGCTTTAAGCACACAAAACACACGAATACAATGCTACAGTAATTGTATGAACTAGATAGCTAGCTTTTTTCTCCAAGCATTAACTGACACCGCTATGAAATTGGCCTACTGAAGCGCAAAACTGTATTATATGAAGTGTCCAAAGCAGTGTATTTGTAAAAGTCAATAAACGCGAATAATCGGGAAGAAACGCTCGCTAAAGAACACACAAATCCGTTCAAATGTTGTAAACGACTTTAATTTTGCCAGCGTCAGTGCGTGGTTATCGAAGGTTATTGCGCTAGAATTTTCCACTCGTTTTCCCCGCGTCCATGTGTTAACCACGTGGTCCTCATGTATGTGTATACAACAGCGCGCATATTTATAAATCGCATAAAACAGCAAGTCAGTGTAAAACGGTCGTTCACTATATGTACATGTGTGAGTATTAAGTCATCAAGTTTGAGTGTTTCAGATGCTGAGCACTTGTAATGTAAGGGCAAATAAAACAGTTTTGGTATACATAACGTAGTACGTACATCTTAATGTGCATGCGTTACTTTGCAACGAGCCTGGTCTACAAAAAGTAAATGATATAATGAAGTATCTTTATATTGGAGCTCGAGAAATGTAGAATTTTGTAATGTAATTGAAACTTTATATTGCAGGGGTGGATACAGGATTTGGTGTTGTATCGAATATTGACATGCCCCTCGCCTGGACTGAGTGAAGCGAGCTAAAATGGAGTGTTTTCCTGTAAAACATATTGTCTCACCTACCAGTTCTTGCTTTATGATATTTACTGACGTAGATCTAGGTATTGTCATTTACATGAGCTCAAACGAATGCACATGTATAGCATTTCGACAAAAAGAATCGCAATGTTTCAAAAGAAACATCAAATTAACTATGTTTGGACAAAGGGTCTACAAAGCCCCTTAAATCCACCTTTGTATATACATAATAATATATAGTAACAATTTATTTTCGATGTCAATGTCTCGTATATAAACAGTATTGATCCAAAGTAGCTAACAGCATCCAAAGTTGGTAACCACATGACAATATGAGTAAGTACACGGTGACACATATGTTAGCTTACACTAACAGCTTGCAAGATTTTATATTACAACTTATATTAATTACCATCGACGAAGCATTCGCTATCTGATTCGAAGATACGGGAATAATTGCCTTTTTAATCATTATGCTGAACGACAATGTCATTCAAGTGCCATATTTATATTATCTTCTTTTTGTATAACGCAAGAGAATAGCCTTTATAAATTTGAGAAACACATTGATATTATAGGCTGTATAATTATGAAAAGTTTTGCAGAAAAGGGAGATCACTGTGTAGGGTTTTGGGTGAACGTTACTAAACGGGTCTTTCCGTGATGAATCTTGAAGCTCCGGGTTTTGGGCCGTCGAATGTTCAATGGATCATAACCAAGTGTGTGTGGTTGTGGGTGTTTGTAATTTTAATGCCGCTTTGTTCATTGCGGTAATAATGATATGACATAATTTAATCATAAAATGTCGGAAAAATCGAAATTTATATTAGCTGTGCATCGGGTAATTGTGTTTTGTGCCACGTTCGGCGTTATCGTCGGATGATTCATAATGTATTGTATTGTGTGCAATACTACCAAGCTTTTCTAATTACAACAGTATCAATCGCAATTCCTCCGCGTGTTTTCTCAGTTACGGAAAGGCACGAGTAGTTACGATTGCAAAAGTACGCGCGTTTTCATAGCGTATCAACATCGTAGGAACAAAAAGTTGAGGAGCCAGAAAAACTGTTGCTACTGTCTTGGTTGGGAAATACTTTGGTGACTAGGTACAGTGAGTGATCATCTTCGGCACATTTGGCAATGTTCGGTACCGATTGGTTTGTTTGGTATGTTTTATTTATGATTTGACCTAGTGACTATGCAATTTCAGTTATGTAAGGGTTGAATACGAAAGAATGCACGGTCACAAACCATTCTTGTTGCGCACCACATAATCCACGGGGTAGGCAACTGTTTTATTAAAGCATTTACGGAAATGTAAAACTTACGATCAAATTTAAAATCTTTATAGTACGTTTACAACTATGAAATTTGGTAAATGGAGCTGTTCGACTAATCAAGATTCAGTTAATGAACTCCTATAAACAGTATATATCCCCAATTTGCAGTTTTTAAAGAATTAAACTGAATTTGAATATGAACGTATTTTAAAGTTAACAATTTCCGTAAAAACGTTACGACTAGCATGGACTGATTAAATAGAAAATAGATTTTCACTTTTAAACAAATGCTGGTCAGTATATAGCAGGTTTTAGGATAGTGATTTTTGTCATATGTATGGGAATCTAAGAATATCAGGCTCCCATGCATACACGTCTTACTAGACCATGTACCAAATGTGGAACTGCACACACAAACACAATAACCCTTCATCAAAAATGCACTAGTAGATGGCGAAGTATATGGGAAACGTCTGGGGCAATCTACCAAACTTGCTGATTCATCTTGAGACTGTCAAATCATATCCGATTATGCTTTACTGATATCTAATTACAGAAGTTAATCGGTTACGTAATGCGTTTCCGACAATAGAAGAAGCTTAATGGCATAAAACCTGATATGATAGTTGTTGATCGTAGAGTTAGGAAATGACGGATTCGACTGGAAAGATATTGGTGGTTTATGCGTGATATATTGTACTTATATAGTGACCTAGTGTACCAAAATCCTTCGATAGTGGATATCCTCTTACAGAGCGCGAATTATGCATTGTGCTGACCATGGGTGGCACGATGGTCGAGTGGGTGGTGCTATTGACCACGGATCTTGTTCGAGCCTTTGCGGAGCAATGAAAGTTTCTCACTTGCCTTTCAGTGTTTTCAACCTAACTAGATACCAACTGGATGGTAGCCAAGAGGTAGTATTGAGTGTATCGGTGCTATACACCAAGGAACGCCACACAACCAATTAATCTGTTCGGAAAGAGCTAGGAAAGCGCACTCACAAGAAAAAACGTTGCGACGAAACCGGAGGCCATTGGTCAATCAGGCAGGGACAATTACAGACGATTAACTTAATACGACTATCTCCAACGCAAACAATCATGCATTGACCTTTGTCAAGAGGTTGCCTGTTGCCGTCCAGTGGATTGTACCTCCATGGTATTTATTTTAGGTTGGACAATAACGATTCTTATTATTTCGTCTTCCGAAGGACTTTAGCCATTACTGAACGAACCATCGATAGTTTCGTATGATTTTGAATGGAGCTCTTCTTAACGAACCATCGATAGTTTCGTACGATTATGAATGGCGCTCTACTTTGAGTCAATTTTATTTCGTCTTTGGTAGCATACTATGGGTATGGCCATAGGACATGCAGAACGAAACACTGATGTATCTAAATAGTTCCAATGATGCTCTACCACTAGACTATAAAGTGATGCCTGACGGGAGACTGGTGCTGATTTGGCTAGTACAGCAATTGGTTTAAATCGTGTACAGTCACATTCAATTTGGCTAATCTCGATAATATAGTTTCAATGCTGTGTAGGCCTGGATATTACTAGATGTTCAAGACCAATGCATACTTTTGCTACCGAGTTTGTATTCTTTATTGCACCGTCACATGTCCGAAAAGTAATCACACCACATGAACCCGGAGCTGATTTATTTTGGTATAATATTTTAATCTGTCCACCACGGTATGTTGAAATAGCTTGGCTATTTTGACTTGAGCCTGACCTTTATGCAAGAATATATTACAAGGTTCTTGCTTTGAATATATCAATTTCCGCTAGTAAATCTTGCAATATCGGTATTTCAGATTTGTGTCTGTATTACATCTCGAGCGTCTTCGTGATACTCCCCGATTAAGAAAACATACAATCGGCGTTCTAAACGTAGGCAACATATCAACTGTTAAATTATGCTAATCAAAAGGTCAGGGTCGTGTCAAATTAGCCAAGCAATACAAGATCAGTCGCCAGTAATAGTGAACCGGATGTATCAATATGCAATCTTCAACTTTTCATAATCGGAATTTTACACGATATTTAGATTATTGAACGCTGTTTGACACTGCGCTAGGGAATAAACAAACATATTCTACAATTCAAGTATGCTATAAATGCGGATAATCACACTTATCTTACACAGAAAGTCCATTACCTAATACAAAATGTTCTACTTGTAAATACGATCAAATCTAAATATTTCATTGCATAAACTCACTGCACATTTTGCATCAGGCAAAGTCATGCATTACAAGTTCGCTAATATCAACCATAGACATCATCTCTATGGAAGTTGACATGAATTGGCGTTTCTTTGTATTTCAGTGCATCATTTTATTACATTTATTGGTAATAATATATATTGCTTAACGGGTCTCTGCAATTTGAACATTAATTCAGGTCACAGTTTTATCAAAGTACTTATGGACATTTTAATATTAGGTCCAAGTTTAAATTCTTTGTAGTTCTTTTACAACCGAGTCCATAGTGAGGTTAATGGATCTGCAATGCAAATAATGATTTCTGTAAATGATTACAGTAGCTATCCTCAACTTGCAGAATTATCGAATTTGAATTCGAACCGGGAATTGTCGCAAATGCTTTAAAAAGAATGTACCCCGGACCCGATGATCGGTACTGCTGATTTTTACTACGCCTAGTACGCTCTTGAAAGCAAAATGTATCAAATAAATCCATGAACTAATATGGAAATAGAAGGTTCGAAGACCGTGTTAATTTACCTGCACTATAATTCTTGAGAGTTGAACACACTTTTTATGAACCGTACAATAAAATAAAGAATGCATGGATTATCTCCCATGGAAAGCGCTACCCAGTGTGACAACAACCAAGGCAACGGAACCGTGTTGTGTTATTGTGTGACATTAACCAATCGGAACTCCTCGGCGTTTATCTAACGAAAGTTACGGAAATGCCCGAGCAGTTACAACTGGTGTGACAAATCGATGTACTCTATTCGGTGTAGCTACACGACTGAGGCTATAGTTACTACGACTGAATATGGAAAACAACCAAATCTAATCAATCTTCATCTTGGTATAGCTTGGCCAATTTGACACGAGCCTGACCTTTTGATTAGCATAATTTAACAGTCGATATATTGCCTACGTTTACAATACCGATTGTATGTATAAATAATCGGTGAGTATCACGAAGACGCTCGAGATGTAATACAAACACAAATTGAAACACCGATATCGCACGATTTGCCTGCGGAAATTGATATATGCAAACCAAGAACTTCGTAATTATATTCTTGCATAAAGGTCAGGCTCAGGTCAAAATAGCCAAGCTATAAACACTAGAAAGGATATATGTTTATATACTTTATAGGATGTTGTACTCGTAAAATGAATCACTTGACAACACATTTTGTCTAAATGGCGTAATAATTGAATTATACTAATTAAACAACTTGTTAAATCTATGATCGCAACCACCATACTAATTAACTGATTTTAGGCAAAATTTAATTAGGCAAGATGTATTAAATGCCCTATTAAACATGCTATTTTAGTACACTGACTTGAAATGACTTTTAAAAATTAAGAATGTTCGGGGAAATTACTGCGGACTACAAAATACTTTAACTAGTTATTGCATATTCACCGACAATTTATATACTATAAAAATAAAGTCGTATGTCCTCAAGCATGTGGTGCTTTCTATGTTCAAACAAAGTGCGTGTCCATTGTTTTATTTCCGCGCCAGATAATCCAATGACTTTAAGGGAAATCCCCGTTTAAGACAGCGCATTTATATACATTACGATTTTCAAAAAAACGTGTACTGTACTGTCGTAAACCATCATAGTGAGTATCCTCCTAGATTTGACATGCTGGTACGGTAAGTACTGAGTTCGAATCAATAAGGGAGGTATACAATATAGTTGTGATCAAGTTATCAGTACGCAGGCATAGTTTTTGGGTTTGTAATTTTCCACTATAGACGTTTAGAACTTTGACATGCACTTCGGCATATATGCGTTATAATGAATCTTGTAGGTTCTAAACTATTCATGTCGATAAAACCGTAATTCCATGGGATCGAACATTGCATAGTGCCCACTTAACCAAGTGATTTCTTTGTTCGCATACTGTTCTCTTGTTTGCGCGTTTCTTCCGATTCATTATTTACATTTTTATGACAAAACATCAAACTCATATACGAGTATGCAGCTGCTGGGTTATATAATGGCCAAAGGCATTTCACATGCAGATTATACATGCACCAATAAAACTGTAAAACTGTATAATGTATTGTTCATTTGTCAATGTGATCAGGGGCCCTATTCACCAACATTGTAACACTGAAATTCAGACTTAAACTTAAAATTGACAACATTTATAATAACTGCCATTTCTTTGAAATAATATTTAACCCTGTGAAATTTTATCTGATTGTTTGTTGTTACCCACCGAACATGCATATCCATTTAATATCAAAATCGGTACATTTATAAGAACATGAGAGCGAATAGAACATTTGGCGATATAAAGTCTATGTCTGAGTTTTAGACTTACAGCGTTGGTGAATAAGGCCCCTGTACGTGTACTGTGCGTAATGTTGTGTCCGTCATTTTCTTCTGTTTCTGCTGAATTTCGAGGGATGTTTTCAGCAGTTTGAACAGCCGTTCAATCACCCTTTGACATTTTAACTTGCCCTGGTCATTGGGGGTACCTCATGAAACCTATATTCGAGTCTCTATTAGGTGTGGCAGTCAACATCGATATGTGGCGCCCAGGAATAGACACTGCCCTGATAGGTATCAGAATACACCTTGGTCATAGTCTTGGTGGAGTGGAACATATGGGCTATTCTTACTCAGAGAAATTAATCAGTGGTTCAGCCGGGACCTTTCGATCTCGAAGTGCGAACCCTATCTCTAGGTCACCGCCTTCCACATATTATGTTATTCGTGTACATCATCAAAAAGCACACACGTAAGTCCATAGACACTGATTCTACTTTGTGTATTTACTATTTAGTGTTTTGTACGTACATATATCACATGTATTTACAAACATTGAACTAAACTATAGTATAATTGATGAAATCATTATACCAGTAACGCATTGCTTAGTCAGCATAACATTTTCTGATCACATTGGCGTGATCTATTACCACGACGTTTTCTGATTGTTGCTAGATGTAAGACATAGTTCGTCGCCTGAGTGCAGAAGTGCTCTATCTCCATTTTTGACAAAGATGAGATTTTATATCACTGAAATTGTCTCGTCGAGCTCTACAATAATATCTTATCTAATAATATATCCGACCAATACAAACGAAGATATACAGTAATTATTTGCTTTATCTCCATTCAATAAATCTAAAATTGATTCTTATACTGTTGTTACTCCAGGAGTTGAAGCACTTTACATCCAAACAATATTTCTATCCAATCAAATTGAGTAGTTTGCACATGTGACTCTTAGTGCTTCAGTTATTATGTGCTCTTTCTCCTTAGCTAGAAATAAAGAACTGCTCTATCTCCAAGACTTGGAGTAAAGAACTGCTCTATCTCCACGACTTTGAGTAAATAACTGCTCTATCTCCACGACTGTGAGTAAAGAACTGCTCTATCTCCACGACTTTGAGTAAATAACTGCTCTATCTCCACGAATGTGAGTAAAGAACTGCTCTATCTCCACGACTTTGAGTAAAGAATTGCTCTATCTCCACGACTGTGAGTAAAGAATTGCTCTATCTCATCGACTTTGAGTAGAGAACTGCTTTAGCTCCACGACTATGAGTAAAGAATTGCTCTATCTCCACGACTTTGAGCAGAGAACTGCTTTTAGCTCCACGACTATGAGTAAGGAATTGCTCTATTTCCACGACTTTGAATAAAGAATTGCTCTATCTCCACGACTTTGAATAAAGAATTGCTCTATCTCCACGACTTTGAATAAAGAATTGCTCTATCTCCACGACTATGAGCAGAGAACTGCTTTAGCTCCACGACTATGAGTAAAGAATTGCTCTATATCCACGACTTTGAGCAGAGAACTGCTTTAGCTCCACGACTATGAGTTAAGAACTGATTTAGCTCAAGTAGCAGGAGATAGAGCAGTTCAGCCCTAGGAAAAAATGAACTATTGTGATAAAATTGCTCCAAACACAAAATCGCCAAAAATCTAAATAAATAGAAGTAACGTTATACAATATTAAAAAAAACTTGATATTCTAAATCTATTCTTGATGCCGATTATTCACGTATAAGTTTGTTCCCATATGCGGAATGGTTACAGAAATATGACAAACTGAAACTTTAAACTCGATTTTCTCAAAATAGTGAAAAAGGTAGAAAGAGCAACATTCCAATCAGGCGACGAGAAGGCCAATCGTGAAAGCTCGGTCATTTCCGTGATGCTTTCTGGTTGTTACTTGATGTAAGACATAGCTGGCCAATCATGAAAGCTCGATCATTTCCGTTTGTCTCCGATAAATACATATTGGCATTTAATTGCAAATAGGCGAGGCGATCAGAATTATAGTCATTAGGAGTTAGCCAATCCACCGATGTACATAATGTGATGCATTATCTTAACCACAATAATTACTGTTTTCCATATTATGACTGCCTTGATATGTGAATTTATACAATGTTATTTGGTTATCTGATTGTATTTAATATCAATGAGTATGGACTGCATACACTGTACATGCTTAATGATAATCCTTCTTTGGAAGTATTTTTGGCGCCAAAATTCAAGTTTACGCAATGTCTCAGGAACTTTAAAAACCTTAAATTTTCTGTTTTTTACGAATCTATGTTTAACCCCTTCTTTAGGGATCAGTGGCCTGAATTACTATGCAAGCGTACGGGGAAATCCCTGATCGGGTGATATCCTTTAGTCTGGAATGTATGTACAATACTGTTATGATATGGTGACAGTGACGTCATCATTTATGTGTACCCAAAAGATTAAAATCATTGCTTGAACAGGTAGAGTTTAGTTTGGTATTGAACAGTAAGTATAATCCTTTAAACTTGTTTTTACACCGTACTAGTGGATTGTTCCTTGACTTTTATCCTAACTGGACTGTACGTAGGTCAATGGTAGTGACACGTCCGCATTCAGGCTTCTAGGCTGTAAAGTTAAACTACGGAAACATGTATAGCTTGGCCACATTGACATGAGCCTGACCTTTTGATTAGCATAATTTAACAGTCGCTATATTGCTTACGTTTACAACACCGAGTGTATGTTTTCATAATCGGGGAGTATCACGAAGGCGCTCGAGATGTAATACAAACCCAAATTTGAAATACAAATATCGTACGATTTGCATGCAGAAATTGATTTATTCAAAGCAAGAATTTGTAATATAATTATTCTTGAATAAATTCCAGGTTCAGGTCAAAATAGCCAAGCTATACTTCTCGTAAAATCCCATTTCATCAAATACCGTAGTGTCCAATGGTGTCTGCTACATAGATTTTACGCATACGAATGTTATTTAGCGCTTTCCAAAGATAACGAATTAAAAATACAAATGATCATGATTGCAGCCTAAACGTATTTGTTTCAATGAACAATACTTTTTAATCAATGAAACTAATGCAAACATGAATTGCCCGCTACCAAGTCAGTCACGAAGATGACTATTTAATTGTGATTTATTGCTAATTGCAATTAGACAAACAATGGGTAATTTAATTCGCACAATCCCTTAAGTATTGCAGTCTAAGACGTTTCATGTGTGTCGTGAGGAAAAATTCGCTAACTTAGCAGAAAATTTAGATGTGGCCCGTATACTGCCCGTACTGCCAGTATCTCATGTGTAATTGTTACGCAGATTTAGGTGTCGAGAAAAATACTAGAACAAAGCCATTATGACGTTTGATTACGTTTGTTTTTACAAGATCGAAGTTACAATCTGTTAACAACTAGGAGCGGTATCCAGAGAGAAAAAACATCGAGGATATTATTTTCTAAGGTATACTTTGGGTGCCTTAAATTTCTTTCCAAAATGCATGTTCATTTTGGTCTACTCTCAAATGTTCATCGATACACTTAATTAATATTCCCTCGGTACAACAGCATGCCATTTCAAAAGTGAAGTCAGTCTTGTTACGGCTTTTGCAATGTGGCTTTACTTTACATGTACTATGGTATTGACAGACGTATAAAATCAATTATTGGCAACTATATATACGTATACGACGGATGCATACGTACATGTTCGCCTGCATAACGTAAAATATACCGTATCATAACGAGCATCGTCTTATTTTCTATTACTCACAAACTGTCGATTCAATAACGAGTAATACGTATGAGGGAACTTTCCCATTTGAAAGAGTAGGACAGACTAGTATACAGTTAAACTTAGATCAATATGATTTACTTGACAGTAGAACTTATGTTTATAACCGTTCTCATTTAACTTTTAACGGATTGAATTATGTACGGGATCTGCACTTGTCGAGTCAGGTTGTTCCTGGACTGTTCATCGTGTCAAGCTGTTACAGTTAAATGATGAAAACAAGGACCAACACCATGTTCTGGGTCCTGAACTTAACCAGCTGCGAGATGGACTCGGTAATAAAAGATAAACTCGTCACTTGAAAATGTCAACTTATCAACAGCGAAATTTCGCACGTAGTCTTCTGCGTATTTTTACAGGTGTTACAAAAGTGTTTATAAATAATTAATTATCAAAGCATTTAGCGCAATTCTTCATGCATTTTGACACGCAAGACAACACATATAGACACTTGCAGTACATAGTGGGTAATTTGTGTAAACAGATTGATAGTAATACTGATATGATCTATAAATCTGTTTAAAGTAAACATGCTAATTAAATACATGGGCGATTACAAGCTATTAACACTAAGGCTTTAGTCTGTCGTCGAAAGCGGCAAATCTCAGCATGAAAAATACAAGGATTGAACTATTGTTTTATGTCCCATTCACCGGTTTGAGTATAACATTCATATATAGAGAATTGTACAGGACTGAAAGAAGGCGAATCCTTATTTACCTGACACTATATATAATTGTATAAGTATGCCTAGCATCAAGCCAGAGCAATGTGAAACGAGCATTACATTTTCTACTTTTGACGTGTTGTGGCCGGAGATCGACCCCGAGACGTCTCGCATTCGATACGAACACTCTACCACTTGGTAACCGAGGTGGTTTTGAACAATTATCTGCAGTAGTGAGATGCAGTGGCTTTTCGTCAACTTTTTGTAAATGATTTCCCCACATTTGAAGATTACACATTCGTCAACGTCTTCAGGACAAATTGTTCAACCCCTATAGTGTTATGCAACATGTGTCCTCTCAAGTTTTAATGACCTCGTATCATTTAGGCCATAATGAAAAAAACATTTTTTTACTTTTTTTTTCAACAAAATTTAACCCATAAAAAAGCTCTTGTTTTTTTTAATTTTCAGTAGAAGTGGCATGTTTAATAATAAAGTTATTTTATTACAATGATACACTACACTATTCGTGTGCTTTCTGTATTCAACAACAACTATAAATATATTTGCTAGTTGAAGCGATGCAACACAATGTCAAGCAAATCTTTCAGCATTGCCTGAGTAAAAATAGTACGAGTTGAACTAAAACCTCTTTTTTATAATAAAACACCGGATGTGATTTAAATAATAAATACAAAATGAAAACACATTGAAAGCCTAATGTTTATATGAACTATTTGTACAGGGCTGGTGGGTAAACAGAAATCTCATCAGGGATACGCACTAGGAACACTGTCTCGCTGTCTGTATGGATTTTAACGACTAATAATACTGAAAAACGTTTTTAACAATTTCCTGAATTCCGTTGTTAAACACCAGGCTCGATTAAAACACTTAAATCGGCATATTTAGACCGTAAATGACTGTGCTTTCACAATGAACAAAGTAAATGACTGTGCTTTCACAATGCACAGCTTGATTCAATAGACTATTTCACCATTTTCATTATTAAGTATAAAAGCGCATTGTACTAACATGAAACAGTATCAGGCAGTCTGACACAGATGGTACGATCGACTGCATGTATACATTATGTCCAATCATCATTTTGAATAATATTGACATTATGCACCAGGTGTTGAATATGAAATTAAAAGGTGTTTGAAAACTTTGAAATAGCAAGAACACATTAATGGCATACACACGTAAGTGTACTACAAAATCTTTAGAGCGACCTTTTGTAGAACAGTCACTTCCTTATAACAATGTTAAGAAAAGTTTCCCTAAGTCGAAATGTACTATGAATTAAACTCATGTAAACTTCTGTGAAGAAACAACCTCTAAACAACGGGCACTATTTGCACGAAACCGTGTCTTAAATGATATTGCTCTGCAGAGTTTACGCTGAATAAAACTGATAGAGCTGTCGCCCTTCGGCAGTAATTTACCACCAAAGACAAAGGGCCATAATTCTGGGAAAACATAATCTCAGCCTTACTTACATGTCTACATGTTAAGGTTGACCATGTGTAAAAGTTTGGAGAAATCCGACAAAAACTGTAGGAGGAGTTCCGTGCACAATAATCCGTCTACGGACATACAAGCGGATGGATTTGCGGACAGAGGTCGGGTCGACGTGAATGCTTTGGTCGGACGGACAGGTTCAAAACCCGTTGTGCGAGGGGTATAACTACATAAGGCCACACCAAATTAATTTTTGGTTCTACGGATTTTTTGGGGGAAAATTAGGGGCGAGCGAGCGAAATATAAATTTAAATATTTATTTTTGAAAAACCCGTAATTGAGAGCGAGCGAAGGAGCGAAATAATTTTTTTTAAATTTATTTTTGAAAATGCCATTTTTGAAAGCGCGTGAAGGAGCAAAAGTGCCCTATTCATTTCTGATGCACCCATTTTTAGGAAATTGTGTCAATATTGAAATTATTACAATAGCTTTAATAAGAAATGAGGCCAAATAAATGATTGTTATATATTTCTTGTTATGTTGTGTAGGATTTATCAAATTATTTTACCAGAATACAGGTATTCAAGGTTATTGTGGGCAGACATTGTCACATACATATAAATGATAATGAACACAAATGCACTGAGTGACAAGTGGTTAAAGATTGAAATCAACTAAGCATCAAGCTAGTCAGTCTCAATGATCACCATGTACAGTTTTGTTCTTGTAGTGACACATCATGCTCAGACGGCTGTTTATTTAGCACTGTTAATAGCGCACGATGCATAATGCTATGCAAGGTCAGAGCTCCAGCTAGGATTGAAGAAGGGCAGGGTGCTGGGCCGAAAAAGGTCGCGGGGGAGGTTGCGGGAGGGGGTGGCCCCCTCCCGCCAGGGGGGGTTTGGGGGACCTCCCCCTAGAAAATTTTGGATTTGTAGACCTTCAAGATTGCTTCTCCTGTGTTTTTTTCCTAAATAAAAGTGAATTTTGTGTGACTGATTATGATGGTGTTTATATTTAGTTATAATTTATTTGAGCAAGTTTTCCATTAGAATGCTTAATTTTTTACTACCTATCTATCTATAGCTATGGCTTGATGAATACCAGCCCAGATCAACAGCTTTTCTGTTTGGTGCCTTTCTGTTTATACCTCACTGCTATATTTGTTGAAATTGTAGATCATTAAGATGGCTCCTCTTGTTTTCTTACTAAATTTGGTGTAGTTGTAAGACAATATGTGTAGCAAATTTCATTTAAATCTACCTCCCCCCCCCCCCTCATTATTTGGAGGGGCAAAACAGAACAAATCTATACAGTGACTGTGTGTTTATTAATTTATATCATGGGTCAATTAATATTTAACAAGTTCAAAGGTGGCATTTTAGTATATTATCTGTGTATGTACTTGAAGACTGACCTTGCTGACCTGGGTTAACCTTTTAAATATCAGTTACAACAGCTATAAAATGCTGGCATTTACTCTAGGGAGTCATTAATCACAGAAATCTTCTCTCTTGTGTGAGGTATTTCTTTTGTGTTGTGTTGTGTTGCATAACCTTCAAGGTTATGGTCAGACTTCTCCTACATATTTCTTAGATTTTGTGAATGATTCTGAAGTGTGATTTTTTTGTTGAATAAAGTTTTTCAATTAGTTGTCTGTCCCCTTCCCCCCCACTATTTTCTTGTTTTCGGTTTCATGCCATCTTGGACCACTCAAGCACATACGTGCTAGTCCTGTCATCAGTAATTGACGTTGCAAACAAATAGGTATCAAAAGTTTAAACATAATTGACTTTTAATTATTAAAGATCTAAAGCAACGGAGGCTGTTACGTATTGTTGCAAACGTTAAACAGAGTGTTTCTCACGCTTGTAAAAATTACACGCAACACCGTTCACAAATTGACAATCAAGAAAAACAAAAGTTTGTCAGCTAATTATGTCTCCAGCTGAGTAGGTATACAGTATGAGATGTATCCATAGGTGTGAATGGGGCAATAAACTGGTCAATCCTCGTTTAACCAGCGTGTTTTTCCTCCGTAATACTAGGGACTTGACTATACACTGATTCATGAGAATGTGGATCTGTTTATTGATGGCTATCAGTGACATAATTAAGTCCGGAAGAGGGGTTCTTATAAAGGCTAATTACGCGAGACGGTAAGTTAACACTTAGGAAAAAAATCACATGCCCGTGGTTTTCCCAGGTGCGGGAGCAATAATTTAAATTTAAATATTTATTTTTCATTTTGGAAAAATCAGGAGCGGGCGCTCCCGACGAACGCATGATCAATTTGTTGTGGCCTAATGACAAGTTTTATTGGTAACACTCAGCTGAGCAGATGAACAATTGTATTCAGCGATAGGAGGTTAAATAAAATAGCTAGATATTGATCAATGAATAAATGATCCAAGCTGTGTACGTGTACTAAACCATAAAAGTAATAAAACAGAAAGTTACATGACAAAGGGCAGCTGCATACTCGCCATCTCCTGTAGAAGACGAATTGATACATATAACGTGCTGTAACCATGTTACAATTCAGAAACTGGCTGTACCTTTCGCTTGCTTAGAACAAGAATGTCATTCTTATAAGACTTATACATATTTAACATCAGCATCACAAGACGATTCGTACGAGCATATCTTTATGAAAATCTGAATATATCATGTTGACCAAAGTTACTAAAAGTTGAAACAGCTTGATTTAAGTTGATCAGTTGTGTTTCATAAACAATTTTAATATAAATTCCACAAAATTTTCTAGATCAATCATGTGATATAAAGCGTTCCGTACGGACCAGAACGGTAATACGGAGCTGACACCTATTATCATCACCGCGGAAAATGACGTCACGCAATGGCTTCACGGAATTTTGAAATCTGTTGAAATAAATATTATGTGGATTATCTTGACTGTACTTATGCTGTAATATGTGAATGGTTTAAGCATTTTATATGTTTGATATCAATCACCGGTAACTGTCTAAACCGGGGTTTCCAGTTGTCACATTGTTATATCGAAGCTTCTATGCTAGCGGAGTTGGACGGGCTATTTTCCATTTCGTTCCTGCTTTTATTTATATTGGTGCTTGTCAGTAACGGGGTATTGGATAGTGTTTTCGGGCCATTCATATAAATACCAGGCTCCTGTGATACATTGAACATCCCTCGTAAAATTTTATGCGCCGATAGGACTTTCTTCGCGTGGTAATGTTAATAATGGGCAAATATTCCTCGTACTTTTTTTGTAACCAGAATGTCAGAATATGGTTTACAGGTGCCATATGTAGTACGTGTTGATGTGATGTATTAACTTGCATATTGCACTCCTGTAATACCAATATGAATCATTGTAAACTTTTTTCTTAATATGTTGAAACATACGGCGCCAAATATATGATATATGTGTAGCCTGGACTGCATAAATCAGTTAACTAGTCACAATGTCCTTCTAGCTCCCAGCAAATTGTGCTCAGGGGGTCTATCACTAAATGATAGAAATTCATACTGGTACCTTAATTTTGTAGGAGTACGCTGTAACCACAGGTATCTGTATCAATGATAACGAAATAAAAAGAAAATTTTCTTTTGTAAAATTTATATTTTTTTTGTACGTTTTAGTCTTTATCAATGATACAGTAACCTGTGGTTGTAACTTCTTAATCACCAATACCCAGCGTGTCTTAAATAAAGCATGTATGCATTTATTTTATTGTTTGAATCAAAGTTAGTAACTGTATCAATGATAAAGACTAAAACGAAATGATATTGTTTTTTGTAAAATTTATGTTTTTCTATGAAGGTAATAACGTTAATATAAATTTCGAAAAAATATCATTGTTTTTGTTGACTCTCTTTCAATGACACAGTTTCCTGTGGTTTGAATTCGACGTTATATCAACTAATGTACGAGTACTAATTTACTGCTTAATGTTTTGTAATGGTGTCAAACTATTCCCATTTGATATAAGGACAATGTGTCATCTCTCTGAACAAGATTAAATACAACATTTACTTTGTCACTTACAATCGTCAAAACTATTTATCAAACATACTTAACGCTGAATATAAAATAGACAGACATTAAGCCAGATGACACACAACCAACTAATTTGTTCTTGTCAAAATAATGTCTCCGCTGTTCTAACCCATTAGCAAATAATACAGTTAAACCAGTATGGCTTGGCCAATCACACGACTTTCGTACTTTATTATCCCTGGTGAAGACTATTGTATAGTTGAAAAGTTGGATAATAAATTATATTTGAAACCTGGCCCGCCTTTTCCGTGTGTTCCAAACAGTCTACTTTATTTTCAGTTTGTTATCCGTAGTGTAATAAATAGTTAACTATGTATGCAACTACTTAAATAACTTTTTGCATGCTTAAATCTTTTGACATTTGGAGCTCGAACTTGCAACTATTTTGACAGCTGAAAGTATCTGTTAGCACTTTTCTGGTATTAGAAACTTTCTCTGAGTGCTATCTGCGTTCAGTCTACTAGTTCGTCTCCGTAATTTAAGTTCGACGCTCGTGCTTTCTACTGCTACTCTAACACGTACGGAAAACGCACTTGGGCAGTCTACCCAAGTACGGGCGTCGAGGATCTTACTCCGCACTTCCCACGTTTTCGAAAGAAAACAGCGGCAGTAGCCTCTCGAAAAACATGAAATATGAGCTCAATGTGTGATTCTGTAGAATCTATTCCAAGTTTGTAAACATCATCTTGTGTTAATCACTTTACTGGCGTTGTTTCTTTAATTAATTTAAGTATTGTACAACCAATATTTGTCCCCAACGAGCAGGTTTTAAAGAATACTTGAGAATTTCGATTGAATGTTCGTTCAATATTTTAGTTAGAGCTTTTTTATAACAGTGTCTGGGTGGTATTAAGCATCTTAAGCGAAATCTTAAATATTTTGACTTAAGTTGAAATATTGGGCTAAACTTATTTCACAAGAAACGAAGAACAACCCATGTTTTCTATGTGGTTACTAAAGCTCTTTACATAATGTTTCTAAACAATGAAAAACATTGTTAATCATTGTAAATCTTGATTTTTATGTTTAGCTGATACACTTGATGAAAATTTGAGATTTTTTTTATAAAATTCTGGCTTAGAATGAGAAGGTCGTAAATACTACTTACGATCTTATAAGACTCATACATATTTGAAATCTGCATTACAGGGCGCTTCTTATTAACCTATTTTCTTGAAAATCGGAACTTGTCATATTGACCAAACTGAAATCCGAAACGTTGTTTTTTCCAGAAGTAAAGAGTAGTTTTCAGGCAGATTTTGCTTGTTGTTTTCTTCAAAATATCAAGTTTGTACTTACGACCTTCTCATTCTAAACCAGCGATATGTCCCATTACAAATTATGTGAAGATAATATTTGCAGAGTTATTTTACCTTCACGCCTAATTCAAGCATCTGGCAATCAGTACAAAAATACAAGTTATTAATTCAGAAGCAAAAGCATGATGACATTATCCAGTTTTACTGACAAAAGTTGTTACATATTATTAACACGTATATACATAAAAGTCATGAACGTTTAACAAGTGTACAACTGTCATGCTTGTTCAGTGAGTATAGCTCCGGATTGACAATGTTGTACCTTGCAGATCAATGACCAGGAGTTTCACAATGACATTGACTACGAGTACGGACCCATCGTTGGAACAAGTCTTCCAATACTTGAACAAACTATAGCGCGCCAATAATAACGAAAATGGCGGGAACCTTTTGTATATGCCACATACAGGGGGAGAATAAAGAGTACACACTTGTATATGTATGTACAGTCCATTTAGGATATTTTCCAATGACGTAGCCGTTTATGTGTACCCAAAAGATTACAACCATTGCCAGAACAGGTAGAGTTTAGTTTAGCATTAAAATAACACAAACCCGTTTGTATAAGCCTTTATAATTAGTTTTACACCGTAACTGTGGATTCTACCTTTGCGTCACTGTCATCTTACCCTAACTGGACTGCAGTTGTTTAATTTATGTCTTGTTATATGATGTCATATTGTTATTGTAAATATGTTATACTCCTCAATTATGGAGGAAAATGAAGACTCTATCTCTACCTATCTGGTAAATGTTTCTATAATATCACATTATCCAGAGTGCAAGTTCTATAGTGTTGTTTAATGTGGTTTGCTCAATTTATACATGTATAGGTGTTGCTGGAAATGTGATGAAAATCCACCGTGCTGATGAGAACAATATCAAGGAATTAACAATGCTCATTTCAAACACTGAAACACAACTTAAGACAGTTGTACGGTACGGAAAACAATGTCACACGAAGTAAAAACAAGCCATTCATTCTGACCCATTACGGTTATTGAAGCAATTCATCATTCTCACTCAAATTAGTTTACTAAGAGGCCAAGTTGCCATATAAATACGCTCATTATAAAATGACTTATTTACAGGACGAATACTACGGAGCACAGCGTGCCGTTTATTTGTTGCTTTATGACAAAGCGAATAAAATATAATCTTAAGCACGATGACCAATCTGGTGCCCATTGCATAAGCAAAGCGCTACTGAGCGCTTTTATTCAGTTACCTCCCATAAAATTAAATAAATAATGCATGTATTACCTCCCCTGGAAACCGCTATGGCATCAGTTCAACCATATTGCTGTTTAATACACATGCATTTTAAACAAACATGTCGTTACAAGAAGAGGCATTATCACCGCTTCGAATTACTTCGGTTGTTTTTCTCAGTGTAGAGCACAGGTGCATGGTTCCATTGATCTAATAAACTTGCATGAACAATAGATTTCCCTTTCTAATAATCAACGTAGTTTAATATTAAAAAGGGATTTTTGTCATGCAAGTTCAATAGGTCGATAGAATCGTGCGCCTGTGGTGTAGAAAGGGAATTTAAGATTTCATATTTGTATGACCATCTGAAACTGGTGCCAATTTGCGAACAGTAAGGTAGCTGTATGGTGCTTCGTAAAATGGCGTACACCATACAGAAGCCCCTATAAAGTAAACTGACTTTAATTATGTAGATTGATAACTAGACAAATTACATTTCTGTAAAAGCTTATTAAACCAGAATATTGCGCTGTAAATGCTAGACTCTGCCATATGTATTACAATGCAACAATTGATTTACTTTCCTTGTTCATTTGTTTCAAGACATTGTATGAATACATTAGCCCACATTACAGACAGAGAAATCAATGTTAAAACAGACAACTTCTATACAATAGCTGACTCGTATAACATTGCTATTAAGTGAGGTAATGATTTCTAAATGTGTACATTGTTCTGCCAAGTTTAAAGCTAAGGAAGTTACAGACAAAACATCCGTTCATGTAAAGTATACTTGAAGGGTTTCAGTTATCTATAACACTATATTTGGAAACATTTTATTAACAGAATGTACGTCAGGATATACAATAAAACACAAAGACAAGAGGCTTGTAGAATTAACATATAAGGAACTTTGTAATTTGCCAAATGGCCAAAGTTCGTTTTCTAGCAAAAGAAACATACGTCGCTTTTAAGTGATTTTGCTTAAGAGTTGTTCTTGACAGAAAATCAATTCATCTAGTTCAAAACGAACGAAATGAGGACACGTTTAGTTTGTCAAGCAAATTGAAGTAAAGCCCAGTAGCGTGTATTGTAATAAGGGCAACGCAACATTTTGTCTTGAAGTATTAAGGCTTAAGACAAGGTTATTTCAGGTCGGTCACAAATGTAAACTCCATACAACAAGGTCAGAAATGATATTTTCCACTCTCATACTTGGTTTTTCTCACATATTCCCATTCATGATATTCTCATCACCACTATAGACAGGAAGCCAAACAAATGTCATGTCATTCAGATAATTTTGGTTTCACACAGTTGTACAATTGCCATTAAAATGAATTAGCATGGGAGAAAACACCATACTCGTGCAATGCGTTTACTGTGTCAGCAAAAAATGTCACCCACTGTGGTACATCTGAATTTCATTGTTTTGTATGCAAAGACATTATAGGTCCTCAAAATTTTGAAATACTAAAGTGGGATTAAATACATGTAACACTGGATGCTTAACCCGGAATTCTGCTCAATAGAATGTTTAATTTAAAGATGAATAAAAAAATGACAAACAAATATCAAATTGCCTGGTTTGAAGATTTAAATATGTCATTTATAAAAGCAAATAATAGGCTGTACCTCGATTCGCATACGTACCACAGCTTATGTGATGTCGTATTAAAATCGTTGTTTTCAAGTTGCAAATACAATTTGTGCAGGTAAACCGTTATTAAAATCACCACAGGAAACCAAAAGCGAACTGCATGTATTAGATGCCATCGATTGTGTTTAATGTTCGAGACTTGATAATTGTTTAAAATTAAAGTCTGGAATAGCTAATCAGCAAAAATATAAATTAGAACAATTACATGTATATGAATGTTCTAAGTGGGTTGAAACCTAGAAATATAACATTGGTGAATACAATATACAACCGACATACTTGGCAACAAACAAATAATGAAGGTTTTCAAATAGAAGAAATCTACACGTATCGGGCTCGTTAACAGGTTTGGGAATTACACCTCAATAGAACCCCAGATGCAGTCTTATATAAAAGTATGAGCATGAGATTTGTCTTACACTTTCATACTTAAAGACAAAAATATGTGCCTTTATAAAGCTCATGCTATCGAATCCAACTTCAATTTGCTATATGAACTACACTTGTCATTTCATTCGTTGTGGCCAATTTCCAGTAAGTGTGAGCAGGCTAAACAGCCGCTAGGAAGAATTGATTTTCTATCAGGAACAGCTCTTAAACAAAATCACTTAAAACACTTATGTTTCTTTTACCCGAATACGAACATTTGACATTTTGCAAATTACAAGTTTCCCTTTCAATTCTACCAGTGCTCTTGTCTTTGTCTATAATTGTACACACTGACGTACGTTTTGTTGATAAAAGCATTCTAAATAAAGTCTTTTAGAGACTAAGTATACTTTACATGAACGGATGTTTTGTCTGTTACTTCCTTAGCTATTAAACTGACATAACATTATACACATTTAGAAAGTATTACTTCACGAACGACAATGGTATAACTGAACCATTTCTTGTACAGAAGTTGTCTGTTTTAACATTGATTTCCTTGTCGTATGTAGGTTTATGCATAATGAGGTAATGAAACATAGAATAAAACGAATAATTACCCCCTCGGGTAATGCTTTACCGTACCCCGGTGCTTTGATTATACTTCACCGTACACAAACTTTCAAATAATACTTTTGACTACTAGTCCAGTCATTTTAACTTTTAACCTCAAACTAATTGCAAAACAAACAGTTTTGTGTTTATATGGTGCGTAAAGCTTTCCTTAGCAATGTACAAAATGTCCTAATTGAATATTCCTGGGACTTTTTGAGATATTTACAAATATATTGAATTGTCACATGTTTTCGCGATATTTGTCACTTTTGATGTAAATAAATCTTGACTTGTACCAGTAACTTATTTTTACATCGTGCTTAGAGGTCACAATTTTGATCCGATTTTCATGAAACTTGGCAGCAATGATCATCGGATGCTAATCTAGGTAAAAATAAAATTTTGAGTTAACCGGAGCCAAAATCTAGGTCACTAGGTCAAAACATAGAAAAAACAATATATAGTCACCAGGGGTCGCAATTTCGACCTTACACTTGTGAAGTTTAGTCACAATTATCACCTTACAAAAATCAAGGTCATGTATGAAATTGGATTAACCTGAGTTAAAAACTAGGTCACTAGGTCAAATTATTGAACAAATCTTTAGATTGCGTCATTTTCCCTAATCATTATGAAACCATATCACGTGGATCATGAAGACAAAATGTAGGTCAAATTCAATATTAACTTATCATGAGTTAAAACTAGGTCACTAGGTCAAATAATAGACCAACCTTCATGCGCCAAAAAGTCGCATCAATTATTTTAACATATTGACCTAATTTTGACCCAAATAACTCAATAACATACTTGTCTTAGATGTTTTGAGATAAGCATTGTGACCAAGTTGCATAAATATTAGACCAAAATTGTGAATTTTGTACCTACACAACGTTTTCCTTTGATTTGAACTAGCGACCTACTTTTTGACCCCGGATGACCCAATTTTTAACTTTGACCTAGATTTTGTTGATATTATTATTGTGACCAAGTTTCATAAATATAAGGTCAACATTATGACCTCTAGCGACTACACAAGGTTTTGCTACAATTTGACCTAGTGACCTAGTTTTTTACCCTTGATCATCCATTTTCTACCTTGGCCTAAATTTTGTTCAGATGATCACTCTGACCAAGTTTCATAATCATAAAGTAAAAATTGTGAATAAAAATGCAATTGTTGACGAACAGACAAAGAGAACAATCACTTTTTCTCCCGAATCGAAAGATTTGTGTACATTTTGTATAATTGTCATTATTGTATATTGTCCAAACACAAATATCCTTTTTCCATTAGATACACATGTATACAACACATAATATGTGTAAATTTTAAACAAATTGGATTAATATTAAAGAAATGAATAAAACTTTTGTTTCCCCTTCCAAGTGCTATTTTGAGTCATTTTGTCGACCTTCGAATGGGTAGTATACCAACATGCGGACTGGCATATATATGAAAAGCAAATTGTCTGATGATAAAATCAATATTTGTATTCGATAGAAGAAGGTTGTATCTTTCAGAAAATATAAGCTTTAAGGTGCAATTAGAAAATATTTAACGACTTACACGGGAATTATTAGAACTTAAAATTCCCCATGTAGTATGAAATAAGGAAAATGCTGAAATTGCTACCAAAAGTGACCTTAAACATGTCGATTTTTTGGTATTTTCCCCACTGAACTCGCATATTTGACGTTTTGTCTGTAGTTGATAATAGTCTGTAGATGATGAAAATGCAAAGAAACTCTGTTTTGCAATTTTTTTGAGGTTGACCATATTTTTTAGCTTCAATGACTGGACTATATCCAGATAGCAATGGGTGTTGTAAAATAATTATTTTTACATGTACAGTACGTAACGTCGTCTCCAAACAAGTTTAACCTTTTTTGTGTGTGACCACGAGTCGTATTGTTTGACGATTTTAATAATTGTTGAATTTGTTTAAAATCAGACTACTATAGGAGGCTGGTGTTTGTATTAAAATGTACTCAGTTTTTTGGTGTATTAGCAATATATTATTACAACAAAGCAGTACTTCTTGTCATTTTACAAACAAAATAAATGAACGTCAGCTTTCGTTTTCGTGACTAAATAGAGGAGACCTCATTGACAGCTTTGCTCTATCCCCAGGTGATTCACGTTCAGTTATCTTGTTACTTGGTCTAACTGGAGGCGGTGTATTGTATGATTAGATTTTAGTCAAGTATAATTGCACGTTAATTGAAGATGGTTCTGAATATTAAATGTTTTACAAACTGTGCCGGATTATGGATAGAACATTTAGATCTCTACCACATCAAATATCGAATACTTATTTAAATAGTGCTTCTTTTCTTATTCCCCAAGCACTCCTGTTTGGCTTTTGTGTATGGAGTTATTTTTGTGACTAAAGCGGTTGCCCTCAGGTATTTTTTCCAGTCAGCTGGAAATAATAGAGTTGTCTGAAGCAATTATTTCATTTCCTGATATTATTGCAAGCAGAAAGTGGTATCAAAGGATTTTCAGAAAATTAGCATAGAGTAGTAAAAATTTGTTCACACAAGTACTTAGACATTATATACTAAGCCTGCAGATAGAGTATTTCCTGACTTGTCAAGGGTTTACTGATGTATCTGACCATTGCCCTTAGCTGGTACAATTACTACATTTTCCAGCGTCTGGCCTCCAGGTAAAATCTTGTCATTCTATTTACAGTAGTCTACAGCCAAACTTATTGATGGTCTCTTTATTTAAACAGCTTGTGGATGAATTCATCGACATATTTAGAGTTGCTGCTGACATGCGTGGCAGTATGTGTTTCATTTGAATACAAAAATATGGTACTTACTTGGGATTAAAACATGTACTATGTGATACTAAACATGGGGTGCTGATCAACACAATGTGTATTTTAAGCTGAATTTAGATGTGATTTGTAATTACCAAATTGCCTAATTTGTTGGTTTTCATATTTAGTAGTTTATATAAAAAGATTTACGCCTCAATAGAAACCCAGATGCATTCTTATAGAAAAGAAGTAAACATGCGATTTGTCTTACACTTGCATACTTAAAGACAAAATTTTGCCCTTTATATATCCCATGTTATCGAAGCCAACTTCAATTCGCTTGACAAACTAAACTTGTCATTTCGTTCGTTGTGACCAATTCCCAGTGAGTGTGAGCAGGCTTAACGGTCAGGAAGAATTGATTTTCTGTCAGGAACAGCTCTTAAACATAATCACTTAAAACTTTTACCCGAAGACGAACGTTTGACATTTTGCAAATTGCAAATTTCCCTATATATTAATTCTACAAGCCTCTTGTCTTTGTTCTTTAATTGTATATATCCTGACCTACATTTTGATAAAAGCCTTCCAAATATGGTGTTTGAGAGAACATAAACTAAACTTGTCGACCAGTCCCAGTTAGTATGAGCAGGCCTTAGTGTCAAGATGAATTGATTGTCTGACATGAACAGCTCTTAAACGAAATCACTTATGTTTCTTTTACCTGAAGACAGACATTTGACATTTTGGAAATGAAAAGTTTCCACTATTCATTATTTTTACAATGTACAGGCGTCGTGTGCTTTATTGTATATCTTGACGTTCGTTGTGATAAAATAATTCCAAAATAAGGTGTTATAGAAAAAAGAAACCTTTCAAATATATTTAGCATGAGCATTTGTTTTTGTCTGTAACTTCCCTCAAGGTTGACTATAACACTTGACAGAATAATGTACCCAGTTAGGAAGTTATAACTTCACTAAATGGCAATGTTATAAGTGAACTTTTTTTTAAATAGAATGTGTCTGTTTTAAAACTGAATTCCCTGTGGATAATGTGGGTTTGTGCATTTTGTGACAACCACCAATAATGAAACATAAATGAAACGACCAAGCACTGCACATGATGCTCACTACAGGGTCTTTTACAAGGAAATAATCGGGTTTAATCAATCTTTTACAAAACATGTTCTTAGCATTGTCACACAAGTCTACAAGTATAATTAATGTCCGTTTAATTAGGTTATTGTTTCAGCAATTATATTACTATGACAAAGCAGTATTTCGTGTATTTTTACATTTTTTAAATAAACTTCAGCTTCTCTTTTCCTCAAACGACAGCTTTGCTCTATCCCCTGGTAATGTACGTTCAGTCATCTAGTAACTTGGTCTAACTGGAGGCGGGGTATTGTATGATTAGATTATAGTCTAGTATAATTGCACGTTAATTGAAGTTGGTTCTGAATATTTGATGTTTTACAAACTGGGTCGGATTATGGGTAGAGAATTAGACGCCCATGACTTCAAATATCGAATACTTAAATAACGCATCTTTTCCTATTCCCTAAATACAGTGGTAGCTTTGGCCCTGTGGTGTTGCGCTTTTTGTGTTATTTAAGAGCAGTTGCCCTCTTGTATACTTTCCAGTCAGGTTGAATGAACAGAGTTGTCTGATGCAATTATTTAACTTCCTGATATTACGTAAGCCGATTAGCACACAATACCAAGCTGTTCACACAAGGACCTAGACATTATATACTAAGCCCGAAGATAGACTTTTTCCTGACACGTCAATGGCCCACAGCTTCAATAATGACGTACTACATTGTCCAGTGTGTGTCTTTACCGTGGACCAAAGCTTATCATTATAATTGAGCATCAGTCAATTCTGTGTTAATGTTCATCTGAGTTAAATAGCAAATCAATGCATTCATCGAAATATTTAAATGTTGCTGCTGAAATGTGTGGCAACTTTCAAACATGAGTAAGATGAATAGAATAATAGAACATTGCATGTGATTAAATACTTTTAAGTAAACCCTGTATGTTGCTCAATACAATGACTGTGTACTTTTAAGACGAATCTTAGAAATGTTAATCAATACGGATTTGTCTGATTTGTAAATTTAAATATGGTGTCATTTAAAATAATATAACAGACTGTACCAAAAAAGGTATGAGAAAATACGACAGGGAAGGTAGCTCTCAACCTAACCAGCCGAGCACAGAAATCAGAAACACCACGACACAACTACCCTGAGCAATACCCACACAAACCCATGTCAAAACGGCGACCAAATGAGGCAAAACAACCCTGGGGCGTGACCTAGTTTAAAACACTAAGGACAGTGACCTTACTGATGTGGACAACTGACAGGATAGGCATCACTTAACAAGCTGATCACAGAAAACATAAGCAACATCATATGACACAAATACATGTACAAGGCACAATGCCTACATATAACATAACGAGCAAATGATGCCCCAAATTCCCAGCTGTAAGAAGCTAGATAACCTAGTTGAGACTTTAAAAACGCAACAGTTTTTAAACGGTTGAAAAAGTTAATATTCCTATATCTTCATGATAATTGGCCACAATACACATTTATGATTTCTCAATCATATCTGAAAATGTTATGACATAACAACAATAAGTAACAAAATTATCAGGTTCCAAAGGGGCACTCTCCAAAAATGAAATTCACGAGTGATAATTCCAACAGGAAATGGTGTGCGCATACCACCTCAACCACCTCAACCACGTTGAGAGAACAATATTAGGTGTTATGCCGTGTTGCGACATATCACTCTATTCCTGAATTAGTGATTGAGAAGTGTCGTTGACGTTTTAGGTTTTTTAAGAGCTTGCAAACGCTTTTTAGCTAATCGAAGAAATGCCCAATGCCCGGAGCGAAAAATGACCAGACATGCGTAAGGTGCAAATTTGTAGCGAGATTTGCAGTCCACAATATGTCATGATCGGTAACAATATACCTCTATGTTAGTCCAAGACAATTTGAAAACAAACAAAACACACCATTCGTCTCATAGTTATTGCATGAGTATGGAACGCCGGATTCTATTAAAGTTCTCTAACTTCGATGGAAATTTTCATTGCGTTCAAGAACAAACATAGTTTTAAAAATGATCTAAAACTTGTAATCGGATACAAATGGTTATTTTTCAAATTTGGTTGTTGTACCGGAAGTGGAAATGTCTGTATATTTGGTGAATGTTTGTATGGTGTTGATGCGTTATTATTCGGGTCTGTCCTGGTTTAGGCCGATTGTTTTCATATTCTGTGTTGTAGAATCGTTCACAAAGACGAAAAGTTGTGCACTGCGTGCCATTTTTCGGATACACCATATCCGGAACTCTACATCCGGCTTTGGGTATGCCAAGAGCCTCTGGGTATTCATGTTTGGACAGGCATGATATCGTAACCGATATAATTACTAGCAACGTTTTGTGCTTTTCATATATGCCAATCCATATGGTACAAATAAATCAGGTGTTTTTAGTACACGCATAAGTTTGTGAATCACGTGCAAAAAGTCCAAATATCTTAAGCGTATCCAGCATAACTATTTATTATAATTTCGTAAATTCTTGAAGCAAACATGATAGCCGTTAGTGTTAAAGACGTATTTATCGAGGAACAATTGGTTCACTCAATTTGGTTATAGCAAAAACAAATTTTATAAAGTGAAGCGTTATTAAATTTTTTCTATGGATACATATATGCCAAAATGGTGACCAGACGAGGCACTATTGTGACTTTACCCTGTCACTTCCCCGGGCACCCCAAGTAAAATGCCAAGAACTGCTAAAGCCTACGGCAAAACATGCAAAAACGGAATCAAAAGTCAAGTACCCGATCGAGGCATAACTATGAATTGACCCAGTTAAACATCCCGGAAGACCCCAAATACCATGAAAAGTGAACGAAATCCGTGTTTTATGTGCTGTCGCTTGACATGTATATCGATTATGAATGTTGAAGACTTGATAATTGTCTTAATTAAAACTCTAGATTAACGAATTAGCAATTTGGTTGAAATCTTAAAATATAACATTCGTGAAGTTAGCATACTACATGAACCGGCAATGTCTTCGAGAAACAAATGAAGTGTTACTAATGGAACTAATCTACGTACATGTGTATTCTTATATAAAAGAAGGGATTGCCTAGTCCTAAGTTTTCATACTTCAAGACAAAATGTTCCCCTTAATACAGTATACGCTACTATTGTCATCTCATTCATTATAACCAATTCCCAGTAAGTGTGAGCAGGCATACCTTTCTAGATGAATTGATGTTCTGTCAAGAACAGCTCTTAAACAAAATCACTTAAACCCGACCTATGTTTCTTTTACCCGAAGACGGACATTTGACATTTTGCAAATTACATGTTTCCCTAATTCATTTATTCAAACAAACCTCTTTTCTGCGTCTTTAATTGTATATCCTGACGTACATTTTGTTGATAAAAGCCTTCCAAATATGGTATTTTAGAGAACAGAAACCTTTCAGGTATACAAAAATTATATGAACGGAGGGTTCGTCTGTAACTTCCTGAGCCATCGAACTTGACAGAAGAATTTACACACTTAATAGCAATGTTATACGAGTGAACTATTTCTTGTACAGAATACGTCTGTTTAACATTGATGTCCTTATTGTATGTGGTTTTCCGCGTTGTGAGGTAATGAAACATATAATAAAGCAACAAAATAGTGCAGTGTCGTGCACACTGCAGGGTCTTCTACAGCGAAATAAACTGGTTTAATTTAAACATATTTCACAAATAATGTTCTTAGCATTGTCAGTAGTCTAGAACGAGACGTCAGTTTAGTTTTTTAAGGCTATAACTAGTATGTTTTACTTTAGATTATTTTTGAACCCACATACCAATCAATGTTAAAACAGACAACAGAAATAGTTCAGTTATAACATTCCAATTTAGTGAACTAATTTTTCTGTCAGTTTAATAGCTACAGTTATAGACAAAGCATCCGTTCATATAATGCATACGTGAAATGTTTCTGTTCTATCAAACACCATATTTGGAATGCTTTTATGAAGTTTAAATCACAAAATGTACGCCAGGATATGCAATAAAAGACATAGACAAAGACAAGAGGCTTGTAGAATTAATATACAGGGAAACTTGCAAAATGTCAAACGTTCGTCTCCGGGTAAAAGAAACATACGTCGGTTTTAAGTGATTTTGTTTAAGAACTGTTCCTGACAGAAAATCAATACTTCCTGACAGTTAAGCCTGTTCACATTAACTGGGAATTGGTCACATCGAACGAAGTGACAAGTTTAGTTTGTCAAGCAAATTGAAGTTGGATTCGATAGCATGGGATTTTTACAGGGCAAAATTGTGTCTTTAAGTATGAAATTGTAAGACTAATCTCATGATCACTTATTGTATTTACTAATACGTGTATGTATTCCCTGTTAGTCCAATAGTTAAACTTTGTTACTTATATGAAGTTTAGTACAGCGTTTTATTTTCCTTAACGACTTAAAATCAGGCAATTTGGTAATTACATAACATATCTAAATTCATCTTAAAATCAAACTGTATTGAGCAGCATCCCATGTTTAGCATCCAATAGTGCATAGTTTAATCCCAAATAACTACAAGAGTTTTGTATTCAAATACACACAATACGCTGCTATACATTTCAGCAGCAACTCTTAAATATTGCGATTCATTAATCGACAAGATGTTTAAATAAAGTAACCATCAACACAAGGTTGGTTGTGGTTGATTGTAGACTATACAATATTTGACCTGAAGGAAACAAAGCCAGACACTGGACAATGTAGTAATTGTACAAGCTGAGGCCAATAGTTAGATACATTTGTAAACCCTTGACAAGTCAGGAAATGGTCTATCTTCAGACTTGGAATAATATGTCTAGATCATTGTGTGAACAAATTGTTACTACTGTCTACTAATTGTCTTAAAACCCCTGATACCACTTTCTGCTTGCAATAATATCAGGAAATGAAATAATTGCTTTGGTCAACTCGGTTCATTCAGCTGACTGGAAAGTATACCAGATGGCGATCGCTTTAGTCACAAAAATAACTGCAATGAAAGAGGCAAAAAAAAGTGTTTAGGGAATAAACAAAGAAGCACTATTTAAATACGTATCCGATTTTGATGTCGTAGACATCTAATGTTCTATCCATAATCCGACACAGTTTGTAAAACATTAAATATTCAGAACCATCTTCAATTAACGAATAATTGTACTAGCATCTCATCTAATCACACAACTTCATATAGGCCAAGTAACAAGATAACTTGTGCTGTGAGCTGGAAGTTATTAAGTGGAAACTGTTTTTACTATTTTAGTAGCAATGACCTTGATCCCAATGACTGGCCCGACTTTCAATCACAAGCTGCATCTACACATAAGCTACCTATACATCTAGTTTCATTGCGATAGCTCATTCCGAACCTAAGTTATTGAGCAGAAAATAATTGTAGTAATGGTGACCTTGGTCACATCGACCCCACTTTTAATCCCAAGCGGGGGTCTTCCCACAAGCTATACGACCACAGCAAGTTTCAACTTCAGTTATTGAGCTGAAACCGTGTCTCTTTTTTTAGAACTGTGACCTTGACCCCACCAGCCTCACTTTCAATCCCAAGCAGGGTCTTCACAAATGTTACCTACACAGAAATATTCATCATGATATCTCATTCCTAACTTTAGTTATTGAGCTAAACCCGTTTTAATATTTTAGTAACGATGACGTTGACCCATCCGGCCCCACTTTCAATCCCAAGTTAGGTCTTCACACAAGCTACGTACAGAGTCAGTGTTATCATATCATTCCTAACTGAAAACAACGGAAAACATTCGGTGACGACCGCCCGCCTATGATAATTAACTTCCACATAATATTTTAACATTTAATACGTTGTTACATTTGTATATATTTTTTGCAATAAAACTAGATACCGAGACCATCTTAATAATACTACAAGCCTCCAGCAGTGGTCTTATTTTACAGGTTTTGTTTGCAGGCTCTGGAGTAGATTCTCAGCAAACACCACGGACAGCACAAGATGCAGTCATAGAAAACTATATCTCCACCGAAGAGAAGATAATCAACAAATGACCAAAAATAAGACAAACATACATGTAGTCAAACCGTGACAAATTTGCGCTTTATATCCTCATAGTTGTCATTCTGTGAATGTTTCGTCAACATCCCTTAAGAAATGGAGGAGCTTAATAAATACACCTGGTTAGTTCGCTGCAGAAGACCCTGCACAGTGTGCATCACAGTGCACTAACTTTGTCGTTTTATTTTATGTTTCATTTAATACCTCACAATAAACCCATATACCACAAGGAAATAGTTGTGCACAAACCTAAGCCACACAGCTACGGCAGCAGCGCCTAGCCACGCACACAAGCGTCAGACATAGTACAAGCCATCCACATCCCCAAAATGGATGCTTCAAGCCAGCCTTATATGCTAACTCCGCAATGTTTAAACAGAAAACTTCTATGCTAGAAATAGTTCTCCCGTATATAACAGTGCTATTAAGTGAGGTAATGATTTCTTAATATGTACAATGTTCTGTCAAGTTTAATAGCTTAAGAAGTTACAGACAAAACATCCGTCCATGTAAAGTATACTAGAAAGGTTTAGGTTCTCTTAAACACCAAATTTGGGAACATTTTATCAACGGAATATACGTCAGAATATACAATAAAAGACAAAGGCAATAGCACTGGTAAAATTAATATATAGCGAAACTTGTAATTTGCAAAATGTCAAACATTCGTCTTCGGATAAAAGAAACAGGAGTCGGTTTTAAGTGATTTTGAAGAGCTGTTCCTGACAGAAAATCAATTCTTCCTGACTATAAAGCCTGCTTACACTAACTGGGAATTGGTCACAACGAACGCAATGACAAGTTTAGTTGGTCAAGCAAATTGAAATTGGATTCGATAGCATGGGATTTATAAAGGCACATTTTTATGTTTAAGAAAGAAAGTGTAAGACAAAGCTCATGCTCACTTCTATTATGTAAGAATGCATCAGGGGTTCTATTGAGACAAAATTCCCAAACCTGATAAAGAACCCGATCCATACATGTAGATTTCTTCAATGTGGAACCCATCATTTATTTGTTCACTAGTATACCCGTCTAGACACTGGACAACGCAGTAACTGTACAATCTTAGGGCAGTGGTCAGATACATTTGTATACCCTTGACGAGTCAGGAAAAGGTCTATCTTTAGGCTTAGTATAATATGTCTAGGTCCTTGCGAGAACAAATTGGTACTGTGTACTTACTGTCTGATAACCCTGATGTATACCACTTCCTTCATTGAATAATATCAGGAAATGAAATAATTACTTCAGAAAACTCTGTTTAATCAAACTGGCTGGAAAGTATACCAGAGGGCATCCGCTTTAGTCACAAAAAAGCAAATACGTACCGTAGTGTTTAAGGAATAGAAAAAGACGTATTAGTTGAATATTCGATATTTGAAGTCATAGACGTCTACCTCTCTATCCATAAAATATTCAAAACCATCTTCGTCTTCAATTAACGTGCAATTATACTAGAGTCTTATTTAATCATACAATATACTAAATTCATATAGGCCAAGTAACACGATAACTGAACGTAAATTTCTTGAGGATGGGGCAAAGCTGTCGATTGAAGTCTCTATTAAGTCACGAGCACAAAAGCTGAATTTCTTTTGAATTATTTAAAGCCATGGAACACTACTTAGCCGTACAATTGATCCGGCGATGATGTTATTGATAGTTTCAAACATTCAATACCATTAGTAATTTCTGTCCCAAATGTTCCACAAGCATTATGAAATCTTGCTTGATATGCTAAATCGTACGTTATTAATTTTTTGGTATAAAAACAACATACATTTAGTGTACCCTGACTTTATTTCAAGTTTGAACACAAAAACTTCACAACTAGTGATTCAAAGTTCCTGAGGTTGACGGCTTAATGTAAAATTGACAGAATGCTTCCAAGTTTCGCTCAAGAAAATTGGTTGCTTGTAGGTAGCAATCACCACGGAACAAGAAGCAATCATAGACAGCTATATCTCCGCCGAAGAGAATATACTTAAAAACGGACACAACTAAGACAAAAACGGTCGAATCATCCTAAGTATACGTTGTAGATCATCATAATAGTTAATCGGGGAAAGTTTCGTCAACATCCCTTATAAGTTATAGCCTTAGAGAAATTAATTCAACAATAATGTACACGGAAGCTCGGACAGACTGACGGAATGAATTACCATATCCCCTTCGCCTTTGTGGGGAATACAAAGTCTGCTTCATTGTTGCCAATAGTTCCAACAATTACATAAATATTCATTGAGGGCAGGGAGATTCATTATCAGAATCAACTTTGTATTGGTTTGATTCTATAAGCAGTGTAACATGACATATTGGTCAGTCAAGGGATACATTCTATGTCAAGTTAGTGCGGAAAGAACGTCTGAAGACAAGTACTTTTTAAAATATATTGAACTAACTAGCCGCCGACAAGTTAAAAGCGACTTTTAGTGTACGACTTTGTATCCGAGTTGGCTAACGAAATATCAGTGGTTCTGCATTTTTCCCCCGTTTTCAATCAAGCAATGCAAAATGGAACACATGTAATCTTCAACCAAGTAGTTTGAGAAGTCAATTCTAATATACAGGCTACGTATTTGGCAAATAAATGTTCTCAAAACTTAAACATCGTCATTTGAAATGCGCACGAGTACTGAACGGGCTATAAACGTCTACAATGAACCTTCGAAGAAATGAACCAAATGACACACACACACATAAATAAAATGATAGACAAACAATCCACAGACGCACAATGCAAACATGTTTCCATGTACAGTTTCCTGAATCTACAAAATGTATGTGTTGAATAATTGATTGTTTTTGTCAAGTTACCAATCTGTGTTACTGGGGACAGTCTAACAGTTAATTAAGGAATTTGTTATAGTAACAGCTGTGTAAATACCAGGGGAGTCTCGGTGCGAAACAGTATCTGAAATTCCATCTATATGGGTTACTTCTATTCGAACCAACGTCATCTAAACCGTTGTTTATCACGACGCACTGAAAAAAGAAAGCATGGATATGACACGTCCCGTAAATTGAAACTATCCCCGTTACTTTAACAATACTACATTCACCTCACTTGTGTATTTTACTAAAAGAATAAATGGGTTATAAAAACACTTGGAAAATGTCCAATATCACTTTCTACCATTAGTATTCCATCATTGTTTCAATAGTGTTAGTTTTATCCAGAAATAATACAAATGGATCTATTTGATTAATTTGTGAACTCATTCATGTGTGTCGTTTTCGATTCAGTATAACAAGGGACTCAACTAGGCTTTTTCAACATTTTTAAACAGGAGTTACTCTACCTTTGTTATCCATGCATGTTTCGTTGCTACATGCATAATGTCATATGGGTGCATGTATTTGTACCATACAGATAAAACATTAGTTAACTATAACAAATAAACAATAGGGCCCAAAAGGCCCTATGTCGCTCACCAGTTGCACATTGGTTTAGATATTAGTAAGATTTACATTTCATGAAACAATATTCTTATCAAGTTTCATGAGGATTGGATCAAAACAGTGACATCGGAGTGAACAAAATGGTTTTCTAAGATTTGACCTACTGTAGTGACCAAGTTTGTGACCCAATATGACTTAGATTTGAACTCCACTAGAATGAATGGAGTACAACTTTGTGGCCTAGTTTTTGACACCACATGACCCGATTCTGAACTTGGCCTTGAAATCATCGAGAACAACATTCTGACCAAGTTTCATGAAGATTGGATCAAAACGGTGACATCTGGATTGGACACAATTTGTTCTATGATTTAACCTAGTGATCTAGTTTTCGACGCCACATAGCCCAGTTATGAGCTAGTCCTAGACATCTTGGAGAATAACATTCTGACCATGTTTCATACGGATTGAATAAAAAACGATGAGGTTTATCTAAGATTTGACCTTGTGATCTAGTTTATGACCCCATATGACCAAGTTTTAAACTTAACTTAAATTTTATTTAGAGCAACATTCTGATCAAGTTTCAAGAAGACTGGATCAATACGGTGACCTCTGGAGTGAACACAAGGGCTTTCAATGATTTGACCTAGTGACCTAGTTTTTAACCCCACCTTACCCTTGTTTACTAGACCTATATTTCACCAGCAAAAACGATCGTCTTCACAGACGACATTGACACGACAATAGGATTTTTCTATGAAGAATGAATCTATTAACTGTCTACAATATAAACATTCAGCAGTTTCTTGAAACAGACTACATCACAAGACTATCGCTTTAGTCATATGTGGGCACATGTATCAGGTTGACCTGGTTTCAATTTCCGCACATAGCAGTCTGATAACTAACTGCACTAAATCGGTCATCATATTGTTACATTACCTCATAATGCATAAACCCACACACTACAAGAAAATCAGTGTTAAAACAGAAAAATTATGTACAAGAAATAGTTCACTCGTATAACATTGCTTTTAAGTCAGGTAATAATTTCTGTTTGTGTACATTGTTCTGTCAGTTTAATAGCAAAGGAAGTTACAGACAAAAACATCCGTTCATGTAAAGTATACTTGAAAGGTTTCAGTTCTCTGGAACACCATATTTAAAAGGCTTTTATCAACAAAACGTACACCAGGATACACAATAAAACACAAAGAGGTAAAAACAATTGCAGAAATAATGAATAGTGGAAACTTGTAATTTGCAAAATGTCAAATATCCGTCTTCGGGTAAAAGAAACATAAGTGTTTTAAATAATTTTGTTTAAGAGCTGTTCTTCCTGACTGAAAATCAATTCATCCAGGAAGTTAAATATGCTGGCATTTACCGGGAATTGGTAGCAATGACGAGTATACCGGTAGTATTTTGTATTCACAACTGTTATAATTCTAGACCTCAACCAACTTTTTTTTTCTTTTTGAACCATATAATGTGGTCCGTTTATTCAATAAAATAAACAATATTTACAAAAACATAGAACAAAAGTATGTCAACAAATACAATACAATACATTCATTAAAGTATCAGCATTGTCTAAGTATATTTTGTCAACATAGATTGAGTTTCGAGGAAACTATTATAATTGGTTTTATGTGGTTTGTGCAGTGGTGGGATAGAAATGTGCATATAGAAACTAAAGTATGTTTAATGAGATAATGTTATCACATCTCTGAAATATACTTGTCACATCGTTGGAAGGATGCTTATCTATTTCGAAACGAAACAAATAGATTAGCATGATGTGTTAACAAAATCGCCACTAAAGAAACCGGATGGTTATTATAGTTTATTTAATATTTGTAAGAAAATTCTAGATCACATACGTAGTTGTGCTTCTTTAAGGTACTTGATGAATCTGTTAAGGAGAACATGCCTTTTGTTTAATTTATTGTAATAAGTTTCTAATATCAAAAAGTCGTGGAGAATAATTTTTAGCACATTCATATCTTTGTTTCTTCTATCGCTTATCATGTAGCATTTATATATACTGTAGCCAAGATGACTTAGTATAATATTGATATCTTCATAACCCTTCATTTCAATTTTATATCCGAAGATCATATATTCCAGAGTATTTACATATTTACAGAATCCAAGTTTTCGGAAGATTTGGTTTATAGTATTCCATACTGGGTTGATATATGAACATTTAAACAGAAAGTGGTCGATTGTTTCAACGTTTTTACAGAAGTTACAAAGAGGAGAATCATATATTTTCCATTTAAAAAGGTTTTCGTTGGTTGCTATTATTTTATGTGTCAACTTCAGTTTGAATTCTTTAACCTTGTTGTCTTTAATGACATTATGTAGAACAAAATATATTGGATTCCAATTTACTTGTCTTTTAAAGGTATCTTCCCAATATTTGTGAATATATGGTTTTTCGCATAGTCTTGAGGTTATTAAGATTCTTATTTGCTTATTGGTAAGTGTACTTATATCCTGCGTCATTGTCAATACTTTTTTGACAGATGATTGTTTTGATTTTGTCGTATTTAATATGTCTTTCCAGGCAGATGGTATTGCTTTTATTAGTTTAGAGTATTCTGACATCCAGTTAGATTTAGTTCTAAGTTTGTTCAGAATAGTGTATTCATTGATTTTTCCATTGTTGATGATATCTTCGATTAATATTATTCCTGAGTGTATCCAATGCTGGTAGATTAAACATTTTCCTTTGTGCTTTATAAATCTATTTCCCCATAAGACTTGTTTCCTTATATCGTAGAATTCATTTGGGGCTCTTTGTTGTTTTATATTACATAATTCTATATAGTTTTCGATAATTTCTCTGTAGAACTGTGGTATTCTATGTTTTATATCCGGTAACGATTTAAAGGAGTCAATATTCATTTTAAAAACTAGCATATCGTGACCAAATTGATTGATAAAAAACTTAGGTATAATTTTCCAGTTTGCCGCTTCATCGCTGTTTAATGATTTAACCCATTTCATTTTTAATGTTTTAATGTATGCTATTAAATCGGGCATTTCTATACCTCCATCCGACTTTTTAGATACTAAGATTGATCTTTTGATTTTTTCTCTTTTGTTGCTCCAAAGGAATTGGTATAACATTGAGTTGATGTTATTTATTACATATTTAGGGGTTGGAATGGATTGTATTAAATATGCAAGTTTTGGAAGTATTATTGATTTAATTACAGTTAGTTTGCCAAAGAATGTCAGATATCTATTATTCCATGTATTAATTAAAGTCTTGCAGATTTCTATTTTAGAATTCCAGTTCCTTTGCTCACAATCTTTGGGGTTTGCGCCAAAGTGTGTTCCAAGAGCTTTAACGGATTTGTTAAAGGTGATGCTATAAAGTTTTGGTTGATGATTTTGCTTCGATTTGCCAATTAGGAGTCCTTCTGTTTTGTTTTTGTTTAGTTTAAGTCCGGAGAATTTTCCAAAATGTTCAATAAGATCTATTGCTTTAGGTATCTCATGTTCATTTTTAAGGAAAAGTGTAGTGTCGTCTGCTAATTGTGTGATCTTTAATTCTTTCTGATTATTTGCTTCAATGTTTATTTGTATTCCGTTTACGTTTGATTTTCGTATTTTTGTAGATAGTATTTCAGCAATTGTTAGAAATAATAGAGCAGAAAGTGGGCATCCTTGCCTGAGACCGCGTGTCAGGGTAAAGAAGTTAGACTTCCATCCGTTATTAATGACAGAAGAGCATATGTTGTTATACAGCGTTTTAACCCAGTTTATAAAGTCACTTTTGAAACCATATTTAGTAAGTACGTCGATCATAAAATTCCATTCGACCGTATCAAAAGCTTTTTTAAAATCGAGAAATAGGATAGTACCGTCTATGTTGAAGTGCTCAGTGTAGTCAATTACGTCTTGTATCTGTCTAATATTATTTCCGATAAAGCGATTTTTAATGAAACCTTGTTGGTCGGGGCTTATGATTTTTGGTAGTACTGTTTGTAGTCTTCCAGCTTAGACCTTCGCCATTATTTTGTAATCAATATTTAGAAGAGAGATTGGCCTCCAATTTTCCAAGTTTTTTGGATCTCCTTTTTTGTAAAGTAATGATATTACACATTGTTTTTGACTTCTTGATAGCTCGTGTTTCTCAAAAGATTGTTCGAATGATTGAACAACGATATTTGCTATTTTGTGCCAAAAACGTTTGTAGAATTCTACCGTGAGTCCATCAAGACCAGGGCTTTTATTTTGTTTCATGTTATTAATAGCGTTCGTGCATTCGTCTAGTGTTAGCTTCCCCTCACATATATCTGCCTCATCAGAGGTCAGTTTGTGATCTAAAATTACCCGGTTGAGATAAATGTCATTATCTACATCATTTGTGGAGGATGTATATAACTTTTTGTAGAAGTCAACTTCAGCCAATAGAATATCATTTATATTTGTTATGTTAACATTATTTACCGATAACGATGTTATATTTTTTCTGTTTTGTCTAGATTTTTCTAAGTTTAAAAAATATTTTGAGTTTTTTTCTCCTTCGTCTAAGAGTTGTATACGAGATCTTATCATGGCCCCATTTATTTTTGAGTCGTAAATAGTTCTAATTTCATTTTCTAGTTCTGTTATTCTAGGGTTGTTATTTTGCTCTGAGTACAATTTACCGAGTTCTTTTTCAAGTTTACCTAGTTTTATGTGTCTTTGCTTTGATTTTTGTTTAGAGTATGTAATTGAAGCATCTTTAATTTCGTATTTACATATTTCCCATTTAATTACAGCATCTACAGGTAGAATGGAGCAACGGTCAATGATTTTAGAAATTAAGAAACAGTATTCGTCGTCTTCTAGGTGTGCATTGTTTAGCTTCCAATAACCTGGTCCACGTTCGCATGGAGTTTTTAATTTTATCGAAATAGCAAGGTGGTCTGTGCTTTGAATAATCGCCGGTCTAATATCTGTTGAAAGGACTAGGGGTGAGATATTTTGATCGATGAGCCAATAATCGATGCGGCTTTTTTCAATACTATTTTTTCTTCGCCATGTTACTGCATTGGTTTAGTGCCATTTAATTGTTTCCAAATGTCTATAAGGTTATTGTTTTTGATGATTTTTTCAAGGTTTTTACAAACGGTATTATTCTTACGCTTTTGGGAAACTTTCTGTTTTGTTATTCTATCACTATTGCTCAGTGTTTCGTTAAAGTCTCCTCCGATTATTGTTATGCCATTAGAGTTGTCATTTAGAGTATGTAATATGTCTCCAAAGAAAACATTTCTTGATTTTTTATCATTGTGTGCATATATGTTTAATAAGGAATATTTGTTATTATTAGTATCTATGTTAACAAGTATATATCGTCCATTCGGATCAGTAATAAAGTTACATGTTTCGTGGTTTAATGTTTTTATGATAAAAGTCGAACACCCTTTACTATTATTTTCTCCAAAGGAGTGGTACATTTTCCAATCATTAAACTCGGTGATCAGAGATTGGGTAAGGTTATCTGTAAAATGAGTCTCTTGTAGAAATACAATGTCTACTTTTTGTTGTACTAACCACTGTTGGAGTCTGCCACGTTTCGTTTTGTCCCTTATGCCTTGTACATTAAGAGATATAATATGTAGCTTGTCGTTAAGGTTTGTCATTATTTATGTGGAAAAAATTAAGGATTTGTTAAGACCTTTCATTATTATATGCGGAAAAAGATTATCATTAAATACATATTCATTCGTAACATTTGGCTTATATCCTACAAGAACTATACGCAACAAGGGGCGCAATCCATACTGAATAAGCAGTGTACATACATATTGGTAATATCACAATATAGCACCGTGCAAAACTTGGTGAAAAAATCGTATAAAGATCATCGTTGTACACACATACTCAAAACATACACGTCGATGTTTGAACGTATACATGGATGTGTATTAAGTTACACCTATTAGATTTGTATAATTTATAAGTTTCATTGAGTTTATGAAGATAGTGTGAATATAATACTTAAAGCATGTAATTGATTTGCTAATAGTACGGTTAAAGATGCAAAAAAATAATTATATTTTATGGTATTCTCTAAACAAAGAATCGTGTATAGCAAATAACAGTGTTATGTACAAAGAAACCATTTAGGGAATGATGTAAAAAACAAAAACATGTTATAACAATCAAATAATCAATGGATGAAACATATTCACAACAAAATAGTATGTAGAACATATAACCTTCGAAACAAAATGGAGAAAGTGCAATTGCTATTTTCATACAAAGCAATATACAGCATCAACAGCTTATAATTTGTATAGATCACGTTTATGATAGGTCTTATTCGCCTATCAAGGACCCGTGTTCTAATATTTAACATTGCGTACATGGGCGAGCACGTGAACTTGGTTTATAATCACAAAATGATCAATAGTCTTTTTCATGAATATGATATAAACAATGATTTGTCAATGAAATTCCATACTGTAGTATTTTGAAAAGAGCACGCATTGTGTGAGGAAAAAGACAGAAAAATATAACATATAGCACGCCGAGTATTTCGATGAGCTTCAAAACGTTCGTAGAAGTTATTGGCAGGACCTCACAATCAAGCTGGCAGGACTGATTATTCGCTACAACAACAACAACCAATCAAAATGCAGAACATTAACACGTGACTCATGTGTACTAGTAGTCGGATATAATATGTATGTGCAGGTAATATATTTCTTTATTTATCCATTTTTTGAGAACAATAAAGCGTGGCAGTGCAGCGTCCATCTACTTGAACATGAGTAGAATGTTTTCGTACATTGCAAGTGTGGTTTTGAAGCAGTTTCAACATAATAGAATGTTTTTTCTTAAAACGAAAGTGAAAGTACAATTCTCTGGTCTTGTCTTTGCTGTACCGTTTTTCCGTGCATGTCTGTCTGTGAAGCCTTATTGCATTCTTAATATTGTGTTTGTGTGTAATTGCGGGCAGCTTACTCAGCCAGGTATAAAGCCAGTACGGCAGACGTGTGAATTATGAATAGGAAACATTATTGTTGTTGCCATAGGAATTTTAATGTGTCCGTGTATTATACAATTAAACCTGCGCAATTGACCATTACGGACCATTATCATGTTATTTAATGTAATAGGTCGTGAACTCTTTGAGTTCCGCCTTTATCCCCAATATGCTATATAGTTGTTGAACTGCAGTAGATCTATTCTATAATCATAATGCACATGTAGCTTTGATAGCCTCTGTCCACAATATAAATTGCACTGCACTTTAATATATAATGGTCTTGGTTCCCTACGGTCCTGCCTTTATCCAATGTATTTGTTTGCACTGCATTATGATAAAATGACACTAACCAGCACCCTGAGGTCCTGCTTTATCAAACTTTATTTTATACTGTAGAATGATAGAATGGCATTGATACCCTGAGGTCCTGCCTTTATCCAACTGTATTTGGAACTGTAATGTGATAGAATGGCGTTGGTACCCTGAGGTCGTGCCTTTATCCAACTTTATTTGGTACTGTAATGTGATAGAATGACATTGGTACCCTGAGGTCCTGCCAATATCCAACTTTATTTTTTTGCACTATAGACTGGTAGAATGACATTGGTACCCTGAGGTCCTGCCCATATCCAACTATATTTTTCACTGTAAACTGGTAGAATGACATTGGTACCCTGAGGTCCTGCCAATAGCCAACTATATTTTGTACTGTAGACTGATAGAATGACATTGGTACCCTGACGTCCTGCCAATATCCACCTATATTTTATACTGTAGACTGATAGAATGGCGTTGGTACCCTGAGGTCCTGCCAATAGCCAACTATATTTTGTACTGTAATGTGGTAGAATGACATTGGTACCCTGAGGTCCTGCCAATATCCAACTTTATTTTGTACGGTAGAATGGTAGAATTGCATTGGTACCCTGAGGTCCTGCCAATATCCAACTATATTTTGCACGGTAGACTGGTAGAATGACATTGGTACCCTGAGGTCCTGCCAATAGCCAACTATATTTTGTACTGTAGACTGGTAGAATGACATTGGTACCCTGAGGTCCTGCCAATAGCCAACTATATTTTTCACTGTAGACTGGTAGAATGACATTGGTACCCTGAGGTCCTGCCAATAGTCAACTATATTTTATACTGTAGACTGATAGAATGGCGTTGGTACCCTGAGGTCCTGCCAATAGCCAACTATATTTTATACTGTAGACTGATAGAATGGCGTTGGCACCCTGAGGTCCTGCCAATAGCCAACTATATTTTGTACTATAATGTGGTAGAATGACATTGGTACCCTGATGTCCTGCCAATATCCAACTTTATTTTGTACTGTAGAATGGTAGAGTAACATTTGTACCCTGAGGTCCTGCCAATATCCAACTATATTTTTCACTGTAGACTGGTAGAATGACATTGTTACCCTGAGGTCCTGCCAATATCCAACTATATTTCATACTGTAGACTGATAGAATGGCGTTGGTACCCTGAGGTCCCGCCAATAGTCAACTATATTTGTACTACAATGTGGTAGAATGACATTGGTACCCTGAGGTCCTGCCAATAGCCAACTATATTTTGTACTGTAATGTGGTAGAATGGCATTGGTACCCTGAGGTCCTGCCAATATCCATCAATATTTTGTACTGTAATGTGGTAGAATGGCATTGGTACCCTGAGGTCCTGCCAATAGCCAACTATATTTTGTACTGTAATGTGGTAGAATGGCATTGGTACCCTGAAGTCCTGCCAATATCTATCAATATTTTGTACTGTAATGTGGTAGAATGGCATTGGTATCCTGAGGTTCTGCCAATATCCAACTATTTTTTGTACTGTAGACTGATAGAATGACATTGGTACCCTGAGGTCCTGCCAATATCCAACTATATTTTGTACTGTAGACTGATAGAATGACATTGGTACCCTGAGGTCCTGCCAATATCCAACAATATTTTGTACTGTAGACTGATAGAATGACATTGGTACCCTGAGGTCCTGCCAATATCCAACTATATGTTGCACTGTAGACTGAAAGAATGACATTGGTACCCTGAGGTCCTGCCAATATCCAACTATATTTTGCATTGTAGACTGGTAGAATGACATTGGTACCCTGACGTCCTGCCAATATCCAACTATATGTTGCACTGTAGACTGATAGAATGACATTGGTACCCTGAGGTCCTGCCAATATCCAACTATATTTTGCACTGTAGACTGGTAGAATGACATTGGTACCCTCAGGTCCAGCCAATAGCCAAATATATTTTGTACTGTAGACTGATAGAATGACATTGGTACCCTGAGGTCCTGCCAATATCCAACTATACTTTATACTGTAGACTGATAGAATGGCGTTGGTACCCAGAGGTTCTGCCAATAGCCAACTATATTTTGTACTATAATGTGGTAGAATGACATTGGTACCCTGAGGTCCTGCCAATATCCAACTTTATTTTGTACTGTAGAATGGTAGAGTAACATTGGTACCCTGAGGTCCTGCCAATATCCAACTATATTTTGTACTGTAGACTGGTAGGATCACATTGGTACCCTGAGGTCCTGCCAATAGCCAACTATATTTTGTACTGTAGACTGATAGAATGACATTGGTACCCTGAGGTCCCGCCAATATCCAACTATATTTTGTACTGTAGACTGATAGAATGACATTGGTACCCTGAGGTCCTGCCAATATCCAACTATATTTTATACTGTAGACTGATAGAATGGCGTTGGTACCCAGAGGTCCTGCCAATAGCCAACTATATTTTGTACTAGAATGTGGTAGAATGACATTGGTACCCTGAGGTCCTGCCAATATCCAACTATTTTTTGTACTGTAGACTGATAGAATGACATTGGTACCCTGAGGTCCTGCCAATATCCAACTATATTTTGTACTGTAGACTGATAAGATGACATTGGTACCCTGAGGTCCTGCCAATATCCAACAATATTTTGTACTGTAGACTGATAGAATGACATTGGTACCCTGAGGTCCTGCCAATATCCAACTATATGTTGCACTGTAGACTGAAAGAATGACATTGGTACCCTGAGGTCCTGCCAATATCCAACTTTATTTTGTACGGTAGAATGGTAGAATAGCATTGGTACCCTATCAATATTTTGTACTGTAATGTGGTAGAATGGCATTGGTACCCTGAGGTTCTGCCAATATCCAACTATTTTTTGTACTGTAGACTGATAGAATGACATTGGTACCCTGAGGTCCTGCCAATATCCAACTATATTTTGTACTGTAGACTGATAGAATGACATTGGTACCCTGAGGTCCTGCCAATATCCAACAATATTTTGTACTGTAGACTGATAGAATGACATTGGTACCCTGAGGTCCTGCCAATATCCAACTTTATGTTGCACTGTAGACTGAAAGAATGACATTGGTACCCTGAGGTCCTGCCAATATCCAACTATATTTTGCATTGTATACTGGTAGAATGACATTGGTACCCTGACGTCGTGCCAATATCCAACTATATGTTGCACTGTAGACTGATAGAATGACATTGGTACCCTGAGGTCCTGCCAATATCCAACTATATTTTGTACTGTAGACTGGTAGAATGACATTGGTACCCTCAGGTCCAGCCAATAGCCAAATATATTTTTTACTGTAGACTGATAGAATGACATTGGTACCCTGACCTCCTGCCAATATCCAACTATATTTTGTACTGTAGACTGATAGAATGGCGTTGGTACCCAGAGGTCCTGCCAATAGCCAACTATATTTTGTACTATAATGTGGTAGAATGACATTGGTACCCTGAGGTCCTGCCAATATCCAACTTTATTTTGTACTGTAGAATGGTAGAGTAACATTGGTACCCTGAGGTTCTGCCAATATCCAACTATATTTTGTACTGTAGACTGGTAGAATGACATTGGTACCCTGAGGTCCTGCCAATAGCCAACTATATTTTGTACTGTAGACTGATAGAATGACATTGGTACCCTGAGGTCCTGCCAATATCCAACTATATTTTATACTGTAGACTGATAGAATGGCGTTGGTACCCAGAGGTCCTGCCAATAGCCAACTATATTTTGTACTAGAATGTGGTAGAATGACATTGGTACCCTGAGGTCCTGCCAATATCCAACAATATTTTATACTGTAGACTGATAGAATGGCGTTGGTACCCTGAGGTCCTGCCAATAGCCAACGATATTTTGTACTGTAGACTGATAGAATGACTTTGGTACCCTGAGGTCCTGCCAATATCCAACTATATTTTGCACTGTAGACTGGTAGAATGACATTGGAACCCTGAGGTCCTGCCAATAGCCAACTATATTTTGTACTGTAGACTGATAGAATGACATTGGTACCCTGAGGTCCTGCCAATATCCAACAATATTTTATACTGTAGACTGATAGAATGACATTGGTACCCTGAGGTCCTGCCAATATCCAACTATATTTTGCACTGTAGACTGGTAGAATGACATTGGTACTCTGAGGTCCTGCCAATATCCAACTATATTTTGCACTGTAGACTGATAGAATGGCGTTGGTACCCTGAGGTCCTGCCAATAGCCAACTATCTTTTGTACTATAATGTGGTAGAATGACATAGGTACCCTCAGGTCCTGCCAATATCCAACTTTCTTTTGTACTGTAAAATGGTAGAGTAACATTGGTACCCTGAGGTCCTGCCAATATCCATCAATATTTTGTACTGCTATGTGGTAGAATGGCATTGGTACCCTGAGGTCCTGCCAATATCCAACTATATTTTTTACTGTAGACTGATAGAATGACATTGGTACCCTGAAGTCCTGCCAATAGCCAACTATATTTTGTACTGTTGACTGGAAGAATGACATTGGTACCCTGAGGTCCTGCCAATATCCAACTATATTTTGTACTGTAGACTGATAGAATGACATTGGTACCCTGAGGTCCTGCCAATATCCAACTATGTTTTATACTGTATAACGATAGAATGGCGTTGGTACCCTGAGGTCCTGCCAATAGCCAACTATATTTTGTACTATATTGTGGTAGAATGGCATTGGTACCCTGAGGTCCTGCCAATATCCAACAATATTTTGTAATGTAGACTGATAGAATGGCATTGGTACCCTAAGGTCCTGCCAATATCCAACAATATTTCGTACTCTAATGTGGAAGAATGACATTGGTACCCTGCCAATATCCAACTTTATTTTATACTGTAGAATGGTAGAATGACATTGGTACCCTGAGGTCCTGCCAATATCCATCAATATTTTGTACTGTAATGTGGTAGAATGGCATTGGTACCCTGAGGTACTCTACTGCCAATAGCCAACTATATTTTGTACTGTAGACTGATAGAATGGCATTGGTACCATAAGGTCCTGCCAATATCCAACAATATTTTGTATTGTAGAATGATAGAATGGCATTGGTACCCTGAGGTCCTGCCAATATCCAACAATATTAAATATTGTAGAATGATAGAATGGCATTGGTACCCTGAGGTCCTGCCAATATCCAACTATATTTTGAACTGTAGACTGATAGAATTGCATTGGTACCCTGAAGTCCTGCCAACATCCAACAATATTAAATACGGTAGATAGTAGAATTGCATTGGTACCCTGAGGTCCTGCCAATATCCAACAATATCAAATACTGTAGAGTGATAGAATGACATTGGTTGCCTGAGGTCCTGCCAATATCCAACTATATTTTGTACTGTAAAATGATAGAATGACTTTGGTACCCTGAGGTCCTGCCAATATCCAACAATATTATATACTGTAGAATAGAAGAATGGCATCGGTACCCTGAGGTCCTGCCAATATCCAACTATATTAAATACTGTAGAATGGTAGAATGACATTGGTATCCTGACTCCCAGACAATATCCAACACTATTTTGTACTGTAGAATGATACCTGCCAATATCCAACAATATTTTGTACTGTAGAATGATAGAATGGCATTTGTACCCTGAGGTCCTGCCAATAGTCAACAATATTTTGGACTGTAGACTGATAGAATGGCATTGGTACCCTGAGGTCCTGCCAATATCCAACTATATTTTGTACTGTAGAATGATAGCATGGCATTGGTACCCTGAGGTCCTGCCAATATCCAACTATATTTTGAACTGTAGACTGATAGAATTGCATTGGTACCCTGAAGTCCTGCCAATATCCAACAATATTAAATACGGAAGAGAGTAGAATTGCATTGGTACCCTGAGGTCCTGCCAATATCCAACAATATCAAATACTGTAGAGTGATAGAATGACATTGGTTGCCTGAGGTCCTGCCAATATCCAACTATATTTTGTACTGTAAAATGATAGAATGACTTTGGTACCCTGAGGTCCTGCCAATATCCAACAATATTATATACTGTAGAATAGAAGAATGGCATCGGTACCCTGAGGTCCTGCCAATATCCAACAATATTAAATACTGTAGAATGGTAGAATGACATTGGTATCCTGAGGTCCTGCCAATATCCAACACTATTTGGTACTGTAGAATGATACTTGCCAATATCCAACAATATTTTGTACTGTAGAATGATAGAATGGCATTGGTACCCTGAGGTCCTGCCAATAGTCAACAATATTTTGGACTGTAGACTGATAGAATGGCATTGGTACCCTGAGGTCCTGCCAATATCCAACTATATTTTGTACTGTAGAATGATAGCATGGCATTGGTACCCTGAGGTCCTGCCAATATCCACAATTTTAGATACTGTAGAATAGTAGAATGGCATTAGTACCCTGAGGTCCTGCCAATATCCAACAATATTTTGGACTGTAGAATGATCGAATGGCATTGGTACCCTGAGGTCCTGCCAATATCCAACAATATTAAATACTGTAGAATGGTAGAATGACATTGGTATCCTGAGGTCCTGACAATATCCAACAATATTTTGTAATGTAGAATGATAGAATGGCATTGGTACCCTGAGGTCCTGCCAATATCCAACACTATTTTGTACTGTAGAATGATAGAATGTCATTGGTACCCTGAGGTCCTGCCAATAGTCAGCAATATTTTGGACTGTAGACTGATAGAATTGCATTGGTACCCTGAGGTCCTGCCAATATCCAACACTATTTTTTACTGTGGAATGATAGAATGGCATTGGTACCCTGAGGTGCTGCCAATATCCAACAATATTAAATACTGTAGAATAGTAGAATGGCATCGGTACCCTGACGTCCTGTCAATATCCAACAATATTTTGTACTGTAGAATGATAGAATGACATTGGTACCCTGAGGTCCTGCCAACATCCAACAATATTTTGTACTGTAGAATGATAGAATGGCATTGGTACCCTGAGGTCCTGTCTTTATCCAACTATATTGTATACTGTAGACTGATAGAATGTCATTGGTACTGTTCGGTCATGTTATAATCCTGCTATATTGTGTACTGTAGAATGATAAAATGGCGTTGGTAATCTGGGGTCCTGCCTTTATCTGTATGTATGTAATTATTTAAACCTCTCGGTCAAGGATAACCCATGAAAGTGCAAGCACTAATTTCCAATAGGGTCCTGTGTTTTTACTGAAGGGACAGCAGGTGGAAGAGATAGTGGTGTGATACAAGGTATCCGGGCGAGATGCCCTAGCTCTTTCCGAAGAGACACCTTGGTTCTTTAACATGCCCGGTGTATAGCACCGATACACGCGAGACTACCTCTGGGTTGCTAACCAGTTCATCTCTAGTTAGGTGGGAAACACAGAAAAGCGTTTCAGAAATGATCAAGTGCCCCGGCCGAGGATCGAACCCGGGACCTCTCGATCAGCAGTCAAGCAGGCTATCTGCTCGACCACCGTACCACCTTTATCTAACTACATATCGTTTATAGTGTCAACTCATTACGGACTGAACCAAATATTTGATGACTGACTAGAACATTTTTGTCAACTCTTTACTGTTATAACGAAACACTTGTTGAATAAATAAACCACTCACTGACTGAATGAATTCCGCATAGACTGACTGAAACACTTATTGAATGGATATAACACGTGTTGAATGAATGAACCACTCACTAACTAAATGAAACACTCCTTGACTGAATGTAACACTCATATACTAAATAAATCACTCAAAGAATGAATCAAACACTCCCAGACTAAATGAATCACTTGTTGAATGAATGTAACATCTGTTGAATGAATAAACCTCTCATTGAGTAAATAAAACACTCACAGACTGCATGATAGATATTTTGAATGCGCAAAACACTTTTTAACTAAATGAATCACTCAAATACTGAATAAATCAATCATGGACTGAATGAAACACTAACAGACAGAATGAAACACTTACTGACTGAATGTAACACTCATAGACTGAATGAAACACACATGCTGAACTACTCACAGACTGAATTTAACACTCACGGACTGAATGAATTACTCACTAAATGAATGAAACATTCGCTGACCAAATTAATCATTCACTGCCTGACTGAAACACTTACTTAATGAATGAATCACTTGCTGACCAAATGAATAACTCACTGACTGAATGAAAAACTCACAGACTGAATGAATCATGTACAGACTGAATGAACCTATCACAGACTGGATGTAACCATCACAGACCGAATGAAACACTCTCAGACTGAATGAAACACTCTCAGACTGAATGAAACACTCTCAGACTGAATGAAACACTCACAGACTGAATGAACCACACGTGCTGTCCAAATGAACTACACACATACTGAATGAAACACTCAAATACTGAATGAATCATTTGTTGCATAAATATTACACTTGTTGAATGAATAAACCACTCGCTGACTTATTGAAACACTCACAGACTGAATGAAACAATCACATACTGAATGAGTCACTTGTTGAAGGAATGAACCACTCACTGACTGAATGAACCTCTTACTTACTTAATGAGACACTAACAGACAGCATGAAACACTTGTTGACCAAATGAATCACTCACATATTGAAATGATCACTCACATACTGAATGTAACACTCAAAGGCTGAATAAAAAACTCACTAAATGAATGGAACAGTTGCTTACCAAATGAATCACTCACCAACTGAATAAATCTCTCACTGACTGAATGGAAGACTCACAATCACTAATGAAACACTCACAGACTAAATGAAACACACATAGACTGAATGAATCACTCAGTAAATGAATGAAACACACGTGTCGACCAAATGAACTGCTCACCGATTGAATGAAACACTCAAATGCTAAATGTTTTACACACAGTCTGAATGCATCACTCACTAAATGAATGAATTACTTTTTGACTGAATGAAATACTTGCTGACCGAATGAAAAACTAGCTGACGGAATGAAACACTTGCTGACACGTTACTGACTGAATGAAACATTTGCTGACCAAATTAATCATTCACTGCCTGACTGAAACACTTACTTAATGAATGAATCACTTCCTGACACATTACTGATTGAATGAAACATTTGCTGACTGAATGAAACACTTGCTGACTAATTTCTGACTTACTGAAAACTGACTGACTGACTGAATGAAACCCTTGCTGACTTATTAATGACTGAATGAAACACTTGCTGACTCATTTCTGAGTGATTGACAAACTAACTGACTGAATCCAACACTTCCTGATTCATTACTGATTGAATGAAATACTTGCTGACTGAATAAAACAATTGCTGACTCCTCATTACTGACTGAATGTAACACTTGCTGAATGAATGGAACACTTGCTGACTGTATGGCACACTTGCTTACTCATTACTGACTGAGGTTAACACGTGAAGACTGCATGAAACACTTGCTGACTCAATACTGACTGAATCAAACACTTGTTGACTGAATAAAACACTTTCTGACTGTACGAAACACGTGCTGACTCATTACTGACTGAATAAAGCACTCGCTGACTCATTACCGACTGAATTAAACGCTTACTGACACATACCTTACTGAACAAAACTCTTTTTGACTGATAAAACATTTGCTGACCGTATAAAACACTTGCTGACTCATTACTGACTTAATAAAGCACTTGTTGACTGTATGAAACATTTGTTGACTGTATGAAACACTTGTTGCCAGTATGAAGTACTTGCTGACTCATTACTGACTTAATTAAACATTTGCTGACTGAATATAACACTTGCTGACTTAATGAAACACTTGTTGACGGACTGAAACACTTCTTGCCTGAATGATACATGTGATGACTGTATGAAACACTTGTTGACTGTATAAAACACTTGCTTACTCATTACTGACTGAATGTAACACTTGCTGACTTAATGAAATTCTTGCTGACACAATACTGACGAAATGAAGCACTTGCTAACTGAATGAAAACATTGCTGACTATTTGAAAGACTTGCTGAATCATTACTGACTATATGAAATACTTGCTGATTGTATGAAACAATTGCTGACTGAATCAAACACTTGCTGACAGAATCAAACATTTGCTGACTCATTACTGAGTGTATTAAAGACATGTTGACTGAATGAAATACTTGTTGACTGAATGAAATACTTGTTGACTGAATAAAACACTTTCTGACCAAAAACTGACTGAATGAAACACTTGCTGATTCATTACTGACTGAATTAAACACTTACTGACTGTTTGAAACACTTGCTGACTCCTTACTGACTGAATGAAACACTTGCTGACTGAATGAAACACTTGCTGAGTCATTACTGACTTAATTAAACACTTGTTGACTGTATGAAACACTTGTTGCAGTATAAAATATTTGCTGACCTATTACTGACTTAATTAAACACTTGCTGACTGAATGTAACACTTGCTGACTGAATGAAACACTTGTTGGATGATTGAAACACTTCTTGACTGAATGAAACACGTGCTGACTGTATTAAACACTTGTTGATTGTATGAAACATTTACTTACTTATTACTGACTGAATGTAATACTTGCTAACTGAATGAAACACTTGCTGACCCAATACTGACGAAATTAAACACTTGCTAACTGAATGGAAAAAATGCTGACTGTATGAAATACTTGCTAAATCATTATTGACTGTATGAAAGACTTGCTGATTGTATGAAACACTTGCTGACTGAATTAAACATTTACTGACTCATTACTGACTGTAATATGAACTAAGGCACCGCCTAGATGAGGGATTAAATAGACATTGGATATCTGCTAAGCTATGTTTCAGATAGAAACCAACTAAATATGAGTTGAATTTAGATGTGATACAATAGGCCTATACAAAGATAATTATTGATCAGCAACTGGTCACTTTTTCTCTTTAAATTTAAGACCAGAAATAATAATTATTCAAAATTTTAGATTGGCTATGTATCTGTGGTTTATGTTTGGAATAAGTGTAGGCATCCCTAACCTGGAGTTTTACCTATATTATACTGATTTGTTATACATTGCAACGTAACGTCATGAGTCTATTTGGCGTGCTTTTGGTATGACGTCATTTCCTGTTATTTGTGACGTCATGACATCACGTCTTGTATTGGTGCCATGTATGCAGTACAGTTGCGTATTTCTTACTTCCCTATGCTTATTTAAATAGTTTGTTTTATTAATTGAATATTTTTAAAGATGGTTATAATTCGAAAGAAAATGATAGGGGGCAACCGTTTACAGATTACTATTTTTTTATTTTCAAAGGACCATTCACCTCGGAAAACTGCCTGAAATGTTTGACCGGAAATAACTTTTTCTGAAAGCATTAGAACCGGCAGAGACTCGACGAAGATACGCACGTGGACATTATTGGTATGGGTATTTACAATAGCCAGCTTCGCTGGCTATTTAATCCCCTATTAAATTCATGTTAACTTCATGAAATACTTGTTTACTTCATGATATACTTGTTGACTGAATAAAACACTTTCTGACCAATAACTGACTGAATGAAACACTTGCTGATTCATAACTGACTAAATTAAACACTTACTGACTGTTTGAAACACTTGCTGACTCCTTACTGACTGATTGAAACACTTGCTGACTGTATGAAACACTTTCTGAGTCATTTCTGACTGAATGTAATACTGGCTGACCGAATGAAACACTTGCTGACCAAATACAGACTGAATGTAACACATCCTGACTGAATCAAGCACTTGCTGACAGAATCAAACATTTGCTGACTCATTACTGAGTGTATTAAATACATGATGACTTCATTAAATACTTGTTGACTGAATGAAATACTTGTTGACGAGTCATTACTGACTTAATTATACACTTGTTGACTGTATGAAACACTTGTTGAATGTATGAAACACTTGTTGCCAGTATGAAATACTTGCTGACCTATTACTGACTTAATTAAACACTTGCTGACTGAATGTAACACTTCCTGACTGAATGAAACACTTGTTGGATGATTGAAACACTTCTTGACTGAATGAAACACGTGCTGACTGTATGAAACATTTGTTGACTGTATGAAACATTTGCTTACTCATTACTGACTGAATGTTATACTTGCTAACTGAATGAAACACTTGCTGACCCAATACTGACGACATTAAACACTTGCTAACTGAATGGAAAAAATGCTGACTGTATGAAATACTTGATGAATCATTGTTGACTGTATGAAAGACTTGCTGATTGTATGAAACAATTGCGGACTGAATCAAACACTTGCTCACTGAATTAAACATGTGCTGACTCATTACTGACTGTATTAAATACATGATGACTTCATGAAATACTTGTTGACTGAATGAAATACTTGTTGACTGAATAAAACACTTTCTGACCCAAAACTGACTGAATTAAACATTTGCTGATTCATAACTGACTGAATTAAACACTTACTGACTGTTTGAAACACTTGCTGACTTCTTACTGACTGAATGAAGCACTCGCTGACTGTATGAAACACTTGCTGAGTCATTACTGACTTAATTAAACACTTTTTGACTGTGTGAAACACTTGTTGACTGTATGAAACACTTGTTGGATGATTGAAACACTTCTTGACTGTACGAAACACGTGCTGACTGTATGAAACACTTGTTGACTGTATGAAACATTTGCTTACTCATTACTGACTGAATGTAATACTTGCTAACTGAATGAAACACTTGCTGACCCAATACTGACGACATTAAACACTTGCTAACTGAAAGGAAAAAATGCTGACTGTATGAAATACTTGCTGAATCATTATAGACTGTATGAAAGACTTGCTTATTGTATGAAACAATTGCTGACTGAAATAAACACTTGCTGACTGAATTAAACATTTGCTGACTCATTACTGACTGTATTAAATACATGTTAACTTCATGAAATACTTGTTTACTTCATGATATACTTGTTGACTGAATAAAACACTTTCTGACCAATAACTGACTGAATGAAACACTTGCTGATTCATTACTGACTGAATTAAACACTTACTGACTGTTTGAAACACTTGCTGACTCCTTACTGACTGAATGAAACACTTGCTGACTGTATGAAACACTTGCTGAGTCATTACTGACTTAATGTTATACTTGCTGACTGAATGAAACACTTGCTGACCAAATACAGACTGAATGTAACACATCCTGACTGAATCAAGCACTTGCTGACAGAATCAAACATTTGCTGACTCATTACTGAGTGTATTAAATACATGATGACTTCATGAAATACTTGTTGACTGAATGAAATACTTGTTGACTAAATAAAACATTTTCTGACCCAAAACTGACTGAATGAAACACTTGCTGATTCATTACTGATTCAATTAAACACTTACTGACTGTTTGAAACACTTGCTGACTCCTTACTGACTGCATGAAGCACTCGCTGACTGTATGAAACACTTGCTGAGTCATTACTGACTTAATTAAACACTTGTTGACTGTATGAAACACTTGTTGACTGTATGAAACACTTGTTGCCAGTATGAAATACTTGCTGACTTATTACTGACTTAATTAAACACTTGCTGACTGAATGTAACACTTGCTGACTGAAAGAAACACTTGTTGAATGATTGAAACACTTCTTGCCTGCATGAAACACGTGCTGACTGTATGAAACACTTGTTGACTGTATGAAACATTTGCTTACTCATTACTGACTGAATGTAACACTTGCTTACTGAATGAAACACTTGCTGACTCAATACTGACGAAATTAAACACTTGCTCACTGTATGGAAACATTGCTGACTGTATGAAATACTTGCTGAATCATTATTGACTGTATGAAATACTTGCTGATTGTATGAAACAATTGCGGACTGAATCAAACACTTGCTGACTGAATCAAACATTTGCGGACTCAGTACTGACTGTATTAAATACATATTGACTTCATGAAATACTTGTTGACTTCATGATATACTTGTTGACTGAATAAAACACTTTCTGACCAATAACTGACTGAATGAAACACTTGCTGACTCCTTACTGTCTGAATGTCATACTTGCAGACTGAATGAAACACTTGCTGACCCAATACAGACTGAATGTAATACATCCTGACTGAATCAAAAACTTGCTGACTGACTGCAACACGTGTTTACTGAATTAAACACTTGTTGACTGTATGAAACACTTGTTGACTCATTACTGACTGAATGTAACAATTGCTGACTGGATGAAACAGTTACTGACCCAATACAGACTGAATGAAACACTTGCTGACTGAATGAAACACTTGTAGTCTCATTACTGACTATATCAAACGATTGCTAACTGTATCAAACACTTGCTGACTGTATGAAACAATTGCTGACTGAATCAAACATTTGCTGACTCATTAATGACAGTTAAAACACATGTTGACTGAATGAAATACTTGTTAACTAAATGAAATACTCGTTGACTGAATGAAACACTTGCTGACTCATTACTGACTCATTGAAACACGTGTTGACGGAATGAAACACTTGCTGACTGATCAAATATTTTCTGACTCAATGCTGACTGTATTAAGCATATGTTGACTTCATGAAATACTTGTTGACTGATTGAAGCACTTTCTGACCGATCACTGACTGAATTAAACATTTCTGACCAATTACTGACTGAATGAAACACTTGCCGACTCATTACTGACTCAATGGAACGTTTGTTGACTGCATGAAACACGTGTTTACTTCATTAAATACTTGTTGACTCAATGAAATACTTGTTGACTGAATGAAACACTTGTTGCCTCATTTATGACAGAATGAAACACTTTCTGACTGAATGAAACACTTGTTGTCTGTATGAAACACTTGCTGGCTCATTACTGACTGTAACATTTGCTGACTGAATAAAACACTTGCTGACCCAATACAGACTGAATGAAACACTTGCTGATTGAATGAAACACTTGCTGACTGAATGACAAAATTGCTGACTGATTGAACCACGTTTGGCTGTATGAAATACTTGCTGACTCATTACTGCCTGAATCAAACACTTGCTGACTGAACAAAACATGTGCTGACTAAATGAAATACTTGTTGACTGAATGAAACAAGTCTTGACTCATTTATGACAGAATGAAACACTTGCTGGCTGAATGAAACACTTGCTGACTGAAGGAAATAGTTGTTTATTCAATGAGACACTTGCTGACTCATTAATGACTGTATGAAACACTTGCTGACTATGTGAAACACTTGCTGACTAATTACTGGCAGAATTAAACACTTGCTGACTGTTTTAAACACTTGCTGACTAATAACTGAATGAATCAAACACTTATTGACTGTATGAAACACTTGCTAACTACTTTTTGATTGAATATAACACTTGCTGACTTCATTAAAGACTTGTTGGCTGAATGAAACACTTACTGACCCATTTTGATTGTATTAAACACGTGTTGACTGAATAAACAATTGTGGATTGAATGTTACACTTTCTGACTAAATCAAATACTTGCTGACTGAATCAAGCACTTGCTGACTCATTGCTGACTGAATTTAACACTTGCTGACTCATTATGGACATAATTAAACACTCGCTGACTTATTGCTGACTGCATTCAACACTTGTTGATTGAATGAAACAATTGGTGTTTAAATGAAACACTTGTTGACTAATTCAAACACTTGCTGACTGATTCAAACACATGCCGACTGATTCAAACACTTGCTGATTCATTGCTGACTTAATTAAACACTTGTTGACTGAATAAACAATTGTGGATTGAATGTAACACTTTCTGACTAAATCAAATACTTGCTTACTGAATCAAGCACTTGCTGACTCATTGCTGATTGAATTTAACACTTGCTGACTCATTATGGACATAATTAAACACTCGCTGACTTATTACTGACTGCATTCAACACTTGTTGATTGAATGAAACAATTGGTGTTTAAATCAAAACACTTGTTGACTAATTCAAACACTTGCTGACTGATTCAAACACATGCTGACTGATTCAAACACTTGCTGATTCATTGCTGACTTAATTAAACACTTGTTGACTGAATTCAACACTTGTTGACAAAACGAAATACTCATTAATGACTAAATTAAACACTTCCTGACTGTATTTAACAATCGGTGACTGAATGAAACACTTGGTGACTCATAACTGACTGATTGAAAAACTTGCTGACTGATTGAAACACTTGTTGCCTGAATGAAACTCTTGCTGACTCATTACTAACTGAATAAAACACTTGCTGTCTGTATGAAACATTTGGGAACTGCATGAAACACTTGCTGACTCATTACTGACTGATTAAAAAACTTTCTGACTGACTGAAGCACGTGTGGACTGCACGTAACACACACTGACTCAATGGAGAATACATTGATGAAACACAAACTGACTCAATGAAACACACACTGACTAAATAAAACATACACTGACTAAATGAAACACTTCTGACTAAATGAAACATACACTGACTCAATGAAATATACACTGACTCAATGAAACATACACTGACTCTATAAAACATACACTGTCTCTATAAATATACACAGACTCTATGAAACATACACTGTCTCTATGAAACATACACTGTCTCTATGAAACATACACTGTCTCTATGAAACATACACTGACTCTATGAAACATACACTGTCTCTATGAAACATACACTGACTCTTTGAAACATACACTATCTCTATGAAACATACACTGACTCAATGAAACATACACTGACTGTATGAAAAATACACTGTCTCTATGAAACATACACTGACTCAATGGAACATACACTGACTAAATGAAACATACACTGACTCTATGAAACATACACTGACTCAATGAAACATACACTGACTCTATGAAACATACACTGACTCAATGAAACATACACTGACTCAATGAAACATACACCGACTCAATGAAACATACACTGACTCAATGAAACATACACTGACTCTATGAAACCTACACTGACTATATGAAACACACTGACTCTATGAAACATACAATGTCTCTATGAAACATACACTGACCCAATTAAACATACAATGACTCTATTAAACATACACTGACTCAATGAGACATACACTGACTCTATGCAACACACACTGACTCTATGAAACATACACTGACTCAATGAGACATACAATGACTCAATGAGACATACACTGACTCTATGAAACATACACTGACTCTATGAAACAAACACTGACTCTATGAAACATACACTGACTCAATGAAACGTAAACTGGCTCTATGCAACACACACTGACTCAATGAAACATACACTGACTCAATGAAACGTACACTGACTCAATGAAACATACACTGACTCTATGAAACATACACTGTCTCTATGAAACATACACTGACTCTTTGAAACATACACTATCTCTATGAAACATACACTGACTCAATGAAACATACACTGACTGTATGAAAAATACACTGTCTCTATGAAACATACACTGACTCAATGGAACATACACTGACTCAATGAAACATACACTGACTCTATGAAACATACACTGACTCAATGAAACATACACTGACTCTATGAAACATACACTGACTCAATGAAACATACACTGACTCAATGAAACATACACCGACTCAATGAAACATACACTGACTCAATGAAACATACACTGACTCTATGAAACATACACTGACTATATGAAACACACTGACTCTATGAAACATACAATGTCTCTATGAAACATACACTGACCCAATTAAACATACAATGACTCTATAAAACATACACTGACTCAATGAGACATACACTGACTCTATGCAACACACACTGACTCTATGAAACATACACTGACTCAATGAGACATACAATGACTCAATGAGACATACACTGACTCTATGAAACAAACACTGACTCTATCAAACAAACACTGACTCTATGAAACATACACTGACTCAATGAAACGTAAACTGGCTCTATGCAACACACACTGACTCAATGAAACATACACTGACTCAATACAACGTACACTGACTCAATGACTTAATTAACTGACCAACGGTTAACACGTTCAACATCTCTGAAACAATTTTAGGGACCAATACGCAGCCTCCTTATTAAGGTGCCATTTGCTTCAATCGTTTACTGGAGCATATCGTGTGTGCTTTTTCGGTGTGATAAAACTGATTTCGTTTAAAGGGAAGACTGTCCATTCAATACAACATCATTGTCATTCAAATCATCTGACGAATTTAAGATTTTTAAAGTTTTAGTATTGTTGTTATATTTATTTTACATAGTATACATTGACACAATGGAGCATACACTGACTCCTTTAGCTCTCAATTAAACACACTTTCTTTACTTACTCAATGAAACACACATTTACTCAATGAAGCACTCTATCGATTTAATGAAACACTTTGACTCGGTGGAACACACATTGACTCCTTACTCAGTAGAGTGAATCAAGCATACGCTGTTTTCCCTACTGGCAGCGTGAAATTCTGACTAAAAGGAACACACATTTGGCTGAAGAAACATGCACTGAGCCCATTCTGGCAAAATAAAACACATACTAGCTGAATGAAGCATGCACTGATGTTTTACTCATTGATTGAAACTCTCACTGAATGATTAAAACTCTCAGTGAATGAATGAGAAGGATGCCTAACTGAAGGACTCCATGTGAAATTAAATGTGAAGAGAATGTTAAATATTTACTGAGTCAAACTAATGAAGTGTAGAAGTCTTTCTCCTTATCTGTACTTTCCAATGTTTATTGATCTCTGTTAATGCATATATTGATACATTTTTATTGTTATAATAAATTTATTGCGAAATTCCCGGTACCGATAGCTGCAGTACATGGTATAATATCATTGACTCAGTAATAATTCTTACAATTTAACTGTTTTTCAGACTAAGTTATGCCAATGAGTGGAATAAGGATTATCACTATGGATTTCATAAAAGTCTTTAGTACAAGGAAATTCCAGATCAGCGTTCGATCCAGAGAGGAGATTTAAATAGTCTTTAACAGTGACTGTACAAATGACAATGGGCCAGTGACAGAAAAAAAGAAGAAACAAATTTCACAGCACAAACAAAACGAAACGGGCAGAATTAGAAGAAATTGTTTGATAATCCTAACAGAGTTCTGAATAACAGCAGGCTGCATGCCAATTTGACCACTTACAACCCGTTTGGCCGGCTGGAAATGTGAAATTTATATACATTTTGAAGAAAATAGTTGCAGTAAGGACCTTATCAGGCCTGTTGGTTAAGCATTTCGTTTGCTATATTAAAATTTAATCCTGTTGTGCTTTGTTATAACAGAACAGAAACACAATTCTTCAATGGGACACAGAAATCATTAAGTTATAGCCGATTTTTAGCTATAACAGACTTCCTTATGAGGGAGTGGTAGAACATTGAAATAAAGGACGAAGTCGGGGATTAGTTCATTCGCTTTCAAGCAAGTTCCATTGTATGTGACAAATTTAGTCTGCCAATAACTATTGAAATGGCTAGAAATGCGCTATTTGGTTTATCCAATTTCTCAATAGCTAATTGGAGATATTGGCTTGAAATGCATGATAAAAATTAATTTACCTTCCTGTAATTTAACCTTACTAACTTTGACACCATTTACCAATTGCAACAAAACAAGTGTTGAAGACCAATTCCTACTACACACAGACACAGTATTTAGTAAAAAGATGTAGGTTTTTTCTGGCACTAGTTTGAAAATTGAACTCAATAGCCGTATTTTGTCTGTGGCATCATTTTGTCGTAATTGTCGACGTTGTTACAATGTTTGTACCTCTGATGTTTTCTGTCGTGTACAGATTCTTTAAAAGTGTTGATTACATTTCACAAATGTCTAAACTGATTGTACACTGTATATACATGATGTGTCTCATGAGCATGGGTATGCTCGTTGGCTATAAATGGGCTATTCACTAGCGATTTAGATAGACAAATAGAAAGAAGTAAAATACATTCTGTTATTTGCCTTTGTTTAGCAAATTCATTTCTGAACTCTGCTGCAAATCTTATGTTTTGAATGGTTCATGCAAGTGGAGCCAGAGTCGCATGGTGTTAGATGAATAGCACGAAAAATTTGGTTCAAAATTATTTCTAGGAAATATCACTGCGGTGTGATGCCAACAGGTTGGATGGTGTACATTTGCAGAGTTTTGTGGTGCAATATGTTAGATCAAGCCTTTGATCGATACATGTACTTTACTGCTCATTAATTGAAATTTACGTGTAGCATATCGCTGGCTTAGAATAAAAAGTTATTACTTATATGCCTGATGCATATTTAAAATCAGCATCACAATGTGCTTCTTATGAACCTATTTCATGAAAATCGGAACTTCTCATGTTGACCAAGCTGAAGATGAAGCAGCTTGTTAAACCATAAGTAAAGAGTAATTTCCCAACAGTCTTTCCTTGTGTTCTCAACATGGAGATTTTTTGCTTGCAAACGTCTAATTATAAGTCAGCGATATATGAAGGAGACACTTGGGATTGCATGCAGAGTTGATGAGTCTGGGTTACTGTTAGTGACCACAGCGTATAAAACAAATCACTGTATGTCTTATCGGAATCCTACAAAATTCATATTGTATCATTTATTGCTATTGAAAGTGCATGTAAAATCTAAATACCTAAATTCCAGTACTCTATACTTCAACGTGTACTCATCATTGCAATCGCCAGACATCGGCTTAATTATACACAGTCGTAACAGCTAACTTGAAAACCATGGTTTGGCTGAATTTCTATGTGTTGTTATAACATTTTTGTAATTCTATAAATAAACCTGTACTTATATATATGTTGTCTCGTCTTTTAAATACATGTAGTTGTACCTGTATGTTAACTATATGGCACTCTTCGACCATAGATCTCAGTATAGTCGGTATGCCAAGTACCAAAAAGTGGCCTAACCCAAAAATTTAGTACGCACAAAATGTTTTTGCATAAAATGGTTATTTAACATGTCCTTTCATAGAAAACAAATGATGCAACCTTGTCATCATTGAGCATTTTGATAGGACCTCAGGGTACCAATGTCATTTTACCATTCTACAGTACAAAATATTGTTGGATATTGGCAGGACCTCAGGGTACCAATGTCATTCTACCAAATTACAGTACAAAATATCGTTGGCTATTGGCAGGACCTCAGGGTACCAATGTCATTCTATCAGTCTACAGTTCAAAATATAGTTGGCTATTGGCAGGACCTCAGGGTACCAATGTCATTCTATCAGCCTACAGTTCAAAAAATAGTTGGCTATTGACAGGACCTCAGGGTACCAATGCCATTGCATCTGTCTAAAGTACAAAATATAGTTGGATATTGGCAGGACCTCAGGGTACCAATGACTTTCTACCACATAACACTACAAAATATGGTTGGCTATTGTCAGGACCTCAGGGTACCAATGCAATTCAATCAGTCTACAGTACAAAATAGTGTTGGATATTGGCAGGACCTCAGGGTACCAATGTCATTCTATCATTCTACAGTACAAAATATAGTAGGATATTGGCAGGACCTCAGGGTACCAGTGCCTTTCTACCACATAACACTACAAAATATGGTTGGCTATTGGCAGGACATCAAGGTACCAATGCCATAGCATCTGTCTAAAGTACAAAATATAGTTGGATATTGGCAGGACCTCAGGGTACCAATGACTTTCTACCACATAACACTACAAAATATGGTTGGCTATTGGCAGGACCTCAGGGTACCAATGTCATTCTATCAGTCTACAGTACAAAATATAGTTGGCTATTGGCAGGACCTCAGGGTACCAATGTCATTCTATCAGTCTACAGTACAAACTAGAGTTAGATATTGGCAGGACCTCAGGGTACCAATGTCATTCGATCAGTCTACAGTACAAAATATAGTTGGCTATTGGCAGGACCTCAGGGTACCAATGTCATTCTATCAGTCTACAGTACAAAATATCGTTGGCTATTGGCAGGACCTCAGGGTACCAATGTCATTCTTCCACATTACAGTACAAAATATAGTTGGCTATTGGCAGGACCTCAGGGTACCAATGCCATTGCATCTGTCTAAAGTACAAAATATAGTTGGATATTGGCAGGACCTCAGGGTACCAATGACTTTCTACCACATAACACTACAAAATATGGTTGGCTATTGGCAGGACCTCAGGGTACCAATGTCATTCTACCACATTACAGTACAAAATAGTGTTGGATATTGGCAGGACCTCAGGGTACCACTGTCATTCTACCAAATTACAGTACAAAAAATTGTTGGATATTGGCAGGACCTCAGGGTACCAATGTCATTCTACCAAATTACAGTACAAAATATAGTTGGCTATTGGCAGGACCTCAGGGTACCAATGTCATTCTATCAGTCTACAGTTCAAAATATAGTTGGCTATTGGCAGGACCTCAGGGTACCAATGCCATTGCATCTGTCTTAAGTACAAAATATAGTTGGATATTGGCAGGACCTCAGGGTACCAATGACTTTCTACCACATAACACTACAAAATATGGTTGGCTATTGGCAGGACCTCAGGGTACCAATGTCATTCTATCAGTCTACAGTACAAAATAGAGTTGGATATTGGCAGGACCTCAGGGTACCAACGTCATTCTATCAGTCTACAGTACAAAATATTGTTGGATATTGGCAGGACTTCAGGGTACCAATGTCATTCTAGCACATTACATTACAAAGTATAGTTGGATATTGGCAGGACCTCAGGGTACCAATGTCATTCTACCAAATTACAGTACAAAATATCGTTGGCTATTGGCAGGACCTCAGGGTACCAATGTCATTCTAACAGTCTACAGTTCAAAATATAGTTGGCTATTGGCAGGACCTCAGGGTACCAATGTCATTCTATCAGTCTACAGTTCAAAATATAGTTGGCTATTGGCAGGACCTCAGGGTACCAATGCCATTGCATCTGTCTAAAGTACAAAATATAGTTGGATATTGGCAGGACCTCAGGGTACCAATGACTTTCTACCACATAACACTACAAAATATGGTTGGCTATTGGCAGGACCTCAGGGTACCAATGTCATTCTATCAGTCTACAGTACAAAATAGAGTTGGATATTGGCAGGACCTCAGGGTACCAACGTCATTCTATCAGTCTACAGTACAAAATATTGTTGGATATTGGCAGGACTTCAGGGTACCAATGTCCTTCTAGCACATTACATTACAAAGTATAGTTGGATATTGGCAGGACCTCAGGGTACCAATGACTTTCTACCACATAACACTACAAAATATGGTTGGCTATTGGCAGGACCTCAGGGTACCAATGTCATTCTATCAGTCTACAGTACAAAATAGAGTTGGATATTGGCAGGACCTCAGGGTACCAATGTCATTCTATCAGTCTACAGTTCAAAATATAGTTGGCTATTGGCAGGACCTCAGGGTACCAATGTCATTCTATCAGCCTACAGTTCAAAATATAGTTGGCTATTGACAGGACCTCAGGGTACCAATGCCATTGCATCTGTCTAAAGTACAAAATATAGTTGGATATTGGCAGGACCTCAGGGTACCAATGACTTTCTACCACATAACACTACAAAATATGGTTGGCTATTGTCAGGACCTCAGGGTACCAATGCCATTCAATCAGTCTACAGTACAAAATAGTGTTGGATATTGGCAGGACCTCAGGGTACCAATGTCATTCTATCATTCTACAGTACAAAATATAGTAGGATATTGGCAGGACCTCAGGGTACCAGTGCCTTTCTACCACATAACACTACAAAATATGGTTGGCTATTGGCAGGACCTCAAGGTACCAATGCCATAGCATCTGTCTAAAGTACAAAATATAGTTGGATATTGGCAGGACCTCAGGGTACCAATGACTTTCTACCACATAACACTACAAAATATGGTTGGCTATTGGCAGGACCTCAGGGTACCAATGTCATTCTATCAGTCTACAGTACAAAATATAGTTGGCTATTGGCAAGACCTCAGGGTACCAATGTCATTCTATCAGTCTACAGTACAAAATAGAGTTGGATATTGGCAGGACCTCAGGGTACCAATGTCATTCGATCAGTCTACAGTACAAAATATAGTTGGCTATTGGCAGGACCTCAGGGTACCAATGTCATTCTATCAGTCTACAGTACAAAATATCTTTGGCTATTGGCAGGACCTCAGGGTACCAATGTCATTCTTCCACATTACAGTACAAAATATAGTTGGCTATTGGCAGGACCTCAGGGTACCAATGCCATTGCATCTGTCTAAAGTACAAAATATAGTTGGATATTGGCAGGACCTCAGGGTACCAATGACTTTCTACCACATAACACTACAAAATATGGTTGGCTATTGGCAGGACCTCAGGGTACCAATGTCATTCTACCACATTACAGTACAAAATATGGTTGGCTATTGGCAGGACCTCAGGGTACCAACGTCATTCTATCAGTCTACATTACAAAATATTGTTGGATATTGGCAGGACTTCGGGGTACCAATGTCCTTCTAGCACATTACATTACAAAGTATAGTTGGATATTGGCAGGACCTCAGGGTACCAATGTCTTTCTACCATTCTACAGTACAAAATATGGTTGGCTATTGCCAGGACCTCAGGGTACCAACGCCATTCTATCAGACTACAGTACTAAATATTGTTGGATATTGGCAGGACCTCAGGGTACCAATGTCATTCTACCACATTACAGTACAAAGTATTGTTGGATATTGGCAGGACCTCAGGGTACCAATGACTTTCTACCACATTACACTACAAAATATTGTTGGATATTGGCAGGACCTCAGGGTACCAATGTCATTCTACCACATTACAGTACAAAATATAATTGGCAATTGGCAGGACCTCAGGGTACCAACGCCATTCTATCAGTCTACAGTACAAAATATTGTTGGATATTGGCAGGACTTCAGGGTACCAATGTCATTCTACCTCATTACAGTACAAAGTATTGTTGGATATTGGCAGGACCTCAGGGTACCAATGTCATTCTATCAGTGTACAGTACAAGATATTGTTGGCTATTGGCAGGGCCTCAGGGTACCAATGTCATTCTACCACATTACAGTACAAAATATGGTTGGCTATTGGCAGGACCTCTGGGTACCAACGCCATTCTATCAGTGTACAGTACAAAATATTGTTGGATATTGGCAGGACCTCAGGGTACCAATGTCATTCTACCACATTACAGTACAAAATATTGTTGGATATTGGCAGGACCTCAGGGTACCAATGACTTTCTACCACATTACACTACAAAATATTGTTGGATATTGGCAGGACCTCAGGGTACCAATGTCATTCTACCACACTACAGTACAAAATATAATTGGCAATTGGCAGGTCCTCAGGGTACCAATGCTATTGTATCTGTCTAAAGTACAAAATATAGTTGGATATTGGCAGGACCTCAGGGTACCAATGACTTTCTACCACATTACACCACAAAATATCGTTGGCTATTTGCAGGACCTCAGGGTACCAATGTCATTCCATCAGTGTACAGTCAAAATATTGTTGGCTATTGGCAGGACCTCAGGGTACCAATGTCTTTCTACAGTATAAAATATAGTTGGCTATATGCAGGACCTCAGGGTACCAATGTCATTCTACCACATTACAGTACAAAATATGGTTGGCTATTGGCAGGACCTCAGGGTACCAACGCCATTCTATCAGTCTACAGTACAAAATATTGTTGGATATTGGCAGGACCTCAGGGTACCAATGTCATTCTATCATTCTACAGTACAAAATATAGTAGGATATAGGCAGGACCTCAGGGTACCAATGTCATTCTACCACATTGCAGTACAAAGTATTGTTGGATATTGGCAGGACCTCAGGGTACCAATGTCATTCTACCACATTACAGTACAAAATATTGTTGGATATTGGCAGGACCTCAGGGTACCAATGTCATTCTACCACATTACAGTACCAAATATGGTTGGCTATTGGCAGGACCTCAGGGTACCAACGCCATTCTATCAGTCTACAGAACAAAATATGGTTGGCTATTGGCAGGACCTCAGGGTACCAATGTCATTCTATCAGTGTACAGTACAAGATATTGTTGGCTATTGGCAGGACCTCAGGGTACCAATGTCTTTCTACCATTCTACAGTACAAATTATAGTTGGCTATTGGCAGGACCTTAGGGTACCAATGTCATTCTACCACATTACAGTACAAAATATGGTTGGCTATTGGCAGGACCTCAGGGTACCAACGCCATTCTATCAGTCTACAGTACAAAATATTGTTGGATATTGGCAGGACCTCAGGGTACCAATGTCATTCTATCATTCTACAGTACAAAATATAGTAGGATATAGGCAGGACCTCAGGGAACCAATGTCATTCTACCACATTACAGTACAAAATATTGTTGGATATTGGCAGGACCTCAGTGTACCTATATAATTCTACCACATTACATTACAAAGTATAGTTGGATATTGGCAGGACCTCAGGGTACCAATGTCATTCTACCATTCTATAGTACAAAATATTGTCGGATATTGGCAGGACCTCAGGGTACCAATGTCATTCTACCACATTACAGTACAAAATATAGTTGGATATTGGCAGGACCACAGGGTACCAACGCCATTCTGTCAGTCTACAGTACAAAATATTGTTGGGTATTGGCAGGACCTCAGGGTACCAATGCCATTCTACCACATTGCAATATAAAATATTGATGGATATTGGCAGGACCTCAGGGTACCAATGTCATTTTACCACATTACAGTACCAAATATGGTTGGCTATTGGCAGGATCTCAGGGTACCAACGCCATTCTATCAGTCTACAGTACCAAATATTGTTGGATATTGGCAGGACCTCAGGGTACCAATGTCATCCTATCATTCTACAGTGCAAAATATAGTAGGATATTGGCAGGACCTCAGGGTACCAATGTCATTTTACCACATTACAGTACAAAATATTGTTGGACATTGGCATGACCTCAGGGTACCAATGTCATTCTACCACATTACAGTACAAAATATAGTAGAATATTGGCAGGACCGCGGGGTACCAATGTCATTCTACCAGTCTACAGTTCAAAATATAGTTGGCTGATGGCAGGACCTCAGGGTACCAATTCCATTGTATCAGTCTACAGTACAAAATATAGTTGGATATTGGCAGGACCTCAGGGTACCAATGTCATTTTATCATTCTACAGTACAAAATATAGTAGGGTATTGGCAGGACCTCATGGTACCAATGTCATTCTACCACATTACAGTGCAAAATATTGTTGGATATTGGCAGGACCTCAGGGTACCAATGTCATTCTAGCACATTACATTACAAAGTATAGTTGGATATTGGCAGGACCTCAGGGTACCAATGTCATTCTACCATTCTACAGTACAAAATATTGTCGGATATTGGCAGGACCTCAGGGTACCAATGTCATTCTACCACATTACAGTACAAAATATAGTTGGATATTGGCAGGACCAAAGGGTACCAACGCCATTCTGTCAGTCTACAGTACAAAATATTGTTGGGTATTGGCAGGACCTCAGGGTACCAATGCCATTCTACCACATTGCAATACAAAATATTGATGGATATTGGCAGGACCTCAGGGTACCAATGTCATTCTATCATTCTACAGTATAAAATTTAGTTGGTAAAACGCTGGACCTCGTGGCACTGATGCTATTCTATCATAGTGAAGATCTAGATACAATCTTATAGATTAATATAAAGTATTTATCCATATTTTACTCGTTGAAATGATCAGTTCTGTCTTTAACCATTAAATAATAGGTTAAAGGCAGGACTGAATGATTAGTCCTGCCTTCAAACCGATGACTGTTCGGATTTTGGCAGGACTAAATATCAGTCCTGCCAATAAACGATTTTATAAGATCGGTCCTGCCAATAACTCTTACCCAAAAGGTTAGCGGGCTGCGTACATCGATGTGTACATAGCGTACACCGAGCACGTGTTTATCGTGCGGGTCGTAGACAATGTCTGTATTATAAATATAATATAAATATTTTATCTTATTAGTTATTATTATGTTGTAGATTAATATTATTATCTTAATATTATGTTGTAGATTAATATTCTTATCTATATATGATAAGATGTGTTTAATATATTTTATACCGATATATTTTTAGCTTGTATGTGTTATTCTGCCAATTTAGCAGAATGCATTCATAATAAATGTGATGTAATAAGAACATATCACTATACATGTTATTACATAAAATATATGCATTGTTTACACTTCTTAGTATAACTTTCGTCACATGATTGACGTTGCACGTGTATTGTCGTCCTATAAGAGACAATAAACAAGGTAGGTGAATATCTATATCAAAGTCCATAGGTATAGTCCGAGATTGAAAGATGTACATACATTGCCATCGGTTAAGAGACAATATACATGGTAGGTCTAGATTTATCTCAAAGTCCATTAGTAAAGTCCAAGATCGATTCTGAAAGTGCACAGATAATAAAAGAGTATTTATCAGTCCTCGCCGGATGACTCCTGGTCGGACTCATAGTCCGAATAGTCTTCGTTGGTAGTGCGAATTTTCTTTATTGTATCGTTTATTGTTTCAGAAGGTGTTGGTGGCGTCCTGTGTTTAGGATTAGGATGTTTTCGTGATTTTGGAGTCTCGTTGGTATTGGTACAGAAAGACACGATGAGTTGTTGACCATTAACAACCTGTTTGTTTTTCTGTTTGGTCTTTTTGGACTGCATTTGGGCATTTCCCTCGGATTCCTCGTGTGTCTTCACGGGCGTATCATGATCAGACGGAACTGTTGTAGCGGGTAATGACCTTGGTAACTCATTGGGGGGTTCCGGAATGACCTCATTATTACCATCAGCCATATCACAGTCCCCTTTTTTATGACCAGATCTAAAGCACGCATTACATTTCCAGTCTTTGGTGCATTCTCTGATGGAATGCCCTGTTTCTAAACACTTTCTGCATGTACTGGGTGTTTTGTCCTTGTTTTGACCATAGTGCATGACTCGCCCCACAAATATACCGAATGTCATGAAGCGTGGAAGAGGTGCACTAAGGGAGGAGGCCTTGACCGTGAACAGCCTATCGCCCGTTTCACAGTTTGTGAGTTTTCCATTGTAACGCAGCTTCTCACGCATCGAACTAATGACATCGATTCCTTTAAGAATAAGTGGGCGAGCTATGGTTCCATCATCTACAGATAATGGAATATTCTTAATGCGTATTCGGATCGTCTGCTCACTATCCAAGCGATCCGGGTTAGTATTGAGAAGATCAATTCTCTTACCCCTCAGCATTATGCCCTCACTTAATAGGGCGACTTTGTCCGCCAAGTTGTCTATATAAATTCGCCACATCCCTTTGACTCTCTGTAGTCCTGTGATATGCGAAGGGTCAATGATGTTTGACAGCGCCCCATACATGTCCGTGTGTTTTAACCATTCAGCCTTTTCTGGCTGTCTATTGCCGAACAAGCTTTTCTCCTGCATAAACACGATCGGTGGGCCGCCATATTGGTCACCTTGAGATGAGTTGACAACATTACTGTTTTCAGTGTTCATAAATAATGCCATACCTCAGCTCCGTTTTAGTCCAAATAGTATGTATAAACACTTGATATTCGTTTAATTTCAACTTTAGTCCATAATTATCACTTATAACTTGGTTGAAAGTATTTAATTAATTTATATTCATCGGAGTAAATGATATAGTCGTGACAGTATGACCTCAACCAACTTAGAACATAATTGTTCAATATTATGTTATTTGCTAACTCGTTAATCAAGACACTATTTTCAGACAATAGACCTACTCCGGATCTCCACTAATCTGTAGGTACAACTAGATTTTTACCGTTATAATCCTGTAATCCTGGTGTCCCTTGAATATTCATAACTGGACAATAGAGTTTGGGTCAGTGGTGTTTGCATATGAATACAAAACCAGTCTAACTATGCCAGATTTGTTTGTACCTACATGTAAATTAAGGGGAAAACCACCTTGCACAGAATTCCGGATATCAACTATTGTCTTTAACAGTCTCCGTCGATATACATGTCAAGCAATTGCAAAACATACATGCAATTGGCTTTTGATTTCCTATGTCGATTTTATTAACGGTTATGTCTAAACACATTGCATTTGCAACTTGAATAAAACCATCTTAATACGATAACCCATCAGTTACTTATATGAATGTGTGTACAGTATTTCATATTATATACTAGTAAACGACTTATTAATTAAATCAGGCAATTTAGTAATTACACAACAAATCTAAATTCATCCTAAAATACACATTGTACTGAGCAGCATCCCATTTAAGCATCCAATAGTACATGTCTAATCCCAATTAACTACGAGTTTTTTGTACTTAAATTACTAGCATTAGGCTGCCACGCATGTCAGCAGCAACTCTTAAATATATCGATGCATTCGTCGACAAGCTCTTTAAATAAAGTAACCATCAACACACGTTTGAATATAGACGTCTGTAAATATAATGACAAGATTTTACCTGGAGGGAACAAAGCCAGACACTGGACAATGTAGTAACTGTACAAGCTGAGGGCAATGGTGAGATACATTTGTAAACTCTTGACAAGTCAGGAAATTATCTATATTAGTATAAAATGTCTATGAACTTGAGTGAACAGCTTCGTACTGTGTGCTAAAAACCTCTGATATCACTTTCTGCTGGCAATAATATCAGGAAATGAAACAATTGCTTCAGACAACTCTGTGTTCATTCAAGCTGACTGGTAAGTATACCAGACGGCAACCGGTTTAGTCACAAAAGTAACGTCACGCAAAAAAGTAGTGTTTTTGGAATAGAAAAGATGTGCTATTTAAATAAGTATTCGACATTGGATGTGGTAGACATCTGATATTCTACACATAATCCGACCCAGTTCGTAAAACATTAAATATTTAGAACCATTTTCAATTATCGTGCAATTGTACTGGACTACATGTATAATCTAATCATACTATACACCACCTCCTGTTAGACCAAGTAAAAAGATAACTGAACGTAAATTTTCGGGGATAGGACAAAGCTGTCCATTGAAGTCACTATTAAGTCACAAAAACTGAAGCTTAAATTCTTTTAAATATTTAAAGCCACGGAATACTGTTTTGTACCAGTTGTCTTTGGGTCAGTGTAAAACAGAAAGTCGCATGTTTAAATCTTTTAAAACCACCGTCTGGAGTGATGCATTGTGTGCAACTTCGTCGTATTAATCGTATGAAATGGTCATGAAATGCTAGTGGGATGCAGTTTCGTTCTTGCAGAAGGGCTATATGAAGTTCAGGTTCGTTAAAGTAGCCTGTACATTGTTTCGCGCACGACCATTATAAGCATAAAAACATGCTCTATTAGAATCATTATGTATTGGTTATCGTCAAGGGGAGGGACTAAATTGAGTAAATAATATGAACTTGCCAGTTTCTTCATAACACTACTTCGAAGTTGGCGGATCTAAACGCATATGTCAAACTGCTCGTTTGGAGATTAATATAATTGTATTATATTTGTCCCAAGGACGGTGAAAATATCACCATTTTTACTGGAAATAAATTGCATGAACGATATGGGTATGCTTTTAAGACTGATTTTTGCTCTCAATGGAGAGAAATGAGATTTTAAAATGTGTGCTTAATTTTTAAAACACAATTTATGTCTAAATATTAATAAACATCATAATTTGAGCATGTAAACAAGTTCAGTAATATCCATTAATACAATTTAGGGTAAGAGTTTGGTGATTGGTCTAAAAAAATGAGGATAATTTTTGAAGAGTAATCGCACTTGAATTATACATTTGTCGTTCATCTTGCGATTTCTAATGCATTTTTATATTTCTTAACAGGTGTATATGTATTTAAACTTGTGTCAAATGAATGAAATTTTGACTTCGTTGATTTAAATTAACGAAACTTTGATTTTTAGTACGGATACCCCACACCGCATACCGACCGAATCTTTCTTCGGTCATCGTCGGCTACCCACGCTACATAACTACATGTTGATAGCATGTAGAAATATAACGTAATGAATCGATCGTGGGTTCCGACGATATTCTACGGCATATGCATTATGTTTTCTACTAGTTATTTTGTTTTTCCGACTATTCCATCCATATTCTTCTAAGTTTTTGCCCAATATGCGAGCAAATCTCTAGCCACCCATCATCACGCGGGAAAATGCGGTTTAATGCTATTCCGCTATAGACGAGTAGTTCTTAAAGTATTTTCATGGAAAAAGCTGCAGATAATATATATCGAAGAGAGCATACAAAATTTTAAGGTTATACGTTAACGGTTTACGGAAATAATTCAAGTTTAAAAAGTGTTGCGTTTTCATTGCCGCTCAGTGTAGATACCGAGACCACCTTAATAATAATACGAGCCTCCTCCTGTATTGGTCTTATTTTAGAGGTTTTGTTTGCATGCTCTGGGGGAGACTCGCAGCAAACTCCACAGACAGCACAAGATGCAGTCATAGACAACTATATCTCCACCGAAGAGAAGATAATCAACAAATGACCATAAATAAGACAAACGTACATGTAGTCGACCGTTAAAATTTTGCGCTGTATATCCTCATATGTGTCATTCTGTGAATGTTTCGTCAACATCCGTTACGAAATGGAGGAGCTAAATAATTACACCTGATTAGTTCGCTGCAGAATACCCTGCACAGTGTGCATAACAATGCACTAACTCTATCGTTTTATTTTATGTTTCATTACTTCACAATAAACCCACATACCACAAGGAAATCCATGTTTAAACAGAAAACTTCTACAAAAGAAATAGTTCTCTCTCGTATATAACATTGCTATTAAGTGGGGTAATGATTTCTTAATGTATACATTGTTCTGTCAAGTTTAATAGCTAAAGAAGTTACAGACAAAACATCCGTTCATGTAAAGTATACTTGAAAGGTTTCAGTTCTCTATAACACCATATTTGGAAACATCAACAGAATATACGTCAGAATATACAATAAAAGACAAAGACAATAGCACTGGTAGAGTTAATATATAGCGAAACTAATAATTTGCAAAATGTCAAACATTCGTATTCGGGTAAAATAAACATGAGTCGGTTTTAAGTGATTTTGTTTAAGAGCTGTTTCTGGCAGAAAATCAATTCCTCCTGGCATTAAAGCCTGCTTAAACTAACTGGGAATTGGTCACAACGAACGGAATGACAAGTTTAGTTGGTCAAGCAAATTGAAGTTGGACTTGATAGCATGGGATTTATAAAGGCACATTTTTGTCTTTAAGTATGAAACTGTAAGACAAAGCTCATGGTCACTTCTTTTATGTAAGAATGCATCAGGTGTTCTATTGAGACATAATTCCCAACCCTGATAAAGAGTCTGATCAATACATGTAGATTTCTTCAATGTGGAACCCTTCATTTGTTTGTTAACTAGTATACCTGTCCAGGCACTGGACAACGCAGTAACTGTACAAGCTTAGGGCACTGGTCAGATATATTTGTATACCCTAGACAAGTTAGGAAATGGTCTATCATTAGGCTTAGGTCCTTGCGAGAACAAATTGGTACTGTGTGCTTATTGTCTGAAACCCCTGATGTATACTACTTCCTTCATTGAAATATATATCAGGAAATGAAATAATTGCTTCAGAAAACTCTGTTCAATCAAGCTGACTGGAAAGTATACCAGAGGACATCCGCTTTAGTCACAAATAAGCAAATACGTACCGTAGTATTTGGGGAATATGAAAAGAGGCGTTAGTTGAACATTCGATATTTGAAGTCGTAGACGTCTACCTCTCTACCCATAATCCCACACAGATTGTGAAACATTAAATATTCCAAACCATCTTCATCTTCAATTAAAGTGCAATTATACTAGAGTCTTATCTAATCTTCATAGAGTCTTATCTAACTTCATATAGGCCAAGTAACACGATAAATGAAACTTAATTTTCTACGGGATGGGACAAAGCTGTCGATTGAAGTCTCTATTAAGTCACGAACACAAAAGCTGAATTTCTTTTGAAATATTTAAAGCCACCGAACACTACTGAGCCATTATTATACAATTGATACTGGAATGATGTTATTGATAGTTTCAAACATTCAATGCCGTTAGTAATTTCTGTCCCAAATGTTCCACACGCATTAAGAAAATCTTGCTTGATACGCTAAATCGGACGTTGGTATAAAACAACATGTATTTAGTGTACCCTGGCTTTATTTCAAGTTTGAACACAAAATCGTCACAACTAGTTCCTAAGGTTGACGGCCTAATGTAAAATTGACAGAATGCTTCCAAGTTTCGCTCAAGAAAATTCGTTGTCTGTATGGTAGCAATCACCACGGAACAAAAAGCAGTCATAGACAGCTATATCTCCACCGAAGAGAAAATACTCAGTATGCGTTGTAGATCATCATATTAGTTAATCTGGGAAAGTTTCGTCAACATCCCTTATAGGATTAGAGCGATTAATTCAACAATTTGAATACGGAAGCTCGGACTGACTGACGGAATGACTTCTACCATTACCATATCCCCTTAGCCTTTGTGGGAAATACAAAGTCTGTTCCCTAGTCGCCAGTAGGCCCAACAGTTTAATAAATATTCACTTAGGACAGGGAGATTCATGATCAGACTCATGTTTGTATTCGTTTAATTTTATAAGCAGTGAAAAATGACATATTGGTCAGTCAAGGGATACATTCTATGTCAAGTTAATGCGGAAAGAACGTCTGAAGACAAGTAGTCTTTAACACATATTGAACTTACTAGCCGCTGACAAGTTGAGAGCAACTTTTAGTGTACGACTTTGTATCCGAGTTGGCTAACGAAACATCAGTGGTTCTACATTTGTACCCGCTTTCAACCAAGCAATGCAAGCTGGAATAAATGTAATCTTTAACCAAGTAGGATGAGACGTCAATTCTAATATACACGTGCGATAAACGTCTACAATGAACCTTCGAAGAAATGAACCAAATGACACACACACATAAATATAATGATAGACAAACAATCCACAGACGCACAATGCAATCATGTTTCTATGTACAGTTTCCTGAATCTACAAAATGTATGTGTTGAATAATTGATTGTTTTTGTCAAGTTACCAATCTGTGTTTCTGTGCATAGTCTATCAGTTAATTAAAGAATATGTTATAGTAACAGCTGTAGAATTAGCAGGGGAGTCTCAGTGCGAAACAGTATCTGGAAAATTACATCTATAAGGGTAACTTCTATTCGAACCAATGTCCTTCAAAACCGTTGTTTATCATGACACATTGGCAAAGGAATACGTGGATATGACACGTCCCGTAAATTGCAACTATCGACGTCGCTTAAACAATACTGCACCTCACTTGTGTATTTTACTAAAAGAATAAATGGGTTATAAGAAAAATACTTGGAAAATGTCCAATATCACTTACTACAATTAGTATAACATCATTGTTTCAATAGTGTTACCTTTTTTAAGAAATAATGCAAATGGATATATTTCATTAATTTGTGAACCCATTCATGTTTGTCGTTTTCGCTTCAGTATAGCAAGGGACTCGACTAGGCTGTTTCAACATTATTAAAACAGGAGATACTCTACCTTTGTTGTCCATGCATGTTTCATTGTTATAATGCCATATGGGTGCAGATAAAACGGTAGTGAATTATAACAAGTAAACAAGAAGGCCCAAAAGGCCCGATGTCGCTCACCTGTTGCACATTGGTCTAGATATCAGTAAGATTAGGATTTCATGAAACAACATTCTTATCTAGTTTCATAAGGATTGGATCAAAACTGTGACATCGGAGTGAACAAAATGTTTTCTAAGATTTGACCTAGTGACCAAGTTTGTGACCCAATATGACTTAGATTTGAACTTTATCTAGATTGCATGGAGAACAACTTTATGACCTAGTTTTTTACCCCGCATTACCCAATTTTAAACTGCGACTAGAGAACAACGTTCTGACCAAGTTTCATGAATATTAGATCAAAACAGTGACATCTGGAGTGAGCACAATTTGTTCTATGATTTAACCTATAGTGACCTAGTTTTGACGCCACATAGCCCAGTTATGAGCTTGTCCTAGATATTATGGAGAACAACAATCTGACCATGTTCCATAAGGATTGAATGAAAACCGTGACCTCTGGAGTGAACACAAGGTTTTTCTAAGCTTTGACCTTGTGGTCTAGTTGATGATCCACATGATGCAGGTTTAAACTTAACTTAAATTTTATTTAAAGCAACATTCTCATAAACGGTGACCTCTGGAGTGAACACAAGGGTTTTCAATGATTTGACCTGATGACTTAGTTTTTAACCCCACATGACCCTTTTTTGAACTTGACCTAGATTTCACCAGCAAAAACGATCGCCTTCACAGACGACATTGACACGGCAATAGCAGTTTTTTATATGAAGAATGAAGATAAAAACTGTCTACAATATAACCATTCAGCAGTTTCTGTAAACCGACTATATCACAATACTGCCACTATAGTCATACAGGCAAACCATCATTTAATTAACGTATAATTGACATGTTTCTGTTCTCTGAAACACATTATTTAGTAGGCTTTTATCAACAGAATGTACGTCAGAATACACAATAAAAGACGCTTGTAGAAATAATGAATAGTGGAAACTTGTAATTTGCAAAATGTCAAATGTCCGTCATTGGGAAAGAGAAACATAAGTGTTTTAAGTGATTTTGTTAAAGAGCTGTTCGTGACAGAAAATCAATTCATCTAGACAGTTAAGTCTGCTCACACTTACTGGGGGTATACACTGTCAGGTAATATTTTGCATTCACAATTGTTATATTTCAGGATTTCAATACACGTAGAACATAATTGCTCTAAATTATATTATTTGCTCGTTCGTTAACCAAGATATAAATTGTAAACAATCTTCATCGATGTACTTCTCAAGCGATAGCATGGCATACATGCAGTTGCCTTTGATTTCCTGTGCCGGTTTTAATAACGGTTATGCCTGAACACATTGAATACGAGACCTCAATTTAATACGACAAAGCATCTGTTAAATTATGGAACTTATGCGAATTTTATTATAGTATGTTATATGCTTTTATAAATGACATATCATTAGGCAATTTAATATTTTCTTGAAACTTCTGAGATTCATCTTAAAATTACACATGCTATTGGGCAATATCCCGTAAAGCACCATCAAACTAGTACATGTATTTAATACCTATGAACACAACAGTTAACCTTTGTTACTTATATGAGTTTTGTTATATTGTATTATATTTTTTTATATAAACGACTGATTAAAATCTACAAATCAGGAAATTTGGTAGTTACAAAATATATCTAAATTCATCTTAAAATATATATTGTATTGAAAAGCATCCTATGTTTAGCATACACTAGTTCTTTCACTATATATTTTAATGCCATTTTTAAAACTACGAGATTCTTTATTTCAAATGAGACGCATTAGGCTGCCATGTATGTCAGCAGCAACTCTTAAATAGGTCGATACATTCATGGACACGCTGTTTAAATAAAGTGACCATCAACACAAGTTTGATTGTAGATTGCTGTAAACAGAATGACAAGATTTGGCCTGGAGGAAACAAAGCCAGACACTGGACAATGTAGTAATTGTACAAGCTAAGGACAATGGTCAGATACATCTGTAAACCCTTGACAAGCCAGGAAACGGTTTATCTTCAGGCTTAGTATAATCTGTATAGGTCCTTGCGAAAACAAAGTGTTACTACTGTGTGCTAATTGCCTAAAAACCTGTTACCACTTTCTGCTGGCAATAATACCAGGATATGAAATTATTGCTTTTTTCAACTCTGTTCAATCAAGCTGACTGGACAGTATACCAGAAGGCAACCGCTTCAGTCACAAAAATATGTCCACATACAAAAGCAAAAAAGTAGTTCTTGGGAAATAAGAAAAGTGGTGCTATTTAAATAAGTATTCGATATTTGATGTCGTAGACATCTGATGTTCTATCCATAATCCGACTCAGTTTGTAAAATATTAAATATTCAGAACCATCTTCAATTATCGTGCAATTATACTACACTAATCTAATCATACAATACACCGCCTCCAGTTAGACCAAGTAACAAGATAATTGAAAGTACATTTCCTGGGGATAGAGCAAGCTGTCAATTGACGTCTCTGTTAAGTCATGAAAATAAAAGCTGAAGTTCTAATAAAATATTTAAAGACACGAAATACTACTAAGCCCTTATAAAACAATTGATACGGGGAATGTTTTATGAAACATTCAATACAATTAGAAATTTCTGTCCCAAATGTTCTACGGATGAGCATTATTAAAACCTAACTTTGCAAGCTGAATAATTATGTTATTAATTATTTGGTTTGAGAAAACAACATGTATTTATTGTACCCTGGCTTTATTTTAAGTTTGAACACAAAAACATCAGAACTAGTGATCCAAAGTTCCTGAGGTTGACGGCCTAATGTAAAATTGACAGAATGCTCTCAAGTGCTCTCAAGACAATTCGTTGTCGAAAGGGTAGAAAAATGTCATTTTCTGACAACCTTGATAAAAAGATGATATTTAAATTAAATCATAATATTCACGTTGTTTTATGTTGTTTTGCAATAAAACTAGATATCGAGCCTCATGTAGTGTTCTTATTTTAGAGTTTTTGTCTGCAGGCTCTGTGTGAGATTAAGGGTGAATTTAGATGTGTTGTGTAACAACCAAATTGCCAGATTTAATTAATAAGTCGATTACTAGTATACACTCAACCGCTTTAAAAACGCACCACTATTGAAAATAATGAAATTTTGTCAAAATACAGTTTTAAAATTAATAGTTTACAGGGTTTGTTCAGTTCATAAGCTTGACCTTATTAAAGAAAGCGATTTTTTGTCATTCGGAATACCCCGCCCAGAGAACTTTTTTTATTTTGAATGCTTTCCGCGTACAGCTCGATCGCGTCGACCTGTGTGATCATTATTAACTTTAAACTGTACGCTATTGATTTACACATTGAAAAAAAAAACATAAACAATATTTGCTAATGGTATTTTTATGCTGCGAATATCTCCAATATTTGTTCTGATAATTGTGCATTCGCTTCCAACTGAAAAGAGCCTCGGTGCCTTAGCATGGCGGTTCAGCTGCCACCATACAATGATTGTGGGCTTAGAACATCAATTCCAAGCATTGACACAGTCAAAGACTTACATGGATGAAACCTGCTAAAGGTATTGAGCCTGAGCTAGGAGGAAACACGGCACAGGTTGTGTCACTGTAATTGGTCCCGTATGGCTGCATACGGTGTCAGAATAATGCTGGGTGTTTATCAACAAGCCAAAAGTACATTATTGCATTTTCATAATTATTCCTTTCATAATTGTCAAAAAAAAGGAAAATTATTTTAGTACATTTTTAATGAGTTTTCTCCCGTTAAGAGCCTTAAGTCCCAACTTTTTGTCTTCAAGCTTCTTCATAGTGTTGATTTGAGGTGCCATGGAAGCACCACGGGAACTATCAGGACAGTCTGATGCACATAACCAAGCCTTCAAGTTTAAATAAGGCTTGAATCCATCTTAGGTTCACATAATGCGCATATCTGAACCGCACTCGGTCGTATAGTATTAGCCAGACAGCCATAGCCACATAACATTTCGACGGTGCCGAACCATAACCCCGTAACTCAATTTTGGCGCGAAAACCTTTTTTTGCAGCATCCGCATCTGCTAGACGTCCCGCGCATTTCTGTCTTGTCGCCATTTAAAAAGCAAATCGCGTTACTTAGATGGTGACAAGACAGAAATGCGCGGGACGTCTAGCAGATGCGGATGCTGCAAAAAAGGTTTTCGCGCCAAAATTGAGTTACGGGGTTTTGGTTCGGCACCGTCGATTTATAATTCAAGTTAAGCTTAGCTTGAATGGTGGGAAACATCACGTCCAACATAATTCTATCCTATTACGTAATTAATGTTATGCTTTAGGATGAGATATCACGTACATGCATCAATGGAGCGGGCTCTTATTATTGCTTTTGAAATTGTGACTTTCACTTTCATGGGTTTCAGTGTTATCTATATCATAATTCATTTCAAAGTCGTAATAATGGCATGAAAATAACACACCTTGTTGAATAAAGACTGAAGATTATTTATCCGAAAATAAATACATGTAACCATAAATTGACGTTTTCATCACTAAAACCGATATTTTATATGTGGTGCGTATTTAAAGTGTATAATATAAAACACCGTACAAAAACTCGTATAAGAAACGGATGAGTTATCGTATTAAGATGGGTTTATTCAAGTTGTAAATGCAATGTGTTTAGACATAACCGTTAATAAAATCGACATAGGAAATCAAAAGCCAATTACATGTATGCCATGCAATCGCTGGACATGTAGATCGACGGAGACTGTTTTTATAAGACAATTGTCTAAAATTATATTCTTGATTAACGAATGAGCAAATAATATAATTTAGAACAATTATGTTTTAAGTGGGTTGAAGTTTAGAATTATAACAGTTGTGAATACAAATTACTACCGATATACTTGTCAATGTTACCAATTCCCAGTAAGTGTCAGCATACTGCCTACATGAATTGATTCTCTGTCAAGAACAGCTCTTAAACAAATTCACTTAAAAACACTAATGTTTCTTTTACCCGAAGACGGACATTTGACATTTTGAAAATTGCAAGTTTCCACAATCATTATTTCTACAGGCTTCTTGTACCTCTTTGTGTTTTATTGTATATCCTGATGTACATTCTATTGATAAAAGCCTTCTAAATATGGTGTTTCAGAGAACTGAAACCTTTCAAGTATACTTTACATGAACGAATGTTTTGTCTGTAATTTCCTTAGCTATTAAACTGACAGAACAATGCACACATTTAGAAAGTATTACCTCACTTAATAGCAATGTTATACGAGTAAACTATTTCTTGATAGAATGTGTCAGTTTTAATATTGATTTCCATGTTGTGTGTGGGTTTATGCATTATGAGGTAATGAAACAATATAATGACAGAGTTAGTGCACTGTAATGCACACTGCAGGGTCTTCTACAGCGAAATAATCTGGTTTAATCAAGTTTTTACAAAAAAGTGTTCTTAGCATTGTCACAAGTCTAGTGGAAGAATTAAATTCAGTTTTGTTTTTAAAGGCTAGTGTATGGTTTAAAGGTATGGCTTATCACGAATCACCAAGTTAGTATCAGACTGCTATGTACGGAAATTGAAACCAGGTCAAGCTGACGCATGTGGAATGCCCACATACAAACGTATTAACTAAAGTGATAGTCTTGTGATGTAGTCTGTTTCCAGAAACTGCTGAATGTTTATATTGTAGACAGTTTTTAGCTTCATTCTTCATCGAAAAACTGCAATTGTCGTGTCAATGTCGTCTGTGAAGGCGATCGTTTTTGCTGGTTAAATATAGGTCAAGTTAAAAAAGGGTCATGTGGGGTTAAAAACTAGGTCACTAGGCAAATCATTGAAAACCCTTGTGTTCACTCCAGAGGTCACCCTTCTGATCCAGTCTTCATGAAACTTTATCAGAATGTTGCTCTAAATAAAATTTAAGTAATGTTTAAAACTGGGTCATGTGGGGTCATAAACAAGATCACAGGGTCAAATCTTAGACAAACCTTGTGTTCACTCCAGAGGTCACCGTTTTCTATTCAATCCTTATGAAACATGGTCAGATTGTTGTTCTCCATGATATCTAGAACAAGCTCATAACTGGGTTATGTGGCGTCGAAAACTAGGTCACTAAGTTAAATCATAGAACAAATTGTGTTCACTCCAGATGGCACCGTTTTGATCCAATCTTCTTGAAACTTAATCAGAATGTTGTTCTCAATGAAATCTAGGCCAAGTTCAAAATTGGGCCATGTGGTGTCAAAAACTAGGTCACAAAGTTGTTCTCCATGCACTCTAGTGGAATTCAAATCTAAGTCATATTGCGTCACAAACTTGGTCACTAGGTCAAATCTTAGAAACATATTTTGTTCACTCCGATGTCACAGTTTTGATCCAATCTTCATGAAACTTGATAAGAATGTTGTTTCATGAAATGTAATCTTACTGATATCTAGACCTATGTGCAACAGGTGAGCGACCTAAGGCCTTTTGGGCCCTCTTGTTTACTTGTAATAGTTCACAACCGTTTTATCTTTATTGGACAAATACATGCACACATATAGCATTATAACATTGAAACATGCATGGATAAGGAAGGTAGAGTAACTCCTGTTTTAATAATGTTGAAACAGCCTAGTTGAGTCCCTTGCTATACTGAAGCGAAAACGACTCACATGAATGAGTTCACAAATTAATGAAATATATCCATTTGCATTATTTCTAGAAATAACACCATTGAAACTATGATGGAATACTAATTGTAGTAAGTGATATTGGACATTCTCAAGATTTATTATAACCCATTTATTATTTTAGTAAAATGCACAAGTGATAGATTCTGAAGTTAATGCAGCATTGTTAAAGCGACGGGGATAGTTGCAATTTACGGGACGTGTCATATCCATGTATTCCTTGGTCAGTGCGTCGTAATAAACGACGGTTTAAATGACGTTGGTTCGAATAGAAGTAACCCTTATAGGCTGAATTTTCCTGATACTGTTTCGCACTGAGACTCCCCTGATATTTCTACAGCTGTTACTATAACAAATTCTTTAATTAACTGTTTGTCTGTGCACAGTAACACAGATTGGTAACTTGACAAAACAATCAATTATTCAACACATACATTTTGTAGATTCAGGAAACTGTACATAGAAACATAATTACATTGTGCGTCTGTGGGTTGTTTGTCTATCATTATACTTATGTGTGTGTGTCATTTGGTTCATTTCTTCGAAGGTTCATTGTAGACGTTTCTCGCACGTTTAGTACTCGTGCGCTTTTCAAATGACGATGTTTTAGTTTAAAGAATATTGGTTTGCCATATAAGTCGTCTGTATATTAGAATTGACTTCTCGTCCTACATGTACTTGTTTGAAGATTACATTTGTTCCATTTTGCATTGCTTGGTCGAAAACGGGTACATATGTAGAACCACTGATATTTCGTTAGCCAACTCGGATACAAAGTCGTACACTAAAAGTCGCTTTTAACTTGTCAGCGGCAAGTTAGTTCAATATATTTTAAAAACTACTTGTCTTCAGACGTTCTTTCTACACTAACTTGCACCTAGAATGTATCCCTTGACTGACCCGTATAGACATGTAACACTGCTCTCAATGAATATTTTTGTAACAGTTGGGACTATTGGCAACAAGGAAGCAGACTTTGTATTCCCCACAAAGGCGAAGTGGATATGGTAATGGAAGGAGTCATTCCGTCAGTCAGTCCAAGCTTCCGTGTACAGAATTGTTGAATTAATCAATCGCTATAAGGGATGTTAACGAAACTTTCCCAGATTAACTATTATGATGATCTACAACGCATACTTAGGATGATTCGGCCGTTTTTGTCTTAGTTATGTCCATTTTGAAGTATCTTCTCTTCGGCGGAGATATATATATATATATATAAAGCTGTCTATGACTGCTTCTTGGCTACACTACAGACAACGAATTTTCTTGAGCGAAACTTGGAAGCATTGTGACAATTTTACACTAGGCCGTCAACCTCAGGAACTTTGGATCACTAGTTGTGATGTTTTTGTGTTCAAACTTGAAATAAAGCCAGGGTTCACTAAATACATGTTTTTATACCAAATAATTAATAACGCACGATTTAGCGTATCAAGCAAGATTTTCATAATGCTTGTGGAACAATTGGGACAGAAATTACTAATGGCATTGAATGTTTGAAACTATCAATAACATCATTCCCGTATCAATTGTATAATAACGGCCCGGTAGTGTTCCGTGGCTTTAAATAGTTCAAAAGAAATTCAGCTTTTGCGTTCAGGACTTTATGGAGACTTCAATCGACAGCTTTGCCCCATCCCCAAGAAATTTACGTTCAGTTATCGTGTTGCTTAGCCTATATGAAGTTAGTATATTGTATAATTAGATAAGACTCTAGTATAATTGCACTTTAATTGAAGATGAAGATGGTTTGGAATATTTAATGTTTCACAATCTGTGTGGTGGGATTACGGGTAGAGAGGTAGACGTCTACGACTTCAAATATTGAATGTTCAACTAACGCGTCTTTTCCAATTCCCCAAACACTATGGTACGTATTTGCATTTTTGTGACTAAAGCGTATGCCCTCTGGTATATTTTCCAGTCAGCTTGATTGACCACACAGAGTTGTCTGAAGCAATTATTTCATTTCCTGATATTGTTCAATGAAGGAAGTGGTATACATCGGGGTTTTCAGACAATTAGCACACAGTACCAATTTGTTCTCGCAAGGACTTAGACATATTATACTAAGCCTAAAGATATACCATTTTCTGACTAGTCAACGGTTTACAAATGTATCTGACCAGTGCCCTAAGCTTGTTCAGTTACTGCATTGTCCAGTGTCTGGACGGTTATATATAACACAGAGTAACTCATGTGTTAATAGTGTTGAAACAGCCTAATGTAGTTGAGTCCCTTGTTATACTGAAGCGAAAAACACACATGAATGATGTTTCATAAGAATTGGATCAAAACGGTGACATCTGGAGTGAACACAATGTTTGTCTAAGATTTGAACTTGTGACTTTGTTTATGACTCCGTATGACTCAGTTTTATACTTGGCCTAGGTGTCATATAGAATTTTCATTAAGATTGGATCAAAACTGTGACCTCTGGAGTGAACACAAGGTTTTTCTATGATTTTACCTAGCAACCTAGTCTTTGACCTCACATTCTGACCAAGTTTCATGAAGATTGGATCAAAACTGTTGCCTCTAGAGTGCACACAAACAAATTGTTGATTAACGGCCGAAAGGTTATCACAAAAGCCCACCTTGTGACAGGTAAGTCAGCAATAACGGGCAGATAATGGGAAGAAAAATATTGATAAGAGCTATCTACTGTTATGTATGGTGTTTTCAAACCAATATTTCAATGGACTTATATTATTTGAGGTACCTTTGGTAATTTTTGAGAAATAGGCACCAGCAAATACTACCGCCCTCACAGACGACCTTGACACGACAATAGCTGTTTTTTTATGAAGAATGAATCTAAAAACTGTCTACAGTATAAAAATGCAACAGTTTATGGAAACAGACTTCATCACAAGACTATCACTACAGTCATATTGGGAGTGTTCGTAACACTGTTCTTTCTGTTCCGGAACACGTACTTATGAACACTCCGGAACAGTGTTGGGAACATATTCTATCTGTTCCCTTGGAACAGTCATGTGATTGCAACAACAATGACAACCAGATACTTCTCGAAATGTGTTATTCTGATCGACAGGGGCAATAGTATGTCAACGGGAAAACGAAAAGTTTTATTTCTTATCATTATTTAATTTTTATTGTTGTTACTTCTTGTTCCGTTTGTGTTCCGTTCGTAAGTCGTTTGAAACGGAACATTCTGAACACATTAGAGTTCGTAAGTAGTTGGAACAGGAACACTCGGAACAGTGTACAGAACAGTAGTTGAGCAAGGAATAACTACTTTCCTTGGCATTGATACCCGACTTCCCTTTGATCCTAAATAAAACAGAATGTATTCACATTTGATATATTTAATGAACACTCATCATTATGTATATAAATCAATAAAAAATATATCCAAAACAAATCGCTGGCTTAGAATGAAAAGGACTTAACTAATACTTATGACCTTATAAGACTGATACATATTTGAAATCTGCATCATAAGGCGCTTCTCATGAGCCTATTTCAAGTCAGGAAAAACGGAACTTGTCATGCTGACCAAAATGAAGTCATAAAAGTGTTTGTCCATAAGTTAAGACTCAACCAGCTTTTCTTGTTTTCACAAAATATTGATTTTGTACTTACGACCTTCTCATTCTAAGCGAGCGAAATGAACACAGCTCTTGGTCTATTGTTGGTTTGTTTTAGACTGAGACCGTTACATTTGTTGATTTTTTCCAGCATTATTGGCTAACAAACTCCAGAAGTAAACAGTCCTGTTTCACCTCACTTGCTATTTGAGTTAGATAAAATTAATCTACTGATAAATCAAGATACATAACAGTTAATACAATGTTTAAAACAGATAATGGACAATGTCATTTAAATCACCGGTACGTCCCATTGATCGTAGGAAGATCATTGTACTTTAGTCAGATTTATAAAAACTGTAATGAACGGACCCCAATACAAGGCATAAACAGTATGAACTATCCAGAACAGCAAGTAGAGCAAAAATACTTCTAAAACAACACCTTCAAAAGTTTGCTAAGCCTATATCATTTTTTTATGTTATTTTAAACTTAGCTGCTGTAAACAACTGCCAATATGTGCAGCTCTCAAATTATGTTGCTCTCCAGAGGTTGCACTGTAAATGCATGTTGACTACCCAAACTATTGTACTGCATCTAGACAACAGAGCAGAAATATCAAAACGAGAGACAAATAATATGTGTACAATTAAAGGACAGAAGCTCAAGAAAATTGTTTCTGTGTTAAAAATAGTTTCTAGAAAGTGCACCATGATACTATTCAACATGATATGTTTATATTTAAAAGTATATGATTAAAGAGACTAAACTCAATTACAATGTCCAGATTCTTATATAAATGTATTAGTTTGGTCAAGCTAAAAAAAGGCGATTTAAGAGAACACTTTGATAAATTTTGCAATTTAACAACTGGAGTTGAGTCCCTTTAATACAATGTACTACATTTTCACTGACAATCAATGCTTATAAAGAAATCATAAACAGGTCCCGATCTCCTGAAACGTCCTAATCTGAGAAAAATCTCATCTCAAATATTGCTATGGTTAGTTTGAATAAATTGCATGGGAGAATTTACTAATAATTAGCATTATAAACAGTAAACACCATCCTTATATGATTATAGTAAAAATTCATTACTTTGAACTTCAGATTCATCAGAATTTCAGACTCTGGTTAGAGCAAAGACTCAATTTGAGATGAGATTTCTACTTGAGATGTTTCGGGAGATCGGAACCAGGTCTATTCTGAATGATTGTTCTAAAATGAACACATACAACCATGTACAGTTCTGACTAGAATATACTACTCAATTAGATGTTATATTACTGTCAATACGTATACATAATATTATAAAAGAATTATAATAATAAGACATTTGGGCAAAAGATGATTGTAGAACATGTATGCCCCATGGCAGCCCAATAAATGGAAATGGTGAAGGTCGCAGTGACCTTGACATTTGACCTAAAAATCAATTAGGGTCATTAACTGTTGCTAGCCAACCTTCATACATGTAAAGTCTGAAGAGTAATTGAACAGAAACTATTTGGTATACCGACAAACAGACAGACCAACATTTGCAAATATATACACTGCCTCATCATGGTGGTCATAATGCAAGGATCTCAAGTCTGCTTCTGGTCACAAACCACTAAATAAATTTGTTCTTTAGCTCAATGTAAAGTTACAATAGTCAGTCCCAGGTTGATACATGTTAAAGTCTATGGCCAGGTGGCAGACATATATCAATGAAAAGAAGGGGCTACCAGCTTTAAGAAAATACAAAAAAAACAGGGGGTCACGTATCATATAAGAAAAATTTTGTCCGTCCAACGCGGTGAACATATTTTTACAGGCGCGCGGACCGACCAAATCCGGGTTTTACCCTATCCTACTTTCGCTTTGGTATTTTGGCCAAAATCTCAAAATATGTAAAATAAAACAGTTTCAATACATCACATGCATGTATACAAAGCCTGTAAACCCAATAAGATGATTCCAGTTCCACCTTGTCAAAGCATACTACCATTTAAACACAATCACAAGTTTATTTAGGGACTATTTGAGTGTATCCTATTTTGGTTCGCGGAGGCATTTAGTGGTTTGTAACCTTAAGACAACCCTTTTCCCCCATTTTAATTGATGTAAACACTTATTTGACAACTACTATGTATATACAACTCCAAATGATGACTTTCCAGACTGAAATGACATGATTTCTCAAAATTTTGACAAAAGAGAGTAAGCGCCTTTAACGCAATTTCTTGCATTCTGCTGGCCATATTGTATGAATACTGGCAAATTAAACAGTTGCAGTTTTGTATAAACTTTACATTGGGCAATTATTTTATGTTGGGTGCTTAATTATGTGACTATTCCTCATATATATACACAATAACCCAGGTCTGATACCTAAATAAGGTCAAAATTGGTATGAAAATGTCATTTTGTGGAGGAAAAATCTTCATTTTTTTCTTAAATTTTCGCCCTAAAACACAATTTTTTCACATTTTGAGACAAATTTCGCTGAAAAATGGAATAAAACCCACAGAAAAATGTATTTCTAAACATTTAAAGTAAAAATATTGAAAATATACATTTTAATTTTTTGGGTCATTTCTTCAGGTCACAAACCACTAAATAAATTTGTTCTTTAGCTCAATGTAAAGTTACAATAGTCAGTCCCAGGTTGATACATGTTAAAGTCTATGGCCAGGTGGCAGACATATATCAATGAAAAGAAGGGGCTACCAGCTTTAAGAAAATACAAAAAAAACAGGGGGTCACGTATCATATAAGAAAAATTTTGTCCGTCCAACGCGGTGAACATATTTTTACAGGCGCGCGGACCGACCAAATCCGGGTTTTACCCTACCCTTCTTTCGCTTTGGTATTTTGGCCAAAATCTCAAAATATGTAAAATAAAACAGTTTCAATACATCACATGCATGTATACAAAGCCTGTAAACCCAATAAGATGATTCCAGTTCCACCTTGTCAAAGCATACTACCATTTAAACACAATCACAAGTTTATTTAGGGACTATTTGAGTGTATCCTATTTTGGTTCGCGGAGGCATTTAGTGGTTTGTAACCTTCTGCATGGATTGTGATAAGGCATCATGGAACTAAAACTAGTCTAGTCCAAATATAGATCTTGCCAGTGCTAAATACATCTGCTGAAGAACTATAATATTTTCACTAAATAACTTTTATTTTGTGCATAAAAGATCATTCTTTATAATGCAGCAAATCAGGATTTCCGGATTATTCCAGAATTGTAGGATCCCTGTTGCATGGATTGTGATAAGACATCATTGAACTAAAACTAGTCTAGTCTATGTATATAGATCTTGTCAATGCTAAAATACATCTACTGAAGAACTATTACACATCAATGACATATAACTATCACATAATATTAGTCATCAAGATTGTTTGTCATTTTGTAGTTTTGTTATATCACACATCATCTTGGAAATGTTTGTATCCATGTCCTCCCTTCCATCTAAATACACTGAAAATAAACATATAATATACTGTAAAATCATTAATATTCATGGGGGATTAATTTCATGGTTTTAGTAAAAGACCATTTCAAGGGGACGTTATTTTTGGATTTTGCATTTCAGGTTATAAATACAAGGGTCAAAATTATTGTTTGATGGGATTAAATTTCGTGGTAGAAGATGAACCACAAAATCCCAAAAATTTAATCCCCCACAAAAATTAATTATTTTACAGTATGAGGAAATCAGACAGGTAAGGCAGCACTCAATCTAACCAGCCAAGCACAGAAAACATTGACAACACAACACAACAACACAGGGCAACGCAATGCAAATGTACCTTATAAAGTCAGTTCATATATATCAGATGTTAAATGCAGCCTCTATAGCATACATGCTTTGAATTATTGACAGACAGTGGTTATGAAGAACAAGAGCCGACGAACATTTTTTCATTCTTGCACAAAATCAGTATGTCTCTTATGTGGTGACTACTGTCAGCAGATTTGGACCTCTCATGACTTAGTTTTGTCACTGGTTTAAAGTCGATGTGTGTACTGTAAAATCATTTAATTTCAATGGGACTAAATTTCGTGGTTTTGGTTAAAAAGGCAATTTTGGGGACTATATTTCAAGGATACCTTATCCACTAAGTCAAATACTATAGAAATCATCTATGTTCATGGGGATTTAATTTCTTGTTTGAAATCTGCCACAAAATTAAACCCCTCATTAAAATTATTGATTTTACAGTATTACATTTATCAACCTACCAATATCTTCCTGTACTTTTATATCTTCTAAGTGTTTCAGATACATTGGCCAAACTACCTTTTCAAAATAACCCGGAACATCAGGTGGATTATACGACCGTGTCCTGAAATAGTCAATCAATTAACAAATCTGTGCCTTGACCCAGGACACTTGAGTTTTATATTCAGGGAGTCCCTGAGAAAATTTCAAGTTTATTATTACAGTATCAAACTTATTATAAATAAAAGTTATAACTCAATGAACAACAATTGAAATAAATAGCAGAAAGAAAAATATTCTTGCGGAGACAAAAATGTCCATTCGATGGGTCCTATTGGGGGTCCCAAGGTTGCACAGTAAGGCGGAGATGAGGGTCCCAAGGTTGCACAGTAATGCGGAAATGAGGGTCCCAAGGTTGCACAGTAATGTGAAAATGAGGGTCCCAAGCCACAAAGTTGCATCCCTGTGAGGTGAATCAAATCACATTCAAGGTCATGAAGACTGTTGACCTACTAACCCCAAAATCAACAGGACATGGTCATCTACTGTTGCTGATAAATCTACACACAATGTTTTAATATTGTTTCCAGATCAAAGCATTTCCACTCATAATTGAATGGAAAATGCTTGGAATAATAAGCGACAGACAGACTGACACACGCAAGCAATAATTACCCCTCATCAAAGATAAATGCACTGTGTAATGAAATAAACTCATCCACATAAGAAATTATCTATAAACTTACTTTCGTCTTTCAGAGCAGATCTCTTTGTCAATGGATATGAAATATTTCAGGTCAAACAAATTAGATAGAGGTCTGAAAAGAACAAAAACAAAATAATATATTAAACAGATGGCACCACAAAATACTGAAGCTATGAACAACGATGCTTTCAGGAGCAAAAATTGGGCATCTTCTACTATGACAAAGATTACAAGAGATTTGTGTGAAACAAGTACCGGTATGCCCCCCATAGTCGGCCCAATAGTAAAAAAATGTTAAAGGTCCCAGTGACCTTAACCTTTGAGCTACTGACCTAAAAATCAAGAGAGGTCATCTACTGTTGCTGACCAACTTCCAGTGATTCAGATTGCAGATTGATTTTATGAGACAGCTGTCCTAAGTGTAGGAAAATTCATAGGACATTTTGTCCTAAATGTCAAAAAACTTTAGGCCCAAAATAATTTTGGTATATATTCTAAAATTAATTCATTTCAAAACTTGAAATACCATTATTTTAACACAGAGATATCAACAAAAGAAGGGAATTTATTTGAAATACAAATTCACAATCATGACAAAATATATCATTTTCCTATACAGAACTATATCTGGCTATGAAAACATTTTGCGCTTAGCATTGCTTTGCCAGATCTGGAGAGCCCTCTGATAGGGGAAGTCATTGTCACCATAGCATGCAGCACTTGTTCTGATGCGGAAGAGAATATCCTGGTTCTCAGGGGTTAGCCTGTTTCTGCATGGGGTGAGGGTCTGATTTTGGACAGAGAATCCTCTTTCACAACCAGCAGTGTTAATAGGGCATGTTATTGCCAGGGAAGCCAACTTAATAAGGTTTGGGAACTCTTCCCTGTGAAACTGGGTGATTAGTTTCCACAAAGTGAAAATGGAGTCTCGTGGATACATTTAAACTTTCACCACAGTTTTCAACTTGTCACAACCTTTACTGGTGAAAACATTGTCATTCTTAAATTCCGAGCACACAGAACAATTATAGTCATTTTCTCCCCATCAAATCTCAACCATTTATACTTAGAAAGCCAGTCTATTTGGAACTTGCATGAGTATTTGGGCTTTTCGATAGATTCGTCAATAGTTACCGTTTTATCGCACTCCGGACGCGAAACACCGACAGAAAATAAAGTTCTCTGACCATCTTCAAGTTTACGTTTTTTGGACGCCATGTTGGTTTAACAGACGCTCGATCATCAGTAAGCGCTCGCATGATATTGACTTATTACACAAGCGCTTTAAATAAAATCAATGTGGTCACGTGATAAAAACATCAGCTAGTGTTAGCTTGATGACGCGGTCGCTATTTATAAAATGTGAATGAAGACTTGATGCGCGCGTTTGTTTCGTACTAAAAATTATTTGACCTGAGTGTCATATTTTCACGAAAAAAGATCGGCCATTTCGTCCGATAAATGATATTTTAGTCAGCCATTTTGTCATATTTCTCGAAAAATGATCGGCCATTAGCAATTTTTATCTCCAAATTGCTGATGGCCGACGCCAATCTGAATCACTGAACATCCATGTACAATTGGAAGACCCTAGGGCAAAGCTATCGACCGATCGACAGACACGAGCAAATCAATATACCCCCTCATCAAAGATGGGGGAGCATAATGAGAAATTTGATTTCACAAGGTTTTTCTTTGACTTAAACTAGTGAATTCATCTTGTACTGTGGGAGACACAAAATCGAAAGAGAACAAGATTTTGTACAGATAATCATTGTGACCGATTTTTGTATTAGGCAAAATTTGTGTCCTCTAGTGTTTTCACAAGGTCTTTTCATTTGAACTTGTAACCTAGTTTCTGACCCAAGATGAGCCAATTTCGTAAGGGAACCAGATTTTGTATAGATAGTCAGTGTGACCAAGTTTCATAAAGATTAGGATAAACTTGTAACCTCGAAAGTGTTTAGCAACCACAAATGCTCAAGGTAAGCCAAAGAGCTGTAATCAATCAAAATTAAACTTCACTTTAAAATTGTTTAATTTCTATGGGATGAAATTTCGTGGTTTGGTAAAAAAGATCATTTCGATGGGACGTTAATTCGTGGATTTTGCATTTTAGGTAATTAATACAATGATCAAAATTATTGTTCGGTGGGATTTAATTTAGATGTTAAAAGCAAACCACGAAATTTGATCCCCCACAAAAATAAAATGAATGATTTTACAGTAATTCAATTACCAGGATCAAAGTTACTGTTCAATAAGATTTGATTTTTTGGTAGAAGGTGAACCACAAATCCATGAAATTTAATCTCCCACGAAAATCAATGATTTTACAGTAATACACAAATTATACCTCCAGCCAAATATAGAATAACCTTCCACCAGTATGATAGAGCAGCTGTCAGTGTTCATCTCCTGTTCTCTTCTTATCCTCTGTTTTACATCTTCCACCATCTTGTCCATCTCTAACGCTCTGTGATCTATTAATGTAAGGCCACTAAGAGTATTTTTTCTCCTTCTGTAACAGAAGCCAGTAAAATGCCCCTTCCCAATTGGAAATTTCTTTAAAACCATGCAGTTTTCCCAAGAATCCAAATTTAAGTTATATAGCTAGTTTGCGATAGAAAAAAATCGTGTTTTTTAAAGATTTCTCTGTAATTACTACACCAACAAGTATGAAATTTAGCACGAACAAATGAAATGTATCAACCTAATACACACTGAAATTTCAGCAACATCAGAAATTAGTTTAAAAAGTTTTGTTCATAAGTTCTATGTAACATATTTGTAGTTTTGTATGAAATATCAAGTTAGAAGACTTGCTACTTGCAACAGCCAATTCTACAGTCACATGATACGAATAACGGTATATTTACATATATGCAACCTACTTAATTTAACACATGCGAGGCCCGTCTGTGAATATGACGAAGTACATGTCATTGCTGTACATTGTTTACAAGCGACACACCTAAATAACCCGAATCACGAGGGCCTCCTAAGTCTTGTCTTTATAACAGCAATGTCAATCACGGAGTGTAACGGTTAAATAATTGATAGTAAATCATCAATGGAATACCAGATTACCTCCCTGCGTTAAACTGTAAATACGCATGTAATTTCAATATGTAATAAGAATAAATGTCTTTTAATTGGTGACTAAAAATTATGAAATTCAAAATGAGAGTAGGTAGGAAGTTATTGTAGTTCTGTGTAATTTTGTACAAAAATCTGATGAATAGATTTTCAGAAATCTTTAAAAAACACGATTTTTTTCTATCGCAAACTAGCTATACCAACTTTTTTGTTCCCAAAAACAGGAAATATTTTTTCCAAAATTTAGAGACTAAGGCCCCTTCGAGAAATGAGCAGAAGAGCCCTGAAGAGTAAAACTAGACTGCGATCAATACTTGCTTATGCCCCAGTAGTCCATAATGACTAGCAAAGCCAATTAGGGCCTTAATTCTGTAGAAATGTTGGATATTTGCATGACTTTGACAGTTTCAGGTGTTTATGTTGGTAAACAGGTATGTTAAGTTTTAAAGCAATACCTTGATGGACTTTTATTTGATATCAGTATAAATACCGTAAGATTTACCTTCCCAGTTACAATGACCAACTTCTGGTATATACAGGCACTCTAATCTTGGATCACCCGGCGGCAGGAAGTATGCATCTTGTCCAAACAATGGGCAGTTCATCAGCTGTTTCACTAGTTTGTTAGTTAAAGTTGACTTTCCACTGTTAGTCGTCCTATGAAAAAGAAATGCTTAAGTGTCTTGGAACCATTGCTATTAAATCATTTACATTCTACAAAGCACAAATAACCTCGAGGCAAGCCAAAGATTTCAACATGCCGAATTGTGTAACTTACTTTAAAGTTTAATACATACTTAATATTACTTTTATTTCCTAAGAAATTGGATTGGGCAACACTGCTAGACCTTAGAGAAGATAATTTATACGCATTACAGGTAACGTCAATTTCAGACTTTCATTACATTTAAATATTTTTCTTATTGCAAATAGTAAATATTAAAAAAAACAGCCCGACGTATTGATACATACCCACTAACACCAACAACGAGTACATTTCCTAGATGTTTAGCCATTTTCTATAGACTATATTCATATATATAGCTAGTCTGTTACCTGCAATATATAATCTCATGAGTCAATGATTGGCATCACATGTATCAAATAAATACTTGTAGGGTTTGACACTTAATTACATTTTAGTCTCTCACAATCTTCTGGATGACATAACTAAATGGTCTTTTGTATATACTGGCGTCGATATCGATGAAATGATCATCGTTAAAGAACTTGGACAATGCACAGGGATCGACACTAACACTGGTCCCCTGGTCCGAGGCCAGTGAAAATCAAGAAGGACCAATAACTGCTTTTATCCCAGGGATGGGCGGTGGATAGCCAAGGAAATTGCCATGTTATTACCTTCCAGCTTCCCCAGACTGCCAGGGAAATCTAGGGGATTTTGTCTCCAAACCCAGAGAAAATATTTAGTTGTCGGGGCAGTGGAACTACCAGCGCTTTTTATCATCAGCTGTCCCATGCAGACTAGGGGTTTTCGCTTTTGGCTTGTCAAAAACCCTGCCCTCTGGGCGGCGGATGCAACTGACCGGTGCATAAGTCTGCCTTGTCTGTTTGCAAACATGCTCAAGAGTTCTTTCCAGATCAATTCAACTAGTGAAAACATTTCCAAATCATATTTTCCTAAGTCTATAATCACCTATGATATCAATAATTCAATGTTGTCAATGGTGACCTTTGACACGGAAGATCAATGTCCTGGTTGCTCCTCCTCCCACGAATCTTCCTCAGATAAATTCGAGTTGTCTGCCCCTGTTTCGTTAATTTTATCTAAAAATGCGCTCAATAAACGTTTATTTAAATGGTCTGTTTGTGTGATTTCCCTCGGTTTGTCTTCGGTCGTGTCTAGGACCTCTAATTCCGAACTGTCACCAACGTTATCGTTGTTTTCTTCAGGGTTTTCCGAGTTTGTATTTTTGTTTTCGGCTTCTCTACTTTCATTGTCCGCCATGTTTAATCATGTTTAAACTGCGGCATACAATTCGCAATATCCGGCCCTAATATCCTGGATTATCTCCCCTACAATTAATAATTAAAGTATAATGGCATACAAGGCAAACTCCAATCAAGTGCTACAATTAATAAAGGCATTCATGGCTACTACTTTAACTAAAGTATAAATCACACTTTGGCATCCTCATAAATCAGTGGTTAGTCGAGTCTCCAGACTTTCAGATGTAAAATACACGGGTTGAACGAGAATGAGACTGGGACATTGTTGTACAAATTTAGGAACATGGTTTTAAAATTAAAAATTATAGGGTGTAAAGGATAATGTGAAAGGTGGGAAAATTTGATATAGCCCACATAGGTGGCTTAAACAAGTGTACACAATTTATCAGTGCTTTTTATAAAGAATTGACTGTATGTGTTTTCCTCAAGAAACCCATTTTTCAAAAGTAGGCAACTCCGGTCAATGTTTGTAAACATCCCATTATCAGAGGTGCACTATAATTTAAATATGAAACTATGAATAAATCCTAACAGAAAAAATAAAACTTAACTCAAACTTAATATTTTCAAATATTTAATTGCATAAATACATGAACTAATAATTGAGTATACATCATTTGAATTTTATTCCAGATAACACATGGGACAAAACAAAAGCCAGACGACCAAGGCAGCCCATGACCTTGTTCCTCTGAGGACATTTCATTATTTGTTCGTTTCTGCACCATTTATTGTCTTCATATGCACAAAATGACAGTCATGGTTTTTACATGTAACTCAAAGTTTGATAAGGGTCAGCAAATACTTTGCTTGTGAACATTTTGCAAATTGAATAAGATGGCCAGACAGAATCATAAAACATAAGTAACAGCTGCAAAATCGTAAATAAATTCAAATTGCTTTTATATTTTAGCGCTGATAACCCTTAATCCACTAAATTCAATGCGTGAAAACAGAATATAGGGTCAGTTTTTGGGGCATTCCATGTCTTCCACAACATAATACTCATAAAGAGATAAAAAGACCTTCATATTATTCATTATTCTTGCCACTTTTTCCCCTGACAATTGGGCTTATAAGTTATCTGGAAAAAGATGTCATTATAACGATGCATACCTAATGCATAGCATGAATTTCCCAAAATTTATCAGCAGATTGGATGATATTTCAAATATTTGCAGAACATTTTCGTAATAAGTTTCGTTCAGTTGACCTAATATGGACTTGAATACTGATTTATTGACCCTTGTCAAACTTTGAGTACAATACAATAATGTGTAACTTACAATATTATAAGGCCACATATTCAATACACAATAATATAATATATCTGTAAACTAGTATGACCAAAATGACCTTTTATGGTACATTGTGGTTTTTTTTTTACATCTATAAAGTACAGAAAAAACCTCTCTAGAGTGGCAATCTGAACAGCAACTAGAACCATCACTGTCGTGATCAGGGCCCTGTCGTTATCATTGTCAATAAGTATTGCAAGTTTCATTTGAATATCTTGAAAAGTTTTTGAGCTATGGCCAATGTAAAAGTTTTGAAGTCAAAAAAGGGGCACAAGCCAAAATTTATTAAAGCTAGAGTTGTTGCCCTTTGCTAAACATGTGCGTATTGTCACTGTCAATATGTATAGCAAGTTTCATTTGAATATCTGTAACGGTTTTGAAGTAATGTAGAAAAAAAGATGAAAAATGAGGAAAATTGTAATTTTACAAAGGGCCATAATTCTTACAATATTGTAGCTGGAGTAACATAACTTGGCATACAATAGTGTATTGTAGCTGTGACCTTATGTTTAAAGTTTGAAGTCGATACCTTTAATGGTTTGCAAGTTATTAAGAAAAAACATTTTGAACTATGGCCAATGTTAAAGTTTTGAAGTCAAAAAAGGGGCACAAGCCAAAATTTATTAAAGCTAGAGTTGTTGCCCTTTGCTACACATGTGCGTATTGTCACTGTCAATATGTATAGAAAGTTTCATTTGAATATCTGTAATGGTTTTGAAGTAATGTAGAAAAAAAAGATGAAAAATGAGGAAAATTGTAATTTTACAAAGGGCCATAATTCTTACAATATTGTAGCTGGAGTAACATAACTTGGCATACAATAGTGTATTGTTGCTGTGACCTTATGTGTAAAGTTTGAAGTCGATACCTTTAACGGTTTGCAAGTTATTAAGAAAAAACATGAAAAATGTGGACGGACAGACGGACGTTCTCACTGACTTGACATTGTGGGGTTTTCTTTTGTTCATCCTTTTGTTTGTAAAACCCCATAAGCAACATTTTGCACCCCGTAAGCAACGGAATTAATAGAATCTAAATATAGCCTATTGTTCCACAACTCACAACTACAAGTGGGTGAGTACGGACAGACAGACGGACGGACGGACAGGGTGATTACTATAGGGCACCTGCAAAAAATTTGCAGGGCCCTAATAACCTCTTTACAACAGCACCATAAATGTTTCCCTAAGCAGGGCCTTATTCACCCACATTGTAAGTCTAAAACTCAGACTTAGAGTATCATAAAGACATCAGATTTAGGCTTTATACAGTAAAACTTTGTTAAGGCGAGCATCAATATTAGGAGCACCCGGCTTATTTCGAGCAAATTTCATAGTCCGGGCAAATTTGCTTTATTTGTTGTATACTATAATCACTCTGATATGTCGAGCTCCAGGTATATTTTGATAATCGACTCTGCCCCAATTAGTCCTCAAGATAACAAGGTTTTACTGTACTGCCAAATGTTCTATTCACTCTCATCTTGTTATAAATGTATCAATTTTGATATAAATGGGTATACATGTTCAGTGGGCAACAACAAATAATCAGATGAAAATTCACATGGTTCAGTCTAATTGCAAAGAAACGACAGTAATTATAAATGTTGTCAATTTAAAACCTAACTCTGAGTTTCAGTCTTACAATGTTGGTGAATAAGGCCCCTGATGTTAACTATGGATTTTTAACATCTGTAAAGTAACACCTCAAAATTGTTCTGTCAACATCTACAGCTCACAGGGGGGTTGCTTTATAGAAGTTGTACTGCACAGTCCTATGTAGGGATGGCAACGAGTACCCGAGTACTCGAGTACTCGTTCAAACGTCCAATTATCGAATAGTAAAATCAATATTCGAGTACTCGAAAAAAAAGTTTTATCCTGTGTAATACAGAAGGTGTCCAAGTGAATTATCTGGTCAACTTAAATTACAATTAACAACGTGTCATCAATCCTTAATCGCCGCCGCGAGGTCGCTAATTGCAAGCGTAATCAAAACACAAACCTGTCAATCTTCGTCTGTTAGTCAGTTTATGACACGTAGCTAGGGGTTCAATAATTTGTTGTTGTTTATTGGGGGTGACAATCGATTAAGAAATAAAAAAAAATATATATTACTATAAATTTAAATCGTTCTTGTGCGTATTTGAACGAACGATTACTCTGTGAATTGCTCACGCTTTGTAAATATTATGTCACCGGTCGATAAGAGTAGTTCCCCTTTGTTGTTTATTTGATTTTCTAGCGTTATTGATTAAAAGTTCTATTGATTTTACACTGTATTGGGTTTTTTTATTATACGTTTTTATTATTGTTATTGTTTCATAGTTCTTCTACCGATCTAGATGTGATCAACAACTGAACAAAACGGACAGGCAAACGCGCTGTTTTTATTTGAAGTTGAACATAGTCTAACACGCACGTTTGCAGAACAACATTTCTTTTACCCAAATATTATGGACATAAATATTTTTCGAGTACCCGAGTACTCGATCGGAAGAATGACAGAGTACTCGAGTACCGATTTTAGTACTCGTTGCCATCCCTAGTCCTATGTGTTAATGAATGAACATAAATATAAGGTGTGATCATACCATATGCATAGATAATAATAATGGCCAACGTAGTGGCGGCGGTCGTAGGCATCTAGTTGATGAGATCATACATCAAAATGTTATATATCAGATTAGTTATAATTGCATTATCAGGAGCTTAATAAAGGTTAAGTGAGCCACAAGGAAATTCAATTTAATGTCATGTGCAGGATTTTCAAATTGGTTGCTTATGCATTGGTCCCACTGAGCCTTTTTCCCTCGGAGATGAACTCTCGATCGAAATAAATTACGTTTGGGGGAATCGGGAATGTGGATACCAAATTTTCTTATCACTTTCCCAGGCTTCCCCTGTACATCTATGACCTTTTCCTCGCTACCTTCCGAAGTTCATTTATTAAACCTGGATTACATCGCCGATGCAAAAATGCTCAGTGGGACCTAGGCATTATCTTTGTTATAATTGCCCGTGATTCAGATATAAACATGACCTAAGAGACAAATACGCAAACTTCTACTAGAGTTACTGTCATAAACAATATACATATGAATGGAACAAATTATTGCTAAATCTGACAATCAGTGTAACTAATGACAATGCTCTGTTAAGCCACGGGGAACTGTATCATTGAAAGAGTAAAAAAATGAAAAAATTATGTATTTCTTGAAATTTATATAACCTGCAAGATAATACAAATTTATACTTTTTAATTTTTTTTATTTTTTTTTTTTTTTTTTTAACTCTTTTTCAATGATGCAGTTACCTGTGTCTGCAAGCTCAGTGTAAAAAAGTTCATAGTAACTGTTGTTTTTCATTGTTAGTAATACAATGCCATGCATAATGCCACGTTTTTATATCACAACAAAAATCAATACTTAATGCCAAACTATTCATAACAAAAAACGTCCTTTGGACTATATATAATGGTAAATACAACCTTGCTGCGTCAAAGGGACATAATGCAAAAAGATCAAATATTCAATTTCAATTCATCTATAACAGCTAGCACCATTATCAATGTCATATTACAAACATCACAGACATATGAGCCGTTCTCCAGGAAAACCGGGCTTAGTGACAAAATTGTGAAAATTTTGATGAATATATGGTTAGAAAGAAGAGACTCTTGTGAACAGATTCAGAAAATTTGAACACATTATTCCATACACGTACGATAGTACTATACTATTCAATTACCTAAATATGAAATCAAAGAACACGATTGTGTTCTCATTTTGACATTTTTCTAAATCTTATTGCATAATTACAATACAATGTCATTAAGCCCGGTTTTCCTAGAGAACGGCTCATATAATTAGAATAATTACGTTGTATATCTGTGCAAACATGTGTATCAGATAAGTAATAATTAACAAGTCGCTTAGAATGAAAAGGTCGTAACTACTTTATATAAGACTGATACATATTTGAAAACAGTATCATAAGGCACTTCTTCTAAGCCTATTCTCATGTAAATCGAACTTGTCATGTTGACCAAAATTAAGCTGTAAAGACTTGTTTTTCCATAAGTAAAGAGTAAATTTCAGACAGTTTTTTCAAAATATTGATTTCATACTTACAACCTTCTCATTCTAAGCCAGCATAGTATGTATATTCCTAAGAAATTGACCAGATCCTTGCACCTTGTAGATCCAATGGCTGACCATGCATACTTTGGCACATAATGTAGATTTTTATGAACTGATTATTAAGTCAATTACTTAAAAGTTTAAACTTGCGCAAATTATCATCAAAACTATGTTCATGGTTTGAAGTATCATGGGTTTGAAAAAATGACCAATTAGATAAGTGGCTGAATATAGTCTTACAAATAAACACAATGATTGGTCCATACATATTTGTTCAATTCTGAAAGATCCTTATAATAATAAATTGTTCCGACAATCCTTATCACAAAAACGTCATGAAGTATACAATAGCAATAGGGAGATGTTTGTGAAACACATATTATGCCCCCATGGCAGCCTAATAGTCAGTAATGGACAATATCTTGGTGACATTGACTTTTGACTTTTTACAAAATTAAACTCAAAATCAGTGAAGGTCAACTATTGATGGTGACCTTGCCCCTTTAAAGTTAGAAGACCTTGGGCTTAACTGTATTTAGTTTGCTTATTTTCATTGAAATTAGAAGTTTTTGAGACATTGAGCTTTGGCTATGTGATTTTAAAATCTAAGGGGCTATCTAATGTTGATGATCTACCTAAAAAAAGCAAGAGGATCCCAGTATTCTAGAGTTAAATATTGAAACAAAACTGTTTGCTCTTCTGACAGACAGACCTACTGACCAACTTGTGCAATGCAATAAACCCCTCATCAAAGGTGGGAGGCGCTTAAATAAATAGAATGTACAATGTATAAATGCATAATGAACAGGGCGGGTATTTATAAAGCAACTTAAGTGAAAACTTAAAATTTTATTAATTAGTGTATCAGTTAAACAGGAACACTAATATAAACACTTATTTACATTGTTTAGAAGCATTATGTAAAGAGCTACAGTAATCATATAGAAAACATGAGCTATTTTGTTTCTTGTGAAATACAGGCAACTCAATATTTTTAACTTAAGTAAAAATATTTAAGTTTTCACTTAAGATGCTTTATAGATACCGATCTTGACCTCAGTGTCTGGTACAACCTTTACAGACTATCAATCAAATATCATAATCCTATACAGCTCAATGCCACCTAACAGGTGAAGTTTTGGAGAACTTGACATGAATAAGGCTTTCCCCAAAAATGAGCACTTATATTAACAGCTCAACATACTTTCGGACCATATCCAGAGACAAAATATCACTGAGACAAATATTTTCTCGGGTGTTTTTGAGGCATTTTATTCTCCAAAAACATGCTTATTGTAAAATCATTGAATTCCGATGGAACAAAATTTCGTGGTTTTGGTAAAAAAGACCATTACGATGGGACATTAATTGTTGGATTTGGCATTTCAGGTAATAAATATAGGGGTCAAAATCATTGTTCAATGAGATTTGATTTCGTGGTTGAAGGTGAACCATGAAATCCACGAAATTTAATCCCACCTAAAAATTAATTTTACAGCCACTTTCTGAATCTAACACAGGTGACAGTTTTAGCAGCATACATATGAGATCATTAGATTGTTACGTAGTAAGCTGTCCGGGACTAGAAGTTGAATCCAATATCACAGTAACTATGGTTTCCTCTGGCTATCTCATAAATCCTGAAAATGGAACAAGATGCATGTAATGCTGTAATAATTATTATATGAATAACAAGACTTGGGAATGCCATGAAAAACCAGATTTTCATAGCAGCCAAGAATAATTTTCTGTATTTAGTAACAGTGACCTTGACCCTAACACCCTGTTGAAAAATCTGGTTAATAGAATTGATAATACTAAGGTAAGGTAAGGTAAGGTACTACTTTTTCATTTAGTACCGGTATCAATAGCTACCAGGAAACAAACTAAAAATTATTTTGTGTTTATTTATCCTCGTCACTGGATATTCCATTATGAACTTTAGTTATTTTTGTTTCTAAGGGATAGTGCATGATACAGAAGATTACCCAGTTCCAGAAGCATCCCTGGTATTTTTACCTGGTGCCTGATAGGGCAGGTATTTATAAAACATCTTAAGTTAAAATATTGAGCTACCCATATTTCACAAGAAACGAAAAAGCCCATGTTTTCTATATGATTACTGTAGCTCTCTACATAATGATTTTAAACAATGTAAATACTTGTTAATATTAGTTTTCCTGTTAAGCTGCTACACTGATAAAATTCTAAATTTTCACTTATGATGCTTTATAAATACCGGCCCAGAAATATTATGCTCTACCAACTGACCAAAGCGGACTGATGATCAAACTGAAGAGAATATGTTCTTACCTATATAGTCACCTTGGTTTAAAGAATAAAGGCCATCTCTCACACCGTCTGACACAATATCTGGAAGAGTACCTGAAATTTAGGGTTATTTTAATTGAATCATACATGTACATCATATAAGGGGCTTAAGGTAATATTACAGCTCCAGATTTAATATTAATTTTGTAGCTTTAAGCCAATGTCCCACTGAGCATTTTTGCCTCGACAATGTACTCCAGATTCAGCAAGTAATTTGGATTAGCATGCAATACAGAAGATCCCTACTTGGTGTTCATTTCCTAAGCAAAGCTCTGCATAGCGCTTTCTACGGGAGGTATTACATGCCTTCTATATTTAATTGAATGGGAGGTAACTGAATGAAGGCGCTCGGTACCGCTTTGCGCAGGCAATGGACACTAAGTTTCAGTTTGTCAATGTTTCTGTTGCCATGGCAAGCAGTCTGAATAAAAAAACTTGCATAATTTCCTAACATTTACACAATTGTATAAACATTAATAATTTTATATATACTGGTACATGTATCTTAATTACCCCAAATCTCTGAAGATAATTAAACTGAACACTAAGAAATAACATGTGCTCAAAACTTTGTATAGAAATATTAAAAAGTTTAAAAGTTATCTTGATTTCCTTAGTAAGGTAGTCAAAGGCCTAAGTACTTGCCAAAAAGCATTTGTCGAGTCAATATGTAATATCCACTGATGACTTTCACCCACCCTCTATGTAATTTTATGATGTCATTAGTGTTGCCTATTCAAAACAACTAAGTCACTAATAGTGTAATATCAATGTATCAGGACATGAATTAGGGATATCATACTCACTTCTATAATTTTCATGAAGAAATGATTCTTTAGCAAAACCAACCATTGGTTGATGTGTAACTACAGGTTCTGCCATACCAACATCCAATGAGCTGAAAATATTCATTAATTTTGCATAATTAAATAATTATCAAGTACATGAACACAATCTTAAATGTTTAATTTAACTAAATTCGTCCCAGGGCTTTCACTAGACCCAAAAAGTGACGAGTCAAACACAATATTCAAGAGTCATCAAAATATTGCAAAAAAAATTGTATTATTTATAAGTATAGTAAATTTGACTCTTGGGCTTAAAATTTCAAGAGTCAAAATTGGTAATTTTGTCAAATCAAGAGTCAAAATGCAGTTTAAGAGCCAAACGAAAGCCCTGCTTCCATGTGCATGCACTGATAATCCACAATCACTTTACTCTGAACTAGGCAATTGTCATAGTCTAAACCTGTTCACAATATGGATGAGAGAGTGTTTTACATGTAGCAGCATGGTAGCTCAGTCAGAGAGTGTTTCTCTATTAGAGTTCTAAGCTCTTGAAGTTCAAGCCCGGGGGTCTGACAAGGCATTTTTCTCACCTTGTGACATCTGGTGCCCGATGTGGGGCAGTAATATACATTGCAGTGTTCTAGTTGATTCATAGCTCACATTATTTAATATCCTTGACTTGACTCTCAGAAATTTGGAAATCTATTTCACATTTAGAGCACAAACATGTGACAATCTGGATAAATCAATGGCGAGAGCATTCGCCCTGTAAGCGACACATTATGGGTCCAAGCCCGGTTTGACTGCACAGTTTTCTCACCAACTATTCGGCTTACATTTTAGATTCTCAATTTGTTATAAAATATGGATACATCGTTTTAGACATAAAATCAGCCCGTGGATTTATGACACATACATTTGTAAGTAATAGTATGCTGAAAAATTAAATCATAGATCTATGGTAACCAATTTACCATTCTCATTCAACCAGCGTTTTTTTCCGTCCGTCTCATGATAGTCTTGGAACTTGATTAACCACTAATTTATCAGGATGTATTACACCACAGGTAACTGTATCGTTGAAAATTCAATTTTTTTTTTGAAAATTCAATTTTTTCTTTTTTATATATTTTTTCGTTTTCAATAATACAGTTACCTGAATATTACAGATACATCATAAATGAAGTCATAGATCTAGTACTTCTGTGCGGAAACTTACTCAAAACTTGCTGACCGATGTATGTGAACGTCTAAAAACTTCAAGAATAACCTAGGAATTTCCTCGCTGTCTAAAATATCCTAAAATAAAACCACAAATGTTTGTAAAACATGTATAGCCAGCCCCATGGCAGCCCAATCGTCAGAAATTGCAAAGGTTACAGTGACCTTTTCAATGACCTTTGACCTACTGATCTCAAAGTCAATAGGGTTCATCTACTGTTGCTGCTCAACCTCTATGTAAAGTATGAAGGTCCTAGGGCAAAACCTTCTCGAGTTATTGAAAGGAAATCATTTTGGTCTACCGACAGACATGTGGAAAGCAATATATACCTTCTCATCGAAGAGGGGTGGCATAATAACTCACTTGTCTACATATTGTAATGTCTCTTATCAGTTTTATAATTTTACAGATAATGTGTGGGTGAGTATTTGATAGTTTCTCACACAAAGAATCATTGAAATCCTTCGGATGTGGACATCGATCCAGCCACATGATTCGTACAAATTTCGCATATCAAAAATGGTTTAATTCAAGAACTTTTATGGATATTTAAGGACTTTAGCCAGAAATCGAAAATTTTCAGTTAAATTCAAGTACCATAATTGCATTTTTTCAAGGCACACTTGCAGCCTTGCTCAAGTACCTTTCAAGGTTGAAACCCAAATTCAATGACTTTTGAAGGTGTGTACAAACATTGGAGACAGACAGACATCCAGCACAAAATTAGTTTGTCTCACCCACTATGTATAATGCTAGTGATCTAATAAATGTCTGTTACTCCTGATGACAAGCTATAATGCTGTAAAATCATTAATTTTCATGGGGGATTAAATTTTGTGGACATGTTGGTTCACTTTCAAACATGAAATCAAATCCCATTGAACAATAATTTTGACTCTTGTATTATTTCCTGAAATGCAAAATCCACGAATTAACGTCCCATCGGGAATTTTTAACAAAACCTACAAAATTTCATCACATCAAAATTAAATGATTTTACAGTATATATATACTTTTACCTGAAAATAAGCCTCCAACATTACTCTCCGTTGCTCAATAATTTTTTGACTAAATTTTAATACTTTCTTAGGAGGAAACTCTGGTGTGGTTATTTGTTTCTTCAGCTGTTTATGTAGCTCTTCAAACTCTGAATATCTCTTGTAGAGATAGTGACTGCTACCACTCTGGAACACATCTACTCTATAAGCCTGTTGATATAAAACATACGTATGCTAGATTAGGCGAAAGTTAGTGAAAATTAGTTGTTTTTCTTCCGAGTTTGACCGAGACAGTAATTGAGAATTTAAATTAGTAACAGAGATACAGATAAGGTTTTAGTCCATTGGGTATTTTACCCCTCAGTTTTAATTTTGATTGGGTTTAGACAATTTTTAATTGGGTATTTAATCAAACTCATAGGGTAAATGATATTTTATTAACTGTTTTTCACTATATCATCCTTTTCTGTTTGGGTATTTTAGATTTGTCATTGCTTTTTCTTACTCCTTCCTCTCAAAATCTATTGGGTTTTTAATAAAATTAATTGGGTAATTACCCCAATACGCAGCTTATCTGTAGCTCTGTAGTAATGTATACTAAAAGTGCATGGCTATTCCGTTTAAATTGATGTATACTAAAAGTGCATAGCTATTCCGTTTAAATTGAATACTGCCTAATTGACATTAGTACACCAGAGCATAGTCAAACAATCTCGACCTAGTGACTACGCGTCCATGGAAGAAAACCACTGGAGACCGAAATCTTGTCTAACCAGAGCAGAGATCGCCCCTCCTGATTGTTTGTTGAAGGCTGCTTGGCAAAGTTTATTCACCAAGATTTCGGCTTAAACCTTTCAGAAATTATACAGGTACTATGAGTATGATCGAGTCGAAAAATGTAGGTCTACGTAAAAAAAATAAAAATGTCTAATTCCCCTTTGGTTGTCTGGGCCAGAAAAATATTGAATGGCGGTATATATCTACAAGCAAAGGCCTAATTTAGTCACTTCTCCAATGAACGGGTCAAAATTGTAGATGTCAAACTCTAGTTTTGTTGTTATGTAGACCTACAACTTCTTAATCTTAGAACTGTGCTAAGTTAGCTCGCGAAATCTAGTTACAAAAGAGGATTATAGCTTTCAAGAGTATAAAATGTACTGAACCGTGTAAGTATCACCATTTCCTTCAACTTTATGGTAACTGGGAATTGATACTCGAAGCATCGTGTCGGAGGACTTTGAAAAACGTACAGCTTACGCCCACATTTTTATTTTGTAAACAATAAATTGTTTTGCTAATTTCCAATCGCTACAGGGCGGTTTAAAAATCTCAGTGTAAAACGCGGTCTCAAAAGAGCAGGTGTAAAACCCGGAACACTCGTTTATCTCGAAGTAAAATTACAGAACCCACGGAACTTTAAATAGAGAGGGCGATGTAAGGCTACTGTCTTATGCACGTAGTGGTACCGCAGGACGTACTACTGTTGTCATATGTAGCTACTGTTGCCATGTGGAGCTTCGATCTGTCGTCATGTGGAACTACGTATTGCCATGTGGAGCTTCTGTTGCCATGTTGAGCTACCGTTGTCATTTGGAGCTACTGTTGTCATGTGGATCTACTGTTGTCATGTTGAGCTCCCATTGTCATTTGGAGCTACTGTTGTCATGTTGAGCTACCATTGTCATTTGGAGCTACTGTTGTCATGTTGAGCTACCATTGTCATTTGGAGCTACTGTTGTCATGGGGAACTACTGTTGTCATGTTGAGCTACCATTGTCATGTGGAGCTACTGTTGTCATGGGGAACTACTGTTGTCATGTTGAGCTACCATTGTCATTTGGAGCTACTGTTGTCATGTTGAGCTACCATTGTCATTTGGAGCTACTGTTGTCATGTGGATCTACTGTTGTCATGTTGAGCTACCATTGTCATGTGGAGCTACTGTTGTCATGGGGAACTACTGTTGTCATGTTGAGCTACCATTGTCATGTGGAGCTACTGTTGTCATGGGGAACTACTGTTGACATGTGGAGCTACTGTTGTCATGGGGAACTACTGTTGACATGTGGAGCTTCTGTTGTCATGGGGAACTACTGTTGACATGTGGAGCTACTGTTGTCATGGGGAACTACTGTTGACATGTGGAGCTTCTGTTGTCATGGGGAACTCCTGTTGACATGTGGAGCTACTGTTGTCATCGGGAACTACTGTTGACATGTGGAGCTTCTGTTGTCATGGGGAACTACTGTTGACATGTGGAGCTACAGTTGTCATGGGGAACTACTGTTGACATGTGGAGCTTCTGTTGTCACGTGGAACAATTGTTGCCATGTGGAGCTTCTCTTGCCATGTGAAGCTATTAGTGCCATATGGAGCTTCTATTGTCAAGTGAGCTACTATTGTCATGCAAAACTACTGTTGCTATGTGGAGCTACTGTTGTCATGTGAGCTACTGTTGTTATGTGGAGCTACTGTTGCCATGTGGAACAACTGTTGGCATGAGAAACTTTTGATGTGATGTGAGGCTACTGTTGTCATGTGGAACTACTGTTGTCATGTGGAGCTACTTTTGACATGTGGAGCTTCTGTTGTCATGTGGAACTACTGTTGTCATGTGAGCTACTGTTGTCATGTGGAACTTCTGTTGTCATGTGAGCTTCTGTTGTAACGTGGAACAACTGTTGCCATGTGGAGCTTCGGTTTCCATGTGGAGCTATTATTTCATGTGGAGTTTCTTTTGTAATGAGGAGCTTCTGTTGCCACGTGGAGCTTCTGTTGTCATGTGGAGCTACTGTTGTAATGAGGAGCTACTGTTGTAATGAAGAGTTATTGTTCTTATGAGGAGCTACTGTTGTCACGTGGAACTACTCTTGTAATGAGGGGCTACCTTTGTAATGTGGAGCTTCTGTTGCCACGTGGAGCTTCTGTTGTAAATAGGAGCTACTGTTGTCATGTGGAGCTACTGTTGCCATGTGGAGCTTCTGTTGTTATGTAGAGCTTCTGTTGCCATTTAGAGTTTCTGTTCCCATGTGGAGCTTATGTTGTAATGTGGAGCTTCTGTTGTAATGTGGAGCTTCTGTTGTAATGTGGATGTTCTGTTGTAATGTGGAGCTTCTGTTGCCATTTAGAGTTTCTGTTCCCATGTGGAGCTTATGTTGTAATGTGGTACTTCTGTTGTAATGTGGAGCTTCTGTTGTAATGTGGAGCTTCTGTTGTAATGTGGAGCTTCTGTTGTAATGTGGATCTTCTGTTGTAATGTGGAGCTTCTGTTGTAATGTGGAGCTTCTGTTGTAATGTGGAGCTTCTGTTGTAATGTGGATCTTCTGTTGTAATGTGGAGCTTCTGTTGTAATGTGGAGCTTCTGTTGTAATGTGGAGCTTCTGTTGTAATGTGGAGCTTCTGTTGTAATGTGGAGCTTATGTTGTAATGTGGAGCTTCTGTTGTAATGTGGAGCTTCTGTTGTAATGTGGAGCTTCTGTTGTAATGTGGAGCTTCTGTTGTAATGTGGATCTTATGTTGTAATGTGGAGCTTCTGTTGTAATGTGGAGCTTCTGTTGTAATGTGGAGCTTCTATTGTAATGTGGAGCTTCTGTTGTAATGTAGAGCTTCTGTTGCCATTTAGAGCTTCTGTTCCCATGTGGAGCTTCTGTTGTAATGTGGAGCTTCTGTTGTAATGTGGAGCTTCTGTTGTAATGTGGAGCTTGAGTTGCCATGTGGAGCTTGAGTTGCCATGTGGAGCTTCTGTTGTAATGTGGAGCTTCTGTTGTAATGTGGAGCTTCTATTGTAATGTGGAGCTTCTGTTGTAATGTAGAGCTTCTGTTGCCATTTAGAGCTTCTGTTCCCATGTGGAGCTTCTGTTGTAATGTGGAGCTTCTGTTGTAATGTGGAGCTTCTGTTGTAATGGGGAGCTTCTGTTGCCATGTGGAGCTTCTGTTGCCATGTGGAGCTTCTGTTGTAATGTGGAGCTTGAGTTGCCATGTGGAGCTTGAGTTGCCATGTGGAGCTTCTGTTGCCGTGTGGAGCTTTTGTTGTCATGTGGAGCTTGAGTTGCCATGTGGAGCTTGAGTTGCCATGTGGAGCTTCGGTTGCCATGTGGAGCTTCTGTTGTAATGTGGAGCTTCTGTTGTAATGTGGTACTTCTGTTCCCATGTGGAGCCTATGTTGTAATGTGGAGCTTCTGTTGCCATGTGGAGCTACTGTTGTAAAATGGTACTTCTGTTCCCACGTGACGCTTATGTTGTAATGTGGAGCTTCTGTTGCCATGTGGAGCTACTGTTGCCATGTGGAGCTTCTGTTGCCATGTGGAGCTTCTGTTGCCATGTGGAGCTTCTGTTGTAATGTGGAGCTTCTGTTGTAATGTGGAGCTTCTGTTGCCATGTGGAGCTTCTGTTGCCATGTGGAGCTTCTGTTGCCATGTGGAGCTTCTGTTGCCATGTGGAGCTTCTGTTGCCATGTGGAGCTTCTGTTCCCATGTGGAGCTTCTGTTGTAATATGGTACTTCTGTTCCCACGTGACGCTTATGTTGTAATGTGGAGCGTCTGTTGCCATGTGGAGCTACTGTTGCCATGTGGAGCTTATGTTGTAATGTGGAGCTTCTGTTGCCATGTGGAGCTTCTGTTGTAATGTGGAGATTATGTTGTAATGTGGAGCTTCTGTTGCCATGTGGAGCTACTGTTGTAATATGGAGCTACTGTTGCCATGTGTGGCTCCTGTTGTCATGTGGGGCTCCTGTTGTCATGTGGGGCTTCTGTTGCCTTGTGGAGCTTCTGTTGACATGTGGTGCTTCTTTTGTAATATGGTACTTCTGTTGCCTTGTGGAGCTTCTGTTGTAATGTGGAGCTTCTGTTGCCATGTGGACTTTCTTTTGTCATGTGGAGCTACTGTTGCCATCTGGAGCTTCTGTTGTCATTTGGAGCTACTGTTGCCACGTGGAGCTACTGTTGTCAAATGGTGCTTTTATTGCCACGTGGAGCTTCTTTTGTAATGTGGAGCTTCTGTTGCCATGTGGAGTTTCTGTTGTCATGTGGGGCTACTGTTGTCTTGTGGTGCTTCTGTTACCATATGAAGCTTCTGTTGTAATGTGGAGCTTCTGTTGCCATGTGGACTTTCTTTTGTCATGTGGAGCTACTGTTGCCACCTGGAGCTTCTGTTGTCATTTGGAGCTTTTGTTGCTATGAGGAACTTCTGTTGCCATGTGGACTTTCTTTTATCATATGGAACTACTGTTACCGCGTGGAGCATTTGTTGTCATGTGGAGCTACTGTTGTCATATGGTGCTTTTATTGCAATGTGGAGCTTCTGTTGTGATGTGGAGTTTCCGTTGTCACGTGGAGCTAATGTTGCCACGTGGAGCTACTGTTGTCATATGGAGCTTCTGTTGCCATGTGGAGCTTTTTTTTTGTAATGTTGAGCTTATGTTGTTATACGGAGCAACTTTTACCATGTGGAGCTACTGTTGCCACGTGGAGCTACGGTTGTCATGTGGAGCTACTGTTGTAATGTGGAGCTACTGTTGTCATGTGGATCTTCTGTTACCATGCGGAGCTACTGTTGCCATCTGGAGCTACTGTTGTCATGTGGAGCTACTGTTGTTATGTGGAGCTACTGTTGTCATGTGGAGCTACTGTTGTCATGTGGAGCTACTGTTGTTATGTGGAGCTACTGTTGCCACGTGGAGCTACTGTTGTCATGTGGAGCTACTGTTGTTATGTGGAGCTACTGTTGCCACGTGGAGCTACGGTTGTCATGTGGAGCTACTGTTGTAATGTGGAGCTACTGTTGTCATGTGGATCTTCTGTTACCATGCGGAGCTACTGTTGCCATGTGGAGCTACTGTTGTCATGTGGAGCTACTGTTGTTATGTGGAGCTACTGTTGTCATGTGGAGCTACTGTTGTTATGTGGAGCTACTGTTGTTATGTGGAGCTACTGTTGTCATGTGGCTACTATTATGTATAGGATATGTATTGTTACTGTTGTGACAGGGTGCTATTTCATTCATGATGTCAAATTGAGCTACTGATGTCACGTGAAGCCACTGGTGTCATTAGGAACTACTTTTTTATGTCGGGCTTCTGATGTCATGTAAAACTGCTCTTACATGGGACAACAATGTTAATATTCAGCTACTGTTGGCATGCATGTAATACTGCCGTTGCCGTGGTAAGCTACTATTGTCATGCATAAATTATAAACCATTGCCATGTTTAGCTGCTGTTTCCATGCATGTAATACTACCGTTGTTATGTTAAGCTACTGTTGCCATAATTGCAGCTTTTGTTGCCATGTAGAACTACTGTTGCCATGAAAAGTGCCGTATAAAAATGTAAACGGGCATGTACATGGGCGTAGGAGCGTCTTCAACATTGGGGGGGGGGGCAAACATTTGGCAACTTGAGGTTAAAAAAAAAATTAACTTGGTTTATTAAAAAAATGTCGACCAGCAATGTTTGCGCACAAATATTCTGGTACAGAAATTCACTCTTAACAGTCCACAACCCTCCTATATCTATATAATAACTGTGAGTTTATGGTTATGTGGTCATTTGGTTTAGTAAGTACGTAGTAACTGGAAGTTATTCTATTCAGTTCAAGTCTAAGGGGGACCGGAGGCATTCCTCCAGGAAATTTTTTCAAACAATTGATCAATCTGGTGCATTCTAGGCGTTCTGAGATACCTTATTTGGTATTTAAAAAAGAACCCGAATACAGGGAAATGGCCTGCCCCCCTGCCCCCCCTGCCCCCCCCCCTACTGCTACGCCCATGATGCATGAAGCAAAATGACAGCTTAACGTTTTGGTACCGCCATTAACACAATTTCGTCGCAGTCTAAACATGTCTGCAAAATAATGGTGCTAGTTTAGGATGGAAAATAGCCTTTCTAAAGCGGTATGACTAAAATACGAAACGAGGATTTTTGGCGCAACGAGGCGAAACGAGGCGAAACGAGGATTAAAATTTGGTATAATAGGAATTACAGTTATTATTTTTTACGAATGTTAATTCCAAATAAATGAATTGTGTATTTGGATGGCTTTGACTTGTTCCTATCAGTAAATGATGTCACTGTTGTATAATAAGCCAATTTGAAACCTCCTTTCGCCGACATTTCAATGTCTGCGGTCGACGAAAGGAGGCTGAAGACTTTACCTATCCACTCAGTTATTTCATAGCCTCCTTTCGCCAACTTTTGACTATATAATATCGGCGAAAGGAGCTTTATGATTCTAATTTAATTATATAGATCAACTAGTCTCTTTTCGCCGTCAGTAGAATGTAAAATATCGGCAAAAGGAGCATGTGCATATCACCTTAGTTATACCACAGATATGTATTAGAACTAAATACATATCTGTGGTTATGGAGCTTTGTCATGCCTACGTAGTTACATTATAGTCTACATCGCCGACGGTAGCACGCAAAATATCGGCGAAAGGAACTTAATCATACATACTTAGTTACTTTATAGTCTCCTTTCGCCGATCGTAAACCATGAAATATCGGTGAAAGGAGATGTAGGATATCAATTAACTTAGTTATGCTATAGCCTCATTTCGCCGACGGGTGACTATAAGATATCGACGAAATGAGCCTCCTTTCGCCGACGGTAAACTTGAAAACGTAGGTAGAAGGTTTGCTTAAATATTGGCGAAAAGAGCTTCATCAACCAACTTAGTTCTGTAATAACTCCTTTGCTATGATATAACAAGAGTTTAATCTATCAAATAAGTGATATTATAACTTCCTTTCGCCGACAATAAAATAACGGAAAAATAAGCTTTATGATACCAACTTAGCAATATGCTAGCCTCCTTTCGCCACCATTGACCATGATATATCAGAGAAACGAGTTTTACCATATTATTTAAGTTATATTCTAGCCTCCTTTCGCCGACTTAAATTTTAAAATTTCGGACTACGGGAGTTTAATCTATCAAATAAGTTATATTATAACCTCCTTACGCCGACAATAAAATAACGGCGAAATGAGCTTTATCATACCAACTTAGCAATATGCTAGCCTCCTTTCGCCACCATTGACCATGATATATCAGAGAAACTAGATTTACCATATTATTTAAGTTATATTCTAGCCTCCTTTCGCCGACTTAAATTTTAAATATGCTAGCCTCCTTTCGCCACCATTGACCATGATATAACAGAGAAACTAGATTTACGAGCAATAAGCAGCGCCTTGACATTTCCTACTCAATTAACAAAGGTGTGATCCTTCGTCGGTGACTTATAACAATACCATCTCGATAATTAGTTTATTCAACAAACAGTCGGTGACTTGACACGTGGCTATATGTCACAATCCGTGGTTAATCTAATTATCGTCGATAATCTATTTAAAATAATGACATACGGTTTACGAAAGTAATGTTTCATTTGTCAATCATTGTTGAATGAATTTAATTTAGTTATCATTTTGATATGGCCAACAATATACTTTTTAATATGCATAATGTTATGTCTTCAATTACATACAAACAAATAGTCAACATAGAAAACAAATTAATTCTTTGGTAGGATAAAGCTCCTTTCGCAGAAAGTTCGTGGTTTACGGTCGGCGAAACGAGTCTAGAATATAACTAAGTTGATATGCTAAAGCATATTTTACATTATACCGACGGCGATAAGAGACCAGTAAATTTATATAATTTAAATTATTATCATAAAGCTCCTTTCGCCTATATTATATAGTCAACAGTTGGTGAAAGGATGCTTTGACATAACTGAGCGGCGAAACGAGGATTAAAATTTTATATGATATGAATTCTAGTTATTATTGGCAACAAATATTAATTCCAAATAAATATATTGTGTATTTGGATGGCCGACAATTTACATTCTACCGTCGGCGAAAGGAGGCTATATCATAACTAAGCTGGTAATTTGGTAGGATAAAGCTCCTTTCGCAGATAGTTCGTGGTTTATGGTCGGCGAAACGAGCCTAGAAAGTTGATATGCCTAAGCTCTTTTCGCCGATATTTTACATTATACCGACGGCGAAAAGAGACCAGTAAATTTATATAATTTAAATTAGTATCATAAAGCTCCTTTCGCCTATATTATGTAGTCAACAGTTGGTGAAAGGAGGCTTTGACAAAACTGAGTGGATAGGTAAAGTATCTTTCGCCGATATTGCAATTGCCTACGGTCGGCGAAACGAGAATTAAAATTTTATATGATATGAATTCTAGTTATTATTGGCAACAAATATTAATTCCAAATAAATATATTGTGTATTTGGATGGCCGACAATTTACATTCTACCGTCGACGAAAGGAGGCTATATCATAAATAAGCTGGTAATTTGGTAGGATAAAGCTCCTTTCGCAGATAGTTCGTGGTTTATGGTCGGCGAAACGAGCCTAGAAAGTTGATATGCCTAAGCTCTTTTCGCCGATATTTTACATTATACCGACGGCGAAAAGAGACCATTAAATTTATATAATTTAAATTAGTATCATAAAGCTCCTTTCGCCTATATTATATAGTCAACAGTTGGCGAAAGGAGGCTTTGACATAACTGAGTGGATAGGTAAAGTTCCTTTCGTCGATATTTCAATGTCTACGGTCGGCGAAACGAGACTTCAAATTAGATTATTTAAAAGGAATGTGATAATAAATTGAAAGAAACAAGTTAATGCCATCCAAATACACAATACATTTATTTGGAATTAATATTTCTTACCAATAATACCTAGAATTCATATAATATAAAATTTTAATCCTCGTTTCGCCTCGTTGCGCCAAAAATCCTCGTTTCGTATTTTAGTCAAACCCTTTCTAAAGACCAACTATCACGATTGAACTATTAAAATGATCACACCGACACATGCAGAGGTGACTTCAATTTTATCACAATAATGCTTATTTACTGATGATTTATACTCTTAAATCACTGGCTTCTTCGAAATTTGGTGTATTTTAGACAAAAACTATTCAAGTATTTTTTAGTCTATTCGCAATCCACCACTTAATTCACACATTCACTGCATTCAAAGTTGTTGTAGATTCGGATGGAGCCAATTTCGGTTAACATGTTCTTGTAATGACTTTGTGTTCAATTTGCTGATCCTCATTTTGTAAAACCACTCAATGTTTGTAAATGATAGAATTTGTATGTTCGATTTAAAATAGTTGTCATAATTGTAATTAGCCCAAGTTCTTTGACCGAAGTTTGTCAATTATCATTCCATTTCATGGTCAAAGACGTTATTCTCAAGTTAACAGCTAGTGAGCGACATACATCTCAGATTGAGTTGCGTTCTTTTTATGGTGAAACGCAGGTTTTCAACAAAATAATGTCACGGTCGAACATATCTACTAAAGGGGAGAAACTTGTGCAACCAGACTGGGGCTCCATGGCAACCCGGGACCCTTCGCTTACAGGGCGAATGCTCTACCAACTGGGCTACCTGGCTGCTCACACAAGTTTCTCCCCTTTAGTAGATATGTTGAGACAGTGACATACTCCCCCTTCAAAATGAAATTCATCCTCTAGTATCTGACAGGTCTAGAGAACATAGTGAATGTTCTCGGAGCAAATATAGTCACGGCCCCGCGTTGCATTCTACCACGTTGGGCGCCAAATGTAACAGGGGAAGAAAAATGTGCAACCAGACCGGGGCTCGAACCCGGGACCCTTCGCTTACAGGGCGAATGCTCTACCGGATGAGCAAGCCGGCTGCTTACACAAGTTTCTCCCCTTTAGTAAATATATAAATATGTTCAGACCATGACACAATCATGGATGCCCTATGAATTGAACCATATTTTACCAATGTACACCAAAAAAAAATTGTTCGTAAGATAAACCGTTAATTCCATCCATTGTTTCAACCCCATGGATTTCACCATTTTTGTTGCAATCGCCATTTTTTTTGAATGCGATAATAGCAAAGTATTCAGAAACAAACCACATGATTCATTTCGGGGCTTCCCCGGACTGTCTGTAACAATTATACTATTGATGTGTGCAAATTTAAGTTTGAACTTAAAGTACCGAGTGTGATGTTAAGTCGCTTTATCGTGTAACAGTTGTACAGTGTGTTTATGACTATGAATACTATTATTATTTCCAATGTATCGTTTTCATCACTGTAGTTGTAGTTGTTGTGCTCAATTTTAAGGGTTTGTGATTGAAATGGTACTAATACTTAGTTAAAATCTTTTTACAGTTGAAGTACAGATAGATCAAGAAAAATGTCTGCACTGAAATGCTTGCTGTCATCGGCTTCGAGACAATACACCTGTCTTGTACGGAACACATTTTCAGGTAAGCATTACCAGCTGTTTTATGACCCCTTTCGTTTCACTCACAGGGTTGTGGAATTCCTATGTCTGACTTGGGCTTTTTTGCCTGCAGGCAAGTGGATTTTTCCATCCAGCTTGCCCAGGGGCAAGTGCAAAATGATCATTGGAAAATGATATAAAGTGTCATATTTTACTTAAACACAAAAGCAATTACCTTAATCATGACTGAAAATGATTAATTATTAGGTACACAGTACTCCACTAGAGTTAATACATTCCTTGTTTATGCACCTTAATCCATTTTAAATCACGTTTAATTGCATCTTGTGACATGCTAAATGCTTTATCACTTCTATTTTGGATTTGACTAGCTTGGCAGGTATGGTTTTAATAAATTTTAATGATCAATCATCTATCTTTGTTTGTTTGTTAGTCCAAAGACATGTACCAAGTTCTGGACTGTGTATGTCTAGATGTTTGAGAACAGATGACATCAAACCTAGTACAGAATCAACTAAAGAAGTGACACCTCCCCCGACAACAGATGACATTAAAGCAACTGAATCCTCTGAAGAAGTGACACCTCCCCGGTCAAAGCCTAAAGGTGAATTTAAGAAGAAGGCACCATTCATTACATTGAGTGAAGATTACCGGTAAACAATGATGCATCATCACACCATTAGTATAGCTTGACTATTTTGACCTGAACCTGACCTTTATGCAAGATTATATTACAAGGTTCTTGCGTTGAATGTGCGATATTGGTATTTAAGATTTGTGTTTGTATTACATCTCAAGCATCTTTATGATACTCCTCGATTAAGAAAACATACAATCGGTGTTGTAAACGTAGGCAATATAATATCAACTGTTAAATTATGCTAATCAAAAGGTCTGACTTGTGTTAAATTCGTCAAGCTATACTCAATGTTTTTCCCCTATTTTGGGAACATAGCCTATATGACTTTTTGATTGGAAATTTAAGCAGCATTTGGATCAAATTGGGAAAAGTACAAGTTTAATACCCAAGCATTTTAAAACCAATAGGTGTACAATGCAGTGTCCGATAAATCCACTGCCCGGAGCCCGTGGGCTACCAGAAATTTTGGCCGGGCTACCAAAAAAACTCAGATGTAAGCCCGCCGGGCAACCATAAAATCTCAGAATTGGTAGTCCGGTCATTCGTATTTTACAATAAATCGAGTCTATAACTTGTCTAATTACTGTATATAAGCGACAATATACAGGCATGTATACTGAAGACCCCAATAAACAATCAGTATATTGCCTCTTGCAACCTGCCAGCAATTAGTTAATCCCATCAAAGGTGTTAAAATTCGCCGACAATCTGATTAAATTGCTCATCGGGTCGGGTATAAAGCCCAAACTCAAATTCTGCAACCGTACTTTTGGATTCCGGGCTTTAGCAGTCAACCACGACGTCAACAAAAATGAAAATTGGTTATGAGTTTTGCGATTTGTCAAAGCTGTATTGGAAGTCATAAATAAAAGACTTGAGCAGTAAAATATACAAAAATGTCTTATTTAAAAGAATTTGCTATCATTGATCACTCAATTGACGACAATTTGAAATGTCATATGTTTTCGCGACCTTCACATACGATTTTGGTCCAACTATAAAAATTCTAAATGTCTGTAGTCAACAGAAACATTAAAATACGTACCAGCAGATGTTAAATTAACAACAGGTGTGTTGTTTTACCCTTCATATTGAATTAATCATGACACTTTTGTCTTCCAAATCTACATTATGTTTGTACATGTCCAGCAAGGACTACAAGGGAAGTAACTCTGCTCTGACTGACATTCAGAATAAAAGCACTGGATGCATTTAGAGTCAATACTACACACAGTTAAATATAATTATACACATAGGCCTACAGTCTGGATGGAAGTGGTATCAATTCATTCATTTTACTAGGCCTTATGATATTAAAATGGCAGCCAGCAAAACATATAAAGGAGCCAAGTGTAAATTACAAGATAGAAAGGATGGAGAAAGAATGGACATGTTTCTTCAATTTGTGCATGCAATTTATGTATTTATGGTGCCTGGTTTTAAGGGAAAGCCCTAGTACAGTACAATATGTATAGCTATTTACCGACATTACAATGAATATGAAATAAAAATATATACCGGCGGGGTATCAGGTTACCAGGAACTAGTCATGTTTACCAATCATATGACAAGTACATTTGACAAACATTGCCATATTGACACATCTATCAAAGTTCACTGCCAATATGGAGCAAATTTATACTTGTACTTACGCAGTTGCAACTTCTGGGCAACTAGAAAAAATTCCGGGCTACCAGAAAATAATTCTGGTAGCCCAGTGGGCAACCAGCAAATTTAGAAATTTATCGGACACTGCAATGACTTAAGTTTTATGTTTAATTTACTGTAATTTAGTGCTTTTCTTGCTCAAGTTTAGTTGTGCATGCTATTTTTTGCAGGAAAAGTGGTTAATTTTCAAAAATATTTATTATGCTTTGAATTGTGATTTTGTGCTTGAAATTGGGTAAAAAAGGAAAAAAAAACCACTGGTATTAAATGTCTTCAAAGGTTGAAAAGAATACTACTTACTGTATGCAAATTCAGTAAAAAATAAACTGATTATGATTCCTTTTTTAGTCCCGGCGGACCTTTTATACCTACAGATGAAGTTTATGATCGTTTAGTAGATGGTGTACGTTATGATGAACTACCTAGGATCTATATCCGAGCATCAATGCAGAATACAGTTGCTAGTGCTAGTGTACACGGTAGGTAACCACACTAAAATAAGACTCGAACGAGTATATATATATTTTTTGAAATACAATTTAAATCGATATTTTGAGAAAACGAGAAAATACTGTCCGTTAATTAGTCTTTACTCATAGTAAAACAAGCGGTTTAAACTTCCATTTGGTCAACATGGCAAGTTCCGATTTTTATGAAATTGGGCTCATAAGAAGCGCCTTGTGGTGCTTATTTTAAATATGTATGAATCTTAAAAGGTCGTAAGTAGTAGTTACGACCTTCTCATTCTAAGCCATCAAAATGTTAAACTTTAATAAAAGTTGTCAGACAAACTATAAATAATGTGCTTATTGTTTGTACGGTACTGTAAAGATATTTTTATGTTCCTCTCATCGAAATTAAATAATTTTACAGTATTTTCTTTATTTCACAGGCAAAGGTATCTCATCACAAAGCGGGGTATGATATTTTATTCCCATTTATTAACATTAAGTTGTAATTTGTGAATAAAGTTATGAAACATTTTAGTTAAAATTCAAACTTATTTTGATCTCTCAATTTTTGTTTCCATGGTTATAAAAAAAACTTATTTGTGCCTACCGGTACATAAAGTTAAGGTTAATGTTTGTGTTATGTTAATCATCACCTGGTTGGCTTGAACTTGTGACATACAGACTAGGATGTATTGGTGTCACGTTGGTGATGTGGATACGGGTAAATACAACTCTAGTCGTCCCTGGTATGAATCTCCACCAGCATGCTTGGTCATTTGTGAAACGCTTTGCAGTGTTACCCACCCAATTAGAGATAAACGGGTTGGTTACACTCTAAGGTAGTCTCATGTGTATAGGTGATGTACACCAGGCACAAGGAGTCTATGTAGAAAGAGCTAGGGAAGCGCACAAGGCCCCGATCTCCAAAAGCATCTCAAGTAAAAATCTCATCTTAATTGAGATTGTTATCAAATCAGAATCTGAATTGGAGATCAATCCGCAGTCCAAGCTCTTAAAGTTTACTGGTATAAACTAAGAATAGTGCTTTCTGTTTTTGTGTAGCACATTTCTGAAACCAGCCTCCAAAGGAAATCATCTTAATGACACTTGGCAATATTTGAAATGAGATTTGACTCAGATAAAGATGTTTAGGGAGATCGGGGCCAGAATTCCTTGTATACATACAAATTCAGTCTTTTCCCTTGAAGCTGTAGGTCATCAATGGCCAATTAAGCAGGGAAGAAGAAAAAATGATACAATCTTTGACCAGTGGCTGGCCTGTAGAACTTGTCCTGTTGACCAACTTCCTGCAAACTTTAATAGCAACCTTGTCTAAAAGCCTGATTTTCCCCTAGAAATATTTTGTTGATACCTTATTTTTCTGGGAAAAGTTGGATTCATAAAAGACAGCCATGTTTTAAAGAGGTGTTCCCTATAACTTTGATTGTTTAAATTGATTCAGGAATATTATACATTAAATGAGAATCATTATTGCTTAAACTCCTCAAATCTTCAACAAAAAGCTCCCACCAATTACCAAGAAAAAATGAAAATATATTTCCGTAACAAGCCAAAATAGTCACTTTAATCATAATAATAAATCGCCTGAAGCGATAAATTATTATTGGTGATTTTTTTACCATATTTTTGACATTATAGAATATGCTAGTAATGGGGAATGCCTCTTTAAAGCCCGATTTTTCTGATAAGAATATCCTATTTTCAGGGAACAGTTGGGTTTAAGAACGCAAAGAAGAAGACCAATGTTTGTGGTCAGACAGTAGGATTGGCTGTTGGAATGGTTAGCTATGTTATATTTGAATTTATCATTTATCAATCTATTGTCTCAAATACAGGAGTGTCAATTTTTCTGACTTTTACGGTATTAGGGATTTAGGATAACTGAAAGAGCAATGACTTCACAGCAAAATAAAAGTCATTTCATGAAAATATCTCAAGAAATGGCAACGTTACGGTAAAATTAATTTGTTCTGAAGGATTTTCTTCAATCTGAGTTGAATACAGAAATAATGTCATAGAAGGCCTCCTGTTTGGCTGCATCCGATGTTCATGATTTTCAATTTGGCCCTGTTGGCACCCCTGCAAATACAGACCAAATCATCCTGTGGAATACAGCATGGCGGATTACATTTTTCATACTATGCATGTTTGGTTTTCGAAATCCTTATCATGCAATAATTGTGTTATACGGTAAAATCATTTAATTTTGTTCGTGGTTTTGGTAAAAAAGACAATTTCGTTGGGACTTGAATTCATAGATTTTAGCATTCCATGTAATAAAACAGGGGTCAAAATTAATGTTTGGTTGGATTTTGTGGTTATGGAAATCCACGAAATCCACGAAATTTAATTCCCCCCGAAAATTAATGATTTTACAGTATGCTGACAAAATACCACTGCCAATGACATTTACCCTATTTGGAACAGATGTCAAAAGTATGCAAGGAAATTATGCTGTCTTTCATGATGTCAACCTATACACATTACTTCATTTGTGAGCCTAAAAGCAACTTTTTCACATTTGTAGGTAATTATATAGAATTAAACAGAATATTGCGTTGAGCTGATGGTTTGTGTTTGGTGTTCTTGTTTAATGTAATGATGTTGTTGATCTTTGTTTCAGGATCTGTTGAAGAGAGGATACAAGAATGCTTGTATTGTAGTGAAAGGTATTGGAGCAGGGAGACTGGTTAGTACTGTTTATTATCAGTCTGTTGACAACAATGGAATGGAACAAAGTTCCGTTGTTTCGTTGAAAAAGAACATTTTGTTGGGACATAACATCAAGGATTTCTTATCTTGACAAATATTGAAGTTTCATGCCAAATTTCATGACAATTTCTCGGCAAGTTCATTTTAATTGCACTTTTAGTGATTTCAGAAATGCTGAAAACGGCTAGGGGAGGTAACAAAATTAATCAACGTTTTGCATCTGTTGTATTTAGATTTCGCGATCATTCTATTTTTAAAAAAATTGTACATCATTCAAGGTGCTTACAGTTATAATTCAGGTATTTCTGCATGTATAGGTTTATATTCTTCAGGAATTAATGCAAAAGAACCGTCCTCTAAAATGCTCGGGATACTGTTTAAATCTATTGATATAGGCGCATAGAACTATAACGTTTCAAACACTCTGTAGCCAATTTGCTATATTAGGTGTAGAATATCATTCGGATTTTTGAATAAATCATCCGTAGGGAGCTAAGGGTGTTTCTGTATTTTCATTAAAAGTGTTTAATCATAATAACTATTCAGTACCCTCGCGATTTCACAACATGGCAAGATGGTGAAAATCAATTTTTGACATTTTGTATTATTTGATCTCGATTGTCAGTAGCTCACAATACACCCAAGTGACAGTGACTTTTAAACTTCCGCCATACTCAAAAGCGGTGAGACACCTTAAACCTAGATAAACATAGTTTACCTGATGGATGAGTTTATGTTTACATCTATTATCATTTAACTTGAACAGACTGTACCTACTTTCCAGAACAACAATATAGTATTACTGTACTGTTTGTTTTGGCGTAATGAAGGTTGGTTATAAGGGGAATCAATCTTGATCCTGTTGTAAACTTGTGTACATTTTGATATACTCCCTTTGATCTCTTTGTAATAGCCCTCTGTACTTTTGTGTCTCTGGATGATTACCACACTTCCTTGGCTAGGTGGTTTTGTGGGGGGAATTGTTTGTCACTATGTTACAACTCTACTACCAGTTGAGGTCTGCTACCTTATACGGTTTATCCCTCTGATATGATCAGTCATTTGATAATTGAACCAATTTTGTATATTTTCAGCCAGCCATTAAAGGAGTGCAACTGGCAGGTGTCAACATAGTAGCCATTACAGATAGGACATATCAAAATGCATCTTCTCGACCTAGTAAACCACGACGTGTGTAGGTAGGTATTACAGATAGGACATATAACAATGCAACTTGTCGACCTAGTAAACCACGACGTGTATAGGTATGTATTACAGATAGAACATATAACAATGCAACTTGTCGACCTAGTAAACCATGACGTGTATAGGTATGTATTACAGATAGGACATATAACAATGCAACTTGTCGACCTAGTAAACCATGACGTGTATAGGTATGTATTACAGATAGAACATATAACAATGCAACTTGTCGACCTAGTAAACCACGACGTGTATAGGTATGTATTACAGATAGAACATATAACAATGCAACTTGTCGACCTAGTTAACCATGACGTGTATAGGTATGTATTACAGATAGAACATATAACAATGCAACTTGTCGACCTAGTAAATCACGACGTGTATAGGTATGTATTACAGATAGAACATATAATAATGCAACTTGTCGACCTAGTAAACCATGACGTGTATAGGTATGTATTACAGATAGGACATATAACAATGCAACTTGTCGACCTAGTAAACCACGACGTGTATAGGTATGTATTACAGATAGGACATATAACAATGCAACTTGTCGACCTAGTAAACCATGACGTGTATAGGTATGTATTACAGATAGGACATATAACAATGCAACTTGTCGACCTAGTAAACCATGACGTGTATAGGTATGTATTACAGATAGGACATATAACAATGCAACTTGTCGACCTAGTAAACCACGACGTGTATAGGTAGGTATTACAGATAGGACATATAACAATGCATCTTGTCGACCTAGTAAACCACGACGTGTGTAGGTAGGCAATCGACAAGCAACAACGATGTAATTTATTAACAGCATATTTGCAATAATATTATATGGAACACATACATGTCGATGGCCTAGAACAAGAAGGTCGTAACTACCAAATCGATATATTGAGAAAACTGTCTGTAATTTAGCCTTTACCTATGGGAAAACACGTTTTTAAAACTTCATTTGGTCAACATGAGTATTTCTGATTTTTATGAAAATGAGCTCATAAGAAGTGCCTTGTGATGCTTATTCTAAATATGTATGAATCTTAAAAGGTGGTTAGTGGCACTTACAACCTTCTAATTCTAAGCCATCGATGTATCCTCTTACTCACATATTTAAGCTGATGTTGCTTCATTGATCTTTTCAGCTTCTAATCTGTTGCAAAAGAACTAGCATTATTTAGCCAGTACCAGATCACTAAGCACTATTGATTTTGAGGCTAGTAGGTCATATGTCAAGGTCGCTGTGATGTTTAACATTTAAGACTATTTGGTTGTTATGGGGGCATACAACTTTTCCAAACATGTTAAATAATGATGTTTACGTTACATGTAACAAAAACAAAATCTATTTCAGGTAACCCTGTAATAAATTGTTCTTTGTTTTTATATGTTTCAGTGTTTCAGCTTTGGTTCAACCCTTGCAGAAAAATAACCCAGTTTGCTTTATTTGAATTTCTTATACATTTTGAGAAAGTAAAATCATGTTAAAAATGTTGATGTTCGTTATTTTGGTTAAAGTTAAACGCCTTTTGTCAATGATCGTTTTAGTTAGATATGACCAATTCGCCTTAAAGCCAGTTTTCATGGACAGAATCTTCAGTACTAACTTGACATACCACTACGGATACAAGGAACCAGCATGCACATTTAGAGTTAAATTAACATCAAATATCAAATGTTCTGGAAAGATAAAAGGGTACTGTACAGCCTGCCATGACCAGAAATCAAACCCAGCTTGTTTACACCATTGCTGAGTTTTCTCAATCCAGACCAGCTTTCTCAAAAGACGAATACAAGATTGTGCAGCACAACTTAAACAATTCTTTTGTCTAACAGAGGTCCTGTCAAAACGGAACCCTGGATTGGAAGCACAAACAAACCCAGGATTTCTATATTCTGCATTATAAACTTAACCAATGTTCTAACTACATCGATAGTATAATTTCATACGATAGAAATACACGTACACTTATTTAACATCAAATATAAAAAGATACATCATATTTCATTGATTTTATTTTATCAAAATGAGAATTATCACGTTGAATATTAAAATACTTATGTTTTATCATGGTAGGGGTAAAAATAAAAAATAACACAATTGTCAATAACGACTGTATCTTCCATTGACTCGCACTAATACCTGGCATCGCTGTTGAAATGATAAAATAAAGTGTGCAAAGAACCTCTTTGGAAGTCCATGCAATTCGCTGATGAATTTAAGGTGAGGCTGTTGTAAATTGCTTGGGCGGTTTTGATACGCCTTCCTTACACGTTCAGCCTACTCATTCCCAGTAGGATTCAGGTCTGATGACTTCGATCGATGTATAATTCAATACGTTTACCCTCTTGATGGCGACGAGCCCAAATTAGACGTGCTCTACGATGTCCAGCGGTTAGTGACAGTCCACAAAATGGTCTGCGTAAACACATTTCACCAAGACTAGCTGCATGTTAACTAATACGTTACATTTCTCATCTTAATGGACGACCATGAAGTCCAACCTATGCTTGTACGTGCTGTTTAACTGTGGTGCATCTCCGGTTGAGCAACTAACTAAGAATGATAAATCTATCTAGTTTCGCGGTTGTGACATTCTGTCGGGGCTGCCTATGGGGTCATTCACACTTCCGATTCGCTTAAATTCGACCATCAGACTTGTGATAGATATTGTTTGTACGTTTATTATTCCTACGACCTGAAAACAAAGATGGACTGACAAGTACGAGACTTCAAAGTTTGTGTAACACACAAATCAGTCGTTTTTAGTAAAAAGTGGTTGACTGGTAAGAGACTTCAACGTATGTATAACACACATTATCCAGTCACTTCCGGCAAAATCGGCCCGATAACAGGGTGCCGTTTATCATTTTCAATAAACCGTCAAGTGGTCATGTGACTTGCAATAAACCGTCACCTCTTAAAGCGGAGTCGCCGGCTGAAACTCTGTACCCGAGGATGAGGTTTTCCTATTTAAAATGAGCTTGGGTCGATCAATAATTGTTCAACGACTTACCTGCGTGTACATGACGTTATCAAGATGTCCGACGTTGTTGTTTTGTCGTGACGTCAGAGAACGAACGTGACGTTACGCACAAATAATGAAAAGGCAAATAAATAGTCCCGACTTTTATTCCCTTTTTAAAGCAGATGTAGTGACCGGATAAATAGAATAATAGGTTAGTGCCGTGGAGTGAGTAAAAGTTTATCCGGCTCGGCTGCGGAAATTATCGGATTCGCCTACGGCTCACCCGATAAATTCCTTCGCCTTGCCAGATAAACTTTCTCATCCACGGCACTAACCTATTATTCTCTATATATTAGTCGTTTTTTTAGTAAAAAGGGGGTCATAATAATGCACACTAATTTTATGTACCTCAGAATGTGATGGTCCTCTCTGAACCAGACCCACATATCTGGCCCACGTGTAATCTATTTCCCGCCAAACACTTATAGCATGTGCGCTACAACTGATTTGGTACCATAATGCATTCATGCACAACAATCACGTGATCGAATTGTAAAAACATCAAAATATTTATAACGGTATCATTTTAGTGTAATTCGACATAGCATTTGTTGAGATATTCAAATTTAAAATCGGTGTATAGTAAGAATGTAACCATATTGGTTATTATGACTTTTTTAAAAACATATTCTTACCCATAACATCTATATACCACATCGTAGCACCTTCAATGACACCAAAATGTATGGATCACTGGAAAGTTTTGCATGCAAAAGCACTGACATAATGATATAGAAGGCCAAAATAATAAAAAATTGGCCAGAACGTAATGCTCGTGACGGTGGATTCACTAGATTGGTTGTTCCATATATATTACAAAAAGTGATGTTGTTAAATGTACCACATATTAACCTGGAGTTTTGATACCTTAACATACTGGTCTTTAACATTAAAAGTACGTATACCAGTGTGCGTTTTATGTAGTTCATTCTATATAGGTTAAATAAAACCCTTGGTGGTACAGCAAGTACTACTTCTTCATTAAATAGTTAAATAATTATTCTTACATAACCAAAAGGACATAGAATGGAATTGAATGTGATTAGCTAAATTCTAAATGTGTCTTTCAATGGGAATTAATTGTTCCCACAAGGATGTCAGTAACGAAATGATGGTGTATTTTTATTGTACTTGTATTATTACCATGCACTACAAAAGCAGATTAAACAAAAACTTGACAACGTAAGCCTTAATTTAAGCCACTTTTTATGCCCCATATCTTTGGCAAATTCACTAAGCTGATGAATTTTCGGCGTTACATGAAACTATTGCACTGTTTAAATCTTGCCTAACCACCATGTAATTTCAAATGATCTGAATAAGGGTACTATAAATTAATCGGGTAATAAGTGTAACACAATGTACCGGTATAATTACCTTATACATATAAGTCTAGAGGAACTAATTCACTTAAAGTTTGTGGGTTAATTAAATATACCTTATATTTCCTTAACCTTAATACTAAGAAATACTTGTTTAACTTTGCATGTAAAGGCTTAAGTAACTCGTGCCAGTATATTCATTACCCAACCAATTTACGCATTCTTATTTTACGCGTAGGTTTATTATTTTATAGAAGACCTATTACCTAATGACCAGTGGTTAAAGGGGTGTTTTAACACATACAATATGAAAGTCAGTTTTATAAAATAACACGTTTAAGAACGTCAAAAAGTTTAAAATATGACCATTGAGCACCATCATTATGTTTAATGTTATTTACTTAGTTAGTTACGTTTGTATGGCATCATTTGAACTAAAATACATGTTTGTTCTTGCTATTACCACACCGTACAACCCGCTAAGTAGATGGCAGGTCCGTTGTGTAAGGCAGTTCCAAGCGCGTTTTTCGTTTTTCTACAAGGATACGTATTTGTTATATTTTGTGTGTTTTTCATTGCCTTCGGGAGTGATCACTTACATGTGACGTTTAAGCGATGAGTAAACAATTGGTACATACAATTTATGTTCCAAGAAATGCCATAAAACTCAAGAAAACAGTCTTTATGTGCGCGTTGTTTGCACAAAAAATGAAATTATCGCCTTTGACGTTGAATACTCGACTTAATTCGTGGTTTGGAACAATTCGAAATCATCGGATAATAACTTCAATCCTTCCTCAATAAATCTGTCGTTTTAGTTTCGTGAAATGTACATTTTCTGTGAAGATACAATTTTTTAATTCAACGAGGTATCCAAAAATGCTAAAGAAGCTGTCAGTTCCGATTTTCGAATACTAACGTTTAGGACAGTTCGCAATATTTCAATGCTAACGTAGAGACAGGTCAATACTAACTACGACGGCAGTGACTCATATTACTCTATAGGGATATTTGACTCCTAAGAACTGATTCAGGTATACCCAGTTCAACCTATATATTTAAACATAGTTAACCTGCCGGACGATAGTATTATATACAACCGTTCTCAAAGGACTGTGTGCATTTCACTTCAGTGTAGATACTCTTTTACCATTATCTCACTCTATTATGGTATTTTCAAAAGCCAATGTGACATTCACTGTGGGAGCGTGATAGAATGATCCTATTGCTTGGATTAACTGACTTTATACGTTCTGTGTATGTCGCCTGTGTTGGTTGCTAAGCGCTGCCTATGATTATGTATCGCTTCAAAGTGACTGCTCATAACAGTTTTAATTTCCATACATAGGATAAACCTACTTAACACATCTGTCATTTTCGTTTTAAACATTGACAAGAAAGGTATACTAGCCAGCAATTGTTATTGGTGTGTCTTGGGATGCCAATGATTAAAGCACACTGCACAAAACCAAAAACAGCTAAGCATTTTTATTTCTAAATTTACATACGCTGTAACACGCACAACGGCGTCTACAAGGATGAGTTTTAGCAGAACAATCAGCATTCACTCAAATTCAAGCCAGACGTAAAACAATGACGAAATGCGTTTTAGATGGCGACAGTGATACGACTTTCCCAAAGAACTTGGTTCGATATAGACTGGACTGCAACTCCCAATAGTATCCCAGAATAACACCAGTAGTTGATTAAATAATTTAAATAACTATTTATTTGTCACGGTATCAAGGGATAAGCAATCGGATCTAGACTAGCTGTTAATAATACAATACAATACAAAGTTTATTCGGGCATAAAATAGCATTTCGCGTATTTATAGCCAACATATATACATTTACATAATAAGCATGTGTGATCAATATTAACAGTATTAACAAAGATATGGATAAAGTACATTGATACAGGTTTACAGAGAAGTTCATGAAAGTTCAAAAATAAGAAAAATCAAATGCGTGATTAGTTCAAAAGTCAGAAATTAAATAAAATGTCAAGGGTTCGTGTTTCTGATTTTGAAAGCTATATATAAGTATTTTGCTACATTGTTTAGAATTTTGCTAGAGTTTGAGTTCATTAGATTGGTAAATTTTTGCAAGGTCGGCCAATGACAGAAATAAGATGTTAAGTATTTTCGTCTTAAGTTGTTATATTTTGGACATACTAAAAGAAAATGATATTCGTTTTCAATTACATGCATATTACAGTTTTGGCAGTATCTATCTGTTCTTGGTATATTTGTATGCCTACCTCTTTCGATAGCCAGATCATGTGACGAGAGTCTAAATTTTGAAAGTGCAATTTTGTATTTATCAATATTTACGCATGTAAGATATTTTTCTAGGGTTATTGTTTCTTTAAATCTACAGTATGTTGATAATCTATTTGAGTTATTTATATTATGGTGCCAGTTTTGGTAGTATGTGTCAATTATTCTTTGTCTTATTATTCCGAAATTTACGTACAATTCATTTTGCTGTATCCATAAATCTGGCATTCCTATTTCATCTAGAATACGTTTTAATAGTTTTTAATAGTATATCTTGGTTGTTTATTATTCCATCGATTTTGCCGTGAAATGTACCCCCAAATTTAGCGCCACTGTTTCTAAAGATTGGTAAATACATTATTTATGTTTTACACCCTTTTCATGCGACAAATACTTCTTAAAACTTACATTGCAACCTAAGGTGCTATTTATGAAAACTTCCGAACATGTTTTACCGCCCGTTAATTAGGTCAAATAAATAAATAGTTTACTGCGTTATTCACACAAGATATTTTAGGTGTTTAAAGGTTATAAACCGACATTATGCGATTATTTGCTTCTAGATGAACAAATACAGATTCGTATATAAATTTATTAGGTCGGTCAAGCCAAACAAAATGCGCTTTTAAGAGTTTTCTCATATACAATTTGCAATATACCAACTGGAGTTTAGTCCCTTTAAAGTCCGTCAGTGTAAAGTGTGCACACAGCTCACAGAGACAATTTCATGCTTTTCGCGTGTAGTATTAATATCTGGCATAGGGGCATGTTGTGAGACATTTTCATCACATTTAAATAGACATCATGGTAACAAGCAGTGGCATGTTTTATGAAGACCCTCAGACTCCCTAACCAGTGTTGACTATTCACTTACTCTGCTGACATAATTCGATTGTTAACTCTAGGCTTGGTTATCAACGATTTTGGCGTACTTGAACGATTCCATTACTGAATTCGACGTTTCTTGGAGGCACCCTTTCTTTCATAATGTATCGAACATTTGACATTAAGCGAGCGTGAGATGTAGTTCATTTTATATAGGTCAAAACTGATGCCCTTGGTTTTAATGCAAATACTTATTCTTTATTTAAACGTAAATACCAATTCTTACGGTGCAAAAGGGAATGTGTACGAGGGTCATTCAATATATAATGCAAACTAACTTTTATCTCTCAAACGCGTCAAGAGAATTCTATGAAATTTTGCATACTGAACATTTATTGCATTTTCGGTTTGGTCAGAAAAAAAAGGACCTTTACGTCGATGACGTCATCAGCGCGTGCCTTTCTTCGACGTCACTCAACGCAACATGGACACGGTAACGTCACAAGAAAAACAAAGTTTTCAAAAATCGAGCGTCGCCGAAACATAAGTGAATCGATTTTTTCTTGCCTAACCAGAGACTGGTGTCAAAATGTACCCTTCTATATTCCAAAGAGACGAAGATATTAAATGAAAATACGACCTACAAAATTACAATTAATGAATACCACCTTACAGGACGGAATATCGGCGTAACGGAGCCATACATAGCAGAAAAATGACATATTGTTTTTAAAACAAACACAATATTTACATGCGAAGAAATAGCCTAGTAATCGAGGAGTAGTTTAGGCCCTTTTCATTTGAATTTGCCGCACAGATTAGAATTGACAAGGGTTTCGCTCGGAAGATGTCCCATCTTTTGACGTCAGAACAGACGTAACGTCGCATCAAAATCGATACCGGCTTACTTTAGCGTTTCGGTGTGGCTAAACGAAACATTGTATTTATACTTTGATCTACAGATGAGATGTAGATAAGATCTCATCACTCGGAAACAAGACGACAATTACATAAGAATTCGAGTTGCTAATTTAAATTTGAATGAATACATAGGAGTACGCCGTGGCCAAGTCGTTTGAAGTGCATGTGCGAAGTTGCCTAGCAACGGGTATAGAATGCCTGTCGAAAGGATCAAAGTCGGTCATTGACCCCATGAAAGGTTGTTGTAAATGATTATGTCTGTGTTTAAATGATTAATAGTATTTGTAGAAAGATATTTGTTAGTTTGCATTATATATTGAATGACCCTCGTATTTTAATGGAAATGGTGCTTACAAGAATGTCACGTATTTTTATTGCGCTTGTTTTATTGCCGTGCACTAAACGTACACTCAAATCAAACAAAAGCGTACATTGAATATGACGGTTTTCCAACACTTTAGCTCCATACTGATTGGCTAGCTTCTGATATACATGTATATGATCTATTTAAAAATAAGCAACGGTATATGCATTCATTCCTAGTAGGTAAATTCAATAAAATTAAGCATTTTTCTTTTTCCAAGTTATTTATAGAGCCTTTTATTATTATTATAAAAGTAATGTCTTGTTTCTGCTCTACATATCAAATGTGACTAATCATTACGTACTTTAAATGACATTTATTGAAAGAGACCTATAAATTAAGGATAATTAGTGAATCCAGTAAACCGGTATGCACTATACACTAAGTCTAACAAATTCACTTCTAATCTGTGGGTTAATGAAGTAAATCATATCATCATTAACCTATATGCTAGTGGTTATATGTAAGTGTTTTTCTAAGCATGCATTAGCTGAACTAGTACCCGCACAGTACGTACTCAAACAAGTTACGAATTGTTAGGCTTGTTGTATAACGACTGAATAATCCCTAAAACCGAAGGTTTATTATATAGCTGCCTTAGAATGAGAAGGTCGTAAATTCAAAATCAATGTTTTGAAAAAAACACACGACAAAACTGTCAGAAATTTACTCTTTAATTATGGTAGAACAAGCTGTTTCTAGTTCAGTTTGGTCAACATGACAAGTTCCGATTTTCATGAAAATGGGCTCATCAGACTTATAAGGTCGTAAGTAGTAGTTACGACCTTCTCATTTTAAGCCACCAATATATAGTTATTGAATTTTATATTGATTATTTTAGTCAAGTTTTATCATTACATCTTTAGAACGTCAATGTTTAAATCCTTTTCTCGCAATAATATGTTTTAAATGTTTTTTCTGAAGATACGGTAGTATTCCGAATCAAAGTACTGAACGTTAAGTATGGAACGGATGCTGTATGCTATACGGCGCAATGAGGATCTTCAATGAGTGCTTATTCCTTACCATTTTAATTAAGCTAGATGACAAAACAATATGACACGAGGCTTTGTGGAAAAAGTGTTCGAGGTGTTCAGGAGGGAAAAACGTTTTGAAGTGCCTGCAGTATATGCTAATTTTGTTTTCTATGCTCAGATGTTTCTCGTGAAAGCGGCCTTTCCTGTTCGTATTGTTTTCTTTAATTTGTTAATTTCCTTAACTTCCCCTCTCCGATAGGTGTTCTCTTCGTGAATTCGTACACGTTATTTGACATTACTTTATTGGTTTAGGATAAATACATTTGATTATTTATGCTTCCTTTTTACTTTCAAATACATGTACCATATTTCCGCGTTTCAACATTTACTACTAATCTAACGTTTTGCGAACCTTTATTGCGAAACTGACAACATTAATATGTTTCCTTCTTGAATGATCAATCGAAATCATCAAATTGAATCGTTTGTCGTTTCGATAAGTGATCACTTCAACGCACAGATTTCAATTTGACGTACAATTTTTCTATATCTGCGTTTTGTGCTTTGCTGTTTCTGATGAAAGCTGTATTCCCTATTAGATTCATAATTATCCCTTTACTTAAAATATATCATCATTGTCCAAATAATATATCTAATATACAAGGAAGTCTTGATATCTAAACTCCATTATATCAGAAAATGCCATATTGCGATTATAATGATTGGAGGATGCTTCTATAAATACTGGAATGATATAAGTCAATTTATAGCTGGACAGGAAATAAGTTACATTTGCAGTAATTGCCGTCTGACAGGACAATTAGTTGAGTGCGTATTCTGTGAAGAGTCTTGCGGAAGTAGACAATGCTATTCATTTTCAAAGGAAATGTTTTAATATAAGAGCCACTCAAAGTACTTTATATTCTTGTTTGATACATCGAAGGCATACTCCAAACAATTCAATGTCCAGACGATATTACCAGTAGCATATTTCCAGTGAATCATTAAACGCTTATATTCTGTTCTGGTCTTTGTAATTCATCACGAACATCTGTTAGACTCCGGAAACTGTCTGGAACAGGTATGGTCTGTGGCGTTTGTAACACGTACAGTGAAAGTAAATTCATAGATATTTGTGAAAAGGGAATCACCGTTTTGTGAAACTCACGGAGCAATGTGAAACATTTGCAGTCTTTGATTTAAAGCAATGGTGATCCAATATACTCATATAGATAACTATTTATATAGAAAGTATCGACTTTACTAGTCGGGGATGTACATGTTCTAGAGCACGAAAAAATTAACCTGGTCATTTATGCATGAATATGTTACAAACTTATTGCTAGGATTTTGCATCTTCAAATGGAAGCGGAGTATTGTTGGTAATTTTGATATAGTGCCATATATTTAGCAAGTAAAAGCTACAAAACAAATCAGACCGGAAATACAGCGCTGAACAGGAATAGTTGAACAATAAGATCACACAAAGGGACACATAACGATAGACGAACTGACCACAAGTACACCACACAGAACTGTGGCGTGTTCAGCTAGCCTAGCTCTCGGCTAGATCTAGCTGTCCTCGCTCATGAACGACAAGATAGATCGAGATCTCGGCGAGGGCTAGCCTAGTCTAGCTAGTCTGGATTACCTGCCCCTTGTCACTTCGTTGGGTCAGGCACACGTTATTAATGGCTGCGCCCAGTACCAAACTATAAACAATGTAGGTTGAGTGATTTTTTGATTAAGAAGTTCAAATTTTAAAGATGTGTTTGGTTAAGCATACATAACATGCCAGTAATATTGAATCTTCTTGGTTTTCACGGTAAACCTCAATATTTGGTGATATATGTCTACAGTACATTTCGGATAATACGGAATTTCGGATACTATTTTGTATCTCGTTGCTGAAGCATTGTTTGTTTGGTGCTACAAGTGTTTAAGAAGTTCAAATTTTAAAGATGAGTTTGGTTAAGCATACATAACATGCCAGTAATATTGAATCTTCTTGGTTTTCACGGTAAACCTCAATATTTGGTGATATATGTCTACAGTACATTTCGGATAATACGGAATTTCGGATACTATTTTGTATCTCGTTGCTGAAGCATTGTTTGTTTGGTGCTACAAGTGTTTCAAAACTATTTGTATCAAGTATGAACAACTGTACAGTTCAGGGTCCATTTAGCCTTGCAACTGTTTGATATTTCCATACTTTTCAGAGTATCATCAGAGATTCTGATCGATCACAGATACAAAACCAGTAGGCGTTCAGAATGAGAGGCGGGTCCATGAGAGGATTCTAGCAATGTTTTGTGTAGATCGCATGTACAGTAAAAGTTGTCAAAGTCCTCTTACTAATCCTACTGTTTTGTGTTGGTATATAACAAGAGATGATGTTTCTAAGGTTTATTTAGTAAAACTGCCTAACGTACACAGTAATATCCAAGTGGTCTGTTACAATGGGCAGTATGTGTTAGTTGTAGCATTACAAGTACTAAGCTCTGCTTGGTTAGCAAGCTAAGGGTAATGAAACACCTACTACTATTAAAACAAGCAAGATGTTTGCAATTGTCAGTCGGTTAGTGAGCAGTACAAGGTGTGAGTTTTGAGATTGCTGCATTTTTCCATCCTATGATATATGATAATTAGTAGCACTTTAGTCCAAAGCTGGCAACAATGAGTTGGGTGGTACCCAATGCGACCCCTGCTTCTAGCAGATAATACTTCAAATTCTGTCTGTGTATTATATTGTATACTGATGACAGATTAGAAGGGGGACCAGTAACCATGGACAGTTCATAATAGGGGTGCAAGAATATGACATAACCAGTTTTGCAATATATAGCAATACAGTGAAATAATGAAAAACACAATAAAACTAAATCCATTAACTCAGGTTTTAACCCATTACCATTGTACAAGGTAGTTTATTCATATAGTGTAATAACCAGTAGATGGCTTATTAGTACCAACAGGCAGCTGTCAAATTTACACACAGTACCAATATAGGTTTATCGGAAAACTGCAAATATTCTTATGATTTGTTATTCTAAAGGATGAATCAGTCTTTGTTGGTTAAAAAACACAAAACGTTTAGTCAGCATTTATTTACTTAAATGGATCATTATACGCTCAATTATTGAAGAAAATATCACAGTACATAATGGCCCGACCCTGTATCGCAATACACTGGTTTATTGTTGTACCACTAGAATTGATACAGGGTCACTCAAATAGAATTTGAAAGACTCTTGATTGATATAAAAAGGAAAACTGACTGAACTATTATTTTCAAATTGGTCTATGCATACAACTCTATCTTTATTATTGGCTATTTTATTTTAAATTGAATTATGCCACATGATACAATATGGTTGAAAAAAATTCTACATTGTAGAAAAATATTAGTGTCAAACATCATGAGGAACTAGTTTAAGTTGGCATCACCCACAAATTAATTCATGAAAACTGAGTTTATAAAGAGGCTTGTTTTATTTACAATAACACATTTTTGCATTTTTCAGTCTGTGATGTTAACTTTTTGAACAAGTTAGCCAGAAGAGCTATAGTCTCCCAAATTTTGATAGCCTGAGCTATTTGTAATAGTCTGAAGCCCTAATAACCAATTAATAGATTGAAAAGATTTAAATTGATTCAGATTCAAGCTTAACCACTATTATTAGTCTTAGGCTATCATTAACACTGATTAAATACCTGTTCTAAGAATATAACATGTCAAGTGTTAGTTATAACATTCTAAAAAAGTCTAAAATAATAACTGAATAAATCATGACCATTTGGCATATCAATTCTTTGTAACATAATTTGACTTAATTTATCACAAATTATCAATACCTTGTTACTCAAAATTCCATTTTAAAAACTGCTCAACTACTAAAATAGATTTGCTTAAAAATACCCAGATCAGAGATTTCAGACAAATCCTTTAGAGGAAATGAAGTAAATTCAATACAATGTACTAGTTTTTATCATCACTGCCCTTTGTTATAGTATATTTTCATGTTTCATTGGTGGAAAACAAGTATGAATCTGCTAATCAGTATTATTTGATATGCCACTTACTAACAATACCTGACCCCAGGTTATACAAATCAAGCATTATTAATATCAAGCATTTAATCTGCCTTGCTCACATTGTTTATGCAACACATATTTAAAAGTCAAGGTACATGCTTTGATAAATGAACAGAGTGGAAATTAACAACACCAAGCCATTATAAATAATACATGTACAGCAATCTTTATCACACAACATTACTGTTTTTAATCAGTGACTGTTTTCATGCTGCAAAGAACTATTATAAAGAATTCCATAACTTAAGTGTTTTTCCTATTTTCCTGTAGGTAGAACAACGACCAGTAGAACTTCAGCAAGAATGGGTTCTTCCACAAAACACCAGGTTTTCAAGTATGTCACACCATTTAAAGTTACATAAACTGCAAAGTTACATAAAATGCAGAAATCTGTGTTGCTAAGCACATTGCCTTTATTAAATCATTCTGATTACTGAGGTTCTATATCATACAACAGTTCTAAAAGAATCTCTCCTTTAATGGTGATGTCATTATTTTACTGGCAAGTTCACTGGTCAACACTGGAGGTCACTGAAATAACAGAAAAAACATACTAGTTAGCAAATGCTTCTTTTAAAAAAGAAATGACTCTTAGTTAAAAATGTTTACACAGGCTACCTCACCCGGTGAATCACAAACTTAAAAATATGTCAAGTTTACCAACTGTATGATTGACAACTAACAAAGTAATTAAATATGAAATTCACAAGTTTACAATTTTCCATAAAGTTTCCTGGGTTTCTACAAATAGCCAGTACACCCCAACTTCTTGTTTATGTTGTTAGTAACCTGCAACTAACCCACTAGAAACAGAGTTGGTTGGCAAAAATTGCCAGTGTCAGTCCTGTCAGCACTTGAACCACCAACGATTGATACACAAGCTTGTGGCTCTATTGAATGAGCTAGGCAGGTCACTGAGTTGTCAAAAAAAAATTTCTGTAATATTGCTATACTTATACACACCAGCAAGTCCAGCATGTCTGGCTTTGACTTTGGGCTGTTGTGGTGTGGTTCCAGGAGATACTATTCTTTTATGTTACTCATTTTGCTGGTGTTTTAACTCTACAAGGGCTACTATAGGAATGACCTGGACTGGTTCTATACATTATAATCTGGAAACTAGCCATTCTTTCTTGCTTCTTTCCAGGGATGATTTTCTGAAATGTAAATTGTGTTTTATTTATTTATACATGTGTATATATAGTTTTGAACGACAGACGTTTCGATGAAAAATATTTACATACAGTGCTGTATCGTTTTGATGTCGAAGAAATCTTGAATTGGACGTTTGGTATGATTTTTTTGAAAATTAAGTTCTTTATCCGAAATTGAAGTAATGACTGTTCTATCCGAATTCATTTCCACTTCATTGATAAGTCAGATTATGAGAATCCGTCCGATTATCGTGTAAAGAATACGTTAAATCAATACAATGACATGGTATTTCGAATGAAAAACGCTGGTTTTCTATATGATCAATATTTTAAAAAAATCACTTACCTCATATAGTACATTGTATTCCGCCATTATTGACGGTTGCCTGACGTACTAAAATACTATAGTACGACGGGAACCAGACTATAGTCTAGCAAGCTAGCAATGTAGGAGGGATTTGACTAAGATACGAAAGGAGAATTTTTGGCGCAACGAGGCGAAACGAGGATTAAAATTTAATATTGTATGAATTCTAGTTATTATTGGCACAGATATGTATTTAGTACATATCTGTGTTATTGGTAACAAATATTAATTCCAAATAAATAAGTTGTGTATTTGTTGTAAACTTGTGTACATTTTGATATACTCCCTTTGATCTCTTTGTAATAGTCCTCTGTACTCCTTTGTCTCTGGATGATTACCACACTTCCTTGACTAGGTGGTTTTGTGGGGGAATTGTTTGTCACTATATTACAACTCTACTATCAATTGAGGTGCGCTACATACACTTTATCCCTATGATACGACCAGTCAATTGATAATTGAACCAATTTTGTATATTTTCAGCCAGCCATTAAAGGAGTGCAACTGGCAGGTGTCAACATAGTAGCCATTACAAATAGGACATACAACAATGCATCTTGTCGACCTAGTAAACCACGACGTGTATAGGTAGGTATTACAGATAGGACATATAACAATGCAACTTGTCGACCTAGTAAACCACGACGTGTATAGGTAGGTATTACAGATAGGACATATAACAATGCATCTTGTCGACCTAGTAAACCACAGCGTGTGCAGGTATCCATTACATATAGGACATATAACAATGCATCTTGTCGACCTAGTAAACCACAACGCGTATAGGTAGCCATTACAGATAGGACATATAACAATGCAACCTGTCGACCTTGTAAACCAAGACGTGTATAGGTAGGTAAGCAAATGACGAGCAACAACAATGTAATTTATTAACAGCTTATTTGCAATAATATTATATGGAACACATACATGTCGATGGCTTATAACAAGAAAGTCGTAATTACCAAATTGATATATTGAGAAAACTGTCTGTAATTTAGCCTTTACCTATGAGAAAACACGTTTTTAAAACTTCATTTTTGTCAACATGACAATTTCAGATTTTTATTAAAATGGGCTCATAAGAAGTGCCTTGTGATGCTTATTCTAAATATGTATGAATCTTAAAAGGTCACTTACGACCTTCTAATTCTAAGCCATCGATGTATCCCCTCCATTACTCACATATTTGAGCTCATGTTGCTTCTTTGAACTTTTCAGCTTCTAATCTGTTACAAAAGAACTATCATTATCTAGCCAGTTCCAGATCACTAAGCACTATTGATTTTAAGGCTTGTAGGTCAAATGTCAAGGTCGCTGTGATGTTTACCGTTTAAGACTATTTTGTCGTTATGGGGACATTCAACTATTTCAAACTTGTTTATGTTATTCCAAAAGCGGGCAGCACGCGTTATTCTTGACGTTCAAGACTTTGACATTCCCTCTGACGTTTTGTTCAATTGACTTCAGTGGATGAAATTTGACAAAAGAGTTAAATATAAAAAATCAATTCTCGTGTACAAACCACTCAATGACGAAAAATTTCATGCAACAAAACTTCACAAAACTAAACCAAGTTCATTCATGTAATCTCAGATCCGTAACCAATGAAGAACTATATGTACAATCACCAAATTTTGAATTCTCCAGAAAATCTCTCTACTCAGGACCAAAACTATGGAATGAAATGCCAAAAGCAGTACAAGAATCAGACTCAAGAAATAAGTTCCAAAATACATACATTAAATGGCAATACCCATAAACAAACATTGACATAAAACACGACTCATCCTGTTAATAAATCATACCCTTGTAGCTATTACTTAGGTAATTATATTTGTATACGTTTTTCATATAATGTACCCTTTATATTTAATGTATATATGTTGAGGCCCATATGGAAGATTGCATTATTGTAAATATGTTAGCTTCGTAAAATAAAGACTTTACTATGTTACATATAACCAAACCTAAATCTATATGAGGTAACCCTGTAATTAATTTTTTTGGTTTTGAATATTTAAGTGTTGCAGCTTTGGTTCAACGCTTGCAGAAAAATAATCCAGTTCGCTTTATTTGAATTTCTTATACATTTTGAGAAAGTAAAATCATGTTAAAAATGTTGATGTTTATTATATTGGTTAAAGTTAAACACCATTTTTCAATGATTGTTTTAGTTAGATATGGCGGCCAATTCACCTTAAAACCAGTTTTCATGGACAGAATCTTTTGTACTAACTTGACATACCACTACTGGTACGAGGAACCAGCGTACACATTAAGAGTAAAATTTGCATCCAATATCAAATGTTCAGGAAAGATAAAACGGTTTGGCCTGCATGACCAGAAAACAAACCCATGTTGTTTTCACCATTGCTGATATGTCTCAATGCAGACCTGAGTTGTCTCAATGCTGACTTCAGTTGTCTCAATGTGAACCTGAGTTGTCTCAATGCGGACCTGAGTTGTCTCAATGCGGACCTGAGTTGTCTCAATGCGGACCTGAGTTGTCTAAATGCGGAATCAATGCGGACCTGAGTTGTCTCAATGCAGACCTGAGTTGTCTCAATGCGGATCTGAGTAGTCTCAATGCGGACTTTTGTTGTCTCAATGTGGACCTGAGTTGTCACAATGCGGACCAGCTTTCTCAAAGGACGAAGACAAGATTGTGCATCAGAGGTCCTGTCAAAACGGAACCCTGGATTGGAAGCACAAACATATCCAGGATTTCTATATTCTGCATTATATATAACTATATTGGTTCAGGAGAGAAAAACAAACAACACTTATTTTGAAACTTATTCCAACCCATTATATTTATATACCACATTGTGCGACATTCAGTGACACAAACATTTATGGATCACTGGAAAGTTTTGTATGCAATATAGCACTGACATAATTATATAGAACGCCAAGATGATAATATTATTTTTTTGGTCAGAACGTAATGCACGTGACGGTGGATTCACTAGATTGGTTGTTCCATATACATGAATGTTACAAAAAGTGATGTGTTTAAATGTACCATATATTAACTTGGAGTTTTGATGCATACACATACTGGTCTTTGGCATTAAAATTACGTATACAAGTGTGCATGAAATGTAGTTCATTCTATATAGGTTAAATAAAACCCTTGGTGGTACAGTAAGTACAACTTCTTCATTAAATAGTTTTAAAAATACTAATTCTTACATTACCAAAGGGAAATAGAACAGAATTAAATGTGATTAGTTAAATTCTAAATGTGTCTTTCATGAATGGGAGTTAATTGTTCTCACAAGGATGTCAGTATCGAAATGATGGTGTAGTTTTATTGCACTTGTATTATTATCATGCACTACAAAAGCAAATTAAACAAAAACTTCACAACGTAAGCCTTAATTTAAAAGTACAAAAAGTGTACTCTTAAACATCCACATCCTCCTATAACTGTGAGTTTATGGTTCTGTGATAATTTGGTTTAGTAATAACGTGAAAACTGGAAGTTATCCAGTTCAAGTATACGGGGTCCCGGGGCTTTACCCCGGGAAAATTTTCGAATCAATGGATCAATCTGGTGCATTCTAGGCGTTCCTAGATACCTTATTTGGTATGAAAAAGGACCTAAATACAGGGCATTTAAGTTCTTACATTAAAGTGCTTGCAAAAATGTTTAAATTGCTTGATTTTGAGATTAAAGCTTAATGTGAAAACGTTTGTTGCAAAGGCTTTATATGTAAATGACGGTGGCAAAGGCTTTATATATAAATGACAACCTTTCAAAGTCGTTTAGGAGGTTTGGGGGACGTTTACAGTACAATTTATGTCACGAGGGTATTGAAACAAATGGTGTTGACATATTTTGATACAAGGAAGTTATTTTTGCGAGCAAAAAAAATTGTATACGTTTTCACCAAGAACTGAAGGCAAATTGCCTATAACGAGATATATTAGGTCGTAAATTATACTTTTTGTCTGAATTATTGCCCCCCCCCCCCTGTCCAGACATTGGGGGGACCTGGCCCCCCTGCTCCTACGCCCATGTAGGTTCATTATACACTGAGCGGCAATGAAAACGCAACACTTTTAAACTTGAATATTTCTGTAATCTGTCAACTTATAAACTTGAAATTTTGTATGCTCACTTCAATTTATATTATCTACATAATTCAGCTTTTTTCCGTGAAAATACTTTAAGAATCACTCGTCCATAGCGGAATAGCCATAAACCGTACTTTTCCGCGTGCTGATAGGTGGCTAGAGATTTGCTCGCATATTATGCAAGCATTTTGAAGAATATGGATGGATTAGTCGGAAAAACAAAATAACTAGTAGAAAACATGGTGCATATGTCAAAGGCAGACTCTGAAAGATCGGTCGTTATGCTCAATTGTGGGGTATCCGTACTAAAAATCAAAGTTTCGTTGATTTAAATTAGCGAAGTCATTATTTCATTTATTTAACACAAGTTTGAATACATATACACCTGTTAAAAAAGCTAAATAATGCATTAAAAATTCATAGGATGCAAGAAAAATGTTCAAGTCAAGTGCGATAACTCTTTTTTAATTAATCACCAAACTTTTACCCTAAATTGTATGACTGGATATTACTGAACTAGTCTACATGCTCAAGTTATGATGTTCATTAATATTTAGATGTAAATTGTGTTTCGAAAATTGAGCACGCAATTCAAAAGCGTATTTTTGCTCCATTGAGTGCAATAATCAGTATTAAAAGAATAGCTAAAGCGTTCTTGCAATTTATTTCCAGTTACAAATGGTGATACTATCACCATCCTTGGGTTAAATATAATTCATTTTTATTAATCTAAAAACGAGCAGTTTCGAATATGCGTTTAGAGGTGCAATATTCGAAGCAGTGTTATAAAGAAACTGGCAATTTAATTATTTAATCATTTTATTACTCCAAGATTATCTCCCTTTGACCATAGAAAATACACCATGGATAAAATAGACGATGTTATTTTAGTGGTAGTGCGCGAAATAGTGTGTAGGCCCCTTAAAAGTACCCGCACTTCACATATCCCTTCTGCAACAACGGAACAACATCCCTCTAGCATTCAATGAACGTTTCATAAGATTAATACGTCGTAGTTGCACACGATGAATCGCTCCTGACGGTTGTTAAAACATGCGACTTTCTGTTTTATATTGACCATAAAACAACTGGTAAAAAACTATGTTCCTAAACAAATTTATCTGATTCGAAGTGGTACATATTCATGTGTTACTTGCATATATCTATTCTATGACAAAATTTCGCGATGCTCACATACTTATCAAATGTGTTATGCTGTACTATGTAAGTGTTGCGTTTTCATTGCCGCTCAGTGTACAGCAGAAGAACTATTCCCTACTGACAAGGGATTAAAGGGGTGTGTTTATCACATACAAATGTGAAAGTCAGTTTTATAAAATAACACATTTTAGAACGTCAAAAAGTTTAACATATGACCATTGAGCACCATCATTATGTTTAATATATTTACTCATTTACGTTTATTCGGCATCATTTGAACTAAAACTCATGTTCAACTTTGTTCTTGTTATAACTAGCGAATGTTTTTTTTAATTTTCGGGCATGCCTACAAGGTAGGTCGAACGATATCCAATAAAACATTGCCCAGATACGCAAGGCCAATTTACGTCAGTTATAAAAAATAATATTCGGCCTTGAAATAACACTTAGAAGAGTTTCTCAGCTATCATCCAATTATTTCCGTTCTCTTATATTCGTCGAAGAATTGAGACAGTTATCAAAATAAAATAAGACAAATAGTAAATGGCACATATAGACAAATCTTCAAAAAGGTTTGGGAATTTTCGTCTTACTATTTATAGAATGATGTTTTATTGTTCCTTTGCTATACATCTGATGTGTTTTATTCTGCTATGAAGGATAATATATTTAGTTCTTAGATAAACCGGTCTTCTAGGGCTACATGAACGAGCAACCACGAATATAAGTTATTTTAGTTTTTGATATTTTGTAATGAAACAGAAGATGCCCAGCTTCAGAAGCATCCCTCCGAAGTTAAGCATTATACGACATGATGGATGCACACGACAAACTTTTGTATAAGCACAGAACAACATGATTAATACACACAACATAATGACAAACACACATAACGAAATGGTGTATGCAGATCACAAACAGTTTTAGTACATCACGGTTGGTAAATGCACATAACAGTTTGACATATGCACATGGCAGCATAGTTTATCTACCGGACAACCTATTAAATACACATAACACAATGACAACTGCACATAAAATAAAACACAACAAAATGTCGTTTGTACAGAACAAGTTAGTAAAAGTACATATCATAATGACGAATGCACAGAAAGAACTGGTGTTTGCACAAGACAATATGTATTAGGCACAGAACGATTTGGCAAATGCTCATAATGATGGTAGCACAGAACAAATTAGTAAATGCGCACAGCAAACTGATTGGTACCAACAGAAGGCAGCTGTGGTGTTCCAAACAACCGGATGAGCCACGTTTTGCATTGCATATTATTGGTTCAGTGCTGTTCAGTGTCTTTTTATAGTCCTGCGATGTCATAACAAGTCCGGCTTGATAGGACATTTCCTATTGAAGACTGGTATATACAATTCAGATCACCCTGTCCAGATGGTAAAACACGCAGTACTTCACTGAATTGACGTATTGGTTTTTAGAACACTGATCCAAGTCTGTCGATAAATGTCAGATCGTTAGAAGAATTACATCACAAAAACAGTAAAAAAGCATCACACTTGCACACTATGGGTGCAATTATAGGTTGGCCGTTAAGTGTTATTTGCACTTATAAAAGTCAACATAGTACAAAAATGTCGATCAGTGGGAAGTGTTTTTTTCTTAAAATGAATGTTACGAAAATAAATCGTAATTAACCTCAGTGTTTTCATTATGCCATGCACAGATTTATCCCGGTCTGTAATATATTACATGTATCACTAAAGTCGATTCAATAAGTAATACTAATTAGGGAACAATGTCATTCGAAATAATAGCGGTGAATAGGCCTACCGTTAACTCAGGTATACCCAGTTAAACCTAGATGTTTAAACATAGTTTACCTGTCCGACGATAGTACATGTATATATACAACCATTCTCATTTGACTTTGAAAGGACTGTAAAGCAGTTGTTATAAGCAAAGTCATTCCGCATTTCACTTCAGTGTAGATACTCTTTTGCTATTAGCTCACTCTATTATGGTAATACGGTATTTTCAAAAGCCAGTAAGACATTCACTGTTAGAACTTGATAAAATGATCCTGTTTTTGGATTAACTGACTACTTACGTTCTGTGTATGTCGCTTGTATTGGTTGCTAAGCGCTGCCTCTGGTTATGTATCGCTTCAAAGTGACTGCGCATAACAGTTTTAATTTACATACATAACTACTTAACACATCGGTCATTTTCGTTTCAAACATTGACAAGAAAGGTTAACTAACCAGCAACAATTATTCAAGTGTCTTGAGGTGCCAATGATTAAAGCACACTGCACAAAACCACAAACAGCGAAGCATTTTTATTTCTAAATTTACACACGCTGTAACACGCACAATTGCGTCAACAAGGGCGAGATTTAGCAGAACAATCAGCAATCATTCAAATTCAAGCCAGACGTAAAACAATGACGAAATGCATTTTAGATGGCTACAGTGATACGACGTTTCCAAAGAACTCGTTAGAAATAGACTGGACGGTAATTCCCAATAGTAACCCAGAATAACGCCAGTAATTGATTAAATAATTTAAATAACTATTTATTTGTCACGGTTCCAAGAGATAAGCAATCGGATCTAGCCTAGCTGTTCACAGTGTATCTTGGTTGTTAATTGTTCCATTGATTTTACCATGAAATTCACTCCCAAATTTAGCGCCACAGTTTCTAAAGATTGGTAAATATATTATTTATGTTATAAACCCTTTTCATGCGACAAATACTTCTTAAAACTTAAATTGCGACCCAAGGTGCTATTACTGAAATCTTCCGAACATGTTTTACCGCCTTTTAATTAGGTCACGACTTTTCTCGGTATTAATACACTACTATACGCTGTAACAACGTTTAATATATATAGTATTGCGTAAGTCACGTAATAGATTTTAGGGGTTTAAAAGGTAGTAAACCGACGTTATGTGATTATTTGCTTCTAGATGAACACATCCAGATTCGTATATAAATGTATTAGGTCGATCAAGCCAAACACATTGCAATTTTCAGAGAGTTTATTTAAATAATTTTTTCAATTTACTAACTGGAGTCTAGTTACTTTAAAGTCCGTAAGTATACAGTGTGTACAGCTCACAGAGACACTACCATACATTTCGCGTGTAATACTAATATCTCGCATGGGGGCATGTTGTGAGACATTTCCGTCTCATTTAAACTGTCATCATGGTAACAATCAGTGGCATGTTTTATGAATACTCCCAGATTACCAAATGCACAAATACATTTACCTAACCAATTTTGACTATTCATTTAAACTATACTGACATAATTCAATTGTAAACTCTAGGCTTGGTTCTCAACAATGTTTGGGGTACTTAAACGATTCCTTTACTGATTTCGATGTTTTTTGGAGACACCCTTTCTTTTTATGATGTATTGAAAATTTGACATTGAAATTAAGTACAAAAGCGAGCGTGAGATGTAATTCATTTTATATAGGTTAATTACTGAGCTAATTACTGATGCCCTTGATTTTACTGCAAATACTAAATCTTTATTTAAAAGTAAATTATTGTACTAAATACTTATTTTTACAGTGCAAAAGGGACATAAAATGGAATTAAACGTGAATATTTCAAATGTTTCTGTAAGAAGTGTGTCTTTTAATGGGAACTGTTCTCACAAGGGTGTCACGTATTTTCATTGCGCTTGTTTTATTGTCGCGCACTAAAAGTAAACTCAAATCAAACAAAAGCTTAATCATAATAAGCGTATATGAGTTTTTTTCAACACTTTTCTCCATGATGATTGGCAAGCTACTGATATCTATAGTAGCGCGCGCCGGTCTAATTAAAATTAAGCCAAGTTTTATGCATTCTTTCCTTAGCAAATTCACGAAGCTTCCGTTATGCATTCCCGTCTAACCGCTACCGTCTTTAAAAAAACGTCTTGCCATGTTTCAGCTCCACATAACAAACATGACTAGTCATTATGTACGTGTACTAAAATGACCTTTATTATAAGGGCACTATAAATTAAGGGTAATTAGTGTAATACAATGTCTTGGGCGTAGGAGCCGGGGGCCAGCCCCCAAATGTGTGGACAGGAGGGCCAACATATCTTTTGGCCTCCCAATAATTAAGACGAAAAGTATAATTTACCACCTTATACGAGGGGTGTTTCATAAATAATGCTACTGTCCCGCGCACGCGCGCTGGGTGCTGAATAAGGTAGAACTGTTAATTGTTTACGAAAAAGCTATCCTTCATTGACAATATCCTAAAAAATTACCAAAATATGTCGGTGTATATAAAGTCAGGGTATTACTCTATTTAATGTCCACTCACACCCACTGTGGTAAATTCAGTAACGAAGAGATAGACAAATCATGACATTGTCCAGTTTTGAATGACCTTTAAATGGTGTTTGCATCGTGCGATTTTATTGAAACTAGCCATGTGTCTTGAGTAGTGTCTGATCCATACTATGCACTGTTTGTGCATGCAAAATCGAACGGGATATCCAGAAAAACTGCATTTTCTAAGCAAAAAAAATTCAACCAACAAACAACCCAATTTTGAAAATAATACTTTCCAAAAAGACTGAATAAATATTGAGCACATGGGAGTATTTCTTTATTTCATACATATTTAGAAAGCTGAAAATATTTATAACAACATTCTTAATTGCTACATGCATAATTTGCACATGCGACTACAAAATATCAACTATGAAAAGCTACACGATAATTTTCATAGCTTAATTTTAACCATTATTTGCCCCATTGAGAATCTTTAATAAAGCAAATAAGTTTTCCTCGACTACATCAATAGTTTAAAATACGCATATGTTGTATTAGATATTTTAAGTTTAACATATCACATGAAGCCCTAAAATGTAGTTTTATGCTACAATTAATGATAAGTCTATTTAGGCATGTACAGTGGCCTTAACTGGGGTCTATAAAATGCACCATTACTACCTTAATATTTTATCGAAAATCTTGAAAATTTTCCAACTAGCACTAGAAAGTTTGCTTAACATATATCAATTTACAAAACGACAATAATAGACCGCAAATGAATTTTACAACTAAAGTTGCTTTATTTATGAAACACCCCTCGTATATCTCGTTATAGGCAATTTGCCTTCAGTGCTCGCTTCGCTCACCCATTGTGTGCAAAATATACACTCGTGTCATAAATTGTACTCTAAACATAGACTGAGGCTTGAAAGGAAGATTGGGCACCGGAACGACCTTCTCAGTCTAAACCAGCAATATAAAGTTATTGATTTGTATATTGATTATTATAGTCAAGTTTTATCATTACACATTTAGAATGTCATTGTTTAAATAAATTTCTTGCCATAATATGTTTTAAATGTTTTATCGGAAGATACGGTAGTTTTCCGAATCAAAGTACTGAACGTTCAGAATGGAACGGATGCTATAGTGCTAATTCCTTGCCATTTTTATTAAACTCGTTGACAGAACAATATGACACGAGGCTCTGTCGAGGGTTTCAGGAGGAGAAATCGGTTTCAAGTGCAGTATGCAGTATGCGCTTATTCTATTTTCTATGCTCAGATGTTTCTCGTGAAAGCTCCCTCCCTGTTAGAATTGTTTTCTTTAATTTGTTAATTTCCTTAACTTCCCCTCTCCGATAGATCGTATACGTTATTTGACATTATTTTATTGGTATAGCGACTGTTAAGGATAAATACATGTGATTGTTTCTGCTTCCATTTTACGTTCTTATATATGTACCATATTTTCGCGTTTCAAAATTTACTGCTAATCTAACGTTTTGCGAACCTTTATTGCGAAACTGACAACATTACTATGTTTCCTTCTTGAATGATTAATCAAAATCATCAGATTGCATGGTTTGGCGTTTAGATAAGTGATCACTTTAACGCACAGCTTGTAATTTGTAAACTTTTCTTTGTGTGCGTTTTTTGCTTTGCTGTTTCTGATTAAAGCTGTATTCCCTATTTGATTTATTATTATCCCTTTACTTCCAATATATCATCATTTTTCAAATAATGTATCTAATATACGAAGTAAATCTTTTTATCCAAGCTCCAGTATATTAGAAAAATGCCATATCGCGATTATAATGATTGGAGGATGCTTCTATAAATACTGGAATGCTTTAAGTCATTAATATTGCTACGGGACAGGAAATAAGTCACATTTGCAGTAATTGCAGTCTGACAGGACAATTAGTGTGTATTCTGTGGAGAGTCTTACGGAAGTAGACAATGCTATTCATTTTCAAAGGAAATGTTTTAATATAAGAGCCACTCTAAGTACTTTATATTCTTGTTTGGTTTTGCGAAGGCATACAACAAACAATTCATTGTCCAGACGATATTACTAGTAGAATAATCCCAGTGAATCATTAAACGCTTATATTCGGTTCTGGCCTTTGTTATGCCTCACGAACATCTGTTAGACTCCGGAAACTACAATGTCTGGAGGAACATATATGGTCTGTGGCGTTTGTAACAAGTACAGTGAAAGAACCTTAATTGCAATTTGTGAAAAGGGAATCACCGTTTTTTTTAAACTCACGGAGCAATGTGAAACATTAGCACAGTCTTTGATTTTAAGCAATGTTGATGCAATACACTTATATAGATAAATATTTCTATAGAAAGTATCCACTTTACTAGTCAGGGATGTGCATGTTCTAGAGCACGAACAAATTAATCTGACCATTTATGCATGAATATGTTACAAATTTATTGCTAGAATTTCGCATCTTCAAATTGAAGTGGGTTATTGTTGGTAATTTAGATTAAGTGTCATATATTTAGCTAGTAAAAGCTACAAAACAAATCAGAACGGAAATGCAGCGCTGAACAGGAACAGTTGAACAATAAGAGCACACAAAGGGACACACAACCGGTAGACGAGTTCGAGACGACCACAAGCACACAATACAGAACTAAAAACATCGGTGCTTATATTAGGTGACATAACGTGGTATCTTTAACAGCAGTAATGGTCAATCCGTATCGATTTGAGGACATTTTCTTATTTTTGAACAACATTATGGTCTAAAACATTAGGACTGTAATATGAACACGCAATGTGTTGTGCGTTAGTTTACTCCGTCCACGCGTGATTTATGTAAGACAAAATGAATTATAAAAGAGAGCAAGCTTCTATGTCAAGATAGGTATAGGTTTGAATCTGTTCGATGACATTTAGTGTGCTTTATCCCCAACATTGATTAAGTAGAATCAACTTTGTCAGTTAAAGGCAAGGTTGATATATTTATGAGAAGTTTTGTCTTACAGCTAGACATTTATGTAATAGCACTTCAAGTTAGAAATATATGTGTTGTTACTCTGTGATATATTCGGGGATCACTTAAGGCTTCTGCTTCTGATGGATTGGACAGCAAAACAATACGAAACGATTCAAATAAATTGTGAATATACAAATATATACGTGAACTACAATCTCATTACTATACAGTCCTTTCGAGGTCATATGAGAACTGATGTAAATATACTATTGTCCGGGAGGTAAACTACATGTATGTTTATCTAGGTTTAACTGGGTATACCCGAGTTATCGAGATTCACCGCTATTCTTTAAATGTGATATTTCCCTCATGAATATTACTTATTAAATCGACTATATTTATAAATTTTCTAAAGTAAATATCACTACGTGTAATTCTCATTACGAAGACCCAGTGAGGTTGTCCCTATAAAAACATACATCACTCGCAATTCACTAAGTATATTACGCGGTAACACGACAAACATTTTAAATTATAAATCCTCCACGAGTGTACAGCTATGGATACAAACACTTATTTCAACATGTGGTCAATACTTCCTGCAAATAATATAAAGTGCTCTGTTTGAAGTATAATGCTTGTCTATATTGTCTATATTTACCAGACAGTAATTTCTGACATATGTCATGCTAAGAAAAAGCTTTTTGACTTGAATGTCCGCCAGAGACTGACACATAATTACGAGCCTACATCACAACGACCTCTCTGTACATGTAGCAAAACATGTTTAACGGAATGAATATGGAAGTAAACATAAAATAGGAGATATAATGCTCTTTATGTGATGTGTAAAAACCACACATAAAGTTTCAGATTGTTCGTTCTGTAAATTGCTTGCAATGCTTCTTCCCTCTCCAAGCATTATCATTGTTGCCTGGATACAATACACCGAATGGTCGTCTACAACCAGAAAAAATATAATCAGACATCAACATGGTTTTATGCATGTAATTCAGAGAAAAAAACTCAATTCCCAAACGCAATTAAATGAGTGTGAATCTCTCTGATAACATTTTTATGTACCACAATGTTAAATTAGACTATTACTCAACAAAAAATAAACTGCACGATTGGTTTGAATGTATCTGCCTCGCATTGGGATGAAATTAAGCTTGAACTGTACCAAAAAGCTTGGATAGTATGTTAATAAGACCTTTCATAGGAATACATAAAAAAACATCGGCTCTAGTTTTTATTGTTGCAATGTGAAATAAAAATAAACTGTGGAGATCTACTTTCCATACAATACAAATGAATAATGTAGATGCACTCATTGAAGTGATTTATGAAATCCATTTTATAGAGAGCGTGGTATCTATTTTGAATTCTTTGATACTATGTATTAACCAACACCGTTGACAAAAGTCGTGTTTCTGTTAAGTGCTGCCTTCTACGTATATTTGATGTTACTAGTATTATTCCAGTCGTAATTGTTAGGTATGCAAGACAAGCACTATAAAGAGGCTGGTGTAAAATTAATATATTCTTGTGGAATTGAAACTATTGTTTATTTATTATGACACAAGAGATGTTATCTTTGCTTGCCTTGAAGTATGGAGTAGTTCAGACAATGATATTACGCCTTAAATAATACTAAGTACGCACATGTACATAGAAAGTTTCGGACGAAGTTAAGCTAGAAAAATCCTACAACAAACGCAATAATCTGATGGTTGTTAGAAATAACATATTGGTATATATACATTTAGATGACTTATATATTTAAGATTTTGTATATTGGGAACAACGGAAAAGACAAAAGCTCTTACAGCGCTGACATACCGGGAACTAATGAATTATATCAACTAGAAATGGTACTCATACAATGTATGCTTCCTAGACATTGCACATCTATGGAGATGCGAAACACTTGTAATGTTGTCATTGGCTCGGTAGTATGTTGGCGTATCTACATAATTATTATACATTTGCATTAAGCCATGACAATAACATTACTCCTGGAATACTTAAAAATGGTTGTGTTTTGTGCTTACCTCGTGCTTATTGTACGTTCAGCATTTAATTCAGCATTGTAAATATTTTATAAATTCTATCGTGTTACTGTCACTTAAACTACCAAATATTCATTGATATATCTACACGTTGCCGGATAAGACAAAAACATAAATTCATCCTTTTTAATCAGTTAGAGCACTTTTTCTGCATTATTTAACAGAATAAAACGTGTTTACCAATATATATTGGGTGATATGTCAGTATTTGCCTTTAAATCACGTATTTAGAAGACCCATGGGACACAGTAGAACATTATTACCGTGCGATATATAGAACAATATACAATATTGTTGGCAACAAATGATCTGATAAGATACATTATGTGATTATGTTTGTTTGGAAGGTTTGATATTTGAAGCAGAAGTCTGGTCCTTTCTCAGCAAGTGGTCCTAAGGGAAAAATTAATTCCGGTTTAAACGACGTATAAAACGCATATGGTTTAATGGCCTGAATTAGAATGTGTATGCATATCATTCCTCTATAACATTAATTAAATGCTTCTTACATCTTGTCTTGCAAATATTGGACTAAATATTAATATCCGCTATCCCAGAGAGTTATTGTCATACATTCAGGACGCATATGATTGTAGTAAGATCGTCAACAAAGGCGTAAATTGAACACGACCTGTAAAACTGTAGTAAATAACTTTAATGTACAAGATGGTTGCATTTCTGATGATGAACATTTCTAATGTAATAAAGACGTTTTTTTTCGGGATAGGCGAATGTATGCGTAGTCCCTTGAACGCAGCTTTTCTGTGAAATAGTTTAACACTTCCTAAACAATGTGAACATACAGTTAATATATAATTCTTACACAATTACAACGTCTGTGTGAAATTGAGAAGATAGCCTCAGGCAATATAATATTTTACAGGAAAACCTTATTCAATACAACGTCGGGTAGAAATTGAATTAAATTTTTTGAGGGGCATGTATTTAAGAAGAGAACAGCGGTATTTGAAACAAGAGAGATGCAGAAATAGTTACGGTACGAGAAACGGCAAATTTATATCGTTAAAAATTTGTGTATGGGTTATTATGTAGATGACGCTTTATTGGAATTTAGAATTGTTCAAATAAACATTCTAGTTTTACACATAGACGGTGTATGGCTCAACGTCTTTAGATATAAAATTGCAGGTATGTCAACATCGGTATCAGTTGAGAGTTTTGAGAATGGTGTATTTTGGTCTATCAACTGTTATTTTGAATGATTACATGCATATTTGTTTTCAACGAAATTGAGGTGCTTTGAACAAAACGCCGAAATAGCAGGCAATTGTTTTATTATATTCGTATAGACGTCCGTCGCTTTTGATTGGAATGGGCTTCTCGTGAGAGTGTTGCTGGTGGACGTCTTTCATCTCAACAACAGTATAACCAGGTCTATCCAGGTATGTAACAATGTCAAAATATCTAAATTGCAACGCCTGATTTTCAGCTGATTCATCTTTAAGTAAGTGAAAGTAACGGATAATGTGCAATTTCCCAGTTGGCAAGGAAACACATTTTATGGCTGAATAAAACACCTATAAAGTTTCACCAAGGAACTATAAAGGTCTATTGTCACCAATAATAGAAGTGAGACGAAAGCTCACAAATCCTCTATAGAAATCTTTCCAATGATGAATATGCCATTTATCACAGACATTGTGTTTGGTCAGATGTGTCTCATTTCAAGTAATCAGAGCTGACAAAATGAAGGTTATGTACTTTTTCTTCTGATGGAAGTTTTGTATAGAACACCAATCGTTCTTTACATAGGTGAACAAACCATTTGAAGCTAATGCTCCTTTTAATCTGATTTCAGTAAGAAAATCCATGTCTGTAAACTATTATACTATGTATCGACACATTAAATTGGAGTGTTTGCAATTGCACATTTGTATTGTGCTAGTATTTTTACATTTTGGGCACATAGTTAAAAAATGTTACATCTGGTTGGATGTCTCGTGTTAAATTTTGTTTAAAGACAAGTTGTATAGTAAAAATATTGATCGATTGTGAAATATTTTAAATGTGAATACTAAATATAGTATGCAAAATAATGTGAAAATTGACTATATTGTTGTTAGATTGTTTCAGAATTAGATCATCAGCCAACATATATCATGTCAGATATGTAAAGTAAAATCTTTTTTTATCTTACTTTACCGTTTGGATGGCAAGTTTAACAATACTAATGCTTTTCATTTATTAAGTGGCGCTTGTTCATTTGAAATAATATTACACTTGTTTTTTCGTCCGAAATCTAAACCTGTCAAAATCCGGATGTATGTTCAAATGAATGTTGGGCATTCTCAATTCGTTCGATATCATAATCACATGATCGTGGTTTACTTTTCTTAGTTTCATGTGGTAATGGTTATTTTCTAAGGCTATTAATCTCGTTGGCAAATTCGTTATTTCCCTGAAGACAATTGCGGTACTTATTTGCGTCAATGTTCGTATGTTTACGAACCTTATACGGTCAATAAAGATTGACACAGTCGTTAACCTTCAATTGTTTCTCCGTTAATTTGACTGTGAAAATGTCAGTCAGACATGCCCATCGATTCATTTAAAAATAACAATACTTGCAATTCGAATTACTAAAGGAAATCAATAAAGTTCAGTTAGTACTAACTCATAGATGTCGAAATTAATCAAACAATATATTCATTTTCTTGTGATTTAGCGGTGACAGGTGCATGTAGTGATTTGTGGAAAGACGTTCGTTTCACTCAACACCAAGATGTTTGCTTGGAGGGAGATACTGTGCAAATATTGAGTAAATCAGACGAATTATGTGACAGGGGTTTTATTTATCGACTCTCCCTACTGACAGAAACACAGCTATTTCATCTTCTTAACCTGAAGAGACATAAATTATATACCGGTACTAGGTTTTCAAGGAAAACTTTCGTTACTTTTGAAGTAGCGTGGTTGGTGTTTTTTATCGACATACAAAATTGAGGAGTTTGCACATGATATATGAAAAGTTCATGATCTCAGCTAATCAATTTTCTATAATAGAAAACAAATAAACGTAACGGGCTTGGGCACCAATCGTCCCTCGGGACGCTGAAAAGATGTAATAGCACGAAAAAGCATGCACTAACCCTACAATTAAAAACACCTTCCCAATAATGTTAACTCTCAAAACCGGGCAATATCGCAAGAACAAGTATGAATAACAAGCAGAACTTCAATTAGCTTGATTTCTTAACCAAAATGTCCAAATACGTGATACCAAATCAGGTATCTCAAAATGCACCAGATGAATCTACTGTTTTAAAAATGTTCCCGGTGAGCATGCCGGATCCCTTATGTAATGACCTCCTGACAGGTATTTTTACAAGCAACAACTTCCTAGATATACTCAATCTTAGTCATTATATACACAAGACATCTACACTTCCATAAACATGATGTTATATCTATGTGTAAATTGTCACTCCCTCACTCTCCAAAATAACTTCTACTTCTGGGGCCTTATTCACCAACTCAGTCTTAGACTTAGAATTGGCAATATTTTCATCATTGTCATTTTTTTGCTTCTGGATTGAGCCATTTGAAATTTTGTCCAATTATTTGTTGTTACCCAATCAACTGAATTTATATTAAATGCAGTATATTTATATTTACATGGGGGCGAATAGAACATTTGACAATTCAAAGTCTAAGCTTAGAAAGTTTGTGAATAAGGCACCAGTTTTTATACTGTTCTTTCTTTCAGTTTTGATACATAATCAACCATCAGAAAAAAGAATGTTGACTTTGGTCAGGAACAACTTTGCTGCTGATACATTTAGTGATCACATGACTCTACTTAGGGTGTTTCAGGTACCATTTGCTACCCCACTCGTAATGTTTGGTCACCCCAATGTTAAAGACGCTACTACATTCATGCACTTAAACTAACGCAGTGTTCAGATACAATACTTTAAACGATATACTAAATGTATTTTTTTCATGAAATAATCATGATAAAACGATGCATAGTTTACATTAATAATTAATATTTGACATTACATCGATGCGTCTTTTGTTTGCTAAGTTACAATATTTTCAAATGACAAACAAATGCCTACATGCTCCGAGTAACGATCATTCAGTTTACAGCATTGGACTGCATGTGAATGTGACAATTTTTCTTGCATGTAATCCAAAGCATGCTCTACACGAATGAAGAGTATCCCGAATATCATACAAATGTACATGTAGTTGCATATGATTTATCTTCTGTACCTTTATTGAAATGCCCCAAACCGTAACTCTTTTTATATAAACTATCCCGATGTGTGTCCTCGGAACGTTCAAAAGACTATATACATATATATCAGTGACACAAAGATCATTTTATTTGATAGTCAAGCGTGTATGATTAACCACAAGGACTGAGCCTGAAAATAAATCCATATTAACACTATTTGCAAACAAAAAATACATAAATGTAACGAGAAAATCAAATTAATAACATCAATAGACCCCGTACACCCGGCTAGACCTGAACAATTGTTACGTGAATAAAAACTAGACTCTGTACACTAAAAAGCTAGATCCACTACACAATGCAATGTTGTTTTTCTTAAATAACATGCTTGTTAGTGCATGTTTATGGACGAGGGTTTCAACATAGGTCAATAACGTGTCAGGTAAAAGTTTAAATCATAACAGGGTCTTGGAGAATGTATACTTTAGCTGCGATAAAAGAAAATTGTACGTTTTTCTGCACCATCAGCCAAAAGAGATACATTTCGGTGTTGTTTGTCAAGAATTAACGAACTTACAGAGCAAACGAGTACATTGGAGCTTTCAAATAAACATTTCACTACATAAACAAGTTCACTTCGAGTGAATCGCATACATATTGACAGAATAATGGTTAAAGAATTACCGACGTCTGAAATCTATTACCGCTTTTACTTTCGTTTACGTCCAAAATAGGGGGCTATTTCTGCTGTACGGTGTCTACCAGTGATATGTGTATGCATAAATATAGGACAAAATGATATATAAAACATAGCTACTTCCTATTCAGTAGTCCAACTTGAAGTTTAAATCGTTTCCAATACTTTTATTGTACGTTCTTCTCAATGATTAAGTAGAATGAACTTTGTCAGTAAATGTCAGGGTTGATATGTTTATGAGAAGTTTTGTCTTACAGCTAGACATTTATATGATAGCACATTATGTTAGAAAAATATGTGTTGGTACTCTGTGATATATTCGGGGATCACTTAACAGACTGGTGATAAGTTCATTTAAAGGCTTCTACGTCTGACGGATTGGACAATAAGCGATGATTCAAATAAAAATTTGGAATACGTAATTAAATTTGGCCTACGTACATACATTCTCGTATAAAATCCCGAATATACTCGTAGTGGAAAATATCGAATGGTCTGTTTAACGAGTTAATTGACATCTGAACAATAATCAATCTACAAGTTAAATTGGTGTTTTATGATAAAGCAAATGTTTCGTTTGCAATACATGACGTGCAATCTGCGATAGTTTATTATTTTATTTTTTTATTATTGAATATATACATATATCAGTGACTCAAAGATAATTTTATTTGATAGTCAAGCGTGTATGATTAACCACAAGGACTGAGCCTGAAAATAAATCAATATTAACACTATTTGCAAACAAAGAATACATAAATGTAACGGGAAAATCAAATAAATAACATTAATAGACCCCGTACACCCGGCTAGACCCGAACAGTTGTTATGTGAATAAAAACTAGACTCTGCACACTAAAAAGCTAGACCCACTACACAACCCAATGTTGTTTTTCTTCAATAACATGCTTGTTAGTGCATGTTTATTGACGAGGGTTTCAACATAGGTAAATAACGTGTCAGGTAAAAGTTTAAATCATAACAGGGTCTTGGAAAATGTATACTTTATCTGCGCTAAAAGAAAAATGTACGTTTTCTGCACCGTCAGCCAAAAGAGATACATTTTGGTGTTGTTTGTCAAGAATTAACGAACTTACAGAGCAAACGAGTACATTGGAGCTTTCAAATAAACATTTCACTACATAAACAAGTTCACTTCGAGTGAATCGCATACATATTGACAGAATATTGGTTAAAAAATTACCGTCGTCTGAAATCGATTATCACTTTTACTTTCGTTTTCGTCCAAAATAGGGGGCTTTTTTTGCTGTACGGTGTCTACCAGTGATATGTGTATGCATAAATATAGGACAAAATGATATATAAAACAGAGCTACTTCCTATTCTGTAGTCCAAGTTTAAATCGTTTCCAATACTTTTATTGTACGTTCTTCTCAATGATTAAGTAGAATGAACTTTGTCAGTAAATGTCAGGGTTGACATATTTGTGAGAAGTTTTGTCTTACAGCTAGACATTTATATGATAACACATTATGTTAGAAATATATGTGTTGGTACTCTGTGATATATTCGGGGATCACTTAAGAGACTGGTGATAAGTTCAGTTAAAGGCTTCTACTTTTGACCGGTCGGACAGTTAAACAATAAGCGATGATTCAAATAAAAATTGGGAATACGTAATTCGATTTCGCCTACGTACATACATGTCTACACCACGCGTGTGTATAGGTGTACCTATTAAATTCGACTTTGACTATTTGAATCCTTTTGTACTAGTAAACGGTTATATTTAAAATAATTCTCGTATCAAATCCCGAATATACTCGTAGTTGAAAATATCGAATAGTCTGTTTAACGAGTTCATTGACATCTGAACAATAATAAATCTACAAGTTAAATTGGTGTTTTATGATAAAGCAAATGTTTCGTCTGCAATACATGACGTGCAATCTGAGATAGTTTATTATTTTAAAAAAGTGACTGAATGATGCTTTCTAGAAAACACACACTTATCAGAATATTCAATAGTGATTTTGCCACTATTTTGACGCTTTAAGAAAATAGGTTGACATTCATATTTAGAATGGCCATGTAGCTTCCGTTGATGGTTGTCGAATGCTAGACGAGAACAAATAATATATTATGTAGTTCTTGCATTATGTGGGTTCTAAGTACCACAATATGAGGACTTGTAATTGTAGTATGAACAATGATGGGTCCGTGTTTATCTTGCCTTCCAGTAAGTATACAGATCAAGTGTTTACACCTGCTTCCACAACAGCTACTGCTATCATCATTTCCATCATGCCGATAATGGCAAGGGAGTTGTAGACTTGACATTTCTACACCATTTTACCCTCGCGAGTATAGTTGACAATGGCATAATGAATGATCTCTTTTCTTGCATAGTGGACAATTCTTTACCAATTTATAAACATCCAGACGTTCATATTGTCAGCATTCCTTGGTACTTTTCGTCCAAAACTGGAAATAAGTATGTTTTGCATAGTTATATTCCAATAGGTTGTATGGTTGAGGTGCTGAATGAAATATAAAACATCGACTTTTAAGATTTATCTGACTTTCTGATAACTACAACGTAATTCGTCATAGGAAATCATTGTCGCCTCTTAAGTGTAAACGCACTGATAACTTGCTATAATTGAAGCACAAAGAAGATAACTAATAAAAGAAGAAAGACTGTACAAAATTTGACTTATCTATTACTCGTGGGTATCATTATTTTGAGGATTAAATTTTGTTCTATTTTCAATTAAAAAGGAGGTAATTTCTGAATTTCCAACTTCAAAGCTGTATATATTTTTAACGCCCAAATATTTTAGCAATGTTGGTTGTTTTCTGTTTGAGCGATCACAAATTGGTTTATATTTGTACATTTTATCACATTTCAACTGACAGGTTTCGCCTTAAACTTAAAAAAACTGTTTCGTACACAATGGGACATAACAGGTTACGAGGCTTGAAACACGAACTGAATTTGATTAAGAACATAAGGCCAAATGAGTTAAGTACACTAAATAGATTTCTCAATTGTTATGTACAAAAATATGTGAATTTAAAAAGTGACCAATTAGAAATTTTTCTCTGTGTACAAAGTGTTTTCAAAGTAACCATTTAACGCCAAGGCGGGTGACATTTTAATTGTCTTTGAAAGCCTTATTGAAAATGTAAATATCTCAGTAACCATTCGATAAAAAATATCGCCTTATTGTTGATGCCACGGAGTGCAAATGCACAGTTTTTAAGAAATCAATCTGTTTTTTTTATTATCATAAGTCAGTAATCAAGTGTATTTATACAAGCGTGTCATGTATAAATCGTCGTCATGCCAAAAACCAGACAACCGCGCGAATGGTAAATAATGGTACATGTATACATTGGGAAAACACACAGTGCAAACCATTCAAATGATAAAATACGTAGAATGAGTGGTATTAAGCAGCAACAGGTATTCTGTCAGCTTCAATTGTTAACTATTTGTTGAGGTATGAGCTTACAAGTAAACACAGATCAGGACAAATAAATGGTACATTTAATGTTAAATATATTATTTTTCAACCAATTTGTTTTATATTTCGCATATTTGTCAGTGACAGATCAAAATATCTTTCTAGCAAATTAGTTTTCGTAATTGCTGAACCGATGGACTCCTATGACAAAATACCTATTAATTGTGGAACATCCCACGTATATGGTGACTTAAAGCTTAGTCAGGATGAAACACTATGTTATTTGAAAGACACTAGAAATGATACCTAACACTTATTTGTTGAAAACCTTATATGAAACGCTGCGTACATATACTGCAGCCTTTAAGTTCGTCAATTTGATCATTTTATTTTATCGTTGGTATTTCAATATAATAACTTAAACAAACGCATTGCCTTTCCGCGAAAACGGCCGCGAACACACAAAGCTAAACACACACAAACACTTCTGCCTACTAATGTGACCTTTTATATGGACACTCCCATCAGTGGTACCATTGCACATTTTGATACTAGATTCATCACAGATATCATACAACCAATAGAAGTGTAAACATGTAGTGTAGGTTTTGATGATGTTCGGCAATTTTCAATCCTTGGTGCCATGTTAACATTACTGAAATTAGAACTCTGATAACTCTTTTTACGACAAACATGACTTATTTTCTACTTCAAAATGCAATTTAATCATTTACCAACACTTTGTTGATGTGTATTATATGGCCATAATTGCATTACAATACTAAAAAGCAACACAATCTATTAAATTATTGTTTTAAGCTTTAACCAAATTGAATATAGTCAACAATATATAATGATCATAATTATGTTGAATATAAAACATTTGCTCACATGGTTTTAAAGATATACGAAAGGTGTTCAACTTATTTATGAACAAAACATACACACCGATTTTGCAATATTGAACAAAAACAATTGAAAAATATTTTTAAACCATGCGAGAAAATGTTTTAAGTTGAACATATGATCATCATTCATGGTATATTTTATTTGGTTAAAGCTTAAAACAACAATGTAGTAGATGATGTTGTTTTTCCAGTTTTTAAGGCAAATTGGCCCTTTTATAAGCACCAAGAAGGTGTTAATACATTTTTATTTTGCATTTTTAACGAGAACCTCAGTAATATTTGTCGTAAGAAGTGTTTTTTAAGTACTGTTTCCAGTAATTGTGAAATGGCACCAATAATTGACAACTGCCCAACATTGCCAAAACCTACACTATAAAGATAAATTGGTTTTATGATATCTATGATGAATCCATTAGCAAAACGTGGAATAGTACCACAGATAGGAGTGTCCATAGAAACTATCAGTGACATTATTTTGAAACAGTTAAATGCATAGTTCTGGGAAAATGCGAAGAAACTACGTTGAAAATCAAGAAAAACATGCCTCGCAGCCAAAAGTCTTGGAATCTAGAAACGCGAAATAAACAACATTATGTGGAAAAATTGTTTCATTATGGCGAAGCAATGCTGAATCTTAAAGAATGTTATGATAGATTATGGTATGCTATTATAGAAAATGTCACAAGGATAGGGAGAAGTTCATGTTTGTCTAGCTTTGTGTGTTCGCGGCCGTTTTCATGGACAGGCATTGAGTTTGTTATTATGGAAATACACACATCAAAATCAATATCAAATTGACGAAATTAAAGGCTGTGGTCTATGTACAAACCGCTGTAAATCAAGTTTTCAACAAAAAAGTGTTACGTATAGTTCCTAGTGACTGTTGAAAGAACTTAGTCAGTTTTATCCAGATTCAGCTTCAAGTCACCATATACAACGCCAAATAAAATCTTAAAGATAGAACTTTTATATATAGTATAACCAAACATTGGATGTCGAAGTCTTCATATGCTTTAACAATATAATTTTCGATCTGGTTGATACTAAAACAACGATTAAAGAAGGAAAATGTAAACGTAATTATTACGAGTTTTGGACCTTCAAAACGCAAGCAACAACACCCTCTACCCTAATGCTGATTATGATTTAACCGTAACTTATTGGCAATTTACAATTATTAAATATACTTCTTGATACACTTCTTTTCACAATATAAAAGTTTTTTATTCAATTTCATTGTTTGAGTAACAAAATATCGATGTTCATTTTCTGTTCATAAATAAGTTGAACACCTCTCGTACAACAACTGTTTTTTTATCAATTATTACAAATCGTCGTTCTTGGTTTGTTCATATATTTAAGCAGACCACGACCTCTTGTAGAAGTAGACAGCATTCACTTACTTTGTGTCACGTGATGTCAATATGCCCGCCAAATAATATACGGTGCTCTGTTTGAGATGTAATGCTTGTATATATTGTCCTTATTTACCAGACTGTAAATTCTGACATATGTCATGCTAAGATAAAGCTTTATGACTTAAATATCCGCCCGAGACTGACACACAATTACGAGCCTAAACCACAACGACCTCTCTGGAACAATACATATTCAACCGTGTGTGAATACATGTATAGAAGGAAAACAGTAAAAAAGGAGAAATGATGCTCAACCCCCGCATAAAAGAACAACGTCAATTGAACACACATCAATCTTTGAATACAACGTCACGATAAAACTAACATGCGGTGAGATTTGGCAAAGCATATTAGAACACCGAAGAGTAAACTCATTCTAGTATTCATGTAGTTACCATTTTCATGGTATTCAACAATCGACAAGCAGAAAACAATATTACAGTCGGCACTAATATAACGTATAAATGTAACTCACCGGAAATAAAACTAGCTATAGCCGTGTATATAAACAATAATATCAACACTGCATTTTCGACCCGTTTCTGTAAAAACAATTCACCATTGTTTATTTCATTTACAATTACCAATTACCTCTCTTTATAGGAGTATATGTTACAAACATTTCATGCACATTGATGGTCAGTAAACAATCTCGCTTGAAATGTCGGCAGGAGGTACATTATGTATGTTAAACGGATGGTACATTCCACATCTTACGTGGGTGGCTATAGGCTACTGAGCACTGCATTGCATACATTGTAACAACCCATTTAAGTCCTTATCTTCCGGTGACATAAGTTCACTCATTTGCAGTAATATGAAAATAATTTAAACTCAAGATACCTTTCTTTGAATTAATATATCTCTATGATTAAGCCATATGGAGTTTTTCAATGCGGTCTAGATGGGTGTATATTTCATGACGTGTGATCAAGCCTGGAGCATTATACAAATTGTCATAAATGCAATATAAATGCAACATATAGATCAGAAGAAAATTCCCAGACTTATGATGTTTTTATATCAAAATTATTTTGTTCTGTTTTTGTCTCATCAAATATATGTAAAACGCTGTAATTTCCAGTTAAAAGCTTCTGTATGCTATTATAAAAGAACATTAAATGAAAAGCCATATGTATTTTGCAAAAACTATTTTTTTAGCTATTAAATGCAAATAATATGTATGTTTGATTATACCTTTGATAATAATCGAAGATACCTTCAAGGATAATGCATCGTTAAATTCTAGTAAATGTAGATCTACAGTTATTGATATTGCAGAGGTTATGCATTGTTCAGAATCCAGTAGGTAATATAAATGTTATTGCACAACGGCACATGATATTAAAATTAAATGTACTTCACAGGCAAACGGTACACATAAACACACATTATCAATTGTAAATCTTAACGTATAATTGAAACCTTACAATACACATTGCCATTTACAGATTTAGGATTCCTTCATGTTTGATTTGAATTCGAATTTGAGAAACACAAGATTTCCATCATGTTTGATCTAGAAAGTTTGTTTTGCATTCGTTGATGTCCGATACAATGGTCGAAATATTTTCAACATGATCATCCCTATTTATGTGATGCGAACAACACACAAAGTTTGATATTGTTCATTCTGTAAATTGCTTTCGATGCTCCTTCCCTCTCCAAGCGTTAGCGATGTTGCCTGGATACAATAAAGCTAATGTTCGTCTACAACAAGAAAAATAGCACCAGACATCATCATGTTTTTATGCATGTTATTCAGAAAATATCCCCAATTCCCAAAAGCAATCAAGTAAGCGTGAATAATTCTGATAACATTCTGATAACATCTTCACAATGTCTAATTAGCCTGGTTTTCTCACAATGAAAATATACTACACAATTGGTTTGAATTTGTGGTCGGGTCTACCTCACATTTAGATAAAGTTAAACTCTAATTGTAACATCACGTTTGAATATCATATTTATACATATGACCTTTTATGTCATAAATAGAATAGCATCTACTACATGTATAATATATTGTTTTATTGTTGCAATTTAAGAGTTTCAACCTTTCATACAATACAATGTACTTTGTATAATACAAACACACTTACTAAAGTGCTCTCCACAATTACATTTTATAGAAAGACAGATATAATTTGACAACCAAACAAGCTTTAACAAAATGCAAACTAGTTTACCTCTATACGTATGTGGAAATCTCGGTTCTGCTGGCTACATTGGGACAAATTGGCACTTTCAACATTTCATTGACTAGGACATCATAACTCTGTGTTGGTCCTTTTGATGAGACCATGTTTATACAGAGTGTGTTTGGGTATTACGTACTTTGAACTGTGCTATACATGTTTCTGTTAGGTGCCAGCATATCAGATGTGACTGTATGTAGTATTATGTTTCCATTTCAGCCGCCAATGTTAGATATGCAAGACACACAATTAAGACTGGATGGTGTAAAATAAATATATTATACGTAACATTACGCGTGGACTATTAAATATTTGACTTTTGTGAAAACGTAACATTGCTCAAGGACCACTAAACATTTGAGTTTTGTGAATACGTAGAATTTCTCATGGCACACTGAATATGTGAGTTTTGTGAAAAGGTAACATTACTCATGGACAACTAAAATTTGACTTTTGTGCATATGGTATGTTCTGCATTTCATTCATCATTGTAAATTTTTTATCTATCGTGTTATTGTCACTTAAACTTCCAAACACACAGGGTGTTACATAATGTCTGTCTGTATTTCCTGGATTGCTTTGATGGTAACATAGAAAGAAGCATGGGCTTTGTGTTGTAAAATACCAATATCACAGAGCGTAAAATTGAATGCGTATCCGTTCTTTGATCTGCATGCGCGTTGATTAGTACGGAGTATCTATTTAGTGAATATAAGAAAACGGTAGAATAATTAAAGTCAAGACGCAATGTTTACAGACTCGATGAGGTTTTATCTGAATGTTAAATTATCTCTTACAATCACAAGAACTTTTAAAATCTATCTTATCAACTACAATCGTTATTTTCGGTATACCGTTGGGAATTGACGCAGTCTGTTTCAAATGTGGTTCGTAGCACTGTCGCCATCTAGAATTCATTTCTTCATTGTTTACATGTCTGGCTACAGTTTGAGTGATTGCTAATCATTTTGAAAAAGTCCTATGCACGTTGTCGCCGTTGCCTTTTTGACTTTGTTCTAAATCTAGAAACACTATATGCTTGATATGGAGACGCGCGGGGTGTTTTATTTGAACAACGAATCAGTGAAATACAGTCACATGTCATTAATGTTGAATGCGTTGATATTGAACAATGTCAACGTTCATATGGATGGCATGAGATTGCTAGTTCCGCAAACGACAATTATGTTTAATTTATTTTAATTTTGTTTTGGGAGTAATTACTTAATCGTTTAACTCAGTGACCGTTTAACGCATATGAAAAAGAACAATGGAAAAATGTGTAGTTACTAAGGAAATACTTATTCTACATTTTAGACATATTACTATATTTAGAGATGTACCAAACCTGGTCATGTGTCTATACCATCCTTAGACTTATATTTATATTATATGAATTTCTAAACTCATTTAAAGTTTATACATATTGATGAACAGTACATGTTTAAATGACATATATTGCTTTTTAAGACATACATGTATGTATTGATCCCGTTGAAATTTTTAGTAGATTATATGTTACATTTATCGTCTAGGTACAATGTACCAGTCACTGACACTGTTAGCAATATAGCATCAATAAAAACCACAGCCTATCAGACTGTTAAAATTAACCAGACTGTTAAAATTAACAGAATGTCTCACTTTCATATTGTAAAAAATTACCGTATCACATGTAATTAACTTGTCCTCTGGGGTTTCTAGTTTAAGAACAAATCAAGAGGAGACATAACCTACTGTATACATCAAGTACAAACGTTGTGAATTCTGTTAAACATTAACTTTGTTGCTGCAAGTATTAGTAGTCTAGAAAGGTGTAACCTTAAAACGTACCCATGTAATTGTAACAGAACTTCTGGAGAAATAATTTTATGTCATCAACATTACAAACCTCTGTGTCAGCGTTAACTGGATAAGGAAAATGTACAAGATAGAAAATGAGGAGTGCTTTAGTTGAAACAATATTTATTTCAATAGTTATGCATTATTATGTGTTACATAGACGATATTCTTGTAAAAAATAGGTACAGTCATATGAAAACATTAGTACCAGGTTGTTTTATGGTAAACATAGATAGAAATTATTATTGTTATTAAGTCTATTGGGATTCATATAAATACATTTCCGGGAAGTACTTTGTGATGACTTCAGATTAATTCAATGTTCATAGTGCATATACGGCGAGAATCTACCGAAACAATCTTATCTATCAACTCGATAACACATTGGTGGAAAGTTCGAATCGAGTGCAGTTAATCCTACGAAGCACAATAGAAGTTTATTAACGGTATTGCTGGATGCCCAAAGCAGAAAGGAACTGAGAAAGAAATATCTCTGTACAGAAAGTGTTGGGTTTAGTTTACGCTAAAATATGTGTAAGCACTGAATACCTTTCAGCAAAGAAGAACTAATTACTTTAAGTTGCTTGAAATGTAAGCTGCGAAATTGTTATATAAATTACTGCAAGTAAAACAATTAAGTTTCAAATAAGATGCCTTGTGGATACCAGCCTTTATTTATATATATTAATGTAGGATATGTTACGATGGACCAATTTGGTTTATCCCCAAACATCGATCGATCGGGCAAAAGAAGCTCCAACGTTACCCTCTTTAGATAAAACCTGTTTACAAAGCTTATTTAATATAGTGATTATCAAACTGGAGCCGGTTCCTCAAAGCTCCGTTAAACTTAACGACCGGTTAAGTTAACAGTCGGTTAAATTAGCTAACGGAGCGTTACTTAATCGCCCGTTAAATATAAGTTCCTCAAAGCATTTTAACATGAGCGTTAACTAACGCTCATGTCAACTTTAAAACGACCTTCTTAGAACAGATTGTGAGTAAATATGTGATTTTCAACTATTACTCTATTTCAAGAGTTGTAATTCTTCAGTCTGTAAATATGTACAACTCAATTTACTAAATCAATAGTACATCAGAATACAAACAATGCTGTATTCAGTAAATGCTCATGTTGTCCCGGTGGTAGCCTTGTCCATGAAAGCAAGCTAAGTCAATCAACTTGTAATGAACGGACGGACAGGTGAATCACTATATGCCTACGCAGCAGTGGATGCTGGTGCATCAAAATGCCGTAACCCTCATTTTCTTAGTAATAACATATTGATGAACATTTTTCTCTAACATGTGTGATAGCTTCACTACTTCTACATTCGATACTAGTGTCAAAGACCTAAATAACAAAGATTGGACACTCCACTGAAAATTTAGAGAAAACGCAAGATAACTGGCAGCAGATTCAGTTATTGTGCATAAAACTTTTTTTAGTCATCCAATTTGAATGGGCAATGTATCATGTTGAAGAGCTAAGTTTCTTTTTCTACATGAAGTAACTCATTTTTGTCTACCTTTAATAAAATACAGAAAATTAGGATTTGAATGAGGCAAATCAAGTATTTTCTGATAAACTTGGAATTTACATTAATTTGATGAAAATGAGAGTACGTCTGGCTCTTAGGGGTCTATTGTTTTATTCCTTGACCTATTTCAATTTATGATGTATCATTTGAAAGCTGAATAATTAGTCTATTGCATAGACTTATTTGTTTTTCGTAAGTATATTAGAACTGGAAATATAAGGTATTAAATATGGACGAGATTTCGCAAGATTTCTGAGACCTGCCACGAGATATCGTGAGAGTTGGTACATGTTTCCAATCTGTGTAATTTAGGTCTTTGCTAGTGTATTGTAAGTGTAAAATGTGTTATACCTTGAACTACTGGATAGTGCGCATGTTGTACCAAAGTATTAACAGTTATCCAGTGACTTCCGTTAAAAGCAGCCAGATAAAAGGGTGCTTCATGAAGGTAACATTTCAAGGTCACCTGACCAGTTGACTTCTGATATGTGCCTTGCATAATATACGTTCTTATCAATGTCACTAACCTATTATTTTCTATATGCATACATCAAGCTTTCCACAGGTTAATATTAAACAATTTTATATTCAGTTGAGTGGTGACATGAGGTGTTGTAATGTGTGAGAATTTTGTCAGTTCAAATGTATATTTATTTCATTTCATTTTTTCCAGGGCTTTGAGAAAACAGGCAAAGAGAAGCAAGTCGGAAATATTACTGGATCACCAAATTGCGTATTTTAAGGGAATGGTAGAAAGACAGCACCTTGAGAAGAAACTTATGGAGGTTAAGTTGAGAGTTTTGAAGTCAGCGGAGAGAAAAATGGATGAATTGAATGCGAAGGAAATGCTTGACATGATTAGTGAACTGTAGTGTGAAGAAGTGTTTGTGGTTTTGATATTGTTTTGGTATGATTATATTTTGATGTGTGGTGGATAAAATAATCAAAAATTATTATACTTAAATGTTATTCATTGCAGTGTAAATACTTCTAAAATCATTATACAAAATATTGCCGTAATATAAAATTTCTAACAGTTGTTCCATCTCTTCCATCGTTACACCCTTCCCTGTCAAGATCAGGATCAGCATCGTCTTCTCCAGGGATGTCGGTTTCTGGCTCATTCAGGAACTTCGCAATATTGTGCAGTACAGCACACGGCATCACTACTTTGCACGCCTTTGCTGGTGCAAGTCGTACCTAAAATATAAGTGCGAATTTAATTAATTATTGCACTTAATATAGAAGTTCCCTACAGACAGGAAGCAATACCCCATAATCACATTCAATAGTTTTGTTGTAATAACAGTTTTGATGTTATCCCAATATGTGTTCAAATTCTTATTCAAGTTATTGTCACCTACCCATTTATCAAGTTATATGAACCATGCTTGAACGTATGCTTTGAACAAGAGAGTAACACGATGAAAACAAACGTAAAGCTGAGCAACAATGTCCTATTATCCCCGCTGAAAAAAAATCGGCAGGGATATAGTAATATTCTCCGTCTGTACGTCCGTCCGTCAGAACTTTTGTATGATATGTTAAACACTATTCTAGATATCAACTTGAAATATATAGAGGATATATAGATCTATGGATTCTTTATATCATACGACACTTAAAACGCAAAATATGCATTGATTTATTGGAAAAACTCAATACCTTATACTACACTTGGTACGTGTAACTTTATACGTAAAGGCTATACTAACCCGGATACTAAGAAAGTCATGTGATATACATGAATATATATACATGAATTACATGTGTATGGCAAGTTGGAGAAGTGCATTGACCTGTCACCAACAACCATAATGCTGTCAGTCTTACACTTTGAATTATCTCCCCTTAAGTATTTTCATCATAATTGCTTGTCTGAAGCATATCTTGGAAAACTACGGTGACCAAGAACCAGAATTCTATATATCTTCATTCTTTAATTATCCAGCTTCATATAATTTTGCAATACATTTGTTTGAAGTTGACATTGAGAAGAATTAAGTTTGACATTAAGGATAATTCATTTATCAAAAACAGTAATCTGAGTTCTTGTTTCCCGATATTGTGAGACAAACTTAGTACAACACTAGGCAGGCCTTTCTGTTTTCAATTATTAACTACTAGTATATATATACTAAGTATCAGTTTCACACTAATAGGAAGGCACCTAAGTAAATAATTCTCAACAAAATGTAGATAATCAATACTTAGTACTTACCTCAGAATGTAGAGCATGAAAACGACGCTTCAATTGTCCAAATGCTCTTTCAATGGTCACTCTTGTCTTTGTGTGACTATGTTGGTATCTCACTTTGTCCAATGTGTCAGTCACTAAAAACAGTGTCATCAGAAACGGCCTGCAAGGATATCTGAATTGAAAGAAATTATTTCAAAGTGAATTTAAACTTCCGTACAGCAACAAACTGTATAACAACTGCAAATATTTGCAGCTCCCACTACTAAAGGTGTTGGTATACAGAGTTTTTAATATACATCGCTGGCTTATAACGGTGAAACAATATATGTTTCCACTTCAGTTTGGTAAACATGACAATAATTGTTCCCGATTTCCATAAAAATAGGCTCATGAGGAGCGCATTGTAGTACTTACAACCTTATCATTGTAATCCGGCACTATATATATATTTGGAATTTGCATAACCCTTACATCATTTTCTATAAGTGCTTGGAACTGTAGTTATGATGTTAAGAAATGCTCAATCTTAGCGCTTTTTGTCAGATAACTTGCGCAAATCTTGAATGGTGTATGAAAGGCTTTAAAATGCCATGAAGCCCAACCAGGACTATTTACCTAATCATTTTCTAAGACATACTATTACTTATTGAAAGCTAGATCCGGACCTATACACATGAATCTGTTACAATGTTGAAATTGACAATTACATATATACATACCCACTATCCCCAAGCAGGATCCCAGCATCAAAAGTCTGGTTGTCCCTTTCTAATCTCTGACACAGACCAGATGTCCGAAACACGTGGCTATCATGGCAAGAACCTGGCCAGCTGGCATTGACACTTGTGAACTGCCCTGAAATAAGAAAGATTTATTCAGTTTAGAGATGAACAAAATCAAAGTAAGATAAGAGGAAATCGGACAGAGAAGGCAGCACTTAACTTAACCAGTCAGACACTGAAATCAGTAAACACCACTACACTGAGCAACAATGCTGCTTTAACCTAAGTATATTGATGCTTGATTTCTCTGTCAGGTTATTTATCTGGTTTCAGTCATTTCAAACTTCCAAGTTTTCTTTTCAAGCATCATGTTATTTATTTTCCTGTCACATATGAGGCTCAGCTACCAATTCATGCTCTTTTTACACTAGCTCATAATGCAATTTCATGGCCACTGCAGTAATAATATTTGATATACAGTGTATTACATGACTGTATATTACTTGAAATAAGATTCAAATGTATTACAAAGTATAATATAATGGTCATTAAACACAGATCCCAGGTCGATCTTTCTGTGTTTTTCTTAATTATAATTATTTATACATACACAACAGACCGAGTATGAAGATCTACTTTACCTGATAAAAAAGACCTAAAATACATAGGTGTATTTAGGTCTTTGGAAATAGTCACCAACACCAAAGATATATTTCAGGTCTATGCACAATATAATCCTTTTCAGGACCAAAGCTCTTTGTAACATAATGTTTGGATACAATAACTGTGTACTTTTCAAGTTACATATAAATTTTATTCAAATGGTGAGATATCATTGCTGCAGGGGAGATCACTGCATACCGTCGTTTCGGGTAATTCTGCGCATCGGGTAATTCTGCGCACCTTAACTTTCTATTTCTTACCGACTTTGCTGGGTCGTTTTCTGTCGGCCATCAAGTGTTTTTGTAGATGTGTGTTACTTATGTAAAGTTTTATAATCAAATCAACGAAATCGGAAAAGTATTTCTACGAACATTTGACCAAATTGGGTGTCAACGGCGATTTTCGTTAATTTGACATACCACGTGATACATAAATTGTATAAAAGCACTTTTGTAATGGATGATGACTTTTACCTTTTTGTCAACATTGTCTTAATGACTTATTCTTTCGATACTGTGATAAATTTCTTGTAAAACAAATCTTTGAAACAGACTATACAAAAATCAATATACAAGTGCGCAGAATTAGCCGAAAAAAAAATTACGTCATCAAAACCGGCACCCATCTTGTTTTGGGACGTTATTTGACCTACTTTAGCGAAAGTATGATGTTTTTATTGTTTACATCTGGCAATCAATGTTGTTTCTATCCAAACAGCACCATAATTTATTCTAAAAGTAAAATAATCTCAAATGTAGAGAGTCAATGACCGTTAGGTGCGCAGAATTACCCGATAGCACTGTATATCATCACCCATGACCCATGTCCGTGTCACTAGCCATACTGTATTTATTTTTCTTGAGAACACAAGTGGCTTTGACCTACAAACAAAGAATGACTAAAGGAAAGAAAACAAACCTTCATCGTCACAGACTGCTTGTACAGAGATGCTGTGAAACCCCTTTCTGTTAACATATGACGCCTCGTCAACCGTAGGGGCTTGGATGCGGACATGGGTTCCGTCTATGCACCCTATCACGTTGGGGAAACCGGCCATGTCGTAAAAACTGGTAGCTATCCTCTTCTTTCTCTCCGCATTCGGCCATATAACAAACTCATGTACCTTGCTAGCAATAGCTGATATAACACCATGAACAATACGAGACACAGAGCTCTTACTATACCCTAAAGTGTCCCCAATCACCTGGAACATGGCACCAGTTGCCAAGTAGCGTAGTGCTATGAGTACCTGCTGCCTTGGGGACATAGCACGGTTACGGTTGGTTGGCCTTTTCAGTTCATTTTCCAATAAATTAACTATAAATTCTATTCCCCGATTGGTAAACCTATACCGCTCCTGTAATTCTCTGTCGGTAAGCTGCTCCAAATGGTCGCTATGTCTAAAAATACGCTCTGCTCTTACAGGAACTGGCAATACGGCAGCCATTTTGAATCATCCTGTTAAAACTTAACGAAGGTCTTAACCTCGATTAGTTTAACAGGAGATTTGACTGTTGAAGCGGATGTTAAAAGCGGTCGTTAATTTTGAGGACCAGTATTTAACGTAAAAGTTAAACTTAGCGACCCGTTAGGATATTTAACCGGCCGTTAAGTTTAACGGAGCTTTGAGGAACCGGCTCCAGGTCATTTCGTATAGCATAACGCTTATGTCAACTTCTACCGTTGAGAAGTAACTTTAAATGTAGAAAATAAGTACCACCACTTTAAGTACACGTAGATGCTTGAGGTTTACATTTGCAAATGTTCTTTCATCGTACGTGTTACTAAATCATGATGAATATCCGATTGCTATGATACAGTCCCCATCCTTAGGCGTGAGTGATTTATGAACAGTGTGTTCGTGTTGTTAGCATCAAACAGACACAATATTATAAATGAAACAAGACAGGCGTGTTACAGAAATAGACAAGAAATAATACTGTAGCGAATAATTTTAATTAAAAGTTGGTTACATTTCTTATGAGGGAAATCGCTTATGTAATAATGACAACTTCATTTTATGTAGTGGCCTGTAGGGACGAATCTGCGAGACCCGCATGAGGAGACGTTGTCTCGTTAAACATGCTTCCCGGAAATATTATATCACTTCCGTAACGATGTGAGCAGAACATTCGATCAATATTACGACAATACAATTAAAGGTAGGATAACTTGTAAAATCAGACAACGCCACATTCTAAACCAACCCTGTGTTGCTTATATGAATTAGAATCGGAAAGGGTATAAGGGTAATGTGTCGCATGATTTACACATTGCATTATCTCTTGTTGGAAAATGAGTGTCAATAAGTTTGAAACTGATTTATCAAGCAATTTACATTTTAGAAAGTGGCTTACATACAGATAAATTATGTGAAATGTCGGATAAATGGGTGAATCAGATATTCAAAATGTGAACTGATGATTGAACAGATGTGTGCAAATGAGTATCAAAGTAATTTAAGAGGATTGGTTTCAAATGCAACTTCCCTCTTGATAACTAGAGATGCATTTCCACAATATTCTGAGTTGTAGAAATACAATTGACCTAGCTCCAGATTTCATTTTAACGATGAAACATATTAGGCACAAATCATTGTACATTATTTATTATAGACAAGATGATTTCCAACGGAACTATGGCTTTTTGGTTCTGTGATGACTCTAGTTATATTAAAAATCCCCAAGTAAACCTGATGAATATTATGAAAAAATGACACAAATAACTCTAAAAAGTCCAAAACTGACTAATTTTATTTTTGGAAAGCATGCGATGAAATGTATAAAAATGGTATAGAAATGGAATAGAAAATGGTAATATGGCAAATCATTTCTCTCAAAAGCCGGACTTTGCCAGATAAATACTTAAACTATAGGATAAACTACGGTCATGTTAACGTGTATGCTTGAGAATTAGCAACGTTTTATTTAAAGATCCGTATCAATGCATTATTGTTCAACCAGTGTGTTTTATTCAGGTATTTGACTAACCACTAATTTATGAGGACGTATCACTGTCACTATCTAGACTTCATTTCGGCATTCTTTGTCGTCTGGTTAGAATGTTTGATATTGTGAATTCAAGTTGTACTGTCACTATAGCGACATAGCGACCTGTTTTATTTGGGCAAGCAATTAATGAAATGCCGTGCCATACAATAAATGCTGAACCTGCTTATATTGAACGATATAGTCTTGGAATTTACAGTTCTGCAAAAGACAAATTAATTGTATTAAAGTGGGTTGTTTTCTCAATTATGTCTTATTATTGGAAAATAGCAATCGGCTAAGTTGTCTCATTGACCCTCTGATGCAAATGCAATAAACCATACAAATGTTACAATCTTATTGTCAGTTTAATCCCGTGGTGATTATACATCCATGTTTTTAACAACATGACTCCATTAATCAACAAAGTATGCACAGTTAACATTTTAACATGTACATGCATCTGCACAAAACGATAGCTACCAAGTGAACGGAACCTTTATATCAGCAGGTATTTACGTTATGAAATACGAAGACAATAAAATAATAAAAAAACAATAGTGCCATTTACAATTCTTCATCGTCTACATTATACAATAACGGTGGGTTTTGTTGTAAACATTAATATGGCTACACATAGCTTCAGCTTATAATTAATTCGAGAAAGGTATGATCGAAAAAAAGTCATTTCTGATCAGGGGTGATACGATATAGCAACGCCAAAGCCCTTAAAGACGCTTCAAATGGAGAAATGTATTATTATGGCGCTGATTATGTCGAATACATCGGCCAAATGTGTACATTTACAATAACACATACTTTATCTTCCTACATAGTCAAACACTTCTGCAATTGTAAAAGTAACTCCCTTGCTTTGGTGCTCAAATGAGCAGTTCTGTCGATTTCTGATAAAACTTAGATAGCATATTTAGAACATCATGAGCATCACCAAACTAGTGTTCTGTATATCATCCTTCTATATACATTTAACCTAGTGATAACGCTTGAACTTTGAGTGTTAGATAGTCCGGGTTTTACGGACTCCATACATGCTAGCCGCTCTTCATACTGAGAAGCGGACCTACGAAAGTTTTCTCTGAATGATTAATCCAGGTCTAGAGTCAGCAGTACACAATTCAATGTTCAGATTGAAGTTTTCGGACTAAACCATTAAGCGTCGTAATCACAAACTACATGCAACGGGATGTTCAACTCCCTAAACGATATGTATGTTTACTTTTTCTGGACCCTTTCAAATAAATGTGTCTCAAACAACATTATTAAAGAGCTAGACAGAAACGTCGAAATCAATAAAGGAATCGTTAAAGTACGAAAGCATTTGTTAACCGAGAAACAAGCCTTAAGTTTATAATTCAATTGTGTCAGGATATATTGAGTAAGCCACCAGTCAACAATAGTTAGGTTCTAGTACGTAAATATATCTGGTATTCTAAGGGTCTTCATAACAGTATTATGATGTCTACTGAAATATGACTGATTTACCTGATGTCCTGGTTACAGTGACAATGAATGTACTCATAAAACACGCGAAATGTATGGTTACTGCAAAGTGTCTGTGAGCTGAATACATGTACTTTACAATTACGGATTTTAAAATGCACCCATATCATAAGGTCCATATTGTTTTGTTTGAGTTCTTTAGCTTATTTTGAACGAATGAAATGACGTTTATTTGTAATAACCTTGCCATTAAAGTACATTTGAAATCCTAACAGACGAGATCATGTAACTTATCTCTTACAATCTTGACTTAAAAATAGTTATTTAAATTATTTAATCAACTACTGCCGTTATATTCTAGTATAATATTGGGAATTGGTCCAGTCTTTTTCTAACGAGTGCTTTAGAAAAGTCGTATCACTGTCGCCATCTAAAATGTATTTCGTCATTGATTTACGCCTGGCCTTGATGTTGGGTTATTACCAATCATTTCTGCACATATTTGTTGGCGCCATTGCCCATGCAATTTGCGCGTGTATTTACGAACATGGTCCGCTATATATGATGCTGTACTGTTTGTTTCCTTGAGCAATTAGAAGATGAAATACACTGACACATAAATTGGTGACTTGTTTACTTAAATATTTCTCTGGGAAAATAATGTATTCGTTCAAATGAAAACATTTACTTTTTTCCTGTAATGTTCAAAATGAAAATATCAGATTTGTAACGTAATGCATAGACAAAGTGAACTAACAAATGCTGCATATACGAATGAAACAGAGATGAAAATTTACAAATCACTGTTTTTAATTACGATGTTTTAAACATTTGTTTTAAGAAAAACACCACAGTAATCGATCAGTGTGTACTCGGTTGACTCTTTTATGATTGCGAATAAAACTTTACTACCGACGCATAATTACAACCATGTAGTGCAAGGGCGATAAAATAAAACAAAACAAGGCATGAAGTGCAAGGACTATAAAATAAAACAAGTTTTATTATGATTTAATTATTCTACAGTAACTGTAACAATCTAACAATCTGTAATAAACCGGCCTAACAGTTCTTTCACACCGGGAATGGTGTTCTAAAGATCAATTCGTCAGCCAATTTCTGTTCACTGAAACTGTAGTATCATTTCATGACAGTGTTGAAGTTGAAATACCATTGATGTCAATATGTCAGATAAGATAGTTTTCATTTTGAGTTGGAAATATTATACCATAATCACCATAAGCTCAGAATAGGTTGAACGACCGATGATAATTATTACGATATATGTATACTACATTTTGTATATGACTTTTTGATTCAACATAAATCTCCAAATCCCCAAAAGCAGAAATGTTTTAATGTACTGCTCCTTCCCACCCCTATCACCAAGCCGATGTCATGTAACGATTAGACAGCCCGACAAAAATAATAGTTACTGATGGTGCGATTTGTTCAGACAAAAACTATTAAAGGAAAACCTGCCTGTCACAAAAGCAGTTATAATTTCTCTTACGATTGCAACCATCTTTAAATAATGAATTTAATGTTCAATGGACACGTAAGTAAAGAGACATGCTCAATTTTGTACTGAAATATCACTGCTAATTGTGCGAACCTGATAAATTCACCCTTGTGGACTATATCAAATTGTCAAGCTTAAAATAGCGCGCGGCCACTGAGGTTTGATCTGAACGTTACTAACCTAATGTTTATTAACAGACAGTCAATGCTTTAAATGGTACGTGTATATAATGCTCAACTTCGGAAGAAGTCTTTAAAATGGGCATCATTTGAATCGTGAAACGTTTCCACAAAGTAAAATAATGAATGTTTTTGGTTCCTCGTAACTTTAGCACTGGAGTCCGTCTATGTTCAACTTTTAGAACTAAATCTAGAATCCCAAGTGGTGGAATAAACCCCCCGGAAGTATAGCAAAGCTACTATAAAAGTTTTATTAGTAGTGCGATGAACATTAAGCAATCCTCTGTGGTGACTTATTCAATGATGAATTGCCTTGATATGCCATTCATTATCTGATGCTGATTTGATAAATATATCTTCGACGGCGAATCTAGAGGTGGTGACATTATGTATTTGAAATTCTGCTAGATATTATTTCACATTCCAAAATGTGCCTTTGAACTGACATAAGCTGAACATACATGTAAACACCTTGTAACTGTACTACCAAAGCACTTAGAATTAAGATCGTACACTTGCAGGGTTCAAAAGGATTTTTAAAAAATAGTTTATAACAACAGCTTGATGATATACGTACATGGTTTAGAACTACATGTAACTGGAAATATGCTACGCTTCCCTTTTACTGTTGTCGCTTGCACGGTTTGCCTGGGGACCTTGACTTTTAATGATTTTGGGGTTGTGTGTGGGTATTGACCCCGTGTAATTGTGTTGTGATATTACTGTTTTCTTGGCTCAGCTGGATAAGTTGAGTGCTGCCTTCCCTGTTTGTTTTCCTCATTTTTTGTAGGAGTTCATGAAATATATTCATTGTCAGTTTAGCAATGAAAGCGATTATTGTTTATTATTTTGTCCATTTGTAGTGAAATTGGTGAGCTATTGTAGATTGCTTTGTATAGACTATAGTGAGTTTACATGGATGTAGTTTTAACCTTGATTTGTGTGAATGTAACTTGAAATCCAAGTCTTTGGTTGATTCGTTGGAATTCTATACAAAATATAAATTTGATTAAATACATTTTTCGTTTTATTCTTATGTACGATACACAGTGTATCACCCCATGAAGCGGACAATGTTCTTAAATACACACAAGTCAAATCAGTAATGGTGTCAACAAGCATGGATTTTTTGTTTATTTTAATGCCTTTGTATTTTGTTAAAATTAAAAGTGTTGGTTATAAAGTTCCACTCGCTTAGTAGCTAACGTTTAGTGCAGTTTCAAAATGTCAACATAGTGCAGTGTGTTCGATAAATGTACTATTTTCCTCCAATAGTCACGTGCATTCTAATTAAACTGAGAATCGGTAGTTCCTAAAGATCTATATAACTTGACATAATTCATTTCATTTTCATCAAATTGTCAATGAGTCCATTTAATATTATTCTAAGCTAGCGATCTATATTTAATACCCGTCCTCGATTTGAATTCAATTGAGCATTTCAAGTTGTCTTTATTTTCCAACGTTAGACGCAGCCTTATTTGTGTATCAGCACGATATATTCATGTTGTTATGTTTTACTATTTAATCAATATTCGCTTTTAACAAGACAACGCCTCCTGATGCGGGTCTCGAAGAAACATCACATCAAATGTTGTCATTATTACGTTAGAAATTTCTTGGTTTAGTGACATGCCTGTCTTGTCTAATTAACGTTAGTGAGCTTGTTCGTTACTAACAACATAACTTATTGTGCCTAAAACACCCACGTCTATGAAGTAGCTACTTCATATTACTAAACTATATACAGCATATTTGTTAAAGCAAATACATTTGGACATTTGTATTGCATTATTGTACACCCTTACATTTTACAGATATGCGATTCCCCATCCTCTATATTTTTATTTAAATTGGTATTTTGTTGATCAATTCATATACTTGGACACGCTCTTACTTAGCAATGTAAACTATTATTTTCCTTTTTCGTTTTGTAAGTTTCAAACATTGCGCAAACACGCTTCTGGACCTTTTTGATATTCTGGGATCAAACCAATCATAAGGAATACAACATGTACTACATGTAAGTCATACACATACCGTATGTAGTGTTTATACTTCGTTTCCGGTGTAATATAAAAATCGTAAGCTCTATTAAAACAGTCAACGCGCATGCGCGGGAAAGGTGAAGGTTGCGGTGTAAATGTTGTCAGCTCCGGACGATCAACGTGGTCTTATATGGTAAGTATTTTTACTGTAACACGTTAAACTATGATATTTATCCCCATTTTCCAATCCACCAGACCTACTTATTTGTCTGCAAAATACAACAGCTAATCGGTAATATGTCAGGTGACCCTAGGCGGCTTTTATATTCGTTTCATATTCGTCCCATGTTGCGTTCGTAATGTCACGTATGAAAACGAAAGTAGAAATCGAGTCTGAAATGAATTTCATTAACACTATTATCAGTTATTTCATGTAGCCTAGGACACAGTTTATTTAATACAAAACACACACGATCGTCGTGGCAATGACTGTAAATTATAATGGCTACTGTACAACCATGTCATCGATGACACAGGTGGCAGTATCAGTGTTTGGAAAATAAAACAAACAAAAAAACAATAAAAGAAATTCACTGAGCTAATATACCATGAAGTTAGAAAGCCTACTATATGTCTATATGCCAAGCATTGTGCAACATCGCATCTCGTTGTTTCAGCTTAAAATACAGGCGCTGAAGGAAAATCGCTAAACAATATTTAAGTCATTCAGTACAGTAGTCCAACAATCTTCTCGGCCGATACACTTGGTCATTTCAGACGCAACCATCTAGAGATGATCCTGGTTGGTACCCAGTTGTAGTCTCGCGTGTATCGGTGCTTTACACCGGGCATGTTAAAGAACCAAGGAATCTATTCATAACGAGCTAGGGTATCGCACCCGGATTCCTTGTATCTCACCTCTGTCTCTAACATTTGCTATAATGCCCCAGAGTGGGCCCTGCAAATAACATGGTAGAAGAAGAAGTATCTCGACTTAGAGACTACTCGTCTCTTGTGGAGATATTTAATAAAGTCAGGAATAAAAATTCTTCTAGCAGATTGCCCCACATCTTAGTCATTCAGATAAACTATAAGATATTCATTCCCAGCAAAAATCTCGTTAAATTGTATCTTATAACTGCGAAACGGCAAACATTATTCCTTTTGTTATTTAACTCCCCACGATGCCATTTTTTTTAGCGCTGGATACCAGCTCCACTCACAGTATCGTTATTATTGACAGGAACCAAGCCTTTTTTTAGCGTGCTTTTAAAAAACATCACTTGTACATCATCCAAAATGGCCTGGAGCGGAGTTAAATAACAACTATTTAGTTCAGTAGATCGAGTATTACAATATATTTACTAAAAAAAATCAATAATATTAAATTCAGGCTGAATTGGACCAGGCCGAGTGTATTCAGGGCCGAGTTGGACAGGCTAAGTTTGTGATTGAAGGCCCAAGAATACTGGGACGCGTTAGTAATAGGGTCTCGTTGACCCAGTACAATATAATGGGGGTATTCATGCCATATGACGCATCCTGATGGTGCCTTTTTGTTAATATTATATTCAAAATCTCTAATTGCATGTGAAAAACAGATTTTATTTTATGATTCTTAAATATTCTCAATATCAACATTACCAGTTTTCCAGACGTATAAGGGGAGGCGGGTAGAAACAGATGACTGCCAATATGCTGCGTGGCGGGAGCATTTAAAATTATTCTTTTATGATTATTGTACTTGATTGCCAAAGATTTTGCACATAAATTGTCAAACAAAAACATTTCAAATTCCGAGAAACAGATTTAAACCTTTAATGTAAACTTTATATGATCTGTAACTAGATCTTAAATGAGTATTGGTTACACTAAATATTGACTACCAGTTACACAATTATGAGATTATTTCCATTAATTATAAAATATAAATATTCTGACAAAATTATTTGACATAATTATTACAAAATATTTCTATTTTTATAGCTCTAGTTATGAAATGAAAATTGAACTAGTAAAAGTCTATTGTATTCAAAACGTTTATTTTTATCTTAAATAAATGCAAAAATTATCATTAAAATTGTGCTATTCTTATTTCCATCTCATTGCATTAAAATGTTGTCAGTTATTGAAATAAAACAAAGTCTGCTAATTTGTGTCAGTGGTGAATGGTGATAAATATACACTTCTTTAATACAATTTTTTTAATTTCCCCATTTTTTAAAAACTATGAATTTTTATTATGTATATACATTTTTTGTGTTATAGTATAATAGCATGGTTTATAATTACTACTGTGCTTGATAAGATATTGGCCTGCTTATTATTTTACACAGTTTTACATGGGGTCTAATTCTGCAGACATGTCATTTCGCATAATAAAAGGGTAATAAACAGGATGTGCTCATCATAAAGGGGCCCATTAATCATATTGTTTTTTTTGCAATAAATTCCAATGAGCAATAAAAATAACATTATTGTCATCTTCTTTCTTTTATAAAGAGGTGCGACATGGTTACAAATATTAACAATAACTTCAGCATTCATTGACATAATCTGATACAAATAATCTTGCCCAATATAATTAAGTCAGGTTAATTTAATGTAACTAAATTAGAAGTATACAACTTGGTTGTATAACCATGACTCATTATGGCATTTTTTATCCTATACAAGTTATGGGAATCCTAGTACATCCCTGGGATTCCTCTGACATTCATTTATATCAAATAATGGGAGATTATTCTCTTTTTTATGTATTCTGTGGCTTAATAAATGTAAAGGGGAAACCAAGAGTTTTCTATTGTGTCAATTACCAAATTATGATTTGTTATATTTAACTCAATAAAGTAAAATACATTAACACATAAAATATCAGTTAAAATTTACTCTAATTTTTAATACCAGTAGTCCTGTGGAATTCCTGTGAAATAATGATTCTGGTGTAATAATGATTCCTGTGGGGTATTGAATGGTAATTCTGACAAAATAAAAATTCAGGTGGAATTCTGGTGATGTCACCTGGTTAAAATCTCACTGGAATTCTAGTGAATCTCACTGAAATAAAATTATTACATTAAAATTCCACTTGAATTCCAGATAAATTTTCTATGGTGTGACAAGTGAGCTGTAACAGTTAATGAATTCAGTCAAAACACTATCTAATTGAGTCCTTAGTCCTGTATCAATAATGAGCCTTCATATGTATGAATAAGTTGGTTAGTGGGATAGTTGGTCTGTTTTATTTGTCTGACCTTTTTTTAAGAAAATATGTTGGATATTCATGGGTTTTCGAAGCCTACCCATAAACTTGGTGATTCTATAGCTTATGTTGACTCCTTGAGTTTCAGTTTTCTGTATCAATAATGGTCCTTGATATGAATAAGTCAGTAAGTGAGATAGTTGGTCATTTCTTGCAGTTGTCTTACATTTTTTATAAAATGATTCAGATTGGATATTTATTTATATTTTTTTTTCTAAATCAACGCATAAAATTGTTGAATCTATATACTTATGATATAATAATGCTTGATATGATTAAGTCCATAGTGTGATAGTCGGTAATTTCTTTCAGTTGTCTTACATTTTTTATAACTGATTCAGGTTGGATTTTCATGGTTTTCAGGCCCTGGCTTGATGTTAATGATTTTATAGCTTATGCTGACTTCCTGTGATACAGTGTATCAATAATCATGCCTGATATGATTAAGTCCATAGTGTGATAGTCGGTAATTTCTTTCAGTTGTCTTACATTTTTTATAACTGATTCAGGTTGGATTTTCATGGTTTTCAGGCCCTGGCTTGATGTTAATGATTTTATACCTTATGTTGACTTCCTGTGATAGTCATTTCCTCAATTTTCCTGTATAGATAATCATGTCTGATGTGATTAAATCTGTGGTGGGATAGTCAGTAATTTCTTTCAGTTGTCTTACATTTTTTATAATTGATTAATGTAAGATTTTCATGGTTTTTCAGACCTAGGCATGATATACTTGATACTTCACCTTAAGTTGACTTCCTGTATTACAGTTCCTGTATAAACAATCATGCCTGATATGATTAAGTCCGTAGTGTGGTAGTCGGTCATTTCTTTCAGTTGTCTTACATTTTTTATAACTGATTCAGGTTGGATTTTCATGGTTTTCAGGCCCTGGCTTGATATTAATGATTTTATACCTTATGTTGACTTCCTGTGATACATTTCCTCAATTTTCCTGTATAGATAATCATGTCTGATATGATTAAATCTGTGGTGTAATAGTCAGTAATTTCTTTCAATTGTCTTACATTTTTTATAACTGATTAATGTTGGATTTTCATGGTTTTTAACGCAATGGCTTGATATTGTTGATCTTATACCTTATGTTGACGTCTCGTGATACAGTTTCTTGTATCAATAATCATGCCTTGTTGATCTTATACCTTATGTTGACAGTGCCTGTATCGATAATCTTGCCTGATATGATTAAGTCCGTAGTGTGATAGTCAGTCATTTCTTTCAGTTGTCTTACATTCTTTATACCTGATTAATGTCAGATTTTCATGTTTTTTCAGGCCTAGGCATAATATTGTTGATATTATCCCTTATGTTGACTTCCTTTGATACATTAACTCAATTTTCCTGTATCGATAATCATGCCTGATATGATTAAGTCTGTGGTGTGATAGTCAGTAATTTCTTTCAGTTGTCTTACAATTTTTATAACTGATTCAGGTAGGATTTTCATGGTTTTTCAGGCCCTGGCTTGATATTGTTGCTCTTATCCCTTATGTTGACTTCCTGTGATACCGTTTCCTGTATAAACAATCATGCCTGATATGATTAAGTCTGTAGTGTGATAGTTGGTCAATTCTTTCAGTTGTCTTACATTTTTTATAACTGATTCAGGTTGGATTTTCATGGTTTTCAGGGCCTGGCTTGATATTAATGATCTTATGCCTTATGTTGACTTCCTGTGATACATTTCCTCAATTTTCCTGTATAGATAATCATGTCTGATGTGATTAAATCTATGGTGTGATAGTCAGTAATTTCTTTCAGTTGTCTCACATTTTTTATAACTGATTCAGGTGGGATTTTCATGGGTTTTCGGGCCCTGACTTGATATTGTTGATCTTTTACCTTATGTTGACTTCTTGTGATACAGTTCCTGTATCGATAATCATGCCTGATATGATTAAGTCCATAGTGTGATAGTCAGTCATTTCTTTCAGTTGTCTTACATTTTTTACAACTGATTCAGTTTGGTTTTTCATGGTTTTTCAGGCCTAGCTATGATATTGTTGATCTTATCGCTTATGTTGGCTTCCTGTGATACCTTTTCCTGTAACAATAATCATGCTTGATATGATTAAGGCCGTAGTGTGATAGTTGGTCAATTCTTTTAGTTGTCTTACTTTTTTTATAACTGATTCAGGTTGGATTTTCATGGTTTTTCAGGCCTAGGCATAATATTGTTGATCTTATCCCTTATGTTGACTTCCTGTGATACCGTTTCCTGTATCAATAATCATGCTTGATATGATTAAGGCCGTAGTGTGATGGATGGTCATTTCTTTCAGTTGTCTTACATTTTTTATAACTGATTCAGGTTGGATTTTCATGGTTTTCCAGACCTAGCCATGATATTGTTGATCTTATCCCTTATGTTGACTTCCTGTGATACTGTTTCCTGTATGAATAATCATGCTTGATATGATTAAGGCTGTAGTGTGATGGATGGTCATTTCTTTCAGTTGTCTTACATTTTTTATAACTAATTCAGGTTGGATTTTCATGGTTTTTCAGGCCCAGCTTGACATTGTTGATCTTATACCTTACGTTGTCTTCCTGTGAGGCATGATATTGTTGATTCTTGACCTTAAGTGGCTTCCTGTGATAGAGTTTCCTTTACAAATAATTGTGCCTGATATGATTAAGTCAGTAGTGTGACAGTCGGTCATTTCTTTTAGTTGTCTTATATTTTTCATAACTGATTCATGTTGGATTTTCACACTCACACACAAAAGTATTTTGATTTTATGTACGGTATCTTTTGATAAAAGAGGACTTTGGTATGCTGGATAATAAAATTAACTTGCCCGCATCCTAAAAAGCCCATGTTTGGCAAGCATGACACTGGAATTTCACTCCCTGGACAAGTCTACCATCAGCATACATGTTCTTTTAAAATTTTATTTATTTCTAGGGCTAGGCAACCAATGCTCAATTTTCACTTCCTGCAGAATAGCAATTGAATTTGAACAGCCAGAAATTAGGGTTGCCGAAACCACAGAATTGTTTTGTTTTGGCTATGTTTTAGATGTATTCTTATATCTACACTATACTTTACTGAACATACTTTTGTATTATTTTTCCTCTTCAGATGTGACATATTGTTCAAAGTTCAATGAATGATATTTTGAAGTTGTAAAGATTCAGCTAAAGAAGATGAAAAGTCACTGTGAACCATTTGGCGACAGTAAACTGTTGAGAAAGACTGATGTGGTGAGGTTACTGATTCTCAGCCTTTCTGTGATTAAAACATAATGTATAGTGCGTTAGCGACCAAGCTGGACCCCCATAAACCTTTAATAACTTTAAAAATACTGTCTCCATTAGAACAAAAATTAGTATGTGTTAATAAAACAACCTTACCAACTCTCACAAATTAAATAAGAATTTTTGGTTTTCAGAAAAGTGTACTTTGCATTCACGTCTAATGCAAAATTTTATGTCTAAAGCAGGGTAAATACGTATGGGTGATTGAAGTGAACGGAACAGCAAAGATCAGCAATTTGATCCAACATAACTGTGCATTAAGTTACACACCAGTGACCATTGTAAATATATAATGAGGCCCATACATGAACATTCATTGTTATTTATCTAACTCGAGCAACTGGGTAGAAATATTTGCTAGAAAAGCATAGTAATTCTGTTTGTACAAATGATCATTGCAATCAGAAGATGGGCCTCAACTGTGTACACATTGATGACCAGACAAAATTAGGTAAAATTATCCATATGTGTACCGTTATAGTTGTTAAAAATACAATAGCATTATTCTAACTGGCGGATCGTAATGGCTTATTTTACTCCCTGTCCATTTTTTTATTAAGATACCAAAAATAATGCATTAGACACAATGGAGAAAATTTTAATTAGTGAGTACAAAAATCTGAAATTTAAACACAGAGTTGGTAAAGGTTATTCATTCAACAATACCAAATTTCAATCAAATTGCATGATTACTTTTAAAGATATTTAAGGTTTATGGGGGTCCAGCTCAGTCGCTAACGCACTATAAGTATACTGAGTTCCAAAAGTTCTGCATCTTAATTAAAAATTCATTTTTTTTTAATATTAGTTAACTTAAAAGACATTTTTAGGAACACTGTACATTTGCGTACCCTAAGTGTTTATGTTGAAACTATTTCACCCAACATTAAAATTATGGGAAACTTGCTTTTATGTTGCGTTTTTTATGTCAAGGAGGTTGTTTCTTAAAATCTGGCCTGTTGTACAGACTCTCTTGCAACATCAATAATTGTCTGTGGTCAAAGAGAGATAATTTGTGATATTTATTTTGATTATTACCTCCCTTCCACTGCAAAATAGTAGTTTATCGTTGTTTGTACTTTGGAATCGTGGGGTGGTGTCACATGTGGTTTTATTATGGATCGATACATATCTTCAAATCGATAACTGTCATGGATTTATACCAAGTACACATCGCTCTACACATGCGCATTTGAATTATCATAAATAAGTTGGAGATTGTAGTAAAAAAGACATACCATATATTGGATGCGGAACTTTTGGAACTCAGTATATATACAGAGATCAATTACTTTGCTTGTTTGCCACTTTCTGTACATATTTCTGATGGTTGATGTTTTACAAAAATTATAAAAGCTTTTAACCATGCTTACATTTCATCAATATTTAGCCTATATTATTCCTTCTTATTAATTATTCCCCCCCCCCCCATTATCTTTATAATGGGGTATAATGCTTTGCACAGGTCGGGCCGTCAGTAGGTGACATATGGCTTGGAATTAAACCATGGGCCCCCTCACTTGAAGCAGAGGTTTTACCATTAGGCTATTTAGATACAGAGCCTTTGTTACTTTAAGTATTAATTTTCTTTTCCAGAATGCTGAAGCTTTTTCAAGAATTGTAACTCCAATAGGGTGAGTTTGAATCAGGAAAGATAACAGTAGGTGGACAAAAGAAGAGATACAAAGACACCCTGAAGTATTCCATCAAGGCAATGAACATCAAGTGGAAAATTTGGAAAAACCATGCTCTTGACTGTCCCCACTGGCGTCATCTCAGCACTATCAGTGTCTAAGTATCAAAAGAATCTCGTCTTGTTGCTGCAAGGGAGAAGCGTGCCCTCCGAAAGGCCAAGTCAGCCAGTACCTCCACAATAGTCACCAACTTCAAGTGTCCTACTTGTGGTCGCTACGTTTGTGCCCAGATCGGTTTTTTGAGCCACCTCTGGACACACAGAATCCAATCAACAGCGTAGAAGGAAGTCTTGGTCCATCGTGCAATGATGGACGAACAACAAGAAATGTACATGTACCTTTATCATTGATGTGCTACGAAGAATGTATACAAGTGTACACTGTGTATTAAAAAGGTTGATTTCCCACAGTTGCAGTTCATATTGAATAATATAGTATGACAATAAGTCATACAGGGGATCAGATTTGACAAGACTGTGTGCTTTCAATAGCAATAAAGGATACAAGTTTATTTTATAGTAATTCGATAAAGTATACAGTGATATGGTTTTTACGCTGTGTGGTATACTCGTTACAGCTGTACTTGACAGAGTGCTCTACACCAAACAACTTGCAGAAATAGACATGCTTGGAACAGAAAGTTATAACCCTGTCATTTTGTGTGCTTAGTAACAGATTATAGACCCTAAATACTGTAAACTCTTTAATTTCAGCTGAACATAATTTTGACAAAATTCAATTATTTTGTATACTGGTGCATTTTTAGCTCACCTGTCACAAAGTGACAAGGTGAGCTTTTGTGATCGCTCTTCGTCCGTCGTCCGTCCGTCCGCACACACGTTCGCTACCTTAGGTGGTCGGAGGTGTGGCCTAACACAATAGAAATCTATTCAATTCATTCCGTGACCACTTAATTCTTTTGTCCTTTAAGTGGTCGTTCCTTTGATCTTAAACAATGGAATGACCACCTAAGGTAGCGAACGTGGGGGCGTCCGTCCGTCCGTCCGTCGTCCGTCGTCCGTTCACAATTGCTTGTGAACACACTAGAGGTCACAAATTTAGCCTGATCATTATGAAACTTGATCACAATGATCATCTCCATAAAATCTAGGTCAAGTTCGATATTGGGTCATCTGGGGTCAAAAACTAGGTCACTAGGTCAAATCAAAGGAAAACCTTGTGAACACATTAGAGGTCACAATTTGAGCCTAATCTTTATGAAACTTGATCACAATGATCATCTTTGTAAAATCTAGGTCAAGTTCGATATTGGGTCATCTGGGGTCAAAAACTAGGTCACTAGGTCAAATCAAAGGAAAACCTTGTGAACACATTAGAGGTCACAATTTGAGCCTAATCTTTATGAAACTTTATCACAATGATCATCTCCATAAAATCTAGGTCAAGTTCGATATTGGGTCATCTGGGGTCAAAAACTAGGTCACTAGGTCAAATCAAAGGAAAACCTTGTGAACACATTAGAGGTCACAATTTGAGCCTAATCTTTATGAAACTTGATCACAATGATCATCTCTGTAAAATCTAGGCCAAGTTCGATATTGGGTCATCTGGGGTCAAAAACTAGGTCACTAGGCCAAATCATTGAAAAACCTTGTGAACACATTAGAGGTCACGATTTGTGACTAATCTTTATGAAAATTGATCACAATAATCATCTCTATAAAATCTAGGTCAAGTTTGATATTGGGTCATCCAGGGTCAAAAACTAGGTCACAAGCCTTTGAAGGCCAAATCATTGAAAAAGCTTGTGAACACACTAGAGGTCACAATTTGAGCCTAATCTTTATGAAACTTGATCACACTGATCGTCACTATAAAATTTTGGTCAAGTTCGATATTGGGTCATCCGGAGTCAAAAACTAGGTCACGAGGCCAAATCATTGTAAAAGCTTGTGAACACACTAGAGGTCACAATTTTGACCTTATCTTTATGAAACTTGATTACAATGATCATCATTATAAAATTTAGGTCAAGTTGATATTGGGTCATCTGGGGTCAAAAACTAGGCCACGAGGCCAAATCATTGAAAAAGCTTGTGAACACACTAGAGGTCACAATTTTGACTCTATCTTTATGAAACTTGGTCTCAATGTTTATCTCTATAAAATCTAGGTCAAGTTAGATACTGTGTCATTTGGGCCAAAATCTAGGTCACTAGGCCAAACAGGTGAGCGACCCAGGGCCCTTTGGACCCTCTTGTTAAATCTGTTGAGTGTATGTTTCTGTATCTTATTTGGGACATGTTAATGTATAGGACTGTGCTGTAATTAAATTTCCGATATAATATATCACAGTTTAAAACCGTACTTTTAAAACCGTACTACTTTTGGCTGTTGAATTACCTCCAGCGTATAATAAGCACTTTTTATGAAAGGAATTAATATGTCTTGTTTATAGCTTGGCCACATTGACATGAGCCTGACCTTTTGATTAGCATAATTTAACAGTCAATATATTGTCTACGTTTACAACACTGAGTGTATGTTTTCATAATCGGGAAGTATCACGATGACGCTCAAGATGTAATACAAACACAAATCTTAAATGCCGATATTGCACGATTTGCTTGCGGAAATTGATATATTCAAAGCAAGAACCTCGTAATATATTCTTGCATAAAGGTCAGGCTCAGTTCATAATAGCCAAGCTATACCACATAGTGGTTATTGTCACTACATAAGACTTAAGACTTAGTTATATTTGACTGTGTTGCATGTATCTTTTTGCATAACTTAACTTGTAGTCTGTGTAAATCGACAGATTTTCTAACATGGTCATCAAAATTCCTAGATATGGGAAAGAACAGTCCTGTTAATTAAATATATGTGGTCCTTGCAAGCTGGTGTTTGTTTTCAATCAACTTAGTGTTCAGACTTAGTAAGAAATGGCTTACAAAATAGCTCAGCCGGGAGATACATTCATAGAATATGTCCGATTGAGGAACATATTATCAGTGACACTGCGTGTGCACATAGCTGATAAAACCGTCATATTGACTTATCAGAGTCATGATAATATGGTGCATTAAGAATTATACATATACTGCACTTTACCCAGAAGTGACAGAAAGCCAGGTCTGCGATCAACAAACCTGCAATACTAGTGAGAAACATTTGGATGTTGTCCATGGGCTGATCAAAAAGGTCCAGACCCAAACACCTCAAGTGTCTGGACCCTTAAGGGAATTTTGGTGAAAATGTAATTAAATGCCCCACCCCATCTTTGGTGAGGGTGTAAAGTGATTTGCACATGTCGGTCGGTCATAGCAGGGTATATTTACATTGTTTATTAAAGCTAAGAGCCCGGGAAGCTGAGCATACCTCCTCCCGAAATAAAGGTGGTTGGACTTCAACCTGAGAAAAATTCAGAATGCACACATGCATGCAAAGCCAGTTCTTTAATTATTTGTGATACTTGACAATAATACAATGTAACAAATGCAGATATAAGTTCCAAAATACAGGCTGGTATAAAATAACTGAATTATACTGCAAGTGAACTATTGATCTCAGACCACCAAGGTCCCAAATTCCTGATCTCAAGTCCACCAAATAACCATCCTTAGAAGTCGGCTGTGGTATCTTCTACTCGTTATTTGAATGCATTTGTGTATATCCATTATGTCTATTTTAACTGTGGGCACTGGTTTTACCTGATTCCCCAGCCTCAATCATTGTCAGATTCACTCATGTATTTTTAAAGAACATCAATTTCCATATTGGAGAATACTGTAAAGTCATTTAATTCTGATGGGACGAAATTTCATGGTTTTGGTTAAAAAGACCATTTCGATGGGACGTTAATTCGTGGATTTTGCATTTCAGGTAATAAATACAAGGGTCTAAATTATTGTTTGAGGGATTAAATTTCGTGGTAGAAGGTAAACCATGAAATCCACGAAATTTAATCCCCCACAGAAATTAATGATTTTACAGTAACCTATCTTATTTGAAAAAAGTTATAAGGCCAACAAATATATGTTCGTTTCCTGTAACATGCTCGAAAAAAGATGGGTTGGTAGGTAGGGTTTTTTTTATGAAAAGGGTCCCAACAACCAAATTTTGTCACAGATTTTAGTCTACAGCCACAACCTCTATCATATAATTAATACTTAAGTGATGAAACACAAATAAATAAACCTTTTGTAGTATACAAGCAAAAACCCCGAATTAGACAAAATTGTCGGTAGGGTTACAGGAAACAAAATATTTTATTTTAGGCCTAATACATAATTATTTATGTTCGACTTATCATCTATGTAGTCTTCAAAGAAAAATGGAGCTCAACCACGATCAAGGTCCGTCTCCTTCATGAGGCAAAGAAGCTGGTCAGACTGCAACACTTAGGCTTAGTAAAATTTTCAGCCTTCAGCTAGAACTCAGGACCCTTCACATGCAGGGAAAATGATTGATTACAGAACAAATTCTCAAAACAGTATAGCGACTAGTCTACCTGCAGCACTCTACTCATAGGGGTAGTAGGGCGCCTACATTTACACAACTTTCCTCTATAGTTTATTTTAATTTATTTAAGGTTGATTGTAAAAAAACTTACAAACTCATATTAATTATTCTCGACACCTGATGTTATCCTGGTCACCACTAGGCTACATATATATGAGAGAAGAGAGCCAGTTTCCCTTATATGCTGAGCCTGTAGCAATGGAATTTCTGGTACCATTTTTATTTTGTCTTTGGATGACGCAGCCTTGGGTCGAACCCTGGACCTCCCGCACTCAAAGTGAATGCTCAACCACTAGGCTATCGAGGAGGCGATCTTTTCTCTATTCAGGAACAATTAAATAATTATATTGTTCCTACTCTAGCTAGTAATTAAATCATATACATACCTATAGTACACAGTACAGGACCTGAGAAAATTGCTATAGCACATATTATTTAAAGCATTTAATTGAATTATTTATGATTTATTATTTACAAACGCTAGCATCTAAAAATATAAGGTGGCACATCCAAAGACGTTCATATGAACGTCTTTGGCACATCTAACGGACAGAAATTGTTTCAACATCGGAATTATATTATTTGTGTGTTATTGTGTGTTATTGATGTATTTAATATCATTTAATTTTGTGATATTTTGCTGCATATGTCCGCCAATTAGCCGTTATACGTAAATATATAGCCAGAAATCATCACATAGTTTGCCGAAGCTTCGAGGTATTTATAAATACTACAAAAGTCCGGCATTCCGGAAAATGGATTTTAAACTGAACCGACGATGTCGCTGAATTTAGGCAATTTAATTCCGAAGCAAAACAAACATTAAAAATAATATCTAAAGCAATTTCACGGATTACTATGTTACGCAACATTTTACAAATGTTTGATGTATTTTAACAGTTTCTTCAATACTTTAATTGACGTGTTCGCAGTCATAAATAGTCTGAGATCTTTCATGACTCACGAATTTCACGGCCATCGTGATATTCCTCTTACCGGAACCGGATGTCCAACGATATTTATAGCTTACGATTTTTTGGCTACAGGACCGGTATTTCATGGTGTCGCTGAGCGTGTAGCAAGTTAATGAATAATATCATTTATATTATACAACCTCGGTTAGAATTTCGGGCCGCGACCATCGACTAATACTGTATTAGATGGTGTGTTGGCACTGCTCAGTGTAGTTGCTAGGAATATGTAATGTTATTTCCCGCCCATTCCTACCTTGCGAATTATTTAAACTTAAATTCTTTGTGAAAATGGGTCATCTTGCATTTTTTGTCGGCGGGGACTTGGATTTTTTTATCGTTTATTTGGCTTATCTGTGGGCATTGCTCAGTGTAGTTGTGTTGTTGTGTTTCTGATTTCTGTGCTCGGCTAGTTAGGTTGAGTGCTGCCTTCCCTTATCGTAAATACTTCTACTTCTATTCGATGTTTGTTGCTTCTATTGTGCCGCCTAGGATTTATTGCACTGGATGCGAACTTTCCACACCGAGTTGATGAAATATAGTTACGATTGTTTTAGTAGGTTCGCGCTATTTATGCACTATGAACATTGGCTTAATCTGCTTCCATCACAAAGTACTTGTATTCGCAAATGTGGTTTATATAATTTCAATTCCTATCTAAATTTACCATAAACTACCTGTAAATAATGATTTTATATGACTGTTTCTCTTTTCCTCACGAATATGGTCTATGTAACACATAATAATGCATAACTACGGAAGTAAATATTCTTAGAAGCGAAGTACTTCGCATTCTTCAGTCAAAGCAGAAATTTTATCATTTTATATCTTGTAGACTTACCTTATCAAGTTAACGCTGACACAGAGGTTGGTAATGTTGATGACATAAAAGTCTTTCTTCAAAAGTTCTCTCACAATTACACGGGTTCATTTGTAAGGTTACACCTTTCTAGACTAATACTTGCAGCAACAAAGTTAATGTTTTACAGAATACACAACGTTCGTACTTGATGTATACAGTAGGTTATGTTTCCTGATATTTGCTCTAAAACTAGAAACCCCAGAGGACAAGTTAATTACACGCGATATGGTAAATTCCTACAACATAAAATTGAGATTTTCTGTTAATTTTAAAAGTCTGGTGGGCTGAGTTTTTATTATTCTATACTTCGAAATTTGTTTTTAATTACTTACAGTACCAGGGACGGGTTCTGGGAAGTAAAAAGTAAAAGTTAAGATAATAAACAACGAAATTTATATAAGTGTGTAGAACCAATCTGTCAGTTGAACATGAACTATTAGCAAGTTGATTTCTGCTGATATCTCCGTATCTACACAGACAATTCTACAATTCTAAAAGAAGGAACCCCCAGGGAGGATTAAGATTAACCCTCATAATACAAAATCTCCTTATGAAGAGTTCTCAAGTTCCATAATTCATATTAAGTTTTTTCCTGTATATTATAGGAATTAATTCGTGAAAAATCAATAAAATCATGCTACGATGTATTTCTGAATGGTATATTTTCAAAACTGAATGGTAAAACATTTCAAGTTTTATCAAACCCATTACACACACATTGAACTTATTGTTTGAGAAATATGTGGTGTTACATCGCTTTAGTTCTTATTTTATTTGCAATTACCAATCTGGTACTTTTTTTAAACTATTAGGCACAAATCTCGATTTAATTTGAAGTGGGTCGGGTTACATTTTTTTCTACTTCATAATTAGTCCAAACATCATTTATACAATTTGGATTGACGTAATAAGCATTACCATAATACCTAGACACATTTGAAGAATAAGAGAAGATAATGCAGTCACCCGAGCTTCAGTGTCGACGTCGTCGTCGGCGTAATTATGATATTAAAGTTTACATAGCACCTCAAACATTTTCGAAGTCCACAGACGTGTTGGTTTGAAACTTGACACACTTGGTCCCCATCATGACCCTAACGTTTCCCCTTGAGGAGATAACCCAATCAAGCATTTTGATCAAATTATGCCCATTTTCAACTTAGAAAAAAAAGGTTAAAGTTTACATACCGGGTACTGGTTTCCTACAGATATCTAAACGAATACAGAACCTATAAATTCCTACCATACTTATTCTACTTGTGCACATTTTCCCACTTTTTGCTTCACCAACAGCGGATCGTTTTCCTGGATTTTTTTTCTGTAAAATATTTGATATTTACAATTATGCGTTTTGATGAGTTATTTGGAAGTATACACGTTTGTACGTGGGATTAGTTTTCCAAACAAATAAATTGAACTGAATTTGGTGAGATCACTGTACAGTCCGAAACGCCAAGACGATATTATACTTGTAAAGCTCAGTTTTAATTAATCCAACGGAGAAGAAAGCCCTGACGTATGAAATATTAGAATACCTGTAACAACTTACTATCGGAAATTGCAATGCAGCATTAACGTTTCATTTTTTCATTCATTAGACCAGTATGTTGTTAGCTGAGTAAGTATGGTCTTGTAGAATATATCTTTTCATTATAATGTGTAACACGTAAATAATACAGTCCATTGTTTATGTAATTGCAGTTTTACAATAATTACATTCAGCAAGCAGTTGAATATTTAATTACAGTTTTCATAGTAGGTAGGAATGTTCAAGTTTGTTCCGAATTGGTGGCAGGTAATCGTCTAAACAATACGCATGTATTATCCTTTTATATTATTTTGGTTTTACGGGAAAATAGTCCGAACTAATGCTTCCACCAATCAGGATGGCAGATATGGAATGATTTAGACACAAATGAGATTGTTTTATTTATGAGAATTATTGTATCGCATCAATATATCTCATTTAAACTTACAGTAATCATTCAATATGAACTTCTTTTATGATATGATTGGGCTTTTAATTATTCTGTTGGGTTTTGTGTGGGCATTGGTCTGTTAGGTTTTGTTGCTACTGTTTTAAATGCTCGGCTGGTGAGGTTAAATGCTGCTTTACCTGTCCGATATCCTCGAATTCTTTTTTTCTAAAGTGTGTGGTCATCAGTTTTACTCATTTACCGATGACATCGAACTTTGAGGAAAAGGAAAGAAAGTTTATGCGGCACTTTTCAGCTTTACACTACACGTGTCCGGTTATGAATACAAACATTTGTTCATTAACGTGCCCGATGCGCACGAGATCTCTGGGTAACCGAACAGTTATCTCTAGGTTGGTAGGAAACATCGAACAACGTTTTCAGACATGAGGTGCTCCGCTTATATTTGACGCGGGACATAAAACCGTTCTTATACGATATAAAATGCATCCCATTTGGGCATCCATTATATTCATACACAACACTTGATTAAAACAATTCCTGGTATTAATTTCAACCTGTGACGAGTTCACTTGCACTTCCAAAATCAACTACTGTTCACGTTCCAATATTATATATTTGATCATCAGTCCCTGCACCAATTAAATAAAACATGTTTTATGCAATTGATCTTATTCCTTATCAACGTGTATCATTGTAAATCGATGTCATTTATTATTTAAGAATATAAGTACTACAAGTATATTTGTTACGACAACGAGTTACCAAAAGATCAACGTAAAACAAACTATTAATCAAATCTGCCAAATACATCGAATAAAAACCATTGATTCCAAAAGTTTGCATCTCTCATGATTTTAGCATATTTTGATGTGATAACATCTTATTCAGAGGAGAGGTCATGAACTTTGCAGAGATCATGCACTTCCCCTCCAATTGGTATATCGATAAATAACACCCACCACGCTACTTTATATTCAAGTAACGGCGAAAGTTCTAGATTAACTATATAAATTATGTCTCTATAAGACAAGAAGATTTACTGGTAAGTGGATTGCTATACATCTGTCAGTAGGAAGTGACGATAAATACAACCCCTGTCACATAATTCGTCCGTTTAACCCAAGATTTGATCCTTATCACCCTCCAAGCAAACATCTTGATATTGAGTGAAACAAATGTCTTGCCACAAATCACTACATGTACATGTCACTACTAAATCACCGGAAAATGAATATATTGTTTGATGAATTTCGACAACCATGGGTTAGTACTAATTGAACTTTATTGAATTCCTTTAGTAATTCAATTTGCAAGTATTGGTATTTCTAAATGAATGAATGTGCATGGCTGACTGACATTTTAATAGCCAAAATTAATGAAAAAACAAATGAATGTTGACGACTGTGTCAATCTTTATTGAATTTATAAGGTTCGTAAAACATACAAATATAAACGCAAATAAGAACCGCAATTGTGTCGGGGAAATAACGAATTTGCCAACGAGATTAATTGCCTTAGAAAAATAAAATTACCACACGAAGCTAAGAAAAGTAAACTACAATCAAGTGATTATAAAATCGAACGAACTGAGAATGACAAACATAAACATAAACAACGATATTCACCTTCATAAACAACGATATTCGCCTTCATAAACAACTATTTACGTTTTTCCCACAGAATCGTCATTGGGAGAATCAGAACATATCATTCATTTTGTCAGCTCAGATTACCAGTCGTAGATTCTTAAAAAGATGAGACACATCTGACCAAACACAATGTCTTGGATAAATGACATATGCATCATTGGAAAGATTTCCATAAAGGATTTGTTAACTTTCGTCTCACTCTTGATATTGGCGACAATAGACCTTTATAGCTCTTTGGTGATACATTATCGGTGTTTTATTCAGTCATGAAAGGTGTTCCCTTAACAACTGGGAAATTGCAAATTCTCCGTTTCGTCTACTAACTTAAAGATGAATCGGAAATCATGCGTTGTAATATTTTGACGATATTGTAACAGCCACACAAACTGGGGCATTCGTTAGGAGTTTACCGTGACCCGGATTTGCAAAGTTCCCGAAGTGTCATTGTCTCATTATGTCTAGATTATGATGATTGTACAGCACTATTGAACGTGTAATTTACACGAAAAACGGCTACATACATATGGTATAATAATACTGATGTACACAAACCGGTATTTTTTTATATCTTTTGAGCGTAGGTTTAAAATCGCAGTCCCTAAGACGTATCTGAAGTATAACTACTGTAACAATGATCAATACATATGCAGAAGTATAAAATTGGTGTGTTAATACGTTTTCATGTCTTAGAGTCACGATAATTCTGATTCAGAATATTAAATACTAATTTGCATTATTGATAAACATATCGAAGACACTACTGATGAGGCTTTACGAATGATTTATCCCAAATGGTTTTAAACACCAAATATCACGAATTTGTAACAATGTTTGTAAAACGTAGTACTATGCCCTCGATCATATCAAAACAAGTTCATATTTCAAATCCGCGTCCCGAACTATCGAGAAGAAGGTTCTTTCGCGTTTATTTCTTAAGGGTATTGACTAGCAAATGCAGGTGATATAACCCTTAAGCTATTAACATATTTGGTTTATAAACATTTATTAAACACCCATTATCGCGAAATCTATAGAGAACGGATGCAAAACGTTGATTCGATTTGTAACCTGCCCTTAATTCTGAAATCACTTTAAGTTCAATAAAAAAATCTAGCCGAGCAATCGACATGAAATTTGCTATGAAACTTCTAAAATTGTTACTGTACATGTTGCATATAAAAAATCGTGTGTTGTTCAACGATTTTTCACGTTAAACATATTTTTTAAAAAACCCAAACTTTTTAAATATAATTAAAAAAACCCAAGTAACTTACAAATTATATAATAAACTTTACTGCTTGATTTCTTAATTGCCTAATTTCATGTATGATAAGTTTTATGCTGTTTGAACCAAAATTATTCTGTAATATACATTTTTCAGTTTTAGTGGTTGTCCCCTAAATCTAAGAATATCTTAAAAACTAGCAGAGCAAAGCTGTTGGAAATTTTCTAAATGGTTGGCATTAATCTGTTCTTCATAAAAATAACAGGTTTTATATACCTCGTACAGAAAAATTCAATAGGATCGAATGTCCTAAAAGACGTTGAGTCATTCACCGTCTATATGTAAAACAAGATTATCTCTTCATCATTGAAATATCTTATTTGCGTATTTACATAATACGATCCTGATCGAGTGTGTATGCCTCACATACCATACATATGCCTATAGCAATAAATGTACCAGACGTTTGTGACACGTTTTTGGAAGATACCGGTAACATGACGGGTCTGATCGGATGCAATTTTCTACTTTAAAGTAATTAATATATAATGTGATTTAGTTATATGTTGCCTATGGCTATAGAACGAAAGAGTAGGTTATAAGATAAGTATCTGCCGATAAATACAATTGTGTCGGAAGAAATACATGAACAATGACGATGACAGAAAGCCAGTCCAATATAATCACGAAATAGACTCGTAAATAATGATTATTTCCAAAGTATTTCTTTTTATAAGTTCCATGTTAGTGTTAAATGTGTTTGGTAAATGTAATTTGGAATTTGGCGTACATACAGGGACGCGGATCTAATTCAGCGCATACTGACATTTACAATAGTTGAAACGTCAATTGATGGGGTGTTTATTGTTTATTCTGTCAAAGTACTTATGGATGATTTACTATTTTCGACACTATATGTTTTAGTAGGATGCTCTTTTGCAGGTGTGGTAGACCAAGTAGAAAACCAACAGGATGGAGTACATACTTCCGTTGAATTAGAAAGAACTAACGTTGTAGCTTGGGTGGAGTATGTCAATTGATCGAAATGGTGTAAATATTGCTTATCCCTATCTATAAATTATAATAAGCTAAAGCAAACTGCCACGTTCTAAATTTACAAACAAAGTCAATGTGACAATACGGATTGGACTTTTTCAGGATGATTGCCAGTCACTCAAATGCTAACCAGACGTAATACAATGATGGCGAAATTAATGATTGCAACAGTGATAACTGAAGTTGTATTTAATATGGCTATCCTGTAGAATATAAAGTTGTCTGTGGCTATGTACTCACGTTTACACAGCCTTTGCAATGTTGTGTAGCAATTATATATTGACTGTATGTTCACGTTGTTGAGAGAGAGTTTAACTAATTCACAGAAAAGCTGCGTTCAAAGGAATACGCATACTTTCGCCTATCCCGAAGAAACATCTTCATTGCATTAAAAAATGTTCATCATCAGAAATGCAAACAACTTGTACATTAATGTTATTTACTACAGTGTTACTTCTTTTATATCATGCAACTACCATGGTAACTGCCTGAAACACATGACCTGAGAAAAGTATTTGTTCTCAGGTCAATAGCCTGATAACCATTTTAGGCTCCGCCCACAAATAACGGACTTATTTGCAATTGCTCATCCAGTCTTAAATTGACATAAATATCATTGAAAACAACATAATTATGCATTTAATAGCTATTATGTATTCAAAGTTTAATTTTACAATCCGAATTAGCAATGGTTCTTTGCCAGGTAGGGCTACGCCACTGTAATTGTCCTTTAATTCATACGGGTCATCCACGAATCGATCGTTTTGAAAGGCCCTGAAATAAACCATCAAACACAGATAAATACACTGGGTAAGCATCTTCAAAGATAAATAAACATTAAATTATTCATAGCTATCGACTCTGTATCCAATTCTCTGGACTAAACAATTGTTTTCAAGACTCGCGAAGGTTGACCTACAAAACGAAAACCATGAAGCACCGAGCTTTTTTATTTTTTTTGTCGAATCAAAACATTGTTACATTCAGTACACAACCCTACTCACCATTGTGTATTTCCATCTGTTTCCCTCTTCATTCTGTTGTGATTAAGTTTATCTTGTCTATCTTGTTGAAAACTTTTATCCGCCTACGCGGGTTTACAAGCATGTCTAAACTGTTCATTCTTGAAGTTATTTCTCATTCACGGAATGCAATTGTGCGCTCCCCGTTGACTCACACAATCCAGTATTAAAATTAATCCGTATTTTGTCATTGTGTGAAGCATAACATAAGCCATTTTAACATAAATTAACGACCTTCTCCACACACACTACGTCATTGATGACGTTTCATTGATAAATCATCCAGACAAAAACACCACAGATTCATGAGCGGTATTTTATTCTACTTTTACGACACGATGTTCTTATTTTGGTAATAGTTATAATTTGCTTAGATATCTCGTTTTGACTAAGAAATTGAAATATATCTTATTTATTATTTAATATCTGTTTTAATTGAACAGCGTATAATTGAGAACTATATTTTGTTTACGGAAGCAAATTATGTTGTGCGGGCGGTCTAAGAACGATCGACAACTCTAGTTTAAAATTAAAAAAATGCCTCTAAACTGTGCCACGTTGCTGGTTGCATGATAAATAGAAACTCGGGTCCCTGTCCGGTTCGATCAATGTCATCAGGCATGGCGATATCGCCCGTGATGGCTTGGTAAACCTCACCACCCGAACGATATCACCTTGCCTGAAAACATTGTTATCACCGGACAGGGACCCGCGTTTCTCTATTTCTCTTTGTTCTGCATGCCTATCTTGTTCAATCTACGTCTTTTGGTACTGTTTCACTAACAGCACATGCGTCCTGAATGTTAGACAATAACTCTTTGGGATAGCGGATTTTTGTTAATATTTAGTCCAGTATTTGCAAGATGTAGGGTGCATTTAATGTGATAGAGGAATGATATACATACACATCCTAATTCAGGTCACTATACCGTATGCATTTTATACGTCGTTTAAAACGGAATTAATTTTTCCTTTGGGCCAAACGCTCAGTAACGACCAGTCTTCTGCTTCAAATATCAAACCTTCCAAATAAACATCATCACATACCGTACAAGGTATCTTATCCAATCATTTGTTACCAACAATATTGTATGTTCTATATATATTGTACGGTAATAATGTTATACTGTGTTCCATGGGACTTTTAAATACTTCCTGTGTTAAAGGCAAATTCTGACTTATCCCCCAGTATATATCGGTAATCACGTTTTATTCTGTTAAATAATGCAGAATAAGTGATTCAACTAATTAAAAAGGACGATTTTATGTTTTTGTCTTATCCGACAACGTGTAGATATATCAATGAATATTTGGTAGTTTAAGTGACAGTAACACGATAGAACTCATAAAATATTCACAATACTGAATGAAATGCTGAACGTACCATTCGCACGCGGCAAGCACCAAACACAACCACTTTCAAGTAGTCAAGGAGTAATGTTATTGTCATGGCTAAATGCGAATTTATACTAATTATGTAGATACATGTACGCCAACATACTACTGAGACAATTACAACATTATAAGTGTTTACGTCTCCATAGATGTGGATTTTCTAGGAAGCTTACATTTTACGAGTACAATTTCTAGTTAATCTCATTTATCAGTTCCCAATATGTCAGCGCTGTAAGAGCTTATGTCTTTTCCGTTGTTCCCAATATCTAAAATCGTAAACATATAAGGCATCTAAATGTATATATACCAATATATTACTTTTCTTACAACCATCAGATTATGTCGTTTGTTGTAGGATATTTCTAGCTTAACTTCGTCCGAAACTGCTTATGTATATGTGCGTACCTAGTATTATTTAAGGCATCATTGTCTGAAGTACTTCATACTTCCAGCAAGCAGGAAAACAGATGGCATGTCTTGCATACCTAACAATTGCGGCTGACATAGTACTAGTAACATCGCATATAGACTGCAGCACCTAACAGAAACACGTATAGCAAAACACTTTGCTTTTTGTTAACGGTTATAGTCATCTAACAATTTAAAACATATACCAAGCTCTCTATAAAATGGAAATTCAGAAATCATTTTAATGAATGCGTTTGCATTATAAAATGTAAATTTGTATTGTATGGAAGGTGCATCACCAGAGTTCAATTTGATTTCAAATTGTAACAATAAAAACTAGAGCCGATGTGTTTTATGTATTCCCATGAAAGGTCATATTTACATACTATCCAAACTTTTTGGTACAGTTCAAGTTTAATTTCCTCCCAATTCGAGGAAGATTCATTCAAACAAATTGTGTAGTTTATTTTTGTTGTTGAGAAATAGTCTAATTTAACATTGTGGGATATAAAAATGTTATCAGAGAGATTCACACTCATTTGATTGCGATTGGAAATTGAGAGTTTTTTTCTCTGAATTACTTGCATAAAACCATGTTGATGTCGGATTATATTTTTCTCGTTGTAGACGACCATTCGGTGTATCGTATCAAGGCAACAAGGATAATGCTTGGAGAGGGAAGGAGCATCTCAAGCAATTTACAGAACGAACAATCTCAAACTTTATATGTGGTTTTTTCACATCACATAAAGAGCATTATATCTCCTATTTTATGTTTTACTTCCATATTCATTCCGTTAAACATGTATTGTTCCAGAGAGGTCGTTGTGATGTAGGATCGTACTTATTTTTCAGTCTCTGGCGGATATTCAAGTCAAAAAGCTTTATCTTAGCATGACATATGTCAGACTTTACTGTCTGGTAAATATAGACAAATATAGACAAGCATTATACTTCAAACAGAGCACTTTATATTATTTGCAGAAAGTATTGACCAGAGGTTGAAATAAGTAATTGTGTCCTAGCTGTAGCTGTACACTCATGGTTATTCGTGTAGGATTTATAATTTAAAAAAAGTTAAGTTACCAATTTTCTAGGGCTCTGTTCAGCTGTAAGGCCGCTCAAGCACCCTTTGGCATTGCACTTCCCCTGCTCATTGGGCAACCAATGGAAACCTACACTCGTGTCTCCCTGGGAAGGCTATTTCTCTTCTGTGGGTTTGTCAGCCAACAATGATCTGCGGTGCCCATGAATAGACTGTCCTCACGGGTACCATTTTACAATAATAATGGTGGAGTGGATCATGTGGGTCTTGATCATAGACATTAACCAGTGGTGTAGAGGGGCTGAACCTGGGACCTTTCGATCCCGAATCGCTCGCCCTACCTCAAGGCCACCGCTCCCCACTAATTAAAAACGTTTTCGTGTTGCTTCGTAATATACTTAGTGAATTGCGAGTGATGTAAGTCTTCCCAATGAGAATTACACGTAGGGATATTTACTTTGGAATATATGTATTTAACAATAATCGATTTGATAAGTAATACCAATGAAGGAACTATCCCCTTTGAAAGAATAGCGGTGAATATCGTTAGCGCAGATATACCAAGTTAAACCTAGTAGATATATACCTCCCGGACGATATATATTTACAGCAGTTGTCATTTGACTTCGAAAGGACTGTAAACTATTGGAAGTTCACCCAACAATCACAGACACTAATTAAACAACAACACATTCCGTGAATACCTTTTTGTTACAGAAAAATGGATGTTTGCACAACCAAATAGATAAAGAACAGTCGACTATGCAAGAAACGAGATGAAACAATGTATCAAAAGATAAGTTACCAATTTTCTAGGGCTCTTTTCAGCTGTTAGGCCGCTCAAGCACCCTTTGCCATTTTAACTTCATTTGGCTACATATGGAAACCTACACTCGTGTCTCCCATTGGGAGACAATTATCTCCTGTGGGTGTGGCAGCCAACATCGATCTTCGGCGCCCAGGAATAGACACTGCCCTCTCAGCTACCATTCTACACCAAGGTGAAATGGAGCATGTGTGTCTTGCTTAGAGAAATTAACCAGTGGTCTTGAGGCGGGTAAACATATCGTAGTCATGCAAACTCTACAAGGTGCACCATGTTCTTGACACTATCGTTATTATGAAAATGATAATAGTGGAATCGGTGATGGGTGTAGCTGGTGTACAACATATACTTAAAAAGTAGAAAGTCAAACAAACCAATTACATGTGTGTATTGTTCATGTTTATCAACAAATATGCTTCGTTTGAATAACAGCATTTATTCCCATGGTTTTAACACATTGTTGTTTTCTCATATTTAACTACTTTCACTGCTTGTCGCCATACGTATTGTAAATAGAATATGTTGTCCAGTGTAAATGTACTCGATGTTATATTGACAAGTGGTAAAATTATGATAAATTATAGTGCGATGGGTTTTTTTCCAGGGAATAATCATTAAAAGTAGAAATGACATCACCTTCAGAAAATGAAAGTAAGAGGCCTATTGGCTTGTTGAAAGGTCACAAGAAGGTGGTCACTCAATAGCAACGTGAAAATGATATGTTGTACTTTACGTATCTATTTGTATATTCACAATTTGTTTCACAAATACATCAACCCTGAGATTAACTGACAAAGTTCATTCTACTTAATCATCGGGGATAACTTTCAATAAAAGTCATCGAACAGATTTAAGCTTCACCTATACTGACATAGGAGCTTGCTCTCTTTTATAGATCATTCCGTCATAATAAATGACGCGTAAATGCAGTATATCGACGCACAACACATTGCAAGATCATACATGTATTACATTCTTATGGTTTAAAACCATGATGGTGTTCAAAAATAGGAGCGTGTCCTGATATCGAGCTGATTGACCATTATTAGTGTTACAGATAGCACGTTATGTCGCCTATCAAAAGCACTGATGTTTATAGTTATTTTCTTGTTCAGTTCTGTATTAAACAGTGTGGAGTACTTGTGGTCAGTTATTCTACTGGTTGTGTGTTGCTTTGTGTGCTTAAAGAGTTCCATTGTTCCTAGTCAGTGCTACATGTCCGGTCTGATTTGGTTTGGTTTTTAAAAAAAGTTTTTAAACAACTCTTAGGCACCTCTCTTCAACTTTTATCCACAATTTTTTTCAAATCTTGCAAAATTCAAGTAAAAATTGAAGATTTTGAAAATCGGTGGAAAGTAAAAAAATGAGAAATATGAAGATTTCAATATTTTTTTTATTTTTCAAAAATATCATTCAAAATTAGTCAATAACACATCATAATGAAAGAATGATAACAAATATTTGGAAATGAAATCAATTTATCCCATTAAATATAATTTAAGCTTAAAAATTGTAATTTTGAAAAAAAAAAAATCTCGAAAAATGACCAAAAATTAGAGCAATGTTATATTAAAACCAAAAAAATAATTAATGGCATGCTATTTTTTATCCTTTTTGTAATCTACATGTTCAGTATGATATTTGTACACAATTATAAAAATATTCACCATGTAATTTTTGAAAATTTCAGATTTGAATATGAATGATCCATTTTTAAATCTGAAAAATGAGAAATATGAAGATTTCAAATATTTTTTTATTTTTCAAAAAAAATCTTTCAAAATGAGTCCATAACACATACTAATGAAATTATAATGACAAATGGTTTGAAATGAAATCAATTCATCCCATAAAATATTATTTATGTTGAAAAAATTGAAGTTTGACAGACAATAATTCCTTGAAAAATGGCAGAAAAATAGAGCTATGTTACCGTAGAACAACTTCCTTCCCAAAGATTTAATTAATGACACACCATTTTTTATCTACTTATTCAGTATAATAATTGAACTCAACAATAACAATATGTGTAATTTTTGAGAATGTTGAATTTGAATAGGAATGATCCATTTTTTGAAAAATTTTCAATTTTCTAACAAAACTAGCACCATGTACCCATGAAACATATTTTTTGAAACAAAAGTGACAATACCATACAACCAATGTAAAAATGACATTTGTTATACTATAATAATACAATTTGATCATACAAACAAGGTTTGTTTGATAAATAAACTTTCCAATAGACTATTAACTTTGTCATTTTCAAATACAGTCCTATTTTTCACAACATATCGATCAAGCTATTTTCACAAATATATGCCAAAACCATGAAACAAGTGAGGAAATTGTTAGTGTGTGCATTGAAACTTTTTACATTATCAAAGCCATGTAACACTATCAAACGTTACAACAGAATTATGTCCCCTGAATGACTTAGCTACTGTAAATCAGGTATCATTCACCGTGGTTTACTTTTCGCTAATTTTCGCTTTGGCACTAATTGCCAAATCATCATTTCGCTAACAATAACTCACAACATAAGGTAATCAACAAAATCAAAAGTGAATATAAATCACACGAACATGACATTGATGGATGTTAATATTATTTTGTTATAGTATAATGGTATACCGAATGTGTCTTAATGAAAAATAGTCAACAAGTATCATAGTTCTGTTCTGTTCATAACACTCCCTATTCACTTTTACCTGTGAAAAACTATATACTGATACAATGAGTAAAATGCATTTAGTACAAACTGCAAACATAAAACGTGTGATATATTGTGTAATTTGAAATAATTAATGTTTCATCGCATTTGTTACATAGTTGATGTAGTTATACTAGAAATTATTTATGTGTGGTAGTAAATTTTATCGCGAATTCAATATTTTGGTACCCTGGATCACGAATTCAACAATTTGCAAATTAAGTTGAAAACAGAAAATCGCGAAATAAAGCTCACACGAATATAAAGTGATTTACAGTATTTGTTATGGACAAATTGTTATGGACAAATGTCACTGGTGCATAAGTGTTTACTAAACACAGTCTTGTTTAGAAACAAATAATAAATATACACAACATACAATTCATTCCAGAAACTTTGCCAGCTTTGGAATTACTTCCTCAAGAATCTTTTTACTCTTTGTTACCCTAGTAATGAAGGTATCCCTAAGGCCATCTTCACCTCTACGTTGGTGAATTAGACGGAGGTGTTGAAGAGCTAACCCTGACCCCGCAATATTCTCAGCAGTGGGTCGCTTACAAACACTCCTGTATATAAGAACTTCGAGAGAGGGCATGTTTTTGGCTTTAGCTGCAAGCCATAGCTGGTGTTGAGCAACAGAAGAAATTCTAAAGCTATGTTTCATTATCTCAGAAGAAGTTAAATTTGCATGGGAAACAAGTTTGCCGAGCATTATAACATCCCCAACAGCATTATGTGCATCATACGACTCCCCAATGTATTGTTTTGCCAGGTCTTCTTGTTTCAAAGATTGTTTGCCTGGAAATGCTTTTCTGAATAGACACATTGTTTCAATGCATGCACTAACAATTTCCTCACATTTCAGGTTCAGGTCAAGTTTTGACAAAATATCAGCTAATATAACGAAATCAAATCGTTTCCCATTATGGACACATAAGACCACATTATCATATTTCTCCAGCCAATACAAAAACTTCAACATAGCATTTCGGATATTAAAACATTCTACAATGTTCCCCCTAACAGACATGACACCATCAACAAAACTGATGCCTGTCAAGGTTGAGGCTTCTGGAGTGATTGGCTGGTCCGGTGTCACGTAAACATTAAAGATGTTGCCTGAAAGGTCTGAGGCAGCAATCTGGGTAACTGCAGGTATCAATCTGTTTTCAACTGAAATAAACAATGAAGAATGAAAATAAACATTATAGTTACAGAACCACTCAAGCAAAAGTGGGTTCCAGTGTGAACTGTTTTAGCCTAGGTTCGTCTAGATCCAAACATGTCACAATCATTTTACACTCTCAGTCATATTCTAGTAACTCATATAACCATCTTGACCAGTCTGTGTACCTATAATTTGCTATAAATGTTGTCATGTAAATTACACATTGTCTGTAGAGATCTATGAAATTCAAATCTGAATATGTGATCAGAAACAGTATCTACTTTGGACTGAAAGCAACATTTTTTGACATAATAATGAACACATTAATTGTTACAGACACTTGATTGTATGAAAAGTATTTATGGGTAAATAGAATTATTTAAAAGAAATAATAACTCACTAAGATTTGTTGTCTCAAAATCAAACATCACAAGTGTTGGCTGTCCATTTATTTTAACGGGCTTGAAGTCGCCTTGGGCTATAGGGTTTGGAACCAGCTCAATATCAACAGAGTCTATGTGGCCTATCCCTGCAACAGTTATAATCATCATAATAATAAAAATAAGACAATGTCACATGTTTGTAAAACATGTATGCCCCCATGGCAGCCTAATGTTTGAAAATAGTGGAGGTCACAGTGACCTTAGACCTACTGACCTCAAATTCAATAGGTTTCAGCTACTGTTGCTGGCCAACCTCCATTCTTGAGTTATTGAATGGAAACTGCCTTGGCAGTGGATGACATTATTGGCTCTAGACCAATTTTAAAAATGTACTGATCAAATATGGAATCACTTTGTACAAGCCAGAATGCACTTCTAAAGCTAAAGTGCATTATTATCTGACAAAATCCAACATTTATGGATGTGTGGTGATCATCTTAGTCTGTATGCATCTACTTCTAATTTGCCATTTTATTAGATGTTTAGAGTAAAGAATGAGCTTAGTACACTAGCAACAATTATGGATGCAGACTAACCTGTGCTAAATCACAAACATTACAGGATTTAAATTATACAACACTCGAAAAAATTAAATTGTAGTACTGAGAAGTGAACAGTTTTGGATCCAGACATGTGTATTGCAGACAGGTCTGAAAAAAGACTGAAATCATGGAAGACACTAACCTGATTGATACATATCCCCTTCCATTGCTTCATTCGCACCTTGTATGACTGCTCGCTCTTTTTTTAACACTAACCGCCTGAGCTTATTCAATGGTCTTAGAGCCTTATCTGTCCTTTCAAGTCTGCGTTTCAACTGCTTTGTTGAGTGGCGAACAGTATTTACACCTGGAGAAAGCCCTAGTTTCTCGAACCCCTGTTTTAAAAATCAATTAATAAAAACAATGTAGAGATATAAACAATGATACAAAATCAGTAACATTGTTACATGGAATACAAATTGGCAATAAATGTACTTTCAAGTTTGTTTAAATATCATCATGATTATTGCTGAGTGTGTTTATAGGAATAGACAGAAAGCTGTCATCCTACATTTGTTACAAGTATTTCTCATTTATCACATAAAAAACGTGAACACTGATATTCCATGTGAAAACAAATGACGGAACAATGTTCTCCAACACGTGTGATAACAAATCCGCGAAAACGTAACGTCGCTTGCTTAAATGAGTTATTTTTTACACGGAAACTATAATAATGTGCTAAAAAGAATCACTCATTCATTGTCTTTGAGATCAACATTTCTTAAACTCGTCACGAAAAGAAATTATTACCCTCGCCAAAAGGCTTTCAAAACACTTGTGTTTTCTAGACTCAAGAAATGTTAATCTCCGAAGACAACTCAGGACGGATCCTATCTTTATAAAGATATTTACTCTCTGTAAATTAAAATTATAGTTTTAAATATGTATTTATGTAATACTGGAACTGAATACCTACTGTTGATCATTTTCCCATTGGCTAGAAGTGACTGTACCCATCTGATGAACTAAACAATTAAAAAAAGAAAAACAGGAAATTCAGAAACAACAAACAACAAACAAAAAGTGACAAAACATAATTAAAAAAGAAATATGTCTGATCTTCAGTATTGGAGTTAGTGTTGAACAGTAATCTTTGGACCAGACACATTCCTAACAGTCGTAAATAAAGCAATTGTAAGCCTTTTAATACCATATAATGTTTCAGTCAAGTCTCATGTCATAAAAATCAGAACAAACAGGTTTGTAAGACAAGGTTTACAACTGGCAACATATAAAACAAGCAGAGTCAAGCATACTGAAAAAACATTTAATTTCGATGGGACAAATGTTCGTGGTTTGGATAAAAAAGACCATATCGAAGGGACCTTAATTTGTGGATTTTGCATTTCAGGTAAAGAATACAAGGGCCAAAATTGGGTTCAATGGGATTTGATTTCATTGTTAAAGGTGGAACACAAAATCCACGAAATTTAATCCCCCACAAAAATTAATGACTTTACCTTTACAGTACATAAGACTTGAAATAAGGCTCTGAGAGATAACATATAAACTGTGTTTGACTAAGCTTGAACTCTGTAACAATGAACAATTTAACTGTTGTATAAAGATTTGGACTTATTACCTGAGATATGTAATTTCTTCCCTCATTGATACAGGCTGCTGTTGCCTCAACACGGTAGTCTAAGCTCTTTGTATCCCCATAGTAATTGGATTTTGATGCCCGCAGCGAAACACTCCTGTTGGCCGACTCACATTGTTGGCTACTCCCTAGATCGACATATTGATGAGCGTTGTCCGCAATAGTTGTAAATATCGTATCAAGGGCAGACCTTAGTTTTCCATCTTGCAGAGGTAAGTGATATGGCAAACTTCTGTGTACATATGTGTCCGTTTTGTTTCTCTTGTAACCACAGAACTTTGGTGAACATATGGAGTGGTCAGAAAACTGATGTGGAATCAACGCTTTCAAGTTTTGTTGCATACTTGTAAGGTCGCCTTGGTTTTTCTGAAAAGCATAGCACAGGCACTTCTCAATGTGTGTTATGACACTGTTGCTCAACTTCACCACACTTTTCAATTTATACAGAGCTCCAGTGACATTTTTAACCACATGATTTTTGTCAAATCGTTTTTTTAACATAATGTCCAACTCAGACTTCAAACGTGCAATTAGTGTATTGTCCCCGTCTCCTTCCAAATATTCCACTGGAGTGCCTTCTTCAATAAGCTCCCGTACTCCCTTGAGACCACTTGACGCCTCCATCGACCGAGCACTTCCTACATGGTTTTTAACACATTTGTGAGATGGGGGAATTTGTCCTGATCGATTCCTCTTCCACCACTTACACTTGCCGCAGTGCCTGTGTCCGACTATAGCTTTGATAACCTTTTTTCGCTTTCCAGCCTTGTTTGTTGTCATGAAGAAAGTATGGGCTGTAATATAACATAAACATAATTAATTTACATAACATGGCTCAAACACACCTAAATTCAAGGGTTTTTCAAGACAGAGTTTGTATTTTTAAGATATGTCACCAAGATAAAATTGTACAATTTCAACTCAATGTGGTGGATAAACATGAACATCAATGATTATTATCACGACTACTGCTCAGCACTTCATGTCTCACACTGGCAACAATGTAAACGTTTAGATACATTTAATTTGCAAGAAAATGGTGTTTCTGCATCAGTTTTATGCAGATAATGTGTCATTTCAACATCATGAATACACTGCAATGTATATTCAAGGCTATTTGTCTGAATTCAAGGATTCTAAGTCCAGTCCACATTCAAGGACTTTCAATAAAGCCCAATCTGATAGTATCATAAATGATTGCTACTCAGTAAGTGTTTTTACTCAAAACAGTTATCGACCTGACTTAAGTTAAAAAAACCTTACATGTTAGGGAATCAAAACCTTTCTTTTGCCAGGCGGTATCAACTGCAGAAGACATGCCAGTCCGTGTACGGCAAGGGTAGTCCAGTCTTTTCTTAGCTTTATAGTGTGGGGAGTTTTGTGGTAAACGCCATCTTTGTCTAGATTGATGTCCAGCAGCAGTAAGTGGTGGAATAAGGTTATCAGGTGTACTGAAAAAAGCAACAACTGATTGATTAAATATTTTGTGGGGAGTTTCAACCTGGCTTGTTAGCTATTCATGACTCACTAGCTACAAACATACAAATTTACACAGTAAATAACCTAGTCGAAGTACTATACAGTAGCGAACTGGATCTTTGCTGGATCAAGGATGGTAAGGATTAATGTTGCAGGATAAAAAATCAACCAACAGTTTTGAATCTTTCAGACTGAATATGTTGCAATGACAATTACACAAAAAAAGCACTCATAATTTTGATTCAATTCTAAGAGACAACTTGCAACTGTGGCAGGAATGGTTTTATTTCTATGTAAACTTAAGTATTAAAATTTAACAATGTACAGTATTTACCATGTTCACAGTATTATAGTGTACCATGTAACCACTGCATGCTTACCAGTAACTTTGTAGTGACTATATAAACCATACTTAAGTTTAATGAAAACTTCATGTTTCATGAAGTTCTCCATGCTTTCTACTTTTTGATTGGTTTAAAAGGCTGAGACAAAAATCTTTCAAAAAGGCTGAGACAGAAATCTTTCAAAAAGGCTGAGACAGAAATCTTTCTGTCTCAGTTCACGGACATTTACATGGTAGCTTTTACCCTTGTCACGAGCTGAGCTCTGCTTTAGGAATTAATTTATGGCTGGATATTCTAAATTAGTAAACTCCAACTTACTCTGTATATAATGGCTTATTATTATCTCACTTAAATTAGACTGTTTTGAGATTAATAATATTTTTCAACTATTCATAAGCATTAAAATCATTGAATTCTCACATGAATTTGTTATCTTTACTTTATTTTTTGTAAATAATGACTATAATATGTAGTTGAAACCTCGGAAACAGATACTCACAGGGCTAGTGAGCCTGTTACACTACATTTATGATCAGTTTGGGTCCAAACCCTGCACTCAAACACAGACAGATCAGGATACAATATGTGTTCCTTTTGTCGCAATGCATAGAGTAGCTGTATAAATGTAATTGCATTTCATTGACATAATTTGTATCATTACCTTGTTGAAATAGGAGGCTCATCATGTAAAACTGGAGTCATCCATATTGGATCTATTGTCTCAGCTTGATCATTTTCAGTCTCTGAGTCTGTTTCAATGGTAGGCCTTGTTTGAAGTATATGACTGTAATAATAATTAAAATTGCTTCAGGGTGGTAAATCAGGGGTGTCACCAGAGCCAAATTTAAAATCATAAAAATCAGATGTGTTTAACAATTTTTGATAAAGAAGAGATATTTAATGACATTGTTTTCATATTAAAAAATCCTTCAAAACATAATAAATTGACAATAACTTTGCAAAATTTCTGAAGATATTTTTCATCAAATAACATTTTCACCCCAGGTAAATAAGTGGGTTTTTTGTTTTATCATGAATAACCTTTAAATACCCTAAACTCTATTGGTATAAAATTACTTAAAATTACCAAATTATTAGATTTAATCCAAAGATTTTAACTTTACATACTGAAGTGATGGGGATTCTCCAGGTAGAGGACACATTCCCATGTTGTCAATCTCTCCCACCATTTCATCTTTCACCTTTTCTTCTTCTTGTCGAGCAATAGCACTGTTTAAGGAAGAATATTGATTTGCATTTTAATAAAGCTTGAAAAGTAAATTAGTTTAAAAAATGGCAGGAGGCGATGTTAAATCAAGGAGAAGTTTCTCATGTTACTCAAACCTGAATCGAGGTCAGAGGGAATGTGTCACATGGGGAGCGGTAGGGCGCCCGCTTTGGGATCGAAAGGTCCTGGGTTCAATCCCCCTCTGGACCATTGGTTAATTTTTCTGAGCAAGACCCACATGCTCCACTCCACCATGGTGTAAAATGGTACCTGTGAGGGTAGTGTCTATTCCTGGGCGCCGCAGATCGATGTTGGCTGTCACACCACAGGAGAGAAATAGTCTCCCCAGGGAGACACGAGTGTAGGTTTCCATAGGTAGCCCAATTACCAGGGGAAATTGAAATGTCAAAGCCTGACAGCTTAAAAGAGCCCTAGAAAATTGGTAACTTAACTTAACTTATAATAGAGCAAACAGGTACAATATTCTTCATTTTTGGCCTAAAGATAAGATGTGAAAAGTCTTACTTGAACACAATGACAATACTATTTTACAACCTAGCTGACATTATTTTTTCATAAATATTATGTTTAACTTGGAAAATGTAGGACCATACATACATAAGTTACTTGTTGATACATAGACCTAATAAATGTACATAAGATATATTATCCATAATAAATTTAAGTATTAAACAATACCTCATTTCTATCTCAAATGCTTCTTTTGCTGCCCTTCGGCAGGATTCTCGAGATACCGCCTGAATGGCCTCCCCGGCTCGAATTTCCATTTTTTTGGAGTTTTTATGGTCAATCGTCTTTAAGTTAAGCACAGCAAGCATGTTGTTTACCTTGTGGGCACCACCCAAATTGTCTACCATCGCTGAAATAATTATATAATGTGACTTCGAATAAAACACCAAGGGTTATATAAATCAATATACTATCACAAATAAAACAGTTTCAAACTGGTCCTACTGAGCTAGAATTGTATTTAATACACTTGTTACTACATATAGTAACAAAAATGAGCCTATTTCAGGCTGATTATGACCATCACATTGATTATCTCCTATCCGCCCGGTCCACAATCTCATAATCATAACTGACCCGCTGAACAGGTGCACATTACGTTATCCACGTCAACATGACATCACGCTGGAGTCACAATGAAGTCACGTTGGAGTTAAAATGACGTTACAGTGAAATTGCTTCAACAATTTTATGGAAATGTAAGATTTTCATCATAAATGACTTTAGATCTCCATGAACTGAACTAAGCGTGAGTTGTTGTCACTCCTATTGAGTTTTTTAAATTGAACAAATTTACAATTGTATTAAAGACTTTAATACACTTCAGAGCCTGGCCGGAAGTTGTTAATAGGCCCGACATGATTATCCCCTTCCGGCCCGGCTATGTCGTGTATTAACCTCTAAATATGTCCCTCAGCTTCGCTTTAGGCCATATTCCATTCTAGCTCAGACTGCCCAGTCCGTAAGCTTCCACATTGACCTCAAAGCCATGTTTAATTTGTTGAATATATATAGTCTTGAGTCTTGACTGTATTTTCCTGCTAAATTGGTGTAGTGGTGTGTATAAGATTCAAATACCATAATAGGGGAGAAAGTTGTAACATTCCTAAGCAGCAGGCTAGCACACTTGGTATAGCATTCGTCCAGTAAATGAAAGGTCCTTGGTTCGAGCCCAGCTCTGGTTGCACACATTTTTCAATCCTTCTACACGAAACATGTACATTGGCGCAGAATGAAAGCCCCACACTCACTCAGTAGTACAGGGGGAAATCGGGATGGTAAAAGCATGTGACCGTTTACCTGTGGTAAGGGGGAAGGGTGCTGCGTTTCACTTGACCGATGAATAATATATACATGTGTGTTGGTGTTAACTAAATTTTATATACTAGGGAAAATGATTAAAAATTACCTGCTCCAAGCTTTGTATTGATGACAAAGCAAGGCATGCCTTGCTTTCCTTTGTTCATCCTGTGAGTCTTTCCATATGGGACTCGGTTGAGCTTGCCACAATCCGGGTTCTGACAGGCGACATACAAGAAACCGCTGAGCCCTTTCCTTAGTTCACCGACGATAGTGTTATAAGCCAGAGAAACTGGACCGAGCCTACAATGCTGGCACGATCGTAATCCTTGAAGGAGGAAGTCCAAGTCAACAATACGTGGGCCAACCTTCCAGAGTCGGTCTATTTACCACAGAACACCACAGAACACCACAGAATACCACATAACACCACATAATACCACAGAACTCATTAAAAATAGCAGAAAATGAGTAAATAACGCATTTAAATTAATTAAACCCTTAATAACGAACATAAACAAACCTTAAAAAGTATTTTTAACGGACATTATTGCCGTTAAATTATGAATTCTGATCAAGGGAAGCAACTCGTATTTACCACAGAACAAATCGAAACTGGTCGGATTTACCACAGAACACTCATATATCACTGTTATACTATAGATAAATACATTAAATGGTATATATGCACGTAATTAGTTGTATTGATTAAATAAATAAATTATGCTTATTGATAATTAGTGTTTTTATACTTATAAGTGTTTTTTTGTTAAAGTCAAGGGAAGCAACTCAGAATTACCACAGAACAATTCTAGACTGATCGGATTTATCACAGAACAAATCGAGACTAGTCGGATTTACCACAGAACACTTCTATATCGCTGTAATATTAAAGATAAATGCATTAAATGGTATATATACACGTAATTAGTTGTATTGATTAAATAAATGAATTATGCTTACTGATAATTAATGTTTTTTATACTTATAAGTGGTTTTTTTGGGTTAAAGTCAAGGGAAGCAACTCAGAATTACCACAGAACAATTCTAGACTGATCGGATTTACCACAGAACAAATCGAGACTAGTCGGATTTACCACAGAACACTTATATATCGCTGTAATATTAAAGATAAATGCCTTAAATGGTATATATACACGTAATTAGTTGTATTGATTAAATAAATGAATTATATATAATGATAATTAGTGTTTTTATACTTGCAATTATTGTTGTTGAAGTCAAGGGAAGCAACTCGTAATTACCACAGAACACTTCTAGACTGATCGGATTTACCACAGAACACTTTGAGACTGGTCGGATTTACCACAGAACACTTATATATCACTGTAATATTATAGACAAATGCATTAAATTATGTATATAAAGGTTGTTACTTGTATTAGATAAATTAATTAATTATATATAGTGGTAATAATGGTTGATATATTGTTTTTGTTGAAATCAAGGGACGCAACTCTGAATTACCACAGAACACTTCGAGACTGGTTGGATTTACCACAGAACACCTCGAGACTGGTCGGATTTACCACAGAACACTTATATATCGCAAAATTAGAAATCTCAAGAATACACACAAAAATACAAAAAAAATCCTTTAAACGATACGTAAAATTATGAGAGTGATCTATTATGGCTGTATCTTTGTTTTAGAATACCATCTGTTTGAGTTTCAGTTAGTTTTTGCTAAATTTTAACTCCCCACTTGACTTAAAAGATAATAGATCAATATCAGAGATACAACTACATACGGGCCATACCACGTGGAGGAACTCTCTTCATGGCCCACGTATGATGTAGCATCAAAGTGTGAATAAAATGTTGAACAATCGCCTATCATATAAAGTTTCTTATCATCAATACAAATCAAGTACAACACAGTTTTAAGGTTACTGTTCAGTAATATAATTATTTTTTACTATTTTTAGGTATGTTTACATCAACCTAGGTGGAAATGACATAGACGCTTGATGCCATCCACAGGACATTTATTGCAACATCATCAATGTGGTAGAAAAATTTAAAAAAGCATGTTCACCAGTGATTGTAGGTTCACATGATATGTAATTGATACTATGTATGATCACAGATATGTATTACCTGTGGTATGATGCAAACGTATGTTAAGTCTGAAATAAACTAATATTACTTAAACCCAGTTTTGTTATAGTATAATACGTAATTAAGTGTGTGTTTATTAAATAACAAAATTGAAACCGAGTTCTATGTCAACTCAATAATTAAATATGCACACATTTGATTATACAGACTACGACCACACAAGCAATGGTCTTGATTGGATTAGGACACATTTAAACCCTTTTGACACCTTTTAATAAGTCCACGTGTCAACCGTTCATGTATTCTGAATTATGTAATACTATACAGACGTGTCACCACATACACCACCTGTGTTTGGGTTTTGGTGTCATTATACAGCTTTTTACTTACCTAAACCAAGTATCTAAAATTATTAAGCTATGGACTTGGTAGATAGCTTTCATTTATTGTTGTAAAATACATATTTTTATTGGTTTATAATGCTGGTCTATAATATATTCTAGTCAAAATGACCACATATTTTAGTTGTTTTATATGATGTTGTTTGCATAATTGTAAATGTGGATGAGACAGAAATAAACAATTTATATACAATATTACATGTTCTATTTCAATAAATTTAAACCTGGATAACGGCTCATATATGTATAATATTACACGTGCTCAGACAATTGTAGTGACACAAAGACTATGCGTATAGTTTAACATTATAAGAGTGTATGCTTTATATAACATGATGATTGCAAGTGGTGTGGTTGTGTGTGTGGGGTGCGTGCGTGTGTGTGTGTGCGCGTGTCTGTGTGCGTATCTGTGCGTGTGAGTATCATACTCTTCTCTTTTATGTAATTTATGCCGCCTTATATGGCGAAGAATGTATGTAAATATGTTCATATGCCAATAAATTGAATTGAATTGATTTGAATTGAATTATAAGTCGGTAATTGGCCACAAACAATTCAGGCTTAATTATCGCCTTAATCTTCAAATTATCGGGTTCAAACAAGACTGCCGTGAAATCATTGTATTAATTTGTTTTTGTTTTATTTCATAATAATGTCGTCGTGAATAACTAATCAACAGCAATTTTTAATTATACTTTCTGTATTAATTATTTATGATATAAGCTCGATTTATTTAGTGCCGACTAATTGATAGAGTCAACCGATTCCTCAGGTACAACAACGCACGTCATATGCAAGGAATAATCATACTTTTTTATTTCATATAGTTCAAATAAAACCAAACAGTACAAAATATACATAATAAATAAAAGATAAAAAGAATCGTGTATTATCATATTCCTATCAGATATCATTGACTTAAAAGTGTTCTGTAAATCTGTTCTGTGGTAATTCCGAGTTGCTTCCCTTGATATTCAATATCATGTATTTAAGTATTTAGGAATACATAAAAAACGCTACAATAGTTAAATTAATAACAGATAAAGACATATATTTATTTATGACATTTTTGTGTTTTAATTATATTCTGTGGCAAATCCATTCTGTCTGAAGTGTTCTGTCTGTGGTAATTCCGAGTTGCTTCCCTGGACTTATCTGCCATAAAATTGTTCCTGAAATTAAGAATAAAACATCATGGTCAAATTTAATTATAAATACACTAGTAAACATACATTAAATGTAAAGAATACATACTCGTATAAAAATTATAAGATGCATTAAATTTCATATATAATCGATAATTGTTCTGTGGTAATTCCGAGTTGCTTGATATTCAATATTATGTATGTAAGTATATATAAACATTAAATTCGATACATATATGTCTTTAATCTGTTAAATACAGTTAACAAGTTAATTATTTATCATGAAATATATTTATTTATGAAAATTCATTGATTTTGAATTGTTCTGTGGTAAATCTATAGAATGTAGATTTGTTCTGTGGTAATTACGAGTTGCTTCCCTTGATCAGAATTCATAATTTAACGTCAATAATGTCCCTTAAAACACTAATTATCCATAAGCATAATTCATTTATTTAATCAATACAGCTAGTAACGTGTATATAAACCATTTAATGCATTTATCTATACCATTACAGTGATATATAAGTGTTCTGTGGTAAATCCGACCAGTCTAGAATTGTTCTGTGGTAAATACGAGTTGCTTCCCTTGACTTCAACAACAATAATTGTAAGCATAAAACACTTATTATCATTACATATAATTCATTTATTTAATTAATACAACTAGAATCGTGTATATAAACCATTTAATGCATTTATCTATACTATTACAGTGATATATAAGTGTTCTGTGGTAAATCCGACGAGTCTCGATTTGTTCTGTGGTAAATCCGACCAGTCTCGATTTGTTCTGTGGTAAATACGAGTTGCTTCCCTTGATCAGAAATCATAATTTAGCGGCTATTATGTCCGTTAAAATACTTTTTAAGGTTTGTTTATGTTCGTTATTAAGGTATTAATTAATTTAAATGCGTTATTTATTCATTTTCTGCTATTTTTAATGAGTTCTGTGGTGTTATGTGGTATTCTGTGGTGTTCTGTGGTGTTCTGTGGTAAATAGACCGACCGAACCTTCCATCCATCAGTGCTGACATTCTTCGGCAGCGTTTGACTTGTATTCTTCCGATTACACGGGTTTCCCTCTATGTTCGAGTAATTATGTTCTAAAAGATCATGTTTATACAAACTTGGTTGACGCTGCCTCGCTTGTTTCGTTAATTTAGCGAAGAAACGGCCTTTAGAATCGCGTTTTCCTTTATCGACTGTTGTCTGATTTGTTTTGTCCGCCATTTTGTTTTTTCGGAAATTCCCAGATATGAGTCATCGGAAATTTGATAATTTAGATTTTTTTTGTTGTCAATCGTATTTCTTTTATAGAATACTTTTTTATACCCACTATGTACGTAATCACCGTGTATAAAAATGTTTAAACAAAAATAAAAGAGAAATTGAAAAAAAAAAATATTGTTACGGAAATCACCGGAACGGACGAATGCGGCTATGTCGGCAAATATCGTAAACTGAAAAAGGCGGGAGTTTTTAGACCCGGACATCGTTAATCTAAATCACCAACCTGATCCAGTTCCCCCTAAAGATGCGAATTCCTAGCAATAAGTTTGTAACATACCCATGCATAAATGATCAGGTTATTTTTTTCGTACTCAAAACACGGTATCACTAATATGCGCAGCGGAAATCTGAATCGGAAAATCTGAATCGGAAATCTGAATCGGAAATTTTGGTATACAAAATACAATATATATATAGTGGTTTAATGCTGAACGTGTCATTAAACTGGTTTATTGTGTCGAACGCACATATTTAATAATAATCAAGATTTAAAATATAAAAAGGGTTAAAAAATCCGAACTACATCCGGGATTTACTATTTATAAGATCTCTGTTACATCTGAATCGGAAATCTGAATCGGAAATTTTGGTATGCAAATCGGAAAAACAAAATACAATACATAGTAGTTTAATGCTTGAACGTGTCATTAAACTATTTTATTGTGCCGAACGCACATATTTAATAATAATCAAGCTAAAAGTTATAAAAAGGGTTAAAAAATCAGAATTAAGTCTGAATCGGAAATTTTGGTATGCAAATCAGAAATACAAAAAACAATATATAGTAGTTTAATGCTTGAACGTGTCATTAAACTGGTTTATTGTGTCGAACGCACATATTTAATAATAATCAAGATATAAATTATAAAAAGGGTTAAAAATCAGTATTAAGTCTGAATCGGAAATCTGAATCGAAAATTTTGGTATGCAAATCGGAAATACAAAATACAATATATAGTAGTTTAATGCTTGAACGTGTCATTAAACTGGTTTATTGTGTCGAACGCACATATTTAATAACAATCAAGATATAAAATGTAAAAAGGGTTAAAAAATCCGAATTTCATCTGAATTGGAAATCTGAATCGGAAATTTTGGTATGCAAATCGGAAACACAAAATACATTTATATAGTCGTTTAATGTTTGAACGTGTCATTAAACTATTTTATTGTGTAGAACGAACTTATCTTAATAATAATCAAGATACAAAATATAAAAAGGTTTAAAAAATCCCATTTGTAACTTAACAGAATTATTAACCTCACTCGATTTACTGTAAGTGTGAGCGTAAAGAATGTCGTTGTCTTTTGTCGGTACATCAATAGAGTGTATGTTTCTTTGTCGAGATTTAATCCAATTATCTTTGGATTTAATCCAATCATATTTGGATATTTTAATTGGATTATAATTACGGCCCTTCCTTATTGGTCACCACAAAAAGTCTGTGTAAGCGAAATTGAAACATGAACTAAAACATCATGGCAGGGCATAATGGAGCATAAGTTAAAAGAGCGGGAACGGGCCATTAGGGGAGCTGGTAATTATAAGTTAGCATACCAATTTCACAACCACGCAGTAGACATTTCTTATTAGGCGAATTTGACTAATGACCGACAGCAAAAAAAATCAAGAAATTTAGATCAGACAAGGGAGGGGAAAATCAAAATGCAATAGGTTCAACCAATGGTCAAATATCAATAATTCGGACACCAACTACGGGAAAAACCATATCAAGTAAAGAGAAAGCGCGCTGAACGTTCGCAAACATCCACATCTAAAAGAAGGCTAATCCAACAATAAAGACAACGATAACGTGAGGTAAGAAAACAGTGTTAATAGTGTAAAAATTTAACAAAAAAATACAAAAAAACTGTGTGGACCACGATTTGAGCGCCTCCTCTTTGGTGTGGCCTGGATATTATTTATCACAAGTGTCTTTTTAATGTTAAATTTAAAATGTACAATCTAAACACGCATATTGATATTAAACTTGTGATGAATGGTAACTGAATTCTCTTGATCAACTATATCATGAATATAATACAAATAACTGACAACTAATATTTGCATGGTCTTAATTGTTTTAATCACTTTAGCTTTCTAACCCATACACTGTTTATTGGTATTTAAAGGTGTCATAATCCAATTATCTAATCACGATAACGTGTTTATTGTTAAATGCTTCCAACTACCAAGTTATGCTAGGGTGTCAAAGTTGTGAAATGCAATACACGAGTAAAGCTGATTGATTCAACACTACAGACGCATCAATGTGAAATATGATATGTAAGTAATATTTGTTAGCTGTTTTTTTTTAATTGCATTTCTTAATTACAAAAACCACATACTATTATTAACTATATAATTATATAGAATAAAATAAACTTACATTACCAAATCAGAAATTTTCTCTCTATGTATTAAGATGCAAATCGGAAATTTTCTCTCTATCTATCAAGCTACAAATCTGATTTTTTTATGTTTTATATATTGTTTATTATTAAGATATGTTCGTTCGACACAATAAACCAGTTTAATGCAAGCTCAAGCATTAACCCACCATATTGTATTTCCGATTTACATACCAAAATTTCAGATTCAGATTTCCGATTCAGATTTAATTCGGATTCTTGTAAATCTTTTTATATCTTGTTTATTATTAAGATATGTTCGTTCGACACAATAAAGCATTTTAATGACACGTTCAAGCGTATTTAACTACTATATATACTGCTACGTGTATATATTGTATTTTGTATTTCCGATTTGCATACCAAAATTTCCGATTCAGATTTTCCGATTCAGATTTCCGATTCAGATTTAATTCAGATTTTTCTAAACATTTTTATATTTTATATCTTGTTTTATTATTAAGATATGTTCGTTCGACACAATAAAGCATTTTAATGACACGTTCTAGCATTAAACCACTATATATTGTATTTTGTATTTCCGATTTGCATCCTAAAATTTCCGATTCAGATTTAATTCGGATTTTTTAAACCTTTGTATATTTATATCTTGATTATTATTAAGATATGTTCGTTCGACACAATAAAGTAGTTTAATAACACGCTCAAGCATATTAAACTAATATACATGTATACCGTATTTTGAATTCCTTATTTGCATACCAAAATTTCCGATTCAGATTTCCGATTCAGATTTTCCGATTCAGATTTAATTCAGATTTTTCTAAACATTTTTATATTTTATATCTTGTTTTATTATTAAGATATGTTCGTTCGACACAATAAAGCATTTTAATGACACGTTCTAGCATTAAACCACTATATATTGTATTTTGTATTTCCGATTTGCATCCTAAAATTTCCGATTCAGATTTAATTCGGATTTTTTAAACCTTTGTATATTTATATCTTGATTATTATTAAGATATGTTCGTTCGACACAATAAAGTAGTTTAATAACACGCTCAAGCATATTAAACTAATATACATGTATACCGTATTTTGAATTCCTTATTTGCATACCAAAATTTCCGATTCAGATTTCCGATTCAGATTTTCCGATTCAGATTTCCGCTGCGCATATTAGTGTGACCCCTCAAAACATGCACATCCCTGATGAGTAAAGTAGAAACATTCTATAGAAATAGTATCTATATTATTATATTTCATCATCATTGCTTAAAGCAAAGACAGTGCAATGTTTCTTATTGTTCCGAGAGTTTCACAAAATGGTGATTCCCTTTTCACAAATATCAATAAATTTTCTTTCACAGTACGTGTTACAAATGCCACAGACCATACATGTTCCAGACATTGCAGTTTCCGGAGTCTAACAGATGTTCGTGATGAATTACAAAGACCATAGCAGAATATAAGCGTTTAACGATTAACTGGGAATATGCTACTGGTAATATCGTCTGGACATTGAATTATTTGCTGCATGACTGCGACGTATCGAACAAGAATATAAAGTGCTTTTAGTGGCTCTTATATTTAAACATTTCCTTTGAAAATGAATAACAATGTCTACTTCCGCAAGACTCTTCAAGAATATGCACTCAACTAATTGTCCTGTCAGACGGCAATTACTGCAAATGTAACTTATTTCCTGTCCCGTAGCAAGCTTATTGACTTATATCATTCCAGTATTTATATAAGCATCCTCCAATCATTATAATCGCAATATGGCATTTTCTGATATAATGGAATTTGGATTGTAAGATTACTTGTATTTTAGATATATTATTTGGTAAATAATGATATATTGGAAATAAAGGGATAAAAATATATTAAATACGGAACGCAGCTTTCAACAGAAACAGCAGTGAGAGCACAAAACGCACACAAAGAAAAGTGTACACATTGCAAGCTTTGTGTTAAATTGATCACTTACATGACTTAGCTAAACAACAAACCATGCAAATTGATGACTTTTGATTGATTATTCACGAAGAAAACATATTAATGCGGTCAGTTTTGCAATCAATTTTCGCAATACGTTAGTTTAGCAATAAATGTACAAAGGCGGAAGTATGGTACATGTATTAGAAAGTCAAATGGGGAGAAGAAACAGGTATTTATCTTAATACTACCGTATTTTCCGATATAACAGTTGAAACATATTATTGAGAGAAAAAGATTTAATCAATGACGTTCTAAAGGTGTAATGATAAAACTTGGCTATAATTAGCAATACATATTTCAATAGCTTTATATAATAAACCTTCGGTCGTTATACGAGTACAACAAGCCTAACAATACGTGAATTGGTTGAGTACACACTATGCTGGTACTAGTTCAGCTAATTCATGCTAAGTCTAGCATTTTACATATGTTCACTATCATATAGGTTAATGATGATACGATTTACTTGATTAACCCACGGACTAGAATTTGTTCGACTTGTGTATACGAGTATATACCGGAACATTACACTAATTACTCTTAATTTATACTGCCCTTATAATAAATGTCATTTTAAGTACATAATGATTGGTCACATTTGTTATGTGGAGCAGAAACAAGGCAATGCTTTTATTAAAAGGGCCCCACAAATTACTTGGAAGATGAAGAATAATAATGCATAAGCTTAGTGAATTTGCCTAGGAAATTAATTTTGCATAACATATGGCTTATTTTTAATAAGACCATACATGTATATATGAGAAGCTAGCCAATCAGCATGGATAAAACGTTTTCGAAAACCATCATATACAATGCACGCTTATATTGGCAAGCCGTTGATTTCTTTGATTGTTCATTTAGTGCACGACAATAAAACAAGTGTAATGCAAAAAAATGACACCCTTGTGATTACAGCTCCCATTAAAAGACGCATTTCAAACAGTAACGTTTGAAATAATTACGTTTAATTATATTTAATGTCCCATTTGCAATGTTAGAATTGGTATTTAGTACAATTTACTTTTAAATAAAGAATTGGTATTTGCAGTAAAATCAAGGGCATCAGTAATTAGCTCAGTAATTAACCTACATAAAATGCATTACATCTCACGCTCGCTTTGTACTTACTTTTAATGTCAGATGTTCGATACATTATGAAAGAAAGGGTGTCTCCAAGAAACGTCGAAATCAGTAAGGGAATCAATCAAGTACGCCAAACATTGTTGAGAACCAAGCCTAGAGTTTACAATTGAATTATGCCAGCATAGTTTAAATTAATAGTCAAAATTGGTTAGGTAAATGTATTTGTGCATTTGGTAATCTGAGGGTCTTCATAAAACATGTCACTTATTGTCACTATGATGACAGCTTAAATGTGACGGAAATGTCTCACAACATGCCCCCATGCAAGATATTAGTATTACACGCGAAATGTATGATACATGTAGTGTCTCAGTAAGCTGTACACACTTTATACTTACGGACTTTAAAGGAACTAAACGCCAGTTAGTAAATTGCAAAATTTATATAAAAACTCTTAAATCCGCATTTTGTTTGGCTTGACCGACCTAATACAATTATACACGAATCTGGATTTGTACATCTAAACAAATAATCGCATAACGCTGGTTTATAACCTTAAAACGTGCATGGATAATCACCTTGGAATTAAACAGAGAATAAGATTGTTCCATTTCAATGGTTTATTTCATTTGCATCAAAGGGTCAGTGAGACAACTTAACCGATTGTTATTATCCGATTATAAGACATAATTAAGAAAACAACACACTTTAATACAATTAATTTGTCTTTTGTAGAACTCTGAATTCCAAGACTAACATCGTTCAAATAAACAGGTTGGAGATGTATTTCATTAATTGTTTGTCCAAATAAACAAGTTGTTGTGTTACTATAGTGACAAACTGAATTGACAATATCAAATATTCAAAACAGACAACAAAGAATCCGAGATAAATACTAGATAGTGACAGTGATACATCTTCATAAATCAGTGGCTGATCAATTACCTGAATGAAAAACACGCTGGTTGAATGAGAATGCATTGATACGGATCTTTAAATAAAACTTTGCCATTTCTCAAGCATACGCATAAACACGACCATAGTTTATCCTATAGTTTAAGTATTTATCTGCCAAAGTCCAGCTTTTGAGAGAAATGATTTGTCATATCCTTTTTTGTACAATTTCATCGCATGATTTCTTAAACAAAGTAAGTCAGTTTTAGTGTTATTTGAGTCCTTCTTTTCCTAATATTCATAAGGTTTATGGGGTTTTATAATATAACTAGAGTTATCACAATTCCAAAAAAGCCATAGTTTTGTTGGGAATACTAAAGATAACTTATTAGATAAGTTCCACTGAGCCACAAATTCAATGAAGCATGTATAATGATTTGTGCCTAAAATGTGTCATCGTTGAAATGAAATCTGGAGCTAGGTAAAATGTATTTCTACGACTCAGAATATTGTGAAAATGAATTTCTAACTATCATAGGTCAGTACCAAAAATATGATGTTATTAAGAGGGAAGTTGTATTTGAAATCAACCCTCTAAAATTACTTTGATGCACATTTGCACACATACAGGGTGCTAAAACTAACATTTCCACATTTTTCTGACACATTAATAACCACAATGCCCTTCTTAGTTTATTTTAATCTGATTCAAGTTGATCTGACATGTTATGTATGATAAATGTAAGGGTTTAACAAAATCACTTGGCGACGCAAAATGTGGAAGACGTCAAAATGACATCAACGCTTTAGGTACTCGATCTTTGAATTAGTGAGTGTCTATTATACTCAAGAGGTATTCAATTTTATTAAGGTTGTGTGTGTTGACTGGTCTTTGTTCTTTGTGTTTAAGGTGGTAAGCACTATCACGAATGTATTACCGTGTCCTGACCGGGGTACGCGACAGGCAACATCCTGCACACAATCAGTCCAAATTTTGTACCGACGAGACGCTTGTTTGTAATATCACCATGGTAACCATTTCTGACCAGGAAATTAGCGGTATTACTCTTCATTATAGTCAAATATAACAATTTTACCAACATAAATGATATTGAGCTTTATGAGGCCACATTTGTCAATTGCACCCAAACACCAGCGATTTGCACTCTTATTGGCGTTGATTTCTTATGGAACGTTATCTTCCGAATATCCTCATACAAAACAATTTTGTTTGTTTGGCTCATGGAATTGTTTTTTAATGCACTTACCTTAGAAGACAAATTTCGTCCAGTCATTTGCAGAAAGGTTCTTATATTTTAGAGCAAAAACTATTTTTTTCTTATAATATCTCACAGTCAGATACGGATGGGTGGGGTACTTAAGAAAATACAATTTATTTGTATTTGTACAAGTAACTCCATACAGTAACATTTCTTAATTCGTTTCCAGCATTTATCGGTGCTATTACAACACTTCTGATATATTTGTGTCGCTTATATTTAATATTGTTAGTCATTTTATATCCCCTAGCTCATACCCCGTTAGGACGTCCGCGGTGCGTACCTCCTGAAGCGCTACCTTCTTTCCTATAGTTAGCCTTTTACTTAACAATCAAACAACAATAATAACACAGAACGCTGGATATTTATTTAATAAAAAAACAAGCAAACAGTATAAAACAAAATTAAGACCTTGTGGAGAATGTTTTTTCAACACCACCAAGAATGACGTCATGACGTCACGCGCAGATATTCTTGCAGATCATAAAATTTAAATCACACAGCATGAAGATAATGTCTAGTTCTACATTCCTTCCAAGTTTTAAAACTGCATTTTGAATGGTTTCGGATTTATGGAACGAAATCAAGTGTCTACGAACTTTTTAACATCATGTATGTTAAATCATCAGTTCAATTATATAAATGTCTGTTTCATCGATTCATCCAACATTTGACATAATCTTTAAGTAAGCCACTTTCTAAAACATTTTCTTGACAAATCAATTTCAAACCTATTGACAATTTTTTTTTTAAAAAATACTTAATTCAATGTGTAAATCATGCGACAAATTACTAGTCCTTGATAGTATTTTTATACGGATTCCCCAATTGTCTCTTTAACCTTTTACCCTTTTCGATTCTAATTTATATTCGCACCTCAGGGTTTGTTTAGAATGTCGCGTTGCCTGTTTTTAAAAGTTAGTCATATCTTTAATTGTATTGCCGTATAATAAATTGATTGCATGTTCTGATGAAATTGTTGCGGAAGTGATAGACTATTTCCGGGAAGCATATTTAACGAGACAACGCCTCCTCATGTGAGTCTCGCAGATTCGTCTCTACAGGCAACTACGTAAAATGAAGTAGTCATTATTACATAAGCGATTTCCCTCATTAGAAATGTAACCAATTTTTAATTAAAACTATTCGCTACAGTATTATTTCTGTTCTATTTCTGTAACACGGCTGTCTTGTTTCATTGATAATATTGTGTCTGTTTAATACTAACAACATAAACACACTGTTCATAAAACACTCACGCCTTAGGATGGGGACTGTATCATAGCAATCGGATATTCATTATGATTTCGTTACATGTACGATGCAAGAAAATCTGCAGATGTAAACCTTATTTTAAAGCAAGCTGCTACATGTACTTAAAGTGGTGTTTCTCATTTGCCAAAAATGGAAATGGTTAAATTGTTCCAAATCTAGGCGTTTCAAAATAATTCTGAACGGTAGAATTTTACATAAACGTTATGCTATACGAAATGGCCAATCCGATCATCCCTATATTAAATAGTCTTTGTAAACAGTCTATTCTAAAGGAGACCTGTTTCCAATTCACAAATCATTTGTTTTAAACAGTATTTTTTAAAGTAATTTAAACATTTTCGCAGCTTATGTTTAAAGCAAGTTAAAATAGTAAGTTTGATTTTTCTTTGCTGACAGGTATTCAGGGATCAAGCGTATTTTAGCGTAAACTAAACCCCACACTTTCCGTGTAGAGATATTTCTTTCTCGGTATTTCCTTTTTGTGTTGGGCATCTCGTTGATACTTCTTTTTTGACGCTTGTCGCGTCTACTGTGCAGCCTTGGATTAAGTGGACTCGATGCAAATTTTCCATCAATGTGTTAACAAGTTTACAGTTAAGATTGTTTCGGTAGGTTCTCACCATATATGCACTATGAAAATTGAAATAATCTGAATTTACCACAAAGTACTTCCCGGAAATTTATTTATATAAATCCCAATAGACGCATTAACAAAGTTACCATAAAACTACCAGTCACATTTGTACTAATGGTTGTCTGTGTACATCTTTTCTTCAAGAATATTATCTATGTAACACATATTAATGCATATCTATTGAAAGGGATAGGGAAATAAAAATGGGCATTACTCTCTTATCAGTCACTGGTGTTAAGACATTTTTAAAAAGCACCTTTATATGTGCTAATGGATAAACAATAGAATCAACATGTTGAAAATACGGTTTTAAATATTTGATATTAGGCGGTTTAAATCTTACCATGCTTAAATTGTCGATTGGTTAGATCTACTCTAGTAACTGGTGAGACATATATATGCAAACTAATATGAAAAGAGACTACAACGTTGTTTGATTGTTTTAGAACCAGATCGACTGCCAACATATATCATGTCATGTATGTAAAATAAAATCTTCGTTGTCATACTTTACATTTTGGAAGGCACTGTTTGTTTTACGCCTGTAAACCAGTCAAATAACAGATGGTTGTGTCAATTTGTGAAGATTTAGGGCTGCATAACCGGAATACTCGTGTCACACAACATCCTCTTCTCTCAACATCATTCAAGAATTGAAATGTACAAACGATACTTTGTAATGGCGAACGACTGTTCATTTTGTCATATTGCTTGGTCTGCAGTCAAATTATTGTAATGTACATGTATTAACGAATATTAGATTATATAGGTCTCACCAGTTACTAGAGTTACCGAACACAATGCCCGGGATAAATGGCATATTCATCATTGGAAAGATTACCCTAGAAGATTTTTTAACTTTCTTCTCACTTCTATTATTGGCGACAATAGACCTTTATAGCTCCTTGGTGATACTTAGTAGGTGTTTCCTTAACAACTGGGAAATTACACATCTTTCGTTACGTCCAATCAGATGAATCAAAAGTAAATCATGTATCGTGCTTTAGGTATTATTGACGAAGATATCACAGCGTCAAAAACGGGGCCATTCGTTAGGTGGTTACCGTGACCCGGTTTGCAAGCTTCCCGAAGTGTCTCAAACGCGTTAGAACATAAGGTATGAACAATTACTTTATAAAACATTAGAAATAATTAACGCAAAATGAACAATTCACAAAGTAACAAATATGCTAGCCTAGCAAAATCGGCAGTGCATGCTTCATTACATAATATATCATATATAATATATACTATTAAACGAAGCATGCACTGCCGATTTTGCTAGGCTAATAAACAGCCTGTTCAAGTTATTTGCCTTTAAAAAAAGGCTGCTGTGACAATTTATAATTAAATCGATCTAGAGTTACAATAAGCTCAGGGACTTATAATATAGGTATAAGTGTACTTCAAGGTTGAACTAGGAAACAGGTGTGTACACTTTTGGGACACCTTTTATCATATTTAAAAAAAAATAGTAAAACAATTTCTGTGTGGGTTGGTTAATCTGAATTCATCACAAAGTATTTCCAGGAAATGTATTTATATAAGTCCCATAAAACTTGTTTATAATTCCAATTCATACATAAAGTAACCACAAAACTACCTGTTACTAAATGTTGTTACACATAAAAATGAGCACTATCAAAATAAATATTGTATCAACTAAAGCACTTCTCATTTGTCAGCCGAAGCAGGAACTCTTTTTTTTTTCTTGTATCTTATCTTACCTAATCAAGTTATCACTGACACAGAGTTTCGTAATGTTGATATCATAAAAGTCTTCTCCAGAAGTTGTGTTAAAAGTTACACCTTTCTAGACTAACACTTACAGCAACCAATATATTTTTACAGAATATGCAACGTTTGTACTTGGTGTATACAATAGGTTATGTCTCCTCTTGATTTGTTCTCAATCTAAAAACCTCAGAGGACAAGTTTACTAAACGCGATATTGTAAATTCCTACAACATTAAAGTGAGACGTTTTGTTAATTTTAAAAGTCTGATAGGCTGTGGATTTTATTGATGCTACATTGCTTACAGTGTCAGGGACTGGCACCTAGACGTTAAATGTGAAATATCTACTAAACATTTCAACGGGATCAATACATACATGTATGTCTTAAAAAGCAATAGCTCATTTAAACATGTACTGTTCATCATTTTGTATAAACTTATAATGAGTCTAGAAATCTATATAATATTGACAGAGTAAATATAAATCTAAGGATGGTATTGACACCTGACCAGGTTTGGGTACATCTCTGAATTTAGTGACATGTCTAAACTTTAGAAAAAATATTTCCTTAGAATTTAACTATTTACACATATTGTCATTGTCATCTCAAGTCATCCATATTTTACGTTGACATCGTTCAATATCAACGCGTTGCACATTGGTGGCATGTGGCTGTATTTCATTAATTCGTTGTTCAAAATAAAACACAAAACGCGTCTCCATATGAAGCATGCAGTGTAAGAACAAAGTAAAAAAGGCAACGGTGTAACGTGTATAGAACTTTATCACAATAATTTGCAATCGCTCAAACTCTAGCCAGACATAAAACAATGGAGAAATGAATTCTAGATGGCGACAGTGATACGAATTGTTCACAGAACACATTTGAAACAGACTGCGTCGATTCCCAATGGTATACCGAAAATAACGATTGTAGTTGATAAGATAGATAGGAAGTTCTTTAACCTCTTATGATTGTAAGAGATAATTTTAACCTTATCGAGATTGTGAACATTGCGTCTTGACTTTAATCATTCTACCGTTTTCTCATATTCACTAAATAGATACTCCGTACTAATTGAAGCGCTTACAGATAAAAGTACGGATACGAATTCAATTTCACGTTCTGTGATATTGGTATTTGACGACACAAAGCCCAGACCGTCTTCCTAAACAAGCGTTAAAAACGAATAAGTGACAACCTACCGATAACACATAAACGGATATTAAGAAATTTATTATATTTAATTGTTTTGCTCATATACATTTCTCCAGTTGCGCATTATAATTCCCTTTTATTTTGTGTTTCAAATGCCACTGTTCTCTTTCCATCCAATATTCATTTAGTATCCAAAGGTGGTTGCATTGAATAAGGTTATCCTGAAGAATGTGGCGATGCCTGTGGCTATTTTCACATCTTTTAAACAACCGTTGTAATCGTGAAACAATTGTTTAATTATTGATTGCATGTTCTCAAGAAGAGATTGTACAAGGAAAATAGAAAATTAAAAATATCAAGATAACTTCTTTACGATCAAATTGCATTTTTTTCATAAATGTGTCTTTAAAATAAAATAATTAACTATTATGTTTTTAACCGTGTCTGATGTATTAAATACACAGGCACTTTTAAGATAAATGAGCCGATTTCTTTCAACTAACAAAATAATGTCTACCTTTGTAAATTTTATTTACATGCACTACATGATACAAATGTGTTACATGAAGGACATTCCACATACTAAGTTAAACAAACTACTGCAGCCTTATGAAAACCGGAGATCTTGAGGTCGGAGTTTTACTATTGCATTGAGTATACATAAATACATCATTTAAACAAGACAACACATTAAATCAAATACTTTTTAAAGAATAAATCTCAAATGTTGCAAATATGACACAGGCGCGTTGCAATTGGGGCTGTCTAATATTTGCATGATGTGGTAGTACTTTAATGTGATATACGAATAGTATGTATACTAAACGGTATGAGGAAATCGGACAGGAAAAGCAGCACTCAACCTAACCGGCAGAGCACAGAAATCAGAAACACCACAGCACAACTACACTTAGACTTATTCAGTTATGGATGATATATGCATCGTTTTAAACGAAAGGATTTGCCCGTTGGGTCAATTGTTTATTAAGGAACAGGGCACTGTTTTATCAAAGCATTTACGCTAGCGTAAACCCAAGATTTCCTAAAATATTGCGTACGTCGATAATATTTGCGTTAATGCGTTTTACAAAGATATTATAGTTCTCATTCTGTCGTAAGCTTTAGCTTATTTCTACGCCAAGGCAGGGCAACCCTAAATGGCAAATACGAATTTCAAAGTGAGCGTTAGTGAAGAGTTTTTAACACGCACTGATGATTTTTGACCGTCGCATGTGATTTTAGACCGTCGTTTGTTGTTTTAGACCGTCACTTGTTGTTTTAGGCCGTGATTAATCATCAAATCTTAACGTATATTTATTTATTCTGGTACCCGTTATAATTGTTATATTGGTTATATTGTGTCCCGAGTTACGTTCAATCATCAATATTTTTGCGTAAATGTATGCAAGTACTTACGATCGTTTAGTAAAACACACTTACGAGTTTGCGTAAGGTAGATATCTTTGCGTAAATTTACGCGACATTTACGCATTGTTAGTAAAACAGTGCCCTGGCATCTAGAGTTCCACATAATTAAACCTCAAAATAAACATGATCACATACAATGTATCTTACCATGTCATGAGTTGCCAACAATAGTGTAGTCTGTTCTATATATCTCACGGTAATAATGTTATACGGTGTCCTATGAGATTTCTATATACTTCGTGAGTTAAAGGCAAATACTGACATACCGTCCAATATATATCGGTTATCTCGTAGTCAACTGTTAAATAATGCAGCATAATTGCTTTAACTGATTAAAAAGGATGGTTTTATGTGTTTATCTAATCACACAACGTGTACATATACTAGTATCCGTGTATAGGGTGGTTCATAGTAGCTGTCCCTATAACAAACGATTGCCATGAGAATATGCATGGTCTTATTTGATATCTTCATATACAAATGGTAAACCAAGATTGTAAAGATTTACTCAGTGTGTGATGTGACAACGTCACTATCAAAGCAACCCAGGAAATAAGATTCTCGCACAATGTCACAATACTACCACCAAATCAATTGATGACTTTAAAATAATAATTTTGAAAGACAACAACCGAAGAACAGTCATTCGATTACTTGGTATAAAACGAGCATTTGATGTTTGATGCTAGATTCTTTCTTCGTCAAGGAAGCAACTGGTAACTAAAACAACTGTATTACAGATTATAGATTATCCTTAAAAGATTATTCTTTTATATCGATATAATATTCAATATTTATAACTTCAAAACTGGTTATAGCATGCATTAAGTTACGAACTATACTATTCAATTTTGGAAACAAATTAAATATGGATTGCATTTTGACATTAATTTTATCGAAAAAAATTCAGGATGGAATTTTTATTTTATTTTCTACGTCGCATTAATAGGAATATTGTCATGCCATATACTAAGCAAAATTTCGAAATTGAATGCCTTCAATCGGTAGTTGAGATCAATCATTTTAACATTACTTTAGTTTGTAATGGGGACATATATTATGAAACACTATCGTGTAATTGTCACTTAAACTTCCTGTATGTTTTGAAATTTAAGTGACAATTACACGATAGTGTTCATAAGATATTTACTATGATGAATGAAATGCCTACCATAAACTTGAAGTAAGCACAAAAATAAAATTTTAGTAGTCCATGAGTAATATTGCGTATTCACAAAACTCAAATATTTAGTGATCCCTGCGTAATGTTACGTATTCACAATACTGAAATATTTCGTGTAGTTTTTGTGTAGGTTATTTTAATTGTGAAAAACAGTCTTATTCAACATTGTGAAGACATAAAAATGTTTTCAGAAAGATTCACGCTTACTTGATTGCTTTTGGGAATTGAGCGATTTTTCTGAATAACATGCATAAAACATGATGATGTCTGATGATATTTTTCTGATGGCAGACGAACATTAGCTGTATTGTATCCAGACAACAATGCTAGTGTTAAAATACAGAGAAGGAGCATCGCAAGCAATTTACAAAATGAACAATCTCAAACTTTATGTGTTGTTCCTGTTGTGAATATTTCTACCATTGTATTGGACATAAATGAATGTAAAACGACCTTCCTAGACCCAACATTGTTGTTAGCCTTAACTTTGGATTCAAATCAACATGCATGTTGTTAATTGTATATTGTGTAATATGTTTTGTTTGTTTTACTTACTGACACATAATGTTTTCTATGAAGCCGCAATGTACGCATGTTGGGTTACAGTAAGTATTGTTATGACACGGTGATTTTTTAAAGGTGCCTTTTGGTATTCTTCATTCGTACCCCGCAATTAACCATATCACGTGGATACATATTTGTAGGCAGGGTTTTGAAAACACACTATCTTCGAAAAGAATGAAAGTACAAATGACTCGAATAAATTAAATATCAAAATAAAAACTCAATGCTAGAAAGGATGTTTCCAAAACCAGAAAGTGCATTATAATTTTGGAAGACACTAAAACATTAATAAAAAACACTACATTCCTTATTTTATCGCTTTCGCAATTACAAATGTTACAGAGAGACAACTGATTACATCGTAAGTCTGTAAATGTTAATGTGAGTTGTAAGGTTCCAATTATGCGTTAAGATTTACAATTGATATTGTGTTTTTATGTGTACCGTTTGCCTTTGAAGTACATTGTATTTGTTATATAATTTGCCGTTGTGCAATATAATTTACATAACCTACTGGATTCTAAACAATGCATTACCTCTGCAATAACTTTATATTTACTAGAATTGAACGTTGCATTATCATTGAATATATCTTCGGTTATTGTCAAGGGTATAATAAAACATACACATTATTTGTATTTAATAGCTACACAGCCAGTTTTTGCAAAACACATATGGCTTTCCATTTACTATTCTTTTATTATAGCCTACAGAAGCATGTTAATGGGAATAACAACGTATCAGACAAAAAAAACAGAAAAAAATAATTTTGATATAAATACGTAAGTCTGTAATAAATGTCATACTTTTTGGATTTTGTATAATGATCTAGGCTTGATATCATTTCATATAGATAGACCACAACGACAAAACTCCTTATGACTCAACCATAGAGAGATATTAATTGAAAGAAAGGTAGCGTGTGTTTAGATTCTGTACATAATACTGCAAATATGTAGTCTAGCTTATGTCACCTCAAGACGAGGACTGCTATGGATTGTTATGCAATACTTCTGGAATGCAGTGCCCAGTAGATGATAGCTACCCACGCAAGATGCGGAATGTACCATCAATTTAACATACCCTCTGACAATATTTCAGACAATACTGTATACTGACCCCCAAAAACCATAGGATGTATAGAAACATATACTCGCATTAAGGGAGGTAATTGGTAATTGTAAATGAAATGAACAATGGGGATTTGCTTTTACTGAGACGGTTTGACAATGCAGTGTTGATATTAGTGCCAATTTTGTTTCCTGCTTGCCGTTTATACAAAGAAAATGGAAGAACTATGCTAGAACTATTTTCCTCTTCGTGGTTTCTAGTCTGCTTTACCAAATCTCACCACAACTGTATTTTATCAAGATATTTTTTTAAAGATTGATGTGTGTTCAATTCCCGTTTTTTATGAAGTAGAAGCAAATGTGAGATTTTACTGTCTGGTAAATATAGACAATATATACAAGCATTACATCTCAAACAGAACACCTTATATCATTTGGAGGAAATATTGACAACACGTCGCACAAAGTAATTGAATGCTGACTATTTCTGTAGCTGTAAGCTCATGATTTATCTGTCGGGAATGTATAACTAAAATAGAGTAAACTCCCATTGCTGACAGGTTGATGAGTGTGGAAATAACTATTTCAACATTATGTCAGCTGACCTTTGCCTTTCAGCAATTAACATAGAAAGTCGGACAGGGAAGGTTACACTTAACTTAAACAACCGAACACAATAACATAGAAACAACGCTTACCGCAAATACACGGTACAAAGTCCAAAAACGATATGAGGAAATCGGACTGGGATGGAAGCACCCAACAGGTCGCGCACAGAAAATAGCAGCAAAACAAAAACACAATTACACGGAACAGTGCCTACACATAACCTTACGAAAAATGTTTTTAAAGGCGTCCACGTACCCGCTATGAAAAGAAGGATGACTTGGTTTCACAAAGACATACCAAACACCGGTGACCCGAAGTGACCGAATGAAACGCAACTTAGACCCGACCTAGTTCCCAATTTCCCGCTGTAAAACACATATCCGAATGAGAAAACTAGATGCCTGAGTCCTAGCTATCAAAAAGGTTTATGTAATAGTTTCAGCAATTAAAAAGCTGATTACCACAGCTGAATTATCCAGCCTTCACAAGCTGAGTACACTAAGCGAAATGTCCAAGCTCCAACCGTATATTTGTCGTATAGGGGTGCGTTGGACATTTTGTCAAGTAATTTTTGTACTAGTATGTAATAATACAAGTCGACATTGCGACAAGTACCACGGATCACTATCAATTCGTAAGGAACTGTCCACTATGCAAGAAACGAGATCACCCTATAATTATATCATTGTTCTACTTGATTCATTGAACTATACACAATAGGGTAAACATATTGTACATGTAGTCATGTTCAACTAGATACAACTTCCTTGATATTTTCGGCATGATGAAATTGATGATAGCTGATAGCGGTAGCTGTTGTGAAAGCCGATGTTAACCCGTGACGTGTATACTTTCTTGAAGGTCAGATGAACATGGAGCGATGCTTGATACTACAATCACAAGTCCTCGTATTGTGGTAATAAAACCCCACATACTACAAGTACTATATTCCAGTTAGGATAAAATGACAGTGACGCCGTCGTTTATGTGTAATCAAAAGATTAAAACCACTGCTTAAATAGGTAGAGTTTAGTTTGGTATTGAACTGTTAGTATAATCCTTTATACTTGTTTTTACACCGTACTAGTGGATTGTTCCACTGCGTCACTGGATTTTTATCGTAACTGGACTGTACATACTGTACATACTGTACATACTGTATGATATATTTTCGTCTGGAACAATCATCAACTGAAACTACATGACAATTCTAAAAATGAATGTCAACTTACTTCTTCAAACGTCAAAATAGCGGTAAAAATATTATTGAATATGCCGATTAGTGTGTTTTTCAGATAACATCATTTAGTCACATTTTAAAAATAATAAACTATCGCAGATTTCACTTCACGTATAGCTGACGAAATAACATATGTTTTATCGTGACGAAATAATATTTTTTTCACCTGTTTCATCATTTGTTTTATCATGATACACCAACTTGTAGATTAGTTATTATTCAGAAGACAAATACGAGGGGTGATCAATATATTCGAGGACTTTCCTTCTCAATTTGGAAATATTGAAACTAGAGTAATGAAATTATACGCTGATGTAGATCAATCAATTATCTCGCGTTTAGTTTAATTTACTTTATGATAACGTCATTATTTACTTCATGACGTCACTTTTTGTAACCATGGTGAAGCATGCACCGTCGAGCATCTCGGACGTCGCGTTATTTCTGAGAAACGACATGCTATGAAAATTAATGCGAAACTTGTAAAATCCTCGCGACATCTTCAAAATGACTTGACTAAATTGTGCATGGACTCTGTGCGCTCCCAACTGGCCATTTTCATATGATTCCGATGTTTATGTGATTTTTGGCCCTCTATCAAACGGTTGTGTCGATAAAATAAGGATAAACAGCAAAAATAACACCGAGTAAGGGACATTTTCCGTTAAATTCTGCGAAATAAGACGCACAGATCTCAACCAAATGTAACTGTCGAAAACGAAGACTAGTATAGGCTACATAACATTAAATCGTTGACTTCAAATCAAAATGGTTATTTCGATATTACGCCGTTAACCTGATAGGTCGTGCTTCATTCTTAATTGGAATAATCTAATTTTGTAATGTTAACAGCCCTTTTCCGAGTTTTGTTTCCAATAACACATAAATACTAGTTTTTTTCCATCTCACATTCCAGAATTGGCTATTAACTACATATTTCAGTAGAAAAAGAAAACCAGTCTCATACATGCGACCGGGTATCAGTCAAGAAAGGAGCTATGTGTGGCTCCGACGGTGACGCTTGGAATGACGTCGCGTGACGTCCAACGTCACGCGCTCCTTGTATGAATCAAATAATTTTATTATTGCATTCGGTCAGAGACATCTTACTCCGAATGATGATAAATGGCTTTGAGAATTGCTGCCAATATGAAATTGCTAGATGAAAAGTCCTCGAATATATTGATCACCCCTCGTAATTCGTTAATCTTACCATTAGGTAGAAATTTTATTCGAGAATTATTTTGAATTACAGGTAACTGTATCGTTGAAAACGAAACAATTTTTTTTTCTATAAAGGTTTATTTGTTTTAAAGCAACCAGATTTTCAACTGATCAAAAACACAAATTGACTATAAATATCTCCATAGACTCATTCATATGGTACAATCAACACAAATCTATATGGCTGTCGAGTTACACCAGCGTCAGTTAAAGTTAACTTTTAAGCAATGGATTTTATAATATGAAGTTAATTTGAGGCTTACATTCATCGCAGAGCAATGTTTGTGAAACACACAGCCTTGTATCGATACATAGTATGCATAAAGCAGTTTTTAGGCTGGCGATGTCGCCAGACTATTACAATGCCAAAAAATGAAATCCACTAAGATGCATTTACTCCCGAAACTGACAACACAGAATCTATACACTCATTGAAAATAGTTCCTCCTCGTTAATCAGTTTTGCAAGATTAGAACATTTTAGCTTTCATTGTTTCATTTAATCCGTTCGATTGTAATATATTAAGCTTCTTCTTGTAACGGAAGGAAATTGTATGAAATTAAAAGAATAGGTGTTTAAATGCGTTGATAATTATTACTACGCGTTACCACAGATCCTATATAAACTAGATCCTGGCCTTACGAAACGCGATATAGTGCGCGCATCAATGATTTTATTATGTTTAATTATTAAGGTCAATTTTCTCTAACGAGATCGTGGCCGAGTGGTTAAGCAACTCGATTAGTAATTTTTTATGCTAAAGTCCAGCGATCGAATCACGGCGGTTCCAAGATTTTTATGTTTTTTAAAATTATTTTATTTTTATTTTTCGTCCAGCACTTACCTCTCATTTGACTTAGAAAACCACTTGATGTTATTAACCTGCGGCCTTGAGCCGCAGGTTATATTTGTATGCAACAAGAAAAATTTCCATGTAGGGGCACGTGACCTGTTCTGGATGGTTTACCATTTCAAAAAAAAAATCCAAAAAAATCAGCATTTTTTAAGAATGTCGTGAACCAGACTAATACCATTTATTTTTTATATTTTTTTTATTTAGATTCGTATAGATCTATTTTATCTTAAAATAAAGTATTAACCATAATTTACCCCTTTATGTAATAATTAATAAGAAAAAAATGTGTTTCGAAATGTGTTTTAACGCGCACTTGACCTTTCGTTAGTCTGGTTCACGCGTTCAAAACTAAATCCAAAAAAATGAAGCACTTTGTGCGAATGTCGTAAACCAGACTAGATCACTATTATTTTATTTTTTATTTAAAATAAAGTAATGTAAGTTAATAACTATAATTATTTCTTTTACCCCTTTAAGTAATTAAAAATAAGAAAAAAATGGGTTTCGATATGTGTTTTGGCGTGCACCTGCAGTCTGGATTACCTCTCCTAGATCTACGTTAACTAGGTCAGGACGCGACGGCATTAAACACCCAGATCTTACCCAAATCTTACCCAAATCTTACCCAAATAGTAACGTTTTTACCCAAATACTTGTATTTAACTAACAATATGGGGTTGATTAACTACATTACTCATTTTAATGACCAGTGATGACTAAATAAGCGTAAACTAGCAAGTTTTTCGGAAAGACTCGGCCCAGAATCATTTCGAACCGGCATTTGTCCATAATATTTGCACGTCGTGAGAATCGCTTTATTTTACTTTCTGACTCTGCGGGCGCCGATATCGAATATATACAAAAGTATGAACGTTTTTTACCCAAATACTTGTATTTAATAAACTATTTGTCGTAAATAAACTATATTACGTATTTGAATAACTAATAATGAAAATAGCACCATTTTTCGGTAAATTATACTAGGTAAATATACCCAAACACACATAAGCCTACTCAATCAGAGAGGTTTGTAAAATTCCGTTTTTTTTGGCGGGGACTTGGACTTTTAATTGTTTCTTTGGCTCACGTGTGTGTATTGCTCATTGTACACGTGTCGTGTTGTTACTGATGCGAGTCTTTGCTTAGCTGGTAAAATGTGCTGCCTCCCCTGTCCGATTTCCTCATGCCTTTATATCAAGCCTTATTAACACCTTAAAAAGTTCTAGTTTTTAAAATTATAAAAAAATGTCTCTCACAATACTGGTCTGTAAAACAATTGGCCGCAGGAACTATTTAACTTGTATCACTTGAAAAGCTATTGTCCCTTTGTAGTTCGCCAGCCTGTCACTACTTCAGTACTTTGATTTTTATTAAAAACAAAGTGCACCTCTTGAACTTCCGTACAAATCTAAATATAAATTTTCAAAAATAATGTTTTCGTTTTTTTTCGTTTTCATCGATACAGTTACCTGTGTTTTGAATATAACCGTTTACTAGTATTCTGATAAGTCAACGTCGAATTGAAGAGGTACAACACGTAGTGTACACAATGGATGTACGTAGGCCAAATTGAATTACGTATTCCCATTTCATTTGAATAGTCGCTCATTGTTTAACTGTCCAATCCGTCAGAAGTAGAAGCCTTTAAATGAACTTTTCACCGGTCTCTTAAGTGATCCCGAATAAATCACAGACTACTAACACATATATTTCTTACTTAATGTGGTACCATATAAATGTCTAACTGTAAGACAAAACGTCTCACAAATTTATCAACCCTGACATTAACTGACAAAGTCCATTCTACTTAATCATTGAGAAGAACATACAATAAAAGTATTGGAAAAGATTTAAACTTGGACTACTGAATAGGAAGTAGGTCTGTTTATATATCATTTTGTCCTATATTTATCAATACCTTTATGTAGTATACAGACAAACGTCGCATTACCTGGTGTTCGTTGCCTAAGCAAGGCGCTACGTAGCGATTTCCACGGGAGGTATTCCATGCCTTCTATATTTAATTAAACGGGAGTTATCTGAATGAATGCGCTCGGTAGCGCGTCGTGTTAGGCAACGGACACCAGTTCGTATTACACATGTTTGGTTGCTCAAAATAAAAAAAAATGTTTGAAATTACCTTTGTCGTTAACTCCATATTGGTTTTTAGTTGATGTTGTTATAGGTAGCAACTTTTGACACCTGGTAATAGCACTGTATCATGTTCTTCTTCTGTATTGTATAGGGTGTCGTAGTTTGTGTTTGTGGTTTGTGATGTTATGTTTCTTGTTGCGATGTTCCTTTTTATGAATGTCTGCTATGTGTTATATTTGTTTGTGCCTTCTTTACGTGATAAGGTGGTTTTGTGTTTGGAATCGGGGCAAATAGCTTCATCATACAACAATCAAATGGTAGGCAACGATTCACTTGAGTATTAATTTAGCCATAAAAAGTTCAATAGCAATAAACAATAATAAAAAGGTATCAGGAAATAAGACAGGGAAGGTAGCACTCAACCAAGCCAGCCGAGCACATAAATCAGAAACACCACAACACAACTACACCGAGGAATGCCCACACATAAGCCAACAAAAGTCCCCGCCGAAAAAATGCAGGATGAACCAATTTCACAAATAGATGATAGAATAGCGGTTATTGCATGATACCGAATGAAACGAAGCCAAGACCCGACCATGTTCCCCAAGGCCCCACTGCACGGCGACCCAACCGCACAAACCCATGCCAAAACGGCGACAAAAGGAGGTACACCTACCGCCTGACCTAGCTTAAACACCCAGGACAGTGGCCTTACATACATGTAACACTAACATAAATACATCGTGCGATCATACATGTATATACTGATCCTCGAACATACCATTACGCACATGTTTACTCCTTGTCTACAGTTTATACTAGGCAATTGTTTTCTAGTATCAATACTTATCTTATTCACCGAAATGACACGGTCGACTATCTCCCTGAAGTTAATGTATTTTACGAAACAGATTCATAAACAAAGGTCGAGGATAATGTGTAAGTACTAACTAAACATTCACAAACATGACTATATATATTTGAGTAGTATTAATTTTTAATCATGCTTTCATAAAAAGTCTACGACTACACACATGATTTGAATTGTTCCGTGATTTGCACAATAGCATACTGTTTGCTTTACAAATAACATTGGCATTTCTTGCATTGTACGTGTTGCAAGTGCCACAGACAATACATGTTTCAGACATGTTCAAGATCAAAAACTTACACTAGAGCAGAATATAAGCGTTTAATGATTCACTGGGAATATGCTACTGTTAATATCGTCTGGACATTGAATTGTTATGTATATGCCTTCGGCGTACCAAGCAAGAATACAAAGTACTTTGAGTGGCTCTTTTATTTAAACATTTCCGTTGAACATGAATATCAGTGTCTACGTTCGTAAGACTCTCCACAGAATACGCACTCAACTAATTGTCCTGTCAGACGGCAATTACTGCAAATGTAACTTATTTCCTGTCCCGTAGCAATATTATTGACTGAAAGCATTACAGTATTTATAGAAGCCTCCTCCAATCAATATAACCGCAAGATGGCATTTTCTGATTTAATGGAGTTTAGATAAGCAGATTTACTTGTATTTTAGATATATTATTTGGTAAATGATGATATATTGGAAGTAAATGGATAATAATAAAGCAAATAGGGAATACAGCTTTCAACAGAAACAGCAGAGATCAAATGCACAAGACAAACTTAGTACAAATTGCAAGCTGTGCGTAAAAGTTGCTTCTTAGAAAATGACAAATAATTAGATTTATGATTTGAAGATAGAACTACACTACCTCAGACGATTTTGAAGCTGAAAATTACATCTATTAAATTATGTTGAGGTGCGTAATAAGGAGACAAGAAAACTTACACCATAGCTATGCATGCTCACGTTTCTTCCGTATCGGTAATCTAAGTTTAGGAAATTAAGGTGCATTTATATCATTGTCATTTTTACCCTTCTAAAAATATTGGATACATTTTTGATAGGATGAACGTTTTGGTGACTGTATATATGTTACGGTAGACGAGTTAGTGCAGGCGTCGCAATAAATAAAGACAGATCACTTCATATAATCATCTTCATGACTATGCTGAAAACAAAGGTTTTTTTGCAAATCATTTGTGTAATATGTGGCAAATTCTATCAATTTGACAAGACTGTTTTATTAATGTACGTTTACACACGTATTTATATTTATTGTTACTTCTGTACACGGGGGTATGTTATAATATTATGCATACTGTATGCAAAGATTACTGTATATGACAGTTTATATTAAAATAAATCTTAATATTGCAAGTAAAGGAACGTACTAGCAGACAGTGTTTTAGTATGCAACTTAATTGTCACTTCATATTATATATTTGTTTACTGTGACCATTTCAGTTTAACATAAGTTATATGTTCAACTTTACACTATACAAGTAAACACACTTCCTGTGTATTGCATACTGATAATAGGTTCGATACACTAGTTCCAACAGCTCCTTTTTCCTAGTCCAGGTCTAGTCGACGTTTGGTCTACACCATTGCAAGTAAACCATTGCAATTGCTCAACTCCCAATCCTAAAATGCGGAAATGCGACTTCTTTATATTACTTTCATTAACTATAGTTATTTTCACACAGTTAACTATAAATGTGATCAGTAGGGAATGTCATTTGCACGTTTAGTTGAATGTTGGGCGGTATCTAGTGGTATGTAACGTTTCAATATTTGTGCAGCGCTCCGCGTTTAGGCCTAAGTCTGATTTTCCGTTATCTTTCAGCAATGATGGATTTTTTCTTCATGGTGTTCGGTGTTTTGTTCTATTTCCACCAAACATTACTTGAATGAATCTTTCTCTAACGTCATGTTTTGTCCAGATATCGAAACTTCTAATATCAGTGCGATTTTCATCTTTATTAAAACATATTGGAAGCATATAACAAGATATCGATGTCTTCTGATGCAAAGAATCGTGACATTTGATTTAGAAACTTTTCTATCACAAAGGGCTGAAACATATTATGAATGGTGCTGTCTCAATGCAGAAGTGTCTCTGTATTATTAATGCAACATATTTGTACCAAATCAGTACAAATACCTACTGTCAATTTAAAAATTATATACTTACGTATGTGTATTGCCATCTGTTCTTCCTTGCCATTTCTAATTGGTTGATGACGTTCGGGTACGCGGCAAGAAAGATACAGTTTGTGTGGTACATGAACTCCAGGTTCCGTAATACTTTCTGACTCATTGTCTTTTTTACGCACCCCCTGTAGAGTAACCATATTTTCGGGAGTAACTCTAAATTATCAGACAGTATTTTTCTAGTTGTTTATGACAGTCGACCAACGATGTGTTCATGCAACCACAAATCCTTACGAAAAAGTTACACAAACAAATTAACACATATTAAGTACTTTAAGCTTAAAAACATATCCTAGATTCCTTTTAAAAAATATTACTAAAAAAATTAAACTATTCTGTTTTCCCTCATATTTTTCTCCTATGTTCATATTGGTTCTTACTTGGATTTGAAGCAAGCATTTTGCATGAATTATGTGCATATCGTTCCAATAAACAAGTAAAAATTGCAGTGTATTTATTTCACATCTCTCACCATAAGTGTATGGCGCCGAGTAACTTAAAGTCTTCAGGTAAGACTCGCAATATGATGCTACATACTATATGGTGATAATTTCATTAAAGTAGATAATTTGAATGTAGGTCATTTCGTTTGAACTTGATAGCATATACTTTAACACCGTCGTGAATAAGTGGTACGCGAGTCAAGTCGTCAAAATGACTGGTTGGTAATATTGTTGGTTATACAGGAGAACATGTTGTCCAATGTTACCGAATTTGGAACAATGCTGAGTTCAGAAAGCAATTTCAGGTAAGTCAATCCCTAGGCCCTTTTATTAGGAGCTTCAGTAATACTACAAGTAATAAACACGTGGCGTGTAGCTTAATTAAGTTAAAAGGAAAACAAACAAACAAACAATGTCGCGTAAATAATAATGGGCGACTATGTAATTGTACTATATACAAATGTTATTGTTTCATTATCAAATATTTTTTAACTTCAAGGATATCAAATGCGTCCGTGTGCCAAATTCCTCATTATAGAAAAGTAAATTGTGGATTTATTCCATATGCATTTATCTTCAGTTTTAATTGAGATATCAAGTCAAACTATACCAAAAATGAACATTTCGTTAGACACAAAGAAAGTTCATACGAGTGAAGTATGTGAAGCAATATCCTGACAATTGGCATCTCGAACAAAACTATATATGACAGAACAGAAGTTGATAACAGAACAGAAGGAAGTCGATCTAGTGGAAATAGGACTGATAAAAACTTTTTACATGGTTAACATTTATACTAATTATTTGTTGGTCTACTTGGCATTACTACTTGATTTCTATTTTATTCAACTTCACAACAATATGCAGCAGTGCTACATGTACATCATATACGGTTAATCCAACATAGTCAAAACGGGATGAAACAACGCACGCTTATTCTACACCGTCTTAATAGCAGTCTCAGTGCACATACATTTTGTACACGTGCCACGTTGAATACTCGGGAATGTATTGTATGTAAGCCGTTCAGATAGTTTAATATCAAATAACAATTTGTTACATTATGTTTTTTTATTCAGAAATATAATATAATACATTATATTAGTTTGACTTTACAATCAGTATTAAAATTGTCCAATGTTTTTGTATTTCGATACCCATGGTCAATAAAATATGATTTACTGCTATATGTACTGGCGTAACACCATGTTATTTACTGGCAAATTTTCCCAACATTGATATGTGCTAAATCGGCATTTCCTTTGCTGCATACTGCAGTGCATAAATAACAACAATACAATGCTATTGCAAGGTAACGAATCATACACAAGCTCATTTATTTATTTGAAATTGGGAACCAGTCGCAAACAACATGCCCATTCATGTGTTAGGGAAATGTTTGTTAAATACGATTACTAATTTGTTTGAGTGAATTGCCGTTATTGTCAGACTTTTCCTTGCAATTCAATTCCAAATCGCGCAAATACAACATGCAACTTTGGATGGTGCTTCGTTTGTGAGAAGAGGGAATATAACGTTCAAGGAGCGAAACACATCTCACAACAAATGGTGAATACTCGTCTACTATATTGTAATGCATAATATTATACAAAGTGAGGACAATAAATTTAACCAAATAACATGCTCTAATGTGAAGAGGAAGCAAAGGACGACTGTTAGCCCTGACCTCCTTTGAGTACATTTGAAAGCTGACAAATATACAATGTATGTACAAAAAGCATCCCATTTTTGGTAACTTTAAATACTTTTTACGGAAAAAATGCAATTTAAGGCTTTGCTGTTTGTGATTATTGCTACCATCCCTTTGTGACCTTAGTATTTTACTGCATTGAACCTAGAGTTCATAGAAGAAAGCTGAAACTAAATTGTCTTTTTTGTTTTTAAAACAAATTTATTTGTTTTGTATGAAGCAAGCGCTCTCATTGCACAAAATATAACCATACCTTTTCGAGTTATTGCTAGCACATAGCAAGTGTTCTCATTGTACATGTTGTAGCCCACCTCTTCACAGAGCAAGATCTCTCATTACACGACTTGTAGCGTTCAACATTTACGGCACGTCATTGTATTCCACCAATTGGTAGTTCAAATAAAACTCACCCCACATCCCGCATAAATTAAACACCAAAGTCTTTTCCATTAAAGCAATGTTGACACTACCGATTTGACTTTTTCGGAATTATATTGACAATCTCTCAATTGCTAACCAGTGGTAAAAAAATCAGAATGAATGATAGATGGCGACAGTGATTGTTCATAGAACACATTTGAAAGGAAATGGGTAACTGCCAAACGCATTGATTTGATATATTTAAGAACAACTTCAAAGTCAATATATTGAGGGTTTTTTAATTACCAGTCAGAAAACATCTTATCGAGCATATGAATATTGCGTCTTGACTTTAATAATTCTATGAATATGTTTTAAGGACCTGTAATATTGTATTATGTTGCGCCACAAAGCCTAAAAACATATATAACGGTCTTAAAAATATCATTATCACTAAATATGTTATAATTGTGTGTCTTGTACCGCACAAATTTCACTGGTTGTGTTTTGTTTTTATTTTGAGTTTCAAATTGACATGTTCTCTTTTTACCTCCTAACCCCTCCAAAATGTTTATTCAGTATAGACTAAGGTTATCATGCGTAATGCGACAATGCCTGTGGATATTTTCTCACATTTACGAATTATTTCTACATGTTTATTGATTACATTCTAACAGTTTTGAGGAAGGGTTAAATTATTACACAAAACATTGGTGTTCACAAAATGTCGTCTCCGCTCGCATAACCCGAAGAAACATCAAGGCAAATAACAATAGAGAAGTAATGACTTTTTTACATCGTCAGAAATGTAACCAGCGATAATTATAGTAATTTGCTACCGTATTGCTTCTTTTTCCCTTTTTGTTACAAGCTTGTCTTGTTCAATTTACTTCCTTGAACCAGTTTATTATTAACAGCATATGTGTCCCTGTATTTAAGACACATTTACTTTGTGATGGGGATGTCGGATTATATGTTTTCCAATATTTTGATTCTGTAGTTTTTTTTAAATGTGTACATTGTCGATACGCATTATAGGCTTGAGACGTCATTAACGACTGTTGGGTGCATAAACTTAATATGACCACGATTGTATAATTTCTTTGTGAAAGTTGATCATCCTGCATTTTATCGGCGGGGGCTTGGATTTGAAATTGTTCCTTCGGCTTATGTGTGGGCATTGCTCAGTGTAGTTGCTAGGAATATGTAATACTATTTTCCAACCCATTCCTACCTTGCCCATTATTTTAACTAGGTCAAGTCGTAGTTGCGCCTCTTTAGGTCGCATAACGTTAGGTCACTGTCATTAGTGTTTTAAACTAGGTCACGCCCGGGGTGGTTGTGCCTCATTTGGTCGCCGTTTTGGCATGGTTTTGTGTGGGCATTGCTCAGGGTACATGTAGTTGTGTCGTGGTGTTTCTGACTTCTGTGCTCAACTGGTAAGGTTGAGTGCTACCTTCCCTGTCGAATTTTCTCATACCTTTTTTGAAGATTTCAGAACAATACCTTTGAACATGGAAGACTAATTGAGATTTATAAAACGTCTAGTGGGAACTTGCTCATTGTATATGCATTGTATCCACAATGATACGTAATAGAGCCTATTTAGTTCCTTTGATTTCGTCTTACACCGTTGTCCTGTTTTGAATGTGTTCGCCCAAAACATGAACCAACGAATCAGTTGTACTCCTAAACTTCAATTTCAATAGGGTTACTCGTTAACATCCTCATGTATACATCTACTAACAAGTGATTAAAACTGTGCGTGCGCAGAGTGTGAATTGGCTCGATAAAAACTCATTTAATTGTCACTTGTTTAAAACATAACATGTATTTACACTTTACACTACAGTTCCCAATTTTTCACACTAGAAAGCTGTTTTAAAAGCATCCAGGCTTGGGACGCAGACGGTAGTATCTGGCAGACTGTTCCAATGGATGACTGTCCAAGGGAAAAATGAATACTGTCATATATTCAGACGGCAGTGGAACGGGATGAATTTCACACTGTGACTAGTTCTAGAGTCCCTAATTAGAGCCGGTGTTGGGCAGTATGGCCACTAAGGCGTTGACTGTCTTGCACAAGAGGTTGACATCTGCGTATATCTTGCGCTGGTACAGTGGAGTCCAGTTACGGTTGGTGAGCGTGGAAGTCACACTGTTCGGTTTGTGTGGACTGTACGGTTTGTTGTAGACGAAGCGATCAGCGTTGCGTTGTACTTGTTCTAGTTGTTTGATCTGAGTTTTCTGCTGCGGGTTCCAAACAGTTGATGCATTTTCGAGTTTTGGACGGACTAGGCTCTGATAAGCTCGTTCTTTGACCTTTTGTGGACAGTGCTTTAGATTGCGTTTCAAAAATCCTAGTACGTTGGATGCTTTCTTGGTTATGTTGTTACCGAGTTCTACGCCTAAATATGGATGATGTTGTACAGTTTCTAGTTGTTGGCCTTTCATGTTGTAGTTGTAGAGTTGTTTTCTGTATGTTAGGGTAAACTGCATGATTGCACACTTCTTTGCGTTAAACTCCATGTCCCATCTGTCTCCCCACTGCACTAGTCGCTCTAGGTCCTGCTGAAGCTTGATATGGTAATCGGTTGTCTTAATGGGTCTGTACAGTACGCAGTCATCAGCGAAGAGTCTAATGGTTGATGTTATGTTGTCTGCTAAGTCGTTGATAAAAATGTTAAATAAGGCTGGGCCGACAATACAATCATACAATTTCCTTCCATTACAAGAAGAAACTAATATGTTACAATCGAACAGATTAAATGAAACAAGGAAACATTAATGTTTTTGCAAAACTGATTAACGAGGAGGAACTATTTTTATTGAGTGTATAGATTCTGTGTTGTCAGTTCCGGGATTAAATGCATCTTTGTGGCATTAATTTTTGGGGATTGTAATAGTCTGGCGCGACATCGCCAGCCAAAAATCTGAGTTTGTCACGTTGACCAAACTGCAGTTGAAAAGCTTGTTTTATAGCTTGGAAAATTTGACACGAGCCTGACTCAATGATTAGCATAATTTATCAGTTATGAAATTTCTATTAACATTTTCATAACTTGAAGGGAGGTAATTGGTTATTGCAGTGATATTATTGTTAATGTACACGGCTAGATTTATCTCCGGTGAGTTAGATTTATGTTTATGCCAACGGTAATTCCCGATTTTTGCATACAAAGAAAATAGAATAACTATGCTCGAATTATTTTCCTCTTTGTGGTTCTTGTCTGTTTTGCCAAATCTTACCACTTGTTTTATCATGATATTGTATTCAAAGATTGGTGTGTGTTCAATTCACGTTGTTCTTTTATGACGTAACGTTAGTTGAGTATCAGTTCTCCTATTTTATGTACTGTTTTACTTCTGTACATGTATTTATACACGATTGAATATGTACTGCTTCGGCGAGATCGTTGTAATGTACGCGTTTAATTATGTGTCAGTCTCGGTCGGAAATTGAAGTCAAAAAGCTTTATCTTAGCATGGCATATGTCAGAATTTACTGTCTAGTAAATATAGACAATATATACAAGCATAACATCTCAAACACAGCACCGTATGTTATTTGGCGGACATATTGACATCACGTGGCACAAAGTAAGTGAATGCTGTCTACTTCTACGAGAGGTGTTCTGCTTATATATATGAACAAACCAAGAACGACGATTGTGTAATACTCGATAAAAACAGTTGATATATCTCTTTTAAACCATGTGAGCAAATGTTATATATTCAACATATGATCATTATATATTGTTGACTATATTCAATTTGGTTAAAGCTTAAAATAATAATTTAGTAGATTATGTTGCTTTTTATTTTGTAATGCAAATATGGCCATATTATACACATCAACAAAATGTTGGTAAATGATTTAATTGCAATTTTAAGTACAACATAAGAAATTTTTGTCGCAAGAATGGTTATCAGAATTCTTATTTCAGTAATGGTGAAATGGCACCAAGGATTGAAAATTGCCCAACATTACCAAATCCTGCACTATATGTATATAATTTTATTGGTTTTATGATGTCTGTGGTGAATCCAGAAGCAAAACGTGGAATGGTACCATTGATGGGAGTGTCCATAGAAAAGGTTACACTGGTAGGGATAAGTGTTTGTGTTTGTTTAGCTTTGTGTGCTCGCGGCCGGTTTCATGGAAAGGCATTGTGTTAGTTATTATGGAAATACGAACGAAAAAATAAATATCAAATTGACGAACTTGAAGGTTGTAGTATATGTACGCAGCGTTTCATATAAGGTTTACAACAAATGAGTTTTAGCTATCGTTCCTAGGGTCTTGATATTAAAACATCGATTAAAGGAGGAAAATACAAACATATTTATTTCGGATTTTTGACCTTCAGAATGTAAATAACAATACCCTCTACTCCCTTGCTCAATGTGACGTATTGGTAATTTACAATTATTGTTCTACATGTATATACTTTTTGATGTACCGGTTAACACAATTTTAAAGTTTATATTCGATTTCATTGTTAGAATAACAAAATATCGAGGCTCATTTTCTGTTCACAAATAATTTGAACACATTTCGTATAGCTGTAAGCGCATGGTCGGGGATCATCGGAGATCTAAAATGCAGTTCTTGTAACCGCGTATTCAAAGCCGATTGTTGACAGGTTGATAGATGTGTGAATCACACTTTCTATGTTATGTAAGCTGACAGTTGGCCTTTCAGCAGTTAAAAAGAAAGTCGCACAGAGAAAGTAACACATAACTTATATATTCGAGCATAATAAACATAGAAACAATACTTATCACAAATATGTGGTACAAATTCCACAACAAACCTGAATAAGAAACATATTCGCCCGAGTCCCAGCTAATAGTTTCAGCAATTGAAAAGCTTACTGTCCCAGCTGAATTATCCAGCCTTATCAATCTGAATACCCGAATGGACATGTTCAGTTTATTTCTCGTATAGGTGTACGTTGAGTATTGTGTCGAGTAATTGATGTTTGTGATGTGTTTTATATATTTACGATGCTCAGCGTATATAACACTTATGTAAAACGAAATCAAACGCTCGACTTCGGTTCCAAAGCATACGCATTATAATACAACTCACGTAGTAATACAGGTCAACATTACGAAAAGTACCAAGGAAAGCTGACAAAAAGAACGTCTGGATCACTATAAATTGATAAAGAACAGTCAACTGTGCAAGAAACGAGATCACTCAATATATCATTGTCTTCTTTATTCATTTAACTATACACAGGAGGGTAAACAGAGTGTAGTGACGTCAACCCCATATCTCCCTTGCCTTATCAGCATTTTTGAAAATGATGATAGCGATAGTCGTTGTGGACACAAATGTACACCCTTGACACTTGTATACTTAAAATTAAATTAACATAGCACCAGTCTCTTAAAATATCCCCGAATATACCACAGAGTACCATAATATCTATTTCTAACTTAATATGCTATCATATAAATGTCTAGCTCTTAGACAAAACTTCTCACAAATATTAACTGACAAAGTGCATTCTACTTAATCGTTGGGAAAAACGTGCAATAAAGGTATTTGAAAATATTTAAACTTGGACTACTGATATCGGAAGTAGATCCAACTCGGGTTTTGATATCATTTTGTCCCATATTTATCCATACATATCGATGGCTTAACATGAGAAGATCGTAACTATAAAATCAATATATTGAGAAAACAAGACAAAACTGTCTGAAAACACATTACTTATGGAAAACTATTGTTTTGGACATCGGTTTGGAAAACACTACAAGTTCCGATTTCCATGATAATAGGCTCATAAACAGTGCCGTATAATGTAGATTTCAAGTATACGAGAGGTGTTCAACTTATTTATGAACAAAACATGAACACCGATTGCGCAATATTGAATAAAAAACAATTGAAATATCCTTTTTAAACCATGCTAGAATTGTTTTAAGTTGAACATATGATCATCATACATTGTATATTTCATTTGGTTAAAGCTTAAAACAACAATTTAGTAGATGATGTTGTTTTTCCTGTTTTAAGGCAAAATGGCCATTTTATAAGCATCAGGAATGTGTAAATAATTTTTTGTTTTGCATTTTTAATGAGAACATCAGTAATTTTTGTCGTAAGAAGTGTTATTAAAGTTCTGTTTCCAATAATTGCGAAATGGCACCAAAAATTGAAAATTACCCAAGATTGCCAAAACCTACACTATAAAGTAAAATTGGTTTTATGATATCTATGATGAATCCATTACCAAAACGTGGAAAAGTACCACAGATGAGAATGTCCATAGAAACTATCAGTGACATTATTTCGAAACAGTTGAATGCATAGTTCTGGGAAAATGCGAAGTTCTTACGCTGAAAATCAAGAAAAACATGCCTCGCAGCCAAAAGTCTTGGAATCTAGAAATGCGAAATAAACAACATTATGTGGAAATAATTGTTTCATTGTGGTGAAGCAATGCTGGATCTTAAAGAATGTTATTATAGATTATGGTATGCTATTTTTGAAAAGGTCACAAGGATAGGGAGAAGCTCATGTTTGTCCAGCTGTGTGTGTTCGCGGCCGTTTTCATGGAAAGGCATTGGGTTTGTTATTATGGAAATACACACATCAAAATCAATATCAAATTGACGAAATTGAAGGCTGTGGTCTATGTACAAACCGTTTTAAATCAGGTTTTCAACAAGAAAGTGTTACGTATCGTTCCTAGTGACTGTTCCAAGAACATAGTCAGTATCATCCAGATTCTGCTTCAAGTCACCATATACAACGCCAAATAAAAAACTTAAGAATATAACTTTGATATATATTATAACCAAACAGTGGATGTCGAAGTCTTCTCATGCTTTAACAATATAATTTTCTATCTGGTTGATACTAAAACAACGATTAAAGAAGGAAAATGTAAACGTACTTATTACGAGTTTTGTACCTTCAAAACGCAAATAACAACACCCTCTACCCTAATGCTGATTATGATTTAACCGTAACGTATTGGCAATTTATAATTATTATATATACTTCTTGATACACTACTTTACACAATATAAAAGTTTTTATTCAGTTTCATTTATAGAGTAACACAATATTGATGTTCATTTTCTGTTCATAAATAAGTTGAACACCTCTCGTACACCAGTCTTATTATACTGTAAGGTCGTAACTGTAAAAAAGACACACGTCGCATTACCTGTTCAAAATACACCTTTTTTGTGGCTCAAAATAAAAAATATGCTCGAAATGACCTTTGTCGTTAACTCCAATTTGTTTATCCGTTGATGCTATTAATATTGGTGTAGCAAGTTTTGACACCTGGTAATGGCGCTGTATCATATTCTTGTCCTGTATTTTATTGGGTGTGTCGTAGTTTGTGTTTGTGGTTTGTGGTGTTCCTTGTTGTGATGTGCTTTTTTCAGTATTTATGTTGCATTTGTGTATGCTTCTGTTAAGTTCTGCTTTCGATTTTCAATCTGTTTTTTGTCTTCTTTGCGTGATAAGGTTGTTGCGTATTTTGAATCGGGACAAATAAGTCCACCATGCTTTGAGAAAATGGTAAGCAACGATTCATTTGAGTTATAGCCATCGACCGTTGAATATCAATAACAATAATAACACTAACATAAACTCATCGTGCGATCATATATACTGATCCTTGAAACTACCATTGCATATTTACTTCTTGTCTATAGTTTACACTGGGTCATTGTTTTCTAGTATCGATACTTATATTATTCACCGAAAAGACACGGATGGCCTTCTCATTGACGTTGAATATAATCCACGAAACAGATTCATAAATAAAAGTCGAGTATTTAGATTATGTGTTAGCACTTACAATACATTCACAAACTTGGCTAAATATAATTGATTAGTATTAATATTTAATCATTCTTTCATAAAAAGGATAAGACTGCACACTTTCGAATTGTTCCGTGATTTTGCACAATAGCATACTGTTTCATTAATTACAATGTCATTTCTTGCATCGTGTATGTTACAAGTGCCACAGACCATACATTTCCAGGCATCAAAGTTCCCGGAGTTTAACATATGTTCGTGATAAATTACAAAGACAAGAGCAGGATGTAAGCGTTTAATAATTCACTTGGAATATGCTACTGGTAATATCGTCTGGACATCTAATTGTCTGGTGTATGCATTCGCAATACCAAACAATAGCACGACGTTCTTTGAGTTGCTCATATATTATAACATTTCCTTGAACATGAATAGAGTTGTCTACTTCCGCAATACTCTTTACAGAATACGCTCTCAACTAATTGTCCTGTCAGACGGCAATTACTGCAAATGTAACTTATTTTCTGTCCCGAAACAACCTTATTGGTTTGTAACATTCCAGTATTTATAGAAACTTCATCTTATTATTCTAATCGCGAGATGGCATTTTCTGATATAATGGAGTTTAGATAGGGAGATTTACTTTGTATAGTAGATATATTATTTGGTCAATGGTATATTGATAGTTAAATCGATGAGAGAAGTCAGATTTCAACAGAAATAACAGAGTACAACAAGCACAAGACAGACAAAGTACAAATTGCAAGCTGTGCATGAAAGGTGCTTCTTAGAAAATTACAAATAATGCGATTTGATGATATGATTATCTTAGTTAGAAATCTATTACTTTAGACTTTAGATTTTAAAGCTTAAAATCACATCTAGATAATTATGTTCCAACAGTTTTATTTTCATATTTTAGGTCTAGTCGAAGTTTGGTCTAATCCATTTCCAGTAAACCTTTGCAATTGCTCAACTCCCCATCCTTCAATGCCGAAACACATGCACTTTTATTAACTATAGGTATTTTCACACAGTGATTGTAACCTATGAATGTGATAATTAGTGATTGTCATTTTCTCGTTTAGTTGTGTGTAAGGGTGTCTCGTGAGTGTGATATGTGGCATTTTAATATATACTCCGTGCTCTGCGTTTTAGACCCCAATCTGATTTTCTGTTATCTTTTAGCAATAAAGTATTGATTCTTCATAGTGTTCCGTGTTTTGTATAATTTCCACCAAACATTACTTGAATGAATCTTTCTCGAACGTCATGTTTTTGTCCTTCTACCGAAACTTCTAATATCAGTGCAAGTTTCATCTTTATTAAGACATATTGGATACATTAAGCATATAACAAGATGTCGACGTCTTGTGATGCAAGAAATTTGAGATAATTTAATTTAGAAAATATTATATGACAAAGGGCGAAAACATTTTATGAATGATGCTGTCTCATTGCAGAAGTCACTCTGCGTTATTAATGCAACCTATTTGTATCAAAAAAGTACAAATACCTACTGTTAATTTAAGAGTTCTAAACATATGTAAGTGTTCCTTTCAATTAAATGCGTTTGTACGCCAAAGTCCTAATTACAGAAAAGTGAATTGCGAATTTATTCCGAATGGCACATGTATTTTACTTAAAAAAGGTATGAGAAAATCCTACAGGAAAGGTAGCACTCAACCTAACCAGCCGAGCACAGAAATTAAAAAACACCATAACATAACTACCCTGAGCAATGGCCAAACATAAGCCAAATACGAAATAATGCAGAATGACCCAATTTCACAAGTAAATTATAGAATTAAGTCTTAATTGTGAATACCGAATCAAACTATGCCAAAAATGAATATTTCGTTAGACACACAGAAAGGTCATACGAGTGAAGTATGTGAAGCAATATCCTGACAATTGTACATCTCACACCCATCTAGAAATGACAGAAAGCCGAGTATCTAAATATCGACCGGAAGTTGATAATAAAGCGTAAGGAAGTCACTCTACTGGAATTAGGGCTGATAAAAACGTTAAACATGATAAAAAAAATAATACTAATAATTTGTTGATCTCCCTGACATTATTACTTGATTTCTACATATACAAGTTCACAACAATATGCAGCACTGTTACGTGTTTACAAAATGTAGATCCTATACGGTTGATCCAACCTAATCAAAATGGGATTGAACAACGCACTCTTATTCTATATACTACTACACCGTCTTAGTGACAGTGTCAGTGCGCATACATGTACCACGTTAATTACTCGGGAATGTAATATAAGTAAACCTCTCAACATCAGATAGTTTAATATCAAATACCAATTTGTATTTTTATAGTTTTTTTCCAGAATAAAATATAAAACAATATATTAATTTGACTTTACAGTCAATATTTTATTTGTCTAATGTTTTGTATCATAAATAACAGTTAATGCTACTGACGTAACTCAATGTTATTCACTGGCAATTTTTCCAAACATTGCTATGTGCTAAATCGACATTTTCTTTGCTGCATACAGCAGTGCATTAATGACTACAATGCAATGCTTTTGCGTGGTAACGAATCATACACAAGTTGATTTATTTCTTTGAAATGTGGAACCAGTCGCAAACAACATGCCCATTCATGTGTAGGGGTAATGTTTGTTAAATACGATTACTAATTTATTTGAGAATATTGCCCCTATTGTCATAGCGTTCTTTGCAATTCCATTTCAAATGACACAAATACAGCATGCAGATTGCAGATGAACAGTGGAAGGGTTAAATGTGTTCTCAGAAAAGCCGTGTTCACAAAACGTCTTCATCTCTGGCCTAACCCGAAGAAACATCACCGCAAATAAAAATAGAAAATTATAGCTTTATTTCCTCGTCAGAAATGTAACACAGTTTTAATTATAGCTTTTTGCTACCGTATAACTCCTTTCTCACTTTCTGTAACAAGCTTGTCTTGTTCAATTTACTTCCTTGGGCCAGTATTTTACTAACAGCATATTTGTCCTGTATTTAAGACTGTCACACTAATACATGTACTTAGGGATTGGGATATCGGGTTATATGTATTGCACTATTTGGATGATGTAGTAATCGGTTAGTGTTATAGACAAACAGGATGCATACAATGCATGACTTACGATGGCCTTCCAAGATTGTCAACAAATAGTCGTAGCATCACAATATATTAATTAATGTAACTATCAAAGCCGATATTTTCATAAAGAGAGACAATAACCTAACAATGTGGTTATCCGAAAATCTACAAAGCGTTTCAGGCTTTCTATCAATTTTTGTTTGAAGAACACACACATGATTTTGTATTATACATGTTTATTGCACGGAAGGTCACATTTAAGAAATTACTTTGAATTCAACTTTTCAAACAAAGATACTACATTTGTAAGTCGGTGTTATTTTATTTATTCCAATGAACGACCATGTAATATATAATATGACATTCAGTTGGTACATTTTAGTTGGTACAATAAAGTTTAACCTTCTTCCAATGTTAGGACATCCGTCCAGAAAACCAAACAAAGTGTAAAGTTTATTTTAGTTATGTAGTAAACAGTCTAGTTTAACATTGTGGGGATATAACAATAATATGACAACAAATCACGCTCATTTAATTGCGTTTGGGAATTGAGTTGTTTTTGCTTGATGTTTGATTATATTTTTCCAATTGTAGACGAACATAAGCTCTATTGTCCTGGCACCTATGGTCGTGTTTGTAGAAAGAAGAACCATCGCTAGAAATTTTTAAAACGAATAATCGCAAACCCCATGTCATATACAATCACACACCGTCTACGAAACACATACGACTACACAGTTTGTAGTTAGTATTCCATAAACGATGGCAAAACCAGCTATTTCATTAGACTTTTGTAGGAGGCAACACAAGTTAATAAAAATAATACATTCCTTTATGAATCGCTTTCGCCTGAGATAAAACCTGATTGCACTGTTTGTCTGCAACTGATCGTGTTTTTATGAGTATATACCTAGTTTGCGATTGAAAAAAAATCGTGTTTTTTTAACATTTCTGAAAATCTATTCATCAGATTTTGGTACAAAATACACAGAACTACAATAACTTCCTACCTACTCCCATTCAAATTTTTTAATCACTTCTTAAAATACATTTATTCTTGATTATACATTGGAATTACATGCGCATGGACAGTTGAACGCAGGGAGGCAATCTGGTATTCCATTTATTATTTACTATCAATTGTTACAATCCGTGATGGACGGGATATCGACATTACTGTATACAGACAGACTTAGGAGGCCCGTATAGTTCGGTTTATTTAGGTGTGTCTCATGTAAACAGTGTACATGTACAACAATAACATGTACATCGTCAGATTCACAGACGGGCCACGTGTGAGTTATATTAAATAGGTTGAAAATACGTAAATATACCGTTAGGCGTATCACGTGAGCGTAAAACTGGCTTTTGCAAGTATCAAGTCTTCCAACTTGACAATTCATACAAAACTACAAAAATGTTAAAAACAACTTATGAACAAACCTTTTTTAACTCATTTCTGATGTTGCTGAAATTTGAGTGGTGTGTATTAGGTAGATGTATTTCATTAATTCGTGCAAAATCTCATACTTGTAGGTGTAGAAATTCAAAAGAAATATTAAAAACACGATTTTTTCTATCCCAAACTAGCTATACAAAAAAAACTACATTGTACAACACATCAGTGATTTTTGTGTCGATTGTTACTTTTGGTGGCAGGGGATATATTGGGGTGATGGGGGTCCCTCAAAATATCAAATCTTTAGTGTAGGGCTTATTTATGGGCACCAAAAATTAAATTGGTATTTAAAAGACCCAATTCTGTATTTATTTTGTACAAAGAAGGTGTTTAATATTTTGAAAAATCATAGAAACTAAATATCAGTTGGCTCTGAAGGATTTGTAGCTCTTCAAAATGGAGGTTACCACCACTGGCGGAAGTTCAAATTTAGCGTCGTTAGAAACCGCGAAAAACTTTGACAGCAAATAGCAAAAAATCGGCAGGTATGGGAGACACTTTTCTTGCTGAATTTACCTAGCTCAGACATGTTATTTATGTAAAATGGGGCCAAAAATAGGATTGCATTGGGTTTAAAAATACTGTGTATGGGGTGAAATTGGTCACTTTTGTATTTTTTTGACTAAAATTTGGAGGGGTAGGGGCAAAAACAAAGGGCCATAACTCCACAACCCTAGGGGTTAGCCTTGCAATTTGATGTTATTTTCTATTTATGTTGCATAGGCCCTGAGACTGACACATAAATACTTTCTTGTCTTATTTTCTGTTTTCAAGAAATCCGCTTGACTGTTTGCGGCCTGTCGGAACCTCAAAATCGGCCAATAATATATCCCCTGCCCCCTTAATAGAAAATGGCTTGTTATCAAAGTTCTTGGATCATACAGTATTGCATTAATTTAGATAGGTACATGTCTTAGAAATCCAGTGCTGGCAATTTCAGGCATTTTTTGGGCAAATTGTGTTGTCAATTTCCTTTGAAACAAGGGAGGTAATCCAAAATGTGAGAAAATGCCAAATCTGAGATTTGCCCTCACCACCCTTTTTCAGCACTAAAAGCTGTTTATTTGTATTCTTTTTGCATGGATTTTGTTAAATATGTATTAAAATTGCCAAATGTATCCAAAAAGTGCATTTAGATTGCTGTATTGTCTAGAAATTTGAATATTTGGGGGCGGTTTGGGGTATTTTCTTGATTTCCGCCTTGTCGCTGGGGGTTCAGTAACAGTTTGAGTACATAAGTGTGCCTGATATTGAACAGAAAGTGTTATTTGGTGTTGAAAAGAATGTACCGGCTTAATTCAGGTGAAATAATTGAGTAAAAATGTTGAAAAACTTGAAATTAGACCAATATAACACATGGAAATTTGATGGGCTGAACTGAGTTACCTCCCCTGCTGCATATAATCACTGTTTTTGTGATTTCTGGTCCATCCTGTGTCATATTTGCTGACTGGTGTGATAAAATATAGTAAAATAATGTTTATTGAGTACATTTACTCTGCAGAAACACATTTAGAGCTAAACTTTTACTTTTATTTTGTGATTATGGAACAATGGTCACCATTTTTTATTCAACTATTTTGTGGCTCATACAGCCCGGGTGGACCAATATTCCCGGATAAGTGTTCCGAATGCTTGATTTGGTGAAAATAAGCCTGCACGTGACATCAGAGAGTCATTATGTGCATATGTTATATAACATTTCCCTTAAAAACAGGAATTTGGACTAGCTATTACCATGGGTAGCTTGTAATGAAGAATGAAATTGAAATTTGGCAAATCTTAAGGATGTATGTGGAAAAGTAAATTGCATGTAAATCACTAAACTCATGATGGAGATCATATTCATGGGTGAGGTTTTACTCAAAATTCATCCCAGAACAAGATGTGCATATAAAATTTGGTTTCAAAACATAGATCTGAAAACTTAAGGTGGCAGGGGATATATTGGGGTGATGGGGGTCCCTCAAAATATCAAATCTTTAGTGTAGGGCTTATTTATGGGCACCAAAAATTAAATTGGTATTTAAAAGACCCAATTCTGTATTTATTTTGTACAAAGAAGGTGTTTAATATTTTGAAAAATCATAGAAACTAAATATCAGTTGGCTCTGAAGGATTTGTAGCTCTTCAAAATGGAGGTTACCACCACTGGCGGAAGTTCAAATTTAGCGTCGTTAGAAACCGCGAAAAACTTTGACAGCAAATAGCAAAAAATCGGCAGGTATGGGAGACACTTTTCTTGCTGAATTTACCTAGCTCAGACATGTTATTTATGTAAAATGGGGCCAAAAATAGGATTGCATTGGGTTTAAAAATACTGTGTATGGGGTGAAATTGGTCACTTTTGTATTTTTTTGACTAAAATTTGGAGGGGTAGGGGCAAAAACAAAGGGCCATAACTCCACAACCCTAGGGGTTAGCCTTGCAATTTGATGTTATTTTCTATTTATGTTGCATAGGCCCTGAGACTGACACATAAATACTTTCTTGTCTTATTTTCTGTTTTCAAGAAATCCGCTTGACTGTTTGCGGCCTGTCGGAACCTCAAAATCGGCCAATAATATATCCCCTGCCCCCTTTATTACATCGTATTATGCTCGTATATTCAACGGATTTTGTGTAAAAATTCACTGTGTTCTTTTATACGGGGGTTAAGAACTATTCTCTTATTTTACGTACTGTTGTTCTTCGTTATTCATATGTTTGAATGTATTGTTCCAGACAGAACTTTGTGATTTAGGCGCGTAATTATGTGTCAGTCTCGGGCGGATCTTCAAGTCAAAAAGCTTTATCGTAGCATGACATATGTCAGATTTTACTGTCTAGTAAATATAGACACTATAGACAAACATTATACCTAAAACATGATACCTTGCATTATTCGAAGGCAGTGTAGATCAAACGTCGAAGTGAGTTATGTATTCCGCTATTGAGTATTTCCACAACTGTATGCTCATATGTATTGGTTGAGGATTTACTTGACACGGGTTTAATACACGCTTACGCCCAACAAAAGTCAATCAGGGGGCATAATTATGTCGCAACGTTAGATAGTTATGCATGAAAGGTGTTGATAATTATAAACACATGTATCCAATATTAAAAGCAATGCGATGGGCCTAAACATTTGTGTTACAAGTTCTTAACAGCTTTTGGTACCAGTTTTGGACGAAAACAACAATCCCTATATTATTCTTAAATATGTACATGCCGGGGGGAGTTGATTTATTTTGTAATATCGCGTTCTATATTGAGTGAATCATGAGCGATGTCGGGATCTTGAGTGAGGAAATCACATTATCTCTAAGTAATGATAATTCTTTTTATAGATATGACGTATGGATTATATACATGTACATAACTTATGTGTTCAAAGTTTGACCACCTTTGCAGAGCATATATACTATAATTAACACAATAACACAGGCCAATCATTACACAGAGCGGTAAAGAAACCTGACATATTGTACATGTACCAGCCAAAATGAACGTTTGGACCACTAGAGACTGATAAAGAACAGTCGATTGTACATGAAACGAGATGAGATCATTTATCATCCTCTACTTGATTCATTTAACAATACACACGAGGTTATATATAGCGTAGTCATGCCAACTCTACAATATACCCTTGACATTATCTACATCATGACAGTAATAGCGATGGTGTACACACTAGAGCCATTTGTCTGTAAATGTTGCAAATGCATATCTCACTTTTACAGATTTACTTTCACATTGCATATGTTGCAAACGCCACAGACTGTTCATGTACCAACTATTATCAACAGTCTAACATATGTTAAAAAAGAATTACATATACTATTGAAGAATATAATCGGTTAATGTTTCACTGGGGATATGATACTGGCAATATCGTCTGACCGTTCTAAAGAAGACTACGAGGGTTCGGACATGATATTTTCTACTACCGCAAGACGCTTCACAAAATACTCGCTCAACAAATTGTCCTGCCAGACGGCAACTACTGCAATTGTTACTTATTTCCTTTCCCGTATCAAAGCTTATTGACTTATTTCACTCCAGTATTCATATAAGCCTCCTCCAATCATTATAATCGCTAGATGACATTTTCTGATATACTGGCATTTAGATAGGGTTATTCACATTGTACTGTGTTTTATGTATATTAGTTTGTCGACATAGTTTGATAGTTAAAGAGGCGTTTTGTTCGTTTAAATAGATTAAGAAATACTATACATTAAATGGGAATCATTATTGCTAAAACTTCATAAATTTGCAAGAAAAAACTCCCACTTATTACCGAGAAAAGAATGAAAACATATTTCTGTAACGAGCAAAAAAAGTCATGAGTTGTTTCCCTTTGATCACATAATAATAATTCGCTGGAAGCGATAAATTATTATTAGTGATTTAAATTTACTTTTGACATTATAGAGACATATTTGCGCACACTTTCTTCTGACAAATTGTGATTATAGATACTACTTTGTACATTTGATGTGATAGTAGAGAAAAATATGCTAGTTTTAGAAAATGCCTCTTTAAATGATCAAAGTTATAGGGAACGCCTCTTTAATCAATACATGAAACCCATTATCATTAAATTATTTCGGTTTCCTTCTTCCTATTTTCTTCTTCCATTGCGTTCATAATGCTATTTTATTATCATTTTAAACAAGCATTCTTGTATGAATTATGTACATATCTTTGCTATAAAACAAGAAAAGCATTACGAAGGAATTACTGCACGGCTTACGCAACAGACAAATTGCCCCATAAATCGTAGTTTTGTGACATTTGGCTCTAACGAATAGCTATGTAAAGGTAACCGAGCATAGGTACATTTAACAGATTAGTAATGGAAAATTCATAATACCTGCTCAAATAGATTATATTATACACTTGGCAAATAATTCATCATATAAAGTTATTGTTCTATGGAATACCTGCCAAATAGTTATACGCTTGGTGTAATTGAATTCCGCCGAATTATTTTAATGTTATGTTTTCAAGTAAGAATCCAAAAATATTTTTTCTACATGATGTATAGTGATAATTTAATTAGCGTTCATACTCTAAATGTAGGTCGTTATGTCTGAACTTGATATCAATAGCGTAAATAGCTTAGGTCATTTTAAATAAAAACACGTGCCATTAATTTTTGGTAAATGGAAAACAAATCAGTGCAACTGTGTAAGATAAACAATAGTGGGCAACGATTTAATTGTTCTCGATACAAAAGTTGTAAAATTAATGTAATTGTTTGATAACCAAATTGCACGGACTTCCAGGGATATTAAATTAATTTGTAAGCTAAATTCCTCTTTACATGAAAGTCAACAGTTATCTTATTCCTAAGAGAACCTGCATGCCAACTGTTATAAAGGCCGTTCGAAATGTGATTGCACCACGGACACTAAAATTAAATCGTCGACTTTCTCAACAACAGCATCATCTCGCCACTGCACATACATGTTGCACGTTGTCTAGTATTAAGCTGAATTTAAAACGAAATTATAATGAAGCATACCCAATTTAGTTTATTCCTTTGATATCATGCCCATTCATGTGTGAGGGAAAGGGTTTTACTATGCACGATTACTAATTTTTGCGGATGAATTGCCATTTTTGTTTAAGTTTCCTTTGCATTTCAATAAAAACTTACTTGTGCGCGCATAACACCATGTAAACTACAATGCAGACTCGTTTGTGTCAGAAGCCTGTATACTTGGTTAATGCAGAAATATAGTTGCTGTTATAGTAATGTTTTAATTAAAGTTGTCATTACTACGTCGGAGATACAGTATTTGAATGATACTTCATCACTATCTCTTTTTGTCCACACACAGCGTCTTCTGACATGCTTTGTATGTTATTGCAGTGTTGTTTGAAAACTTTAATCCTGCATTTATTCTGGTTAAGTGCGTTTCTAACAATGCGTAAAAATTTGACCTGATCTTTTTTTGAAATCCGAGTCATGGACATATCTTTCAGCTAGCTAATTCAAGTACAGTGTAGATATCCGTTTTTGCCAGTATTACGTTTTGAAAAAATGTTCTGGTAATAATCCTTTGAAAGCTGAAATTATGAAATGTTAAAGTTATGTTCATTGTGTATGTTAATACGGTATTCGATATTATTCAGAAGTCATCGTATGTTATAGCTTGGCTATTTTGACCTGAGCTAGACCTTTAGCAAGAATATATTACAAGGTTCTTGCTTTGAATGTATCAATTTCCGCAAGCAAATCGTGCGATATCGATATTTCAAATTTGTGTTTGTATTACATCTCGAGCGTCATCGTGATACTCCCCGATTATGAAAACATACAATCGGTGAGGTAAACGTAGGCAATATATCGACTGTTAAATTATGATAATCAAAAGGTCAAGCTCGTGTCAAATTGACCAAGCTATACTGCATATTTTGCCGTCTAAGTACGCGTGCTCACACCTTGTTGCCTCGACGTATAATGGTTATAGCTGATACTAAACAAGTGCTCTCATTTTCCACCATGTAGTCACAATTTATCAAATTAATTGCTGACACACATCAAACGCCCTCATTATTTTCACATTTAAGCCTTATCACGTCAATGTATGTAAGTGTTTTTCTAGAACATGAACATATTATTATGGCTACGATCTATCTATGAATGATACTATAATGTTACTGCGAAAGTGCAAAGCAGGTACATTTTATTACATTAATCATTGTACGAGAGGTGCCCAACTTATATTTGAACAGTGTTCAACATGGCATACTTTCATGGAAATATGGTATAAATCAAATATCTCTTTTGTACTGTGCAAACATATGTGTTAGGTAACATTGACACTAACTGGTTGGTTTGTTTGAAAAACAGAATGAACCAAAAACAACACTTTTGTAGAGGATGTGGTGTTTTACGTTTTGGAGGTCAGCCACCTCCATAAAAGCCCTTAAAAGTTGTTGGTTGAGCATGGATATTCCTTTTTTGTGAAGAAAATATGCAATTTTTGTCACAGAAAGGATGATTTGTGCTTTGTTGTTCTGTTTAACGAAATTACGCAAAATATTAAAAACTGACAAAAAGTGACGATACCTACCAAAATCTTAAACTTTGGTTATTTGATAAGTAGTGCATATCCAAAAACCAAAATAGGGACTTCAGCGACGTTAAGAGTACCCATTGGAACTTTCGATTTGTTCATTTAGAGAATTATACATGCCGGACTCGTGATAAATTCGGTGTTTACACGCCCAATACCACAAAAAACAACATTAGGGAGACAAATGTCTTTAACGCTGTGTATGCTTCAACGGAACCGTAAATGCCACAACTTTGTCACTTCTGTAGAGGCAATGCTTTATCGTTGAGAAATATACCATTAACGGACTGCCTACTATATAATAAATGTTGATAAGGCTACCCATAAGTTGACATTCGTTAAGCTTCACATGTACCCGAACGTTTGCATACCGTATGCTATTGGTTGCTATACTGGCTTAATGGAACACATATGTTTAACTTAAAGTCATAGGTGAATGCACATTGCTGTGTGCATTTGGTCAAAATATTTGCAAAACATCTTTCCTGGAGACGATATGGGGAGCATGGTGTTTTGTCAACACGGAGCTTCAACTCCCTCCACAAAAAAAATCATTCTGTACCTTAAGAACACACATTTGAAGTATATTACGTAAGATTAGTAAAGGTCAAAGTATTATGAACATATACCCACAGACCCTTTAGTCTATGGAGTATTGCTGCGTTTATTACAGGCGAAAAATGCGAACAGTATGGATCGGATTATTCGGTCTTCAAAAAGCGAAACAATATACCCCCTACAAAATTGTAGATTTGAGTGCAAACTAAGTTATAAAGTAATAATCAATAGTTTTAAGTGTTTCATAACACGTTATTTTGCACGATGATATATAAATATTTTTATCATATATACTAAGCATCGAACTTTTTGAGATTCGATACTGTTCAAGTATAAGTGGGGCACCTCTCGTATGCATAAGACATATGCAAGTACAAAAATGCACCTACATGTACTCATCAGAGTGTAAACCAACATTAAACATCAGCATTTTATCCTAGTAATCAATTCAAATTACGAGCCATGTTGATAAAATAAACCCTTATAAAATAAAAATAAATCATATTTTAATGAACAGTAGTCGCTTTGGGTACAACTCTTCTGAACTTATAATTCTACAATTCAATATGAATGAATTCCCAGGGGTGTTAGAATATTGATGAATGCTCTTTCGTTTGATTGACACTCTGGTGGTGATACTTAAATCATTTCCTACTTTAGAAACGTTCAGTCTGTGTAAATATCTTAAAACATGACACTGTTCAGACGGTACATCTCACTGTTCGATAGAAACGCCGATTCATAGCCTCTTTTGGTATATCAACTGGTAATGTTGATTGTCTCTACGGTCGTGATGTACGAAGACATTCGTTTGTAGCCATCAGGTCAAAATGACTCATGTCTCCAGGAGGTGTGACAAATGAGTGATACTAGGGGTCCGGGTCAGCAAGCAATATATTCCGTACGTCTTCGTTCTTTAACGTGTCTGATGTATTTTATAAGCGTCATAGTTCCTAGCTAACATGCTATTATCATAAATAACATCTTGTACTTTAAAATGTATTTTGAATGCAAAAATTGGCGGAAGAAGGGGTGATTAATGGATGATGAATGGTTATCAATCATTTGATATTCATACACAACCACCAAGCTGAACGAAACGATAGATACATTTGTAAAGCAACCAGCTCCATCATTACGCTCAAGGTTAATTTGCATTCATACAGATAGTTCAGCAACATAATTGTTCTGTTATTCCATTGCAATAAAATGTCGATAGTTTTAGTATTAAGTTAATGTACGAGGGTGGTTCATTTTATACCTGGACGAACACCATCGAGCTTGATTAAAAAACAAGATTTTATTAAAGTTACGTTCATAAGACTTAGTCACCAACTTGATTATTTGACAAAACATGAAATATAAATAATAAATAACGAGATGTCTACGGGCTTTTATTGAATGGCTGAACTGAGCTGGTCAGCCAGAACTATTAGTGTCCACTCATCTGATATAACTCACTACGTCGGACATTTCTTAGACAGGCACATTTCAGATATATAGATATACGAAGGGTGATCAATATATTCGAGGACTTCATCAAGCAATTGCACATTTGCAACAAACTTTACAGTCACTTAGGCGTAAGATGTCTCCGACTGAATACACTAATAAATTATTTGATTCATACAAGGGCGTGTGACCTTGGACGTCAAGCGACGTCATTCCAAGCATCACCATTCGATCAGCACGTAGGTCCTTTCTGATTTGATACCCGGTCACATGTATGAAACTGTTATTCAATACTGAAATAAGTAGTTATATAATAGCAAATTCAGGAAAGTGAGGTGGAATAAAAAGTATCAATGTGTTTTTGGAAACAAAACTCGGAAAAGGACGATTGACTTTACAAGATTGGATTATTCCAATGAAGAAGTATTTATTGGTTTTTAATGTCAAAGTAATGGCAATGTATATCCATTGAACTATAATTAGTCATATACGTACTTGTATAATTTTGAGCATTAAGCCGAAGTCGATAGATAACTATATTCGTTAAGACTAAAAATTAATGTAAAACATGCTATAAAGAGACTGTGGAAGCATTACTTTGAGAAACTCAATGTTTGTCAAAACAAAACAAAATAGAGTATGTCAAAGTCATGATTTAAACTGCCTATTAGAGAGGATTAAACTAAACACGTTTATTCATAAGAATGGTAATTTTTGCTCGTTCTTGAAAATTACAGAATATACCCTTCGTTGATATTAAACAAGTACAGTAATGCGAGATGTAGGGTCATATCAGCTAAACTTTAATCTGTATAAAACTATAAAGCTACGACTTTGAAGCCTAATCTACCACGAGAAGTTGCCAAGTAAATAAGTCACGAATGTATAACTAAATGGATGTCGGATGAGAAATGGAAATGATGACTTAGATCGTACTTAGTTAATTAGATACGACGGTAGTACTTGATTTGTCACGTACAAAATGTATATTCCCGTTAGGTGTTGATTATAGTCTTGATGAAAACATTAGCAAGTCTGATACTGACCGACAGCAATGATACATGGTCTCCAAAGAGTTTCTCAAAGTCATGCTTTAAACTGTCTATTAGAGAGGATTAAACTAAACATTTTTATTCATACGAATGGTCATTTGAGTTCGTTTTTGAAAATTACAGAATATACCCTTCATTGATATTGAGCAAATACAGCAATGCGAGATGTAGGGTCATATCAGTTAGCTTTAATCTTTATAACATTATACGAGCCAAATCTACCACGAGAAGTTGACAAGTAAATAGGTTACGAAAGTATAACATTAAATGGACAAACAAATGGATGAGGGATGCGAAATCGAAAAAATAACTTAGATTGTTTATTAGATACGACGGTAGTGTTTTATCTGTCATCTAAATCCCCGTTAGGTGTTGATTCTAGTCTTGATGAAAACATTGGCAAGTCCTATACTGACCGACAGCAATGATACATGGTCTCCGAAGATCATAAATATTTCATTTTTATGACGCTCAATGTGGCAAGATGGAGTATGTTTCTTAATGTAACTGAGATTTATTGCTAATATTCGCAACGCGTCGATGGTGAAGCTAGATTAACAATGCCCTATGATCTGAGGTCAATAATAATACTGAGTTAATAATATAATAAATGTGAAATGGATATTGATATTGGCCAGTATATACGTATTATTAAATCAGTATTTGTAACGTTGAGAAGACGAACTACATCGACAAATGAATAAACGTTAGAGCCAACCAACAATGGTCAAGTGATTTGAAATTACCACGAATTAATGTTGGTTTAATGCATGCAGTTGAAGGAAATAACTACTTTGTTTACCTGTAGCTACTACGTCAGTCGTTATTGGGTTTTAAATGGCAAAAACCGTATAATATATACGTTCGTTACGTATTGACAATGTAGTAATTAAGAGGTAATTAATGCAAAACATCATTAATTTAATGGACTCACAAGATAAACACATTTGACAAATTTACAGCCGACGAATGTTACAAGCACTTACTGGAGAAGAAGTTACTACTTGGAAAACATATTAATGTGAAGTGTATGGAGATAACATTGAAGCACAACAAATAAAACTGAAGCATCTTGGAAAATATATACGGCCTATTGTTGTAAAATATGATGAAGTGATTTATTTGATAACGTTATTGTTGCCACTTTCTTTCTAAAGTATTCAATGTGATAATTGACCCAACAATTTCCTTCGATGAATAACCCACCACAGATGCAGTCGGTCGAATTGATGTATTGCACTCGAGTCTTAACTGATCACACATTACGTTACAAGTGACAGGTATGCAATACAAATAGCTCTACTATATCTACCCTTTTTCGACAAGGAGTGGATTACTTCAAGTTGGCATATGACTTAATTGTTTGAATATCAGAGCCGATGTTTCAAGAATGCCAAAAAGAACTACATCAAGTTTATGAGATTTTAAGTGTAACACGCATCCATTTGCCTAGTTATCTTGTCAAGCACACTGAATGCATCTAGAAAATCAAATGTAGATTATGTATTGTTAATAAAAACATGCAATTTAATGGACGGTATTACAGTGCATTAGTGGAAAATTGTAGCAAATCCATCTTTATGCTAGGCTTATCAGATGAAATAAACCCGTTTATAGTACCATCCTGAATGTAATATGTATGTTTTGGCTTAAACTCTCTACGTAAGGCAATTATTATAGAGAAATGTGAGTGTTTTGAGCGTCAAATACACAAGCGTTTTGTAAATTCTAAGGGCGTCTTCCGTTGAAGTTGCAACTTTGGCCAAACAATAAATATCAAAGAAATATCCTAGTGTATTAGTGATTTATCACTGATATAACTCACGCTGCATTCTTCATTTATTTAGTGACCTAACGAATTACTTTAGCTGTGCAAGTATCGCTACAACTACAGACCTAAAAAAGTTACACTAACAATGATTCAACATTTGCTAAAATATAGAATTATGAAATAATCCAATGCGTGAGTGATCAATATTTTTTAAACCATGCTGCATTCTCCATTTTATGAAAGGCTCAGTTAATTGCTTTAACAAAAAACGTTCTGTTACGACATTCACTATACATGATTGTGAGTCCCAAACAAGTTAGTGCACGGGCTTTTTTTCAGCGCTGTACTATTGCATCTAAAAAATAGAATAAGAAGTAGTTCACTGTATAATTAATTTACTGATTCTTTATTTAATAAATTCCATTGTAGTTTTCATCAGATTTATTGGTTCAGCGTAGTGCAATGATTAAAAAGGAGTGCAAAACTAAAACAACAGTTATACGGGCTTCTGTCAGAGCAGTTGCTACGTTGGACAAACTATAAACTAGTAATTAAGAAATTGTTTCACTGTCTTATCAATCTAATGATTTATGAATCAGGTTGCACTTTCCATTAGTTAGAAATAGTGAACCAACTTTCTCAGTTATGCAATTTTAGAGGAATGTAAACGTAGAACAGTTATACGGGCTTCGTCCAGCTCCTTTTAAAACTCCTTTCATGTATTTGAATTAAGTATGTTATTAAATAAATAGTTCACTGTATTATTAATTAACTGATTCCGAAATTTGATCTACTTTGTATTTTTCTTTTACTCGACGAAGATCTGCTAGTAAATATTACTTTCAATGTAGGTCGTATTTGTAATTTGCATAGAAACTATCGATCGCAAATTTGATATATTGACAGTAACCTAACCCAATACTTATCCAAAACAACTACATCGTATATCTAGAGTTCAATTGCATTAGATGCGTTTGAATTTGTATTTGTCTTCATAGACCTGTCAGATGCATACCCTCACTGTCAGTGTTTGCACTTTTAATAGATGCTTTTGCCTAACAACTGATAATTACCCTTTGCAAATGTACATTTATTCATATAAAGTGTCGTTTAGTTTACTTCAAATAGGTTTTGTTGCAAATGTAGAATAAATGATACATCTATTTTTAATAAATACCATGATAAAAGAGTCGATTCCCAAGCAATGCAACAGTATAGACGAAACGATGCATACACATAGCAACGATAAATAAGTTGAACATAACCAAGATCAAGTTAATAAGCACATCGGCATTTATACAATGTCTTTGGCCATTAACAAAACATACATGTATAAACAATACAACCAATTAGCTGAACGTACTATAAATAGAAGGAACGCAAAAAACATACACTAAGTCCATAAGAGTAAATGTAATGTTATCGTATTGGATAAATGCGAATGCATAATATACGTCATATGTCCACAGCATCTGCACCATGTGAATTGTCTTGACAGTATTGTACATGTGCCTATTCTAGCTGATTGCACGTATCATTTCCAGATATATTAACAATATTCAAACAGTTAACTAATTTCCTTTTCGGTTTTCCAATATCCAAAATCTTTACGTTTATCATATGTCTTTCGAAAAGTACTCAGATCGTATGAAAACACATGATGAAAAAGGATATGCAATTGAAAGGAATCAAAGTCTCAAATCTACACTATAGTTGACACCATTATTTAGACTAATTGATTATCAATCCTGAATGTGTTTGTAAAGCTTGCTTAATATCGATATAACTATGCTGTCCGATCCAACTTTATTACACAAATTGAATAAAGAACAGGGAGATAAGTATAAATCAGGAAAAGATTCATTTAGCATTATAAATCTGGGACGCTGCACTTGTGTTAGTCATCAAATTTCTAATGCGTGTTTCAACATTATATACTTTTCAATATTAACTACTTCAATATTAAGTCGACTTGACTTGCGAAATTGACGTTGATGCTTTATATATATACTGAGCAAAAGTTCAAGCTAGACCCCATGGTTTTTATGGTATATTTTTGTTGGTGATGGGAACATGCAAAAATAAATAACATGATGTGAAAACAATTAATTTTCCCATAACGCGTATAATCATTCAGAAAATGTAAGCCAATCACAGAACACAATATTGTACAAAATGACCCTCCAAAGGTACGTATATCCGCCATTTAATCGAATGATTTCTGAGCAACGTCTTTGCCTGGTTCGGATGTAAACTTGATTCTACCCCTTTTCATTGACAGACCGATGAATTGCTGCGATTCATGAAGGTGTCGAGTTGCGTCCGAAGTCGTCTGATGCATCAATCTAACACTAGCCAGAAGTGCTCTATCGGGGGATTTGAAACCCAACATAGCACCTTAACATGATTATGTGGTAGGAAACTCTTAGCAGTGGCAATTATGTGACTAGTAGTCCAATCATGTACGAATTGACGTCCGATATATTGAGTTTATTCACCCATCCGACGTCAATGACGTTTTGGTTGAAAACAAATACGAATGTGCCATTAAATCAACCATCCTTTATCGTATCTACACGGGGTCGAGGTCATCGGCGTTCGTCCACGTCACTTCCGGTACGAACATACCTGTTCAGAGGGTTTATTTACATGACGTCAAAACACTCAATGCAACCCGCATTAATAACCAATACCAACAGGAATACATTTTTTCCCAAAGTAAAGCTAATGTTTTAAAAAAAATTAATTAATCAAATCAAACGAATTGGTGCATATTTTACCAGCCTCCATGATGTTCAGTTTTCAACATTCCTATAGCACATGCTCTTTCATCGTTCTGCACAGGAGGTATGTTTAACTTGATTTAATTAAATTTATGTATTTCAGTTCGGGATGTCTATAGGCTATGGAAGCAAGTGCAAAAACTCATTTTCGGACAATGGCTGGTGTTCATGGAAAACACGTTCTGCAGAAAGATTCAGGCTCATTTGATTGCTTTTGGGAATTGAGTTTTTTTCTGAATAACGTGCATAAAAACATGATGATGTCTGATGCTATATATCTAATTGTAGACGAACATTGGCTGTATTGTATCCAGACAACAATGCTAGTGTTAAGAGAGAGTTGGAGCAACGCAAACAATTTACAGAGCGAACCCTCTCAATCTCAATGATTCACATCACATTCACCGGCATGATGATCCTTTTGTGAATCTTTCGACCATTGTATTGGACATAAATAAATGCAAAACAACATTCCTAGATCCACCAAGAATGAATTTTTCTGTTTCTCACATTCTGATTCACAAAACAAAAGACTGGTGATATAATGGTTTGTTGTGCAATCTGTTTTATTTGTTTTACCCACTGACAAATGATGTTTTATATGGTGCTTCAATGTATACTTGTAGGGCTAAAGTAGGTTTTGTGGTGAAACGGTGATTTTCTGAAGGTGCCTGGAGATAGTGCTCATATCGCTGGCCTAGAAAGATAAAGTCGTTACGACCTTATTAGACTTATGCATCTTTGAAATCTACTTCACCAAGCGTTTTCTATGAGCCTATTGTCATAAAAATCGGAGTTTGTCATGTTGACCTAACTACAGTTGAAAAGCTTGCATTATAGCTTGGCTAATTTGACACGAGTCTGACCTTATGATTAGCATACTTCATCAGTTATGAATTTTCTATTAACATATACTCCCATAAAGGGAGGTAATTGGTAATTACAGTGTTGATATTATTGTGGTGATATTATTGTCAATGTACACGGCTAGATTTATCTCCTGTGAGTTACATTTATATTTATGCCAGCTGTAATATTGTTTTCTGCTTCCCGATTTTTGTAAACAATGAAAATGGAATTACTATGCTAAAATTATTTTCCTCTTTGTGGCTCTTGTCTGTTTTACCAAATCTCACCACATGTTTTATCATGATATTGTATTCAAAGATTGTAGTGTGTTCAATTCACGTTGTTCCTTTATGAAGTAGTTGAGTATCATTTCTCCTATTTTATGTACTGTTTTACTTCTGTACGTGTATTCATACACGGTTAAATATGTATTGTTCCGGTGTCAGACTCGGGCGTAAATTCAAGTCAAAAAGCTTTATTCTTAGCATGGCATATGTCAGAATTTACAGTCTGGTAAATTAAGACAATATATACAAACATTACATCTCAAACAGAGCACCGTATATCATTTGGCGGACATACATATGTATTGACATCACGTGGCTCAAAGTAAGTGATTGCTGTCTACTTCTACGAGAGGTGTTTTGCTTACAAATGTATATATATGATCAAACCAAGAACGACGATTTTGCAATACGTGATAAAACAGTTGATATATCTCTTTTAAACCATGTCTAAACCATATGACCATTATATATTGTTTTCAATTTGGTTAAAGCTTAAAACCATAATTAAGTAGATTGTGTTACTTTTTTGTCATGCAAATATGGCCGTATTATACACATCAACAAATGTTGGTAAATTATTTATTTGCATTTTTAAGCACAACACGAGAAATTTTGTCGTAAGAAGGGTAATCCAAGTTCTAATTTCAGTAATGGTGAAATGGCACCAAGGAATGAAAATTGCCCAACATCACCAATACCTACACTACAGGTATATAGTTTAATTGGTTTTATGATGTATGTGATGAATCCAGTAGCAAAACGTGGAATGGTACCATTGATAGGAGTGTTCATAGAAAAGGTCTCATTGGTAGGGAGAAGTGTTTGTGTTTTTTTAGCTTTGTGTGCTCGAGGCCGGTTTCATGGAAATGCATTGCGTTAGTTATAATGGAAATACGAACGAAAAAATAAATTTCAAATTGACGTTTCATATAATGTGTTCTACAAATGAGTGTTAGGTATCGTTTCTAGTGTCTTGATATTAAAACATCGATTAAAGGAGGAAATTGCAAACATACTTATTTCGAGTTTTGGACTTCAAAATGTAAAATTATAACACCATCTTCTCCCATGCTCGTTGTGATTTAAACGTTATGTATTGGTAACGTACAATTATTGTACTATATACTTTTTGATGTACTGGTTAACACAAGTTTATAGATTTTATTCGATTTCATTGTTAGGATATAAAATATCGGTTCACAAATAAGTTGAACACCTTTCGTATAGCTGTAAGCGCATGGTCGGGGATCATCGGGTATCTAAAAGGCAGTTCGAGTAACCGCGTATCAAAAGCCGATTGCTGACAGGTTGATAGATGTGTAAATCACACTTAATCTGTTATGTAAGCTGACAGTTGGCCTTTCAGCAGTTAAAAAGAAAGTCGCACAGGAAAAGTTACACATAACTTAAATACCCGAGCATTATAATCATAGCAATAATACTTATCACAAATATGTAGTACAAATTTCACCTCAAACCTGAATAAAAAACATATTCACCCGAGTCGAAGCTACTACGAGAGGTGCCCCACTTATATTTGAACAGTATTGAATATCAAATAGTTCGATGCTTATTATACATATACAAAATATTTCTATATCATCGTGCAAAATAACGTGTTATGAAACACATACAACTATTGATTATTACTTTATTTTTTAGTTTGCACTCAAATCTACAATTTTGTAGGGGGTATGGTGTTTGGCTGTTTGAAGACCGAATAATCCGATCGATGTTGTTTGCATTTCCCGCCTGTAATAAACGCAGCAATATTCCATAGACTAAAGGGTTTGTGGGTATATGTTCATTAGACGTTGGCCTTTACTAATATTGCGTAATATACTTCAAATGTGTGTTCTTAAGGTACAGAATGGTGTTTTTGTGGAGGGAGTTGAAACTCCGTGTTGACAAAACACCATGCTCCCCATATGGTCTCCAGGAAAGTTGTTTTGCAAACATTTTGATCAAATATGATTTGGAACCTAATGTACACAGCAATGTGCATTCACCTTTGACTTTTTAGTAAAACATATGTGTTCCATTAAGTCAGTATAGCAAACAACAGCATACGTCATGCAAACGTTCGGAAACATGTGAAGCTTAACGAATGTCAATTTATGGATAGCCTTATCAACATTTATCATATAGTAGGCTGTCCGTTCATGGTATATTTCTCAACGATAAAGCATTGCCTCTACAGAGGTGACAAAGTTGTGGCATTTACGGTGCCGTTGAAGTATACACAGCGTTAAAGACATTTGCCTCCCTTATGTTGTTTTTGTGGTATTGAGCAGGTAAACACCGATTTTATCCCGGGTCCGGTATGTATAATTCTCTAAATGAACAAATCGAAAGTTCCAATGGGTACTCTTAACGTCGCTGAAGTCCCTATTTTGGTTTTTGGATATGCACTACTTATCAAATAACCAAAGTTTAAGATTTTGGTAGGTATCATCACTTTTTGTCAGTTTTTAATATTTTGTGTAATTTCGTACAAAAACAGCAACAAAGCGCAAAACATCCTTCCTGTGACAAAAATTGCATATTTTCTTCACAAAAATGGATTATCCATGCTCAACCAACAACTTTGAAGTGCTTTTATGGCAGTGGCTGACCTTCAAAACGCAAAACACCATACCCTCTACAAAAGTGTTGTTTTTGGTTCATTCTATTTATCAAACAAACCAACCAGTTAGTGTAAATGTTACCTAACACATATGTTTACACAGTACAAAAGAAATATTTGATTTATACCATATTTTCATGAAAATATGTCATGTTCAACACTGTTCAAATATAAGTGGGGCACCTCTCGTAGTTTCAGCAATTGAAAAAGTTTAATGTCCCAGCTGAATTATCCAGCCTTGACAATCTTAATACCCAAATGGACGTATAGGTGTTTGTTGAGCATTGTGTCGAGTAATTGATGTATGTGTTGTGTTTCATATATTTGTAATTCTCAGCGTATATAACACTTATGTAATACGAAATCAAACGCTCGACTACGGTCCACAAGCATATGTATTATAATAAAAGTCACGTAATAATACAGGTCAACATTACGAAAAGTACCAAGGAAAGCTGACAGAAGAACGTCTGGATCACTATAAATTGATGAAGAACAGTCAACTGTGCAAGAACCGAGATGACTCAATACACCATAGTCTTCATTATTTATTTAACTATACACACGAGGATAAAAATAGTGTAGTGATGACAACTCGACATCTCCCTTGCCTTATCAGCATTTTTGAAAATGATGACAGCGATAGTTGTTGTGGACACAGATGTACATCCTTGACACTTGTATACTTAGAATTAAATTAACATACATGTAGCACCAGTCTCTTAAGTTATCCCCGAATATATCACAGAGTACCATAATGTCTATTTCTAACTTAATGTGCTATCCTATAAATGTCTAGCTCTTAGACAAACCCTCTCACAAATATTAACTGACAAAGTGCATTCTACTTAATCGTTGGGAAGAACGTACAATAAAGGTATTTGAAAATATTTAAACTTGAACTACTGAGATAGGAAGTAGATCTAACTCGGGTTTTGATATCATTGTGTCCCATATTTATCCATTCATATCGCGGTCTTAGAATGAGAAGGTCGTAACTACAAAATCAATATATTGAGAAAACAAGACAACACTGTCTGAAAACTCATTACTTATAGAAAACTATTGTTTTGGACATGTTTTGGACATGTTTTGGACATCGGTTTGGTAAACATTACAAGTTCCGATTTTTTTCACGACAATAGGCTCAATAACAGTGCCGTATCTATTTTCGATTGGCAATTTTTTGTCTTCTTTGCGTGATAAGGTTGTTTCGTATTTTGAATCGGGACAAATAGCAAACGATTCATTTGAGTATTAGCCATCAAACTTTCAATTCAATAACAATAATAACACTAACAAAAATTCATCGTGCGATCATATAAACCGATCCTCGAACCTACCGTTACATATTTACTTCTTGTCTATAGTTTACACTAGGTCATTGTTTTGTAGTATCGATACTTGTCTTATTCACCGAAATGACACGGTCGGCCTAATTCTAATTGAAGTTAAAAAATATTCTCCGAAACAGATTCATAAATACAGGTCGAGTATGTAGATGGTCTGTTAGCAGTAACAAAATATTCGCAAACTTGGCTATATATATTTGATTAGTATTAATATTTAATCATTCTTTCATCAAAAGGATAATACTGCACACTTGATTCGAATTGTTCCGTGAATTGCACATTAACATACTGTTTCATTATTAACAATGTCATTTCTTCAATCGTGCGTGTTACAAGTGCCATAGACCATACATATTCCAGACATTGTAGTTCCCGGAGTTTAACAGATGTTCGTGATAAATTACAAAGACCAGAGCAGGATATAAGTGTTTAATAATTCACTCGGAATATGCTACTGGTAAAATCGTCTGGACATCTAATTGTTTGGTGTATGCATTCGCAATACTAAACATGAACACGACGTTCTTTGAGTGGCTTTTATATTAAAACATTGCCTTTGAACATGAATAGAGTTGTCTACTTCCGCATTACTCTTTATAGAATACGCACTCAACTAATTATCCTGTCAGACGGCAATTACTGTAAATGCAACTTATTTCCTGTCCCGTAGCAAGCATATTTGTTTATAACATTCCAGTATTTAATCTAATCGCAAGATGGCATTTTCTGATATAATGGAGTTTAGATAGGGAGATTTACTTGTATAGTAGATATAGTATTGGACAATGATATATTTATAGTTAAATCGATGATGGAGGTCAGATTTCAACAGAGTACAACAAGCACAAGACAGACAAAGTATAAATTGCAAGCTCTGTATAAAAGTTGCTTCTTAGAAAATGACAAATAATGCGATTTATGATATAATTATCTAACTTTGGAAACCTATTACTTTTGACGATTTTGAAGCTTAACATCTCATCTACAGGGTGTCCCAAAAAAACGGGGACCTAGGAAAAACAATTGTAACTTTTTTCTCAATTATAGATATCACACTATTAATATGTCAAAACAATAAGGGAAGAACACTGTTCAGAATACTAGTATCACTGTTGTGATAATATAGTTCAATACCCGGAGTTACCTCCCATGTTTACAATCGCATGTTTCAGTAAAATGCCATAAACTGAAGCAGTGATTTCAGAATTCAATGAGATATATTTCCATGTTGACCTCAAACATCTTCTTATGTGCTCCAAATAATTGTTTATGGTTCGTGACACATTAGTTCATTGTGTACAGCAAAGAAGTTCACTATTGGGATCAAGTTTGAGTAATTTTAAGATCATATGGCTTGTGATATGAGGTAAGATGTCAGTACTATTTTGCAAACATATCCTGATTTTGCTGCTGATTTATTGCAAGGAGAGTTTTCTGCTAGCATATGGTACAATTTTATAATTTCTGACATACACAATTTCTCCAAAATATATCTATGAACTGTTTGTTTGGATAAAACTTTATACTTTTTGCTCCTCTTTATAGTCTAAGCTTTTTTGGTAATAGTCCTTGAAAATATTTACGTTTTTAATCATTGAATGATTGTTGATGCTATTTGGAAGGTTTTCCACTTCCCCTTGGTCAGTAAACGTGCCGCGTTTTCCTCTGTTTTGATCTTTCTTGTCACATTTGTTTTATTTTTACAAGATTTTGATCACCCCTTTCACTTTAAAAGTTGTTTTCTAAAACTAAATGCCCTGACACAAATGCCCTTGTCTTATAATGCCCCTTTTCATGTGATTAAGCAAAAATAAAGTGAAATGTTGCCATAGTGAAAATGATGACGTCACTTCCTGATTTGAAGGACCATATTTAAATAAGTGCTCTTTTTAGAAGAAGGGGTCCCTTACATACACTTTCACAAAATATCAGCTTAATTCATCAAAATATAAATGAGTAATAAGGGTTTTAGGTAGGTCCCCGTTTTTTTGGGACACCCTGTACACGTAGTAAATTAATGTTTCAACAGTTCTTCTTTCATATTTCAGGACTAGTCGACGTTTGGTCTTATCCATTTCTAGTAAACCATTGCAATTGCTCAACTCCCCATCCTTAAATGTGGAAACACATGTACTTTTATTAACTAAAATAGTTATTTTCACACAGTGATTGCAATCTATGAACGTGATAATTAGTGATTGTAATTTTCACGTTTAGTTGTGTGTATGGGGTGTTTCGTGAGTGCGATATGTGGCATTGTTGTTATCCGAAAACGTACAAAACGTTTCAGACTTTCTATCAATATTATTTGAAGAAAACACACACGTGAGTTTGCATATTATACATGTTTATTGCACGGAAGGTCAATCTTAAGAATTACTTTGAATTCAACTTTGCAAACAAACATACTGTAACATGAGGCACCTCAGTTACTTATGTTTTATTCAAGTTTTTATCATTTGTGCATCGATTTATATGCCGGCTACGAAAGTCGCGGTACGAAAATCGTGAGTCCGAAACGTCTAGGTCGCGGAAATTGGTGACATTTCCATTTGTAGCTATTATTGCATGTGTTGATGTACTTTATAGTCGTAAATCGATTCATTGAATTTATTACATACTGTAAGTAACTTGTACTTGATGATTGTTGGTGTATTTAAGCGGATATTTGTGTTCGTCTGGAGGTTATTATTATCCTCCCATTCCGTTCTACACGCGCCAAAGTTTGAGTTCGTTATACATTGTAACCTGTTGTGAGCTTATTGAAATATTGTTTTGAGTACCGTAGGTCATATTGTATTTGTTAAATTATGATTTTGTTACTTAATATGTTGTAAATGAGGAATTTCATGATCCGTCTTGGATCTAGTTTAAATTTTCAGACGGATTAGGAACATGGATACCGTGTGAATCGGAATTTTCCGCGTGAAAATTCATTGGCTTAGAATCTCAGATTTTGAGATTTTTGGAATCTCATTGGATTATGGATATCAGGCCATATTTTGGATATTAGTTCGCCTTTTGTGTATATAACACAAGCTTTCTTTTTATTCGGGAGCTTTTGAACAACGGATCTGAAGGGAAACACTAGAAGTACTGTAAACTGTAAAAAATCGAGACGTTTGATTATTATTAGAAATTGGAAAAGTATTTGAATGGATATGTAAATATATTTTTATTGTATACTTGTATTGATACATTTTCTGTCTTTTTAATAAATCTTTGTTTGAATTTAAATCGTATTTCTACATTGTCGTCTGCTCCCGCCCCCTTTAGATTTCTTATTGTATGTGTACTGCCGTCGACCCCGTCCACTGCTTGCACCGACATATCCTGACCAGTAGCTGTCCGGAGCGTTAGACCTGTATTATTTGTCCTAGACCTGTATTATTTATCCACTCGCCTGAGGGACGGTGCCGGAATGGTGGCTTGCGTCCGTTTTTGTTACAAAACTTAGTCGGTGTTACTTTATTTATTCCAATGAACGACCATGTTATAGGTATTATGATATCCAAACTAGTTGGTACAATTAAAGTTTAACTTTCTTGCAATGTGAGGACATCCGTCCAAAAAACCAAACACATTGTAAATTTCATTTTAAGTATGTAGTAAACAGTCTAATTTAACATTATGGGGATATAACAATAACATGAGAACAAATCACGCTCATATAATTGCGTTTGGAAATTGGGTTGTTTTCCTCTGAATTACATGCATAAAACATATTGCTGTTTCCAATTTTTCCAATTGAAGACGAACATTAGCGCTATTGTCCTAGCACCACTGGTCGTGTTTGCAGAGAGAAGGAGCATCGCAAGAAATTTTAAAATCGAATAATCACAAACCCCATGTCATTATATAACAAGCGAAACAAATACGATTACACAGACTGTAGTTATTATTCTTTAAACGAAAGGCTGATGACAATACCAGATATTTTATTATACTTTTTTAAGAGGCACTACAAGTTAATAAAAATATTACATTCCATTTTGCCTGCGATAAAAACCTGATCGCACTGTAAGTCTGCAACTGATCGTGTTTTTTTTTGAGTATACAAACTACATTGTATACCACATCAGTGAATTTTGTGTCGATCGTTACTTTTTTACAACGTATTATGCTCGTATATTCAACGGAGTGTGTATTAAATTCACTGTGTTCTTTTATGCGGGGGATAAGAATTCTTTCTCCTATATTACGTACTGTTTTTCTTCGTTATTCATATGTTTGAATGTATTGTTCCAGACAGGACTTTGTGATGTAGGCGCGTAATTATGTGTCAGTCTCGGGCGGATATTCAAGTCAAAAAGCTTTATCGTAGCATGGCATATGTCAGATTTTACTGTCTAGTAAATATAGACAATATTGACAAACATTATACCTAAAACATGATATAATCTTGCATAGTTCAAAGGCAGTGATACTGTTCTTACTTCTAAGGTTGATCAACACTTGTATACCGCTATTGACTATTTCCATAACTGTAAGCGCATAAGTATTGGTAGGGGATTTAAAAGACACGCGTTCAATACACGCTTACGTCCAACCCAAGTCAATCAAGGGCCATAATCCAGTTGCAACGTTGGATAGTTGTGCATGAAAGGTGTTGATAATTATAAACATGTATGTCAATATTAAAAGCAATGCGATGGGCTTAAACATTTATGTAACAAGTTCTTAACAGCTTTTTTTACCAGTTTTGACGAACATAACAATCCCTATATTTTTCTTAAATATACTGAGCGTAAAAAGTTTCGCAAACGAATTAAAAATTCATTTTTATACGCCCGTTGAAAAACGGGACGTATTATGTGAACACCCTTGGCGGGCGTGCGGGCGTGCGGGCGTGCGGGCGTGCGGGCGTGCGGGCGGGCGTGCGGGCGTGCGGACGGCGGCGTCCAATATTTGTCTGTACTCTAACTCAAACTTGCTGACAATGCTTATGGATGTAATATCTAGGCCAAGTTCGATTATAGGCCAAATCGGTGCAGGCCTTCTTGGGTTATGGTCCTTCTTTTACCAAAAAAAAGTGAAATTGGCCTTGTCTGTACTCTAGCTCATTCAGTTTTCATCCAATCGTCTTCAAACTTGCTGACAATGCTTATAAGTGTAATATCTAGGCCAAGTTCGATTATAGGCCAAATCGTTACAGGCCTTCTTTGGTTATGGTCCCTCTTTTACCAAACAAATGTGAAATTGGCCTTGTCTGTACTCTAGCTCAAACAGTTTTCATCCGATCATCTTCAAACTTGCTGACAATGCTTATGGGTGTAATATCTAAGCCAAGTTCGATTAAAGGCCAAATCGTTGCAGGCCTTCTTGGGTTATGGTCCTTCTTTTACCAAAAAAAAGGTGAAATTGGCCTTGTCTGTACTCTAGCTCATTCAGTTTTCATCCGATCGTCTTCAAACTTGCTGACAATGCTTATGGGTGTAATATCTAGGCCAAGTTCGATTATAGGCCAAATCGGTGCAGGTCTTCTTTGGTTATTATCCCTCTTTTACCAAAAAAAATTGAAATTGGTTTGTCTGTACTCTAGCTCAAACAATTTTCATCCGATCGTCTTCAAACTTGCTGACGATGCTCATGGGTGTAATGACTAGGCCAAGATAAGTTTCAAGATGATTGTTCAAAAATGTTTTGAGATAATATGGGCTTTTATTTCATATCAATATTTTTTTCACTAGCACAATCAAGACGGGCGTATTTTGTGACATTTTGGCAACTTGTTTTTAAATAGTTAACTTAATTTCCTCTTCCAATTTATTTCATACATGTCAGTGATACGAAATACACCAATAGTGAGTCGAAATAGTTTGCAATGTACGCTACATATGATGGCAAATATTTGGAATTGTGAACATAAACGCTTCACTACGTTTTATGCAGTGGAAGGGAGGTAATTTGATCGGTATTTGTACCAAAATAATCTCCCTTTGACCGCAGACAAGTGTGGATGTCGTAATAGACACTGTACGAAATGCCACATTTTAAGAAATAGCGCACTGGTCATAAAAACGCAAAATAAAACGAATTGCCCCTTAAGTTTTAATGTCAGGTGGACTACGATTAAGGTAACACAATGTCATTGAGTTTGGTGTTTTAATTATAGCACCATCCCTGTCTAGGTCAGCGGCATTGACCCTTGACCTATTATCACGTGGTACGTCATATACACGTTCCGTATGTTGGATATGATGCAACAGTCTTATCATGATAGAGACATGTCAAATGTATCCGACACAAAGTATTGTTAGTGAAACGCCAGCCTCTAGACTGTTATATACACGATTATGTTCACATTTGTCCATTTTTGCCCTCAAATGTAGCTTACATTGCAAACTACTGTGACTAAATATTTGTGTATTTCGTATCACAGACATGTATCAAGTAAATTGGTAGTGTAGTCGAAAAAAAAAAACCCTTACTTTGCGCGCTTGAATAGACGTTTTACCATTTTTGATGGTGTGATCATTCAAGCGTAAAGGAGGCCAACGGAAATGGGTTCAACATGAACACTATGGGTACACAATCGACGGTGTTAGTAAAACGTTATTTCGAGTGATCAATTTAAAAATATTGAATTTTTAATTTGGTTGCGAAACTTTTGACGCTCAGTATATGTACATCCCGGGTGCGTTGATGTATTTTGTAATATCGTGTTCTATATTGAGTCAATTATGAGCGATGTCGGGATCTTGAGTGAGGAAATCACATTATCTCTTATTAATGATAATTCTACTTATAGATATGAAGTATGGATTATATAGTATATTGGTAACTAATGTGTTCAAAGTACGACCACCTTTTGCCAAGCTTAGATACTATAATAGCACTAACGCAATAACACAGGTCAAACATTACGTAGAGCGCTAAAGAAAACCGACTTATTGTACTTGTACCAGCCAAAATGAACGTTTAGACCACTAGAGACTGATAAAGAATAGTCGATTGTGCATGAAACGAGATGAAATCATTTATCATCCTCTTCTTGATTCATTTAACAATACACATGTGGTTAGATATAGCGTAGTCATGCCAACTCTACAATATACCCTTGACATTATCTACATTATGATAGTAATAGCGATGGTGTACAATCCTGTGTTGTACACGTTAAAGGAGGATTCGAGTCATTTGTCTGTAAATGTTGCAAATGCATACTTCTCTTTCTACAGATTTACTTTCACATTGCATACGTTGCAAACGCTACAGACTGTTCATGTACCAAATATTATCCACAGTCTAACATATGTTAAAAAAGAATTACATAGTATAATTAATTACAATATTGCAGAATAAAATCGGTTAATGTGTCACTGGGGATATGTTACTGGCGATACCGTCTGGCCGTTCTAAAGAAGACTACATTCAGACGGCAATTACTGCAATTCTAACTTATTTCCTTTCCCATGGCAAGCTTTTTGACTTATTTCACTCCAGTATTTATAGAAGCATCCTCCAATCATTATAATTGCAATATGGCATTTTCTGATATACTGGCATTTAGATAATATTATGGTGATTCACATTGAACTGTCTTTTGTGTATATTTGTTTGTCAACGATAGTTTGATAGTTAAAGAGGCGTTTTCTATATCTTTGATCGTTTAACTAGATTAAGTGGAAATCATTATTGCTTGAACTCCTTAAACTTTCAACAAACAAAAAACTCCAACTAGTTACCGAGAAAAGAATGAAAACATATTTCCGTCACGAGCCAAAATAGTCACGAGTTGTTTCCCTTTGACCGCATAATAATAATTCGCTGGAAGCGATACATTATTATTGGTGATTTAAATATATGTTTGACATTATAGAAACATATTTGCGCACACTTTCTTCTGACATATTATTATAAGTGATAGTGCTTTGTACATTTAGCTCACTTAATGTGATAGTAGAGAAAAATATGCTAGTAATAGGGAATGCCTCTTAAATGGACCGTAATGAAACGAAAAAGGAAGGCAGTTTTCAACGCAAACTGATAAAGGATCACTGTAAAAATTGCAAGCTGTTCAAGAAAGTGGTATATCAGAAAGTAACGAATAACGAGATGTGACGACGTTAGATTGGTTATTTAAGTCAGAATATTGTCGACATAAAGTAAGCTTATCATCATATCAATCAACTTTTCTAGTAATACATGTTGAAACGCGAAACAAGGGTTACCGTATTAATACGAACTTTTAAGTTATATTTAAGTTTAGCTTTGTATTGGCTTATAACGTTTACAAATATAGGCATTCACGAAGAGTGAACTTATCAGATATTATCATTACGATGTAGGTGGAGTCGGTGATTTAAGTTTTGTAATGAATAAAAAGAAACAAGTCGACATGGAAGGCATACAAAATGTAACCTAAGGCAAACAGATGGCACAGAAAACGTTACTGACTAGATTCACACATTGCACACTGTCCAACATACAACTGAACAAATAAGATAAAACTATTCCACTAAAGTCCAAGTTTCGGTTATCAAAATACTAGACACCTCGGTGAGAAAACGAATGATTGAATACATATAACGGTAGTACAATGAATGCAGGTTTCAGAAAACAATGAAAGATACTCCCTTACAACATAAAATAGGAGACTGGGCAGAGAAGGCAGCACTGAACTTAAATCGTAAACCCTCTAACACAGAGTACTTATAAAACATCACATACCAAAATGACATGACACAATATCCAACAAATAATTGAGTGTAAAAAGAATTCAACCACTGAAACACCAATTGTAACCTGACAAAACATCAATGCTTGAGTCCTAGCTATGGCTTTGGACAACTGGGTCGATCAACAAGTTCTAAATTGAATCGACATATCTCTATTAATTATTCTTATTTCAAGGTTTGTCGCATATGGGTAAACTGCTTTTAGAAAACCATTATAATTTCCCAACACTATATCCAGAAAGTGTACCAAAATGACCACAATGATTTTAACTGGAGATACATGTAATTACACACAGTCGCTTTAAAACTGTGTGTATGAGCAATAATATTATAACTTCATATTGGTCGTCTTTTATTGTTTTGTGGTTGCCTGAACGAATTTCCCGCTGAAACAAACGTCATGTTGTTGTGAAGATATCAAACGTATATCAACGAGATTTTCAAATTAAGACAAATTGGACACATAAAGGACATAACTAGATTTAGACGTTTTATGCCAAAAACCAGGATGTTTTAATTTAGACAATCTGCTATGACAAATCGATAAAACATGTTCTGATGATGTTGGTCAGCAGATCGCAGGACTACGACATTATATCCTAATTGTTCAACCATTCAATATATTACAGACTGCCTGGTAAGGATAGTTTGAGATGGATTCCATTGACACGCTATATTATACCAGTTATCAACCAATTCATATATAGCTGGATGGAAACTTTCAAACGCGTACCAGAAATGTCCTAGTTTCCAGACTTTTTTTATACTCTTTTGGAAAGAATTGAGCTCAAGGCGATCATTCGTATTTTTTAATTCTAACAAAATCAGGTTTCAAAAACAAAACTAATACAGCTCAAACATAATCCACATGGCTTTTAGTCAATACATGAAACACATTATCATTAAATTAATGCGGCTTCCTTCCTATTTTCCTATATCAATCCATTGTGTTCATAATGTTAATTTACTATCATTTAAAACAAACATTCTTGTATGAATTATGTACATATCTTTGATAAAAAACAGAAAAGGCATTACAAAGGAATTACTGCACGGCTGATGCAATAGACAAATTGCCCCATAAATCGTAGTTTTATGACATTTGGCTCTTTCGAATAGATATGTAAAGGTAACAGAGCCTAGGCAACGTATTAGTAATGGAAAATTCATAATACCTGCTCCAATAGATTATATTATACACTTCGCAAATTATTCATCATAAAAAGTTATTGTTCTATGGAATACCTGCCAAACAGGTATACGCTTGGAGAAATTGCATTCCGCCGAATAATTATAATGTTATGTTTTCAAGTAAGAATCAAAAGATAATTTTTCTACATGATGTATAGTGATAATTTAATTAGCGTTTAATACTCTAATTGTAGGTCGTTATGTCTGAACTTTATTTCAATAGCATAAAAAGGTTTGGTCATATTAATTAAAAACACGTGGTATTAATATTTGGTAAATGGAAAACGAATCAGTGCAACTGTGCAATGTAAACAATAGTGAGCAACGATTTAATTGTTCTCGATACAAATGTTGTACAATTAATGCAATTGTTTAATAACCAAATTGCATGGACTTCCAGGGATATAAATTAGTTTGTAAGCTGTACTTATGAAATTTTATAGTTATGTTCATTGTGTATGTTTATATGGTATACGATATCATTCAAAAGCCATCGTAAGTTACTGCATATTTCACCGCCTTGGTACGCGTGCTCACACCTTGTTTCCGCGACGTATAATGGTTTTTGCTGATACCAAACTGTCATGTTCCACACTTAAGCCTTATCACATCAATGTATGTACTAAGTGTTTCTCTAGAAGATGAACATATTATTATGGCTACGATCTATCTATGAATGATACTATAATGTTACTGCGAATGTGCAAGCCAGGAACATTTTATTACATATTTCATTGTGTACATAAGACATATGCAGTACAATGCAATACAATACAATACAATACAATACAATCTTTATTTTAAGTCGGATTTCAGTTACAACAAATAACATTAGCTATGTATGTATAGCTATTGTCCGACATTTATAACAAACATAAAGTATTAACAAACATAGACATACCTGTTAAAGAATTATTTCATCATATATATATTAAAATATATTACTTTAACATGTATAAAATGTATAAATTATAATTAATTAAATCTGTATTTAAAATAGGATAGCATACATGTAAGCAAGTTAAAAGACAATTACAATATTACAAGTACAAGAACACAGAGAATAGTATAAAAATAAATAAACATAAATAAACAAGTAAATAAATTATTAGTTAACACATTAATTAATTGACAAATTTATTATAAGCAGCCAAACATTTTAAATCAAGCATAATTATATATATAATTATTTATGTCTCATCCGCATGTGAACGGTATATTACATATAGAACATTAAATCATGGATAAAACATGTATATGGCCATTCGTCTATATAGAATTATAAGAGGCATTATGTACCAATATAAAACACATTTTTATATAACAACTTTGCACAAACATATACATTGCACATGCAATAAATGTAAAACTGAAATATCCTTGTTAATCAATGAATTAAAATATGCAATAGAACTACTTTTAGCTTAAAAAACTGTGACAAGAAAAAGTACACTATAGCGCGTAATTAAAAAATGAGTGAAAGATCATAAACCCGATGATCAGATCATCGTGAGCTGGATTAACAAAAATGTTTCAGACGATATAAAATACCCTACATAACAATAAATTTATGAGCATTATTTACAAGAAATAAAATCATTTGCAAGTTAAAACATGCAAAAATAAATTATACAAGTACATATATAGAGGACTGGGAAAGACACTGGTGACATAAGGGTATGATAAACATAAAGAAAAGAAAAACATACAAACATAAGTAAAACAAACATTAAGAAAAAACAAAGCAAACATGCAGAGGCATAACATAACAGTAAATTGATTTACCTGGTCGTAAAACAGTAAGAACAGCAACATCTCTCCTCGCCCCATATACATACCAGGATCCGGAAGTTGTTGTAGTTAGACTGGTCTATAAAGTTTTGAGGTAGATCGTTCGGAGGGAGCTGATGTCATATATTGATGTCCTTACCTTTGGAATCGTTGCAGTATTAGAATATCTAAAGGAATAAGAACAATCGTTAATGTTAATCAAATCATGTAAATAGGCTGGTGTATCTTTATTTAATATCTTGAATGATTCTAGAGCTATAGATCTCAGACGTCTTACTTTTAATGAAGGTAATTTAGACTTATGTAGCAATTCACAGTAAGAAGATACATGGTTATGTAAATAAAACGAAGTGCTCGTTCTTGTATTATTTCCATTTTTTGGTATTTACTTCACCACAAAAATGCCAAGTCAAAGGGCAGTAATTATAATTTGACATAATAAATGACTAATATATGTTCAGTTTTCCTAATTTGAGAAGTTTATTTCCCAGCCGTTTTAAAACATTTAACTGCCTTGTTTGAAACATGAGTACTAATTAAAATTTAACATACTGTCTACGGTAATACCAAGTAGTTTTACTTCATCTTCACACTGGATATCAAAATCACCTAAATAGAAAGAAATATTAGATTTGTGTGTTTTTTTTGCCAACCAATAGGGCTTGAAATTTATCAGGATTTGCTTTCATTTTGTTATCTGAGAACCATTGTATCAGTGACATGCTATCTTTTTCTAGGGTAAATTTCACAATGTCCAAATGCAAGTACAAAAATGTATCTACTCATCGGGGTATAAACCAACATTAAACATCAGCATTTAACCTAGTAACCAATTCAAGTTACGAGCTGTTGATAAAATAACCCCTTATAAAATAAAATAAATCATATTTTAATGAACAGTAGTCGCTTTGGGCACAACTCTTCTGACCTTATAATTCTACAATTTAATATGAATGAATTCCCAGGGGTGTTAGAATATTTATGAATGCTCATTCGTTTGATTGACACTCTGGTGGTGATACTTAAATCATTTCCTACTTTAGAAACGTTCAGTCTGTGTAAATATCTTAAAACATGACAATGTTCAGACGGTACATCTCACTGTTCGATAGAAACGACGATTCATAGCCTCTTTTGGTATATCAACTGGTATTGTTGATTGTCTCTTCGGTCGTGATGTACGAAGACATTCGTTTGTAGCCATCTGGTCAGAATGACTCATGTCTCCAGGAGGTGTGACAAATGAGTGATACTAGGGGTCCGGGTCCGCAAGCAATATATCCCGTACGTCTTCGTTCTTTAACGTGTCTGAAGTATTTTATACATGTAAGCGTCATAGTTCCTAGCTAACATGCTATTATCATAAATAACATATTGTACTGTGAAATGTATTTTGAATGCAAAAAATGGCGGAAGAAGGGGTGATTAATGGATGATGAATGGTTATCAATCATTTGATATTCATACACAACCACCAAGCTGAACGAAACGATAGATACATTTGTAAAGCAACCAGCTGCATCATTACGCTCAAGTTAATTTGCATTCATACAGATAGTTCAGCAAAATAATTGTTCTGTTATTCCATTGCAACAAAATGTCAATAGTTTTAGTATTAAGTTAAACTTGTGTCAAACCCAGTTTCTGGTTTGAGTTTAATCTCAATTTGATCTTATAGTGGCACTTGCAAAACATGGGACGATGATAACAGAGTTTGATGCTTTAATTGTAATAGTTAATTCAATTCAATTGTGTTGAGTACTACACGTACGAGGATGGTTCATTTAATACATGGACGAACACTATCGAGCTTGATTGAAAAATACGATTGTATTAAAGTTTCGTTCATAAGACTTAGTCACCAACTTGATTATTTGACAGAACATGAACATTATAATAGAAAACAATATTTTAATACGCCCCGTTTTCAATTATGAATATCCATGTTTTGTTTTTGCATGGAAATACAAATGTTTGTCCACAGAAATATTAAGAGGTTTTATTATGTTTTCAGCGTTAATACATCAAGTAAGTGACCATTGTTAGATCATGTAACACAAAACTAACCATAGATAAACCATGTTTTTGAGCCGTGACGGAAGGTTACACTTCGTAGTCATGGTATGTGAATAAACCTGGTTAAAATATCTTTGGTATTGAATTGGTCACTGCCATCGATCAAATAATTATAGTGCTTAAACCTTAATACATACCATATATCTATCCTTTGAGGGCAAATCAACCTTCCTGCACAAATAAGTCACGGCTCAAAAATCATGGTTTATCTATACACGTGTTTACAATGATTACACACCATTATTGAAGTAATAGAAAGTCATTGTATTATTTCACTGGTTTCATGAAAAAGCATTATCTACTTATACAGATAAACGTTCAATTTTAATCTTTCATTATGAGAGGTACACCAGGGAAACTTTTTATGATAAAACATATATTTTATTTCTATTTTCACATTAAAAAAATCAAATCGAATTTTGAAAGTATTGGTGTATTTTTAGTCAGAGAAAGTCCCCGTATCTGTCCATTCCTACGAAATGATTAATATTCGGCCTCTTCAGGGCCTCGTCTTCATTATTTCTCAGGAAAGGACAAATACCTGGACTTTCTCCATAACATAAAACACACAGCCGTGACATGTACTTCGTCATTATTCCGTCTATATATACATCATGGGAAGTATTGTCGGAAGTTTGTAAATAGATATCTCACATTTAGAAATATTTATTGGCAGAGAGGTTTTGAATGCCACAGTAATTGCAATTTATATCTATTGAACTATAATTAGTCATACCCATACTTGTATAATTTTGAACATTAACCCGAAGTCGATAGATAGAACAAAACAAAATAGAGTTTCTCAAAGTCATGCTTTAAACTGTTTATTAAAGAGGATTAAACTAAACATTTTTATTCATAAGAATGGTAATTTTGTTCGTTCTTGAAAATTACAGAATATACCCTCCATTGATATTGAGCAAATACAGCAATGCGATATGTAGGTTCATATCAGTTTACGTTAATCTGGATAAAATTATAGCTACGACCTTGAAGCCTGATCTACAACGCGAAGTTGCCAAGTAAATAAGTCACGAAAGTATATCATTAAATGGACAAACAAAATAGATGTGGGGTGAGAAATGGAAAAATGACTTAGATTTCACTAAGTTGATTAGATACGACGGTAGTACTTTATCTGTCACGTATATTCCCGTTAGGTGTTAATTATCGTCTTGATGAAAACATTAGCAAGTCTGATACTGACCGACAGCAATGATACATGGTCTCCGAAGAACATAAATATTTCATTTTTATAACGCTCGATGTGGCAAGATGGAGTATGTTTCCTATTGTAACCGTGATTTATTGCTAATATTCGCAACGCGTCGATGGTGAAGCTAGATTAACAATGCCCTATGATCTTAGGTCAATAATAATACTGAGTAAATGTGAAATGGAAATTGATATTGGCCAGTATATATGTTGTACATTTTGTATTATAACAGTATTTGTAACGTTCAGGAAGACGAACTGCGTCGACATATGAATAAACCTTAGAGCCTACCAACACTGGTCCAGTGATTTAAAGTCACCACGAATTCATTTTGATTTAATGCTATAGTTGAAGGAAATTACTACTTTGCTTACCCGTAGCTACTACGTAAGTCGTTATTGGGGTTTTAAATAACACAGCCGTATAATAAATACGTTCGTTATGTATTGACAATGTAGTAATTGAGAGGTAATTGATGCAAAACATCATTAATGGACTCACAAGATGAACACATTTGACAATTTTACAGCCGACAAATAGTACAAGCACTTACCGGAGAAGCAGAAAACAAAATGTCATTAATTTGAAGTGTATGGAGATGACATTGAAGCATAACAAATAAAACTGAAGCGTCTTGAGAAATATATACAATGTACGGCCTATTGTTGTAAAACATGAGGCATTATACAGTGATTTATTTGATAAGCTTATTGTTACCACTTTCTTTCTAATGTATTCAAAGTGATATTTGACACAACAGTTTCACATGATGAATAACGCATCACAGATGCAGTCGTTCGGATTGGTGTATTTCACTCGAGTCTCAAATGGTCACGCATTACGTTACATGTGACCAGTGTGCAATACAAATATATATATACTATTTCTACCCTTTTTCGACAATGAGTGGAATACTTCGAGTTGGCAAATGACTTAAATGTTTGAATATCAGAGCCGACGTTTCAAGAATGCTGAAAAACGTACATCAAGTTTATGTGATTTTAAGTGAAACACGCATCCATTTGTCTAGCTATCGTGTCAACTAAACTGAAGGTATCTAGAAAATCAAATGTAGGTTCTGTAATAAAAGCATGCATTTTAAAGGACGGTAATACCGTACATTAGTGGAAAATTGTAGCGCATCAATCTTTATGCTAGGCTTGTCAGATGAAATAAACCCGTTTATAATACCATCCCGGTTGTATTGTGTATGTTTTGGCTTAAACTCTCTACGTTAGGCAATCATTATAAAGGAATGAGATCGTTTTGAACAATTTCAAGGGCGTTTGAAAATTCTGATGTCGTCTTCCATTGAAGTTGCTACTTTGGCTAAACTATAGAATAAAGCAATATCCTAGTGCATAATTATTTATCATTTTATAACTCACGCTACATTCTTCATTTATTTAGTGACTTAACGAATAACTTCAGCTGTGTAAGTTTCGCTACAACTACAGACCTTACACAGTTGCACTAACAAAGATTCAACTCTTGCTAAAAAATAGAATATATGAAATGTTCCATTGCGTGAGTGATTAATATTTTTTATCTTTATTTCATAAAAGGCTCAATTAATTGCTTTAACAAATAACGTTCTGCTACGACTATAGATGATTGTGAATTCCAAAGAAATTAGTACTCGGGCTTTTTCAGCGCTGTACTATTGTGTCTAAATATAAAAAAAACCCAAATAGTTCACTGCATTATTAATTAACTGAATTTTTGTTTAATAAATTTGACTGTATTTTTTATCAGTTTGAAGGGTTCAGCCTAGTGCAATAATTAAAGAGGAGTACGAACCTTAAACAACAGTTATATGGGCTTCTGTCAGAGCAGTTGCTATGTTGGACCAACTATATACTAGTAATTAAGAAATACTTGCACTTCCCATTAGTAAGAAATATTCAATCAACTTTCTCAGTTATGCAATTTTAGAGGAATTTAAACGTAGAACAGTTATACGGGCTTCGTCCAGCCCCATTTAAAACTTCTTTTATGTATTTGAATTAAATATGCTATAAAATAAATAGTTCACTGCGTCATTGATTAACTGATTCCTTAATTAGATCTACTTTGCACTTTTCTTTTATACGAATAAAATCTGCTAGTGAATATCACTCTCAATGTGGGTCGTATGTGCAATTTGCATAGAAAGTATTGATCGCAAATTTGATATAATGGTAGTTACCTAACCCAATACATATCCTAAACAACTACATCGTATATTGAGAGTTCAGTTGCATTAGATGCATTTGAATTTGTATTTATCTTCAGAGACCTGTCAGATGCATACCCTAACTGTCAGTATTTGCACTTTTAGTAGATCCTTTTGCCTAACAACTTATGATTTCCCTTTACAATGTACATTTATTCATATAAAGCGTGGTTTAGTTTTCCTCAAACACGTTTTTGTTGCAAATGCAGAATAAATGCTACATATATATTTCAAACATTCCATGATAAAAGAGTCGATGCCGAAGCAATGTAACAGTATACTCGTAGACGAAACGGTGCATACACGTAGCAACGATAAATAAGTTGAACAAAACCAAGTTCAAGTTTATTAGCAAACCTGCATTTATACAATGTCTTTGGCTATTAACAAAACATACATGTATTAATAATAAAACCAATTAACCTATGTACAATCGTTTATATCTTATTGGTGCAGAAAAGTAGAAAGGGGGCTCAATCCTCACAATACTTCATATTCATGAAGTCAAAACAAATTCTATAATTGGATAAAGTAAGTATTACCGACAAAATTGCCATCTTTGAGAGAGGTTTACTTGGTCTTTATTTGATTGCACGTTACATACATGATACGACATTTAAAACACATACCAAACGCATTTCATTTTAACATGCTTATAAACTATTCAAAGTAGACATAGAGTACTGTAGGAAAATAGTGAGCAATCAAAATCCTTGGTCCAACTGATATTTGTTTGCTTCGTCGATAATCTCACAATTTAAATAAATGAGCTTTGGGTGGCATCCGAAATAGAGATTTCTACATTTGTATGTATAATGACCCCGAAGCTTACCCTTGTACGCCAAGAGGCTTACCCCGATGCCTTCCGATGCCCATGAAAGCAAACCTGGACTATATTACGGAGCCAAAAATACTCAGTGGGACCAAGACTTGATATTCTTCAATACATCATTTCCCTACATTACTCTACATATATGTCTACAACTTAGAACAACTGATGAATAAGCACGGCCTTGTACATATTATGAGCCAATTGTCAGTGTAAATAATTCATACCATTGGACACAGATTATTCTGTACGCAAATGACTTGGTCAGTATGCGGACATTGATACATAACATTCCGTGTCAGACGGCGGTTACAATTAGACCATAATTATAGATACAGAATCTGTATAATTCACCGGATAAACGAGAACAAAGCTTTTAGGAAGATAACATAAGAAGACAACCAATTCAATAAATAAGTTATCCGCATGAAGTGTAAGCCTACACATCGTTACAATTAATGCAAAATGTATGTCACAATTTATTGCATGCGTTTGACATTGGCCCTTATATAATAAACTATATTAATGGAACGTTTATGTAAGAGTTCCAAGTTGTATTAGTTTTGTCGATCGCTGGTGCTCACTACGTACCTCTTTGAATCAAGACATGCATGCATTTAGCGTATACAAACATTCACATCAACAAAAAGTAAGAATACAATAACTGACTCTGTGACAAATTATTCTGACAGGTCAATGAAGTGAAATACTATAAACATGCATATGCGATTAATATTTCAATCCAGTTTGGAAAAATAATATCTTTTTCCGAGGTTACCAATTTATCAAACTTACAATCAATATTTGCTAGACGAATTTCAAATGTTATCCTCTTTGATAGAATTATTCCCCTCTATTATAGTATTCCATATATTTTCGTAGCGTTCAAATAATAGGCGCCCAACTTTACAAATGTATCAATATTTTTCACATAAAAGTCCATCTTACTCAAACGAGGATTGAATTATATTTTAAGTGATGCATTGTCGTTCGAATGAGCTGGGTTGGACAGGATTATTTGGTCTTCTGTGAAAATGTTAATCATAACACTTTCAGTGTGCTTTTTCATTTGGAAAAAGGAACCTTCATTTGCTGTATTACGCTTCACCCATTATCAGATGCGATGTACACATGTATTATGTACGAAACATATGTCTTGTAATATTTTGTGATCGAATTATTTCGTTTTTGAAAACAACAATAGCAACTTAAAATACTCTGCAGGTATTTCGATTCGTTATGTGGCAAACATTCAGGCACATCTGTGTCAGGTATCCCGATAATAAGAGAGTGGATTCGGGAGGGGAAAACAAGCTATGTGTCTTATTTGCTAGCCCCCTCAAAAGTAGGGACTCTTAAATATTTGAAACATGTACCTTTTATCAGCGTGCCCAGATTATAATGCTGTTATACGTTTAAACATAATGTACATCTACTGTTTCACAAATGCATCAATCGCCCGGAATCATTTTCAAAAGGTAACTTGGTATAGGTTTGTGTCCAATTTAGACGAGGTATGTTTGGTGTTTGACCTCTTGTTCGTGTTACGATGGAATAGGTTGAATTACAACTATATGCTTAATAGAATCAATTGACGATGAAGTCGGAGTCTCAAACTCTCAATAATGTAGAAGCGATAGATACTACGTTCGGTCGAATGAGGCAATTTGTATGTAAGGTTTACAATTGATCTAAAATATATTAGTACCAAATAATGGTTCGGGTATATTATTAAAAGTATCTGTCTTGTAACGACATTCGTGCTAAATATCTTCCAACACGAATACCATGAAATGACATGAACAAGCTAATATGCAGCCGAAGAACATTGCAAGTCACGGAGAGATCTTTATAATAATTACAATCTGCTCATATCTCCAAGAATCTGAAAATGCTATTTTAGTGCGGAAATTGATAATATCCCTTGGGCGGTTCAGCTGCCCTTTGCAAACAGACACTTCGTCGATGGCTTATTTATAAGCACGCAATGATGTCTATTGAATCGCTAGCTGAAACAGCTACAAAGTCACAAAGCCGGGAAATCTATACCTATCGCTAGACGTATTCATTGACAATATTTGAATTGTCCAGAATTCTGTCCCTATGACATTGACTTGCAGAAAGTATTTCCTTATATACTATTCTTGCTTTCGGTGGCAATTTTGTCTTGCAGTTAGCTTGATTCGTTTGTCGCAGAATGTACAATTTGAAAACTCGTGTTTTAATATCCCCGGACTACAGCTGTGTTCATTGTAAAATATTACTTTCGATGGCAGATGCCACATGGTCCGTTGTTTATGAACGTTATTAGATTTGTTATTGTTTCAGACGTTGTTCTATAATACATGTCATGAAAGCATCATCATTATGAATCGCTGTTCATCTTCAGTTAGTGCCAACCCCATGAAACAAATGCTTTAAATTACCGTCAGATCTGCAACACCTGCAGATAAATATTGTAACTTATTGCTGATCTGTATGATTACCAATCACGTCAAGATGACTTAGGAAAATGCGCAAACAACATTATGTGATATGTATATTCATTAAATCAACCTGATATGGAACAAATCCTTGCGTCCTATATAACAAACATTGGTGTGCGACAGTAGCTGTGCTCACAGTTGGATTTAAAGGCTTGCTGCTATGGCAGTGTCAGTAATAATTGGAACATATAATTAAGTTATTCATAGAAAATGTTCAATAATTGTAAAACGAATTCTGAAACGTAGGAAAACAGTGTATTACTTTATTATGCAATTACGTTATATGTATGAAATATTAGACAGTCAGTACATAATAATATCTAATGCTAATAGTATTAGCGTACATTCACACATTTTACTGTGGCTTCATAGTGAAACATTTACAATACGATTTTAGTAGCTCGATCATTATAAAAAAGTATTATTGTTTGTTTTTTAATTTCTAACAGTCATAATAGTCAGTTAAATGATAATGTCATCTTCAGTATTGCTACTGTCTTCATCACGTTGATGTAGATCGTTATTGCTATGTTGAATGAATATTGTGTTCTTATACAAATGTACAAAGTATCAAGTAACGCCTTCCAGACCTGCGAAGATGATTTTGATACAATGTTAAGCTGTCACCCGCAATAATTGGCTTCGATTCCAAGGTCAAAGCAGGCATGTACTTTCACAAATATGAGTATATCTAATAAGTTTATATCGTGTACTTCGTGTGTTTTGTTTTCTTGTGGACGACCATATGTTTTTAGTTGTTAATTCTAGTCAATATGGTTCGGACGTTTATAATAGTCTTATTTAACGGATACAAACAACCGAACGCCATAAAAGCGTCATCGATAGCCTAGAAGTAGAAATCGAGATTCGATCCGAGTTGTGCGTAATACCAAAGACAAAATATAAATGATATGAATACTTCCACTGCTAGTCATTCAGTATATAAAGGTATCTCACTTTACTTCTCACTTATTGTCGTGGCGATGAACAATATTAGGAATGCGTTGTCGCAAGAATGAAACATATACGTTTGAAACAATGTTTCAAAATCAACTTGAAATAATAGTATAATATAAACTTATATATGACGGGCAATGCAATTGCTCTCTAGACAAGAAATGTCGTCTCATGTGATTTAAATTAAAACGTTTCGTCAAGATTAAGTTCTCAACTAAACCCCGAATACAAAATATCTCGTATTCGCAATCAAGTCAGACAGTGGGCTCAATGAGTGTAAAAATCGTTATTTTGCCCTCCGAGCCACGTTGTCTCCTGGTTGTAGTTTAGACTGATGATATTTTACATTGGGCTATAGGTCATGAATAAACTTGTATCTGCTCCAATCCTCTCAGAAATCACGGTATGAAGTGTGAAGATACCGACCGTGTTAGATAAGTAGCTTAATGCTAAATTTGTGTTACACACTGTGTTCTATTGCGTAGTACACTGTATATGGTATGGCGTGTACAGAGAGAAAATATTATGTTAATGTACGTGCTTTCTGTGCTGTTCTTTGTGAGATAGCTTCATCGATGTGAAGTGAGTAAAAAGGCAATATCATACAAAAAACCTAAGAAGATGTAATGCAGGCAACTTAAATGAAATTGGCGATGCTCTCATGTTTCTGCCTCTAGAAAATATATATTATAATGTAGTGTTATGAATGTTGCAGACTATCTAAGGTTAAGTAATCTTATGAAATTTATACAAATATCAACAACTTGTTCAAGCCACCTGGCTCAAACTTCCTTATATTGTTGACTTCAACTTAAAAATCACTTTTAACATAATCCGCTATTATTGTAACATTGATCCCATCTTATTGTGACTCTTCTTTAACCACATTGATTCCACTCAATTCTTATAGATTTCGAACACACCGCCTTGTCATATATTTATATGTATGTTGTATACATTTTCTAACCTCATATCACAAGTGTTTTGTGCTGCGTGTATTACATAAACTGTAAAACAAGACTATGTACATTAACTACAACAATCTAGTATATTTTCTACTTGTGCAGCGATTGAATAACCAACACCCTTGGCCTTGTACTTGCAAAGTGTTCATGTTATCTTGAAGACCATAAAAGTGAACACATTCTTTAGCTCTGTCATTTCCATGTACACTCGAGGAAGTTATTTGGTCAGATTCGTCACGTCTATAATGTAGATCGTTTCATTTATTGCTACGACCTATGTAGACTGTACACTACCAATTATATTTTTAAATGAAGCTATACCATTGTGTCGAATAATGATACATGGGTCTCAGTAGCTTAGTTGTTAGCGCGATTGCCAACCTAGGCTCGAATCCAGTTTAAGGCAGTCATATACCTGCAATATGTGACATGTCAGCAGAATGCTGACTGGCAAATAAAGGCTTTGCTCGGCGTTTTTCAAACAAAATATAAAATTATATTTCATGAAGTTAATGGATTTAAATAAATTACATAATTCCAGCCTCGAATCTTGGTCTCATTATTAAATATGTATGTACAAAATATGCGTCAATCGGACAGGGTAGACAGCACTCAACTTTACCAGCCGAGCACAGAAATTACTTACCCCACAAAACAACCACCCGGAGCAATGCACACAGGAAACCGCATTTGTCAAAAGAACTTCTTGTCAGTATGCTTTTTTTAAATACATTTCATATGTCACATATACTCTAACCCGCCATATGTCTTCTCCGTTGACAAATGAATAATGTCTAAAGTTTTATTTAAAATATGATTTTCTGACAGAAACTAAATATTATTAAATGCATATTTCACCATACCGTTGGGCATTAGATACGCGTGATAAATCAGTTAAATTAATCTTTTCTTATCCATCAACTGTCTTTTGGTATTTGTCGGCTTATTATGTTTTAACATTAACCGGAATATCTTCGTTATTCCCCATGGGTGTAAGCGGTCTGTCATGTTACCGAGTAGTTTACATTTTTGTGTCAATGCGATGTTCTGTCTGACTAATTTAAATCGTAAAACAGCTTTGTGTATTGTATTGTAATGTTGTATTGGTTGGTCTTACATACTTACCTAATATGTACATGTATATTGGTTATAGTTCTATTGCAGCGTATGCTTCACTCAAACTTCACAGCATTGGATACGTATGAGACAAAGAAAAAAACTATATGAGAAAATCGGACAGGCAAAGAATAACTCAACGTAACCAGCCGAGAACAGAAAAGAGTTACAACATAACACGACTACACGGAGCAATACCCAACGATTAAATATCCATACTTGTACCCGGAGCAAAAGAGCAGAATGGCAGAGTCTAAACATAACGGTGATCTAAAGAGCCAAATGAACGCAGCCATGAGACCTAATCTAGTTCCCCACGTCACCGATGGCATAGCTTCACAAAAAATGGCACTGTATTTATGATAGTGGTATCCCAACCATTTTGTATTTTAATACCAGGATTTTGCTCGACCTTTTCACCCATGGATATAGCTTATGTTTACTTAGTAAACACAAACAATTATTTTTTTCGCCATCAGTTAATTTTTTTGGATGTTTTGTATTTTTAATGGGAACACATTTGGAGCTTTGCCTACACAATGTGGTGTTCAAATGTGTTAAGTAAAAAAAGTAAAAAGGAATACTTATCGCAATCATGTACGTGAATCCATTTCAAGATAAGTACGCTACTACGAGGGCCATTCAAAAAATACGTAGACAATCTCTACTGTTTAACTATTTATCATCCGATTTTCATCTAACTTGGTAGAAATAAGGTTCTACCGGTTATGAATTCAGTGCGTATATTTATCATGAAAAATATATGTTATGTTCGAAAATATGGTAGTTATAGCAACGCAAAATTGAACACACGGGGCAACTCATCGATTTATCCCGTAGAAAATTGGTGTTGATTTCTTCACCCCGTCATTATCTTTAACGCTTTGGAAACCTTTATAGAATTGATGTGTGTATTGTTTGAGACTATATAGTTCTGTGTTTTAAATTATGATGTCATAATAAACAGGGTTACAGAGATATTGGTTATCATACAAAGTCAATCTTAAAAGCGGAAAGAAAACGTGACGTCGCGTTAAACCACGGGGGAAAGCGTTATCCAGCAATTATGTGTTGCGCTTGGTATAAACAGTTTTTAAACACACCTACTTACTTGAATCGTTGCCGAATATTGGAGATTTCACATAGAGGAAGTACCGGAACATAATGTAAAACATACAGTGCCGGGATTATATATAATTCTTGATTTTATCATCTTAAACATGCCCCATGGAGTCAAAATTTCGCTTTTCTGGACGTCAAGACTTTGATATCGGCGCAATTTTGGGTACGTGAGTGTAAAACTCGAAACAAAAAATGAAATAATAAATGTTATTTTTTTTTGTAAGTTTAATCCGCCATTGTAAATTGGTCATTATACAGAATGGTTGGAGTTGTACAATAAGTATTATTGTGAAAATTTAGAAGATTTTGTGAGGTTACCGAAATATATGACGTCAACAATGACGTCTGAGCTTGCCCCGTGGTCACTATAAGTACATTGCATAAAACATGATCTTCACTTAACCATTGGTCCGATTTCTATGAAACTTTTTGATTTTGGCGACTGAAGGTGGTGCTACACTATAATAAATAATTATTGATTTATCTGAAAAAATAAGCTAGCAAATTGATTTGTCTACGTATTTTTTGAATGCCCCTCGTACATCCATCCAAAACAAACAAAAATTCTCAATGATAATAAAATAATTAAATGAAGTGTAGTAAAGTAAGATATGCCATGTAATCGGTAACCGCAATAGTTGATATCCGGAACTCTGTGCAAGGTGGTTTTCCCCTTAATTTACATGTAGGTACAAACAAATCTGGCCTAGTTAGACTGGTTTCGTATTCATATGCAAACACAACTGACCCCCACTCTATTGTCCAGATATGAATATTCATGACTCAAAAGGATTATAACGGTAAAACTTTATTTTTACCTGCAGCTTAGTGGAGATCCGGAGTATGTCTATTAGCGAGTAGTACGTACCATTATTTTTTATATTTTGTTTCATTATATTTTAGTCATAGAAAAACGTACAGTAAAACTACATTCATACGTGTACATCAAAGTTCGTGGATTTGGTACTGCAAAACTATGGTTTTTACACAGTGGTTTATAAAACATTGCATTGAGTTGAGATTTCGGGTAATTGCGTTATGTAAAATCGCGATTGAGTACACATACGTATTCAAACAACACGTACTACTAATCGAAAGATTATGATTTTACAGTAGGTTGGTTAACTTTCTGAAGTTAATTACGGCGTACTTTAAACATGTCTTAGTTAATATGAAACAGCTTCATTGACAGTGAACATATGTTTTCCCAATGTTGTTATCATGCAGAATATCCAGTGCAACTGTCACTGTAGATTTAAAATCAGTCGAATAAAATAAAATCTTTCTACATCTATTAAGTGGTCTGTGCTTTGAGCTGAGCATATCAGACGTCATAACCAATTCATTCATACTCATGTGATGTTTTCATAAAGACCTTGGTGATTAATGATTGAGTAGCACTCATTATAAAAAATATACTACCAATTCATAAGATAAGGTAAGGCTGAATCAGAAAATATCTGTACTCTAGTTTAAGTGCTATGTTCTCAGTTAAAAAACTCCTGAAAATCCAAACCCATGGTTGTGCTTAGTATATAATCAGCCATTGCATAGGGTTGGTCATTCAAAAGTTCTAACATTTGCAGGCAACACTTCGACGGGCTCCTGGCATTGAATCATCTTACAATAATTAAAGGGGACATAGACATTTAATTCAGTCTGGTACACCCTTAGATATGTAGTGCGATACTTTGGATTTGATATAATATCGTTATGGCATACCAACAATGTATACTAAGTCAAGGAAATGTGTCCTCCCGGTATACCACTGATTTTACAGTATTGTTGTCGAAGCAGAAACAGCGTCATTGCTACTTGTAAACAGTTTCTTCTTTATTACAAATAATAACTATCTGACAGTGTATTCATTGGACACATATGTTAATCTTAGAGTAAAAACACTTTAATCAATATAAAGAGCACAATACACCAAAGACGAAAAACAACTGTACCGCCATTTCAAAGTTTGAAGATTCTTTTCATCATAATATATTGAGCAATGGAAGCGATGAGTACCGATGAAATACATTCGTTAACAATGGTTCATATACATTTTTATCATGTCTTTCTTAATTTATTCAACAGTTAAGTAAAATCTCAAAGTGCCACGTATCATATGTGACATAAAAATGGGCATGTTATTTCAATATGTGATTGCATTAAATACATAATACTGATATAATGATAATTAAAGTTCGATATAATGTCAGTACACACTTGTATACGCGATGAACATTATACACAAAGTAATATTTCGTTCTGTTTCCAATTTTTTGTCTCATTGGAAACACTGAATGCATTATGTATGCTATGTGTTAAGCATGTTCCAATACAACGAAGATATAGGTTTTAATAGGCCAATTGTATTGAACAGGGTTAATAAATGTGTTGCTAGCCAAAAGAAATAAAGATCGAAAAAATATATTCTAGTCCATTGATTTGATTTCATACCATTGGTATATAACATTAATTATCAATTCTCAAAAAGAATTCTCAGAAAACGATCTGTATCAATCATTAAGGCAATTGTATACACTGACTATTGATAATGGAGAATACACCAAACAATGTGCATGGTAACGTGTACATTATTGAGTATTGCATAACAACACGTGTTGTTTGTTTTATTATAGATCTAAAGTAGTTGCTGGACAGTAAATCAGCAATCCAATAATGTATGCCAGTTAACCAAACTAGGGCCCCATTGTCACCATGCACAAATCTATGAGGAAATCGGACAGGGAAGGTAGCATTCAACTTAACCAGTCGAGCACAGAAAACAGTAACTACACAGAGCAATGCACACACATAACCCAAAGAAATAATTAAAGCCCAAGTCTCGGTTGTAAATAGGCAAAAAATAACAAAACAAAAACGGTGATCCCATGTGACCGAATGAAACGCAGCTTAGACCCGCGCTAGTAGTTCTCCAGAATGTTCCTTCATTAGCAGCTCCCGAATAGTGTCAATACACTAGTGCAAATAAAGTGCACAATTACTTCATTCTTGGCATTATTTCAGTACCAGTTTGCTTAGGCAAGCACCCCAAACTGTGTTTATAAGAAGTCATTGTTATACTGAGATAACTTATCATTATAATCGGTTTTTCTAAATTGAATGAACTCTACTTCAGAAATTACACCCCGTGGAACGTTTCTGTTACATCGAATGATCTTAATACAAAATGAATTTGCAAACATTCGTCCTTAAACATATTTACAAGTAACATTGGTACACGTACACATGGCACGATCCCCATTCAAGTAAAACATAATCAGTGTTTTTGCATAATTAACGTGCAAGAAAAAGACATTGGTAAGAATTTGGGTTAAACTATGAATTTCCCCTGCTATTTCTTGTACTAATTTAAGTTGCGTATATGAACAAAAAACGAGTTAGATATCATACATCAAAATTAAAACCCCATCACGCCAACATTGCTTTTTACACTCAACATAACACTCACATTTATGAAGACGCTAAGCAAAAACGGTAAATCATGATTTAAGAACTATTGACTCCTTAACCATTTCTGCCATCTTTGTACTGTACGCATGAATAATGCTGCCTGGCTAATGACGCGAAGTTCCTCCAGCAAACCTCAATTGTTTTCCCGGATGGTACTCGGATTGACTTCTCTTCTAGGCTAAAATAATTATATAGCAATCATACAAAAGCACCCATTCAATTGTTCTGTGTGGAAATATGTTAGAACACATAACCAATGACCTAGATGTCTTTCTTCGAATTTCACGGAGCTTCTTTTGGTACTTTAAAACACGCCTATCTAAATATATTTCGTTTTAATGCATGTAACCAATGTTTGTGGACGCCTTGGCTAAAATGTAGTTTAATTGAGTCATTGAAAAGAAAAATGCACATGAGCCTTTCCCAAATTCTTCAAGAAAATTTATACAGTATCTACAATTTTGTCGTCTTATTATGCGATCTTAGAGTGATCTATCAGCCACATTTCACCACAAAGGTTGCAATTGCAGATGCTCAGTCACTGTGATAACAAAAAAGAAAGAATTAAACTTCTACAAGATTCGACCAAATATTTGCTTTCATTTCATGTTTTATAGATTGTGTACGTATAAATGTATATGTTTGTAGTACTATTATTTTTCCGAGTTCCCATTCCAATTCAAAATCGTAACACAGCTTTTAGAGTATGTTCCGGCATGATCCACCACATAACCAAAGAATCCCTAAAATGTTCACAGTAAATATTCCAATCATTTAATTAATGCACATTGCTATTATTAACCCAGTATTTGGCGTAATATACACTATGTAAGGCAGTTCTAGTTAATACTGAGCTCTAATAATACGGGATAAATGAGTGTATACATACTAATTTAAATGACACAATCGCGTGTGCTATTCATTATTCAAAATTCCTAGATAATTACATAATTCCAATAATTTGTGCGTTTCCTTTAACTTTCGTTTGAACTGAATTGTGATTTCCAGGGATATATATAATCACCCGCTATATCGGTGTATGAGATCAGTGTAGTTATATTATGGTAAAGTAATATGTTTCTGCGATGTTAAATTTCCAGTATGTGAGAATTTGCGATTTTTAAACTTCAGAGATATCTATATTCTGCGTTTCATTTCTGTTGTTTATGTATAAGGGCATTGGTTTTCTTGAACGTATTGACACCTTAAATATCGCTCAAGGTTATCTTCCGCGAAGATTTCTGCTTTAATGTAGATGAGGAATAGATTTCCCGATTATCAAAAACACGCAGTTAAAATGCCATTGCATTTATGAATTTTGCAACTGTATGAGGCTATAGAATGTTATAACGTAATTCAATTATGCATTGTACCGAGCTTTGAATTTTAACCCCGCACATATCTGTACATTTTGCAATTAAAACGTTTACTAGAATATTGGCTGATGAGAAAAATTATTTCCCATGAAAAGTAATGAAATATAATTTAATGTGAAAAACCTATAGCTAAAACGCATTGTTCATGTACGATTAAGGGTTATGAGTTATATGTTGCAAATTATTAACGTATTTACTACAATATGTGTAGAACCTGTACGTTTGTTTTGTTTTATAGTAGAAATTAGCAGTACATTTTTGTTTCTATTGTGGCAAAGCTTCCACGTGAAGGTCTAAGCAGGCATGGACTTCCACAAATATGAGTAAAGCTAATAAGTTTCTATCGTGTACTTCGTGTGTTTGGTTTCTTGTAGACGACTAAGTGTAGTTAGTTGTTTATTATAGTCAGTATGGTTCGGACGCTGATACTAGTCTTATTTAACGAATACAAACGACCGAATACCATGAACGCGTTATACATAGCCTAGTGGTAGAAATCCAGATTCGATCCAAGTTTGCGCGTAATACCAAAGACTAAATATAAATGATATGAATATTTCCACTGCTAGACATTCAGTATATAAAGGTATCTCACTTTACTTCTAACTTATTGTCGTGGCGATGAACAATATTAGGAATGCGTTGTCGCAAGAATGAAACATACACGTTTGAAACTATATTTTAAAATCGACTTAAATAATAGTATAGTATGAATTTATACATGGAGGGCAACACAATTGCTCTCTAGACAAGAAATGTCGTCTTATGTGATTTAAATTAAAACGTTTCGTCAAGATTTAAGTTCTCAAATATTACCCCGAATACAAATGAATTCGTATTCGCAACCATCAAGTCAGACAGTGGGCTCAATTTGTGTAAAAATCGTTTTTTTGCCCTCCGAGCCACGTTGTCTCGTGGTTGTAGTTTCGACTGATAATATTTTACATAGGGCTATTGGTCATGAATGAACTTGTATCTGCTCCAATCCTCTCAGAAATCACGATATGAAGTGTGAAGATACGGACCGTGTTAGATAAGTAGCTTAATTTTAAATTTGTATTACACATTGTGTTCTATTGCGAAGTTCGCAGTATATGGTATATCGTATACAGAGAGAAAATATTATGTAAATGTACGTGCTTTTGAATAAGAACATTTCTGTGCTGTTCTATTTGAGATAGTTTTATCGATGTGAAGTGAGTAAAATGGCAATATCATACCAAAAAACATAAGAAGATGTAATGCAGGCAACTTAAATGAAATTGGCGATTCTCTCATGTTTCTGCCTCTAGAGAATATTTATTATAATGTAGTATTATGAATGATGCAGAACATCTAAGGTTGAGAAATCTTATGAAAGACAATCTTATAAAAATATCAACAACTTGTTCAAGCCACCTAGCTAAAACTTACTTTTATTGTTGACTTCAACTGAACAATCATTTTAGTATAATCAGTTATTCAAGACTATGTACATTAACTACAACAATCTAGTATATTCTCTACTTGTGCGGAAATTGAATACTTGCAAAGTGTTTATGTGGTCTTTAAGACCATAACAGTGAACACATTCTTTAGCTCAGTCATTTCAATTTACACTCGAAAAAATCATTTGGTCGGATTCGTCACGTCTGTAATGAAAGATCGTTTCATTTATTGCTACGACCGATGTAGACTTGTATAGTACCAATTATGTCGTTAGATGAAGCTTTACCATTGTGTCGAATAATGATAAATTGGTCTCAGTAGGTTAGTTGTTAGCGCGATTGCCGACCCGGGCTTGAATCCAGTTAAAAGCAGTCATATACCTGCAATATGTGACGTGTCAACAGAATGCTGATAGGCAAATGAAGGCTTTCTCGGAATTTTTTTAAACAAAAGTTAAAATTATCTTTCATGAAAAAATGACATAATTCCAGCTTTGAATGTTGGTCTCCTTATAACAGATTTATGTAAAAAATATGAGACAATCGGACAGTGAAGGCAGCACTCAACTTAACCAGTCGAGCACAGAAATTAGTTATCTCATAACACAACCACCCGGAGCAATGCACACAGAAAACTGCATTTGTCAACGAAACTTCTTGTTAATATCGTTTTTTATAGACAATTCATAGGTCACATAATTATACTCTAATGCACCGTATGTCTTCTCCGTTGATAAATGAACAATGTCTAAAGTTTTATTTAAAATCTGATTTTCTGACATAAACTAAATAAAAGCATATTTCACAATACCGTTGGGTACTAGATACGCGTGGTAAATCATTTGAAAGAATCTCTCCTTATTAATCAACTGTCTTTAGATATTTGTCGGCTTATTATGTTTAACATTAACCGGAATATTTTCGTTATTCCCTATGGGTGTAAGCGGTGTGTTATGTTATCGAGTTGGTTTACATTTTTGTGTCAATGCGATGTTCTGTCTGCCTAATTTAAATCGTAAAACAGCTCTGTTATCATCACGTGTTTGATTGTATCATATTAATGTTGCATTGGTGGGTCTTACATACGTACCTTATATGTACATGTATATTGGTTATAGTTATATTACAGCGTATTCTTTACTCAAACTTCACAGCATTGGATAAGTATCAGACAAATGGAAAAAAACTGTATGAGAAAATCGGACAGGCAAAGCAGCACTCAATGTAACCAGCCGAGAACAGAAAAAAGTTACAACATAACAAAACTACACGGAGCAACACACACACATAGCCCAACGAAATAAGATTAAAATTCCATACTTGTACCCGTTGCAAAAGAGCAGAAAAAGGAAATAACAAAAAAACGGTGGTCCAAGGAGCCAAATGAACGCAGCTAAGATCCAATCTAATTCCCCAAGTCACCGCTGACCTTGCTTCACAAAGATATGACAAAACGGTGACCATAAGCTACAAATCTAGTGACACTGTATTTATTTAAAGTGGTATCCCAACCATTTTGTTTTTTGATACCCCTCCTTCTGCGGATTTTGCTCGACAGTTCAAGACATGGGTAGCTTATGTTTAATTACACAAAGAACTATTTCGTCGACCATGAGTTAATGTTCGCAAGTTTTGTATTTTTAATGGGAACATATTTGGAGCTTTGCCTACACAATGTGTTAAGTCAAAAAATCAAAAGGAATATTTATTGCAATCATGTTCCTGAATATATTTCCAGGTGAGTACGCTACATCCACTCAAAACAAACAAATATTCTCAATGATAACAAAATAATTAAATGAGTGTAGTAAAGTAAGGTATGCCATGTAATCGGTAAACGTAATTAGCGAGTTCTGTGTACCTTTATTTTTTATATTTTGTTTCATTATAGTTTAGTCTTAGAATGTATAGTAAAACGAATATATTTGTGTACATCAAAGTTCGTGGATTTGGTACTGCGAAACTATGGTTTTATTACACAGTGGTTTATAAAACATGGCATTGAGTTGAGATTTGGAGTAATTGCAGTATGTTAAATCGTGATCGAGTTCACATACGAATTCTAACAACACGTACTACGTGTCTTCATCGGAAGATTATGATTTTACAGTAGGTCGATTAATTTTCTGAAGTTAATTACGGCGTACTTTAAACATGTCTTAGTTAATATGAAACAGCTTCATTGACAGTAAACATATGTTTTCAAATGTTGTTATCATGCAGAAAATCCAGTGCAACTGTCACTGTTGATTTAAAATCATTAAAATAAAGCGAGTATCTATCTATATTTATTAAGTGGTCTGTGCTTTGAGCTGAGCATATCGGACGTCATCACCAATTCATTCATACTCATGGGATGTTTTCATGAAGACCTTGGTGATTGGTGATTGAGTAGCACGTGTTATCAAAAAATACCACCAATTCATAAGATAAGGTAAGGCTAAATCAGAAATTATCGGTACTCTAGTTTAAGTGCTACATGTTCTTAGTTCCAAAACTGCTGTAACTTCTTTAGATATTTTTGAAAATCCAACCCCATGGCTGTGCTTAGTATATAATCAGCAATTGCATAGGGTTGATGATTCGTAAGTTCAAACATTTGAAGGCAACGCTTAGAAGGGTTCCCGGCATCGAATCATCTTACACTAATGAAAGGGAACATAGACATTTAATTCAGTCTGGTTCGCCCTTAGATATACAGTGCGCTAATTTGGATTGGATATGATATCGGTATGACACACTAAATCAAGGAAATTTGTCCACCTGGTATGACACTGATTATACAGTATTATTGTCGAAGCAGAAACAGCTTTATTGCTACTTGTAAACAGTTTCTTCTTTGTTACAAATAATAACTATCTGTATGCATTGGACACATATGTTAATCTTAAAGTAATGACACTTTAATTAATATCAAGAGGACCATACACCAAAGACGAATAATAATTGTACCGCCATTTCAAAATTTGAAGTTAAAAATGTCAATTCTTCTTTTCTTCATATTATTATGAACATTAGAAGCGATGTGAACCAATGACATACATTCGTTGACAATGGTAAGTTTACCTTTTTATCATGCGTTTCTTAATTTTTATACAGTAAAGTAAAATCTTCCACCCATCATATGCCACAGACAAATTGCCACATTATTTCAATATGTGTTTGGATTAACTACATAAAACTGATATAATGATAATTAAAGTTCGATAGAATGTCAGTACACACTTGTATACGTGATGAAAATTATTCACAAAGTGATATTTCGTTCTGTTTCCATTTTTTTGACTGAATGGAAACACTGAATGCATTATGTATGTTATGTGTTAAGCATGTTCCAATACAACGAAGACATCGGTTTTAATAGGCCAATCTTAATATTGTATTGAACCGGGTTCATAAATGAGTAACTAACCAAATGAAATAATGTCCGAATACATGACACATAGTCCAACCCTTTGATTTGATTTCATAGCATTGGTTTATAACATCAATTCTCAGACGGAATTCTCAGAAAAAATCTGTATAAGCATTAAGGCAATTGCATACACTGGCTATTGATAAAGGAGAACACAACATACATTGTGCATGGTAACGTGTAGATAATTGAGTATTGCACAACAACATGTGTTGTTTTATTACAGATCTAAAGTCATTTCTGGACTGTAAATCAGCAATCTTATTGTGTATGCCAGTTAACATAACTAGTGCCTCATTGTTATCATGCAAAAATATATGAGGAAATCGGACAGGAAATACAGCATTCAACTTAACCAGTCTAGCACAGAAAACAGTAACTACACGGAGCAATGCACACACATAACCCAAAGAAATAATTCAAAGGCCAAGTCCCGGTTGTAATAACAAAACAAAAACGGTGATCCCATGTGACCCAATGCAACGCAGCTAAGACACACCCTAGTTCAAATCTAGCATGCTCCTTCATTAGCAGCTCCAGAATAGTGTCAATACACCAGTGCAAATAAATTGTACATTCACTGCATTCTTGGCATTATTTCAGTGCCAGTTTGCTTACGCAAACGCCCTAAACAGTGTTAATAAGAAATTATTGTTTTACTGAGATAACTAATCATTATAATTGGGTTTTCTAAATTGAATGAACTCTAATTCAGAAATTACTCCCCATTGTACGTTTCTTTTCACATCGAATGATCTTAATACAAAATGAATTTGCAAACTTTCGTCTTTAAACAATTGGTACACATAGAACGAACCCCATTCAAGTAAATAATAATTAGTGTTTTTGCGTAATAAATTTGCAGGAAAAAAGACATTGGTATGAAATTGGGTTGAACTTTGCATTTCCCCCGCTATTTATTGTACTAATCTAAGTTGTGTATGAACAAAAAAACGAGTTAGATATAATACATCAAAATTAAAACGCTATCACGCCAACATTGCTTTTTACACTCAACATAACAATCACATTTACGAAGACGCTTAGCAAAAACGGTATATCAACATTAAAGAACTATTGACTCCTTTACCACTTCTTTCATCTTTGTATTGCACACATGCCTAATCACGCGAAGTTCCTTCAGCAACCATTCAATTGTATTCCCGGATGGTACTTGGATTGACTTCTTTTTCTAGGCTGAAATAATTATATAGTAATCATACAAAATCACACATTCAATCGTTCTGTGTGGAAATATTTCAGAACACATAACCAAAGAACTAGATGTCTTTTCTTCAAATTTTATAGATCTTCTTTTGGTCTTTTGAAACATGCCTATCTGAATATATTTCGTTTCAATGCATGTAACCAATTTTTGTGGACACCTTGGCTAAAATGTCGATTAATTGAGTCATTGAAATGAAACATGCAACTGAGCACGTTCCCCAATTCTTCAAAAAAGTATACAGTATCTACAATTGTGTCGTCTTATTATGCGACCTTTGAGTGATACCATCAGCAATATTTTACCACAAAGGTTGCAATTTCAGATGCTCAGTCACTGTGATAACAAAATAAAGAATTAAATACTACAATTTGCTTTCATGTAATGTTTTATAGATTGTGTACGTATTAACGTATATATTTGTAGTACTATTATTTGAGTTCATATTCCAATACAAAATCGTAACACAGTTTTCAGAGTATGTTCCGGCGTATTTTGATCCCCCACATATCTAAAGAATCCTTAAAATGTTCACAGTAGATAGTCTAATCATTTTGTTAATGCACACTGTTTTTATTAACCTAGTTTTTAGTGCAATGTACACTATGTAAGTCAGTTCTAGTTAATACAGAGCTTTAATAATACTAGATAAATGAGTGTATACTAATTTAAATGACACAATCGCGTGTGCTATTCATTATTCAAAATTTCTCGATAATTACATAATTCCGATAATTTGTTGTGTTTTCTCTGACTATCGTTTTATCAGCATTGTGTGTTGGGGATAAATATAATCACCCTATATCAGTCTGTGAAATCAGTGTAGTTACAAGATGTAAAGTAATATATTTCTGCGACGTAAAATTTCGAGTATATGAGAAGTAATTTGCCATGTTTTACCTTCAAAAATATATGTATTCTGCATTTTACTACTGTTGTAAATGTTGAAGGGCATTGGTTTTCTTGAACGTATTGACATCATCCATACCCCTCCAGTTTATCTCCCTCGAATATGTCTGCTTTTACTGTAGATGAGGAATAGATTTCCCGAATATCAAATCCGTAAAATTAAAACGTCATTGAAATCATGAATTTTGCAACTGCATGAGAATATAAAACTGTTCAGCATTTACTGTTAACTAAATTAAATCGTGCATTGTACCATGGTTGGAATTTTAATCCCGCACATAATTATATGTACATTTTACAATTAAAAATTTTACTTGAATATCGGTGGATGAGAAAACATGCTTGCATTGAAAAGGTACTGAAATTGACAATTCAAATTTGCAAAACTGAAATCCTATAACTATTCATGTGTGATTAAGGTTTATGTGTTTTATGTTTCAAATTATCACCGTATGAACTGCAATAGGAGTAGAACATACCAGAAAGTTTTTTTGTTTCATAGTAGAAAGAAGCAGTACATTTTTGTTTCTATTGTGGCAGAGCTTCTACGTGTACTTGTATCATGAATTGTTCAGGGTGGTCGACCATTTCATCTTTCCACGAGAGGTTCGTGTGAGGAATCTTGTTTTATGAACATAGACGTGTTTATATATATTAATCTTGATATCGAGATGTTCACACTGAAAACATTAATATGATGTGTTATATGGGTCATAGACAAAATTATGACCCTTTCATATGAGAGAGGAACATATCGCAGACTCGCGTCTCGTGAATTCTCCTAAAATAAGCAACATCGCCAAATTTCTCTTTTAGAATTAGAAGCGCTGCTTGGATAGACAGCTTCCCTTGTACACGGAGGCATTCTTACATTACAGCAATGTATGTGATATAAACGTCAGAAGGCACCATACTTTCTGTTTATAAATAATGCTTCATATTGCACATTTAGCTCTAAATATTCGATGACTTGTAGCAGTCTATTTTCTTGACGCAGTTGACAATTTTGTAAACAGATGCACCAGTAAGTCGTCAACTTTACTAATTTAATTTCGCTTCATTCATCCATGGTGCAAGCTTTCTAAGAATAACGGTATTACCGCTGGTACCGATACTATCTCGTTTTCAATTGATGGCTATGTGAATACCATTGTGTAGGGTATCTATCCACTCATATGATCTTTCCCGTGTTTGAAACCACTGCCTGACCTCTGTCTAAGTAGTGGGGATCGAGTGTTTGGATAACGGAAGAAATTAGTGTTTATATACCAGCGTATGCAATGCCTGTGAAAGTTTTATATCAATTATAGTATCAACCGAAAATATATTGCAGGATGTTGCTACTTATATAAAAGCCTTACTAAATTGGTGCGTAGGACTATGAATGTCTGCGTCCTAAAACACACTATGGTAAAACGCATTAACTATATCATCTTTAAACGAACGAGCCTGGAACCAAGCTATAATTAATAAGTCTAACTTTGGGATTAACAGCAAATGTTTTATAAATTATCGGGTAAAGGTTGCTAATTAAGTGAATAAATGGTGCCAGGTTCAATTGCTTCACGATCTTAAGTATTTATAATGCGTGGTAGTCATGCTAGTGTTTCCTTGTTTTGACATTTATCCCACCAATCATCAAAGATAAACCAGACAGGCCGCCTAAACACACTGTAATATAGTTAGGAAATAATGTTTTCCTCATCGGTATTCTAAACAATAACAAAGTTGCAGTAGCAAATGCTTGGCAAATTTCGTTGTTTATTATTTTTGAGAGATTTCTGGTAATCACAATTAAAATAAACTAATTTAATTATGAAACAAATTCAGGTCTATTTATTAGTTTTTATCTGCAAGATATACATTTAAGATGAAGTTTGAAATAACATTAATATGACTTCACTAGCTTTATAAAAGCACGGTTATTGTAATCAACTGACAGATTCAAAACTTGACGTGTCGTTTAAAGAATAATTGATGGACGCAGGCCATGTTAACAATAATTGTATTACTTGGTGGCATGTTGGAGCCGCAGAAATCAAACATCGTATCGCAAAGTACATATTTTTTTGTATAGTTTTTATCGTTTGTTATGATCTTCTTCATAAATTTTGATAGCGGTGCTAAGTTAAAAAAAGTTCAGGTAGTGAGATGAGCGTTGTTTGCGCGACAGGAAATGGTTTGGTCGCAAATGCGGACTTACTTACATGTCTAACAATGAGACTCGCACATAATAATGCAGTATCATGAATGCTTTGAAGCTTAACAAATTGTTCATTGAGATCACCTATTGCTTGCAATTTCAAGCTTAGTAAAACTTTATTTACAGCTAATCTGGTCACGTTTTTATGACGGACAATATTCTTTTGAAGAAAACAGAGTCAACGTATGACTTTAATATTCAAGTGTAACCCAATTGTCAATACCAACTTGAAGGTTATATCCCACTTTTTGTGAACAAATACCGCGAGATTGTGTATGATATAAACCTTAGTTTATATTTTTTCATAAAGGCAACCAGTACCCCGTTCAATACTCGTAGTAATGGAAATATGTAAGTCTTTATTAAAATCTTATCAATGCCATTTGAGTTCTATCCATTATAGCTGCCTCGCAAATAACTAGTTTGAGACAGATATGGTTATTCAGATTTTGTAAATGATGTGATATCATATTCGATCTGCAGAATATCATTTTAATGTACGCAGATCATATTCCATATAGTCAATGCATGGGTTGTTACGATGCTAAATAACAAATATCGCATAAATAGTAAATATATTCCCGGAATGAATTGTGATCAAGTCGTATAATCATGTCATTATTTATGCCATCAAACTGCAACAAAACCCTCGCAAAAACAATCAACAACAATGAAACGCAGAAAATGGTACTTAAAGGGTACACATTGCGCATAATTAAAAAAAACTGATTCTCAATAGCAAAGTCGCGAAATCAAACATCGCGAAAATTACTTTGCAGAATCATACAACATTGACCGCGGATGATTATATGTGTCTCTGGAAACCACGTTGCTGATAAAACGATAGTCAGAGCAAACACAATATTTTCGGAATTATGTAATTCTCGAGGAATTTAAAAAAAATGACAAGCACGCAAGTAAACGCCCATTCATCGTTTATAGTCATTTTCTCTTTCACCGAATGGTTTTCTTGACCTGCCGTACCCGTAAATCAAACACGGAACGCCATGTACATTGTTAGATTACCAAGACTCGACAATGAACTATAGAATCTTTCTTCAATTTATTTCTTGATGGTATTAGTACAAATATTATCTAAATGTATGTAACATGTATGGTATAAATACGCTATTGCACATGCACATAATATTACATTTTGTAAATGAACATTAAATCTAACTTGTTATTACTCTCCTGAAACCGGAAACCGGTTGATTCTTCATACAATGTTTAATGAGCAAACATTTATATCCATAAGTTTCATTTGACACAACTAACACGGAGTCAATAGAATGTTTACTTTATGTTCCTGTTCCAATACCAGATATTTCAAAGTGTCACTCTCCAACTGCCACCGTTAGACAGAAAAACAACACAATCGGAGAGAATTGTATCAATCATAACCGTTACGTCTATTTCGTGTTTCGTAAATAATTGAATATTCGACCGTGTTTATTTCATTAGCAACTAGAATCGGTGTTTTTGTATTGCATTCTACTCTGATTGCTTGTTTGTTGTTATTTTTTGTGTGTGATATTATGTGTATGTTTCACAAATCACTTTGGCATATTGATAGGGGTTTTTGTACATGGTTGTTTGATGTATTTTACGTTCAATCCATAGTGAATTTGTATCCTTAACATCATAGTTAAATGCTTTAAATCATAAATAGAAATCACAGTGGTTTGATACCAATTTGCCAAAATTTTAACTCGAATATAACACAAACTGGACCATGTGTTGTTCCTTTGAAAATGATGTGGTATCATATTTGTCCAAAACAATATCATGCAAATGAACGCAGATACTATTCCATGTGGTCAATACATGGGTGGTTGCAAATCTAAATAACAAATACAGCATAAATAATAAATTCATTTCCGGAATGAATTGTGATCATATCGTATAATCATGCCATTATTTTCTGTGTTCTCATCAATATAAAAATCGTGTATCAACAACCAAACGGAAGTGATGCCGATCTAATGTGAGTTATTTCACTGAGGTTTAGGCAAATTTCTGAACTTTATTCTGTCAAGTGACTGACAGTTAGCATAAAATAATTTTTTCTTGAATAGACTATCAACCAGGTCTAATCTTCATTAAGAAATCACATGTGTTATATGCCAAAAAGTTATCTGTTAAGCAGACATACGCAGATATGCATTGATGTATCCCCTAAATCAGTGTTTTAAGGTTCCAATTTACTAATATACGAGGGTCATTCAATATATATTGCGAACTACCTATTATCTCCGAAACACATCAGTATGATTCATTGAACTTTCGCTTGCTGAAGAATAATGGCATTTTCGGTTTGGTCAGAAACAAATAAGGTCCTTAACATCGATGAAGTCATCAGTGCGTGCATTTCTTCGACCTCACTTAACGCAGCGTGGACGCGGTAACGTCACAAGAAAAACACAGTTTTCAAGATAATCGAGCGCCGCCGAAACATAAGTGATTCGATTTTTTCTTGCCTCGTCAGAGACTGGTGTGAGATGTTCACATTTATATTACAAAGGGACAAGGCAATTTAATGAAAATAAGACCTGCAAACTTTTAATTGATTAATAACACAATGAAGGGAAGAATATCGACTAAACAGAGCCACGCATGCTTTTTACAGAAACAACGACATATTGTTTCTTAAACAGATACACTCTTCTTTACGTGCGAAGAAATAGTCCTGTAATCGAAGAGTAGTTTGCACTCTTTTCATCTAAATTTGTCTAACTGATTAAAATTGACCAGGGCTTGCTCGGAAGAAGCCCCATCTTTTGACGTCAGAACAGAGAACATAGCGCTTCATTGTGGACAAACAAAACATTACATCCATGCTTTGATCAACAGATCAGACGTAGATACGTCCTTATCAACATGAAACGAGACAACAATTACCTAGAAAATCGACTTGTTGAATTACATAGGAATTGATACATAGAAATAGGCAGAGGCCAATTTGCTAGAGAAGTGTATATGCGAAGTTGCCTTGCAACAAGAAGATAAGGCCTGTTGGAATGATCGAAGTCGGTCATTGATCCCACAAAAGGTTACTTTAGATGATTATGTCTGTGTTTTAATGACTAATAGTATATGTAAACAAATATTCGTTAGTTCGCATTATATAGTGAATGACCCTCGTACCTGTAATTCGTATGTAACATATAAGCAGCCATTTGTATGTAACATAAACATGTACTAAGCAGTCCTCCGTGTTAAACAGACATATGTTGCGATAGAAACTCCATGGCTAGCTGCTTGAGACTAGTGAGATAGTATTCCATTAGATTTAATTGGTTTCTACTAGTGTCATTTACATACACCCATGGACAAGCAGACCTTCCCTTGGCTCATTTTCAGTATTGTGGTTTTTTTTCGCATACCATGTAACAGACCCAGGGAATGCCTTAGTGACTATTTCAAATTGTTTCAAAATTCATTAACCAGAGTGAATAATGAACTCGTAAGATCTCAAGGGTTTAGAAGCCACAACATCTGTGCGACTGTCATGCACACGGCTATCCAAGAATTACTGTCAGCATACATTGTTTTTTTCAACCATATGTGAACAGACATGTACTTTTCAAGGGAAGATTATTGCGTTGAAAGTATCAATTCCCTCGAGCAAATTGCGCTGTATCGATGCTTGAGATCAGTGTTTATATTTTAAAATTGTCTTCTTGATACGCCATGCTGGTAAAAACATGCAACCTTTATTATAAATATAGACCAGATATTAGCTATATGTCAATCGAACACTTTTTCCGCACCGTAAGTGTAACAGACTAGTTGGTTACTTGAAAAAAATATTGATTGAATCCATAGACTCGCCAGTAATAAGTGATTTTCCAAGACCATGGACGTCACAACTACGAGAAAATATACGTCACTTACCAGGGCTATCATTGGCTAGGGTAAATCAGTTGGTATGAAAAGTTCAAACCAAGTATACAATTAAACGTCGGCCTGCTCGTTTGTTTAATTAATTTATTTAATTATATCACCGTAATTTGTACTTGTGGTCTGTGCTTTTAATATTTCCTGTATGTTCATTTTTGTTCCTTAAAATGTTCTTCTGTTTCTTTTGGTAGTCGGAGACTATTCATGTACGTTTGTAAATTATACAATTGATGCAGCTTCGGTAATCAAGTAACTTGCATTATAATTACGTATATTCGTTTATTCAATTTTGCATATAAATCATATATAAAGTATAACCTTTTAAAAACATTGCATATTATACGCTGATGAAAAGAGTTTACAACTTGATTTCAAATTAAATGAATGCAGATGTAGATTAAGGACTTACGGATGTATTTACTGGGTAGTCTCCTAAGTAGAAAATAAGGCTGTTGATGCGTTAAACAATTAATATATGAGCACACAAATAACCACTACTTTTGAACTAAATGTCAAACACACTCTGTAGAAATCAACCCCACAATTCATGATACGGCTATTAAGCGAATGACTGTTGTGCTGTCAATCTTAGCTAACCATATATCTTACGCATTACTCCGATGGTGTTGCACAAATGTATGTTCTGTCTTATAGCGGCAAATGGCCATGACACTTTCAAATATCAGGTATTGGAACTAGAGAACTAGTAAACTGTCTATTGACTCGGTCGTGTCAAGAGGCTTGGTGTAAATTATGATACTAGGATGCGATTATCACACATTGTATAGAACAACAAGTGATTCAAATAATTTCCGTCTAGGGGAGATAATAAAAGTAATAAGATAAATTTATGATATATAATTGGTACATGTAATGAAGTCATAATTGTACGTAAGAACATATTCTAGTAAAGATCTCGATAATTAGACTTCTTGAAAATATATGTAAAACGCAATGCCAATTACTTGATCGTTATTATTGCCTTATTAAACGGAAACAATATCACATTGTAACCAGTGTTTGATTCCAAGGCACGACATGTCATACATACCCTTCCTGGAAAACATTCTCCAAATATGGAGTTACTCGTTCCTATTAAAACCTAATAAACATTTACTTTATTTTACGTTTGAAGTCAGTACCATGAGATGTCTAATGCATTTAATGTTCCAATCCGAGACTTGGTTGAAATGTGTCAGATATGTATTGACCCTAGTAGTTAAACAGTTAATATTTGACATTGACTTAAGCCTTTATATCTACAAACGACAGAACGTGCAACCTACAAACTTACAAATGATTTATTATGTTATAGGGTACATGTAATTTAATAGTTACTTTGTATTTTAGTATCAGTACGTTCTTTCGGCAATAGACACATTATGACAGTCCTAGTTTAAACTAGATATAAGATTAATGGATGTATACTTGTTCAAATGATACAACCACATCTTCAAACGGCACGGATTTTAAATAATTCCGGTAATATTTGAGTTTGCTCCGACTATCACTTTTTTATCAACGTAATTCCCAGGAAATATCATAGTCATGTGCTATGTATCGCTATATCTTTGGAGTTATTTTGATTTTTGCGATTTAACATTCATAACTAGGTTTTATAAATATGTTCTTCGTTGACAGTTCTTATGCTCACGAGCATGAATTTAGCAAACATAATTATGTAGCGTATATCTCAAAATTTGATTTAACAGCTGATTAATAAATTTAACGAATGTTCAATCCGTGAAATTAAAATAGTTTAGAACACGTATAATTCTTACTGCATGAAAAGCAGTAGCATCAGTACGTTTGTACGTACTTTAACAAAATTTTATGCATTGTGTCGTGGCTGGAATTTTAGTCACACACGGGTGTATACATTTTACAATTGACGAGTTAACTTGAATATCGGTCAGTGTGAAGTTTTGCAAACGTGCTATAATAAGTATTGATATCGACAATTTTAATGTGAAAAACCGCAATCGCATAACTATCATAATTCTTCAAAGGGCGTTTCTTTTGGGGAAGAAATTAGTCCAAGTGATTTGTTTCTATTTTGTCGTTGCTTCGTTTTCGACAACATTTTCAGGGTGGTCGACTACTTCATATTTCCCTGATACATTGGTATGAAGTATCTTTCTTTATGAACATAGAGGTGTCTAAACATATTAATCCTGGTATCTTGATGTATACGCTGAAAACATAATATGATGTGTTCTATATGGGTCATAGACAAACTCATGACCCTTTATCATATAAAGACGAACTTATAGCAGACTCGTGTTTCAGCTAATTTGGTTAGAATTAAAATCCACATCGATTTTCTCTTGGATAATACGAAGTGCTGCTTGATTGGACAGCAATAGAGCAACAACACATCTAAACAGAATATTGATAGGAAAAATGTGTGTGATGTAAACGTCAAACGGAACCATACTGTCTGTTTTCGCATAGCTAATATCGCTAAATTTTCGATAACTTATAGCAGTATATTTTATTGACGCCTCTTACTATTTTGAACACGTAATATTCTTCAATGAATCGACATGCAAATCCATCTTTCTCAAATTAGGTTCGATGAGTCCTATCTCTGTGTTTTTACGTTTCTAAGTATAGAATAATAACAGCTGTTATGGGTGCTATCCTTTTTAATCCAGTACTGTCGAGTGGGAGAAATACCTTAATTGCTAATCGAACACTTAATGTATGACACCATCACCTACCTATTCTAGATACCGAGCTATATTTGCTGTCGCAAAACGCATGAAAAAGATTCTCAAATGACCAGTGTCAAATCATACACACTTGTAATACATCAGTAATTGGCTGAAATCTAGATATCGACACAGCTGTCTGTCGAAATTGGTAGTATCACTTAGATGTTAGTTGAAGTTGATTAAACATCAAACCAGAAAATCCGTGTTTTTAATCTTTGTTTGCTCTTATTATTATGTCGGCCTTAGTGGCATTTACTGAATCCTGCTTATTCAATATTTACATTGCCTACAGGAGGAAATCTATATTCTTGAGTTCTGTATTTTATTCTATTCTTCTATAATTTGTATGCAATTAATAGCATTAAAACCCAATGGCATACAGCTTTTGCGTTATACTGTATTTGTATCATCAAATAGCATTAACAGGCCTTACATTCAGTGTGTCCATTATACGAACAGTATCCAGGCAATTGTTGCTGAAACTGGTCTGGTCATTCCTGGAAACGTCTAGTATGCAATGTGCTCTAGTCAGATATGTCGAGGCCTGATCTTACAAGCAAACTCCTGTGCCTGGTGTTGTAAGTTTGTGGTACACCACCGGGGGCGATCCTCGTTTGGTGTGCCGTGTATTACTTATGCAGAGTTTACATGTAGCGAACTAATGATTGACACTACCGGTAGATCGGGTGTTCAACCAAGTGTATTTAGATCCCTTTGTGGTATATGCCTTTATATTATTATTTCTAATTTGACCTTACACTGGAAATATTGAAATAATGAAATAATGCTGCCTTATTAATTTTTCTACAATGTATATATTGATGAGACATTTAAGTATCATTACCAATTTTCGTGCTTTATTGCGATCATTTGGTGCCTAAGTCACCTTTGATAATTAAATGTAGATCACCTAATGTCATAGATTTCGATACCAGAAGTCAATTCCGTCAGAGATTAAATGTTTAAATACAATAAACAAAACTTGACTGGACTTAACCATACACGTAAACGGATGTTTGCAATTTAACATGCAAAATTGCATGTTTTTTTATGATAGTGGGGTATTTTACTGGGGTTTTATTCATTATAGTAATGTCCAATGCTAATAAGCGTATGGATAATTGTCGATTCGTGCTAACGATAAATACAAAAAAATGGCAGGAAATATATTTATACTTTTGTTAATTATTCCCTGATATAAATGGAAATTTTGATTATTATTTTATGATAATATCACCAAGGCCTGGGACCTAACGCCAAACAGGTATTATCACGCACGTGCAGTCAGGAAAACGCATTAAATGTTAACGTTCCGTTAAGTAATATAACTTATTGTCTATGGAATTGGAATACTTTATATGAGTTATCTCAGTCAGTAGAATACCGGATATGCATCAATTATTAAATGTACAATTGTGTGTGATTATGCTCTGTCCAACAAAAGAACAATATCATATCAGACAGGGAATGTAGTATTTAACAAAATCAGCATAGCACGAATTGCACAAAAGAAATATTACACATCTCAAATACGAACCACAATAACATGAAAGAAATGTGAAATAATTTATTATGGCCACGTTTTTAGTCAATCAGTTGTTTTTTACTTTTTTTGTTTTTTAACAAAATGCACATACAGTTAACCAGCAATTCGATGAGAACATATTGTATTGGCAGTTGAAGTATAATTTAAATATAAACTCATGCAGTTAAATTATTGCACTTGATAGAGCGCTGAATCAATATTCGATGTCTGCTTGCAACACATCATCTTCACCTATTGCGTTGGTTACCGTCATGCATGCTATTTTGACAGCTAAATGCAAAACAACATGTTTAAACGGCTTGGTAATTAATACAAAGACATTACGTAGGCCAACAGTCTCTTGTAAAATAACACATAATTAGTAATGGGTAAAAAAACTAAGTTTGTTGTCAGCATTTCTTGGAAACCCGATGACACGACTGGCATTTAAATGTTGTGCCTTCTAAGCCCTAGAGAGTCTGTCGAGTTCATTAATAATTCGAGGTAATGCATTTAAAAATATTTTGAAATCGCCCCTATGGCATAGAATGGGTCTGTTTTATTGTGTGTTAATAAAAACGACGACAATGGAAATGCCCCTAGGGAAGGTCTGGTTGTCCGTGGTTGAGTTTCAATGACACAAGTAGAAACCAATTAATCCTAATGTAATACATTTTACTGGTCTTACACAGTTCAGTCGTGAAGAATGTCACGCGACGTATGCTTGCTTTACACAGTAGGTAGTTTCTTAGATGTTCATTTGTTTAAAAAAACTATTTATAAATTGACATATAAACGAGTGCTCTCTTAACTTAGGTTGTTACGCATTAAAAATAATATATCTCTTTATATAAGTAAGTACTGGTTGATTCAAACTGTCTGCAACTTGGATCGGTTCAGGAATATGTGTTAACCTGAATGATATAGCTCACATCGGATCGGCATTACTTCGGTTCTGATGATGTAAACCTTTGTGGACCGCAAATAATCGGACATACACAAACAATAGGATCATAATTTGTATTAACTATTTATGCGATTGTTGTTATTCAGTCCGGTAACCACCCATACATTGACTTCATGAACTATTATCTGAGTTCATTTACATGATACTGTTATCTTTGTCGAATACGATATCACATCATTGTGAAAGAAAATATATGTCTATAATACAGACCCAAAACTTACAAAAACTCATACTCTTAATTTATTCTGATTCTTATTATAGTCAAACCTGACACATTTGTCTGCAACCTGTAATATGCCACTAAATTATTCGTGAATTGACTTATGCAGATTCGAATACATTGATAAAAAGTCCCACCGTCACATGTACATTCAAATTCTTCACGGCTTGGCGATACGGCAGACATCAAGCAATGCGTACTTAATACACACAGTAAGAAACCCAAACAGTTTCTGCTGAACTATGATAATGGTGAAAAATGTTGACGTCAAGAATGAGCGCCGTCAGAATGGTTTAGAACTGTGTAAGTAAAATCACACGACTTCAGGTTACACATATACATACCGGTAGTTATTGTTCAAATATCTCCTGTATTTAGTAGGTTACTGAATATGGCTGATGAGACATTGACTTTATCAGCACATATATGTTTGTCTGCACTCACAATATGCTGTTCCAAAATAATTTAACTTAGTACGAATCTAGGTACAACCATATAACAAACAAGCCGCATTTGACAATAGCTTTGGATAACATATAGACATGAAGTTTGTTGGGACAGTTTGAATAGATATAGAGGATCTATCACGAGTTGTCAATTGATAAGAAATCACAACGAGTGATAGATTCGTTTAATTAAATGACACTAAAAACGCAAAATACGCATTGATATATTGAGAAAAAAACAATATCTTATACTTCACGTGGTACGTATAACTTTATAGGGTATTTAATTGCCTGCGCGTAGCGCAGGCTATTGAAAATACCCAGACCGGTAATACGGGTGACATGCGTATTTTTGTTGAGTCTCAGCAGGTACAAATGCTTTCAAAAAAAGTTATTTCCGGTCAAAAATTTCAGGCAGTTTTCCGAGGTGAATGGTCCTTGGAATATAAAAAAAATAGTAAGCTGTAAACGGTTGAGCCTATCGTTCTCTTTCAATTAATTATTATTTTAAAAAAAATGTGTGATGAATAAAACAAACTATTTTTTAAAAAACAAAGGGAAGTAAGAAATACCTCTACTCCCCATGACCGTGGACCGTGTCACTAGCCAATTCATTGCAAGCGTTTGCGAGATTTCCAAACGCCCGTTGCACATGGAAGATGTTTTAAGAAACATCAAAAATAAAGGTGAAATTTTCATTTTAATAGCCGATTTATCATGATAGTACTCGATCTCCGAGGAAATTGGTCTTTAATAGACATTTTTACGTAGTTTTACAATGATATCAACACTCAGATCATACCAGATGCTTGAACGTAAGTAGACTACAATTCGTTCCAACAATTCTATATCTCAATGTATAGCTTGTCAACGCAATGTTTATGAGATTATTTTGTTACTGTCAGTGTATATAAGATTTATGTACCAGTTAGTTTCATCCACAGCACCCCAGCCCCGGAGGAAGGGCGCTCTGGAATTTTGAGTTGTCAAAAACAACAGCTCTTCTACGGCCAGCGGGGGCAGCTGATGGTAAATCTCCCGCATTTCCCCTGACATCTACCGGTAAATATTGTCTTTAGGCTATTAGTTTTCGCAGAATAAATCCTAATTTTCCCCTGCCTTGCAGGGGAAGCTGGATGGTTAAAACATGGCTGTTTCCCTGGCTATCTGCCATGGATCCCTGTGGTCGGGGGAACTGAGGATGCAACTGGCTGGTGCATTAATTATTTGTGGTGGACAAACTTGTGTACTAGGAGAGTCCATACGTTGTTGCTTATGTAATAACATCTTCGCTTTTCCAAGCGGATAAGGACGAAAGACAAAGATCGGAGGCTGTAAATTATCTATATTCGGAATATAAATAAACCATCTTAAAGTAGGCCTACAATACTACAATACAGTACAACAAGGTACGTCTTTGATTTTATTGAATTGGAATCAAATTATGACAATTTGATTGATTGACTTGTGTGCTGTATAAAGATTACAATTCACAATGATTGCATGCATTTGTTAACTCCCTTGGATAATGCATAGCAACTGGGGCCCGTGTCTATATCTACAAATATAGCCTAGCGGTTATCTAATATTTATTAAATACCCATATAGGCAATGCCTTAGTTCATATTACGTACTGACTTTACTAACCTGGATACAAGAAAAGTCATGTGATAAAAAATGTTAAGTCTCCCAACATTAATGAAGTTTCAATCTCTTCAGTAAAATGAATAGTTGTATTTTTCAAAACTGATTTTTGTCAATTGCTTTTGACTAAAATGTTAAACCATAGAAATAACCAGAATGTGAAAATCGGCACAGGTAGTTCGTCGGACATTTATTCATGAATTGATTAGGCTCTGAATTTTGTTTTCCGAAGCTAAATACTGCATGGAACACTATGTTGTTGATTTTCAGTCATACATATTTAAGGCGGTCACGAGTTTCCATTTTATCAGTGTGTCCTTATTTACGACAACATGCGTTTGATTTCTTTTAATGTAAAATTACGTTTTTTTACTGTACCGAATACTAGTACGAAACCTTATGCAGAATATAATAACAACGATAAAAACTGTGTTCATATTGATATAGTTCGCAAAGTTCGAATGCACATGGGCCATAATTGATGATTGTGTAGTTTTCGATACCAGGTTTGATTTCTGTCAACAAAACATGCCACCAAGTAATTTAATTATTGTAAACATGGCTTGTGTCCATCAATTATTCATTGAATAACCCGTCAAGTTTTGAATCTGTCAATTGCTTACAGTTACCTTGCTCGTATAGTGCGTGTGAAGTCATATTAATGTTGTTTACGACATCATCAAAAATGTATATCTTGCAGATAAAAAACTAATAAATAGACCTGAGTTTGTTTGATTATTGAATTAGTTTGTATAAATTGTGATTAACGAAAAATAAAGAAAGTGCAAAGTCCATTTAGTTCAAGTTTTTGAAAAAGATAGAATGTGTATAAATAAGGAGCTGATGACGGTCGATGCATGGTACCACGATACTGACCAGACTTATTTCTCTGCATGCCTAGATTTACAAAACACCAGGTAATAAAAAACACCATCACAACATTTAAATCAGGCTGGACGATATGTTTAGAAATGAATTACTAATGCAATTCTGCCATACAATAGAACATCAGGATTTCGTTAGGCCTCATCCGTCATAGCTGAAACCATGTTTCCTGACACCCAATTACTTACAAGCTAATACATGTAGTTCTTATCTAGTACTCCTTTAATTTGGTTTGTGCAGGATTTACCTTCGCGAGGGAGCTAAAATGAATCAATTCCAACGAATACTGAAGTAGTTACAGTTTTCGTGGGAGATTATCTTTACAATTACTTATAGCCAAAACCTCCCTGCTTTAAGCTGTGAAATATAACACTACAAACACGTATATTTCACCAGAAGACGTAATAAAATACAATGTGTCGTCTTATCACGAGACACAACCTGTACATAAAACATTGGATAACATGTTTTAAATATTCATGGTGGATTGACCAACCATTATTGGATCTACTACTAAAAACTTATTTGTGTTATTTGTCCGAATGCTTCAAACGAAGATTCCGTCTAATTGGCTAGACACAGTATAAGCTTTAGAAGGTTGTTATAGAAAGTTGTTACTTCAATGTAATCGATAAATATCCTCTCCAACTCCTATCGTGTCGTACAATTGTAATTCATATCAAGACTCCGCCACAATTAAGCTTCTTTACAGACGTATGAATAACGAACTTCCTTATTTCCATTGTAAACCTATTCCAAGAATAAACTATTTGACATATCGCCAAACATCTGTTTGAATATAGCAATTAAGAAATAAATGTTCTATATTTTGTCCCATCGCCTCTATTGATGTGTCAACTGCGATGATTTTATTTGGATTACCAGAATTATAAATTTTAAGCAATGTACCTAGCTTCACAACAGAAGTTCTGTTATTGTTTAGAATGCCGATGAGGAAATATTATTGCCTTACTAGATTACAATATGTTTAAGTGGCCTGTCTGAGGTATTTTGGATAATTGGTGGGATACATCTCAAAGCAACGGAACGACTCGTATGACTACCACACATGATAGATACTTAATATCATGAAGCAATTGAACCTGACACACTTTATGCACTTAATTACCAACCTCTACGCGATAATTTATTTAACATTTGTTGTAAATCCCACAGTAAGACTCATTGATCATAGCTTCGTTCCTCGCGCTTTTAAAGATGATACAGTGCAATTAATTTATTTTGTATTTCTTATGGTATTAATACACTCACCTGTGTTTCCGTGTTTCAAAACCGGATATGTTATATATATGGATGTATGCATTATTCGACCTTATTCACATAGCCAGAGATTACCAACATAATTATTCTGTTTACTCGTACCTGGGTTGATATTTTGTGTTAGGAAATTTGGATTTAAACTTGATTGATCAGTCCCTATGACTTAAATTCAATGCATAAGTGTAGGTGGAAAAGTTGTTGACTCGGCAGTATCTTTGTGACCTAAATATGGCGTTTGGACTTTACACCCAATATATAAATACCAACCCGTACAAATATTTACTCATTTACAACTATACACAAACGCTCCTCGACAGACATCAATAAAATTGTTTCTAATGCAGCATTCTAATTCAACATTGTTTTTACCCTTATAATACCGCAAATTATATATTCCCTTCGAAGAAACATCAGACCAAAATGTTATGAAGCGACTGTCAGTCTCCCTGCAAGTCTTCAAAGGGGAATGACGTACGCATCAAATTCACTAAAGCTCGTGGAATTGGTCAATATGAATATTGTTTACAACTTTTAACATTGCGGTAACTACCATTGGAATGTAAAAACCATATCACTATTATGTGAAAGATACAATATACAAATCCACTATTGTTTGAACATAAAAATCACAAAACAACGATTTACTTGTACAGCGACCCTTGCCATATGCCAAAGTGATTTGTGAAACAGACAAAAAGTATCACACAACACAACACGAAGCAATCAAAGTAGAATGAAGCACAAAATACCCATTCCTGTGGCTAATGAAATAAACACGGTCGACTGTTCAATTATTTGCCATACACGAAATAGACGTTATGTGTTATATTATTTGATCAGATGATGTTATTGTCATGCAGCTTGCGAATGACAAGTTTAGATATCTGGTATTTGAACAAAACAGTGAAGTAAACTGTCTATTGACTCTGTATAAGACGTGTCAAGATGCTTGGCCTACTTTCTGGTATGGAAGCAATCACTGCTTCCGGTTTCTTGAGTGAAAACACAAATATATAGTAAGATTCGGTGCAACTTGCGCTAGCAACCACGCGTAGTAAGCGACATTTTTCTTAAACTACCGGTTTCAACTACCCTCGATTATGTTTGTTTTATGTTTCTTTTGTATAAGTCGACTTTTGACTAACACGTCTAGCGCTTAATATTTAATCACAATAATTTGTTAATCAAATTTCATTAAGCTACCAAAAACGATTTGAGTTCATTTGCACTACTAGTAGTCGACATGTTGTTTTAAAATTACTTAATGTGTGATGTCCCTGTAATTATTTTGTAATTGGTTATTATACCAATAACAAAACTCAAGAATAGCTCAATTCTATGACCATTAAAACTTATGGAAAGCACATTAAATGGTTCATTGACTGTGTTCGAGTATTTAGTACCTGGTTATCAGGTCATCTGTGTTAGATTCCCTAGCGCAGCAGGTCATACAAACACGTCATTAGAACATCGACAACAATTTCGACTTTGCTCTCGTTTCCAAATACGGAGGGGGATTTACTAGTTCCTTGTTTAAGAGTAAGTTAATACAGATGACAACTGGTAAGAAATATCGACTCGATAAAGAACGTACGTATACGTATAGTTCACGCTTGATGTCAGTACCGTCTGAGGTTTAATTCATTTAATGTTTCTAGCTGACACTTGATTGAGATTTGTCTGGATTGTTATGTACCGTAAGACCAATGTGTTTAAAATTGTCACTGAATTACGCCTGTTTATCTGCAGCTTGGATACCTCGTGACCTTCTACCGTTCATTGACGTTATGAAATAAGGATGATGTAAGAGTGACGCTTGTTGCGTATAAACACTATAGATGTATCTTTGACTTCACTCGAAAAGTCATTATAGAATAAGGTTAGTTTACAATTGAATTTATAGATGTCTTGATACAGTAAGCCTCTGTAATTACTCTTACACCGTGATAGTGGTTTTGACACTCCATCACCCCTAACTGGACAGTATGTTGTTTCATCGAAAGTACTGTGTGTACATGAATATATGTCTTGATATGTACATGTATGCACCAGTGTAATAAACATCTTGTTGAAATTATTTCAATATTGGTGGCTGGAATAATCTACCATTAGAAAAATAGATTCGTTCGACGTATAAATTGCAAATATTAACTTGTACATCATTGTTTGTTTCAAAGTAGTAAATCTTACTATGCTACTTTGCATAATCTCTCCGTTGTTATAGCATATACATGTATTCCCCTAAAATATATCTAGCACGATAGTTTACCCGTCATTCTCCATTGTATATCATAATAATAGTTCTCAGACAAACAGTGTATATCTTTCTCGGGACAAAATCAATTCTTATTTCATCACAACTAACAACATATCGTGCCAAAAACGTCTCATTCTTATCTAATATGTCATTTATGTTGTATAACACAACACTTCGGTCGTACATTTTCTATTCAAGCCTACACAGCTCTATTCGAATTTGTTTTTCACTTTGCTTGATGATTAACTATAGATTAATGACGCTGCTCGCATGTCGACAATCAATCAACTGTTAACTTTTCGGGAAGGGGAAAGAAAGTACAAGTAAAATTAATTGACAAATCTGGAGGCAAAATGGCTCTGATAAATTACGAGGTGTGTGACGAAGGTGGTGTGTTAAGATGTATACAATAAAAGTGGGAACAATTATCGAAAAACACGAACGAGCGATTCCAAAGTAATTTACTTAGTGAATACTTCGTAACAAACACGATAATGCGCTTTTCTATAATGATAAATTATTTTCTACCTGTCATTTCTGTTTGAAAGACATTATGGTATCTCAATTTTGTTCAGAGGATCTACATCATGTTAATATATTGATCAAGATTCCTATTGCTGTCACAGGAAATTGTTGAATAAAATCATGAAAGAAACCGATAATCACAGAAGAGCATGTGGTTGTTATTTAAGAATTAACAAAACCTACATTTTCATCATATTGATTTTATCTTTTTCAATATTTATGAAATGTCAGACTACGTCACTCTGTGTTTGTCATTGGCAAAATATTGATATGTCAGTAGTATCATGTGACACTAGAATTTTAATACATATTACACGATAATACACTATCATTACGACTACACAAAGACAATACAAAGTATACTTCACATAATATATGTATAAAAAATAAACGAAACATCCACAATTATTAAATACGTGTAGACATGCATTTTATTAACTACATGTATAGGTATTGATGATCGGGTTACTTATTTATAGTATTAACAGAACAGTCCCACGAGACACTATTAACAGAACAGTCCCACGAGACACTATTAACAGAACAGTCCCACGAGACACTAACTGCTTAATATTCATCACTGAAAAGTACGGCCGTTATATTGCGTAGTAAACAATAATAATATTGATCAAATGTCTCAAACCATTAGATATTCATCAGACAAAACCCTTCTTTGTTTCAATAATCATACATTATATATCATATGTTTAGCTTCAGAGTTGTGTAATTAATAAGTCATTGACATTTCAGATAACTAGTACATGTAGTAGAAGCAAAATTTAAATATTTTATATTTCATTATGACAAACTACTTCTGTTTTGTTTTTATCATACATAATTAGATAAATATTTGAAATACTTGTGCTTTATTTCATCACTAGTCAATACCAAAAATGGTAAAGTACAATTTAACTCAATTTTGTTAATTAGATTGTTTGCCATATTTCCGACATCCACCTGTTTTGGAAAACTCTACTGGAATTATTCATCGTATACTGATAACCTGCTTTTCTGCATGAATATTTTATGTAGGCTAGAAAATGTCGGTAATTTGACGGACGATGATTACCTGTCAAACTAGGCAATTGATTTCCAACCTGTTTTGCTGACATACATGTATAAGCCTTCTATTTTATGAGCTAGCCGGACATGCCGTATTAAAATGCATTATCAAAGATGAATTGTATTATGTTTGACTATTGCGTGTGTGGCTAGGCGCTGCTGCCATAGCTGTGTGGCTTTGGTCTGTGTACCTACTATTTCCTTATCACTACAGCAGGTTTTATGTGCTGTGTGGCGACTGTAAAAAGTCATTCATTGCGGAGTGAGATTATAAGACCCGCTTGAAGCATCTACATTTTTGGGGATGTGGATGGCTTGTACTTTGTTTGACTCTTGTGTTTGTGGCTAGGCGCTGCCGCCGTAGCTGTGTGGCTTTTGTTTGTGTCCCTATTATGTGCAGCGAGAGTAAACAAATAAGGTGTATACTACTAAAATAGTTTTATCTGATTACTAGTAAACTGACATATTTCAACATAGCTTTGACAGTTATATGTAATAACGTTGTTATGACGTTGTGCCGGTTTAGCTAATGTGACATAATGGTTTATATGATGTTCCAACTTCCCATATAATTATTATTAGTGTTTGTATTTTCCTATAACATTTTAAATGACTAATTGTCAGAAATATTTGACCGTTTAGAACAATATTCTGTAACATTGATCACACCTCGTATATTTGTAGACGGACCATAGAAATGTAATATAGACGTACATTTAATTGTTAAATAAAGATTATGGATCATGTTAAAGTTTTGGGATTGCAATAATATTACCGCCAGCATTCGAATAGCATGTGATTAAAATTGTTTTCTCAATTTTCAGCACTGGACTATACTGATGATTACGAGGGTCCCACATACTTTATTCCACAACCGAACAATGTTACATATAACACAGGCCAGACAGCAACATTGCAGTGTTCGGTGGAAAACCTTGGCCACAATATGTCAGTCGATCTTATTATTTATGTGAATGTCTAGACTTTCGTGACATAGACCATTTTTGTTACCATAAACCATTGTCTGTGAATGCATTTGCATATTAAAAGTTTAAGTGTTTAGACTTGTTCAATATAATTATATGAGCTTATTTTTTACCTCCCTCATAAATCTTATATGACACGAAGACTGTGTTCGATCATTTGCACCTTTTATCTATAAAACTGCGCTTATACGTATATTGAACAATTTCATTTTAGACAAAAATCACCTCTTAAATGTGCCTTTCCTGAATTTTGTGATATACTCCTTTTCATCCCTTTGAGATACATTTGCCTGGATTTGATATATAAGAACCTCTATGTGTTTGATTCATACCATTTGACATTTATCCTGGTGTGCAGTTTTGCGATTACGTTAAAATACACCAATTAAAGCAGTAGTGTGTTTGTTTACTGCGTCATTCTTTGGTTACGCTGTTTCCTGTCGAAGACCTTATAAATATGGTTTGGTTTGACAATTCTTTTCGCCTCTATTTAGAATGATCGTAAAAGTGTTCTTCCTGTCAAGCTTATTTGATTGCTAGGCCCGGCACTTGATTACCTTTTATGACCCTCAAAATAAGAACTCAGCTGTGGTGTATCTTCAGTAAACAATAATTTCTCACATTAACGATAAAAGTGCTTACTTGAAAGTCATCGACCATGACACGGCGTCAAAGGATTGGCAAATGAATGTGACAGCCGCGTAAGCACAGACAACGACCTTTGTGTTATAACGTTCCACGTTGATAGTAGTACCAATGAATAATCTATTATTGTACTAGATCGGGATACAGAGTAGGAAAACGGAGTGTAAGTCATTTGATAGTTCATTGTATTACAATACCGTTCATACGTCAGATGTTTTGTATCTATTAATTTTGTCTTAAACACAGTAAATGGAATTCCGTCAGTGATGGATATCCCATCATTCTTCTAACGCATACACTTACTGTCTAGTAAATCACGTGGTAATCTTATCGTCAATAAACTGTCAGTAAAGACAGTGTTATCAGTTACATAATAAATGAACAAAAACAAATAAAACGACACGGAAATAACGCGGTGTTTATTGATGTTGGATATGTGTTAGTACGGCTTGTCTTATCTACTAATGTACATTTACCACTTCTAGTTTAGATTGGATTGAAATATCATTGTTTTCTATGATTTACAATCTGGCGTCATGATACTTGTCTGCATTCATGTTATTGTATACAGAGAGACGTGTGCTAGACAATGAGGTTAATAATATATTAAACGGGGGTATGTGAAGTTTATAGTTCAGGTGTGTCCTACACAGTAGTCATATCGCCCAAATACCAATTATCCTGTTCGTCAGCGTATGTTACATGCATGTGTTCTCCAAGATTAACATACGTTTTTAATTGTGTATACCAGTATATAGAGCATGAATTTCTTAGCATATGGGGCAAACTTTATTCAAATATAAGTGCTGAGTAAGAAGTTATAAGAAACGTCCTATTTTTTCTGTAACACCCCTCGTACATTTTATTGCACTTTTAAAATAACTACGTTTATGCAACATCATGTTGATGCTGAATCACTGTCTTTAATTTGCTATCCTTTCACTGATGATGTTCAACATTCGAAACACCAAACATTCTGTTTCCTTGGAAAAAAACGAAGCAACATTCTAATTTTCATGGTGTGATTTTGCGATACAAATCTTGAAATTGAATCACAAAGGAAGCTCTGACAATAACGGCAATTTACTCAAACAAATTAGCAATCGTGCTTAACAAACATTTCCCATACACATGAATGGGCATGCGATTTTGAGAGTGGGTCGCAGTTTCAAAAGATAAATGAACTTGAATGTGTACAATTCGTTACCATACAATAGCATTGTATTGTTGTCATTTGTACGCTGCTGATTTAAGTCAAAGATATGCCAACTCAGCACAAATCACCAATGTTGAGAAATATTTGTAATGAACTGAATGATGTTATAACATGCGTAGCATGGGTTCTAATTTGATTGACCACGAGTTACAAAATAATTGGACTTATACGAATATTAAGTTTGAATGTATGTACAATTTATATGATTGGGCAAAACCTTATATCCATTTGTAATTGATGTAAAACAAAACAATATGCTGTTGTGGAGTGTGCAAGAATTACATCTCGGATGAGTCAACGCGGTACGCGTATTCACATTGGCACTGTCATTCAGCTGGTTAAGATTCGGGGTGATTGATACAGTCTTATTTTGCCATGACTGGATAAACCGTATATGATTTACATGTAACACTTCTACATACATGTATTGTTGAAAACTTGCATAAAATAGAAATCTAGGAATAATGAGTACATAAATGTAGTATACCTACAAATATCCAGTGTAAATGCTTTCCATGTAAATTATTATCATTTCTAATTGGAGACCATTGATTTGGTCGGCTATGCTGTTCGGCTATATTGATTCGTTCCGCTATGTAACTTTCGGTCGAATTTTAGGTGTACAATGGCAAAATTATTGCTACTCACAGAATTCTATGACGTGTATTAGTGTCAAACAAAATGTCCATTATTGACCAAGCTGGTTTTTAAAAATCTTCCCGTGTAGCCATATATCACCGAACCTACCCCTTGACTCGCGATTCAAAGATATGTGCATACATCACTGATACACGACACTGATTGAATTATCATGCAGACAGATTTTCTGAGTCTTTAATACATTACAACATAACCCTAAAATCATTCGGTGGTAGTCAATAACGCTAAGCGCATAATTGTTTGGCAAGCATTTCATAGAGCAATAATTTTATACGATGAATGATTTGCCAATTGTATATTCTTATCTATTTTAGCAGGTATTAAAAAGTCTTGAGTATGTTACCTATGCTCTGTAATTACTTACGTTACCTTTGCACATATCTTCATAAGCACCAAACGTCACAAAAATATTGATTTATGTATATTGTGTGAATTGTAAAATAATTACACTAGCAATATTTTTATCATTCTATTGCACAGATGTATACATCATTCATGCAAGGATGTGTAGTACTTTAAATAAGGAAAAGAGAACATATTAAGGAAACGTCTTAATTTAATGATAATGAGTTATTGTTTAAAGGCATCTAAGTTATCTTTGAACCTTAAAGTATACGTACTAATGTATAATTTTTGTTTGTGAAGCTTGTTCGTGATTATGTTTGGACATTGCAACACGTGCACTTAGGGCTCAATTCTGTAACTTCTAACAGTACAACGTATCGAACAATGACATTTTAAACACATGAGTAGAATGAATGGAATTATTAGGTATTTCAAAATGTTCTTCTCCATGCTAACAAACTGTAATAAACTGAATTCAGTACGTAAATTATGTTACCGTATTTTTCCTGATCCTACAAAGGCAGATACTTATCTAATAACCAACTCCTACGTTACATAACCCTAAGTTGTATATATAAATTACATTACATATGTTCACTGATAGTAGATAATTGTATCCGATGAGTTACGTCATGCTACCGATATCTTCGACAAACGTCTGGTACATATATTGCTGTAGGCGTCTGTATGGTCTGTGAGGCATACACACTCGTTCAAGATCTTATTATCTGAATAAGAAAATGAAATGAGGCAACGATCATCAAGTTTTACATACTAATATTGACGGTTATTGGTTCAACGTCTCTTTGGAAATTGAAATTGCTGATAATATCTAGATTAGATAAGTCGATGATTATTTGAATGCTAAAATTTCAAAATGTAGGTGATATTATTACATGCCATATTTTGTGTAAGAAATTGAAATTATATTGAGATCATTTAACTCCTACTACGTAGCTATTGCAAATGTACATGTATCTATGTTTGTGTAGTAGGCGGTCGTAAAAAATCGCATAAGAGTTTCGAAGTATTCACCTCAATTGATTTTGTAACAGAGAATGCCAGAAACAACGTCGAATCAAAATATTTAGAGCAGAAGTTTTAATAACCTTTCGTCGAAAATGTTCCTCCTCGAAGTATGAAGTCCTGTAAATATGCTTCTAATATGTGGTCCCGAATTATTTACTTGCAGGTTATCTGGCGAAAATCGTCGGACCCACACCCTATCTCGGTGGGTTCTCTTATATATGCACCTGATAAAAGATACTCCGTAATGATCTCAGAAGAAAGACGGGAATATAATCTTCTCATTCATAATGTACAAGCACAAGATTCAGGGGTATATCATTGTCAAGTAAGCACGAAAGAAAAACTCATCCGCCATATTTTATTGAAGGTCGTTGGTAAGTGTAAAGTAAATCTTATTTTATTCACATAATACAAAAAGGTAATTGTATCATTGATTAAGTGTATAACGAAATCTATTTTTTATACATTACTGTATATATTTTCTATTAAAATCAATTTGCTCTAAAGTTGCCAGAAATTCAAGGTTTCATTGACAAGAATTGCATTATTAAAAAAAGTACTTCCATGATATATCACATCCAAAATTATCAAATATGTAAAAAATATTTAATGCAATGTTGAATATTGGGACGAGCCGATCACTTTCGTTGATTCAAAACTAAACACAATGAATCATCATTAAAGCCCTTTCGACCTCGGGAGCTTAAACAACACATGACGTTGATGACGTCACTTTTTGTATACATCGCTTTATCATATTCACCAGAAGAAGACACAATACGTTTTGGAATTTTTCGAAGTTACACCACACTGTATATAATTCCAATGTCTGGATTGATTATTTTCAGGGCGACCAAACGATATGCCATCACAGGCCCATAGGACAGATGAAACCGCAGGTACATGTAATGAACCTGTTAACATTTTGTTTGTACGCGATAAGTTCGGTGGTTTAAGTACATATTGGTACATGATATCACCTCGAGTATATTGTCAATACACGTACAAGGTGTGATGTTTTTCAAACTGAAATAATGAATATTATGTCATAGATTATTGGAATCTGCCTTATCCGAATGCTTGCTAATATCTAAATCGTTTTGACTTGAGAAAACAAACTTAAATCAGCAGTAATGACTTAATAAAGCAATCGTTTCGAAACTATTTTTTGAAATACGATCCAAAGTGCATGCATTTCTTCAATCAACTCTTCTTAAAGAGTGTATGCCAAATGTTTGTCCCAAAATAGCTTATCGAATAGAGTTTTAGAAATAGCAAGATTATGACCTTTGACAACGATTGATTTTCTTGGTAACGATCTTGTACTGAATATATCTTAAAGCAAATAACTTTGTTACTATATAAACATATTAAAACGCACTCATTAGAGACGGCTGTTTTCAATCGACGAGAATGTTGATGGTTTTACTAAAACTCTACGTTAAAAGGGAAACATCTGAGCTGTTTAATGCATTTATAATTAAAAACATCAGTTCAATTGCTCAACTATATGATTTTCCGTATGAGATAAGACACATTTTACAATTTATTATCATTGAAATTGTGCTCAACAAACCAAACAATGTGTTGCTACCAATCACAAATTGAACAAGAGATTTACAATCCATGTAAATAAAGTTTGTTTCTGGATATGTTTTAAACGCATATCTTTAGCGATGCCTGGTTCAGATGATTTAAATCGAAATCATATTGCCCCCGATTTCAAGCCGATGAATACATAGAATGTATCGTTAAGGGTCAAATTGAAATATCATGTTTGAACTTATGTTAGACCATCTCTTGCATGCAATGAATAACACATTAGGCCTTTGCGTTTTATGCTTTTCACTTCCACCTTCATGAGGCAAATCATTTCAGATTTGAACCACTTAGGAAATTGTAACACGTTGATCACAAATAAGTTGTTTTGTATTGTATTTCGGGAGTATAAATACGAGAATAGTTTTCGGCTTATTATTCGGCAAATAGGTAACACCTTTGTGGGCGTTGTTAGCTACAATAATTAGATTAAGCGCTTTTGATACTAGGATTTGACATATGAATATAGGATATAGCATAGGCAAGTGCGATAAATTTGTATATCCCATTGTTTGATTGTTTCAGAACCAGATCAACTGCCAACATATATCATGCCTGGTATGTAACATTAAACTTTCACTATTTTACTTAAATACTTGCAGTATTTATTTGCTGAGTTTTCATGCATGTCTGTATGTTTTACGCACCTTATACAGTCAATAAAGATTAACACAGTCGTTAACCTTCAATAGTTTCTACATTAATTGGCAATGAAACTGTGACTGAGAGATGTTCATCCTTGCACGTTTAATACCTAAAAGGATTCATTGAAGTTCACTGAGTACTAACCCGTAGTTGTCGAAATTGGGCAAACATTGTATTGAATTGCCTGCATTTAGCAGAGACATGTAGTGATTAATATAAATACATTTATTTCAATCAATGGAAAGATGTTTGCTTGGAGGTGGAAATGGTGTAAATCTTTGGTTAAACGGACGAATGATGTGACAGGAGTTTTATTTATCGACACGTCCAACTGTCAGAAACATATCTATTTGCCAGTAAATCTCGTTGCCCTATTTAATAGAAAATTTTGTGAAGGAATCCCTTTGTTACTTGAATATGGAAAGTGTTGTAGGCGTGATTTATCGACAGACATACTTGATTGGTTTGTGAAAGAAATATGCACAGTACTTGATCTTTCTTCTGAAGATTAAGACTTCTGGAATCATTGATGATTTTTGGATGAATTCGACAGATGTTAATTATTGTTGATTATACATATGTCTTTCGGTAACCCTTTGGCGTAACACTTATACGTGCAATGATTTTTAATATTTAAAACAACACATGACATGCAAATAAAAATAATGCAAGTAACACAAATGTTAATGTAATTTACATGTGCATAAAACATGCTTCATTTAATTGGTGCACGGGTTGGTTGTCAAATATATAATGTTAGCTCATGAAATTTAGTTGATTTTGGGAAGTACACGTGCATCAATTTTGTTGCAAACTTAGTGTCCGGACAATTATATTGGCATAGTGTTGTATATACTTCTAACAAACATTTTTGAATTAAAAATATCTAAATATGCAGTATATACATATTTCAGAAATTATGCTGAGCGGCAAGGAGTTCGCGAATAGTGGTGAAAATATTCGTATTGTGTGTAATGTGACGGGTAATACTGATATTCCACAGACGTTGATTGGTTAAAAGATGGTGAAATTTTAAAACCCGGCAACAGAATTCACATTTTCAAAGACACGTCTATTGTAAATAAGAAATTAGACAGCATATTAGAAATACATAACTGTTACAGTGTTTTGGAGGATAAAGGTACATACGTGTGTAGGAATTCAGCGGATTTGATAGCAAGTCAGAAAGTTATGATACTTAGTGGTAAGTATATTTCAGGCAGCATTTAATCGAATTGTTTTTCTAGTACTCTACATAAATATCAATGCGATTCTCAAATTAAAGCTAACATCAAATTTAATGTATGTGAATGCCCATACGGTTATATCGTTAGGACACTTATGGCGTGTCAGACGTTGCAAAATTCAATAACTGTCTATGTTTGTGGTATATTCGTATATATATGTTATATAAAGTCATATATACATTGTAAAATGTTATATATATATGGTATTTTATCATATATGTGTTCCATAAAGTTATATATATTTGGCAAAAACCATATGTATGTGGTATATTTCTATATATATGTTGTATAAAGTTATTTATATTGTAAATTAGCGTATGTATATTCTATAAAGGCGTATTTATTGTAAAAGTTTTCATATATATATTTTTATTCATATATATATATATAAAAATTGTTCATATATAATTTTTTTGGTCGTATATATATGTTCTATAATTGCATATATAATTTTTTTTGATCGTATATATATGTTCTATAATTGCATCTTGGGAAGTGTTTACATAATGATTTGAAACGAAGGATTTCATTGGACAGCGGTAGCGGGAAGCGGGAAGCGGGAGTTTAAAACAAAATGGCTAATGAATAATAGTGAACAATAGCACGTGACGACAAGAGAACAACTGCAGTGAGTAACAGTGAACAATATCACGTAACACCTAGAAGACAATAACAGTAAATAATAGTGAACAAAAGCACGTGACGCCTAGAGAACAATAGCAGTGAATAATAGTGAACAATAGCACGGGACGACTAGTGAACAATAGCAATGAATAATAGTGAACAATAGCACGTGACGACAAGAGAACAACTGCAGTGAGTTACAGTGAACAATATCATGTGACACCTAGAGAACAATAGCAGTGAATAATAGTGAACAATAGCACGTGGCGACTAGAGAATATTAGCAGTGAATAATAGTGAACAATAGCACGTGCTATTGTTCACTAGTATTCACTGCTATTTTTCACTAGTCGTCACGTGCTATTGTTCACTATTATTCACTGCTATTGTTCCATAGGCGTCGCGTGCTATTTTTCACTATTATTCACTGTTATTGTCCCATAGTCGTCGCGTGGTGTTGTTCAATATTATTAACTGTTATTGTTCTTTAGTCGTCACGTGCTGTTGTTCACTATTATTCACTGTTATTGTCCTCTAGGCGTCACGTGCTATTGTTCACTTTTATTCACTCAGCTATTGTTCTCTAGTCGTCACGTGCTATTGTTCACTGTTATTGTCCTCTAGGCGTCAAGAGCTATTGTTCACTATTATTCATTGCTATTATTCACTAGTCGTCCCGTGCTATTGTTCACTATTATTCACTGCTATTGTTCTCTAGGCGTCACGTGCTATTGTTCACTATCATTCACTGTTATTGTCTTCTAGGTGTTACGTGATATTGTTCACTGTTACTCACTGCAGTTGTTCTCTTGTCGTCACGTGCTATTGTTCACTATTATCCACTGCTATTGTTCACTAGGCGTCACGTGCTATTGTTCACTATTATTCATTAGCCATTTTGTTTTAAAATCCCGCTTCCCGCTACCGCTGTCCAATGAAATCCTTCGTTTCAAATCATTATGTAAACACTTCCCAAGATGCAATTATAGAACATATATATACGATCAAAAAAAATTATATATGCAATTATAGAACATATATATACGACCAAAAAAATTATATATGAACAATTTTTATATATATATATGAATAAAAATATATATATGAAAACTTTTACAATAAATACGCCTTTATAAAATATACATACGCTAATTTACAATATGAATAACTTTATACAACATATATATAGAAATATACCACATACATATGGTTTTTGCCAAATATATATAACTTTATGGAACATATATATGATAAAATACCATATATATATAACATTTTACAATGTATATATGAGTTTATATAACATATATATACGAATATACCACAAACATAGACAGTTATTGAATTTTGCAACGTCTGACACGCCATAGACACTTACCTGCGCCAAATTCGTTGCCAAAACAACACTCCTACAGTACCTACTACAAGTATTAGAACCGTCATGAAATATGTACTGCCTGTGGGACTTAATTATTGCATAATAGCAATTATATAATCAATTGAATGTGAATTATTTATGTAATGCCACGTTCTAGTAAAAAATCACGTTCTACAAAATATGTTACCAGTTTTTATTTATTGGCCGTCTGACTTATATCCTACATTGAATTAATTAGTGTCAGGTAATATGGTATTACAATTGAAATGTTAAACTTATTATTCAGTGCTCACTATATTCCAATCAGCCTGTTCAGAAGACAGATATATGTCCACCTATTCTTACAGATATATCTTGAAACTGAATGTTTATGAATATCGGATCTTTTACAGAGAAAAAAACAATTCCAGGAAAACGAGGCGCTGCTGGTGAAGCTAAAAGTGGACAAATGTGCAAGATACAGTGGTGGACATTGTGTTTCTCTGTATTTGTAACAGCTGTCGTCACGGACATTTTTATATACCTCAGATGACGTCGAGAGATCATGTGATATTTTATTTTTGTTTTCTTTAATGGCGTTCAAGTCTACATTCCACAACTAGTTACGAACACAATGCTTTCATCACAAATACGAATCACACAACTTGTAAACAAACCTTTTTCCGAAGCATATTAAGCACTATAGGTTGTCAAACATTAAAGAGGGATGGGGAGGTTATCGGAGGATTGTATGACCGCAAAAGATATGTCGCATAAGTTATGATGTTCAAATAAAGTTTATTTATATTATTTCGTCACCCTAATTTCAGGAGCGTTAATTTTCATGTTTCAGTTTTGCGAAAAACACATTTAAGTATTTAGCCGATAATAGATACAGTAGTGATTTAAAAATGTTTGAGTTGAATGCATCCTCTTCGTGTTAGAGGTGCATGTCTTTTAGTAAGTGTTTTGTATGCAAGACGGTTCCCACGATTACAAGTGTATTACAAAGGAAATAATTCGCCTCTGGAAAAAGGTTGAGAAACATTTATAAAATCTATTTAACTATTGATAAGAATAATATAAGACACATGATTTGATTGTGCACTCTGATTTAATACGGGTGCTGAAGTTGACGATTGGTAACCTTGTTTGGGAGAACTTACATTTCGCCATTTGATTCCGGAATTCATAAGACTGCTCTCGTTATAAGAATGTTCAGTCAATAAAGCGTAAAACATAATTTCATAGATGAATGAAATGCAGTTATGAATATCATTAATATACCCTAATTATTGGAATAAGCTCCCTCGATTGCAGTTATAATGTGTAATATAATAAATGAGGTCAACAATGTATATAACTGACACACATGCACTATAAATATTTTGATTATCATCAGATATAAACTACATAGGTACTCCATTAGTGTGTATGAAATGTTAAATTCATGTTAAATCATTTTTCACCATCACTTGTATCATTTTATTTATTGATTTTATTTAATCATTGATTGTTATGAATTAACTGACATATCATGCTGTTTTTATATTGTATATACTTTGTTCCTTTCAATTTGACTGAAAACACAGCAATCTATTCAGCAAGCGGTAGGATTACATAATACGATTATTTGACGAATATAAACGCCATCGCATTAGAGCAACATTTTGATGAGGATTGGGTCTTTGTGAACGCTGTAACGCTGTCAAAAGGCATTACCGTTCATATCTAGATTGTAATGTTGAATGCACTAAAACATTTCTATGTTAATGTCCGATTTAATCCGAATGCCATGTTGTTCAGAAGGGTATATGGTTGATATGCTTGGTACTCCTATTGCGCCTTTTGCTCCTAAAAGGGTGACTTAAATTTGTCAGCAGAACGTCTGCAAGGGATTCACACTGATATTAGCTATAATTATACAAATGAATATAGATTGCACTTATCAAATTACGTATATGATCAACGTGATACGGCTTAGACAAATATACTATTCGTCTGTATATTTTATAACATTATGTTTATCCCACACTAGTATAATACTCGGATGTGTGGTACATATACTACTTATGACCATACTCAAATTGGGTACGATACTAGAATAAGTTGCATGGCTACATGACCTGATATTTGCAATATCTTAAAGTGGACAGGTATTTGGTAAAGAAACACAATTCAACCAATTTGGGCACTTGAAAATATGTCAGTTTTCAAATTTCGCTAGTCTTTTGAACGGCCGATTAAAATCTGATTTACGGAAAAGCATGCTAGTTACGTGTAATCACAGCATACGACGGCCTTATAGAATATTCTTGGTTTACCAAATAATTATTTTACACACGTGACTAAAACAGTGTTGTATCCATTCTGATAACGTGTCTTTTCCATCCTTAGATTTATGTAAATAAGTAGGTTATTTATGTCTGAACTCGTTATACTTTTACATAATATGCATCAAAGCATAGTAACTATTTGGTAGGTCGAAACAAGTGAATAAATTTAAGGATGGTAGGATGTGCAATACTTTATGTTTTTGCTTTCACACGACACATGTTCTATGAAATGTTCTATTTTGGGCAACTGCTAGTTGCAACATTGAACAATAAATAAATTTAAAATGCACTTGTATGTGTTTCTGTATTATGCTATCGGTAGCTTACCAAAAAGGTTTGAGGAAATCGGACATGGAACACAGCATTCAATTTAACCAACCGAGCATAGCAATCAGTAATAATACAACATAACAACATGTAGCCATGCCCATAAATAAGCCAAAGAATTGCAGGATGAGCCAACTTTACAAAGAAATAACAAAATGACGGTGATCCCGACGGACCTAATGAAACGCAGCCAAGCAAGACCCGACAAAATTGCCCATGTCCCTGCTACAGGACAATCTAGTTTCACGAATATATTTCGAACACCATGCACAGCGACCTAAGGTGAGCGTGTATTGTATGTATTCGCTACTGACCATTATATAATGAAAGAGTCCCTACTTAACATAGAGTAAGGAAAAACTTCCAACAACATAAACTAAACAACATACCTGCTTTTCTACAATGATGAGAAATAAAAAAAAACACAAACTTACTTCATACAGTATATAAATCTCTAAACCAAATCCTGAATAAATTATAACATCATAGTTTATTAAGTTAATGGAATCATAGTCTGATATCTATACTTAAATCTCAATTATTTGAAAATACATTTTCCGCATATAATGAGCACAGTAACGGTAGTTTCATTTTTCTTATACAACATGCGAATTTTGAATCCAGAAACAGATATAACCAATTTATAGGGAAATATAATATAACACGAGTCGTTCTTCTTTAACCATCTAGTTGAAAAAGATCGCGTTCATGGTGTTTCCTGGTGTAACTTGACTTACAAAAGTTGACTTATGCACCCTCAGTTCGCAACATTTCACGAACATTGGTATTAAAACTGACAGGCAGTAAGAGTGTCAGCAATTGTAAAACACCGAACGGAATCCAATACGATATGAGAACATCGGACAGGAAAGGAACCACTACACTTACCAGCCGTTAAAAACAATGCATTAATTAATAGTTCAAGCGTAAGGGAGAAAAAACATATAATAACATATTCATCATAATTCCATCACATGGGTTTTCTTGTACCCAGTATCTACCCATTACTGACGTGTTACATATATGTATGATTTGAAACTGGATATTTGTGAAACCTTTTCAGTAATGTTGCGCTAGCAGATGGGACTCGTTATATAAAGGGGTAGGTGACCGGCTTACCGTGACTGAGTGCTAATTTAGGTATTAATTCAACTTGTCGGTATTGTGTTATTTAAATAGGATAGCTCTAGTAACATATATTATAAGTTCATTCTTTGAAACATAGCATCATAGAGCGGTGAAACGAAACAAACTTTGTAAAAATGGAATTACAGGGCGACATACTGATTAATCGTCAATTTTCTCCCTTGAAAACGGCGTCACGAATATAGACTGCTATAAGTAATCGACAGTTTCGCGACATGAGCAGGCAAATGCATGATGCATACACAGACAGTATTGTGCCTTCTGACGTTTACATCGAATACATTTTTGAAATGTTATAATATTTCTGTCTAGAAGTTCAGCTGTCTATCCAATTAGCGCTTCGAATTCTCAGAGAGTATTTCGATATGTGGATTATTCTAACACAACTCACCGAGACAACACGAGTCTGCGATATGTTTCTCTTTTATATGATAGGGTTATGATTTTGTCTATGACCCATATAAGACATCATATCAGTATTGTCAACGTTAACGTATACACATCGTCATTAATTTATGTATAGGAGTCTACATGTATATTTATATTCGCGGATATAATTTTCGCACAATGTATTATCAGTTTAATGAACATTTGGCGCGAGAGGATCCAGTGTTAGCGTTATACGCGAATTCAATATATTCACGAACTATTCTGCCCCTACAAATAAACAACAGCAATGCAACGCAGAAATTGGTACTTAAAAGCTACACATTGCATTTATTTCAACAAACTGTTTCACAATAGCAAAGTCGCGAAATCAAATATTGCGAAGATGACTTTACAGAATAAAACCACACTGAAAACACACACCGATATAGCAGATGCTTATATTTGTCTCTGGAAATCACGGCGCAGATAAAACGATAGTCCGAGCCAACACAATACTATCGGAATTATGTAATTGTCGGGGTAGTTAAAAAAAGCAAGCACGCAGGATCATGTCAGTTTAAAAGTATACGTCCAATCATCGTTTATAAACACAAAATATGAATAAGAGATGTCTTATATTGGATCAATTCCTGCCAAAATGGACTAATAAAGGAACTAAGTCACTTTTTTCAAGAAATGGTTTTAATGACCTGCGGCACCCGAACTTCAAACCCGTGTACATTGTAATAAGGTTATCCAGAGTCGACAAAAGTAAATGAACTATACAATGTGTCTTCGATATGTTTCTTGATGGTATTAGTAAATATATTTTTCTCAATATTTACTATTGTACAAATAAGCTCTTACAGTATAATTAAAGGACCATTATTATCGAACTTATTATTTTGTATGTCTCTCCAGAAACCGAAAACCGGTTGTTTCACCCTACAGTATTTAATAAGCAAACACTGTTATCCAAAAGTACACCCAGCCTTTTCACACGACTAAACGCATTCAATATACAGTTAACTTTATGTTCTAGTTCCAATACTTGAAAGTGCCACTCTCCTACCGACTATCTTAGGAACCAATCGTCGATCGGGTATTTCATATGGTATAGCAAGAAAATCATTCATTAACACTACATAATAGTAGAAACTATTGGTTAGAACACGAGTGAGTAAGATTATTGAAAGAAAGCTTTTGCGATAGTAAGATTTACAAAAAATAAATTGTATATCTTAATTTTACGAATTATGTTAGCCTTTATTTGATATCAATCGCAACCACCGATTCAGACCATTAACGTGTTTGTGTTGTTGCAAGTGCTTTGTGTATGGTTAGTTGTTCTTCCAGAAATGCACTTAGTGCGCCTTTGGATAAATGTTGTGGTACAAGATACGACACAAGACAACAACAAACATGAACGTGAAATGCAGACATACGGCTCGTACATGTTCCCATATCTGCATCAACTAATTGATAAGATGGTTATCATTAGAATCGGTGCAGAAATGCAATTTCGATGGAACTCGTATTTCAGTAGCAATATAGCAGCATATATATATCATTATTCTGTTAAGAATGTTCCCTAAGCTTATATGTGCTTTCTTACACATGGTGCATAAGATCGATACAGACAATAGTATATCGGACACGGACAGGAAGCAATTAACAGAGACTGCAAATTTGAACCACAATAGGAACATTTAATTTAAAGAATACGCGAATTATTAGAATGAACATATAATAGAATCAAGGCATACATATTTATAGTATCGATGATCATTGAGAGAAATAAACGTGTAATTGATGAAAACAATAACAAAATGTGAAAACTTATCTTCAAAAGACCCTAATCAAGCCCTAAATTGTATTTCAGTTTGGCCCAAAAATACTTCTAGGGAAACACGTTTCATCTGCACATTTCCATTAGTGATTAAGGGTTAATACTAAGATGAAAAACGGAAAAAAGACTGTAACAAAATGTCGGCAAACAACTTAATCGAACTAAAATACAGATCCTAAATAAACACAGCGGAATACACTTATTGCAAAATCACTGAATACACTTACACTCAAATAAACCATTAGAAGTTGCCTATTATCAAGTACAGTGAACTTTTCTATTGTTATTCTACTTTATATTGCTGGATCTTTGATGTTCGTATACTTCATCCAAAAATCATTTGTGTACGAAATACATTAATTACCACTTAAACTTCAATACAAACCATCGTTGATTAAATTACATTTCTAGTTTGCAGGAAATAAATGACATTAACATATAAATGTATACATCCTTTGTGTTTGAAAGATCGAATCTCGCGTGCGTAATAATTCGTTTTTTAGATATATGTCTTCTGACTAAATTATTCCAAATTGAAATAATCATAAAACGCAGCAAAACAGTGAGCATGTACAAGGATAATGTATGATATGACTTAAATAATAACAAGCAGTTCCTGATAAAAAGAAAGAGGAAATATTTTCTGCGAAAACAATATTCTCTGCCTTGTGTTTTACTCCAGATAGTTCGGATTTTATTTCCTCTGAAATGGGTGCATCTGTATGTAGCTTATTACGGAACAAGTTTATATCCCATAAATGCGGTTTTCTATTAGATGTGCATGTCTGTTATGTAATGGAAGTACCCAAACGCAGATGCGAATACTTTATTTAACCACACGTCACTAGTTAGCCCAATATAACATACATGGGTGCATATGGGTTTAAAAAAACATATTCAAATTATAGTAATACTATGTTGTTATTCCTTTAAGATAATTTCGACGATTTTGGGTCGTTGGAGTGACATTGAAAGCAAACAATCCGATACTTTTCGAGACACAAATTATCTTACAGTATCAAATCTCAACGAGGAAGCATCTGTCGTAAGTGAAAAAGGTGAAACGCCTTTAAAGTGAACAATTAACTATAACCTTTATTGATTTAAATTACTTAAGATTAAGGTGATCAGACTTTATACTTGACCTGCAGGAAGTAATATTACGCGAGATAAGTCAACCCGATTTTCAAATGTGTTATTTATGATAAATGTGTACGTTTATCTTCAGGACATTACTTTACGACGATAATCGTGTTATGCTCTTTGTTTCACTTTAGAAATTCAAACTCAAATAATTGCTGTGTCACTTACTTGATTTCCCGTCAAGAAATTATATTAGACGGGTAAAGGCAACCAGTTTTGACATGATACGATATATCATAACAATAAATCAGCTGAACTACGTATTATCTTTTGATAATTGTAACATTTGTACAATTAATACATCATTATACAGCTATGTTTTATATGTCTTATAGGATATTGCAATTACATGTAACCAATAAATTGTGTGTTTAGAGGTACAAACAGTAATAACACTGAATAGCTTGCTTCAAAATCTCTTCGATATATGAACCATTAATTTCTACTGAATAAAACTAATTGCGTTTATAAAAACTCTTCATTAGCTCTTCATTATTTAATACATATTTAATATGAGATAATTACACAGCTTATAATACTTAGACCGTATTCATGATTAGTTGGGCTAGTCATTTTATCCCATTCATTAATCGCTAAATACTGTTTTCTCATGATTGTTAATCAATATAAAATTATGCTGGATGATTTAGACTGCTCCTGAATTACACGTACATTTATTGTTCTATATTTTCTTAGTTGTAGTTCTTTAATAGGATGAAACTCAGTTATTAGTTTTTGTTAATGCATATTTCGAACTTTGTGTCATGTATATTTCAAAATTGTCTGCCCATTTGGGAGCCCAAAATTGAAAATTTAACAACACTTGAACCGTATTAGCAAGATAGTATCTTTATCTTGAGACAAAAACACACTCGTTCTTGTTTGAAGGCTATCAAAAATTAATGGTAAATGGTTTTAATGTGAGCTCTTGTGGTAATTTAAGAACAGCAACGTCGTTATATGCAGCACTTCAATCAGTCACTCTTGTTTTTGTATTTTATTAGCGTCATAGTTCATAGTTCCTGGCTAACATGTTATTATCAAAATAACATCTTGTACTTTGAATGTATTTTGAATGCAAATATTGTCTGAAGAAGGGATGATGAATAGTTGACCCGAATCAGCATCGGTTGATATTCGTACAGAATTGCCAGGCTGAACGAAACGAATGAGAAAGAAATACATTCAATTTGGTAAAGCAACCAGCTCAATCTTTAAGATCTAGTTGATTTGCATTCATAACGACGCATGTAGTTCAGAAACATAATTGTTATATTAGTTCATTACAATAAATTGGCAATAGTTTTAGCGTTAGGTTAATCTTATCTCAAACCCAGTTCCCGATTTGAGTATAATTTCAACTAGAAAGTTGTTATTGCATTAATTCAGTTAAGCAACGAATCAGAGCTCGAAGCGAAGTAACACCTAAAGGACAAAATGTCTACGGACTTTTATAAATAGCTGAACTGAGCTGGTCAGCCTGAACTATTACTGTCCTTAAATCTGACATTATACACGTATATAACTCACAACATCCAACATTTCTTAGACTTGTATATATACCTCGTTGATAGATATCTCTTATTTTGTTCGGAGACGTTCAATAGCTGTACAATAACCCTATTTATATACTTCGGCAAATATCTGATGGTAGACACATAAAAGTGGTATTATGGCTATTGGCTAAAATATATGATTAAGAAATGTTCCATTGCACGAGTGATTAATATAGTTAAACCACGATGCATTTTTTATTTAATTGAAGGCTCAGTCAATTGCTTTAACAACATAGGTATTGCTACGAATATAGATGATTTTTAAACCTCAAACAAGTTAGTGTACGGGATTTTTCCAGCGCTGTACTATTGTATCTAAAATATAAATTTAGTAATTGTTCACTGCATTATTAATTTGCTGATTTATTTGATAAATTCCGTTTTATTTTTCATAAGTTTGAAGACTTCAACATAATGCAATGATTATAGAGGAATAGGAACCTAAAACAATTATACTGGCTTTTTTCAGTGCAGTTGCTACGTTGGACAAACTATGTAATTAAGAAATATTTCACAGTATTATGAATCTAATGATTTATAAATCAGGTCACACTTTTAACTACTTAGATAGGTTTAACCAATTTCCTCCTTTATGCAATAATTATATAGAGGGATGTGAACGTAGAACAGTTATACGGGCTTCGTCCTGAGCGTTTTAAATCTTCTTCCATGTATTTGGATTAAAGATAGAATTAAAAAATATATTTCACTGTATTATTAATCAACTGATTCATAAATAAGATCTACTTTGTACTTTTATTCAAAGAAAACCTGTTAGTAAATATCACTATCAATGTGGATCGTATTTGCAATTTGCATAGAAAGTATTGATCGCAAATTTGTTATTTGTTGTTACCTAACCCAAAACATATCCTCTGCAAGTACATCGTATATCGAGAGTTCAATTTCATAAATGCATTTGCATTTGTATTTATCTTCATAGACCTGTCAAAAAGCATTCCCGCGCTGTCAGTATTTGCACTTTTAACAGATGCTTATGCCTATCAACTGATGTTTTCCCTATGCGATGCACATTTATTCATACAAAGCATGGTTTAGTTTTCATCAAATACGTTATTGTTGCAAATGCAAAATAAATGTTACATAAATGTTTCAAGCACACCGTGATAAAAGATTCGATGCCCAAGCAATGGAATCGTAGACGAAACGTTGCATAAATGTAACAAAGATAAATAAGTTAAAATCTGTCTTTGAAAGACGTTCACTTGGTCTTTATGTGATTTCACGATACATGTATGATACTACATTTAAAATAAGTAATATTTCATTTTAACATGCTTATATACTCTTCAATGTAGACATAGAGTACTGTAGGGAAAATAACTTAGTGAGCAATCTAAAGCATTGGTCCCACTGAGCATTTTGTGCTTCGGCGATGTACTCCCGATTTGAATTATTAGCTTTTTGTGAAATCGGGAACAGATATTTTATAAATTTTCTAATGTCCCCGAAGCTTACCCTGGTAGACCAAAAGGCTTAACCCGATTTCTCCCGGTGCGCATTTATTAAATCTGGACTACATTGCGGAGGCAAAAATGCTTAGTGGGACTAAGTCTTTAGATTGCTCGCAACATCATTTTCCTACATTACTCGATGTGTAGAACAATGAATAAGCACGGCCTTGTACATATTATGAGCCAATTGTCAGTGTAAATAATTTATACCCTTGGACACTTAACAGATTATACTGTACGCTCATGACTTTTTCAGTATGTGGTCAGTGACACATACCATTTCGTGTCAGACAGCGGTTACAATTAGACCGTAATAATAGATACAGAATCTGTGTAATCCACCAGATAAACGAGAGCAAAGCTTTTAGGAAGACAACACAGGAAGACAACCAATTCAATAAATAGGTTTCCCGCATGAAGTGTTCATATCGTAAAACATATTGTAAAATGTATGTCATTATTTATTGCACATGGTTGACATAGATTGTATTAATATTTTGTCGAACCCTGTTCTCAAACCGTACTTCCAATGTGGGTCAGTGTATGCATTAGCGAATAAAGGCATAAAGCATCAACAAAGACTTAGAATACAATAACTGACACTATGACAAATTATTCTGACTGTTAATGAAGACAAATACTATAAAAATGGTTATCTGTGACATTGTAAATCATTACTGTTTCAGTGGGCTTTTGAATTCTGGAAATAGAACCATTTGTAATTTATGTAACCCATTTTCGAGGGCCGATTTGCGCAGTTCAAACGTTTTAACATTTGTTGCATTACGCTAAACCGATTGTCAGATGTGCTGTATTGTGTATGTTACATATTTCTTGTAATATTTTATTGTCAAGTTATTTTGTTATAAAACAACAATAAAAACATCAACAACATACACTGTTTTTTCGACTATGTGTTAACCAAACACGCTGGTACATTTCTGTCAGGCACCCGATAATAAGATACTGGATTCGGGAGACACACAAGATAAACTATGTGTCTTGTCGGTCGTATTTGCTAGTCCATTCAAAAGGGGGAACTTTTTAATATTAAAAACCTTTACCTATAACCAAACGTGCCAAGATCATATTGCTATCTTACGTTCAAGTATAACGCTCATATAGTTCTACTGTTTATAATTGCATCAATTGCACGGAATCATTTCAAAAGGTAACATAGCAGAGGTTTGTGTCCAATTAAAGCGAGTTAAGTTTGGTGTCTGATCCCTGGTTCGTGTAAGGATGGAACAGGTTGAAATATAGTTTCAATTAAATATGTAGTCGGACCCCAGACAATATAGTAGTAATGAATACTACGTTCGGTCGAAAAGAGGAAAGTTGTATTTAAGGATTACAATCGATGTAAAATATATTAATACAAAATAATGGTTCGAGTGTACCATTAAAAATATCTGTCTTGTAACGGCATGCGTGTTAAATATCTTCCAACACGCATACCATGAAATGACGTGAATACGCTATAGTGAAGCTGCAGAACATTACAAGTCACGGAGAAAACTGTATATAATTACAATCAGCTCATATCTCCGATAATCTGAAAATGCTATTTTACTGGGGAAATTGATAATATCCCTTAGGTTGTTCAGTTGCCCTCTGCAAACAGACATTTCGTCAATGGCTTATGTATAAGCACGCAATGATGCCTATTGAATTGCTAGCTGAAACAGCTACAAAGCCATAAAGCTGAGAAATCCTGAAGTATCGCTAGACGTATTCATTGACAATATTTGAATTATCCGGAATGCGGTCCCTGTGACACTGACTTGCAGAAAGTATTTACATATACGTGTAGAATACTTACTTACGGCAGCAATTTTATCTTGCAGTAAGGTTGAACCCGTTTGTCGCAGAATGTACACTCTGCAAAATCGTTTTCGGTACAACGTATCCCAAGACTACATCAGCGTTCATTGTAAAATATCAGTTTTGATGACAGATGATGCATGATCTGTTGTGTATGAATGTTATTAGATTTGACATTGTTTCAGATGTGTTTCTATTATACAATACGAATCATCATTATGTCTTTATGAATCGCTGTTCATCCCCAGTTATTGCCAACCCATGAAACCAATGCTCTAAATTAACGTCAGATCCGAAACACCTGCAGATAAATACTGTTACTTATTGCTGATCTGTATGACTACCAATCACGTCAAGATGACTTAGGAAAATGCACAAACAGCATTTTGTGATATGTATATTTATTAAATCATCCTGATATTAAACAAATCTTTGCGTGTTATATAACAGACGTTGGCGTGCGACGGTAGCTGTGCTAACAGCTGGATTTAAAGGCTTGCTGCCGTGGCAGTGTCAGTAACAATTGGAACATATAATTAAGTTACTCATAGAAAATGTTCAATAATTGAAACACGTCTTCTGACACGTTGGAAAACAGTGCATTATTACATTATGTTATTACGTTCAATGTATGTAGAAATTAGACAGTCAATACATAATAATCTCTAGTGATAATAGTATTCACGCATACCCACACATTTTACCATGGCTCCATAGTGCAACATTTTATAAACGATTTAAGTAGCCTGATCATAGTTTTTTATCATTGTTCCTTTTATAATTTCGTATTCAGTAAAATGTTAATGTCTTCTTCTGTATTGCTACGATCTTCATCATGTGTTAAGCTTTCAACCGCAATAATTGGCTTCGATTCCATGGTTGAGACAGGCATGAACTTCCACAAATATGAGTAGATATAATTAGTTTATATCGTGTACTTCGTGTGTTTTGTTTCTTGTGGACGACCAAGTGTTGTTAGTGTTAATTCTAGTCAGTATGGTTCGGACGTTTTTAATAGTCTTATTTAACGGATACAAACGACCGAATGCCATAAACGCGTTATCGATAGCCTAGTGGTAGAAAACCAAATTAGATTTAAGGCCGCGGCATACCAAAGCCAAAATATAAATGATATGACTAATTCCCCTGCTAGTCATTCAGTATAAAGTATCTGACTTTTCTTCTCTCCTACTCTCATAGCGATGAATATTATTAGGAATATATTGTCGCAAGAATGGTACTGATACGTTTGAAAAAATGTTTCACAATCGACTTGAAATAATAGTATGAACTTGTACATGAGGGGCAATTAAATTGGTCTCCAGACAAGAAATATCGTCTTCTGTGATTTTAATTTAAACGTTTCGTCAAGATTTAAGTTCTCAAATTTTACCCCGAACACAAAATAACTCGTATTCGCAACCTTTAAGTCAGACAAAGTGTGCGCAATGTGCGTAAAAATCATTATATTCCAAAGTGCCCTCCGAGCCAAGTTGTCTCGTGGTTGCAGATTAGACTGATGATATTTTACATAAGGCTATAGGTCATGAACAAACCTGTATCTGCTTTAATCCTCTCAGAAATCACGGTATGAAGTGTGAAGATACCGACCGTGTTAGATAAGTTGCTTGAAGCTAAATATATATTACACATTGTACATTGAATGTGTTCTATTGCAAAGTTCACTGTATATGGTATGGCGTTCACAAAGAGAAAATACTATGTAAATGTACGTGCTTTTGAATAAGAACATTTATGTGCTGTTCTATGAGAGATAGTTTCATCGATGAGAAGTGAGTAAAAAGTCGATATCACTCAAAAACCTAAGAAGGTGTCACGCATGCAACTGAAATGAAATTGGCGATGACTTTCATTATATATTTAACTGCTCTAATTTTACTGCTTCTAGAAAATATATATTAAAGTACTATGAATGATGCAGAACCTCTAAGGTCTAATATTCTTACTTAATATTAAAAAAAAACATTAACAACTTTTTCAAGCCACCTGGCTAATACACGTACCTTCTTATAGTGTTGAATGCAACTGAACCATCTTTTCATTACAATACTGCTATTACATTGTAACATTGATACCATCCTATTGTTACTCGTCTTTAACCACATTGATTCCACTGTTAATATATTGCCTTCGACCACACAGCCTTGGCATATGTTTATATTTATTTTGTATTTATGAGGCAGTCGACATGGAAGCTTAACCAACCGAGCACAGAAAACAGTAAAAGACTACACATCCACCCCCGGAGCAATGCACACACAAAACCGTATCTGTCAATTACGTATGTTTATATGATTTTTTCAAAGATAATGCGTATGTCACATATACTCTAACATGCCATATGTCTCCTCCGTTGATAAATGAACAATGTCTAATGTTTTATTTAAAATTTGATTTTCTAACAGAAACTAAATAAATTATGCATATTTCACAATACCGTTCGGTACTAGATACGTGTGGTTAATCAGTTAAAACAATCTCTTCTTATCCATCAACTGTCTTTTGATATTTGTCGGCTTATTATGTTTTAACATTAACCGGAATATTTTCGTTATTCCCCATGGGTGTTAGCGGTGTGTTGTGTAATCTAGTTGGTTTACATTTTCGTATTAATGCCCTGCACTGTCTGCCTAATTTAACTTGTCAAATATACTTTTGTTCTCAACTTCTCATGTGGTTGATTGTATCATTATAAAAGTTGCATTGGTGGGTTCCGCATTAGGTACATACTGAATTGAGCTAATTGGTGTATTTGTTAGGGTTTACCCTAGTTTTTTTGCAGCGTCTATTGATACGGTTGTAAACATATGCTCGCCCGTCATGTCATGTAAACTATGTTTATCTACTTTTAACTGCGTTTAGCTGAATTCACGCAATCCCTGCTATTTGTTCCAAAGATATATAGTTTCTTAGTGAATCGACAGTATTTATGCAAGTTTGTACCCTAACTATTTTGTATTTTTATATCACTACTTTCTGCAGACTTTGCTCGACCGTTTCATCATGAGTATCTTATATATTCGTGTATGTTATAAATTTTTCTTACACAAACAATTATGTTGTCGACCGTCAGCAATCTGCGTAACTTTTGTATTATTGAATGGGAACATATTTGGACATTTGCCTACAAAATGTCGTGTTCAAAGGTGTTAAGTGTAAAAAAATAATAAAGGGATACTTATCGCATTCACGTTGGTGCATCTATTTCAATATGAGTATGTTAATATATCCACTCCAAACAAACAAATATCCTCAATGATAACGACATAATTAAATGAGCGTAGTAAATTAAGGTTAGCCATGCAATCGGTAAAAGCAATTAGCGATTTCGCCCCTTCATATTTTTGTATGTTGGTTCATTATAATGTTTGACTTAGAAATTAACTATATCTACAGAAAAGGACATATATTCGTTTACATCTAATTTCGTGGATTTGGTACTACAAACCTGCGGATTCATAGCATAGTGGGTTTTAAAACATGGTATTTAGTTGAGACGTCGAGTAATTGTGGTATTTAAAATCGTGATCGAGCCCACATACGAAATCAAATAACACGTACCTATCATCCGCGAATGATAATGATTTTACAGTAGGTTGGTTAACTTTCTGAATTTAATTACGGCGTACTCGAAGCATGTCTTAAAAATACATTTGTAAGAAATGATGTTAAAATATGCATTTCTGCCGCTATTTCTTGTACTAATTTAAGTTGTGTATGACAAAAAATTAAAACGCCATCACGCCAACATTCCGTTTTTACACTTAACATAACAATCACATTTACGAACTTCAAGACGCTTAGTAAAAACGGTATCACACATTAAAGAACTATTGACTCTTTTACCGTGTTGTTCATCTCTGTACCTCATACATGAAAATGCTGCCTGTCTAATCACGCGAATTTCCTTCAGCAAAAATCCAATTGTATTCCCGGATGGTACTGACTGACTGCTTTTCTAGACTAAAATAATTATTTAGCAATCATACAAAATCACACATTCAATCGTTGCGTGTGGTAATATTTTAGAACACATACAATGTAACTAATATAATATATTTCTTTTCTGTGGATTTCATGGAGCTTCTTGTGGTTTTTTGAAACATGCCTATCTGAATACATTCCGTTTTAATGCAAGTAACCGATTTTTGTGAACACCTAGGCTATATGTCAATTAAATGAGTCATTGAAATGAAAAATGTTAGGGAGCACATTGCTTCTAATCTTCAAAAACAATTTTGATACAGTATTTACATTTTTGTCGTCTTATAACTCGACAAGGAGTGGTATTGCCAGCTGCATCTTCACCCCAAAGGTTGTAATTTCAGATGTTCGGTCACTTGTAGGAAGCGGTTGCCCTATGGATAGGGCTCGAGAGGTCCCGGGTTCACCCCAGTCTGGACCACTGGTTATTTTCTCTGATCAAGAACAACCCACGTGATCCTGTCCACCAAGATGTAAATTGGTACTATGAGGTCTGTGTCTATTCCTGACCTATTATTTGACCGAGTTTACACTCCAATACAAATCGTTACACAGTTTTCAGAGTATGTTGCCGCGTTCTTTGAACACCCTTATTATTGAGGAATCTTTAATACGTGCAGAGTAACTATTTCAATAATATAAAGCACCCTGTTATTATTAACCTAGTTTTGTGGGTGATATACACAATGTTAGGCAGTTTTAGTTAGTACTTAGCTCTAATTATACGGGATAAATGAGTGTATACTAATTTAAATGACACAATCGCGTGTGCTATTCATTATTCAAAATTACTCGATAATTACATAATTCCGATAATTTGTGTGTTTTCTCTGACTATCGTTTTATCAGCAATTTGTGTTGGGGATAAATATAATCACCCGCTATATCGGTCTGTGAAATCAGTGTAGTTATATTATGTAAAGTATAATATGATTGTGATGTTAAATTCCGAGTATGTCTGAAGTAATTTGCGACGTTTAACCTTAAATATCTATAATCTGCGTTTCACTATTGTTATTAAATAAATGTTTATTATATGGGTAATGATTTTCATGAACGTATTGACATCATGGATACCCCTATTTGTAAAGTCTGATTTCCCGCGAAGATGACTGATTTTACTGCAGATGAGGAATACATTTCCGGAATATCAAATCCGTGAAATTAAAACGTCATTAAATTTGAAACTGTATGAGAAAAACAACCGTGTGGCAATTTCCTGATAACTGAATTAAATTATGCATTGTAGCGTGCTTAGAATTTAAATTACAGTAAATACGAACAAATCTGTACATTATACAATTAAACAGTTATTTAAATATTGGTTGATGAGAAAATATACATGCATTGAAAAATGCTGAAATCGACAATTTTTTACGTGCAAAACTAATATTCTATAACTATAATTTATTATTCATGTGCGATTAAGGGTTATGTGTAATATGTTTCAAATTATTAACGTGTTATTTGCAATAGGAGTAGAACTTACCTGTAGTGGGTTTTTATGTTTTATAAACATAAGCAGTACATTTTTGTTTCTATTGTGGCAGAGCTTCTGCGTGTACTTGTATCATGGATTGTTCAGGATAGGCGATCATACTATCTTTACCCGTGAGGTTGGTATTAGGAATCTTGCTTTATGAACATAGACGTGTTTATATATGTATTAGTCTTGACATCGAGATGTTCACACAGAAAACATTAATATGATGTGTTATATGGGTCATAGACAAAAATATGACCCTATCATATTAAAGAGGAAATTTTCCAGACTCACGTCTCGTGACTTCTCCTAAAATAATCAAAATCGCCAAATTTCTCTCTTAGAATTGGAAGCGCTGCTTGGATAGACAGATTCACTTCTACACCGAGGCATTCTAACATTACAGCAATGTATGTGATGTAACGTCAGAAGGCACCTTACTTTCTGTTTATACATAACGCTTCATATTGCTCATTTAGCTCTAAATATTCGATGACTTGTAGCAGTCTAAATTCTTGACGCAGTTTACAATTTTGTAAACTGACGATAAATCAGTAAATCGTCAATTGAAACTTTACAAATTTAATTTCGCTTCATTCATCCATGGTGCAAGCTTTCTAAAAATAACACTATTACCGCTGGTACAGATACATGTACTATCTCGTTTACAGAAAAAACATTGAATATCACCAAGGCCATGTACTTATAGACAAAGATGTATTATTGTGCACATACAGTACGGAAAACTCTTTTAAGTTTAATATGCCGTTAATTGCATCTGTTTCGTGTTTGATATATTATGCAAATGTAAATAAATGACCTTTTCAATTAATGGCTATGTGAATACTATTGTTTAGTGTATCTATCCACACATATAATATTTCCGTGTTCGAATACCAGAAGAAATAAGTGCTTATATACCAGCGTATGCACTGCCTGTGAAAGTTTTATATCAATTATAGTATGAACCGTAAATAGATTGCATGATGTTGTTACTTATAGCAAAGCCTTACTAAATTGGTGCATAGGACTATGAATGTCTGCGTCCTAAAAACACACTATGGTAAAACGCATTAACCATATCATCTTTAAACGAACGAGTGTGGAACGAAGTTATAATCAATAAGACTAACTATGGGATTAACAGAAATGTTTAATAAATTATCGGGTAAAGGTTGGTAATTAAGAGAATAAATGGTGCCAGGTTCAATTGCTTCATGATCTTAAGTATTTATAATGCGTGTTAGTCATGCAAGTATTTCCTGGGCTTTGAAATGTATTCAACCAGTTATCCAAGATAACCAAGAAAGGACGCTTAAACATACTGTAATCTAGTTAGGCAATAATGTTTTCCTCATCGGTATTTTAAACAATATCGGAGGTTCTGTAGTGAATGCTTGGCACATTGCTTAGAGTTTATGGTTCTGGTAATCCAGATAAAATTATCGCAGTTGACACTTAAATAGAAGATTTGACTCCCAATATCGATCATTGGTTTCTCAATTGCTATATTCATATATTTGTATGGCGTCATATCAAATAGTTTACTATTGAATCTATTGAATGTACCAGTCTATCAGAATCTACAATTACTCGTTTATTGTATTCACACTCAATATTTAGACGAAATCTTCGGTTGGAGCATCTGGACAAGTAATAAAATATCGTATGTCGGAGCATATTTTCATGAAAATAGGCTCATAAGAAGCCCCTTGTGAAGCAGATTTCAAATATGTATGAGTCTTATAAGGTCGTAAGTAGTAGTTACGACCTTCTGGTTCTAAGCCATCGATATATGGTAAATAATCAGTATTTGCTGGAATACATTTATATAGAACTTTTCCTTTACGGACCAAATTACAATGAGTATACATGTACGACTCAATAAAATGTTTATCGACGGGGCTTCTATAAAACATTTGTACTATGTACATACTATTATATTCTGACACACTATGTTTCTTGTAACATGTTAGTTATTGTTAGTAAGTATTGCTTGTAATTACATTATATATATGTGATTCATGGGCCAATGGCCTAAAATCTTGAAATAAACTATATGTTTTTGTAGTGTACGGTGGTTGTGCCTCATTTAGTCGCCGTTTTGGCACTGGTTTGTGTTGTTGGTTCGCCGTGCAGTTGGGCCTTGGGGAACTTGGTCGAGTATTGGCTACGTTTCATTCGGAAATAACCGCTATTACATGTATATAATTTTTTTGTGAATGTGGGTATTCCTGCATTTTATCGGCGGGGACTTGGATCTTTAATTGTTTCTTCGGCTTATGTGTGGGCATTGCTCAATGTAGTTGCTAGGAACATGTAATATTATTTCCCACCCCATTCCTACCTTGCCCATTATTTTAACTAGGTCAAGTCGTAGTTGTGACTCTTTAGGTCGCATAACTTTAGGTCACTCTCCTTGTGTTTTATAATAGGTCACGCCCGGGGTTGTTGTGCCTCATTTGGTCGCCGTTTTGGCATGGGTTGAAAATAAAACGGTCTTCTTAGTCTTTTTTCCCCTTTGATGGAATCTTTTTAGGCCCTGATCATACCAAAAGCCCAGGTACTTCTTTCACGAACGATTGACCTCGGTATGTCCGACGTTACATTGCTTCCCAGGTGACTCGAGCCCTGTCCGACCAGTACCATTCCAATACTTAATTCAATGTCACCAACTGGTGTATGCCCCCTTAGGACCGTTTTGGTGTATTATCATTTTTATAGTCAATAACTACCCCGATTTTACCCGAATATTAGCTGAAAGAGCAAAATTTCAGGAGTGACAGTTGCAGTGAATGGTCCGCAAAACACGTCATTTCGCGGAGAGACAGGTTCAAAAGAAAAAAAATCACGTTACCCGTGCAATGACTGAGTGCTAAGTCAATCTAGGTATAACTTTATCTTGGCGGTATTGGTTTTTTTAAATAGGATAGCACTTATAACATCTGTACTAATTTCATCCTTTGAAATATAGAATCATGGAGGGGTGATGCGAAACAAACTTTGTAAAATCATGGTAGGGTGATGCGAAACTAACTTTGTAAAATGGAATTACACGGCGACATACTGACTACTATTTTCAACCTGGTAAACGGCGTCACGAACATAGATTGTTATAAGTAATCCACATTTTCGCGATATAAGCAATCATATGCTTTATGCATCAGCAGAAAGTATGGTGCCTTCTGACGTTTCCATCAAATATATTTTTGTAATGCTATAATACTTTTGTCTAGAAGTTTTGCTGTCTACCCTAGCAGTGCTTCGAATTATCCGAGAGTATGTGGATTATTCAAAGAGATCTCACAGAGACACCACGAGTCTGTGATATATTTCTCTTTTATATGGTAGGGTCATGATTTTGTCTATGACCCATATAACACGTCCTTTCTATGTTGTCAGCGTAAACGTATACACATCATGATTAATTTATGTAAACGCGTCTATATTGTTAAAACAAGATTACACATACACGCGACTATCCTAAAAAAGATATAGTAAATGTACTAAAACCTACACTATTATGGAAACAAAAAAGCTAATTTGACACTTCTCATGCAGTAAATAGACTTTTAATATGAAACATATAACGCATAATCCTTAATCACCCATCGCGAATACCACATTATAGTTATGTTATTTCGGTTTTGCACAATAAAGTTGTCGATTTTAATACTGTTTTGGAGCAGGTTGTTTTTTCTTATCGACCGACATTCAAGTAAACTGCTTAATTGTAAGATATGGTTGTTGGATTAATAATACAACCTTACACACTGTATAATTAGATTTCAGTTAATACTGTTAATTGTTTCATTCTCACACAACGCTCATTACGCGTTATTTAAGCCGTTTGAATATGGCGGATATAATTTTCGCTAAATGTGTTTTCTGTAAAATGAATATTTGGCACAAGAGGTTCCAATTTTCACGTTAAACGCGAATTCAATATATTCACCATATATTCTGCCCGTAAAAATAAACAACAGCTATAAAACGTAGAAAACGGTACTGATACTTTTCTCTGGAAATCACGTTGCTGATAAAACAATAGTCAAAGGAAACACAAAATATCGGAATTATGTAATTAACTAGGAAGATTAAAACGCACGGTTGTGTCAGTTACATTAGTATGCGCCAATTCATTGCATATAAAAACTGAGTATGGATTAGAGCTGTCATATATTGTGTCTATTCCCGCTAAAATGGAATGATAAAGATACTAAAGCACTTTCTCTTTTCAAAAAAATGTTAATGACATGTCGATCCCGTAAATCAAACACGGATCGCCATGCATGTTGTAATAAGGTTATCCAGAGTCGACAAGAGTCATTGATCTATACAATGTGTCTTCAATATATTTCCTGATGGTATTACTGTATTAACTATTACATTAAACATAATTAAATGGACATTATATCTAACGTATTATTTGTATGTCTCTCCGAAACCAGACACCGGTTGTTTCTCCCTCTAGAGTTTAATAAGCAAACACTAATACCCAAAAGTACACACAACCTTTTAACACGACTAACACGGAGTCAATAGACAGTTTACCTAATGTTCTACTTCCAATACCAGCTATTTGAAAGTGTCACTCTCCAGCTGCCACCGTAAGACAGAAAACAACACCATCGGGAGAAATTATATCAATCATTACGTCTATTTCGTGTATCGCAAATAATTGAATATTCGACCGTGTTTATTTCATTAGCCACAGTAATTTGTGTTTTTGTACCGCAGTCTACTTTGATTGCATGTTTGTTGTTATTTGTTTTATGTGATACTTTTTGTCTGTTTCACAAATCACTTTGGCATATGGATAGGGGTTTTCGTACATCGCTGGTTGATGTAAATTACGTTCAATCAATAGCGAATATGTATCTTTTACAACATAGTTCTATGACGTGTACATCTTCATTATATTTGATTCAATTATCAATGTTACCTGTTTGGCCAATATTCGTGTTGACCAAATATTGACCCATACAACTAGCCTTGATCTGCAGTTATGTATATAATTGGATTAGCCAGGATTGATTGTAAAATGAATTTCGCCTGATAACATGATGTGGTGATACCACTGCAAAGTGTAGACATACTTATACATGTATATAGCATTAGAAATAAGTACTCAATATACAATTTGAATGCCTTACCAGGAATTAGATTAATTAATTTTTACCGAGAAGCAATTGGTGTCGTGTTAATTTCAGTAAACATCTAGTCCAGTGCATACAACTCCAGATCAAGGGTCTATATTTATCCATTTTAAATCTACCTTTTCTTACATAGTCAAAATGTTAACTAATCACATAAACAGTTTATGTTCTTGGAAGGTACGAGTTAATCAAATTATTATGTGTATGCCCATGTTAGTGTACAAATGCAATTTATTTTTATACTAGTAACTGGCTATATAAACTAAGTCAAAATGGCGTCTGTCCACACATATATAGACACAATTATGCCAAGGGTGTGTGAATACCGTAAGAAGTAGGTAAATATATACCGGTTCATACTGGTTGCATGGTGTACTTCACAGGATGAGTGAAACTAAAAAAAATGCATAGGACGATCCACTATGCGTCATAACAGCACGGTATGGTGAAACGCATTATTAGCCAATCTAACATTAGTAGCAAATCTATCATAGAACGCATTCATTTGAACGAGTTAATTGAGGACTTAAAGCAAACGTTCAATAAATAATTGCATATGGGGTTAGTAATTAAGCGTATAAAGTATGCCAGATTCAATTGCTTCATGATCTTAAGTATTTATAATGCGTGGTAGTCATGCGATTATTTTCTTTGCTTTGAAATGTATTCCACCAATTATCCAAGATACCTCAGACAAGCACCTCCAACATGCTGTAATATAGTTAGGCAATAATGTTTTCTTCATCGGTATTCTAAATAATAACAAATTATCGGTATTATACGCATTGCACATTCCTTAGCATTTATGGTTCTAGTAATCCAGATAAAATCATCGCAGTTGACACATCAAAAGAAAATTTGGCACTCAATGTAGAACATTTATTTCTCAACTACTATATTCATATATTTGTATGGCGTCATGTGTGATAATTTACCCTTGGAATAGGTTTACAATGGACATAAGGACGTACGCTATTCAGCTGTCTGATGGGAATTTTATTTTGGCGGACTATTTAATAAGATTACAACAATACGACACGGCGTAAGTCTTAGATTTACTTACATCGAATTATTCCAAGGAACTTGTTTTTATTCCTCGTTAGAAGCATCTGAACAAATTACACAATGCTGTAAGTCGGAGTAGATCGAATAATGTACGAGGTAACTATAATGAAGTGACATATTCAAAATCATGGGTTGTACAATGACTATTTGATGGACGCAAGCAATGTATACAATAATGATACTAATAATAATGAATGACATGTTTGCATCGCATAATTCAAACTGGTATCAAATGCACTATCATTTATCACGGGCGATTTACATTCGTACCAAGCGAACCATATGAATACGCACACTGTTATATCGTTTCAATAATCTTGTTCATGAAGTTTGGTACCAGTATTCGGTAAAGAACTGACAAACTGGTAAGCGTTTGTTTACACAATAAAATACAACATCAATTTTCGTCGCAAATATGTGCACATTTATAACATTTACACTCGCAAGTCCTCGGAGACGTCGCTTTAATTATATATGACAGATGTGCATCCTTACAGTCTTTCATGGAGTGTTTAGCCTCTAAAAACGTCGTTCAGAGCAAATAAATTCATGCATAAACGTCACACGAACTTCCTGTGACAATTTCCAGAGTCTGCTTATTTCTATGGTTTTATAGTTTAGTCCCAAGCAATTGACGTAAAATATGCTTCAATCAGGACAAATATTTATTCTACCAAAGAGATTGAGATTACACACATATTTGGAGACCTGCTATTTTCCAATTCAATCATCCAAACAAACATTCATTTCTGATTTTTGTCCAAAGCTATTGTCAAATTCGACATGTTTATGACAGTTTTCTATCGTGATTCTAACTGTGCAGGAACAGTTAATTTCGAACAGAAAATAAATGGTCCTGTAAAGTAGAAGTCCCATAAGCAAAATGAAATTAACTAGTATATAATGGTTAAACTAGTAAGGAGAACGTACGTCGACAAACGTCAAACGTTTCCACTGCTATGCATCGTACGTCAGGCACTTTAGAAGCAAATGTGAAACGTGCTTACAGTGTATGATATGCGGGCGACTGTCTTGTTATGGTACATATAGCGTACTGCTCATGTGCATTGTCCGAACGTTGCTAGCTTGCAGTAGAAGCAAAACACGTAGCTAACTAACACAGGAAAGAATGTTAATAAAGTTAATGTTAGGTGGACAACAATAAATACCATTTCTAATTGCGGCGCTGAGCGATATCAAAACCACAACCTTCCGCTCAGTATTTAGGATACACATAAACTGAATCACCGTGCCACCCTTTTATCAACATAGCGAATACACGCGTAAAATAACAGGTTACAAAATTACACATTGGAATTAAAATCTAATCTTGTACACAATGCTTTGGACTTCTTTAATGATGCGTTATGTAGATATTTATTCACGAGAGACTACATGAAATTGAATTGCTAGTGATCTACATAATTCTATTACAGCTTCATTTATTTCCACTTTGTTTCATAGTTCTGCACCATTCCGACAGCCCAGTGTCTCGAAGGCAATGTTATTCGATGTTATTCACCTCGCACAACATGTCTTTCACCCTATCATCACAGCTAAACATCGTGTGGACTTTTCCTGCTACAGATATCAATCCCCAGTATTCTGTCAAAAACATATGATCATTGAGTCCTACTTTAGGGAAAACAAAGTAATGTACAAATTTCAGTCTGATTTCACAAGTGTATTATCTACAGATACCTGTTTAATACATTTAAATGATCATATTATAATGGAGATGAATAAGGGCAACATTATACGAATTATTTAGTTAAACCTTCGAAAAGCTTATGATACTGTAGACAACTGGACCTTCTCCCTATTGAATTGAGAGCTCCAGAACTAAGTGATGATATTTTACGATAATTTATATCTTATTTGAACGATAGAATGAGCACAAAGCACCGGCTTACATACATGGGTAAAGTTAGCATTATTTAATGTTTTCCATATAGTCAAGCAATAAAGTATTTTTTTACATTGTACTTGTAGAATTCTGGAAATATTTTTTAATTTATACATATGTAAATGCCTTAAATCACGAAAAGAAATAATAGTGGTTTATTACAAAATCGCCAAAGTCTGAACTTGAATATAACACAAGCGTTTTATGTGGTTACATCTGTAATTGAACATGAATTTGTTTCTGTGTGTCTTTAGAAATGATTTGGTATCATATTCGTCCAAGACAATATCATGTAAATGTACGCAGATAATATTTCATGTAGTCAATGCATGGGTAGTTACAGTCGTAAATAACAAATATCGCATAAATAGTTAATGCATTTCCGGAATGAATTGTGATTATCTCGTATAATTAAGTCATTATTGACTGTTCTCTCATCTTTACAAATTAACGTGTATCAACCGAACGGAAGTGATGCCGATCTAAGGTAAGTTATTTCACTGAGGTTTACGCAAATGTCTGAACCGTTTTCTGTCAAGTGATTGACAGTTGGCATAAAACATGCTTCTGGAATAGAATATCAACGTGGTATAACCTTCATTAAGAAACCACATGTGTTATCTGCCAAAAAGTTATGTGCTAAGCAGACAAATGTATCCCTTCAATTAGTACTCACCTAAATTAAGTGGTCAGTAATCATAAACAGTCATTTGCATATAACTTAAACATGTACTAAGCAGTCATTCGTGTTAAACAGACACATATCGCGTGACGACATCCTCTATGACTACCCTCATAAAACTAGTACATGTAAGACAACATTACATTAGGTTTAACTGGCTTCTACTAGTGTCATTGAAACACAAACATTGACAACCAAGACCGTTTCCTGGGCACTGTTTTATCAAAGCATTTACGCTAGCGTAAACCTAAGATTTCCTAAAATATTGCGTACGTCAATAATATTTGCGTAAATGCGTTTTACAAAGATATTTTAGTTCACATTCTGTCGTAAGTTTTAGCTTATTTCTAAGCCAAGGCTGGGCAACCCTAAATGGCAAATATGAACGTAAGTGAAGAGTTTTTAACATGCACTGATGATTTTTGACCGTCGCATGTTATCTTAGACCGTCGTTTGTTGTTTTAGACCGTCACTTGTTGTTTTAGGCGTGATTAATCATCAAATCTTGTCACATATTTATTCATTCTGGTACCCGTTATATTTGTTATATTGGTTATATTGTGTCCCGAATTACGTTCAATCTTCAATATGTTTTGCGTAAATGTATGCGAGTACTTGCGATCGTTTAGTAAAACACACTTACGAGTTTGCGTAAGGTAGATATCTATGCGTACATATACGCGACATTTACGCATTGTTAGTAAAACAGTGCCCTGGAGTATTCCGTTATTGTGGATTTCATTCGCATACCATTAAACAGACCCAGTGGTGAAGCCATAGTGACTATTTCAAAATATTTCAAAATTCATTACCTAGAATTATTAATGAACTTGAAAGATCTCTGGGATTAAGAAGGAACAACATCTGTGCGATAGCCATGCACACGGCTTTCCAAGAATTGCTTAGCAATGCCCAGGCATTTATTATCAAACTGAACAGACATGTACTTTTCATGTGATGATTATTGCGTTGAAAATATCAATTGCCGCAAACAAATTGCGTTATAATCCGTCCTTTAGATTTGTGTTTGTATTATTCCTCGATTGTCTTCATGATACGCCGTGCTGGTAAAACATAGAACAGGTATAACTATAGGCGAGATATGAGCTATATGCTATACAAAAGTCTAGGGTTAGGATAATATTTCCACTCTGTAACTAACTACTTTGTTTCTTGAAAAAAATATTGATTGAAACCATAGACTCGCCATAAATAAGTGATTTTCCAAGACCCAGGACGTTACGGCTACGATTAATTATACGTTACTTCCGTTGCGGATAAAAATGGATGATGCACTACCTTTCTTCTTTTAGTACACAAGGCTACCATTGGCTAGGGTACATCATTACATATGGCAAGTTGAAACCATTTGTAAAATAAATTGAAACGTTGTCCTACATGTGTATTTAAGTAGATCATCATTTAATTATATCACCGTAATTTTGTACTTGTTGTATGTGCGTTTAATCTTTCCTGTACGTTCATGTTTCTTCCTAAAGTTGTTCTGTTGTTTCTGTTGTTAGTCGGAGACTATTCATGCACGATTGTAAAGTAAACAACTGATGTAGATCCCATATTCCAGTAACTTATATTAGGGTTACCCAAGTTTGCATACGAGAGGTGCCCCACTTATATTTGAAGAGTGCTGAACGTCCGATATCTTCAAGGTAACCCGATCTAAATGAAATATCCCTTTTGAATAGTGACAAGTAATATGTCAGGCACCATATACAATGATTGTTTTGGATATTTGCAATATGATTCCAACCGAAATCGCCAATTCTGTAGAGCTTTTTGAAGCTTTTATTAAAATTGGATAAATGCAGATGAAGATTTAGGGCTTACTGGTATATTTAATGCTAGTTTCCTAGGTTACCGTGGTAAATGAGGCTGTTGGTCTGTTAAACAGTAAGCATACAAACATACATAAAAGCAAATAACTACTAACTTTGAACTAAACGTCAAACACACTCGGTAGATATAAACCCTAAAATTCATGATACGGGATTCACATTTTCTTTTTTGTGTTTCTTTAAACTGCACTCAAAATACCTCTTCGCTTTACAGTGGCGTCAACAAAACAAGCTATCAAGCGAATGACAGTTTTACTGTCAATCTTAGCTAACCGAATATCGTACGCATCGAATCAACCAATGCTGGTTGTGTTGGTCAATATTTCGTCAATACGAAAATTGGTTACAACATGTACCATTGATGCAACAACCATTTATACATGTATGTACAAACCATATCACTTTTCTGTATAATATACAGATTCACTATTGTTTTAACGTAAAATGCAACGATAAATACTTTGCGAAGTCCCTTCCTATATGATAAAGTGATGTGTAACATAAGACAAAAAGTATCGTACAAAACAACAAACAAGCAATCAAAAGTAGAATGCAGTACAAAAAGACCCATTCTTGTGGCTAATGAAATAAACACGGTCGATTATTCAATTATTTGCCATACACGAAATAGAGGTAATGATAAATATAATTTCCTCTGACGGTGTTACTTTCTGTCTTATAGCGGCAGCTGGCATGACACTTTCAAACATTTGGTTTTGGAACTAGAAAATAAAATAAACTGTGTATTGACTCTGTGTAAGCAGTGTCAAAAGGCTATGTGTACTTTCTGATACTAGGGTGTGATTAACACACACTAATAGGGAAACAAGTAATTTAAATAAATTCTGTCAAGAGGAGATAATACAACATTCATACAACTATAATTTTATCACCTAAGCAATTCCCAGGAAATAATATAGTCAAACGCTATATTTCGCTATATTGTGCAGTTATTTGGGCGGCCAATTTTTCGATTTAACATTCGGAACTAAATATGTTCTGCGTTGACAGTTGTTTTGCCCACGATCATGAATTTAGCAAACATAATAACATAGCGTATATCTCAAAATTAAACAGCAGATGAATAAAGTTGACGAATGCCCATACCGTGAAATTAAAATAACTTGTAATTTTTACTGCATGAAAACCAGTATTACTGTACATAATTATACATTGTGTCATGGGTGAAATTTGAATCAAACATATATGAATACATTTTACAAATTACGATTTAACTTGAATATCGATCGGAGGGAAGTTTTGCAAACTTGCTACAAAAAGGATTGAAATCGACAATTTATCGTGCTAAACTCACATCCCATAACTGTAACGTATTATCCATGTGCGATTAAGGAATGGGTGATATATGCTTCAAATTATAAATGTATTAACTCCGGTAAACTGAAAGTTTCTATTTTGGGGGTAGAAATTTGTCGAAGTTAAATGTTTCTATTATTCTTATTTTCGAGATTGTACACTTACTGTTAAATATTTAGGGTGGTCGACTACTTTATATTTCCCCGATAGATTGGTATGAATAATATTTGTAATGGACATATATTAGACGGGTCTATATATATTAATCCTAATATCTGAATGTGTACGATGAAAACATTAATATGATGTGCTAGATGGGTCATAGACAAAATCACGACCCTATAACATAAAAGTGGAACATATCGCAGATTCATGTCTCAGTTATTTATGCTAGAATAATCCACATCCTTTTTCTCTTGGATAGTTCGAAGCGCTGCTTGATTAGACAGTAACATAGCAACACATCTACTCGGAATCATAATAGCAAAAATGTATGCGATGTAAACGTCAAAAGGCACCACACTTTCTGTTTGTGAATACCTCTTCGCATTGATTATATCGCTAAAATTTCGATTACTTATAGCAGTCTATATTCTTGACGCCTTTGACTATTTTGAACACATACGATTCATCAGTTAATTGTTATGCAAATCCATTTTTAAAGTTTGGTTCGATGATTCCATCATCTGTGTTTCGATGTTTTTAAAAAAAGAATAATAACAGTTGTTATATGTGCTATCATTTTTAAATCAATACTGATTATAAGGTCGGCCTTAGTGGCATTTACGGAATCCTACTTATTGAATATTTACATTTACATTACTTTTGTAGCAAGGCAATCTTGATTAGGTCTGAGTTTACATAACACTTAAACGTAATTAAGGTTATCAAAATCGTCAATACACCTGTCTTCATGGGCAATATTGCCTTGCAATAAACTCGATTCGATTCTTCTATAATTTGTATGAAATAAATATAGGATCTACCACGAGTTTTCTTTTGATATTAACATTTCTTAAATGAGTCAAGAAAAAACAGTTATTAAGCGAGCCTCGGGTGAGCTTAATAATAATCTTTTTCTTTACGAATTTAAGAAATGTTGATCTCAAAAGAAAACGAGTGGTAGATTCTTTTCATCACATTTAGAAAAAGTTTTGTTACCAAAAATAAGAGATTCGATATTGAATTCGGCTAAATTATGCACCGAAGAACACCTTCCAGTGTTTCCGCGTAAAAAAGTAGTACCACATTGCTTTCTGTATATAGACACTAAAACGACGCTTTAAAAGCTGCATACAATTAACATTTATTCAAATTACAAATTTCAACAAATTATTAATCTTGAAAAACAATGCTTTACAAGTTAATGTTTGAAATTTCTTTACCGAACGAATGTATTATTCTAATGATATAACATTCTAACCACCAATATTGAAATAATTTCATACCAAAGTCAATAGACAAAAAGCTATGTTATAAACTATGTTCTGAGGTATGATTATGTACATTGGTCTTAAACTGCATAATACACTGGTACATACATGTATATAAAAGGACATATGTTCATGTACACACAGTACTGTCGATGAAATAACATACTGTCCAGTTAGGAGTGACGGAGTGTCAAAACCACTATCACGGTGCAATAGTTATTACAGAGGCTTATCAAGACATCTATACTTGTAAACCAAAAGTATACTTTATTAACTAGTTCGGACACTGATGTGTATCCTTGGTTTATACATAAAATAAGGCATCGCTCTCAAATAATAAAGTCAATAAACGGTAGTAGGTCACAAGGTCTCCTAGATGCAGATATGTATGCGGAATTCAGAGACAATCTTAAACACATTGGTCTAAAGGTACATAAATATCCAGACAAATCATTATCAAGTGTCAGCTTGAAACATTAAATGAATTACACCTCTAATGGGACTGACTTCAAGCGTGAACTATTCGTATACGTACTTTATCGAGTCGATAATTCTTTAGCGTACTAACTTACACATTTACAGGGTACTAGTAAATCCCCACTCAGTACATGAAAAAAGAACAAAGTCGAAATTGTTGTCGATCTTCTAAGGACGTGTTTATATGACCTGCAGCGCCCGGAATTGTAACACAGATGACCTGATAATCAAGTATTATCAATAGCATATATAATCAATGAACCATTAATTGTGATTTTAATATATGTTGATGGTCAAAGCATCGAGCTTTTCTCGATTTGTGTTATTTTGTTAATAATCAATTACAAAACAATTACAGGGAAAAAAACTTAAATCCAGAGTGATTTATGTTTCTGGTCGCTTAATGAAAGGAGTAGGTTCACTAAGTGGTAAAATTGGCCCAATCACGTCGCAACGACTGACTTAAATATCTCGATTGCCGACAGCTGCGCTCATGGTGAATTTTGATGTTGTAAGCCCAGAAATGCTGTAAAACTTGAACAATTCGTAAATCATAGTGATTTTATAAGCTTCTAACGGAATACCATGGTTACAGGGAATGTCAAAACGTGCATACATTTTTGTATTTCGGTGCTAGGAGGCCTTGGCTAATCAAAAGTATAACCAAATATAAGATCGAAAGAACTATTATAGTTTTAACCATTTCTTGGTGCATGGTTATCGAATCTACTCCTTTGATAAACAAATTACAGTGTTTAAACAGTGATCGTTGGCGTTAGACAAAAGTCGCTTATACAAAAGAAACATCGAACAAATATAATCGGGAGTAGTTGAAACTGGTAGTTTAAAAAAATGTCGCATACTACATGTGGTCTCTAGCACAAGTTACACTGTATCTAACTTTCTATTAAAATTTGTGTTTTATCTCAAGAAACCGAAAAGCGGTGTTTGCCTCCATATAATGTTTAATTATTACACATTACTATCAAAAAGTACACCAAGCCTTTTGACACGCTCACACAGAGTGAATAGACTGTTTCATTTATTGTCTTGTGCCAATACCAGATATTTACAGTTGTCATTAGCCAGCTGCCGTTTTAGTACATGGAAATACAGAAAACTCCATCGGAGGAAATTATAGCAAACAAATTATTTGTTGTTATTTGTTTTGTGTGATACTTTTTGTATGTGTGACAAATCACTTTAGTATATTGACAGGGTCTTTACAAATCGCTGTTTGGTTAAATTTACGTTCTATGTATCTTTTACAGAATACATGTAGTGATAGGGCTTGTACATCTGAATGGCAGCCACGTCAATGGTACATGTCCTGATCAATATTCATATTCACCAATACACAAAGCGTTGGTGAATTTGTTGTGTACGTCCTGGAGTTTCCTAAGATTGACAGTGAAACTAACAGTAGCTTTATAACATTGTATGCCGATGTTACTGTGAAGGGAATATACAATTTAGGGTACAATATTAGGAAACCCAAAGTGTTGAATTTGAATGCCGTTTGAGTACATTATTGTTGATGTCTACCGTTTGCACATAATTCAAAATTAGTGCATATCTCTGTGGGTAAGTGTTCATCCATTTTTTTGAAAGAATAACCGCAATATTTACGCCATATAAATACTACCGAGCCAACAAAAAATATGAGGAAATTGGACAGATTCTATGTATAGTGCAGATACACCGGTTTATTATTCAGACATACCAGTGTATTATAACAGATGTATGGATTGGGGTTTTTATTATTGACAACGTCTGACAGTTTTTCGACAAATTATGAGACACACTAAAATTGTGCGAAGGATGATGAATATCTGCACCATAAAAACACACTGTGGTAATACTCATTAGGCAATTCATTATTAAACGAGCGCGAAACGAAGCTAAAATCAAGAATAATTACTTTGGGGACAGCAAATGTTCAATAAATTATCTGGTAAAGGTTGGTAATTAAGTGTATAAATTATGTCAGGTTCAATTGCTGCATTATCCTAAGTATTTGTAATGCTTGATATTCATGCGAGTACGGTAGATGTAAGGTGTAATCTCTTGATGATCTTAAGTATTTATTATGTGTCGTATCCATGCGAGTTGTTCCGTTGCTTTGAGATGTATCCCACCAATTATCCAAAATACCCCAGACAAGCCACTCAAACATACGGTAATATGGTAAGACAATATTATTTTCCTCATCGGCGTTCTAATCAATAACATAACTTCTGTAGTGAATGCTTGGCACATTGCTTAGCGTGTATGGTTTTGGTAATCCAGATAAAATCATCGCAGTTGACACTTCAATAGAAGATTTTGCACCAAATATTAAACATTTATTTCTCGATTGCTATATTCATACACTTGTATGGCGTCATGTGAAATAATTTATCATTGAAATAGGTTTACAATGGAAATAAGGAAGTTCTTTATTCATACGTCTGTAAAGAAGCTTATTGTGACGGGGTCTTGATATGAATTACAGCTGTACTACACGGTACGAGTTCTAGAGGATTTATATCGATGTCATTGAAGTAACAAACTACAGTGTATACAGTTTAGCCAATTAGACGGAGTCTTAGTTTGAAGCATCTGGACAAATAACACAAATGTGTAAGTCAGAGTTGATACAATAATGGTCGGTCAATCCATGTAAAATTAAATCATCTTATACATTGAGTATGTTATGGTTGTGTCTCGTGATAAGACGACACATTGTTTTTTATTGCGTTTTCTTGTGAACTATGCGTGTTTGTAGTGTTGTATTTGAAGGCTTAAAGCAGGGAGGTTTTGGTTATACGTGATCGCGTTGAGAATCTTCTATGTAAACTGTAAATACATCAGTTTTTGTTGGGATACATTTTAGTTCCATCGCGGAGGTACATCCTCCACGAACTATATAAGACGGATTTGGTACTAGATGGGAACGCTTAGCTTGTAAGTGATGTAACATTGTGTCAGCAATCATGATTCAGCAATGGCGACTGCGGCCTCACGGATCATATTGGAAGGCATAATTACATTTGTAATGCATTTTTAAACATATCACACAGTCCGATTTCATTGACGCGATGGTGTACTTTTGTTACCTGTGTCGTTTTGTTGATTAGGACAGACAGAGAAATAGTTCTAGTCGGTATCGTGGTACCACTGATCACCCCCATCAGCTCCTTAACCCGGACAGAACCTCATTCTAGCATATTTGTGACAAGTGAATGAAGTGAATGGTCTTTGTATTTTCTTTATTATTCGTCAGAGGTTTCCGTTAATCACAATTAATACAAACTAATTCCGTTGTCAAACAAACTCAGGTCTATATATTTGTTTTGTCTACAATATATACATTTTAGATAAAGTCTAAAATAACATAAATATAATTTCACACGCAGTATACGAGCAAGGTTACTGTAATCCAGTGACATATTAAAAACTTGATGGGTTGTGTAATGAATAATTGATGGTCGCAAGCCATATTTACAATAATTAAATTACTTGGTGGCATGTTTTTGCCGTAAAAATCAAATCTGGTATCGAAAATTACACAAACATTAATTATGACCCACGTGCATTCGTACTAAGCGAACCATATATCAAATATGAACACAGTTTGTATCGTTTTTATTATATTCTTCATCAGGTTTGGTACCAGTATTCGCGTTTGAACTGATATGGTGATAAGTTATATCATGGATAAATGTGCACCAGATGTTACATGAAATTGAATTGCTAGTGATATACCCAATTACAACTTCATTCATTTCCACAGTCCTAAACCATTGCGACAGCGTACAATGTTGGTGCCACGTTTACTTCTAGAAGCCAAACTATTTCTCGTCATTATCACCGTCGAGAAACTTGCTTCTTATTATGTGACTTTCTTCATATTTGCTGTATCGCCAAGCCGTGAGGAATTTGAATATACAAAAGTCATGTTAAGGTGGGAAAATTTATCAATCTATTCGAATCTGCATGATTTAATTTACGAATATTGTACTCGCACATTACTTGATTCAGACAAATGTACCAGGTTTGACTATTCAGAATAAATACAATTATGAGTTTTTGTAAGTTTTGGGTCTGTATTTGAACCATATTGTTTCTGTCACAATGATGTGATACCGGACTAAAAAACAACAGCCGCATAAATAGTTAATACACCCCCGGAATAAATTGTGATCCTATAGTATAAGTATGTCATTATTTACCATTCACAGAGGTTTGCCGATCAGTTGTGAGCTATTTCATTCATGGTAACACATATTTCTGAACCGAGTCAAGTAGCTGACGGTTGACAAATTAAGCAGTTTTCTGCTATCACAGATAACATTTGTATCAACCAGTAGTAACCTTTATTAGGCAATCTCTTGTTATGCCTAATTTTAATTTGTTAAGCAACCAATCTACACTTGACATATTTCATTAAACAGTAACCACCTTAATTAAGAGTCCACTTGTTTTTGTATGTCAATTTATTGTAATTTTAAAAATTATGAACGCCTATGAAGCTGCCTACTGTGTAAAGCAAACATACGTCGCGTGACATTCTTCAAGACTGTCTGCACAAGACCAGTGAAATGTATTACATTAGGTTTAATTGGTTTCTACTTGTGTCATTGAAACTCAACCACGGACAACCAGACCTTCCCTAGGGACATTTCCATTGTCGTCGTTTTTATTAACATACAATTAAACAGACCCATTCTATGCCGTAGGGACGATTTTAAATATTTTAAATGCATTACGTCGAATTATTAATGAACCTGACAGCCTCTTTAGGGCTTAGAAGTCACAATATTTGAATGACAGTCGTGTAATCGGGTTTCCAAGAAATGCTGACAACAAACTTAGTTTTTCTAACCATTACTAATTAGTTGTTGTTTTACTGGAGACAGTTGGCCTTGTATTATTTGTCAAGTCGTTTAACCAAAGAGGCATGTTATTTTGCATTGAGCTGTCAACATTATATGCATGACGGTAACCAATACAATGGGCGATCATAATGTGTTGCATCCTGAAATCGAATATTGATCCAATGCTCTATCAATTGCAATTAACTTCATACTTTGAAATTTAAATTGCACTTCAGCAGTCAATGTCATTATTCTCTCATTGAAGTGTTGGTATGTGCAACTGGTTGACTACATTTTGTAAAATGTAGCCATTATAAATTAGTTCACATTGCTTTCATGTTGTTCGTAGTTGTGATGAAACATATCACAAACATGTCGAATTCGACAATAACTGTGGACAAAAATGAGAAATGAATGTTTGTTGGTATGATTTGTATTGGAAAATAGCAGGTCTCCAAATATTTGTGTAGTCGCAATCTGCTTTGTAGAATAAATGTTTGTCCTTATTGAAACATACTTTACGTCAATTGCTTTGGACCAAAATTTATACCTCTGGAAATCGTCACAGGAAGTTCTTCAGACGTGTTTTGCATGGATTCATTTGCTCTGAATGGCGTTCCTAGAGAGTAAACACTGCATGAAACATTGTACGGATGCATATCAGCCATACATAATTAAGGCGTCGTCTCCGAGGATCTGCGAGGGTAAATGTGCCCGTATTTCCGACGAAAATAGATGATGTATTGTATTGTGTTAACACACGTTTACATCAGTTCTTTACCGAAAACTGGTACCAAACCTCATGCACAAGATTATTAAAACGATACAACAGTGCATGTATTTCTATGGTTCGCTTGGTACAAATACAGATCGGTCGTAATAAATGATAGTGTATTTGATACCAGTTTGTAATATGCGGTGCAAACATGCTATCCAGAAATATAATTTCTATTATTGCAAACATTGCTTGCGTCCATCAATTTTTCATTGAACAACCTAATAATTAGAATTAAGTCGCTTGATACAGTTACATTGCACAGTATTCGATCTACTCTGACTCACAACATTGTGTAATTGTTCAGATGCGTCCAACGAGTATTCCTTCTAGAAACGTCTAGAATGTATACTCTGTAGATTATAATTTTATAATTCAGCACAATTTTATACTACGTGGGATGTACCACAATTAATACTTTTTCGAAAAATGCAATTCGTTGACGAAGTTATCAAAATAGCTTCTTGTCTTTCATGCCTTCAAATTTAGGCAGCTTTATAGCAAATTGTTCATTATAGAAACATACAAATTGTACAAAACATTTCGTAACATATATACGCTTAATAAATAATACTGTTATACATACGTATAATGAGAATAAAATGAAATAACTTCACACTAACCTTCAACCTTCAATAAGATATGGCGGGTGAGTTTTTCTTTCGTGCTAACTTGACAATGATATACCCCTGAATCTTGTGCTTGTACATTATGAATGAGAAGATTATATTCCCGTCTTTCTTCTAAGATCATTACGGAGTATCTTTTAACAGGTGCATGTATCAGAAAACCCACCAAGATGGGGTGAGGGTCGGACGATTTTCGCCGGATAACCTGCAAGTAATTAATACGGGAGCACATACATGTATTAGCAGAATATATACGATGATACTTTGAGGTGGAACATTTTCTACCAAAGGCTATCAAACGTTGTTTAAGCATACCAAATGCGAATTATCTATGACCGCCTACAACACAAACGTTAATACATGTAGATACGTTGTAGGATATAAATTATCTTATTACAATTTCAATTTCTTAAACATAATATGGCATGTAATCAAATCAGCTACATTTTGAAATTTTAGAAATCAAATAAACCACGACTTATCTAATCTAAATATTATTAGCATTTTCAATTTCCGAAGAGACGTTAAACCAAAATACGTCGATACTAGTATGTAAAATAAATTTTTCGTTTCATCACTTCCTTTTCTTATTTGCCTTTTGAGATAATAAGATCATGATTGAGTGTGTATGTCTCGCATACAATACAGATGCCTAAAGTAATATTTGTACCAGCCATTGGTGACACGTTGCGGAAGAAACCGGTAGCATGACGGATCTGATCAGATGCAATTATCTACTATCAGGGTAAATGTGTAATGCAATTTAGATATATATGTTGCTTAGGGTTATATAACGAAACATTTTGTGATTAGATAAGTAACTGCCGATGTAGTATCCGGAATAATATGGTAACATAATTCGGTATGAGTATGTATTGAATTCAGCGTATTACAGTATGCAAGCTTGGAAAATTACATTTTGAAATACTCGTGTGCATAAAATGGCAATGTTTGATACGTTTGTTCTGTTAGAGCACTAAAGCTAGTTAATAGGTTAATATTTTAGCTATGTAACTGCATTACATACACAGTGACTATACAATAATGCAGTTGCCGACGCTTTATAACACATAAGTATTGAGTTACAGAAGTGATCCCAAAGTCGAGCAAACGTGTTGTAATCTCCAAACATAACCAGGAACAAGTTTCACAAACATAATTATTATCTTAGTACTTTAGGGCTCAAACATAACAGTTACTCTATTTCCTTTTAACAATAACACATTCAGACGTTTTCCTTCCTATTTTCACCTATTCATTTATTACTTTCGTAATGTTTCTTACTCTCCTTTGAAGTAAGCATTATCGCATGCATTATGTAAATATCTTTGCAATAAAACAATAAAAACATTGCAATAAAATTATTTCACAGCTCACACACTAGACAAATTATCCATGAATCAATGTTTTTGTGACGTTTAGCGCTTATGAAGATATCTGCAAAGGTAACGTAAGTAATTACAGATAACATAATGGAGAATTTATAAGACCTGTTCTAATATATTAGAGAATATAGTTGGCAACCCATGTATCATATATAAAGTTATTGCACAATGAAATGTCTGCCAAACAATTATGCGCTTAGCGTAATTGATTGCGACCGACTAATTTTACGGTTATGTTGTAATGTATTAAAGACGCAGAAAATATGTTTACAAGATAATTTAATTTACGTTAATAATTTAGATGTAGGTTGTTATGCTTGAACTTGATATCATATATTTTAAAAACTATCGTGTATAAGTGATTTATGCATATATCTTTGAAGAGCCAGTCAAATGTTCGGTTCGATTTAATATGGCTTGATATGCACGAACATTTCTAAAACCAGCTAGGTCAATAATAGACATTTTATTTATCACACTTACACGTCATAGAATTCTGTGAATAGCAATAGTTTAGCCATTGTACATCTTAAACAAACATAAACTAAATATCGACCGAAAGTTACATAGCCAAACACAAATACAGCCGAAAAACATACCCGAACTAATCAGTATAGCCAAACAATATAGCCGAACAAATCAACTGAAATTAGGACTGGGTATGTGTAGGTATATTATGCATTATTACTATGAGAATTCTGTGAATAGCAATATTTTAGCCATTGTACACATAAAACAAACATAAACTCAATATCGACCGAAAGTTACATAGCCAAACAAAACATACAGGCGAACAACATACCCGAACTAATCAATATAGCCGAACAAATCAACTGACAAGTTCACTACAATACATGTATGTATGAGTGTTACATGTGTATCATATGCGGTTTATCCTGCCTAGCCAAAATGAGACTATTCCAATCACCCTAAATCTAATCCTCCTGATTGGCCGTGTCACAGTGCATACCCGTACCACGTTGACTCATCCGAAGTGTAATACTTGCACACCCGTCAACAACATATTGCTTTACACCAATGACAAATGGATAAAAGGTTTTGCCCAATAACAGAAGTTGTATGTACATTCGACTTTACTATTAGTATAAGTCAAATTATTTCGTTATTTTGGTATCTTTGTCAATGAAATTAGAACCCATGCTACGCACGTTATATAACATCATTCAGTTCATTGAAAATAGTTCTCAACATTAATTTGTGCTGCGTTGGTATATCCTTGACTGCAACCAGCAGTGTGCAAATCACAACAATACAATGCTACACATTCAAGTTCATTTATCTTTTAGAAACTGGGACCCACTCTCAAAATAGCATGTCCATTCATGTGTATGGGAAATGTTTGTTAAACACGATTGCTAATTTGTTTGAGTAAATTGCCGTTATTGTCAGAGTTCCCGTAGCGATTCAATTCCAAGATTTGTATCTCGTAAAAAAAAATGTAATTAAAAATGGTGCTTCGTTTCATTCCTAGGAACGCAACAGACTACTTTGGTGTTTCCAATGCTGAATATCATCTGTGAATGGGATAACAAATCACAGACAGTGATGCAGCATCAACATGATATTGAATAAACAAAGTTATTTTATAATAACAATAAAATGTACCAGGGGTGTAACTGTTACAGAAATGATAGGACGTTTCTTATAACTTCTTACTAAGCACGTACATTTTTATGAAGTTTGCCCCATAGGCTTAGAAATTCATGTTCTATATACTGGTATAGGGAAACAGATAACACAGTTAAAAAAGTATGTTAGCCTTGGAGAACACATGCATGTAACATACGCTGACGAACAGGACAATGGGGATTTTGGCGATATAACTACTGTGTAGGACACACCTGAACTATAAGCTACACACACATTCCCCCGTTTAATATATTATTAACATCAATGTTTAGCATACGTCTCACTGCATACAATAACATTCTGAAAGCAGACAAGAATCACTACGCCAGATAGAACAGCATAGAAAATAATGATATTTTAACCCAATCTAAACTAGAAGTGGTACATTAGTAGATAAGACAAGCCGTACTAAAACATATCCAACATCAATAAACACCGCGTTATTTCCGTATCGTTTTATTTGTTTTTGTTCATTTACTATGTAACTGATAACAATGTCTATACTGACAGTTTATTAGCGATAAGATTACCACGTGATTTCCTAGACAGTAAGGTAGCACTTAACAGTTTTCTTGTGGTAGATGCGAATTGCCCAAATATTAATTAGCAGCAAATAGTGAAAATAAATTGCTTGTGTAAGTTCAAAACATTTTTTTAAGCTGGAATCTAAGATATTGAAATAATTGGTCATGTTTTACAAGAATTGAGATGAGCTAGAAAATGACCTCTGACCAGTATGTAAAATGTAAAATATAGCAGCTGAAATGCGAAACTGGGGGTCGGCTAGCTCGGCATGATATTTTCATTGGATTTTGACGGTTGGGGTACAGACTTTTTCTGATAGTGAAAAAAGTGCATGGATGGCTTCCTATTTGCTTGTTATTAGTGGAAAGTGCTTATATTCTGCTACATTGTATCCAGGTGCAGCATAATTATAGTTAATTCCCCGCAGGTTTTGAACGCGCGAATACTTGCGTTTTTGCCTAAAATAGCGGTCAGAATTGTGTATGAGACATGCACTGATGTGAGTACCATACATCTTAGGGTTCTGACATTGTTTAATAATGCTTGCATTTTTGAAACTTCAGGATGTGGTTAATAGTGTGAAATATTTCTTTGTTTCAGGTCTGATTGTGTATTTCCTAGACAGACTGGTTTAAGTTGTCGGTGTGAGTCGGCCGGGGGAATTTCACGAGAAACTGTTTATTGCCACCTAAGTTTGTGCGTTAGAAGAATGATGGGATATCCATCACTAACGGAATTCTAGTTACTATGTTTTAGATAGAATAAATAGATACAAAAGATCTGGCGTATGAACGGTATTGTAATTCAATGTACTATCAAATGACTAACACTCCGTATTCCTACTCTGTACCCCGGTCTTGTACAAGAATACATTTTTCATTTGTACTACATGTACTATCAAAGTGGAACGTTAAAACCCAATGGTCGTTGTTTGTTCACCTCAATTACCAATCCTCTGACGCCGTGTCATGGTCGATGACTTTCAATTTAGCACTTTTATCGTTAATGTGTGACATGTTTGTCTACTGAAGATACATCGCAGCTGGATTCTGATATTGAGGGTCATAAAAGGTAACCAAGCGCTGAACCTACATGTAGCAATCAATAAGCTTGACAGATAAAATACTTTTACAATCATTCTTAATTGAGTCTAAAACAATTATCAAACTATACCATATTTTATAAGGTCGTTGACCAAGGACAAGCACTAAACTACCGCATGTTACTAGAAATAAACACACTGCGACCATGATTGTTTAATGTCGACGTAATCGCCAAACTGCACATCAGGATGTAATATTATGTCAAATGGAATGAAATAAACACATACGAGAGAGGCCCCAATAAATCAAATCAAGCGATTATTCAAAATTGTATATCAAGAAAATGCACAGGCAATATATGACAGCATTCAGGAAATGCACCATTTAGTTGTAATTTGTGTCTGAAATGCATTTGTTCAGTATACGTATTAGCGCTGTTTTATAGATAAAATGTACAAATACACAGTCTACGATTTATGATGGAGGTGAAAATATCCTCATAGCCACTGAAATAGTCTAAACACTCAAACTGTTAATATGCAAATGCATTCGTAGAAAATGGTCTATGGTAATATTGGAATATAATCAGGGACGTCTAGACGTTCACAGAAATATGAAGATCAACTTACATATTTGTCGCCAAGGGTTTCCACCGAACACTGCAATGTTGCTGTCTGGCCTGTGATATATGTAACATTGTTCGGTTGTGGAATAAAGTATGTGGAACCCTCGTAATCATCATTATAGTCCAGTGCTGAAAAATGAGAAAACAGTATTAATCACTTGCTATTCGAATGCGGGCGGTAATGTTAGTACAATCCCAAAACTTTAACATGGTCTTTTTTCTTGATTTAAAAGTTGAATGTACGTCTATATTACAATCTTACATTGTACATGAATTTGTACTAAACGGCTAAATGTTGTTGACACATAGTCCTGTTATAGATAAAAGGACAATACAAACCCTAATAATAATTACAATGTGATAAAATCCGATAAAAATGTTTTAGGAGTATACACTTAATTTCTTTACTCTCGCTTCAAACAAATGATATCACATTTCAATACGGCATGTCTGGCTAGTTCACACGATAGAAGACTTGTATGTCAGCATTTTAAATTGGGAATAAATTCCCTATTTTGACAGGTAATCCTCGTCCGTCAAATTTGCGACATTACCAAGCCTACATAAAATATTCATGCAGAAAAGCAGGCAATCAGTAGTTGATAAATAATTGCAGTCGAGTTTTCCAAAACAGGTGGGTGTCGGAAATATGGCAAACAATCTAATGAACAAAATTGAGTAAAATTGTACTTTACCATTTTTAGTATTGACCAGTGATGAAATAAAGCAGAAGTATTTCAAATATTTATCTAATTATGCACTATAGAAACAAAACAGAAGTAGTTTGTCATAATGAAATATAAAATATTTAAATTTTGCTTCTACTACATGTACTAGTTATCTGAAATGTCATTGACTTATTAATTACACAACTCTGAAGCTAAACATATTATATATAATGTATGATTATTGAAACAAAAAAGGATTTTGCCTGATGAATATCTAATGGTTTGAAACGTTTGATCAATATTAATATTGTTTACTACACAATATAACGGCCGTACCTTTCAGTGATGAATATTGAGACAGTAAGTGTCTCGTGGGACTGTTCTTTTAAATCTATAAATAAGTAAAGCGATCATCAATACCAATACATGTAGTTAATGAAATGCATGTCTACACGTATTTAATAATTGTGGATGTTTCGTTTATTTTTAATACTCTCATACTATGTGTAGTATACTTTGTATTGACTTTGGGAAGTCGTACTGATAGTGTATTATCGTGTAATATATATTATAATTCTAGTGTCATATGACGCTACTGACATATCGATGAAATGCCAATGACAAACGCAGAGAGACGTAGTCATACATTTCATAAATATTGAAAAAGATTAAATTAATGTGATGAACGTGTAGGTTTTGTTAATTTTTAAATAACAACCAAATGCTCTTATGTGATTATCGGTTTCTTTCATGATTTTATTCAAAACTTTCCTGTGACAGTAATAGGAATATTGATCAATATATTAACACACTGTAGACCCTCTGAACACAATTATTGGGATACCAAACATTTCTTTCAAGCAGAAATGACAGGTAGACTATGATATATCATTGTTGAAAAGTGCATTATCATGTTCATTAAGAGGCATTCACTTAGTGAATTACTTTGGAATCGCTCGTTCGTGTTTTTCATTAATTGTTCCCACTTTTCTTGTACACGTCTAAACACAACACCTTCGTTACAGACCTCGTAATTTCTCAAAGCCATTGTGTCTCGAGATTTGTCTACTAATTGTTCTTTTACTTTCTTTCCCTTTCCGAAACTTTCAGAGTTGATTGATTGTCGACATGCGAGCAGCGTCATTAATCTATGGTTAATCATCAAGCAAAATGACAAACAAATACGAATAGAGCTGTGTAGGCTTGAATAGAAAATGTACAGCAGAAGTGTTGTCTAATACAACATAAATGACATATTAGATAAGAATGAGACGTTTTTGGCACGATATCCTGTTAGTTTTGATGAATAAGAATTGATTTTGTCCCGAGAAAGATATACACTGTTTGTCTGAGAAATATTATTATGATATACAATGAAGAATGACGGGAATATGGTTGTAGTAAAACGTATCGTGCTAGATATATTTTAGGGGAACATGTGCTATAACAACAGACCAATTATGCAAAGTAGCATGGTACGATTTACTGCCCTGAAACAAACAATGATGTACGAGTTAATGTTTGAAATGTCTACGCCGAACGAATGTATTACTCTAATGATAGAACATTCCAGCCACCAATATTGAAACAATTTCAAATCAGAATAACCAAAGTCAATGCACAAAGCTATGTTCGGAGGTATAATGTAAATTTGTCTCAAACTGTTTAAGACACTGGTACAGACCTATAAAGACATAAGTTAATGTACAGTCCCGTTAAGGTAAGAATACAGTGACGCAGTGGAAAATCCAATATTTCGGTGTAAAAACAAGTATAACTTCTTATACCAAACAGTTCAATACCAAACTAAACTCTACATATTTAAGCAATGATTTAAATCTTTTGGGTGAACATTAACGATGACGTCACTGTCAACATATCCTAACTGGACTATACAAACATAACTGTCCATGAAACAACATACTGTCCAGTTAGGAGTGACGGAGTGTCAAAACCACTATCACGATGCAAGAGTAATTATCAAGATATCTATTATTGCAATTGTAAACAAATATGTATTGACTTTACTGGTACACACACTGATCCTTGGTTTACACATAAAATAAAGCAGCATTCTTAAAATATCCTCCCTTCATAAAGTCAATGACAGTAGTAGGTCACAAGGTCTCAAAGATGCAGATATACATGCGAAATTCAGTGACAATCTTAAACACATTGACCTGGTCTTAAGGTGAATTACTATCAAGACAAAACCAATCAAGTGACAGATTGAAACATTAAATGAATTACATCTCTGACGGTACTGACTTCAAGCGTGAACAATACAATGTACGTATACGTACTTTATCGAGTCGATATTTCTTACCAGTTTTCAGCTGTATTTACTTACTCTGTTACAAGGAACTAGTATAATACCCCTCCGTATTTGGAAAAGGGAACAAAGCCGAGATTGTTGTCGGTGTTCTAATGGCGTGTGTGTATGACCTGCCGCGCTCGGGAATTTAACACAGATTATCAGGCAATAAAGACTCGAACCGGTCAATGAGCCAGTCAATGTGCTTTCAATATATTGTCGATTTGTGCTATTGGGTTAATAATCCATTACAAAATAATTACAGGGACATCATACATTAAGTAATTTTAAAACAACATGTCGACTAATAGTGGTGCAAATAAATTTAAAACCCAAGTGATTTACGTTTTTGGTAGCTTTATGAAATTTGATTAACAAATTATATTGATTAAATAGTGATCGCTCGTCGTGTTAGACAAAAGTTGACTTATACAAAAGAAACATAGAACAAATATAATCGGAATGAGTTGAAACCGGTAGTTTAAGAAAAATGTCGCTTACTATGCGTGGTTGCTAGCACAAGTTGCACTGTATCTTACTATATATTTGTGTTTTCACTCAAGAAACCGAAAGCAGTGATTGCCGCCATACAGTGTTTAATTATTACACACTACTATCAGAATGTATACCAAGTCTCTTGACACGTCTTACACAGAGTCAATAGACAGTTTACTTCATTGTTTTGTTCCAATACCAGATATTTACACGTGTCATTCGCAAGCCGCCGCAAAAGTACATGAAAATAACATCATCTGATCAAATTATATCACACATAACGTCTATTTCGTTTATGGCAAATAATTGAACAATCGACCATGTTTATTTCATAAGCCACAAGAATGGGTATTTTGTACTTCATTCTACTTTGATTGCTTTGTTTTGTGTTGTGTGATACTTTTTGTCTGTTTCACAAATCTCATTGGCATATGGCAAGGGTCGCTGTACATGTAAATCGTTGTTTGGTGATTTTAACGTTCAACCAATTGTAAATTTTTACATTGTATCTTTCAAAAAGTAGCGATATGGTTTTCACTTCTCAATTGTAGTTACCGCAATGTTACAAGTTGTAATCAATATTCATTTTGACCAATACAACGAGCTTTGGTGAATTTAATGCGTACGTCATTGAACTTGCAAAGACTGACAGGGAGACTGACAGTCGCTTTATAACATTTTGGGCTGATGTTACTGGATAGGGAATGTATAATTTGCGGTATTATAAGGATAACAGCAATGTTGAATTAGAATGCTGCATGAGAAACGTTGGTATTAATGTTTACCGTATAGTTCTAAATTGATACATATTCGTAGGGGTTGGTATTTATATAATGGGTTTAAAGAAAAACCGCCATATTTAGGTCACAAAGATACTGCCGAGTCAACAAATTTTCAACCTACACGTATGCATTGAATTTAAGTCTAAGGGACTGATCAAGCCAATTTGAAATAATCTTACATAGCCAAAATATCAACCCATGTACGAGTAAATAGAATATTTAATTTTATGCTCATGTTGGTAATCTCTAGCTATGAGAATAAGGTCGAATAATGCATACATCCACGTATTCGAGGGTTGTCTCAGAATAGCGTATAATTCTTGATTTATTTACTCCAACTAAATGACATAGTTTTATAATTTTGCATAGACATTTCTACAACCAAAGCACGTGTATTTGGCGAGATTATTTTATATCGGTATACGTCGTATTCGATAAATGGATGTATTTGTAACCTATGGTAACGGTTTACGGCCAGCACGAAAAAAGTATGTATCACAAAAAATAATTTAATTATTTAATGACAATAATACTTAAGCAGTTTTAGCCGCATCGCGCCATAATATATATAAGAATAATTGGCATCTTTTGGCGAGTTTTTATAGAATGATTCATAGTGATTATGTCATATTTGACAGGTTAATGAAGTAATATAGCAACGTTGTTAGCGTTACAATATCAAAAATCATGACGTCAGACGACGTTACGGAGTGTCTGCCATTTCCTAAGCATTGTGTTATATCGTATCTAACATAGAATAGTATCCGGCGGTACGATAAATTAAGTAAAATCCACAGCACAATACATCAGTGTGATTCGGCAGTTGTTTTTAAGATTCCCCAACGTTTTGTTTGGCACAGAAAGGGAGCGGAACAAAAGTGATCAGACGGACCGTTCAAAACAAAACCTTACGTCAGATCGCTTCCTACACTATCCGCACAGAATGTCAGATCGAGCTGTCAATTTTGAAAAACGTTTAATGAATTTTTGACAGTATGTAAAGAAATATATTTCCAAAGAATTGGTAACAATTTCGGCGTATAATCTTTAAAGAGTAAAGCCCACGAATGGGAGGAACGAATCTATTATCAATTTGACTTACTGAGGGATTAACAGCAAATGTTTCATAAATTATCGGGTAAAGGTTGGTAATTATGTCATTGAAGTAACAAACTTCTACAGTGTATACATTCTAGCCAATTAGACGAAATCTTCGTTTGAAGCATCTCGACAAATAACACAAATTTGTAAGTCGGAGTAGATACAATAATGGTCGGTCAATCCACCATGTAGATTTAAATCATGTTATCTAATGTTGTATGTAATGATTGTGTCTCGTGATAAGACGACACATTCTATTTTATTGCGTTTTCTTGTGAAGTATGCGTGTTTGTAGTGTTGTATTTGACAAACAAAAGCAGGAAGATATTGGTTATACGTGGTCGCGTTGAGAATCTTCTAAGAAAACTTTAAGGACATCAGTATTCGTTAGGATACATTTTAGTTCCATCGCGGAGGTACATGTACATCCTCCACGAACTATATAAGAGGGGACTGGTACTAGATGGGAACTCTTAACTTGTAAGTGATTTAACTTGATGTCAGCGATTGTGGTTTCAGCAATGACGACTGCGGCCTCATGGATCCTATTGGAAGGCAGAATTACATTTGTTATGCATTTCTAAACATATCACCCAGCCTGATTTAATTGACGCGATGGTGTACTTTTGTTACCAGGTGTCGTTTTGTTGATTAGGACAGACAGAGAAATAATTCTTGTCGGTATCGTCGTACCATGGATCACCCCATCAGCTCCGTTACCCGGACAGAACCACATTTTAGCATGTTTAAAATGAATGAAATGAATGGTCTTTGTACTTTCTTTATTATTCGTCTGAGGATTCCGTTAGTTAATCACAATTAATACAAACTAATTCCATTGTCAAACTAACTCAGGTCTATCTATTTGTTATTATCTGCAATAAATACATTTTAGATGATGTCTAAAATAACATTAATTTAACTTCACACGCAGTATACGAGCAATGTTACTATTATCAAGTGACATATTAAAAATCTGACGGGTTGTTTAATGAATAATTGATAGATGCAAGCCATGTTTTTAGATTAAAATTATAATTAGATTACTTGGTGGCATGTTTTTGCCGTAGAAATCAAATCTGGTATCGAAAAATACACAAACATTAATTATGGCCCACGTGCATTCGTACTAAGCGAACCATATATTAAATATGAACACAGTTTGTATCGTTTTTATTATATTCTTCATAATGTTAGGTACCAGTATTCGCTTTTGAACTGATATAGTGATAAGTTATATTATGAATAAATACACACCTGATATTACATGAACAATTTCTCGTCATCATTACAGTTTAGAAACTTGTTTTGGTTTCTTACTTTTCTTCTCATTATGTGTATAAAGTAAAGATTGCATTATGTGTGCAGTATAGCCAAGCCGTGAGGAATTTGAATATACAAAAGTCATGACATTGTAACGGTGGGAAGATTTATCAATTCCAACCTGCATGGTTCTATTTACGAACATTGTACTCGCACATTACTACATTCAGACAAATGTACCAGGTTTGACTATTCAAAATAAATACAAGTATGAGTTTTTGTAAGTTTTGGTTCTGTATTTTAACCATATTGTTTATGTCACAATAATGTGATACCGGACTAAAAAACAACACTCGCATAAATAGTTAATATACCCCCGGAATAAATTGTGATCCTATAGTAAATGTATTTCATTATTTACGGTTCACAAAGGTTTGCCGATCAGTTGTGACCTATTTCATTTAGGGTAACACATATTTCTGAACCGAGTCAGCCGAGACAGTTGGCGAATTAAGCAGTTTTTTTCTTGAACAGAAAACATTTGTATCAACCAGTAGCAACTATATTAAGCAGTCTCTTGTTGTGCCTAATTTTAATTACACTTGACGTATTTCATTAAACAGTTACCACCTGAATTATGAGTTCACTGTTTTTGTATGTCAATTTATTAATATTTTAAAAATTATGAACGCCTACGAAGCTGCCTACTGTGTTAAGCAAACATATGTCGCGTGCCATTCTTCACGACTGTCTGCGCAAGACCAGTAAAATGTATTACATTAGGTTTAATTGGTTTCTACTTGTGTCATTGAAACTCAACCACGGACAACCAGACCTTCCCTAGGGGCATTTCCATTATCGTCGTTTTTATTAACATACAATTAAACAGACCCATTATATGCCATTGGGACGATTTCAAAATATTTTAAATGCATTACGTCGAATTATTAATTAACCCGACAGCCTCTTTAGGGCTTAGAAGTCACAACATTTGAATGACAGTCGTGTAATCGGGTTTCCAAGAAATGCTGACAACAAACGTTTTTTCTAACCATTACTAATTAGTTGTTGTTTTACAGGAGACAGTTGGCCTTGTATTATTTGTCAAGTCGTTTAACCAAAGGAACATGTTATTTTGCATTTAGCTGTCAATATTATATGCATGACGGTAACCAACACAATAGGCGATCATAATGTGTTGCATCCAGAAATCGAATACTGATCCAAAATGCTCTATCAATTGCAATTAACTGCATACTTTGAAATTTAAATTGCACTTCAGCAGTCAGTGCCAATATTTTCTCATTGAAGTGTTGGTATGTGCAACTGGTTGACTACATTTTGTAGAATGTGGCCATTATAAATTAGTTCACATTGCTTGCATGTCATTGTGGTTCGTATTTGTGATAAAACATATCACAAACATGTCGAATTCGACAATAGCTTTGGACAAAAATGAGAAATGAATGTTTGTTGGGATGATTTGTATTGGAAAATAGCACTTCTCCAAATATTTGTGTAGTCGCAATCTCTTTGGTAGAATAAATATTTGTCCTGATTAAAACATATTTTACGTCAATTGCTTTGGGCTAAAATTTATACCATAGAAATAAGCGGACTCTGGGAATCGTCACAGGAAGTTCTTCAGGCGTTCTTTGCTTATATTTAATTGCTCTGAATGACGTTCCTAGAGAGTAAACACTGCATGAAACATTGTACGGATGCATATCAGCCATACATACTTAATGCGTCGTCTCCGAGGAGTTGCGAGGGTAAATGTTATAACTGTGTCCGTATTTCCGACGAAAATAGATGTTGTGTTGTATTGTGTTAACACACGTTTACATCAGTTCTTTACCGAAAACTGGTACCAAACTTCATGCACAAGATAATTAAAACGATACATCAGTGCACGTATTTCTATGGTTCGCTTGGTACAAATACAGACCGGCCGTGATAAATGATAGTGTATTTGATACCAGTTTGAAATATGCGGTGCAAACATGCCATCCAGAAATATATTTTTTTTTATTGCAAACATTGCTTACATCCATCAATTATTTATTGAACAACCTAATAATTGGAATTATGTCGCTTGATTACAGTTACATCGCACAGTATTCGATCTACTCTGCCTGACAACATTGTGAAATTTGTCCAGATGCTTCCAACGAATATCCCCTCTAGAAACGTCTAGAATGTATATTCTGTAGATTATAATTTTATTATTCAGCACAATTCCATACTACTACGTGGGGTGTTCCACAATTAATAGGACTTTTTCATAGCGACACGGCAAATTAGAAATTATGATAACTAATTGTTTATACATTTTGTAATTAAATTTTAATCTTTCACTGTGAATTTGTGAAATATGAAAGAAATTAGTTGAACAATAAGACATTTATTTAACATTAATATACTATGTACCAAAGAGGCGGGTCGCACTGTGACGTTATTATGACCTCGCATTCAGAGCACAGTATTTTAACATGAAGGAACATTCAATATTTTTGTTTATAGACATCCTGACATTCTAAACAGATATAACAACACTGCCCCGGTTGTTTAAATGTATTTTCGTACCCTTGTTCACAAACAGGTGTTGCAATGATGTTAGAAATGGCTCAAACCTTGGAGCGTATATCAATGTACAAACAGTGTTTAGCAACGCCAACTCAATTTTTGTGACCTCACCTGTGCTTACTTGTAAGTTCGTAAATCCGCGATCTGTAAACAATTATTGAACGATTGCTTTAAGTCCTCTAATAACTCGTTCAAATAAATGCGTTCAAGATTAGATTCGCTACTAATGCGTTTCACCATACCGGGTGGTTATGGCACAGACATATATAGTCCTGTGTACTAGTTCAGTTTCTCTAATTATGTAAAATACATCAGGCGGTCGGTATGAACCGGTATAGTTTTACCTTCCCCATACAGTATTCACACACTCTTGGCTTATGTTTATATATGTGTGGACAGACGCCCTTTTTTACTTCAATTGATTTATATAACCAGTTATCAAAAAATAACGTTGTTTTACAACAACATGGGCTTACATCTAATTATTTGACTAACTCGTATCTCCCCTAATCATGAACCGCTTATGTGATGAGTTACAAGTTTTAATATGTTGGAAAAGTAGATTGAAAATGGACATATTTAGACGCCCTAATATGGCATTCAAATTGTACACTTTGTAATTCTTTACATGTCTCCTTAAACTATCTATCACTTTACAAAGTCATCAACACAGTTTATTATCAAGCGAGTATCGTTTGACAATCAATCCTAGCAAATTTAATGACGTGCATAACTGCAGACCAAGGCTAGTTGTATGGGTCAATATTTGGTCAATACGAATATTTGTCAAACACGTACCATTGTTGCAAATATAACTGAGAGGAACAGTCATATCAATATGCTGTAAAGGATACATATTCACTATTGATTGAACGTAAAACGAAGTACAATTTAATGTGCAAAACCGAAATCACATAACTAAAATGTGGTATTCTTGATGGGTAATTAAGGAGTATGTTTCATGTTTAAAGTCTATTTACTGCTAGACGAGTACATGTAGCAAGTTAGCTTCCGACCGTTTTTCGTTGGTTCTACATGTATAGCAATGTAGTGTATGAATATAGACGCGTATACATAAATTAATCATGATGTATATACTTTTACGATTGCAACATTGAAAGGATGTGTTATATAGGTGATAGACAAAATCATGACTCTATCATATGAAAGAGAAATATATCGCAGACATGTGGTGCCTCGGTGAGTTCTGTTAGAATAATCCACATAGCCAAATACTCTCGGAGAATTCGAAGCGCTGCTTGGATACACAGCCAAACTTCTAGACAGAAGTATAATAGCATTACAAAAATGTATTTGATGAAAACATCAGAAGGCACCCTACTTTCTGTTTATGCATCACGCTTCTGATTGCTCATATCGCGAAACAGTCGATTACTTATAGCAGTCCATATTCGTGACGCCGTTTTCAAGGGTGAAACTTGAAACTTAATCTGTATGTCGCCGTGTAATTCCATTTTTACAAAGTTAGTTTCGCATCAGCCGTCCATGACTCTATGTTTCAAAGGATGGACTTATTATAGCTTTTACAAGTGTTATACATGTACTATCTAAATAAACCAATATTGTCAAGGTGAAGTAATACTTAAATTGGCACTCAGTCACTGAAAGACACCGTCGCCTACCCCTTTTATATGACGAGCACAATAGGATATCGCAACACTGCTGAAAAGATTTCTCAAATAACTAGTGTCAAGTCATACATATATGTAACACATCAATAATGGGTAGATAACAGGTACAAGGAAACCATGTGATATAACTGTGATGTACATGTTATTATATTTTGTTCTCCCTAACGATTGACCTATTAAAATGCCGACCATGTGTGATGTATGTTATGTTGTTTTGTTATCGGCGGAAGAAGTGATGTGGTGCCTTCCCTGTCCGATGTTCTCATTTTCATTTAGATTCCGTTCAGTGTTTTACAGTTGCTAAAAACTCGTACTGCCAGACAGTTGTAATGCCAGTTTCGTCGTTTGTGGACAACTGAGGGTGTATATGTCAACTTTGATGAGTCAAGTTACACCACGAAACACCATGTATGCGATATTTTTCATAGATGGTTTAAGAGCAACGACTCGTGTTATATTATAATTCTATATAAGTTGGTTATATCTATTTCTGGATTCAAAATTCGTATGTTTTGTAATAAATATCATACTACCGTTACTGTGCTCATTATGTGCAGTATTGTATGTTCAAATTATAATTTGAGATTTCAGTGTACACATGAGACTATGTTTTTACTAACTAAATAACCTATGTTATAACATATAGGATCTGTTTTAGAGTTCTATATACTGTATGAAGTAAGAATGTGTTATTAAGTACCATCATGGTTGAAGAGCGGGTATGTTGTTTTGTTTATGTAGTTGCAAGTGTTTTCCTAACACTATTTTAAGTAACTAGGAACTCTTTCAATAGATTATTGTCAGTTGCGAATAAAATACAATATACAACCATTCACGTTAGGTCGCTGTCTATGGTGCTTGAAATGTATTCGTGAAACTAGATCGTCATGCAGTGGGGACATAGGCATTTGGTCGGGTTTTGGCTGCGTTTCATTCGGTCCATTGGAATCACCGCCATTTTGTAATTTCTTTGTGAAGTTGGCTCATTCTGCATTTCTTTGGCTTATGTGTGGGCATGGCTCCATGTAGTTATGTCGTAGTTTTACTGACTTCTGTACTCGGCTGGTTAAATTGAATGCTTCCCTTCTCGTCCGATTTCCTCAAACCGTTTTTGGTAAGCTACCAGTAGCATGATACAAAAACACATACATAATTTTCAAAGTTGCAACTAACAGTTGCCCAAAATAGAACATTTCATAGAACATGTGTTGTGTGAAAACAAATACAAAAATATTGCACATCCTACCATCCTTAAATGTATTCACTTGTTTCGAGCTACGAACTATTGTCTATGTTTTGATGCATATATCTAAAAGTATAACGAGTTAAGGCATTAATAACGTACTTATTTACATAAATCTAAGGATGGTTAAGACACTTTATCAGATTGGGTACCACACTGTATTAGGCACGTCATTCTTTTCCGTAAATCATGTGTCGTGTGAAAACAAGAAGAAACATATTGCACACCCTACCATCCTAAGATTTATTTACTTGTTTCGACCTTCCAAATACTTTCTATGTTTTGATACATATATGTAAAAGTATAACGAGTTTAGACATTAATAACGTACTTATTTACAATGTACATAAATCTAAGGATGGTTAAGATACTTTCTCAGAATGGGAACAACCCTGTTTTAATCACGTGTGTAACATAATCATTTTCTATCCACAGTATATTCCATAAAGTGTACAGCTGTTATCACGTTGGTAACAACACATTGTTTCGTTTGTTGATCACAATAACAATAATGATAAATCATAACATGTGTCTGATCTCTCACTGAAAAGCTTATATTTGAATTATTGAACTGATTTTTTTAATTATAAATGCACTTAGTAGCTCATATGTTTACCTTTCACATATAGTTTAAGTAAAACAATCAACACTCTCATTGAAAACAGCCGCTTCTAATGAGAGCGTTCTAATAAGTTTATGTAGGAACAAAGCTATTTAATTTAAGATATACTGAGTACAAGATCGTTAAAAAGAAAAGAAATCGCTTTCAGAGGTCATAATCTTGCTATTTATATATCGACGCATCGTCGGATACCCACAGTCGTTGCCTCCGCTCCGCTCCGTACATCTCCCGTGGGATTTTTATTTACCGATTCGCCGTTTTGAGAAATAACTAAACCCGTATTCTGATTGGATGCAGTACAATATTGTAATGGGCCTAACAGCCAATCAGATCGCTCGTACTAAAACTATGTTCGTTTCACGTAAACATGGCGACTACATCTGAAGTTAACTTTACCTCGGCGTGTGAATTGTTCAAAATTGAAGAAATGCGTGAGTTTTCAGAAGGATACTGTGCATGCTTTGATCAGAGGAAAGGATGTGTTTTATCGGTGAAGACGGGGCGGCGGGAAGAGTTTATGTTATCAGACTTTTCAGGTTGTTTGGCGACATCATATAAATGATAATTCTCCGTGTCACTTGTTACACCGTTGATATCAATCATGAAGGAACAGAGTGATTATTTAACTTCACTTGGGTTCCGGAGCACCTACATCGGGAAAGATAAGGACGAAGAGGCAGATATTTTGAATGGAAACTTTGACTTTTTGTTTGCTTCCCCTGAAAGCCTGTTAGCAGTGTCCACATGGAGAGAGATGCTTGGACAAAACGAGAATATCAGACTGATGGTTGTAGACGAGGCCCTCACTGTCCTACACTGGTATGGTTTTAATTGATTCATCTATTTTTCTTTTAATACTGCCTCATGCTTTTCATGAGTATTATGGTCATAATTTGAAGTTGCATTCGGATACTGATAGCCAACAAAGCTGTATAATATGTATAAATTTACTATAATAGTGACTAAGTGAGTGGGGTGCAGGTCCAAAGGCGCCTCATATATGTTACTAGAAAGGACCGGTACCAAAAAGCCCCACTTTTTAGTCCATAATTGTCCACTTTCTGTATTACACATTGAGATCATTAAGTGTGTATTTGTTTAAATCAGCTGGTGTGTATTTAAATTTTAATCAAATTAATGGCCATGCACTTGTAAATATCATTATGTACAGTATGCATTGTCAATGTTGCAGTATCATGCATCATGTTACTACCATGTTTTTATCCAAAAAATCTAAACAGTGCTTTTATATCCCCACAAATGAAGATTGAGAGGTGGCATATTGGAGTTACTCTGTCAGTCAGTTAGTTGGTTCGGTAGGTTGACCTGTCCGTCTGTCCACATACAATAGTACAAGTTAGTGGAGCAAACTACTATCGCACTGCTTATGTGACTGCATTGATACTTAAAATATGTCATCACCATGAACTGTAGATAGGCAAGACACAATTTTCATGCGAGTGGTCCACTCATTCCAGAGTTACGTGCCCTTAAACCTAGCCATATAGTTTACTATCACAAAGCGGAGCAGGGGAATTAGTCAGTAGTTAACGTGACAAAGCTCTAGACATAAATAGAGCTATATTGAGTTAGAAACTAATTCTACTGTGAAATTACTGATTATTATTATTTAGATACCATTACATTGGTATTTCTTTCATTTTAGGGGAGAATCAGATGGAGGTGATGCACCATTTCGAACTTGGTATGGAAAGCTTGGCGAAGCACGGTCCTTAACAGCTAACAAGTCAGCAAGGAAACAGATGCAGAGGAAGTTTTCAATGGTGGACTGTCTAGAAATTATTGAAAACCCTGATAGACTTAACATCAAACTGTTTTCTCATAAACTTAAAAGTACATTGCCTCTCAGTTACTTATTTCATTTTATTTTAAGTGATGTTAAGCGTAAAAAAGTGACTGTGAAAGACAAATTATATTTTGTCCATCTATTAAACTTTGTAGTCAGGTTTATACTATGTTACGTCTAGAACTGGGATCTGATATGAAATATGTTCAAATGTTCCACTCCATGACAACTGATCAAGTGAAAGAAGAAATACGGAAAGACATGAGTGTAACCAATGGTACCATTAGAATACTGGTTGCAAGTAGTGCTGCTGGTATGGGAGTTAGTTTTAAAGGTTTGAACAGTATTATTCATTTTGGACCACCTAAGACATGGACAGCTTTATACAGCAGATTGGCCGGGCAGGAAGAGATGGGTCTCAGGCAATGGCACTTCTTTTATTTAATAAAAAACAATGTAGAAATGCATGAATACATAACTAATGAAACAACATGTAGGAGAAAAATTATTTTAAATGCATACAATGCAAAGCCTCCTTCAAATTTAAGCAAACATTTATGTTGTGATATTTGTGCAAAGGAATGTTAGGGGTGTAACAATACGGTCACTTAACGATACGATACGTATCATGATATAGGGTGATAATACGATACATATCGCGATACAGACATACCTAGTTTCTCCTATAAAGTATTGATACTTTTCGGAATATAGTTGACATTTTACTTATTAATATGAACTATTTTACTTGATTATTTTAATTCAACTCGAAAAAATTGTACACTGAGCCTATTGAAACAACAGTGAACAATATTCGCATTAGTATTTAATTTTTTTTTCTTATAATTATAAATTGTCAGACATTTACAATATTATTCTAATATCACTTAAGGTACAAATCATATCGTGATCTGCTTTATGTCAATCATGTATCATGGGCTATGTATCGTGATACGATATATCGTTGCATCCTTTAGGAATGTCATTGTATGAATGAAGATTGTTCAAATTTAAACCATCCAATTATTTCAATATATAACTCAGCTATTAAACAGTTATATAGTTTCGGATGATACAGACAGTGATGCATCTGACTCTGAGGAGGATGGAGATATTTTAGTAGTCTGATTCTTTTTCATTTTGCTACATAAGCATTTTTCTAATTAAAAGCTGTCCATAAGGCAGTGCTCTCGTCTTTTCTCAGTGATTGATAGTTCAAACTAAACCTTTTGACAATTTTCCAAAGTTTATGCATGTTTAAAGGAGGCTTTGCAGTGTATAAGATAGGAAAACTACTAATTATTATAACTATTATTAATATTGAGTGTTATCTACCCTTTACTGTTGCCTTTTCAGGCCTTTTTCTATTGTTTTGTTAACAAGTAATGAGACCCTTTATTGGGGACATGTGCGTTGTGATTTTCAGAAAACATGGTGATAATATTTGTTGGCGTAACAGCGTAATTCTGGTAAAATGTTAAAGATGGCAAAGCTGTACTTTATTATATTTTGTTCATATAAATGAACTACCATTGTTATGTGTGCACATTAAACTTTGTTTAAAGTGGTGTGTAATATATGTTTGTTGAAATCAACATCTTTGAAATTAGAATTTATTTCTAAGCAGAAAATGTTGTTATTTATACCCATTTTAGCCCTGGCATACAGGTGATGTGTGACAGAGGTATGATGTCTGGCATATGGGTGATGTGTGACCCAGGTATGATGTCTGGCATACAGGTGATGTGTGACCCAGGTATATAAGGTGTCTGGCATACAGGTGATGTGTGACCCAGGTGTATAAGGTGTCTGGCATACAGGTGATGTGTGACCCAGGTAGGGTGTCTGGCATACAGGTGAAGTGTGACCCAGGTATAATGTCTGGCATACAGGTGAGGTGTGACCCAGGTATAATGTCTGGCATACAGGTGAGGTGTGACCCAGGTATAATGTCCGTCATACAGGTGAGGTGTGACCCAGGTATGATGTCTGGCATATGTGTGACCCAGGTATAATGTCTGTCATTCAGATGAGGTGTGACCCAGGTATAATGTCTGGCATACAGGTGAGGTGTGACAGAGGTATGATGTCTGGCATTCAGGTGATGTGTGACCCAGGTATGGTGTCTGGCATACTAGTGATGTGTGACCAAGGTTTTAAGTTTCACGATTCGATTCAATTTATTCGTACACAGACCACATGCCACACCTTCATTCTTTATATGTAAGTCGGAAAAAATGAAAGCAAACGCTGGACACAGACTCCAAACTTCTATAACTTTTACTTTTAATAGTACATAGGCAGAGCGAACATTTTCGCATGGGCGCAGCCATTTTTATTTGCGTCTCCACGCCGGAGAGTATCGAAAATGTAAGCGTCGTTTCTATTGGTTAATGTATATTCTGTTCTATTCTGTGAAAACGGCGAATCGGTAAATAAACATCCCACGGGAGATGTACGGAGCGGAGCGGAGGCAACGACTGTGGGTATCCGACGATGATATCGACGGTGTCAAACCGAAACCCCGTAACTCAATTTTGGCGCGAAAACATTTTTGCAGCATCCGCATCTGCTAGATTTCCCGCGCATTTCTGTCTCGATTTGAATATTCAATCGCACTTCAATACAGTCAGTTGACAAAATACCGTATTTTTATTGGATTCAAAACGATTAGTCGAAAATTCCGTATATGACAGTACAAACTCCGATTTAGTACAAGTCAACATATTCATGTACATGTCGGAGTTGATTTTGGTTCCAAATAGGATCATTTCGTTACAAGACATTGTTATTATTTCAACGGAGTAAATAGGTTTTTTTCGTCCCCTGAAATGTTGTCTTTTTGCATTTACGGGGTTTTGGTTTGGCACCGTCGATATATCTCTTGAATAAGCTGTTTTGGGACAATATAACTGTTAATAATACTTCTACCATTAACAATACACTACAACGTTTTAAAGTTCTTTCAATTAAGACTCAAATCATAATTGGACAATATACGGATTCACCAAGAGTTTATATACAGGATAATACATTTTACCCACCAATGTCACTTTCATGAGTTAAAATGCAGATGCATAAATTCACAAAGAAAAACAATACAAGAAACCTTCACAAAATCAACAATTTACATAATAATAAATTAGCTATCCTAGCGAAGTATATGTTACCTAATATTGTTTTAAAAGACAAGCAGATAAACAGGCGGCAGCTACAGACGATAATCAAATTATTCAGTAATTAAATCTGTATACCCGGCATATGTTTTATTCAAAGACGAACCCAGAAACACTTGTGTACATTTGAGACGCGTTCCTACGAAATAATAATATATAGTTGAAGTTACTTCGATATATGTTGGTTATAAAAACCAAACTATTCGATAGTGTTCAAAAATAAACTGTACCCTTGTGATATAAGCGCCGTTTTAGCAAATTACGACACAAGAATATGTTATTATTGAAAATAATAGTTTTGCAGTAACGTATTTAATTGCCTTTGATAATCAATAACTCTGAAATAGTTATGAAAATAATGCATTTAATAATATACTTTTAACAGTTAATATAATTATGTATGGGTAAGAAGAAAAACAACACACAGACAGCCAAGGCAGCACGAATACTAATAGTTTATGAAATGAGATTCATTATTTCAGTTTGAAAAACAAAATATCTGCTACTTGTATTAACACTATACTCGTTTTAATACCAGATACCAACATGAACTTGAAACTCCGAACTTATCACGTACAAAATAATATAAACGGCTACATTACCTGCGGTTTCATCTGTCCTATGGGCCTGTGATGGCATATCGTTTGGTCGCCCTAACTAATAACTAATCTAAATATTGGTCAATGTGCATTGGTCTGTCTGTATAATTAATTCGCAAAGTCTCGACACATCTTGTGTCTTCTTCTGGTAAATATAAAATAACAATGTAAAACGGAAGTGACGTCATCAGCGCCATGATGTGTTTTAACTCTCGAGGTCGAGTCTTGAAGGATGGTCATTGCGTTTTTTGTTTTGAATAAAAAAGTCCTAATATTTCATTTTTCATTACACAATAGTTTATCTACTAGATTATTTTATGTACATAATATTTACTACTCAATCATTTTCGATGTGATATTTCATGGAAGTACTTTTTCGAAAAAAGCAATTCGTTGACGAAGATATCAAAATAGTTTCTTGTCTTGCATGCCTTCAAATTTAGGCGTCTTTATAGCAAATTGTTCATTATATATTTCATACAAATTTTACAAAACATTTCCTTACATTTATACGCATAATAAATAATACAGTGATTAGTACGTATTATGAGAATAAAATAAAAATCACTTCACACTTACCAACAACCTTCAATAAAACATGGCGGAGAGTTTTTCTTTCGTGCTAACTTGACAATGATATACCACTGAATATTGTGCTTTTACATTATGAATGAGAACATTATATTCCCTTCTGTCTTCGGAGATCATTACGGAGTATCTTTTATCAGGTGCATATATCTGAGAACCCACCAAGATGGAGTGAGGGTCCGACGATTTTCGCCGGATAACATGCAAGTAAATAATACGGGAGCACATATTAGAAGAATATATACGACGATTCTTTGAGGTGGAACAATTTCGACGAAAGGCAATCAAACGTTGTTTAAGCATCTCAGATACCAAATCGATTGAGTTGAACTGTGAAACACTCTCTTGCGAATTATCTATGAACGCCTACAACACAAACGTTAATGCATGTAGATACGTAGTATGAGTTGAATTATCTTATTACAATTTCAATTTCTTAAACAAAATATGGCATGTAATTAAATATGGTGAAGGACCTACATTTTGAAATTTAAGCATTCAAATAAACCTGGACTCATTTAAACATTATCAGCAATTTCAATTTCCAAAGAGATGTTGAACCAATACGCGTCTATACAAGTATATATAACTAGTTTATCGTTTCATCATTTTATTTTCTTATTTGCCTATTCAGATAATAAGATCATGATCGAGTGTGTATGCCTCACATACAATACAGATGCCTATAGCTATATATGTACCAGACGTTTGTGACACGTTTGTGGAAGATATTGATAGTATGACGGATCTGATCAGATGCAATTATCTAATATCAGGGAAAATTTGTAATGCAATTTTGATAAATATGTTGCTTAAAGTTATATAACGAAACATTTTGTTATTAGGTAAGTAACTGCCGATGTAGTATCAGGAATAATGTGGTAACATAATTAGGTATGAGTATGTATTGAATTAAGCGTATTCGATTGTAATCTTGGGAAAGAACATTTTAAAATAATCGTGTGCATAAAATGGCAATGTTTGATACGTTGTTCTGTTAGAGCACTTAAGCTAGTTAGGTTAATATTCTAGCTATGTTACTGTATTACATACACTATACAATAATGCAGTTGCCGACGCTTTATAAACTAGAAATGTGTCCAGATGAAACGGATGCCCCACTGAGCGCTGTTATCAGACACATTAGTATAGAGTTATAGAAGTGATCCCAAAGTCAAGCAGACGTGTTGTAATCTCCAAACATAACCAGGTACAAGTTTCACAAACATAATTATTACCTTAGTACTTTAGGGATCAAACATAATTAAATTGCCTTTTAACAATAACTCATTCAGGCGTTTTACTTCCTTTTTTCACCTATTCATTTATTACGTTCTTAACGTTTCTTACTCTCATTTGAAGTAAGCATTCTCGCATGAAGTATGTAAATATCTTTGCAATAAATCAATAAAAACATTGCAATAAAATTATTTCACAGCTCACACACTAGACAAATTATCCATGAATCAATGTTTTTGTGACGTTTAGCGCTTATGAAGATATCTGCAAAGGTAACGTTAGTAATTACAGATAACATAATGGAGAATTTATAAGACCTGCTATAATATATTAGAGTATACAATTGGCAACCCATGTATTATATAAAGTTATTGCTCTATGAAATGCCTGCCAAACAATTATGCGCTTAGCGTAATTGATTACCACCGACTAATTTTACGATTATGTTGTAATGTATTAAAGACGCAGAGAATATGTCTACATGATAATTTAATTAACGTTAATAATTTAAATATAGGTTGTAATGTTTGAACTTGATATCATATATTTTAAAATCTATCGTGTATAAGTGATTTATGCATATATCTTTGAAGAGCCAGTCAAAGGTTCGGTTCGGTGTAATATGGCTGTATATACACGAACATATTTCTAAAACCAGCTAGGTCAATAATGGACATTTTGTTTAACACACATACACGTCGTAGAATTCTGTGAATAGCAATATTTTAGCCATTGTACACCTAAAACAAACATAAACTAAATATCGACCGGATGTTACATAGCCAAACAAAAAATACAACCGAACAACATACCTGAACTAATCAATATAGCCGAACAATATAGCCGAACAAATCAACTGAAATTAGGACTGAGTATTTGTAGGTATATTATACATTATTACTTGCTCTCTATTTGATACAAGTTCACAACAATACATGTATGAAGGAGTGTTGCATGTGTATCATATGCGGTTTATCCTGCCTAGCCAAAATGAGACTATTCCAATCACCCTGAATATAATCCTCCTGATTGGCCGTGTCACAGTGCATACACGTACAACGTTGACTCATCCGAAGTGTAATACTTGCACACCCGTAACCAACATATTGCTTTACATCAATGTCAAATGGATATAAGGTTTTGCCCAATAACAGAAATTGTATGTTAATTCGATTTTACTATTAGTATAAGTACAATTCGATGGCTTAGAATTAGAAGGTCGTACCTACCAGATCGATATTTTGAGAAAAAACTGTCTGACATTTACTCTTTACTTTTGGTAAAATAAACTTTTACGACTTCATTTTGGTCAACATGACAAGTTCAGATTTTTATGAAAATGGGCTCACATGAGGCGCCTTGTGGTGCTTATTCTTAATATGTATGAATCTTAAAAGGTCGTAAGTGGCATTTACGACCTTCTAATTCTGAGCCATTGAATTATTTCGTTATTTTGGTACCCTTGTCAATGAAATTAGAACCCATGCCAGGCACGTTATAACATCATTCAGTTCATTGAAAATAGTTCTCAACATTGATTTGTGCTGAGTTGGCGTATCCTTGACTGCGATCAGCAGTGTGCAAATCACAACAATACAATGCTATGGTATGATAACGAATTGTACACATTCAAGTTCATATATCTTTTTGAAACTAAGACCCACTCTCAAAATAGCATGCCCATTCATGTGTGTTTGTTAAACACGATTGGTAATGTGTTTGAGTAAATTGCCGTTATTGTCAGAGCTTCTATTGCGATTCAATTTCGAGATTTGTATCGCAAAAATACACCATGCAAATTAGAATGTTGCTTCGTTTCTTTCCAAGGAAACAGAACGCTTGGTGTTTCCAATATTGATTATCATCAGTGAATGGATAACAAATTACTGGCAGTGATGCAGCATCAACATTATATTGAATACACATAGTTATGTTATAATTACAACAAGATGTACGAGGGGTGTTACAGAAACGATAGGGCGTTTCTCAAAACTTCTTACTCAGCTTTTACATTTTAATAAAGTTTGCCCAAATGCTTAGGAAGTCATGCTCTATATACTGGTATAAGGAAACAGATTACACAATTTAAAGCATATGTTAGCCTTTGAAAACACATGCACTTAACATACGCGGCGAACGAACAGGACAATGGGTAGTTTGGCGATACGACTACTACAATGTATGTAGGACTTACCTGAACCATAAGCTACGCACACATTCCCCGTTTAATATATCATTGACATCAATGTTTAGCACACATCTCACTGCATAAAATAACATTCTGATTGCAGACAAAATCACGGCGCCATATTCGGAACGGCATTGAAAAACAATGATAATTCAACCCAATCTAAACTAGAAGTGGTACATTAGTAGATAAGACAAGCCGTACTTAAACATATCCAACATCAATAAATACCGCGTTATTTCCGTATCGTTTTATCTGTTTTTGTTCATTTACTATGTAACTGATAACAATGTCTGTACTGACAGATAAAATTACCACGTGATTTCCTAAACAGTAAGTGTATGCGTTAGAAGAATGATGAGATATCCATCACTGATGGAATTCCAGTAACTATGTTTTAGATAGAATTAATAGATACAAAACATCTGACGTATGAACAGTATTATAATACAATGTACTATCAAATGACTTACAATCCGTATCCTACTATATATCCCGGTATACATGTAGTACAAGAATAGAAAATTTATTTTTACTACTATCAAAGTCAGAACGTTAACACCCAACGGTCGTTGGCTGTGCTTACGCAACTATCACCTTCAATTACCAATCCTCTGACGCCGTGTCATTGTCGATGACTTTCAATTTAGCACTTTTATCGTTAATGTGTGACATTATTGTCTACTGAAGATACATCTCAGCTGGGTTCTGATATTCAGGGTCATAAAAGGTAACCATGCGCTGAACCTAGCAAGCAATAAGCTTGACAGATAAAACACTTTTACGATAATTCTAATTTGAGTCTAAAACAATTATCAAACTATACCATATTTTATAAGGTATTTGACCAAGGTCAAGCACTAAACACTCGCATGTTACTAGAAATAAACACACTGCGACCATGATTGTTTAATGTCAACGTAATCGAAAAACTGCACTTCAGGATGTAATATTATGTCAAATGGAATGAAACAAACACATACGAGAGAGGCCTAAATAAATCAAATCCATGCGTATAACTATACAATACAACTTATTTGCGATTATTCATAATTGTATATCAAGGGAATGCACAGGCAATACATGACAGCATTCAGGAAATGCACCATTTAGTTGTAATTTGTGTCTGAAATGCATTTGTTCAGTATACGTATTAGCGCTGTTTGATAGATAAAATGTACAAATACACAGTCTACGATTTATGATGGAGGTAAAAATATCCTCATAGCCACTGAAATAGTCTAAACACTCAAACTGTTAATATGCAAATGCATTCGTAGGAAATGGTCTATGGTAATATTGGAATATAATCAGGGACGTCTAGACGTTCACAGAAATATGAAGAACAACTTACATATTTGTCGCCAAGGTTTTCCACCGAACACTGCAATGTTGCTCTCTGGCCTGTGCTATATGTTACATTGTTCGGTTGTGGAATAAAATATGTGGAACCCTCGTTATCATCAGTATAGTCAAGTGCTGAAAAATGAGAAAACAGTATTAATCACTTGCTATTCGAATGTGGGCGGTAATATTATTACAATCCCAAAACTTTAACATGGTCCTTTTTCTTGATTTAACAGTTGAATGTACGTCTATATTACAATCTTACATTGTACATGAACTTGTACTAAACGGCTAAGTGTTGCTGACACATAGTCCTGTTATAGGTTATAGGAAAATGCAAACCCTAATAATAATTCCAATGAGATAAAATCAGATAAAAATGTTTTAGGAGTATACACTTAATTTCTTTACTCTCGCTTCAAACCAATGATACATGTATCACATTTCAATACGGCATGTCTGGCTAGTTCACACGATAGAAGACTAGTATGTCAGCATTTCAAATTGGGAATCAATTGCCTATTTTGACAGGTAATCATCTTCTGTCAAATTGGCGACATTTCCAAGCCTACATAAAATATTCATGCAGAAAAGCAGGCAATCAGTAGTTGATAAATAATTCCAGTAGAGTTTTCCAAAATAGGTGGATGTCGGAAATAGGGCAAACAATCTAATTAACAAAATTGAGTTAAATTGTATTTTACCATTTTTGGTATTGACCTGTGATGAAATAAAGCACAAGTATTTCAAATATTTATCTTATTATGCATGATAAAAACAAAACAGAAGTATCTCTGATTTAATTCCATAGGGAATAGTTATATAACACACTAGTATGGTACATACTCATATTTAATAACGTTTAGGCATTCAGCCTTTATCAAAACACACATTTAAACAAAAATTTAACAAAAAATGTGTTTTTTGATAAAGGCTGAATGCCGAAACGTTATTAAATATGAGTATGTACCAAAACAGAAGTAGTTTGTCATAATGAAATATAAAATATTTAAATTTTGCTTCTACTACATGTACTAGTTATCTGAAATGTCAATGACTTATTAATTACACAACTCTGAAGCTAAACATATAATATAGAATGTAGTGTATGATTATTGAAACAAAGAAGGATTTTGCCTGATGAATATCTAATGGTTTGAAACGTTTGATCAATATTTGTATTGTTTACTACACAATATAACGGCCGTACCTTTCAGTGATGAATATTGAGACGGTTTGTGTCTCCTGGGACTGTTCTGTTAAAACTACAAATAAGTAAAGCGATCATCAATACCAATACATGTACATTTGTAGTTCATGAAATGCATGTCTACACGTATTTAATAGTTGTGGATGTTTCGTTTATTTTTGATACTCTCATACTATGTGTAGTATACTTTGTATTGACTTTGTGAAGTCGTAATGATAGTGTATTATCGTGTAATATATATTACTATTCTAGTGTCATATGATGCTACTGACATATCGATGAAATGCCAATGACAAACGCAGAGAGACGTAGTCTTCATTTCATAAACTTTGAAAAAGATTGAAAAACTGTGATGAACGTGTAGGTTTTGTTAATTCTTAAATAACAACCAAATGCTATTACATGATTATCGGTTTCTTTCATGATTTTATTAAAAACTTTCCTGTGACAGCATTTGGAATATTGATCAATGTATTAACACAATGTAGTCCTTCAGAATACAATTATTGGGATACCAAACATTTCTTTCAAACAGAAATGACAGGTAGACTATGATAAATCATTATTGAAAAGTGCATTATCATGTTCGTAACGAGGAATTCACTTAGTGAATTACATTGGAATCGCTCGTTCGTGTTTTTCATTAATTGTTCCCACTTTTATTGTATACGTCTAAACACAACACCTTCGTTACAGACCTCGTAATTTCTCAAAGCCATCGTGTCTCGAGATTTGTCTACTAATTTTACTTTCACTTTCTTTTCCATTTCGAAAGTTTCACAGTTGATTGATTGCCGTCATGCAAGCAGCGTCATTAATCTATGGTTAATCATCAAGCAAAATGAAATACAAATACGAATAGAGCTGTGTAGACATGAATAGAAAATTTACAGAGGAAGTGTTGTGTTATACAACATAAATAACATATTAGATAAGAATGAGACGTTTTTGGCACGATATCCTGTTAGTTTTGATGAATAAGAATTGATTTTGTCCCGAGAAAGATATACACTGTTTGTCTGAGAAATATTATTATGATATACAATAGAGAATGACGAAAATACGCTTGTAGTAAACGTATCGTGCTAGATAAAGTTTAGGGGAACATGTGCTATAACAACAGACCAATTATGCAAAGTAGCATAGTAAGATTTACTGCTCTGAAACTAACAATGCTGTACAATTTAATGTTTGCGATTTCTACGCCAAACCAATGTATTATTCTTATGATAGAACATTCCAGCCACCGTTATTGAAATAATTTCGTATCAGAATAACCAAAGTCAATGCACAAAGCTATGTTCGAAGGTATAATGTAAATTGGTCTGAAACTGTTTAATACGCTGGTACAGATCTATAAAGACATTAGTTCATGTACAGTCCAGTTAGCGTAAGAATACTGTGACGCCGTGGAATATCCAATATTACGGTGTAAAAACAAGTATAACTGCTTATACCGACAGTTTAATACTAAAATAAACTCTACATATTGAAGCAATGATTTAAATCTTTTGGGTAAACATTAACGATGACGTCACTGTCAACATATCATAAATGGACTATACAAACATAACTTTCGATGAAACAGCATACTGTCCAGTTAGGAGTGACGGAGTGTCAAAACCACCATCACGATGCAATAGTAACTACAGAGGCTTATCTACATATCTATAATTGCAATTGTAAAGAAATATTATATAAGGTACATAACTACATGTATCCAGACAAATCTCAATCAAGTGTCAGCTTGAAACATTAAATGAATTACACCTCCGATGGTTCTGACTTCAAGCATGAACTATACGTGTACGTACTTTATTGAGTCGATATTTCTAACCAGTTTTCAGCTGTATTAACTTACTCTTTTACAAGGAACTAGTAAAATCTCCCACCGTATTTGGAAAAAAGAGCAAAGTCGAAATTGTTGTCGATGTTCTAAGCACGCGTTGTTATGACCTGCCGCACCCGGGAATCTAACACAGATGGCCTTATTGTCAGATAATTAAGAATCAAATAGAGTCAATGAACCATTCAATGTGTTTTTAATATAATTATTTTGATGGTCATAGGATCGAGCTTTTTAGTCCAGTCATTCTAGATCTGAACCTAGACAAAATTGCAAAAGAATTTCTTTTAACATTTTTGTGTTGAGTATTATCCCATATATTCACAGAAAAAAATTCCCCATTGATAGACGTTAGCATGTTCTTGCATTTGATGAATAAAGTTTTAGGCAAAATAAGTATTTTAATTCCAGGATGTATGACGCAAACGGCCATCCATACTCTCATTTATGACGTCATATGTGACGTATTAATGGCGGATAATTTTCAGTTAGTCTTGCAAGAATTTAATTTTTGTATTATTACGATTCATTAGTGTTGAATTCAGTTAAAATACAAGGTTTGGTGTTTATTTAATACAAATTGAGTTGATTTGATCTTGATTTAACGATCTTAGGAGCACTTTGACTAGCTTATTGGAGGAAAGACGACGGGATACCAAAATTCCATTTAATCATATTTTGGAGCAAATCATACCAATATTTGTTTCTAATATAGCAGAATATAGTAAAACAAAAGCAATTGTCGATATATAAATACATTAATACATTTAAAATCCATTTTCTGTCAATAACATGTAAAATTATTTTTCCAACTATGGGACGCCGTTTGTCTATCAAATTGCAAATTATACCTGAATCTACTAATAACTGTTACATTGTCATTGAGTTATTTTAATATGACTCTATGTTCAAGCGTCATCATTTTTGCTATATGATCAGAGTCTGGCTTTTCCCGCTTGGTTATAAATATTCTCGTACGCCCTTGCCTTATTACCCTTGTGGCACCTGTTTTGTAAGGTTTGTGATAAACCGAGTGACAATTGATTAATTGCAAGTAATGTTTATATCCCAAAACTATCTAAACTACTGAACTTATGATAATAGCTAGATGCTAAAATTAATAATAAAACGTCAACAAAAGTACTTCAACATATTTTTTGAATGCCATTCATACAGCACATGCCTTGGGTGATGACAAAAACTATTCCACCAAAATAGGTATCAATAGCGTAACTTACCGAATATGTCTGAAATACACTGTAAATATTTGCAAAATTAAGCTAACGAACTAGAACTATAAGCTAAATTGCCGATGGACCTGTATCTTTTTTATTTCTTATGTAAGTTATGTTTTTCAAGTTAACGATCCTTCATTCGGTTTCCATTGATGACGTCATGACTAAAATAAGTTTAGGTTACTCGATGGTGGATAATAGGGAAGTTGCATAGCAAACGTGTACGACTAAGTACTATGTTAAAGGTCAGGATCGTGTCAAATTCTCTGAACTCGCCATTGGAATGAAATTTACTATAAAAGAAATTTACATTAAACAGACTTCGTGTTCTGTCAGACATGAAAACCATTATTTATATCTTGATACCATTTTCTAGCATACAACATATGAAATTATATCATTTATACAGACATATGGTTTGCCCGTGGAATCGGCTGCAATGCATGTAATGAACCGAGCTTGATTATATCTAAAAGTTGTGTTAAGTTGTTGTCCACAGTCGGACTTTGTAGGCTAAGGTCTGGTAACGCAAGGCCAAGCGTAGGTGATATTCCTCCAGCATATCTGAACGCTGGTCCAACGCAGGACCACAAATATCCGTTGCATCGAATTTTGATAATCACACAAGTATTTCGTGTTGGCAAGCATTCCACAACATACATGTGCCTTAAATGAGCACTGACAAAGGCAAACTGGTTTGTCTTAGTTGGACTAAGTTAGGGACCACTGCACATACATCAACCTGCTTATAAAAAGAACTACACCGCTGGTAAATTGTATATGGTATCGAGTGCTTTGAATAAACACTGTCCAATGCAGCCGAGACCTAGGTTACGTTTGCAATTGAAAGTATTACTTTTCAAGCTGTGCGCCAGATACACAACTTGCGAAGTGTTAACTTATTTTATCACATGGTTTTCCTTGTATACAGGTTAGTATAGCCAGTACTTATGAAGTTATACCTACCACGTGTAGTATAAGGTATTGAGTTTTTCAAATAAATCAATGCGCATTTTGCGTTTTTAGTGTCATGTGATAAAAAGAATCTATCACTCGTTGTCAATTGATATATATATATATATATTAAACTCGTTCAGGAAATATTATTAAGCTCGCCAGAGGCTCGCTAAATAAAATTTCCAAAACTCGTTTAGTATAAATTTATATCAATTGACAACTCGTGATAGATCCTTTATATTTAGACTTTTGAAACGCTAATCAAAGCTGTTGCTTACGTTTTTATATCGTGTGAACTTACCTCAAAGAAATATACTAACGAAAGACATGTTTCCTGTGTCCTATAATTTAAACTTTTAAAGTAGTGTATAAAGAAGTTCTGTTCCAATTATGAGAACTCCATGGCTTTTTAACTAAAATGTTTTCAAGCATGGCAGCTAAAAAGTTTTAAATAGTACGCTATTTTTAAAAGGGGTGTATATGCCAATGTACTTGTTCAATTGGGCATGCTGCACACCCTGTATGTTTTGGTGGGACACAAACTTGCATTAAATGTGCTCTCCGATCGACACATCTTTGAAAATGATCTTCTATTCATCTAAATAAATATATGGCTACGTATGCAAGTAGCCTTTATTCCTTGAAATAATTAATATCAAGAAACGTTATTATCCAATAATAGTTTCACTGTGAAATGTGTCATGTTAATCACGCTACAAATAGCTTGTATGCTCACATCAACTTATGACGTACTTTATTCGTTGCTAAACGGAATTAGTATGTCTGCATGATTTCTGAGTTTCGTCCGAGTGTTTTTAATTCCGACATAGCCTTCATGTCAATTCTTTAACAACACTGAGAAGCGGTGTGTCGGGATTCCTATCATGTTTTTATAGAGAATTTCTGTACTGGTCAGAGTCATTTCATCCAAGGTAATTGTGCGCAGAGAATAACAATGTGTGTGCATATCATTGAGGTGTTACCATGGAAACCAATGGTGTGACTATAGCCATACCATTGTAGCCAAGTATCATTAACACACGTAGTGTTTTATTATAGATTCAATATATAAGATAGATAACATTAGTCGAATTGGATTGGTCCAAGTCAATTGTCTGTCTGGAAATCACATATGTACTAGTATCACATTAAAAACCATTAAAATATTCTGTTGAAATAAATGTTCATGTTACCATAGCCACATAAAATTTAATTATATTCAAACGACAAAATGATATGTTTTATTCCTAAATTATTCTCTGCGAATAAAACAGGTTCCACCACCTTACAATGAACATAATTTATTCGCTTGATGCAAGAAAGTGTTATGTTTCGCCACTTTTGTTTCCATAATAAATGTATGTAATTAATGCTATTCAAAGTCTTTTTACAAACTTCTTATATGCGCCTGTCTACATACCAAGTATTCGAATGGTAACTTGAAAATGCTTAAAAATGTATACTCATCACATAATAACGATATATTCACGGATGGATATGCCTGACTTACAGCTAGACTGACATATCAACAAATGAATGCACATATGTAGGTCAAGTAAAGGTCCTCAGTCAGTATTCTATCAATAGGGGGACCAATGAAATGCTTTAATTTTAATATTACACTCCAAATAAAGAAAATAATTAATGTATTATGGTGCAAACAAAATTCTTATTTTCTGAAAAGTGGGTGGGGTAAATCGGTCCCTCATTTTCACATTTTTTGCTATATTTTTGTAAATAAATGGGTTAACGAATGTCTTTTGCTCTTAAGTTCCTTATATCAACAGGATATTCTGATAATTTAACATGGGTTGGTGTATAACTTTAAAAAACTGTTAAAAGTGTACACCTACATTTTCAGGGAATAATATAATTAAAATTATAGTGACCTTTTTCAAATCGCCTTTTAAGGTACTATCCCCACTTTCTGGAAAGGGGACATTTTTCTGGTAATAGCTTAGATATTATAGAAGTTGAAAATACACTCAACAATTATTTTGTAATTTTGTCTAGGTTAGGTGTATTTTTGGGCTAAAATGACTGGACTATTTCTTGACTCGTGTTATTGCGGTAATAACCAATAACAAAATAATTACAGGGAAAATAAACTTAAAACCACAGTGATTTACGTTTATGGTCGCTAAATGACATTTTATAAACAAATTATAGTTTCTAAGTAGTGATCACTGGTGTTAGACAAAAGAAACATAGAACGAAGATAATAGCGAGTAGTTGAAACCGGTAATTTAAGAATAATGTCGCTTACTACTCCTGGTCGCTAGCACAAGTTGCACTGTATATAACTTTTATTTGTGATTTATCTTAAGAAACCGAAAAGCGGTGATTGCCTCCATACAGTGTTTAATTATTACATATTACTACCAGAAAGTATGCCAAGCCTCTTGACACGTCTTACACAGAGTCAACAGACAGTTTACTACATTGTTTTGTTCCAATACCCGATATTTAAACTTGTCATTCGCAAGCTGCCGCAAAAGTACATGAAAAAAACATCATCTAATCAAATTATATTACACATACATGTAACGTCTATTTCGTGTATGGCAAATAATTGAACAATCGACCGTGTTTATTTCATTAGCCACAAAATTGGGTATGTTGTACTTCATTCTCCTTTGATTGCTTTGTGTTGTGTTGTGTGATACTTTTTGTCTGTTTCACAAATCATTTTAGCATATGGCAAGGGTCGCTGTACAAATTCACATGTACTTCGTTGTTTTGTGATTTTTACGTTCAACAAATTGTGAATTTCTACATTGTATCCTTTACACAATAGTGATATGGTTTTTACATCTCAATTGCAGTTACCGCGATGCAACAAGTTGTGTTCAATATTCATATTGACCTATACAACTAGCTTTAGTGAATTTGATGCGTACGTCATTGAACTTTCTAAGACTGACAGTGAGACTGACAGTCGCTTTATTACATTTTTGGCTGACGTTACTGTGAAGGGAATATACATGTATAATTTGCGGTATTATATGGATAACAACAATGTTGAAATAGAATGGTGCATGAGAAACATTGTTATTAATGTCTACCTAGGAGCGTTTGTGTATAGTTCTAAATTAGTAAATATTTGTAGGGGTTGGTATTTATATATTGGGTGTAAAGACCAACCGCCAAATTTAGGTCACAAAGATACTGCCGAGTCAACAAGTTTTCAACCTACACTTATACATTGAATTTAAGTCCAAGGGACTGATCAATCCAATTTAAATCCAAATTTTCTAACATAGCCAAAATATCAACCCAGGTAGGAGTTAATAGAATAATTAAACACATGCTCATGTGGGTAATATCCGGCTATGTGAATAATGTCGAATAATGCATACATGCACATATATAACATACCCCATTTTGAAGCACGGAAACACAGGTGAAGTGTATTAATACCATAAAAAATAGAAATGAAATTAATTGCACTGTATCATGATCTTTAAACGCGAGGAAACGAAGCTATAATCAATGAGACTTACTGAGGGATTTGCAGCAAATGTTTAATCAATTAACGGGTGAAGCTTGGTAATTAAGTGTATAAATTATGTCAGGTGTAATTGCTGGATGATCTTAAGTATTTATCATGTGTGGTATCCATGCGAGTAGTAACGTCGCTTTGAAATGTATCCCGCCAATTATCCAAAATACCTCAGACAGGCCACTAAAACATATTGTAATATAGTTAAGCAATACTATTTCCTCATCAGCATTCTAAACAATAATACAACTTCTGTTGTGAAACTTGGCATATTGCTTAGCATTTATGGTTCTAGTAATCCAGATAAAATCATCGCAGTTGACACCTCAAAAGAGGCGATGGAACACAATATAGAACATTTATTTCTCAATTGCTATATTCATACAAATGTTTGGCGTCATGTCAAATAGTTTATTCTTGGAATAGGTTTACAATGGAAATAAGGAAGTTCGTTATTCATACGTCTGTAAAGAAGCTTAATTTTGGCGGAGTATTGATATGAATTACAGCTGTACGACACGATGGAAGTTGGAGAGGATATATATCGATTTCATTGAAGTAATAACCTTCTATACCTTATACAGTGTATACAGTCTAGCCAATTAGACCGAATCTTCGTTTGAAGCATCGGAGTAGACCTAATAATGGTTGGTCAATCCGCCATGCTGATTTAAACCATGTCATACAATGGTTTATGTAATGGTTGTGTCTCGTGATAAGACGAGACATTGTATTTTATTGCATTTGCTGGTGAAGTATGCGTGTTTGCAGTGTTATATTTGAAAGCTTAAAACAGGGAGATTTTCGCTGTAAGTGATCGTACAGAGAATCTCCAACGAAAACTGTAACTACTTCAGTATTCGTTGGGATTCATATTAGCTCCTTCGCGGAGGTTAATCCTCCACGAACCAAATTAAAGCAGTACTCGATACGAACTATTAGCTTGTAAGTGATTTTTGAACTAGGTGTCAGCAAACATGGTTTCAGCAATGACGGCTGAGGCCTAACGGTATCCTGATGTTCTATTGGATGGCTGAATTACATTTGTTATGCATTTCTAAACATATCGTCCAGTCTGATTTAATTGACGTGATGGTGTTTTTTATTACCTGATGAATTGTTAATCTAGGCATACAGAGAAAAATTATGGTCGGTATATATCGTGGTACCATGGATCGACTGTCATCAGCTCCTTATACGTGAGGTGTTCCACAATTAATAGGACTTTTTTCATAGCAGTACAGAAAATCAAAAATTAAGAAAACTAATTTTATATAGTTAAATTTTGATCCTTCACTGACAAACACCCGCAATATCAAAGAAATTGGATGAAAAATAAGAAATTTATTAAACATTTAATATGCTATGTATCAAGGAGGCGATTATTATGACGTCGCATTTCAAGCATAGTATTTTAACATAAAAGAACATGTAATCTTATTGTTTATAGCCATATTGACTTTCTTACCAGATCTAATAACACTGTTCCGATTATTTAAATGTGTTTCCGTAACCCTGTTCACAAAAAATGTGTTGCAATGATGTTTGAAATTGCTAAAACATTAGAGCGTCTATTAGGGTACAAACAGTGTTTGTTAACGTCAACTTAATTTTCTATTACCTCACCTGTGCTTATTTGTAAGTTTATAAATCCGGGATCTGTGAACAATTGGAGCCAACAGAACACAAGTGGCTGCTTAATGCCACAACATTACATGTATTTCATCCTTACATTGGTTAGCACTGTTGGTTTTACAAATGTATACTATTATTTGACAATCGCGCGGTTTCTGTTTATTGGCGTTGACGTCATTTTCACCCATGACGCGCTTGGATACATACCCTTGATTACTGACTTGTGATAACAAATACACAGCGATTGCTTCGAACGTTCGCATGTACATTTCAAAGTCATCCACGTAATGCCATACAATTAGGCGTTAATATTTATCAAGTGATTATTGAGATATTCACATTTTTAATAAGAATAGTAATGACAAATAATAGTGTGACCCACCTTGGCGTTACATGATTTCTATGACAACGCTTTGTATGAGCATCATCAGCAACAACGAAATTATGCTGCTATCAGTATATTAAGCATACAATGCTTAGCATATGAGACAAATTTCATTAAAATGTAAGCGTTGATTAAGAAGTTATGAGAAAAGTCCTATTATTTCTGAAACACCCCTCGTATATACACATTCGACCTTTTTTGACAAATACGTGAACTAAATGGACCTTGTACTTTCTTTATTTGTCGTTTATCACAATTAATACAAACTAATTCCATTATCAAACAAACTCAGGTCTATTTATGAGTTTGTATCTGCAACATATACATTTTAGATGAAGTCGTAAGCAACATTTATATGACTTCACACGCACTATACCAGCAAGGTAGCTGTAATCAAGTGACAGATTCAAAACTTGACGGGTTGTTCAATGAATAATTGATGGACACAAGCCATGTTTACAATAATTGAATTACTTGGTGGCATGTTTTGTTGGCAGAAATCAAGCCTGGTATCGGAAACTACACAATCATTAATTATGGCCCACGTGCATTCGAACTTAGCGAACTATATCAATATGAACACAGTTTTTGGAAGGCGATTCATTGAATCGTCTTCTATAGTCAGCACCTCTTAGGAAGTGGTCTGGACCTAAACACACATATACACATCCTTACACCTATCGAAAATAGTTCGCCGATATTCCCGCAACTTGGAACATGAAATATCCAAAATATTATATATTTCAGTAATTTAAATATTTGATAAAATACATAAGTATATTTACAAGCGTACTCTTTACGAAAACAAGTTGAAAACAATACTTGGAAGACGATTCATTGAATCGTTTTCTATATATGGCTACCCGGAAGTGGTTTGGACCTAAACACACATATACACACCCTTACACCTATCAAAAATAGTTCGATGATATTTGCGCAACTCGGAACATGAAATGTCCAAAATATTACATATTTCAGTAATTTAAATATTTGATAAACTACATAAGTATATTTACAAGCGTACTCTTCAAGAAAACAGCTTTAAAGCACTACGAGTCTGCGGTACATTTTGAGCGGTCACAATTCAGGACGAAGCGTATTAACCACAAGGGAAGTAACTCCGTTTTGTTTGAGAAGAGATACTGAGTAAAATGCACTTTAGTATACGGCTTTTTAAAGGTAATTTTGATTGTACGAATCATTCCAACGGACTCGTTGTGCAACGCATTCGAGTAGCATAGTTTGCTTGTTTACGTTTTCAAGCACACGCTAATTAACATTAGAACCACTGAATCACAATGTTTGCAGTGTGTGTATTATCAATCCTGTTTATAAGCTCCGCCCCAAATACTATAGTTCAGTTCAGTTCAGGTAAATTCCGCCGCTATGTATCGGCGCACTTTTTTTGAAGGCGGAGTCTATTTTCGCTAGGACTATTTACCACGTATTGATTTTTTAACGGCATTTAGTATCCGTACGAAGAAAAATAAATCAACTTAAACTGCGTTTAATGTTAGCTTGAGTCAATATGTTGAATCTGGTTTCATAAATCTAACTTAGTATTGAATATATGGATAATGTATTGATGGTTAATATGTAATGTAAATTATCAGCAGACTTTAAAAAGGGTAACAACTCTTTTGGCATATACAGATAGTCTCCCTTTGTTAGATTCATGAAGCATTTTTTTCTACTAAATAACATCTACGAGTATATACGATTTTCGGACTTCAAAAAAATAATTACATATTATAATTTATAATTATGCATAACACCTCCACACCTTAATGTTCCCATTCAAATGTTAGATTCATGAAACCAGATTAGATTCATGTTAGATTCATTTGTCATTTATGAACTAATCAAAGAAGTGAATACTGATTTTTGTGCCAAAACTCGATTATAAGGACATATTTGGGGTGATATCCATGAACAAGGCTGATTGGGCTGGTTTCAAAAGTAATATGGAGGTGTTTGGTGACTATTATGCCAACTCGGCCAAAACTGACTCAAATCGCATCATGGAACAGCTAAAAGGCAGAAATAGACAGGTTGTCAGCCCTACACATCCCCACCAGGTCATGCACTGGAGTATCGCCTTCCACCAGTTCTTTCAGTACTTTGATTATTGTTGTTATTACATTCTGCATGAGGTTTCATATCAGTATTGGGTACAGTAAAACAACGTTATTTTACACTAAAAGAAACAAAAACGCATGTTGTCGTTAATAAGGACACACTGATAAAATGGAAACTCGTGACCGTCTTAAATATGTAAGACTGAAAGCAACAACATAGTGTTCCATGCAGTATTTAGCTTCGCAAAACCGAATTCAGAGAGCCTAATTAATTCGTGAATAAATGTCCGACGGACTACCTGTGCCGATTCCCACATTCTGGTTATTTGTATGGTTCAACATTTAAGTCAGAAGCAGTTGACGATAATCAGGTTTGAAAAAAAAATATTCATTTTACTGAAGAGATTGAAATTTCATAAAAGTTGGGAGACTTAACATTTTATCGATTCAAACAAACCCAACAAACTTCATGTCTATATTTTATCCAAAGCTATTGTCAAATTCGGCTTGTTTGTTATTTGGTTCTAACAAGTTTTGTACTATGCTGAAATATTTTGGAACAGCATATTGTGAGTGCAGACAAACATATATCCCATGACTTTCCTTGTATCCAGGTTAGTATAGCAAGTACGTATAAAGTTATACGTACCACGTGTAGTATAAAGTATTGAGTTTTTTTCCAATAAATCAATGCATCCTTTGCGTTTTTAGTGTCATATGATATGAAGAATTTATCACTCGTTGTCAATTGATATATTTATATTAAGCTCGTTCAGGAAATATCATATAGCTTGCCAGAGGCTCGCTTAATAATATTTCCAAAACTCGTTCAATATAAATTTATATCAATTGAAAACTCGTGCTGGATCCTCTATATATGTGCTGGAAAAGTCAATGTCTCATCAGACATATTCAGTAACCTAATAAATACAGGAGATATTTGAACAATAACTCACGGTTTTCGCAAGCTTTGCTGCCTGTCACTACAGGAAATGATAAAGATTTGTTTTGACAGTTATGGTGTCACGAATCATACACATGTGTGCCTAAGCTATATATTCATTAATTAGAATATTATGTATTTCGATCAATATACGTGTAAAATAACAGGTAACAACATCACACTGTTAGCTACTCGAACAGGTTCGCTTTTGACCTGGTACTGTGATAAGTTAAATGGATAAATGCCCACCAGTTATTACATGTAATTGAATTGCTAGTGATATACCTAATTCGATTACAACTTCATTTACTACAACAGTTCTAAACCATTCTGACAGCGCTCAGTCTTAGCATCAACGTATTTCACCTCTTGAAGCCAAAATATTTCTCCACCTTATAATAGGTCAGAAAATTTTCTGGGTTTCTTATTGTGTGTATAAAGTAAGCATTGCTTTATGTCTGCCATATTGAGCCGTGTAGATTTTGAGTATACATGTGACGGCGGGACTATTTATCGATGTATTCGAGTCTGCGATTAATTCACGAATGAAATAGTCGCATATTACTAGTTGCAGACAAATGTACCAGGTTTGTTTATTCAGAATAAAATAAAAGTACGAGTTTTTGTAAGTTTTGGGTCTGTATTAAAACCACACTTTTTTGTCACAATGATGTGATATCGTATTCGGCAAAGATAACAGTATCATGTAAATGAACTCAGATAACAGTTTATGTAGTCAATGTATGGGTCGTTACCGAACTAAATAACAACAATCGCATAAATAGTTAATACAGCCCTGGAATAAATTGTGATCCTATTGTATATGTATGTCCGATTATTTGCGGTTCACAAAGGTTTATATCAACAGAACCGAAGTAATGCCGATCCGATGTGAGCTATTTCAATCAGGTTATCACATATTCCTGAACCGAACCAAGTTGCAGACAGTCTGTATCAACCAGTACTTACCTATATTAGGAAATATATTATTTGTTATGCCTAACCACCTAAATTAAGAGAGCACTCGTTTATATGTCAAGTTATTAATAGTTATTTTAAACAAATGGACATCTAAGAAACTACCTACTGTGTAAAGCAAGCATACGTCGCGTGACATTTTTCACGACTGAACTGTGTAAAACAAGTAACATGTATTACATTAGGATTAATTGGTTTCTACTTGTGGCATAGAAACTCAACAATGGACAACCAGACCTTCCCTGGGGACATTTCCATTGTCGTAGTTTTTATTAACACACAATTTAACAGACCCATTCTATGCCATCGGGGCGATTTAAAATATTTTTAAATGCATTACCTCGAATTATTAATGAACTCGACAGACTCTCTAGGGCTTAAAAGGCGCAACATTTAAATGCCAGTCGTGTCATCGGGTTTCCAAGAAATGCTGACAACAAACTTAGTTTTTTTACACATTACTAATTATTTGTTATTTTACAGGAGACTGTTGGCCTACGTAATGTCTTTGTATTAATTACCAAGCCGTTTAAACATGTTGTTTTGCATTTAGCTGTCAAAATAACATGCATGACAGTTACCAACGCAATAGGCGAAGATGATGTGTTGCAAGCAGACATCGAATATTGATTCAGCGCTCTATCAAGTGCAATAATTTAACTTCATGAGTTTATATTTAAATTATACTTCAACAGCCAATACAATATGTTCTCATCGAATTGCTGGTTAACTGTATGTGCAGTTTGTTAAAAAACAAAAAAAAAGTAAAAAACAACTGATTGACTAAAAACGTGGCCATAATAAATTATTTCACATTTCTTTCATGTTATTGTGGTTCGTATTTGTGATGTGTAATATTTCTTTTGTGCATTTCGTGCTATGCTGATTATGTTAAATACTACATTCCCAGTCTGATATGATATTGTCCTTTTGTTGGACAGAGCATAATCACACACAATCGTACATTTAATAATTGATGCATATCCGGTATTCTACTGACTGAGATAACTCATATAAAGTATTCAAATTCCATAGACAGTTAGTTATATTACTTAACGGAACGTTAACATTTAATGCGTTTTTCTGACTGCACGTGCGCGATAACACCTGTTTGGCGTTATGTCCCAGGCTTTGACGATATTATCATAAAATAATTATCAAAATTTCCATTTATAACAGGGAATAATTCAGGAAAGTATAAATATATTTCCTGCCATTTATTTTGTATTTATCGTTAGTACTAACCGACAATTATCCATAGGCTTACTAGCATTGGACATTACTATAATGAATAAAACCCCAGTAAAATACCCCACTATCATAAAAAACATGCAATTTTGCATGTTAAATTGCACACATCCGTTTACGTGTATGGTTAAGTCCAGTCAAGTTTTGTTTATTGTATTTAAACATTTAATCTCTGACGGAATTGACTTCTGGTATCGAAATCTATGACATTATGTGATGAACATCTAGTTATCAAATATGACTTACGCACCAAATGATCGCAATAAAGCACGAACATTAGTAATGATATTTAATGTCTTATCAATATATAAGTAATACACTGCACACCCAACGAGGATCGGCCCCGGTGGTATACCACAAACTTACAGCACAGGGCACAGGAGTTTGTTTGTAAGATCAGGCCTCGACATATCTGACTAGAGCACATTGTACGTATACTAGACGTTTCCAGGAATGACCAAACCAGTTTCAGCAACAATTGCCTGGGTACTGTTCGTATAATGGACACACTGAATGTAAGACCATTTAATGCTATTTGATCATACAAATAAAGTATAAAGCAAACGCTGTATGCCATTGGGTTTTAGTGCTATTAATTGCATACAAATGATAGGAGAATAGAATAGAAATACAGAACTCAAGAAGATTTCCTGCGGTAGGCAATGCAAATATTAAATAAGCAGGATTCAGTAAATGCCACTAAGGCCGACATAATATTTAGAGCAAACAAAGATTACAAACACGGATTTTCTGGTTTGATGTTTAATCAACTTCACTATTAAGAACATCTAAGTGATACTACCAATTTCGACAGACAGCTGTGTCGATATCTAGATTTCAGCCAATTACTGATGTATTACAAGTGTGTATGATTTGACACTGGTCATTTGAGAATCTTCTTCGTGCGTTTTGCGATAGCCAATATAGCTCGGTATCTAGAAGAGATAGGTGATGGTGTCATACATTAAGTGTCCGATTAGCAATTTTAGTAGGATTAGTATGTTTAGACGCCTCTATGTTCATCAAAAAAAGATACTTTATACCAATGTATCAGGGAAATATGAAGTAGTCGACCACTCTGAAAATATTGTCGAAAACGAAGCTACTAAAAAATAGAAGCAAATCACTTGGACTAATTTTTTCCTCAAAAGAAACGCCTTTTGAATAATTATGATAGTTATGGGATTGCGGTTTTTCACATTAAAATTGTCGATGTCAATACCTTTTTATAGCACGTTGCAAAATTTCCCACCAGTGGCGTCCTGTGTCTTGGAAAATCACTTATTAATGGATTCAATCAATACTTTTTTCAAGTAATCAACTAGTCTGTTACATTGCGGAAATAGTGTCCTGACCCTAGATTTTCGATTGACATATATATAATATCTCGTCTATATTAATAATAACGGTTGCATGTTTTTACCAGCATGACGTAGCAAGAAGACAATCGAGGCAAAATTTAAACACTAATCTAAAGCACCGATACAGCGCAATTTGCTCTCGAGGATTGATATTTTCAACGCAATAATCTTCACATGAAAAGTAAATGTCTGTGCGTATAATTAAAATACAATGTATGGTGACAGTAATTCTTGGAAAGCCGTGTGCATGACTGTCGCACAGATGTTGTGGATTCTAAACCCTTGAGATCTCACGAGTTCTTTAACCATTCTAGTTAATGAATATTGAAATAATTTGAAATAGTCACTAAGGCATTTCCTGGGTCTGTTTAATGGCATGCGAATAAAAACTACATGTACAATACTGGAAATGAGCCAAGGGAAGGTCTGCTTGTCCATGGGTGTGTTTAAATGGCACTAGTAGAAACCAATTCAATCTAATGGAATACTATCTAACTAGTTTTACAATGTAAGCAGCTAGCGACGGAGTTTCTCTCGCTATATATGTCTGTTTAACACTGATGACTGCTTAGTACATGTTTATGTTATATACGGATGGCTGCTTATATGTTATATACGAATTACAGGTACTAGGGTCATTTAATAAATAATGCGAACTAACAAATTATTTGTTTACATATTAATCATTAAAACACTGACACACTCATCTAAAGTAACCTTTTGTGGGATCAATGACAGACTTCGATCATTTTGACAGGCCTTATCTTCTCTTTGCTAGGCAACTTCGCACATACACTTCTAACGACTCGGCCACAGCTTACTCCTATGTATCCATTCCTATATAAATTAACAGGTCGAATTTCCAAGTAATTGTTGTCTTGATTATAGTTGATAAGAACGTATCACATCTCATCTGTTGATCAAAGAAAGCATGGGTGTAATGTTTTGTTTGTCCACAATGAAGCGCTATGTTCTCAGTTCTGACTTCAAAAGCATGCGTGACTCCGTTTAGCTATATTCTGCCCTTTACGGTGTTATTCATTAATTAAATGTTTGCAGGATTAATTTTCACTACAATTCCTTGTCCCTTAGTAATATAAATGAGAACATCTCACACCAGTCTCCGATGAGGCAAGACAAAATCGAATCACTTATGTTTCGGCGTCGCTCGATTATTATAGTGTTTTTCTTGTGACATTACCGCATTTACGCTGAGTTAAGTGACGTCGAAGAAAGGCACGCACTGATGACGTCATCGACGTTAAGGTCCTTATTTGTTTCTGACAAAACCTAACATTGTTCAGCAAGCGAAAGTTCATTGCATCATACTGATGTGTTTCGGAAATAGTAGGTAGTTCGCAATATATATTGAATGACCCTCATATCTTAGCAAATTGGAACTTTAAAACACTGATTGAGCGGACACATCACTGTCTATCTGCGCATGTCTGCTAAACAGATAACTCTTTGGCATATAACACAGGTGATTTCTTAATGAAGGTAAGACCTGGTTGATAGTCTATTCAAGAAAAAAATATTTTATGCCAACTGTCAGTCACCTGATAGAATGCAGTGCAGAAATTTCCTAAACCTCAGTGAAATAACTCGCATCAGATCGGCATCACTTCCGGTCGGTTGTTGTTACACGATTTTTATATAGATGAGAGAACAGTGAATAATGGCATGATTATACGATATGATCACAATTCATTCTAGAAATGAATTTATTGCTTATGCGATATTTGTTATTTAGGATTGCAACCATCCATGCATTGACAACATGGAATATTATCTGCGTTCATTTACATGATATTGTTTTGGACGAATATGATACCACATCATTTTCAAAGGAACAACTCATGGTCCAGTTTGTGTTATATTTGAGTTCAAATTTTGGCAAATTGGTATCAAACCACTGTGATTTCTATTTATGATTTAAAGCATTTAACTATGATGTTAAGGATACAAATTCACTATGGATTGAACGTAAAATACATCAAACAACCATGTACAAAAACCCCTATCAATATGCCAAAGTGAAAACAAATAACAACAAACAAGCATTCAGAGTAGAATGCAATACAAAAACACCCATCCTTGTTGCTAATGAAATAAACACGGTCGAATATTCAATTATTTTCGAAACACGAAATAGACGTAACGGTCATGATTGATAAAATTTTCTCCAATGGTGATCTTTTTCTGTCTAACGGTGGCAGCTGGAGAGTGACACTTTTAAATATCTTGTATTGGAAAATGAACATAAAGTAAACAGTCTATTGACTCGGTGTTAGTTGTGTCAAATGGCAATTTTGGACATTAGTGTTGGCTAATTAAACACTGTATGAAGCATCAACCGGCTTCCGGTTTCGGGAGAGTAATATAAATAACAAATTAGAGTTAATGTTCATTTACAAATGTAATATTTATAATGTTCATGTGTAATAGCTTATTTATACCATAACATACATTTAGAAAATATTTTTACTAATACCATCAGGAAATAAATTGAAAAAATATTGTATAGTTCATTGACTCTAGTCGACTCTGGGTAATCTTTCAATGTACACGGCGTTCCGTGTTAGATTTACGGGTGTGGCAGGTCATGAAAACCATTCCTTGAAAAGAGAAAGTGACTTAGTTTCTTTTACAGTAAACTTTGGCATGAATCGATACACTATATGGCTGCAATATTAAAGGCTCTGTTTTTATAAACGATGAATGGGCGTTTACTTTTTTATCAGGGACAAAATAGTGTGTGCTTGTCATTTTGTTAAATTCCTCGATAATTACATAATTCGTATATTTCTATGTAGTATTTCTGTTTGGTCTGACTATCGTTTTATCGGCAACGAGATTTCCAGGTCAGTGTTGTATGATTCTGCAAAGTAATTTTTGCGATGTTTGATTTCGCGACTCTGCTATCGTGAAACAGTGTTTTGAAATATGCGCAATGTGTATCCTTTAAGTGCCCTTTTCTGCGTTTCATTGTTGTTGATTGTTTTTTTACAAGGGTTTTGTTGCAGTTTGAACGGTAAATAATGGCATGATTATACGACTTGATCACAATTCATTCCGGGAATAAATTTACTATTTATACGATATTTGTTATTTAGCATGGTAACCACCCATGCATTGACTACATGGAATATGATCTGCGTACATTAAAATGATATTCTCCAGATCGAATATGATATCACATCATTTACAAAATCAGATAAATATCGTTTAAATACGGATCAAAGTCAGAAACAACCTATTATTTGAATTCGATTCTGAATAACCATGTCTGTCTCAAACTAGTTATTTGCGAGGCAGCTACATGTATAACGGATAGAACTCAAATGTCATTAATAAGATTTAAATAAAGACTTACATATGTCCATTACTACGAGTATTGAAACGGGGTACTGGTTGCCTTTATGGAAAAATATAAACTAAGGTTCATATCATACACAATCTCGCGGTATTTGTTCACGAAAAGTGGGATATAACCTTGGTTTTGACAATTGGTTTACACTTGAATATAAAAGTCATACGTTGACTCTGTTATCTTCAAAATAACATTGTCAGTCATAAAAACGTGACCAGATTAGCTGTAAATAAAGTTTTACTAAGCTTGAAATTGCAAGCAATAGGTGATATCAATGAACAATTTGATTAGCTTCAAATCATTCATGACACTGCATTATGACGTGCGAGTTTCATTGTTAGACATGTAAGTACGAGGGGTGATCAATATATTCGAGGACTTTTCATCTAGCAATTTCATATTGGCAGCAAGGCTCAAAGCCAGTTAACATCATTCGGAGTAAGAGATTTCTCCGACCGAATGCACTTATCAAATTATTTGATTCATACAAGGGTCGAGTGACGTTTGACGTGACATCATTCCAAGCGTTACCGTCGGAGCAGCATATAGCTACTTTCTGGACTGATACCCGATTCCATGCAGGAGACTGGTTGTATTTTACTACTGAAATAAATAGTTAATAGCCGATTCTGGAATGTGAGGTGGAATAAAAAGAGTATCGATGCGTCATTGGAAACAAAACTCGGAAAAGGGCGATTGGCTTTACAAAATTATATTATTTTAATTAAGACTGAAACAGGACCTATCAGGTTTAGGACGCAATATCGATAAAACCCTTTTGATTCGGAGTCAACGATTTTATGTGTTGAAGCCTATACTAGTCTTCGTTTTTTCCAGTTACATTTGATTGGGATCTGTGCGTCTTATTTCGCAGAATTTAACGGAAAGTGTCCCTAACGCGGTATTATTTTTGCTGTTTATCCTAATTTTATTGACTCAACCGTTTGGCAGAGACCATACAATCACATAAACAACGAAATCATACGAAAATGGCTAATTGGGAGCGCACAGAATCCATGTACAATTTAGTCAAGTCATTTTGGAGGTATCGCGAGGAATTTACAAGTGTCCCGTTAATTTTCATAGCGTATCGTTTCTCAGAAATAACGTTACGCCCGAGATACTCGACGTTGCGCGCTTCTCCGTGGTTACAAATAGTGACGTCATCAAGTAAATAGTGACGTTATCATAAGGGAAATTAGACAAATCGCGAGATAATTGATTGATCTACATAATCGTGTTATTACATTAATCTAATTTCAATATTTCAAAATTGAGAACGAAAGTCCTCGAATATATTGGTCACCCCTCGTAAGTCCGCATTTGCGACCAAATCATTTCCTGTCGCGCAAACAACGCTCATCTCACTACCTGAACTGTTTTTAACTTAGCACCGCTATCAAAATTTTGAAGAAGATCATAACAAACGATAAAAACTAAGCACATATTTTATGGTTCGTTTCGCACAAATACACATGGGCCGAAATAAAATATGTACTTTGCGATACGATGTTTGATTTCTGCGGCTCCAACATGCCACCAAGTAATACAATTAATGTTAACATGGCCTGCGTCCATCAATTGTTCATTAAACAACCCGTCAAGTTTTTAATCTGTCAGTTGATTACAATAACCATGCTCGTATAATGCTAGTGAAGTCATATTAATGTTATTTTAAACTTCATCTAAAATGTATATCTTGCATATAAAAACTAATAAATAGACCTGAATTTGTTTCATAATTAAATTATTTTATTTTAATTGTGATTACCGGAAATCTCTCAAGAATAATAAACAACGAAATTTGCCAAGCATTAACTACTGAAACTTTGTTATTGTTTAGAATACCGATGAGGAAAACATTATTTCCTAACTATATTACAGTGTTTTTAAGCGGCCTGTCTGGTTTATCTTTGATGATTGGTGGGATAAATGTCAAAAGAAGGAAACACTAGCATGGCTACCACACATTATAAATACTTAAGATCATGAAGCAATTGAACCTGACATAATTTATACACTAAATTACCAACCTTGATCCGTTAATTGATTGAACATTTGCTGTAAATCCCAAAGTAAGTCGTCTTGGTTATAGCTTCTGTCCGCGTGCGTTCAACTAGGGATTAGCCAAATTAAATGCTAACTTAACACACACATGTAAGTCGGTGTTTTGTGCTCACTTAAAAAGCCTTATTTCCGGGGTCTTTACTTACATTTCTGGGAGCTGGGATAATGGGGTGAGGAACCTTTGCTACAAGAGGTGAATAACATTTACTTCAAGACAGTGCGCAGTCGGAATGGTCCAGAGCTGTGAAACAAAGTGGAAATAAATGAAGCAATACAAAATAGAATTATGTAGATCACTAGTAATTCAATTCGATGTAGTCTCTCGTGAAAATGTACTGTTCCTACACAGTTAGAAACACTAAAGAAACATATCAGAAACATGTCGAATTTGACAATAGCTTTGGACAAAAAAATGAGAAATAAATGTTTGTTGGGATGATTTGAATTGAAAATAACAGGTTTCCAAATATTTGTTCAGTCTCAATCTCTTCGGTAGAATAAATATTTGTCCTGATTATAGCATATTTTACTTCAATTGCTTTGGACTAAATGCAAAACCATAAAAATGAACAGACACTGAAAATCGTCAAAGGAAATTCGAAAGACGTTTATGCATGAATTTATTTGCTCTGGATGCCGTTTCGAGAGGCTAAACACTGCATGAAACCATGTACGGATGCACATCAGTCATACATATTTGAGGCGGCGTCTCCGAGGACTTGCGAGTGTAAATGTTATAACGGTTCCCATATGTGCGACCAAACTTTTCTGTTGTATGTTATTGTATTAACAAACGTTTACGTCATTATCGAATACTGGTACCAAACAATATGAACAAGATAATTAAAACGATACAACATTGCACGAATTTCTGTGGTTTGCTTGGTACAAATGCAAATCGGCGTGATAAATATATATGATTTATGCGGTATAACTCTTACGCGATATTCTGCAATGTCAATATAATCAGAAATCACTGACCATTACATCGATTTAGGGAAAGTAGAAGTTTATTTTATCTTTTCACTTCTTTTCAACAAGTAAATAACAATTACGGTACACATTGAAAAGATAATCCCTTTTCCAATACCCTTATGTGGTTTTACCTGATTTACCTGTTTACTTTACGTGACACATTTCCCAATACCGCGTTATTGTTATACACACATGTCATACAGAGTTGTTATTATCATTATGTACATTGCTTGCATCCACCAATTAGACATTAAACAACCCATCAATTTGAATATGTGACTTGGGTGGATTATAGTTACTTACAACATTGTGTAATTTGTTCAGATGTTCCTAATATGAACCAGTTTCTTGAATGTATTCGATCTAAATAAATCCTCTAGAACTCGTTTCGTTCCGTACTGTAATTCATAAAAATACCAAACTAAGTTTATTTACATGTTGATGCACAACGTATTATCTTTTTTCCATTGTAAACCTATTCCAGGGGTAAGCTATTAGACATGACGCCATACAAATATATTAACATAGCAATCGAGAAATGAATGTTTTATATTGGGTGTCAAATCTTCTATTGAAGTGTCAACTGCGATGATTTTATCTGGATTACTAGAACCATAAATGCTAAGCAATGTGCTAAGCATATAGTACAGATGATCTGTTATTATTTAGAATGCCGATGAGGAAAACATTATTGCCTAACTAGATTACAGTATGTTGGAGGTTTTTGTCTGAGGTACCTTGGATAATTGGTGGAATACATTTCAGAGCAATGGAAATAATCGTATGACTACTACGCATTATAAATACTTAAGATCATGATGCAATGGAACCTGGCATCATTTATATGCTTAATTACCAACCCCAACGCGATAATTCATTGAACGTTGTTTGCTTTAAGTCCTCGTTAACGCGTTCAATAAATGCGTGCAATGTTGGATTGGCTACTAATGCGTTTCACCATATCGTGTTGTTATTGCGCAGACATGCATCGTCCTATGCGCTAGTTTAGTTTCTCTCATGATGTGAAGTACATCAGGTGGCCGATATGAACCGGTATATCATCACCAACCCCTTACGGTATTCACACACCCTTGACATACGTTTACATATGTGTGGACAGACGCCATTTTGACTTTATCTATATAGCCAGTTATCAAAATAATATGTATGTTTACACCAACAACCAAAATATACCTAATTATTTGATTAACTCGTACCTTCCAAGAACATGAACAGCCTATGTGATGAGTTAACATTTGACTTTGTTAGAACAGGTAGATTCAAAATGGATAAATATAGACCCTTAATTTGGACACAGTGTATAGTTATATGCATTGGACTGGTTGTTTACTAAAATCAATTAGACACCAAACGTACTCCGGTAAAAATTAAACACTCTAATTCCTGATAAGGCATTCAAATTGTATACATATATGAAATAGACAAAAAGTATCACACAAAACAAATACCAACAAATAAGCAATCAAAGTAGAATGCAGTACAAAAACACCCATTCTTTTGGCTAATGCAATAAACACGGTCGATTATTCAATTATTTGCCATACACGAAATAGACGTAATGATTGATATAGTTTCCTCCGATGGTGTTTTTTTCTGTCTTACGGTGGCAGCTGGAGAGTGACACTTTCAAACTTTTGGTATTGGAAGTAGAACATAAAGTAAACTGTCTGTTGACTTCATGTTTGTCGTGTTAAAAGGTTGTGTGTACTTTTGAGTAATAGTGTTTGCTTATTAAACACTGGAGGGATCTGGTTTCGGGAGAGACATTAAAATAATAAGTTACCGTAGATATAATTTTCTTATAATCATAATGTAATAGCTTATTCATGCCATAGCACACATAAAGAAAATATGTTTACTAATACCATCAGGAAATATATTGAAGACTCGTTGTTTAGTTCATTGACTCTTGTCGAATTTTAATACAATGTACACGACAATCCGTGCGCGGCAGGTCATTAAAACCATTCATTTAAAAAACAGAATGTGACATAGTACCTTTAGTACATTTTGGTAGGAAAAGACACAGTGTATGACAGGTTTAATTCATACTCTGTTTTTATATAATGTGAATAGGCGTATAATAATTTAACTGACAAAATCGAGCGTGCTTGTCATTATTCAAAATTGCTCAATAATTGCATAATTCCGATATGTTTGTGTTTGCTCTGACTATCGTTTTATCAGCAAAGTGATTACCAAAGACTAATATAAGTACTTTTTCCTGCGTTTCATTGCTGTTTATTTGTACTGGCACAATATTTCGTGAATAAATCGAATTCGAGTATAACGCTAAAATTGGATCCTCTCGCGCCAAATGCTCGTTTTACAGAAGATACAGTGTGGGAAATTATATCCTCCATATTCAAAAGGCTTTAAATACGCGGTATTTACTGATATCTAATTAGTAATTACCAAGGTTGTATTATTAATCCAACAACCATATCTCACAATTAACCAGTTTATTTGAATGTCGGTGGATAAGAAAACACAACCTGCTCCAAAAAAGTCTTAAAATCGACAATTTTAATGTACAAAACCGAAATCACATAACTATAATGTGGTATCCGTGATGGGTGATTAGGGATTATACGTTATGTTTTATATTAAAAGTCTATTAACTGCAAGAGAAGTAGCAAATTAGCTTCAATTTATTGTTTCTATAGTAGTGTAGGTTTTAATACATTTACTATGTCTTGTTTAGGATGGTCGCTTGTATGTGCAATCGTGTTATATGAATATAGACGCTAACACATATAGGAATCATGATGTGTATTCGTTTACGCTGACAACATTGATAGGAGGTGTTATATGGGCCATTTACAAAATCATGGCCCTATCATATAAAAGAGAAACATATGGCAGACTCGTGGTGTCTCGGTGAGTTCTGTTAGAAAAATCCACATATCGAAATAATCTCTGAGAATTCGAAGCGTTGCTGGGATAGACAGCTAAAGTTCTATACAGAAGTATTATTACATTATAAAAATGTATTTGATGTAAACGTCAGAAGGCACCATACTTTCTGCTTGTGCATGACGCATCTGACTGCTTATATCGCGAAACTGTCGATTACTTATAGCATGCTATATTCGTGACGCTGTTTACAATTGTGAAAATTGACGATTAATCAGCATGTTGCCGTGTTATTCCATTTTTACAAACAAAGTTAGTTTCGCTTCACCCCTCCATAATTCTATGTTTCAAAAGATGGACTTATTTTAGCTGTAACTAGTGCTATCCTATTCAAATAAACTAATATCATCAAGTTGAATTAATAACTAAATTGGCACTCAATCACTGTCAGACACCGTAACTTACCCCTTTTATATAACGAGCACCATCGGCTATCACTACTGAAAAGGGTTCGCGAATAACCAGTGCCAAACCATACATGTATCGGACATGCAATACATCAGTAGTGGGTAGATACCGGGTACAAGGAACACTATGAGATACAACTGTGAGGTTTATGTTATTATATCTTATTATGTCTTACACTTAAACTATTCAAAAGATGCCGACCTTATGAGATGTATTTTATGTTTTGTGTTCTCGGCTGGTTAAGTGTAGTTATGCATTCCCTGTCCGATGTTCTCATATCTTATTTGATTCCGTTCAGTGTTTTACAGTTGCAGAAAACTCGAACCAACTGTCAGTTTAAATACCAATTTTCGTGATGTGAGGGTGTATATGTCAACTTTGTCAATTTACATCAGGGACACCATGTACGCGATATTTTTAACTAGATGGTCAAGAACAACGACTCGTGTTATATTATATTTCTATATAAATTGTTTATATCTGTTTCTGGATTCAAAATTCGCATGTTTTGTAAGAAAACATCATACTACCGTTACTGAGCTCATTATATGCGGAAACGTATTTTCAAATAATTGAGATTTAAGTATAAATATCAAACTATGATTCCATTAACTTAATAAACTATGTAATAATTTATTCAGGATTTGGTTTAGAGATTTATATACTGTATGAAGTAAGTATGTGTTTTAACGGGTATGTTGTTTAGTTTATGTAGTTGGAAGTTTTTCCTTACTCTATGTTAAGTAGGGACTCTTTCATTATATTATGGTCAGTAGCGAATACATACAATACACATTAACGTAAGGTCGCTGCGCATGGTGTTAGAAATGCATTTGTGAAACTCGATCGTCCCGCCGCGGGTACTTGGGCAATTTGGTCGGGTCTTGGCTGCGTTTCTTTCTGTCCCTTGGGATCACCACAATTTTGTAATTTCGTTGTAAAATTGGATCATCCTGCACTTCTTTGGCTTATGTTTAAGCATCTCACCGTGTAGTTGTAATGTTGTAATGTTACTGATTTCTTGGCTCGGCTGGTTAAGTTAAATGCTGCCTTCCCTGTCCGATTTTCCCAAACCGTGTTTTGGTAAGCTACCAATAGCATAATACAACACACACACACGTGCATATTTAAATTTATTTATTGTTTAATGTTGCAACTTACAGTTGCCCAAAATAGAAAATTTCATAGAACATGTGTCGTGTGAAAACAAGAACAAAATATATTGCACATCCTACCATCCTTAAATTTATTCACTTGTTTCGATTTACCAAATGCTTACTGTGTTTCCCGTTATCAACTGTATACTTATAATATGCAAACACACTCTTTTACTGACTTGTGTCGTTTCTATCTCTACAAGTGGATGATTTCTCTTATACCTAGGATGATCGATTCTAACCCACGTAATGCTTATGCTGTCACACCACCCGGTCTTTCTGTTAACTATTTATGCTATTCCCCTAGCTGTGTATATAATTGATTTATTTTGCGACTGCAAATAATATCTTTTGATGTCATATTCTACGTTGCATTTTATATGACAACATTTACCTTCGTATTCATAAAATGACGAGTATATCAGATGTAAACTTTAAACTATACCAAAACATCAGTATTATGTATTATTGAAAGGAACATACACTGTAATAATCGGCAATAACGTAATGCATTTTACCGGAAAAAATATTCAGTGCGCCGCTAACGCATTTTAGTGTTACTATGGCAACGTGTAACTCTTGATACAAAGGATACTTTATAAAAATATTTTGAGGTTATCGTTTGTAATATATTTATGTCATTGCATGCTAATTTTCATACTGATATGACTTTAAAAAACATAGTAAAGGTCCACGAATTTTCGGATAACCCCATGTATATGTTAGGCATAAATAGCATACATATGTTCATAAATCTGAGGATGGTAAAGACTAACGACACTAATCAGAATGGGTGCAACACTGTTTTAGTCACGTGTGTAAAATAATCAGTTTGTAATTAAAGAAGATTCCACAAGGTAGTCGTATGTAGTTATTACATGTAACTGTCATGCTTTTTCCGTTATTTAGATTTTAAAACTGATGTAGTTGTAGTTAACAAGTGCCTGCATTAGTTAAATTACAAAAATGTCTAATTCAAGCTCTTGCAAATATCAGGTCAGGAACCACGTAACTTATTCTAGTTTTGTACCCAATCTGATCATGGTTGTTAGTAGTATATGTACCACATATCCGGTAACACGAATGTGGGATACACATAATGTTATATAATATACAGACTAATAGAAGATTTGTCATAGTAGTAAGACGCTGCTCATAATATACGAAATTAAATAATAACAATGCGTATTCATTTGTATAATTACAGCAATTATCAGTGTGAATCCGCTGCAAAACTAGAAAGGTGCAGCCAAAATAAGGTCACCCTCGTAGGAACACCAATCATTTCAACCATAACCTCTTCTAAACAACATAGCAGTCGGACTAACTCGGACATCAATATGGAAAACATATAATGTTTTACTGCATTCAAAATAACATTCTATGTATGACCAGTTACGCCTTTTGACAAAGTTACAGCGTTCCCAAGGACTTAATATCCATCTAGATATTGCTGTTAGGTAATTATATCGCTTGCTGAATAGATTGCTGTGTAAGCAGTCAAATTGAAAGGAACAAAGTATATACAATATAAATACAGCATGATATGTCAGTTAATTTATAACAATCAATGATTAAATAAAATAAATAAATATAATGATACAAGTAATGGTGAAAAATGATTTAACATGAAGTTAACAGTTTATACACACTAATGGAACTATGTATTTATATCTGATAATTATCAAAACATTTATAGTGCATGTGTGTCAATTATATTCATTGCTGGATCTCATTAGTTATATCACTTATTACAATTACAATCCAGGTAGCTTATTCAAATAAGTAGGGTATATTAATGATATTCATAAAATGAATATGTTATGTTTTATGCTTTATTGACTGAGCATTCTTATAACGAGTGCATTCTTACCAATTCTACATATTCAGGATTCAAATGACGACAGGTAAGTTCTTCCAAACAAGGTGACCGTCAAATTCAGCAACCCGTATTAAATTAGTGTGCACAAATCATGTGTTCTATAAATGTCTTACATTTATATTATTCATATAAATAGTTAAATTGATTTAATAAATAATGGTCAACCTATTTCCAGAATCGTATTATTTCCTTAAAAACACAGTTGCTCTAATCGCGGGATTCGTCTTGCATCACGATACATAGTACACTCACTAACAGACACTCACCTGTTACACCATAAGGATACCTGGAACTCACACATCTTTATATCATTAAGATTTTTATCCGTTCAAACATAACCTCCCCATTTTTCCTAAATGTGTGACAACCTACAGTGCTTTATTTGCTTCAGTAAAGACTTTCTTTGCAAGATGTGAGATTCATATTTGTGATGAAAGCATTGTGTTCGTAACTAGTTGTGGAATGTAGACTTGAACGCCATAAAAGAAAGCAAAAATAAATATCACATGATCTCGTGACGTCATCTGAGGTATATAAATATGTCCGTGACGACAGCTGTTACAAATACAGAGAAGCACAATGTCCACCACTGTCTGTTGCACATTTGTCCACTTTTAGCTTCACCAGCAGCGCCTCGTTTTCCTGGAATTGTTTTTTTCTCTGTAAAAGATCCGATATTCTTAAACATTCAGTTTCAAGATATATCTGTAGGAATAGGTGGACATATATCTGTCTCCTGAACAGGCTGATTGGAATGTAGTGAGCACTGAATAATTAGTTTAACATTTCAATTGTAATACCATATTACCTTAGACTAATTAATTCAATGTAGGATATAAGTCAGACGGCCAATAAATAGAAAACTAGTAACACATTTTGTAGAACGTGATTTTGTACTAGAACGTGGCATTACATAAATAATTCACATTCAATTGATTACATAATTGCTATTATGCAAATATTAAGTCCCACAAGCAGTACATATTTCATGACGGTTCTAATACATGTAGTAGGTACTGTAAGAGTGTTGTTTTGGCAACGAATTTGGCGCAGGTAAGTGTCCTAACGATATAACCGTATGGGTATTCGCATACATTAAATTTGATGTTAGCTTTAATTTGAGAATCGCATTGATATTTATGTAGAGTACTACAAAACCATTCGATTAAATGCTGCCTGAAATATACTTACCACTAAGTATCATAACTTTTTGACTTGCTATCAAATCCGCTGAATTCCTACACACGTATGTACCTTTATCCTCCAAAACACTGTTATGTATTTCTAATATGCTGTCTAATTTCTTATTTACAATAGACGTGTCTTTGAAAATGTGAATTCTGTTGCCGGGTTTTAAAATTTCACCATCTTTAAACCAATCAACGTCTTGTGGAATATCAGTATTACCCGTCACATTACACACAATACGAATAGTTTCACCACTATTCACGAACTCCTTGCCGCTCAGCATAATTTCTGAAATATGTATATACTGCATATTTAGATTTTTTTAATTCAAAAATGTTTGTTAGAAGTATATGCAACACTATGCCAATATAATTGTCCGGACACTAAGTTTGCAACAAAATTGATGCACGTGTACTTCCAAAAATCAACTAAATTACATGTGCAAACATTATATATTTGACAACCAACCCATGAACCAATTAAATGAAGCATGATTTATGCACATGCAAATTACCTTAACATTTGTGTTACTTGCATTATTTTTATTTGCATGTCATGTGTTGTTTTAAATATTAAAAATCACTGCAGGTATCAATGTTACGCCAAAGGGTTACCGAAAAACAAATGTATAATCAACGATAATTGACATCAGTCGAATTCATTCAAAAATCATCAATGATTTCAGAAGTCTTAATCTTCAGAAGAAAGATCAAGTACTGTGCATATTTCTTGCACAAACCAATCAAGTATGTCTGTCGATAAATCACCCCGACAACACTTTCCATATTAAAGTAACGAAGGGATTCCTTCACAAAAGTTTCTATTATATAGGGCAACGATATTTACTGGCAAATAGATAGATATGTTTCTGACAGTTGGAAATGTCGATAAATAAAACTCCTGTCACATCATTTGTCAGTTTAACCAAAGATTTACACCATTTCCACCTCCAAGCAAACATCTTTCTATTGATTGAAATAAATGTATTTATATAAATCACTACATGTCTCTGCTAAATGCAGGCAATTCAATACAATGTTTGCCCAATTTCGACAACTACGGGTTAGTACTCAGTGAACTTCAATGAATCCTTTTAGGTATTAAACGTGCAAGGATGAACATCTCTCAGTCACAGTTTCATTGCCAATTAATGTAGAAACTATTGAAGGTTAACGACTGTGTTAATATTTATTGACTGTATAAGGTGGGTAAAACATACAGACATGCATGAAAACTCAGCAAATAAATACTGCAAGTATTTAAGTGAAATAGTGAAAGTCTAATGTTACATACCAGGCATGATATATGTTGGCAGTTGATCTGGTTCTGAAACAATCAAACAATGGGATATACAAATTTATCGTACTTGCCTATGCTATATCCTATATTCATATGTCAAATCCTAGTATCAAAAGCGCTTAATCTAATTAATGTAGCTAACAACGCCCACCAAGGTGTTACCTATTTGACGAATAATAAGCCGAAAACTATTCTCGTATTTATACTCCTGAAATACATACAAAACAACTCATTTGTGATCAACGTGTTACAATTTCCTAAGTGGTTCAAATCTGAAATGATTTGCCTCATGAAGGTGGAAGTGAAAAGCATAAAACGCAAAGGCCTAATGTGTTATTCATTGCATGCACGAGATGGTCTAACATAAGTTCAAACATGATATTTCAATTTGACCCTTAACGATACATTCTATGTATTCATCGGCTTGAAATCGGGGGCAATATGTTTTCGATTTAAATCATCTGAACCAGGCATCGCTAAAGATATGCGTTGAAAACATATCCAGAAACAAACTTTATTTACATGGATTGTAAATCTCTTGTTCAATTTGTGATTGGTAGCAACACATTGTTTGGTTTGTTGATCACAATTGCAATAATAATAAATTGTAAAATGTGTCTTATCTCATACGGAAAATCATATAGTTGAGCAATTGAACTGATGTTTTTAATTATAAATGCACTAAACAGCTCAGATGTTTCCCTTTTAACGTAGAGTTTTAGTAAAACCATCAACATTCTCGTCGATTGAAAACAGCCGTCTCTAATGAGTGCGTTTTAATATGTTTATATAGTAACAAAATTATTTGCTTTAAGATATATTCAGTACAAGATCGTTACCAAGAAAATCAATCGTTGTCAATGGTCATAATCTTGCTATTTCTAAAACTCTATTCGATAAGCTGTTTTGGGACAAACATTTGGCATACACTCTTTAAGAAGAATTGATTGAAGAAATGCATGCACTTTGGATCGTATTTTAAAAAATAGTTTCGAAACGATTGCTTTATTAAGTCATTACTGCTGATTTAAGTTTGTTTTCTCAAGTCAAAACGATTTAGATATTAGCAAGCATTCGGACAAGGCAGATTCCAATAATCTATGACATAAGATTCATTATTTCCGTTTGAAAAACATCACACCTTGTACGTGTATTGACAATATACTCGAGGTGATATCATGTACCAATATGTACTTAAACCACCGAACTTATCGCGTACAAACAAAATGTTAACAGGTTCATTACCTGCGGTTTCATCTGTCCTATGGGCCTGTGATGGCATATAGTTAGGTCGCCCTGAAAATTATCAATCCAGACATTGGTCTATTGTGTATTGATCTACCATCCTAAATATAATACAGCAACTAATTATATACAGTGTGGTGTAACTTCGAAAAATTCCAAAACGTATTGTGTTTTCTTCTGGTGAATATGATAAAGCGATGTATACAAAAAGTGACGTCATCAACGTCATGTGTTGTTTAAGCTCCCGAGGTCAAAAGGGCTTTTATGATGATTCATTGTGTTTAGTTTTGAATCAACGAAAGTGATCGGCTCGTCCCAATATTCAACATTGCATTAAATATTTTTACATATTTGATAATTTTGGATGTGATATATAATGCAATTCTTGTCAATGAAACCTTGAATTTCTGGCAACTTTAGAGCAAATTGATTTTAATAGAAAATATATAATGTAGAAAAAATAGATTTCGTTATACGCTTAATCAATGATACAATTACCTGTTTGTATCATGTGAATAAAATAAGAATTGCTTTACACTTACCAACAACCTTCAATAAAATATGGCGGATGAGTTTTTCTTTCGTGCTAACTTGACAATGATATACCCCTGAATCTTGTGCTTGTACATTATGAATGAGAAGATTATATTTTCGTCTTTCTTCTGAGATCATTACGGAGTATCTTTTATCAGGTGCACATATAAGAGAACCCACCGAGAAAGGGTGTGGGTCCGACGATTTTCGCCAGATAACCTGCAAGTAAATAATTCGGGACCACATATTAGAAGCATATTTCCAATCATACTTCGAGGAGGAACATTTTCGACGAAAGGTTATGAAAAATTCTGCTCTAAATATTTTGATTCGACGTTGTTTCTGGCATTCTCTGTTACAAAATCAATTGAGGTGAATACTTCGAAACTCTTATCCATTTTTTACGACCGCCTACTACACAAACATAGATACATGTACATATGCAATAGCTACGTAGTAGGAGTTAAATGATCTCAATATAATTTCAATTTCTTACACAAAATATGGCATGTAATAATATCACCTACATTTTGAAATTTTAGCATTCAAATAATCATCGACTTATCTAATCTAGATATTATCAGCAATTTCAATTTCCAAAGAGACGTTGACCCAATAACCGTCGATACTAGTATGTAAAACTTGATGATCGTTGCCTCATTTCATTTTCTTATTCAGATAATAAGATCTTGAACGAGTGTGTATGCCTCACAGACCATACAGATGCCTACAGCAATATATGAACCAGACGTTTGTGACAAGTTTGTGAAAGATACCGGTAGCATGACGGATCTGATCGGATGCAATTATCTACTATCAGGGTAAAAATGTAATGTAATTTGGATATGTATTGCTTAAGGTTATATAACGTAAGAGTTGGTTATTAGATAAGTATCTGAATTTGTAGGATCAGGAAAAATACGGTAACATAATTTTAGTGCTGAATTCAGTTTACTTATTACAGACTGTTACCATGAAAAAGAACATTTTGAAATACCTAATAATTCAATTCATTCTACTCGTGTGCTTAAAATGTCATTGTTCGATACGTTGTACTGTAAGAAGTTAGAGTTACAGAAGTGAGCCCAAAGTCGATTGAACGTGTTGTAATTTCCAAACATAATCACGAACAAGTTTCAGAGACAAAATGATTACATTAGTACGTGTACTTCAAGGTTTGAAGATAAATCAGATGCCTTTTGACAATAACTCATTATCATTAAATTACGGCGTTTCCTTTATATGCTCTTCTTTTAATTTATTACGCTTACTAATTTCTTACTCTAATTTAAAGTACTACACATCATTGCATGAATGATCTATACATCTGTGCAATAAAATGATAAAAACATTGCAAATGTAATTATTTCAAAATTCACACAATAGACAAATGGTCCATAAATCAATAATTTTTGTGACGTTTGGCGCTTATGAAGATATCTGCAAAGGTAACGTCAGTAATTACAGAGCATAGGTAACATACTGGAGAATTTTTAAGACCTGCTATAATAGATAAGAATATACAATTGGCAAATCATTCATCACATAAAATTATTGCTCTATGAAATGCTTGCCAAACAATTATCCGCTTAGCGTAATTGACTACCACGGAATGATTTTAAGGTTGTGTTGTAATGCATTAAAGACTCAGAAAATCTGTCTGCATGATAATTCAATCAGTGTTAATTGTTAAAATATCGGTGGTTATGTTTGAATTTGATATCCTATGTTTAAAAAACATCGTGTATCAGTGATGTATGCACATATCTTTGAATTGCGAGTCAAAGGGTAGGTTCAGTGATATATGGCTATATCGGCAGATTTAAAAACCAGCTGGGTCAATAATGGACATTTTGTTTGACACTCATACACGTCATAGAATTCTTTTATTAGCAATATTTTTGCCATTGTACACATAAAGTTCGACCGGAAGTTACATAGCCGAACGAATCAATATATCCGAACAGCATAGCCGACCAAATCAATGGTCTCCAATTAGGAATTATAATAATTTACATGGAAAGCATTAAGACTGGATATGTGTAGGTCTACTACGCATTATTCCTAGATTTCTATTTGATGCAAGTTTTCAACAATACATGTAAGTAGAAGTGTTACATGTAAATCATATACGATTGATCCAGTCATGCCAAAATAGAACTGTATCAATCACCCCAAATCTTAACCAACTGAATGACAGTGCCAGTGTGAATACGCGTACCACGTTGACTCATCCGAGATGTAATGCTTGCACACTCCTCAACAACAAATTGTTTTGTTTTACATCAATGTCAAATGGATATAAGGTTTTGCCCAATAACATAAATTGTACAAGTAAAAGTCCAATTATTTTGCTACTCCTTTTCAATCAAATTAGAACCCATGCTACGCACGTTATAATCATCATTCAGCTCATTACAGATATTTCTCAACATTGATGATTTGTGCTGAGTTGGCATATCCTTGACTGAAACCAGCAGCGTGCAAAAGACAACAATACAATGCTATTGTATGATAACGAATTATACACAAGTGCATTTATCTTTTTGAAACTGGGAATCACTCTCAAAATAGCATGCCCATTCATGTTTATGGGAAATGTTTGTTAAACACGATTGCTAATTTGTTTGAAGTAAATTGCAGTTATTGTCAGAGTTTCCGTAGCGATTCAATTTCAAGATTTGTATCGCGAAAAAACAGCATGTAAATTAGAATGTTGCTTCGTTTCATTCCTAGGAACGCAACAAACTACTTGGTGTTTCCAATGCTGAATATCATCTGTGAATGGGATAACAAAGTGTATAAAGTGGTGCAGCATCAATATGGTATTTCATATACTTAGTTATTTTATAAATACAATATCATGCATGGGGGTTGTTACAGAAATAATAGGACGTTTCTCATAACTTCGTACTCAACACTTACATTTTAATGAAGTTTGTCTCATATGCTTAGGAATTCGTGCTCTATAGACGGATATACAGGTAACACAATTAAAACGTACGTTAGCTTTGGAAAACAAAATATAGCAAACGAATATACTGGCGAACAGAGGTAATATATTTTCCATTTTTTTCTTCCAGTCATACATCATACGCGGCCAAATAGAACAATGGGTATTTGGGCTATAACTATTGTGTAATTCACATCGGAAGCATAATCTACACACACCCAAGTCAAATATATTATTTATCTATATTTTTAGCACACGTCTCACTGCATGAAATAACATTCTGGTTGCAGACAAGAATCATGACGCCAGATAGAACGGCATAGAAAACAATGATATTTCAATCCAATCTAAACAAGAAGTGGTACATTAGTAGGTAAGACAAGCAGTACTAAAATATATCCAACATCAATAAACGCCGCGTTATTTCCGTATCGTTTTATTTGTTTTTGTTCATTTACTATGTAACTGATAACAATGTCTATTCTGACAGTTTATTAGCGATAAGATTACCACGTGATTTCCTAGACAGTAAGTGTATGTGTTAGAAGAATGATGAGATATCAATCACTGACGGAATTCCAGTGACTATGCTTAAGATAGAATTAATAGATACAAAACATCTGACTTATGAACGGTATTGTACTACAATGTACTACATGTATCAAATGACTTACACTCCGTATTCCTACTCTGTATCCCGGTCTGGTACAAGAATAGATTATTCATTAGTACTACTATCAAAGTGGAACGTTATAACAAAAAGGTCGTTGTCTGTGCTTATGATACTATCACATTCAATTACCATTCCTTTGACGCCGTGTCATGGTCGATGACTTTCAAGTAAGCACTTTTATCGTTAATGTGTGACACTATTGTTTTGTGATGAAACACCTCAGCTGGGTTCTTATATTGAGGGTCATAAAAGGTAACCAAGTGCCGGGCCTAGCAATCAATTAAGCTTGACAGGAAAACACTTTTATGATAATTCTCAATTGAGTCTAAGAGAATTGTCAAACCAAAACCATATTTATAAGGTATTTGACCAATGATTCAGTGTGACCAAAGTATGACAAACACACCGCAAGTTACAAGAAACAAACACTTTGCCATGATTGTTTTATATCAACGTAATTGCCGGTATCTGGCGAAAACATTCAGGAAATGAACCTTTAATTGTAATTTGTGTCTGAAATGCATTTGTTCAATACACACATAAGCGCTTTTTTATAGATATAAGGTGCAAATACACGAACACTGGCTACGTTTCGTATAAGATTTATGGTGAAGGTAAAAATAACCTCATAGCCACTGAAATAGTATAAACACTCAAACTGTTAATATGCAAATGCATTCGCAGACAATGGTGTATGGTAACATTGGAATATAATCAGTGAAGTCTAGACATTCACAGAAATATGAATATCAACTTACATATTTGTCGCCGAGGTTTTCCACCGAACACTGCAATGTTGCTGTCTGGCCTGTGTTATATGTAACATTGTTCGGTTGTGGAATAAAGTATGTTGGACCCTCGTAATCATCAGTATAGTCCAGTGCTGAAAAATGAGAAAACAGTTTTAATCACATGCTACTCGAATGTGGTCGTGAATATTATTACATTCCCAAAACTTAAACATGGTCCTTTTTCTTGATTTAACAGTTGAATGTACGTCCATTTTACAATGTTACATGAAAATGTACTAAACGGCTAATTGTTGCTGACACACAGTCCTGTTATTGGTTATAGGAGAATACAAAGCCTAATAATATTTCCAATGTGATAAACTCAGATAAAAACGTTTTAGTAGCATACACTTAATTGATTGACCCTCGTTGCAAACCATTGATAATGCATTTTAAAACGGCCTGTCCGGCTAGTTCACACGATAGCAAACCAGTATGTCAGCATTTTAAATTACGAATCCATTGCCTAGTTTGGCAGGTAATCATCGTCCGTCATATTGTTCAATATATTAACACAATGTAGACCCTCTGAACACAATTGGGATACCAAACATTTCTTTCAAACAGTAATGACAGGTAGAATATAGTTCATCATTGCAGAAAAGTGCATTTTAATGTTTGTTACGTAGCATTCACTTAGTGAATTACATTGGAATTACTCGTTCGTGTTTTTCGATAATTGTTCCCACTTTTATTGTATACATCTAAACACGCCACCTTCGTAATAGACCTCGTAATTTCTCAAAGCCATTTTGTGTCGAAATTTGTCTTAATTTCACTTGTACTTTCTTTCCCCTTCCCGAAACTTTCATAGTTGATTGATTGCCGTCATGCGAGCAGCGTCATTAATCTATGGTTAATCATCAAGCAAAATAAAAAACAAATACGAAAAGAGCTGTGTAGGCTTGAATAGAAAATGTACAGCAGCCGTGTTGTGTTATACAACATAAATGACATATTAGATAAGAATGAGACGTTTTTGGTGCGATGCCTTGTTAGTTTAGATGAATAAGAATTGATTTTGTCCTGAGAAAGATATACACTGTTTGTCTGAGAAATATTGTTGTGATATACAATGGAAAATGTCGGGAATACGCTTGTAGTAAAACTTATCGTGCTAGATATATTTTAGGGGAACATGTGCTATAACAACTGACAGAGTATGTAAAGTAGTATACTAATATTTACCGCGCTGAAACCAACAATGCTGTACATGTCACTGTCTGTAATTTCTAAGCCGAACGAATGGGTTATTCTAATGATAGAATTCCGACCACCAACATTGAAATGATTGCATATCAAAATAACTAAAGTCAATAGAAAATATGCTATGTTATTACAAAACGCTATATTATTAGAAGCTATGCTATTAGATTTGTTCGGAGGTATGATGTACATTGTTCATAAAATGTTTGATATACTGGTATATATATATTAAGGAATATGTTCATGTAGTCACAGTACTTTCGATGAAACAACATACTGTCCAGTAAGGAGTGGCGTAAGGTCAGAACCACTATCACGGTGCAATAGTTATTACAGGGGCTCATCAAGTATCTATACTTGTAATCCAAAAGTATACTTTATTGACTAGTTCAGACACTGATGTGTATCCTTAGTTTATACATAAAATAAGGTATCGCTCTCAAATCATAAAGTCATGAACGGTAGTAGGTCGCGTGACAATGTTAAACACACAGGTCCTAAAGTACATTACTATCCAGACAAATCATTACCAAGTGTGAGCTTGAAAGATTAAATGAATTACACCTCTGATGGTACTGACTTCTAGCGTGAACTATACTTTATCGAGTCGATATTTCTTATCAGATTTTCAGCTGTACTAACTTACTCTTTTACAAGGAGCTTGTAAGTTCCATCCTCCGTATTTGGTAAGAAGAGCAAATGCAAAATTGTTGTCGATGTTCTAATAACGTGTTTGTATGACCTGCCGCGCTCGGAAATCTAACACAGATGACCTGATCATCAGGTAATAAAGAATCGAATACAGTCAATGGGTTTACAATACAATTATTTTGATGGTGATAGGATCGGGCTTTTCTTGACTTGTGTTTTTGCGTTAATAACCAATAACAAAATAAGCACAGAGAAAATAAACTTAAAATCAGAGTGATTTACGTTTATGGTCGCTTAATGACATTTGATAAACAAATTATAGTGGCTAAATAGTGATCGCTGGTGTTATACAAAAGAAACATAGAACGAATTTTGATTTGTGATTTCTCTTAAGAAACTGAAAAGCAGTGGTTACCCCCATAGAGTGTTTAATTATTACACATTGCTATCAGAAAGTACACCAAACCTCTTGACACGTCTAACACAGAGTCAATAGACAGTTTTCTTTACTGCCTTCTTCCAATACCAGATAATTAAAATTGTCATTCGCCTGCTGCCGCTACAGGACATGGAAATAACTCCACCGTACAAAAATTATATTAAACATTACGTGTATTTCGTGTTTGGCAAATAATAGATCAATTAACCGTGTTTATTTCATTAGGCGCTAGAATCGGTGTTTTTGTACTGTATTCTACTTTGATTGCTTGTTTGTTGCTATTTGTTTTGTGTGGTGTTGTTTCGCCTGTGTTACATATCACTTGAATATATGGAAAGGGTCTTTGCAAATCGTTAATCGTCGTAAATTACGTTCAACCAATTGTGAATATGTACATTTCATAGAATAGTGGCATGGATAGTACATCTTAATTTTAGTGAATTTTGGTGAAATTGATACGTACGTCATTGAGTTTCTTAAGATTGACTGTGAAACTGACAGTTGCTTTATAATATTTTGTGTTGATCTAACTGTGTAGGAATACATAATTTGGGGTACAATATATGGAAAACCACAATGTTGAATTTGAATGCCCTATGAGAAATACACTTAAACGAATTTGTAATTGGCCACCCTAAAAAATATTATATAATCTTAAATATTATATCACTAAATCTTATGCTTTGTTATTTGTTCATTCCACGCACTAATGTATCGATTTCCGGAAAGAAATGGCGTATTCATGAACAAAATCATCCATGCGTATCGTTTGGTGCGAAATTGCTTTTTTGCATGTTGGCCTCTTGCGCAGCTTGGAATGGTATCGTATTTGGTATGAATTTGTTCCTTGTTGATTGACTTTTCTTAAAACACTATAATTTGTGAGAATGGTCCATGTGGAACGCACTCATGACGTCAGATGCATGCATACATTGAACGAATTTCTGATTGGCCACGTGTTTTTATAAATTAGTTTGTAAAAACTGCTTTTAGAAGAATGCAAATAATTGAAACCCCAATACTGTCCACTTTTATTGATAGAAAATATGTTTCTCGCAGTAATTCGAGCTGCATGGAATAAAAATAATCACAATTTTAGAAATATTGATCGAAAATATCGCATAATATAATATTTCGTTGGGTGGCCAATTAGAAATTCGTTGAAGTGTATTGTTGTTGATGTCTACCGAGGTGCGTTTGTGTATAGTTCAAAATTACTGAATATTTGTATTCATCTATTGGTTTTTAAGACCAAACGCCATATTAACGTCATATAGATACTGCCGATATTCAACAAGTTTCTCACCTACAGTTATGCAGTGAATTTAAGTCCATGAGAGTATGTCACTCTAGTTTAATTCCAACTTTTCTAAGATAGTCAAAATAGTAATTCATTAGATAAGCCGTTGATATTATTGGTAGGTACGGGTTAATAAAATAATTAAGCATAATAATATGCTCATATGGGTATACATGATGTTCGCTGTGTGAATAATGCCACAAGTATACATGTAACACATACCGTGTTTGAAACAAGGGAACGCGGATGAATTTTGCAAATACCATGAGAAATAGGTGCAGACACACCGATTTATTAAAACTAAATTGCACTGTATCACAATCATTGGTTGGACTGGGGATACTACTACTGACAATGCCATACAGTACAAAAAAAGAATAAACATTCTAAAAGTGTGCATAGGACGATGCATATATGCGCCATAAAAACACATTATGGTAAAGCACATTAGCCAATTCATCTTGAAACGCACGCGAAACGAAGCTATAATCAAGGAGAGTTACTGAGGGATTAACAACAGCCGTTCAATAAATTATCGGGTAATGGTTAGGGTTGGTAATTAAGCGTATAAATTATGCCAGGTTCAATTGCTTCATGATCTTAAGTTTTTATAATGTGTGGTATTCATGCGAGTATAGTAGTTTCGTTGCTTTGAGATGTATCCCACCAATTACCCCAAATACTTCAGACATGCTACTCAAGCATACTCTTATTTAGTAAGGCAATAATGCTTTCCCCATCGGCATCTTCAACAATAACAGAACGGCATTGTATGCTTGGAACATTGCTTAACGTTTATGATTCTGGTAATCCAGATTAAATCATCGCAGTTGACACTTCAATAGATGATTTGGCACCCAATATAGCACAGTTATATCTCAATTGCTATATTGATATATTTGTATGGCGTCATGTCAAATAGTTTACCCTTGGAATAGGTTCACAATGGAAATAAGGAAGTTCGTTATTCATCTGTCTGTAAAGAAACTTATTTTGTCCGGGTCTTGATATGAATTACAGCTGTCCACACGATACGAGTCGGAGAGGATTGATATCGATTGCATTAAAGTAACCATCTTCTTCTGTATATACAATCTAGCCAGTTAGACGGAATCTTCGTTTGAAGCATCTGGACATATAACACAAATTTGTAAGTCGGAGTATATCGAATTATGGTCAGTCAAACAACCATGTTGAGTTAATTCATGTTATACAATGTAGTATGTAATGGTTTTGCCTTGTGATACGACGATACATTGTATTTTATTGCGTTTGCTGTTGAAGTATGCGTGTTTGTAACTTGTTATATTTGACAGCTTAAAGCAGGGAGGATTTGGCTATAAGTGATCATGCAGAGAATCACCAACGAAAACTGTAAAGACATCAGTATTTGTGCGTTGGGATGCATGTTTGTTCCATGGCGGAGTTACATCCTCCATGAACCAAATTAAGGTGAGGGGTACCGAAGTGTAATAATAGCTTTTAAGTGATTTTTGAATTTGGTGTCCACATTCATCGTTTCAGCAATGACGGCTGCTGCCTCACGAAATTGGAAGGCAGAGTTACAGTTGTTATACATTTCTTAACATATTGCAGAGTCTGATTTAATTGGCACGATGGTGTAATTTTGTTACCTGGTGTCGTTTTGTTTATCAAGTCAGAAATAATTCTGATCGGTATTGTAGTATTATTGATCGACCCCTATCTGTTCCATAAACCGGACAAAACAACATTCTAGCATTTTGTGACAAATGAATGAAATGAATGGTCTTTGTACTTTCTTATTATTCGTCAGTGGTTTCCGTTGATCACACTTAATACAACTTAATTCCATTATCAAACAAACTCAGATCTATTTATTAGTTTTCATCTGCAAGATATACATTTTTTATGAAGGCTTTAATAACATTAATATAACTTCACACGCATTATACATTGTACGACCAATGTTACTGTAATCAAGTGACATATCTAAAACTTGACGGGTTGTTTAATGAATAATTAATGGACGCAAGCCATGTTTACAATAATTAAATTACTTGGTGGCATGTTTTGCCTGTAGAAATCAAATCTGGTATCGAAAAAATACACAAACATTAATTATGGCCCACGTGCATTCGTGGTAAGCGAACAATATATTATATGAATACAGTGTGTATCGTTTTTATTATATTCTTCATAATGTTAGGTACCAGTATTCGCTTTTGAACTGATATAGTGATAAGCTATATCATGGATAAATACGCGCCATATATTACATGAAATTGAGTTACTAGTGATATACCTAATTCGATTACAACTTCATTTACTTCCACAGTTCTAAACCTTTCCGACAGTGCACAATCTTGACGTCAACGAGTTCACCTCTAGAAGCTAAACTTTTTCTCCTCATAATCTCAGTTTTGAAACTTGTTTTGCTTTCTTACTTCTTATTATGTGTTTAAAGTAAGCATTGCATTATGAGTGCTGTATCGCCAAGCCGTGAGGAATTTGAATGTACAAAATTCATGTAACAGTGGGAATATTTATTAATGTATTCGAATCTGCATGGTTTAATCGCAAATTACTGGATTCAGACAAACGTACCAGGTTTGACTATTCAGAATTAATACTCTTATGAGTTTTGTTTTTGTAAGTTTTGGGTCTGTATTTTAACCATATAGTTTATGTCATAATGATAATATAATTATAACATAATAATACCGGACTAAAAAACAACACCCCAAAGTACACACCCGGAATAAATTGTAATCCTATTGTACCACTTATGTCATTAATTACCGTTCACAAAGGTTTGCTGATCAGTTGTGACTTATTTCATTCAGGGTAACACATATTTCTGAACCGAGTCAAGTAGCTGACAGTTGACGATTTAAGTAGTTTTCTTCTTGAACAGATAACTTTTTTATCAACCAGTAGTTACCTATATTAAGCAATCTCTTGTTATGCCTAATTTGGATTTGGTAAGCAACCAAACTACACTTGACATATTTCATTAAACAATAACCACCTTAATTAAGAGTTCACTTGTTTTGGTATGTAAATCAATTGTTATTTTAAAAACTATAAACCACTTCGACACCTTTTGTGTTAAGCAAACGTATGTCGCGTGTCATTCTTCACGACTGTCGCGCAAGACCTGCAACCGGTATTGCATTAGGTTTAATTGGTTTCTACTTGTGTGATTGAAACTCACCATGGACAACCAGAACTTCCCTGGGGGCTTTCCATTGTCGTTGTTTCTATTAACATGCAATTAAACAGACCCATTATATGCCATTGGAACGATTTCAAAATATTTTCAAATGCATTACCTGGAATTATTAATGAACTCGACAGCCTCTCTAGGGCTTAGAAGTCACACCATTTGAATGACAGTCGTGTAGTGCAATGCATTGAAATGAATGTCTGAGTTTAACAACACATAACAACACTTTCTACATACAATTGTTTCAATATGCGTATGAGTAACTCACTTGTGACTTATTCAATATTATATACTGTTTCGAATAGGAGTAAGAAAATTTATGATTTCGCTGGATTCTAAAAGTAATAAAATAAACTTAAATGTCAGGTAGTATGGTTGAACTATTCACGATCCTCGAAAAGAAATGACTATTAAATACATATCAGTAATAATTTAAGAATGTTTCTAACTTTTCAGACTTATATAAACAGTCATACCAGGAAATGTGTTTTGCTATTCACTACTAGTATTCTCGGATATAAATGAAATTTAAATTAGTTTTTTCTGATACTATTACCAAGGCCCGAAACCTATCATCAAACAGGTATTTCTGCGCATATGAAATCTGGAAATCCCACTTATGCTAAATGTTCCGTTAAGTAATATAACTGTCAAGGGAATTTAAATATTTTATATGAGTTATATTGTAATCTTCATTATTAGAATACTGGATCTACATCAAATATGTATTTTACTATCATGCATGAATATTCTTTGCCTAACAAATAAAATACATACCAGAAAGGAAAGGCTGAATTCAACAGAATCAACATAACACAATATATCATAGGTACAAAGAGGAACAGACGATAGAAAATCACAGACCATATAACAAACCTAAGTGCTTTATTTAAATTATATAATTAAACACAACATTTGTAATATCACACTTGGATCATAAGCACTTTAGCTCGCTGTGAATTAATGATTTGCCCCAGTTACTGATAACCCCGAGTACTGGAAGAAGCTCTTCATTTAGTATCCGGGTCTACAGATATAGTGAAGATAGTTTGTCCTGATTCACTGACTTATTTAGAGTGATATAAATGCTCATATCTTGTCTATACATGTATTCCCGGTGATACGTTTCCATCCAAAGGGAGTAACACGAAAGTGCTTGAGGTGTAATACAAACAAAATTTAATGTACCAATTTCGCACAGTTTTAAATTGCGAAAATTAATATGTTCAAAGAGATAATCTTGCCATAATTATAGTCATTCAAAAAGGTTAGAATAAAGAGAGAACATTTGGATTGATACTTGCACAAGATTAATACATGTATTGTTCGGTTTGATAATAAATTCTAGGCAAAGCTTAGGTCACCTGCCGCCTGTGAAATTAGAAACAAGTACACGTGGTTCAAACAAATACAATTTTTGCTGTCAGCAGTGCGTGGAAACCGGAGTACACGACTTTGACAAAAAATTGTGATTTCTTAACTCCAGAGATGATGTTCAGTTCATGAATAAAATGAGAAAAAAATAATGTTTTGAAATAGTCTCTTTGACATTCAAAGTGTCTGTTTAGCTGTATGCGAATATATTTGTCTAGATGCTTCGAACGAAGATTTCGTATAAAATGTCTAATGTGTATACTCTATAGATTTAGAGTTTGATAAATTCAATATATATGATAAAGGTCTCTATAGTGTCGTACTGTTGTAGTCTATACCAAGATTTCGCCAAAATAAACTTCTTTACAGACATATGAATAACATCCTTATTGTCATTGTAAACCTATTCCAAGGGTAAACTATTTGACATCACACCATACAAAAATATGGATATAGTGATTGAGGAATAAATGTTCTATATTAAGTGCCAAAACGTCTATTGAAGTGTCAACTGCGATGATTTCATCTAGATTATCAGATCCATTAATGCTAAGCAATGTGCCAAGCATTCACTACAGAAACTCTGTTATTGTTTAGAATGCCGATGAGAAAAACATTATTGCCTACCTAGATTACAGTATATTTAAGCGACCTGTCTTGTCGGAGTTGTCTTGGGTAATTGGTGGAAACGTTTCAAAGCAAGGAACACTAGCATGACTACCACGCATTATAAGTACTTAAGATCATGAAGCAATTGAGCATGGCATCATTTATACACTTAATTACCAACCTTTACCCGATAATTTATTTAACATTTGCTATTTAAGCTTATTATAGCTTCGTTCCGCGCTCGTTCAAAGATGAATTGGCTCATGGTTTTTACCATAGTGTGTTTTTAATTGCACATACTTGCATCGTCCTATGCAAAAAAATTAGTAACAATGATGTCTTATCGTACCATAGTAAGGCTTTGATATAAGTAACAACATCATCCAGTCCATTTGCGGGGAGTTCTATGCCTATGCTTTCGTACGTCGCAGTACTAAGCGATGGAATCATACTGTATTGTATGGTCTGAATCCAACTTCAAGTGCCCATTATATATTACCGTGGCTTGGTTGTGTTCGTGTATGTAATTATTTAAAACCTCTCGGTCAAGGATAACCCATGAAAGTGCAAGCACTTATTTCCAATAAGGTTCTGTGTTTTTGCTGAACGGACAGCAGGTGGAAGAGATAGTGGTGTGATACAAGGTATCCGGGCGAGATGCCCTAGCTCTTTCCGAAGAGACACCTTGGTTTCTTTAACGTGCCCGGTGTATAGCACCGATACACGCGAGACTACCTCTGGGTTGCTTACCAGTTCATCTCTGGTTAGGTGGGAAACACAGAAAAGCGTTTCAGAAATGATCAAGTGCCCGGGCCGAGGATCGAACCCGGGACCTTTCGATCAGCAGTCAAGCAGGCTATCCGCTCGACCACCGTACCACAAGATGTGTAAACAAGATAGTATCTGTACCAGCGATAATACTGTTATTTTTAGACAGCTTGCACCATGGAAGAATGCAGCGAAACCAAATTTGTAAACTTGCAATTCACGACATACTGATACAAAATAATTGTAAACTGCGTTAAGAATAAAGACAGCTACAAGTCATATACAAGTCGTATATTTAACAAAATTAGCAATACAAAGCGTTATGCACAATCAGAAAGTAAGGTGCCTTCTGACGTTTACATCAAATACATTTCTCTTATGTTAGAATGCCTCCATGTAGAAGTCAAGCTGTCTATCCGAGCAACGCTTCCAATTCACAGAGATTATGTTGATTATTTTAGGAGAATTCACGAGACGCGAGTCTGCGTTATGTTCCTCTTTCATGTGATAGGGTCATGATTTTGTCTATGACCCATATAACACAACATATGAATGTTTTCAGTGTGAACATTTCGATATCAAGATAAATATATATATAGACAAGTCTATGTTCATAAAACAAGATTCCTCACACGAACCTCTCGTGGAAAGATGAAATAGTCGACCACCCTGAACAATTCATGATACAAGTACACGTAGAAGCTCTGCCACAATAGAAAAAAAATGTACTGCTATTTTCTACTATGAAACAAAAAAACTTACAGGTTCGTTCTACTCCTTTTGCAGTTAATACGGTGATAATTTGAAACATATAACGCATATTCCTTAATCGCACATGCATTATACGTTATAGTTACAGGATTTCGGTGTTGTGCATTAAAATCATCGATTTCAATTCTTTTCAATGCAAGTATGTTTCTGATCAACGGATTTTCCATTAAACTCTTTAATTGTAAAATGTACAGACATATACAAGATTAAAATTCCAACCACGGTACAATACATAATTAAATTTAGTTAACAGTAAATGCTGAACATATTTTATTCTCATACACTTGCACCAATTATGAATTCAATGACATTTTAATTGCACGTCATTGATATTCGAGAAATCTATTCATCATCTACAGTAAAAATCAGAAAGCTTCGCGAGTGAAGATAAACTTCAGGGGTATGAAAGGTGTCAAAACGTTATTGAAAATCAATGTCTGTAAACATTAACAGCACCGAAACGTGGAATATATGGATATTTCTGGAGGTTAAAAATTGCAAATTACTTCTCAGATACTCGAAATTTAACGTCACAAACTATTTTCCTTTACATGATATACTAGTAACTACACTGATCTCACACAGTGATATAGCGGGTGATTATATTTATTCCTGGAAATCACATTGCTGATAAAACGATAGTCAGAGACGAAGCACAAAACTTATCGGAATTATGTAATTATCGAGGAATTTTGAATAATGAAAAGCACACGCGATTGCGTAATTTTAATTATACTGAGTTCCAAAAGTTCTGCATCTTAATTAAAAAATCATTTTTTAAAAATAGTTAACTTATAAAAACGTTTTAGGGACACTGTCCATTTGCGAACCTTAGTGTCTATGATGAACCTATTTCCGTTGGATTTCGTCACGCTTGAATGACCACACCATCACAAATGGTAAAAACGTCAATTCAAGCACGTATAATTTGGGTTCTTCATTTTCGACTTTATTTTCACTTCCAATTAACTTGCATCGTTTCTGTGGTACGAAAAAACACAACAAGTTAGAAATGTACGCTTAATTTGATTGCAAAAATGGATAATGGCGAATGACTCGTGCATATAAGACGCTAAAGGCTGGTGTTCCACTAAAAATGCATTGTGTCGAATTAAATTGACATGTCTCTATCATAATAAGACTGTTGTATCATCTCCATCCGAAAAAAACTGTATATGACGAACCACGTGACAACAGGTCAAGGGTCAATTCCGCTGACCTAGACAGGTAATGTTGCTATATTTTTGCACCAAGAACAAAGGCATTGTTGTAGCTTGATTGTAGTCCACACAAGATTAAAAGTATGGGAAACTTGCTTTAATGTTGCGTTTTTATGTCAAGGCGGTTGTTTCTTAAAATCTGGCCTGTTGTACAGTCTCTATTGCAACATCAATAATTTCACTACAAAATATTAGTTTATCGTTGTGTGTACTTTGGAATCGTGGGGTGGTGTCACATGTGGTTTTATTATGGATCGATACATATCTTCAAATCGATTACTGTCATGGATTTATATCAAGTACACATCGCTCTACACATGCGCATTTGCATTACCATAAATATGTTGGAGATTCTAGAACAAAAGACACACCATAAATTGGATGCGGAACTTTTGTAACTCAGTATAGTATACACTCATTTATCCAGTGTAATTAAGATCAGTATTAACTAGAACAGCCTTACATAGTGTATATTACCTAAAAATCTAGGTTAATAATAGCAGTGTGCATTAATTAATTAATTTAAATATTTACTATGAATATTTTTAAAAATTCTTAAGTTATGTGGGTGATCAAAATACGCCGGAACATACGCTAAAAACTATGTTACGATTTTTATATTGGAATGTACACTCGGTCAAATAATAGTAATACAAAAATATAAGTTGATACGTACAAAGTCTATAAAACACTAAATGGAAACAAATATTCGATCTAAACTTGTTTTGTGCGCCCAGGATAATGTGAAAAGCTTGAAAATTTAGTTCGAACCACAGAGGGGGTTACACAACACAAGTGTATCAGTGTTATATTAGTATAAAATTGACCGGATTTACAACAGTAGGCTAAACCGGACAATGTTTGTAAATATCCCAATATCCTGGGTGCAATATTATAGTATTTATTTATAATTATCCTCTGTCTTCTGTGGTAAGAGTCACCGAAAATATCGAATTATAACCTTTGGTGTGAAGATGCAGCTGACAACATCACTCTATGTCGCATAATAAGGAAACACCAATGTAAATACTGCTTCATTTTTTGACATTAACATTAACAGCACCGTAACGTGGAATGTATGGATATTTCTGGAGGTTAAAAATTGCAAATTACTTCTCAGATACTCGTAACTTAACGTCAGCAACTATATTCCTTTACATGATATACTAATAACTACACTGATCACACACAGTGATATAGCGGGTGATTATATTTATTCCTGGAAATCACATTGCTGATAAAGCGATAGTCAGAGAGAAAGCACAAAAAATATCGGAATTATGTAATTATCGAGGTATTTTGAATAATGAAAAGCATACGCGATTGTGTCATTTAAATTATACTGAGTTCCAAACGTTCTGCATCTTAATTTAAAAATCATTTTTTTAAATAGTTAACTTATAAGAAGAACGTTTTAGGGACTCTGTCCATTTGCGAACCTCAGTGTTTATGATGAACCTATTTCCGTTTGAATTCGTCACGCTTGAGTGATCACACCATCACAAATGGTAAAAACGTCTTTTCAAGCACGTATAATTTGGGTTCTTCATTTTCGACTTTATTTTCACTTCCAATTTACTTGCATCGTTTCTGTGTTACGAAAAAAACACAAAAAAAGTTAGTCAAATAAGTTAGAAATGTACGCTTAATTTGATTGCAAAAATGGATAATGGCGAATGACTCGTGCATATAAGACGCTAGAGGCTGGTGTTCCACTAAAAATACATTGTGTCGAATTATATTGACATGTCTCTATCATAATAAGACTGTTGTATCATCTACATCCGAAAAAAACAGTATATGACGTACAACATGACAACAGGTCAAGGGTCAATGCCGCTGACCTAGACAGGTAATGCTGCTATATTTTTGCACCAAGAACAACGGCATTGTTGTAGCTTGATTGTAGTCCACCCAAGATTAAAATTATGGGAAACTTGCTTTAATGTTGCGTTTTTATGTCAATGCGGTTGTTTCTTAAAATCTGGCCTGTTGTACAGTCTCTATTGCAACATCAATAATTATCTGTGGTCAAAGGGAATTGATTTTTGGTATTTATTTACGATTATAACCGCCCTTCCACTACAAAATATTAGTTTATCGTTTTGTGTACTTTGGAATAGTCGGGTGGTGTCACATTTGGTTTTATTATGGATCGATACATATCTTCAAATCGATAACTGTCATAAATTTATATCAAGTAAACATCGCTTTACACATGCGCGCATTTGAATTATAAATAAGTTGGAGATTCTAGTAAAAAAGACACACCATATATTGGATGTGGAACTTTTGGAACTCAGTATAGTATACACTCATTTATCCAGTAACATTAAGATCAGTATTAACTAGAACTGCCTCATATAGTGTATATTACCTAAAAAAACTAGGTTAATAATAGCAGTGTGCATTAATTAATTAATTAAAATATTTACTATGAACAATTTAAAAATTCTTTAGATATGTGGGTGATCAAAATACGCCGGAATATACTCTGACAACTATGTTACGATTTTTATATTGGAATGTAAACTCGGTCAAATAATAGTAATACAAAAATATAAGTTTATACGTAAAAAGTCTATAAAACATTAAATGGAAGAAAATATTCGATCTAAACTTGTTTTGTTCGCCCAGGATAATGTGAAAAGCTTGAAAATTTAGTTCGAACCACAGAGGTGTTATATTAGTATAAAATTGACCGGATTTACAACAGTAGGCTAAACCGGCCAATGTTTGTAAATATCCCAATATCCTGGGTGCAATATTATAGTATTTATTTATAATTCTCTTCTGTCTTCTGTGGTCAGAGTCACCGAAAATATCGAATTATAACCTTTGGGTGAAGATGCAGCTGACAACATCACTCTATGTCGCATAATAAGGAAACACCAATGTAAATACTGCTTCATTTTTTGAAGATGAGGGAAAATGTGTACAGTTGCATTGTTCTTTTCAATGACTCATTTAATTGACGTAGTTACATGCATTGAAATGATTTTTACCGATCGGCAGGTTTCAAAACAGAAGCTAAATGAAAATGAACGAAAATAAATCTATTCTATTGAACAGGGTTAGGTGTTCAAAGTAGGCGTAAAAGATTGCCCATCAAGACTGTGATGCTAAAATTTATTTGCGTGGTCATTTGCAGGGATAACTTCGGACTTTATAGCATTGAAAGTACTAACTAGTACATTTACCGAAGAAAACAGAAGTCTCTCAAACAATACGGTAGACTAACCCTGTTCTTTCAGCGCTACCGGCGCTTTAATTGGAGAGATGTTATAAAATATTTCCACACACAAGGATTGAATATGTGATTTTGTATGATTGCTATATAATTTCTATAGCCTAGAAATGAAGTCAATCCGAGAACCATCCGGGAATACAATTGATTGTTTGCTGAAGGAAATGCGCATAATTAAGCAGGCAGCATTTTTCATGTTATGCAGTTCAAAGATGAACGAAATGGTAAAATAGTCAATAGTTCTTTGATGTGTGATACCGTTTTTGCTAAGCCTTTATTAATGTGATTGTTATGTTAAGTGTGAAAGGGAATATTGGCGTGATGGCTTTTTAACTTTGATGTAGATATCTAACTAGTTTTATGTTCATTCATAACTGAAATACAAGAAATAGTGGCAGAAATGCATTTTTTACCCAATTTCTTACAAATAACGCAAAAACACTTATGAGTTTTTACTTGAATTGGGATCGTGCTATGTGTTTTAATGTTACTTTTAAATATTTTAAGATCGAAAGTTTGCAAATTTATGTTGTATTAAGATCATTCGATGTGATAAGAAACGTACCGCGGGGAGTAATTTCTGAAGTAGAGTTCATTTTAATTTAGAAAGAAATGATAAGAATGATTGGTAATCTCTGTAAAACCACGACTTCTTCTTAAGACATTTTAGGGTGTTTGTGTATGCCAAATGGCTGTGGAAAAAATGCCAAGAATGCAGTAAATGTGCAATTTATCTGAACACTGGTATATTGACCCTATTCGGGAGCTGCTAATATAGGAACATGCAAGACTAGAACTAGGGCGGGTTCTTAGCTGCGTTTCATTCAGTCACATGGGATCACCGTATTTGTTGTGTTATGTTTTGCATATTTACAACCGGGAATTTGGCTTTTAATTATTACTTTGGGTTATGCGTGTGCATTGTTCCGTGTAGTTACTGTTGTGTGTGCTCAGCTGGTTAAGTTGAGTGATGCTTCCCTGTCTGATTCCCATATACTTTTTTGCATGGTAACCATGGAGCCCTAGTTTGGTTTACTGGCATACATAATTAGATTGCTGATTTACTGTCCAGAAACTACTTCTGATCGATAATAAAACAACACGTGTTTTTGTGCAATACTCAATTATTTACACGTTACCATCCACAATGTTTGTTTTGTTCTCCTTTATCAATAGCCAGTGTAAACAATTGCATTAATGTTTTATACTGATCGTTTTCTGAGGATTATTTCTGAGAATTGATAATTGATGTTATATACCACTGGAATAAATACAAATTGATAGATTAGACTATGTGCCATGTATTCGACCTTTCTTTCCGTTTGTTAGTTTTATATCCAATGTACAGTGTGCACAGCAGCACGTTTATGAACCCGGTTCAATACAATATAAGGATTTGCCTATTGAAACCGATGCATTCGTTGTAATGGAACAACCAATGTGTCCATTCAGTCAAAATTAGACAACAAAACGAAATATCAATGTTTGAATAATATTCATCATGTACACAATGATTTACTGACAATACATCGAACTATCAAATGAACATGGCTATTTTATGTGGCATATTGATAGGTGGTACTTTGAGATTTTACTTTACTGTCGGATAGATAGAACTCATATCAAACATTCTCGACAAATGCATGTCATCGGTGCACATCGTTTCTAATGCGCATAATATTATGAAGAGAAGGAGAATTGCATTTTAATACTGAACATCAATTTTATTCGTCTTTGGTGTATGGTGCTCTTTATATTAATTAAAGTGTCATAACTTTAAGATTAACATATGCTCCCGGTTTTGTAATAATTATGAAACTGTTTACATGTAACAATAAAGTTGTTTCTGATTAGACAATAATACTTAAAAATCAGTATTATTCAGGGTTGACATATTTCGTTGATTTGGTATAATTATGTATGTCATACTGATATAATATCAAATTCAAATTAGCACAATACATAGCTAAGGGTGAATTAAAACAGAGTTAAATGTCCATGTTGCCTTTAAATTCAAAGTCGGGATTCAGTCTAACTGTTTGCCTTCGAATGTTTGAACATACGAATTACCAATCCTATGTAATTACTGTTTATAAACTTAATCAAAACCATGGGGTTGAATTTTAAAAATAAAGAACTTACAGCTGTTTTTGTAACTAAAAACATGTAGCACGTATACTAGAGTAAAGCTAGTTTCCAATTTAGCCTTACCTTATCTTACGAATTGGTTGTATATTGTTAATAACGAGTGTTACTCAATCATAAATCACCAATGTCTTCATGAAAACATCCCATGAGTATAAATGAAGTGGTTATGACGTCTGATATGCTCAGCTTAAAGCACAGACCACTTAATAAATGTAGATAGATAACCGTTTTATTCTAATGATTTCAAATCTACAGTGACAGTTGCACTGGATATTCTGCATGATAACAAAATTGTAAAACATATGTTCACTATCAATGAATTTGTTTCATATTAACTAAGACATGCTTCGAGTATGCCGTATTTAACTTCAGAAAGTCAACCAACCTACTGTAAAATCATTATCATTCGAGGATGATAGGTACGTGTTATTTGAGTTCGTATGTGGGCTCGATCACGATTTTAAATACCACAATTACTCGACATCTCAACTAAATACCAGGTTTTAAAACCCACTATGCTACGAATCCGCAGGTTTGTAGTACCTAATCGACGAAATTAGATGTATACGAATATAAGTCGTTTTCTGTAGATATAGTTAATTTCTAAGTCAAACATTATAATGAACCAACATACAAAAATATAAAGGGGCGTACTCGCTAATTGCTTTTACCGATTGCATGGCATACCTTAATTTACTACGCACATTTAATAATGTCGTTATCATTGAGGATATTTGTTTGTTTGGAGTGGATATATTAACATACTCATATTGAAATAGATGCACCAACGTGAATGCGATAAGTATCCCTTTACTATGTTTTACACTTAACACCTTTGAACACGACATTTTGTAGGCAAAGGTCCAAATATGTGCCCATTCAATAATACAAAAGTTACGCAGATTGCTGACGGTCGACAACATAATTGTTTGTGTAAGAACAATTTATACCATACACGAATATATAAGATACTCATGGATGAAACGGTCGAGCAAAGTCTGCAGAAAGTAGGGATATAAAAATACAAAATAGTTAGGGTACAAACTTGCATAAATACTGTCGATTCAATAAGAAACTATATATCTTTGGAAAAAATAGCAGTGATTGCGTGAATTCAGCTAAACGAAGTTAAAAGTAGATAAAAATAGTTTACATGACGGGCGAGCATATGTTTACAACCGTAGTCAATAGACGCTGCAAAAAAACTAGGGTAAACCATAACAAATACACCAATTAGCTCAATTCAGTATGTACCTAATGCGGAACCCACCAATGCAACTTTTATAATGATACAATCAACCACATGAGAAGTTGAGAACAAAAGTATATTTGACAAGTTAAATTAGGCAGACAGTGCAGGGCATTAATACAAAAATGTAAACCAACTATAATACACAACACACCGCTAACACCCATTGGGAATAACGAAAATATTCCGGTTAATGATAAAACATAATAAGCCGACAAATATCAAAAGACAGTTGATGAATAAGAAGAGATTGTTTTAACTGATTAACCACACGTATCTAGTACCCAACGGTATTGTGAAATATGCATTTATTTAGTTTCTGTTAGAAAATCAAATTTCAAATAAAACATCAGACATTGTTCATTTATCAACGGAGGAGACATATGGCGTGTTAGAGTATATGTGACATACGCATTATCTTTGAAAAAATCATATGAACATACGTAATTGACAGATGCGGTTTTATGTGCGCATTGCTCCGGGGTAGGATGTGTAGTGTTTTTACTGTTTTCTCTGCTCGGTTGGTTAAGTCGAGTGCTGTCTTCCATGTCGACTGCCTCATAAATACAAAATAAATATGAACATATGCCAAGGCTGTGTGGTCGAAGGCAATATAATAACAGTGGAATCAATGTGGTTAAAGACGAGTAACAATAAGACGGAATCAATGTTACAATGTTATAGCTGTATTGTAATGAAAAGATGTTTCAGTTGCATTCAACAATATAAGAAGGTATTAGCCAGGTGGCTTGAAAAAGTTGTTAATGTTTTTTTAAAAATATTTCGTAAGAATATTAAACCTCAGAGGTTCTGCATGATAGTACTTTAACATATATTTTCTAGAAGCAGTAAAATTATAGCAGTTAAATATATAATGAAAGTCATCGCCAATTTCATTTAAGTTGCATGCTTGACACCTTTTTAGATTTTTTGTGTGATATCGACTTTTTACTAACTTCACATCGATGAAACTCTCTCTCATAGAACAGTACAGAAATGTTTTTTTTCAAAATCACATATATTTATATAATATTACCATACCATACCATATACAGTGAATTTTGCAATAAAACAAATACAATGTGCAATGTGTAATACACATTTAGCTTTAAACAACTTATTTAACACGGTCGGTATCTTCACACTTCATACCGTGATTTCTGAGAGGATTGGAGCAGATACAAATTTATTCATGACCAATAGCCCTATGTTAAATATCATCAGTCTAAACTGCAACCACGAGAAAACGTGGCTTGGAGGGCACTTGGGGAAAATAACGAATTTTACGCACATTGTGCACACTTTGACTGACTCGAAGGTTCCGAATACGAGATATTTTGTGTTCGGGGTAATATTTGAGAACTTCAATCTTGACGAAACGTTTTAATTTAAATCACATAAGACGATATTTCCTGTCTAGAGACCATTGTATTGCACCTCTTGTATATGTTCATACTTTTATATTAAGACGATTGTGAAACATTTTTTCAAACGTATACGGACCATTCTTGCAACATCACATTCCTAGTATTATTTTTCATGAGAGTAAGTGACGAGAAAAGTAAGATACTTTTTATAGAAAATGTCTGGCAGGGGAACTATTCATATAATCTATAGTTTGTTTTTGGTATGACGCAGCCTTATATCGAATCTGGGTTTCTGCCACTAGACTATCGATAACGCGTTCATGGCATTGGTCGTTTGTATCCGTTAAATCAGACTATTATAAATGTCCGAACCATATTTACTAGAAGTAACATCTTGGTCGTCCACAAGAAACACAATACACGATGTACACGATATAAACTAATTATATATACTCATGTTTATGGCAGTCCACATGTCTGCTTCGACCTTGGAATCGAAGCCAATTATTGCGGTTGACAGCTTAAAACTTTATCAAAATCAATTTCGTTAGTATAGTAGGCTTCACGTGATACTTTGTACATTTGTATAAGAAAACAATATTCATACATAATATCAATAACGACCTTCATCCACATGATGAAGACAGTAGCAATACAGAAGATGACATTAACATTTTACTGAAAAGAAACAATGATAAAAAAAACTATGATCGAGTTATTAAATCGTTTTGAAAATGTTGCACTATGGAGCCAGGGTAAAATGTGTGGGTATGCGTGAATACTATTATCACTAGAGATTATTATGTACTGACTGTCTAATTTTTACATAGTATTACATTGAACGTATTAGCGTAATGTAATAATGCACTGTTTTCCAACGTGTCAGAAGACGTGTTTCAATTATTGAACATTTTCTATGAGTAACTTAATTATATGTTTCAATTGTTACTGTCACTGCCATGGCAGCAAGCGTTTAAATCCAACTGTTAGTACAGCTATCGTCGCACACCAACGTCTGTTATATAACACGCAGAGATTTGTTCAATATCAGGATGCTTTAATAAATATTCATATCACATAATGTTGTTTGCGCATTTTCCTAAGTCATCTTGACGTGATTGGTAATCATACAGATCAGCAATAAGTTACAATATTTATCTGCATGTGTTTCGGATCTGACGGTAATTAAGAGCATTTGTTTCATGGGTTGGCAATAACTGGGGATGAACAGCGATTCATAAAGACATAATGGTGATTCGCATTGTATAATAGAAAAACATCTGAAACAATGTCAAATCTAATAACATTCATACACAACAGATCATGCATCATCTGTCATCAAAACTGATATTTTACAATGAACGCTGTTGTAGTCTTGGGATAAGTTGTACCGAAAACGATTTTGCAAAGTGTACATTCTGCGACAAACGCGTTTAACCTTACTGCAAGATAAAATTGATGTCGTAAGTCAGTATTCTACAAGTATATGTAAATACTTTCTGCAATTCAGTATCACAGGGACAGCATTACGGAGAATTCAATTATTGTCAATGAATACGTCTAGCGATACTTCAGGACTTCTCAGCTTTATGTCTTTGTAGCTGTTTCAGCTAGCGATTCAATAGACATCATTGCGTGCTTATACATAAGCCATGGACGGAATGTCTGTTTGCAGAGGGCAGCAGAACCGCCCAAGGGATATTATCATTTTCCGCCGTAAAATAGCATTTTCAGATTCTCGGAGATATGAGCTGATTGTAATTATATACAGTTCTCTCCGTGACTTGTAATGTTCTGCAGCTTCACAATAGTGTATTCGCGTCATTTCATGGTATGCGTGTTGGAAGATATTTAGCACGCATGTCGTTACAAGACAGATATTTTTAACGGTACACTCGAACCATTATTTTGTATTAATATATTTTATATCGATTGTAATCCTTAAATACAACTTTCCTCTTTTCGACCGAACGTAGTATTCATTACTACTATATTATCGGGAGTCCGAATACATATTTAATTGAAACAATATTTCAACCTGTTCCATCCTTACACGAACCAGGGATCAGACACCAAACTTAACTCGCTTTAATTGGACACAAACCTCTGCTATGTTACCTTTTGAAATGATTCCGTGCAATTGATGCAATTATAAACAGTAGAACAACATGTGCGTTATGCTTGAACCTAAGATAGCAATATGATCTTGGCACGTTTGATTATAGGTAAAGGTTTTTAATATTAAAGAATTCCCCCTTTTGAATGGACTAGCAAATACAACTGACAAGACACATAGTTTATCTTATGTGTCTCCCGAATCCAGTATCTTATTATCGGGTATCTGGCAGAAATGTACCAGCGTGTTTGGTAAACAAATAGTCGAAAAAACAGTGTATGTTGTTGATGTTTTTATTGTTGTTTTGATAACAAAATAACTTGACTATAAAATATTACTAGAAATTTGTAACATACACAATACAGCACATCTGACAATCGGTTAAACGTAATGCAACAAATGTTAAAACGTTTGAACTGCGCAAATCGGCCCTCGAAAATGGGTGACATAAGTTAAAAATAGTTCCATTTCCAGAATTCAAAAGCCCACTGAAACTGTAATGATTTACAATGTCACAGATAACCAATTAATCCTGTTCAACCTAGCTCATTCGGACGACAATGTAGCACTTAAAAGATAATTCATTCCTCGCGTTAGTAAGATGGACTTTTATGTGAAAAATATTGATAAAGTTGGGCGCCTATTATTTAAACGCTAGGAAAATGTATTAAAGAATATTAGAGGGGATTATTTCTATCAAAGAGGGCAATATTTGAAATTCGTCTAGCAAATATTGATTGTGAGTTTGATAAATTGGTAACCTCGGAAAAGACATTCATCCCAAACTCGATAGAAATATCAATCGCATGTGCATTTTTATAGTATTTGTCTTCATTAACAGTCAGAATAATTTGTCACAGTGTCAGTTATTGTATTCTAACTCTTTGTTGATGCTTTATCGTATCGTATTCGCTAAATGCGTACACTGACCCACAGTGGTAGTACGGTTTGAGAACAGCGTTCGACAAACTACTACTACAATTTGGAACTCTTGCATAAACATTCCATGACATAGTTTTATTATACAATAATCTAAGTCAACCATGTGCAATAAATAATGACATACATTTTACAATATATTTTACGATGTGTACACTTCATGCGGGAAACCTATTTATTGAAATGGTTCTCTTCCAATGTTGTCTTCCTAAAAGCTTTGCTCTCGTTTATCTGGTGGATTACCGGATTCTGTATCTATCATTATGGTCTAATTGTAACCGCTGTCTGACACGAAATGGTATATGTCACTGACCACATACTGAAGAAGTCATGAGCGTACAGTATAATCGGTTATGAGTCCAAGGGTATAAATTATTTACACTGACAATTAGCTTTTAATGTGTACAAGGCCGTGCTTATTCATCAGTTGTTTTAAGTTGTAGACATAGAGCCATGTAGGAAAATGATGTAGTGAGCAATCTAAAGACTTAGTCCCACTTAGCATTTTTGCCTCCAGATTCCAGATTTAATAAATAAGCACCGGAAGACATCGGGGAAAGCCTTTTGGTCTACCAGGGTAAGCTTCGGGGTCATTAGAAAAGTTGTGAAACATCTGTTCCCGATGCCACCCAAAGCTCATTTATTCAAATCGGGAGTACATCACCGAAACATAAAAAGCTCAGAGGGACCAAGGTTTTAATTTGTTCACTAAATTATTTTCTTACAGTACTCAATATCTTCCTTGAATAGTATATAAGCATGTTAAAATGATATAAGTGTTTTAAATGTAGTATCATACTTGTATCGTGCAATCACATAAAGACCAGGTGAACGTCTTTCAAAGACAGATTTTAACATGTTTATCTTTGTTATGTTAATGCAACGTTTCGTCTAAGATTACATTGCTTGGGCATCGACTCTTTTATCATGGTGTGCTTGGAATATTTATGTAACATTTATTCTGCATTTGCAACAGAAATGTATTTGATGAAAACTAAACCACGCTTTATATGAATAAATGTACATAGGAAACACATCAGTTGTTAGGCAAAAGCATCTGTTAAAAGTGCAAATACTGACAGCGAGGGAATGATTGCTGACAGGTCTATGAAGATAAAAACAAATGCAAATGCATTTATGCAATTGAACTCTCAATATTCAGTGTAGTTGCAGAGGATATGTATTGGGTAAGGTTACTACCAATATATCAAATTTGCGATCAATACGCTTAATACAAATTACAAATACGACTCACATTGATAGCAGATTTTCTTCGAATAAACTAAAAAGTATATCTAATTTATGAATAAGTTAATTAATAATACAGTGAAATATTTTTTTAACATTCTATATTTAATCCAAATACATGTAATAAGTTTTAAAAAGCACACGACGAAGCCCGTATAACTGTTCTTCTTTCACATTCCTCTATATAATTATTGCATAAAGGAGGATATTGGTAAAACCTTTCTAATTAATGAAAAGTGTGACCTGATTTATAAATCATTAGATTGATAATACTATGAAATATTTCTTAATTATTTAGTTTGTCCAACGTAGCAACTGCACTGGCAGAAGCCCGTATAATTGTTTAAGGTTCCTATTCCTCTATCATCATTGCATTATGTTGAAGTCTTAAAACTTATGAAACATACAACGGAATTTATAAAATAAATCAGTAAATTAATAATGCAGTGAACTATTACTAAATTTATATTTTAGATACAATAGTACAGCGCTGGATAAATCCCATACACTAATTTGTTTGAAGTTTAAAAATCATCTATAGTCGTAGCAATACATATGTTGTTAAAGCAATTCACTGAGCCTTTAATTAAATGAAAAAAATGCATCGTGGTTTAAACATATTAATCACTCATGCAATGGAACATTTCATAATCATATATTTTAGCCAAAGTTGAATCATCGCTAGTAGAAGCTCACACATTTATGTTAGGTTCGCAACTGTAGTTGTAGCAATACTTATATAGCTAAAGTAATTCATTAAGTCGCTAAATTAATGAAGAATGCAGAGTGAGTTATAAAAGTGATACATCACTAATACGCAAATATATTTCTTTATTCTATATTTTTGCTAAAGTAACAACTTCAATAGATGACGCACTTAGAATTTTCATAACGGTCGTGCAATTGGTTAAAACGTTCAGACACATTCCTCTATAATCATTGCCAAACGTAGAGAGTTAAAGCCAACACATACACATTACAACCGGGATGGTATTATAAACGGTTTATTTCTTCTGACAAGCCAAGCATAAAAATGGATTCTCTACAATTATTGACTGATGTACTGTATAACCGTCCATTAAAATGCATGTTTTTATTACAGAATCTACATTCGATTTTCTAGATACCTTCAATGTGCTTGACAAGATAACTGCGAATGGATGCGTGTTTTACTTAAAATCCCATAACTCGATGTAGTTCTTTCCAGCATTCTTGAGACGTCAACTCTGTTATTCAAACAATTAAGTCATTTGCCAACTTGAAGTAATTGTCAATTGACTTATTGTCAAAACAAGGGTAGATTATAGTAGAGCTATTTGTATTACATACTAGTCACTTGTTGTGTAATTTGTGACCATTTGAGACTCGAGTGCTATACATCAATCAGAACGACTGCATCTGTGATGCGTTATTCATCGAGGGAAACTGTTGTGTCAAATATCACTTTGAATACATTAGAAAGAAAGTGGTAACAATAAGCTAATCATATAAATCACTGAATAACGCCTCATATTTTACAACAATAGGCCGTATATATTTCCCAAGATGCTTCAGTTTTATTTGTTTTGCTTCAACGTTATCTCCGTACACTTCAAATTGATGTGTTTTCTAGGTATTAACTTCTTCCCTGGTAAGTATTATAGCATTTGTCGGCTGTAAATTTGTCAAAAGTGTTCAACTTGTGAGTCAATAAATCATGTTTTGCATCAACTACGACTCAAATATTACATTGTCAATTCATAAGGAACGTTATATACGGTATTGTTTTTTTACACCCAATGACGACACACGTAGTAGCTACAGACAGACAAGGTAGTTACAGCCAAAAATCAAGTTTCGAATTACAAAAGCAACGATAGACCCATACAGAGGTATTGGTTTGAATGCAAAAATATTTGTAAAATCCCGCATAAAGTCGTCCAAGTTTAGACAATATTCTGCCTCAGACAAATATCTAAAACAATTGGCGGAACACATTCGACAAATCTTTTCTTGACATAACAAATGCAATCGGCATTATCTTACACATCATACGGGGATGCTTTAGTTAACCAATTAAAAACAAACCTCAAAAGGCGGGCGGAAGACCCTTCTCTTCATTTATTCATAGTTCGATGCAGTTTGGCTTCCGATGCAGTCAGCTTTCCTCAACGTTCCAAATACTGGTATGGTGATACGTATATACTGGCCAATATCAATTTCCATTTCACATTTACTCATTATTATTATTGACCCAAGATCATAGGGCATTGATAATCTAGCTTTACCATCGACGCGTTGCGTATATTAGCAATAAATCTCGGTAACATTAAGCAACTTACTCCATCTTGCCACGTCGATCGTCATAAAAATGAAATATTTATGATCTTCGGAGACCGTGTATCATTGCTGTCGGTCAGTATCAGACTTGCTAATGTTTTTTATCAAGACTATAATCAACACCTAACGGTAATATACGTGACAGATAAAGTACTACCGTCTTATATAATTAACTTAGTGAAATCTAAGTCATTTTTTCCATTTTTCATCCCACAACTATTTTGTTTGTCCATTTAAACGGTTATATATACATACATCTACAATGAAGATGATTCGATGTCAGGTTTCAAAGGTGTTGAACCCATATACCAACGTTCACTTTTGTCTTCCAGATATATCGCTGGCTTCTTGTAAACAACTGCACATTGACTGCAGGCCAACTTAGTTAGCAGCGAACTGCATTGTATTTTGTTATGATCAACAGTTTAGCATATTTTATATACATACACCAAGAAAACTGAAACATCAAACACATTTTATATTATAATGGCGAAAGATATGCCAATACCATACAGAGCAAATAGGAGCATGCCAGTGAAGCCCACAGACACCGTTGTAACATAAACAGTCTTAAGTAAACTGTTCCACGTTCAAATTGCACTTGTATATTCCTACATGTATATGCAGTTCATCGCTGTATAGTCCCGAATAATTGGTGTTATTTTTATTACTTAGAATGATAAGACATATGCTATAACGCAAAAGTTATGTTATTTATAATAACATATCACATTGGGATTGAATAAACGTATACTTGGAATTATGGAAGAACACTGCTACGACTTATTTATGAATACGTAAATTGTTCCACAAGTGTTTTCTTGTATTTCTTACGTATCTAATCTCGGCCCTTTTTATACTTTCTGCTACTGTCTAAAGTATATCCCTATTCATTTCCGATGAAGCCGTTGTTTCGTTTTCCATTCCCTGCTGTAACGCTGTTCTTTTGTATATTAACACATAATACCACTTTTATGTGCCTATCATCGAGCAGATATTTGCGAAAGTACGAGGGTGAATCAAAAAGTTCGTAGAATGTTGCCATAACTTTTTTATTATCAGAGTTATTGTCGTCATACTTATGCTGAATCAATATATTGGTATTGTCTTTACATACAATGTACACAGATTTATAGCGACATGATGATAACCGTTTTTAAAATATTTATATCTTTAATAAGAGCGATTACGTATACCGGAACACACGGACAATTTGAAACAGAGATATCTATCTACGAGATATATATGTCTAAGAGATATTGGACATAGTGAGTTATGCCACATAAGAGGACAATAATAGTTCAGACTGACCAGTTCAGTTCAGCCATTCAATAAACGTCCATAGACATTTTGTTTTTTAAGTGTACATCGCTACGAGGTATTTGGTCGTTGCTCAACACAATTAATGCAATAATAACTTTCAAGTTCAAATTATACTCAAATCGGAAACTGGGTTGGAGACAAGTTTAACCTAACGTTTAAACTATTACCAATTTATTGTAATGAACTAATAGAACAATTATATTTCTGAACTATCTTTATGAATGCTAATCAACTAGATCTTAAAGATGGAACTGGCTGCTTCACAAATATATTTCTTCCTCATTCGTTTCGATCAGCCTGGTGATTATGTATGAATATCAACCGATGCTGATTCGGGTCAACTATCCATCATCCCTTCTTCAGACAATATTTGCATTCAAAATACATTCAAAGTACAAGATGCTATTTTGATAATAACATGTTAGCCAGGAACTATGACGCTAATAAAATACAAAAACAAGATTGACCGATTAAGGTGCCGCATATAATGACGGTGCTGTTCTTAAATTACCACAAGAGCTCACATTAAAACACATTTACCATTATTTGTTGATAGTTTTAAAACAGAAAAGATGGTGTTTTTGTCTCAGGATAAAGATACTATCTTGCTAATACGGTTCAAGTGATGTTAAATTTCCAATTTTGGGCTCACAAATGGGAAGACAATTTTGAAATATGAACGGCATTAAGTTCGAAATATGCATTAACAAAAACTAATAACTGATTTTCATTATATCAAAGAACTACAACTAAGAAAATATAGCAATAATTAAAAACAGTATTTAGCAATTAATGAATGGGGTAAAAAGCCCAAGTAATCATAAATACGGTATAAGTATTATAAGCTGTCTAATTATCTCATATTAAATATGACTTAACTAATGTTGAATTCTTATAAACGCAATTAGTTTTATTCAGTAGTAATTACTAGTTCATACATCGTAGAGATTATGTAGCAAGCTATTCAATGTTATTACTGTTTGTATCCCTAAACACACACTTTATTGGTTACATGCAATTGCAATATTATAAAATACATATCAAAACATACCTGTATAATGATGTAGAAATTGCTGAAATGTTACGATTATTAAAATATAATACGTAGTTCATCTGATTTATTATTATGATATATCGTATCATGTCAAAACTGGTTGCCTATACCCGTCTAATATAATTGAGTTCGAATAACATGTTTCTGAAGCAAACACAGAAGTGAAACAAAAGCATAACACGATAATCGTCGAAAAGTAATGTTCTGAAGATAAACGTACACATTTATTATAAATAACAAATCTGAAACTCGGGATGGCTTATCTCGCGTAATATTGCTTCTTGCAGGTCGAGTATAAAGACTCATCACCTTAATCTTAAGTAATTTAAATCAATAAAGGTTATGGTTAATTGTTCACTTTAAAGGCGTTTCACCTTTTTCACTTACGACAGATGGTTCCCCGTTAAACTTTGATACTGTTAGATAATTTGTGTCTCGAAAAGTCTCGGATTGTTTGCTTTCAATGTCACTTCAACGACCCCAAATCGTCGAAATTATTTTAAATTAATTACAACATACTATCATTTGAATATGTTTTCTGAACCCATATGCAGCTACGTATTTTATATTGGGCTTGATAGTGACTTGTGGTTGAATAAATTATTGGCATTTGTGTTTTGTCTATTTCCATTACATAACAGACATGCACATCTAATACAAAACCGCCTCTTATGTTCGATCATCTGCAATCGAGAACGATGCATTTATGGGTTATAAATTCCTATCCATGTCTTGTATTACTATGCATCGTTATAAACTACAGACATGTACACATGCACCCATTTAAGAGGAAATAAAATCAGAACTATCTGGAGTAAAACACAAGGTAGAGACTATTTTTTGCAGTAAATATTTTCTCCTTATTGTTATCAGGGAACTGCTGGGTATAATTTAAGTCATATCATACATTATCCTTATACATTCTAATTGTTTTGCAGCGTTTAATGATTATTTCATTTGGACGATTTTAGGCAGAACACGTATATCATAAAAACGAATTATTACGCACGCGAGATTCGATCTTTCTAACACAAAGGATGTATACATTTATATGTTAATACCATTTATTTCCAGCAAACTAGAAATGTAATTTAATCAACGATGGGTTGTATTGAAGTGTAAGTTGTAATTTATGTATTCCGTACACAAACGATTTTTGGAGGAAGTAAAATAACATCAAAGATCAAGCAATATGAAGTAGAAAAACAATAGAAGAGTTCACTGTACTTGATAAAAGGAGAGTAACAACAAAGCCTTTCGCAACTTCTAATGGTTTCTTTGAGTTTAAGTGTATTCAGTGATTTTGCAATAAGTGTATTCCGCTGTGTTCATTTAGGATCTGTATTTTAGTTCGATAAAGTTGTTTGCCGACATTTTGTTACAGTCTTTTTTCCATTTTTTATCTTAGTATTTACCCTTAATCACTGATGGAAATGTGCAGATAAAACGTGTTTTCCTAGAAGTATTTTTGGGCCAAACTGAAATACAATTTAGGGCTTGATTAGGGTCTTTTGAAGATAAGTTTTCACATTTTGTTATTGTTTTCATCAATTACATGTTTATTTCTCTCAATGGTCATCGATACTTTATAAATATCCTGACGGGAGAAGTATGCCTTGATTCTATAATCTGTTCATTCTAATAATTCGCGTATTCTTTAAATTAAATGCTCCTATTGTGGTTCAAATCTGCAGTCTCTGTTAATTGCTTCCTGTCCCTGTCCGATATACTGTATCGATCTTATGTACCATGTGTAAGAAAGCACGTATAAGCTTAGGGAACATTCTTAACAGAATAATGATATATATATATGCTGCTATATTGCTACTGAAATACGAGTACCATCGACATTGCATTTCTGCACCGATTCTAATGATAACCATCTTATCAATTAGTTGATGCAGAAATGGGAACATGTACGAGCTGTATGTCTGGATTTTACGTTCATGATTGTTGTTTTCTTGTGTCGTATCTTCTACCACAACATTTATCCAAAGGCGCACTAAGTGCATTTCTGGAAGAACAACTAACCATACACAAAGCACTTGCAACAACACAAACACGTTAATGGTCTGAATCGGTGGTTGCGATTGATATAAAATAAAGGCTAACATAATTCGTTAAATTAAGATATACAATTTATTTTGTGTAAATCTTACTATCGCAAAAGTTTTCTTTCAATAACCTTACTCACTCGTGTTCTAACCAATAGTTTCTACTATTATGTAGGGTTAATGCATGATTTTCTTGCTATACCATATGAAATACCCGATCGACGATTGGTTCCTAAGATAGTCGGTAGGAGAGTGGCACTTTAAAATATTGGAACTAGAACATAAAGTTAACTGTATATCGAATGCGTTTAGTCGTGTGAAAAGGCTGTGTGTACTTTTAGATAACAGTGTTTGCTTATTAAATACTGTAGGGTGAAACAACCGGTTTTCGGTTTCTGGAGAGACATACAAAATAATAAGTTCGATAATAATGGTCCTTTAATTATACTGTAAAAGCTTATTTGTACAATAGTAAATATTGAGTAAAATATATTTACTAATACCATCAAGAAACATATCGAAGACGCATTGTATAGTTCATTTACTTTTGTCGACTCTGGATAACCTTATTACAATGTACACGGGTTTGAAGTTGGGGTGCCGCAGATCATTAAAACCATTTCTTGAAAAAAGTGACTTAGTTCCTTTATTAGTCCATTTTGGCAGGAATTGATCCAATATATGGCAGCTCTTATTCATATTTTGTGTTAATAAACGATGATTGGACGTATACTTTTTAACTGAAATGATCCTGCGTGCTTGCATTTTTTTAAACTACCCCGACAATTACATAATTCCGATAGTATTGTGTTGGCTCGGACTATCGTTTTATCAGCGCCGTGATTTCCAGAGACAAATATAAGCATTTGCTATATCGGTGTGTGTTTTCAGTGTGGTTTTATTCTGTAAAGTCATCTTCGCGATATTTGATTTCGCGACTTTGCTATCGTGAAACAGTTTGTTGAAATAAATGCAATGTGTAGCAATTTCTGCGTTGCATTGCTGTTGTTTATTTGTAGGGGCAGAATATTTCGTGAATATATGGAATTCTCGTATAACGCTAACATTAATACATTGCGCAAAAATTATATCCGCGATATTCATCATTTCGCCTATATGTGGAATATAGACCCGTATACATAAATTTATCATGATGTGTATACGTTAACGATGACAACATTGATATGACGTGTTATATGGGTCATAGACAAAATCATAACCCTATCATATGAAAGAGAAACATATCGCAGACGCGTGGTGTCTCGGCGAGTTCTGTTAGATTAATCCACATATCGAAATACTCTCTGAGAATTCGAAGCGCTGCTTGGATAGACAGCTTCACTTCTAGACAGAAGTATTTTTACATTATAAAAATGTATTTGATGTAAACGTCAGAAGGCACCATACTTTCTGTTTGTGCATAACACATCGCATTGATAATATCGCGAAACTGTCGATTACTTATAGCAGTCTTTATTCGTGGCGCTGTTTACAATGGTGAAAATTGACGATTAATCAGTATGTCGCCGTGTAATTTCATGTTTACAAAGTTAGTTTCGCATCACCCCTCCATGATTCTATGTTTCAAAGGATAGAGTTATTATAGCTGTTATAAAGGATTTCTTATTGAAATAACCCAATTCCGTCAAGTTCAAGTAATGTATAAGTGATACCAAACTTGGCTCTCAGTCATTGAAAGACATCGTCACCTACCCATTTTATATAACGAGCCCCATCGGCTATAGCAACTGTGAGGTATACGATGTAATTTTATCTAAGTCTCCCTTACAGTAGAACTATTGGAAATGCCGACCTTATGTAATGTATTATATGTATATGTGCTGGCTAAGTGAAGCGATATATTCCCTGTCGGATGTTCTAATGTCGAATTTGATTCCGTTCAGTGTTTTACATTTGCTGAAAACTCGTAGTTAGTTGTAATACTATTTTTCGTGATTTGTGGCGAACTGAAGGTGTATATGTCAACTGATAAGTCAATTTACACCAGGAAACACCACGCACGCGATATTTTTCAACTAGATGCTTTAAGAGCATCCGATTGTGTTATATTATATTTCTATACCAATTGGTTATCAAAATTCGTTTTGAAAGAATTTTGTTAAAATCGTTACTGTACTCATTATATGCTGTTATGTTTTTTTGAAATGATTATTTAAGATATTAAGCATACACCTCAGGCTATGTTTCCACTAACAAATAAACTATGATATAATTTATTCAGGATTTGTTTATAGTTTATAAGTTGTATATACTGTTTGAAGTAAGAATGTGTTCTTATGGATCATCATTGTAGTAGAGCGGGCATGTTGTTTTGTTTATGTAGTTGCAAGTGTGTTCCTTACACTATTTAGGTAGGAACTCTTTAATTAGAGAATGGTCAGTATCGCATACATACAATACACAAAAACGTTATGTCGCTGTGCATGGTGTTCGAAATATATTTGTGAAACTAGATCGTCCTGTAGCGGGGACTTGGGCAATTTGGTCGGGTCTTGCTAGGCTGTGTTTCAATTGGACCTTTTGGATCACCGTCATTTTGTTATTTCTTTGTAAAGTTGGCTCATCCTGTATTCCTTTGGCTCATCTGTTGAAAGACTTCATGTAGTCCAGTCATTTTAACTTTTAACCTCAAACTAATTGCAAAACAAACAGTTTTGTGTTTATATGGTGCGTAAAGCTATCCATAGCAATGTACAAAATGTCTTAATTGAATATTCGTGGGACTTTTTGAGATATTTACAAATATATTGAATTGTCACATGTTTTCGCGATATTTGTCACTTTTGATGTATATAAATCTTGACTTGTACCAGTAACTTATTTTTACATTGTGCTTAGAGGTCGCAATTTTAGTCTGATTTTTATGAAACTTGGCAGCAATGATCTTCGAAAGCTAATCTAGGCAAAATAAAATTTTGAGTTAACCGGAGCAAAATCTAGGTCACTAGGTCAAAACATAGAAAAAACAAGATATAGTCACCAGGGGTCGCAATTTCGACTTTACACTTGTGAAGTTTAGTCACAATGATCACCTTACAAAAATCAAGGTCATGTATAAAATTAGATTAAAAACTAGGTCACTAGGCCAAATTATAGAACAAATCTTTAGAAAGCGCCCTTTTTATATAATCTTTATGAAACCATGTCACATGGATCATGAAGACAAAATGTAGGTCAAATTCAATATTTATTTATCACTTGGTCACTAGGTCAAATAATAGACAAACCTTCATGCGCCAAAAAGTCGCATCAAATATTTTCACCTATTGACCTAATTTTTACCCAAATTATTCAATAACGTACTAGTCTTAGATGTTTTGAGATGAGCATTGTGACCAAGTTGCATAAATATTAGACCAAAATTGTGAATTGTGTACCTACACAACCTTTTCCTTTGATTTTGACTAGCGACCTACTTTTTGACCCCGGATGACCCAATTTATAACATTGACCTAGATTTTGTTGGTATTATTATTGTGACCAAGTTTCATAAATATAAGGTCAACATTATGACCTCTCGCGACTACACAAGGGTTTGCTCCAATTTGACCTAGTGACCTAGTTTTTTACCCTTGATCATCCATTTTCTACATTGGCCTAAATTTTGTTCAGATGATCACTCTGACCAAGTTTCATAATCATAAAGTAAAAATTGTGAATACAAATGCAATTGTGGACGAACAGACAAAGAGAACAATCACTATTTCTCCCTGGAAATTCGTGTACATTTTGTATATTGTCATTATTGAATACTGTCCAAATACAAATATCCTTTTTCCATTACACACACATGTATACAACACATGATATGTGTCAATTTTAAACAAATTGGATTAATATGAAAGAAATGAATTAACCTTTTGTTTCCCCTTCCAAGTGCTATTTTGAGTCATTTTGTCGACATTTGAATGGGTAGTATACCAACACCTAGACGGGCAAATATATGAAAAGTAAATTGTCTGATGATAAAATAAATATTTGTATTCGATAGAAGAAGGCTGTATCTTTCAGAAAATATAAGCTTTCAGGTGCAATTAGTAAATATTTAACGACTTACACGGGAATTATTAGAACTTAAAATTCCCAATGTAGTATGAAATAAGAAAAATGCTGAAATTGCTACCAAAAGTGACCTAAAACATGTCGATTTTTTGTATTTTCCCCACTGAACTCGCATATTTGACGTTTTGTCTGTAGTTGATAATAGTCTGTAGATGATGAAAATGCAAAGAAACTCTGTTTTGCAATTTCTTTGAGGTTGACCATTTTTTTTAGCTTCAATGACTGGACTAATGTAGTTATGTTGTGATGTTACTGATGTCTGTTCTCGACTGAATCGAATGCTGATTTCCTCAAACCGTATTTGGTAAGCTACTAATAGCATAATACAAAAACACATACAAGTGCATTTTTAAATTTGTTTATTGTTCAATGTTGCAACTAACAGTTTCCCAAAATAGAACATTTCATAGAACATGTGTCGTGTGAAAACAAGAACAAAAAGTATTGCACACCCTACCATCCTTAAATTTATTCACTTGTTTTGACCTACCAAGTATTTTCTATGTTTTGATACATATTATGTAAAGGTATAACGAGTTGAGGCATTAATAACGTACTTATTTACATAAATATAAGGATGGTTGAGATAATTTATCAAAATGGGTACAGCACTGTTTTAGTCACGTGTGAAAAATGGTCATTTTGTAATCAAAGAATATTCTATAAGGCCGTCGTACATGTATGCTGTGATTACACGTAACTAGCATGCTTTTCCGTAAATCAGATTTTAATCTGCCGTTCAAAAGACTAGCGAAATTTGAAAACGGACATATTTTCAAGTGCCCAAATTGGTTGAATTGTGTTTCTTTACCAAATACCTGTCCACTTTAAGATCTTGCAAATATCAGGTCATGTAACCATGCAACTTATTCTAGTATTGTACCCAATTTGAGTATGGTCATAAGTAGTATATGTACCACACATCCGAGTATTATACTAGTGTGGGATAAACATAATGTTATAAAATATACAGACGAATAGTATATTTGTCTAAGCCGTATCACGTTGATCAAATACGTAATTTGATAAGTACAATCTATATAAATTTGTATAATTATAGCTAATAGCAGTGTGAATCCCATGCAGACGTTCTGCTGACAAATTTAAGTCACCCTCTTAGGGCAAAAGGCGCAATAGGAGTACCAAGCATATCAACCATATCCCCTCCTGAACAACATGGCATTCGGACTAACTCGGACATTAACATAGAAATGTTATAGTGCATTCAACATTACAATCTAGATATGAACGGGAATGCCTTTTGACAGCGTTACAGCGTTCACAAAGACCCAATGCTCATCAAAATGTTGCTCTAATTCGTCCTCGTCTAAGTGCGATGGCGTTTATATTCGTCAAATAATCGTATTATGTAATCCTACCGCTTGCTGAATAGATTGCTGTGTTTTCAGTCAAATTGAAAGGAACAAAGTATATACAATATAAATACAGCATGATATGTCAGTTAATTCATAACAATCAATGATTAAATAAAATCAATTAATATAATGATACAAGTGATGGTGAAAAATGATTTAACATGAATTTAACATTTTATACACACTAATGGAGTACCAATGTAGTTTATATCTGATGATAATCAAAATATTTATAGTGCATGTGTGTCAGCTATATTCATTGTTGACCTCATTTATTATATTACACATTATAACTGCAATCGAGGGCGCTTATTCCAATAACTAGGGTATATTAATGATATTCATTACTGCATTTCATTCATTTATGAAATTATGTTTTACGCTTTATTGACTGAACATTCTTATAACGAGTGCAGTCTTATGAATTCCGGAATCAAATTGCGAAATGTAAGTTCTCCCAAACAAGGTAACCAATCGTCAACTTCAGCACATGTATTAAATCAGAGTGCACAATCAAATCATGTGTCTTATATTATTCTTATCAATAGTTAAATAAATTTTATAAATGTTTGTCAACCTTTTTCCAGAGGCGTATTATTTCCTTTGTAATAAACATGTTGTAATTGTGGTCACCGTCTTGCATACAAAACACTTACTAAAAGACATGCACCTCTAACACGAAGAGGATGCATTTAACTCAAACATTTTTAAATCACTACGATCTATTATCGGCTAAATATTTAAATGTGTTTTTTCGCAAAACTGAAACATGGAAATTAACGCTTCTGAAATTAGGGTGACGAAATGATGTAAATAAACTTTATTTGAACATCATAACTTATGCGACATATCTTTTGCGGTCATACCATCCTCCGATAACCTCCCCATCCCTCTTTAATGTTTGACAACCTATAGTGCTTTATATGCTTCGGAAAAAGGTTTCTTTGCAAGTTGTGAGATTCGTATTTGTGATGAAAGCATTGTGTTCGTAACTAGTTGTGGAATGTAGACTTGAACGCCATTAAAGAAAACAAAAATAAAATATCACATGATCTCGTGACGTCATCTGAGGTATATAAAAATGTTCGTGACGACAGCTGTTACAAATACAGAGAAGCACAATGTCCACAACTGCCTTTTGCACATTTGTCCACTTTTAGCTTCACCAGCAGCGCCTCGTTTTCCTGGAATTGTTTTTTTCTCTGTAAAAGATCCGATATTCATAAACATTCAGTTTCAAGATATATCTGTAAGAATAGGTGGACATATATCTGTCTTCTGAACAGGCTGATTGGAATATAGTGAATACTCAGTTCAACATCTTTATTTTAATACCATATTACCTTAGACTAATTAATCCAATGTAGGAAATAAGTCAGACGGTCAATAAATAGAAAACTGGTAACATATTTTGTAGAACGTGATTTTTTACTAGAACGTGGCATTACATAAATAATTCACATTCAATTGATTACATAATTGCTATTATGCAATAATTAAGTCCCACAGGCAGTACATATTTCATGACGGTTCTAATACATGTAGTAGGTACTGTAGGATTGTTGTTTTGGCAACGAATTTCTAATATGCTGTCTAATTTCTTATTTACAATAGACGTGTCTTTGAAAATGTGAATTCTGTTGCCAGGTTTTAAAATTTCACCATCTTTAAACCAATCAACGTCTTGTGGAATATCAGTATTACCCGTCACATTACACACAATACGAATAGTTTCACCACTATTCACGAACTTCTTGCCGCTCAGCATAATTTCTGAAATATGTATATACTGCATATTTAGATATTTTTAATTCAAAAATGTTTGTAAGAAGTATATACAACACTATGCCAATATAATTGTCCGGACACTAAGTTTGCAACAAAATTGATGCACGTGTACTTCCAAAAATCAACTAAATTTCATGTTCTAACATTATATATTTGACAACCAACCCGTGCACCAATTAAATGAAACATGTTTTATGCACATGTAAATTACCCTAACATTTGTGTTTCTTGCATTATTTTTATTTGCATGTCATGTGTTGTTTTAAATATTAAAAATCATTGCACGTATCAATGTTACGCCAAACGGTTACCGAAAGACATATGTATAATCAACGATAATTGACATCTGTCGAATTCATCCAAAAATCATCAATGATTCCAGAAGTCTTAATCTTCAGAAGAAAGATCAAGTACTGTGCATATTTCTTGCAAAAAGCAATCAAGTATGCCTGTCGATAAATCACGCCTACAACACTTTCCATAAGTAACAAAGGGATTCCTTCACAAAAGTTTCTATTATATAGGGCAACGAGATTTACTGGCAAATAGATAGATATGTTTCTGACAGTTGGACGTGTCGATAAATAAAACTCCTCCTGTCACATCATTCGTCCGTTTAACCAAAGATTTACACCATTTCCACCTCCAAGCAAACATCTTTCTATTGATTGAAATAAATGTATTTACATAAATCACCACATGTCTCTGCTAAATACAGGCAATTCAATACAATGTTTGCCCAAATTCGACAACTACGGGTTAGTACTCAGTGATCTTCATTGAATCCTTTTAGGTATTAAACGTGCAAGGATGAACATCTCTCAGTCACAGTTTCATTGCCAAACTGTTAATGTAGAAACTATTGAAGGTTAACGACTGTGTTAATATTTATTGACTGTATAAGGTGCGTAAAACATACAGACATGCATAAAAACTCAGCAAATAAATACTGCAGGTATTTAAGTGAAATAGTGAAAGTCTAATTTTACATACCAGGCATGATATATGTTGGCAGTTGATCTGGTTCTGAAACAATCAAACAATGCGATATACAAATTTATCGTACTTGCCTATGCTATATCATATATTCATATGTCAAATCCTAGTATCAAAAGCGCTAAATCTAATTATTGTAGCTAACAACGCCCACCAAGGTGTTACCTCTATGCCGAATAATAAGCTGAAAACTATTCTCGTATTTATACTCCCGAAATACAATACAAAACAACTCATTTGTGATCTACGTGTTACAATTTCCTAAGTGGTTCAAATCTGAAATGATTTGCCTCATGAAGGTGGAAGTGAAAAGCATAAAACGCTAATGTCTAATGTGTTATTCAAGGCATGCAAGAGATGGTCTGACATAAGTTCAAATATGATATTTCTATTTGACTCTTAACGATACATTCTATGTATTCATCGGCTTGAAATCGGGGGCAATATGTTTTCGATTTAAATCATCTGAACCAGGCATCGCTAAAGATATGCGTTAAAAAACATATCCAGAAACAAACTTTATTTACATGGATTGTAAATCTCTTGTTCAGATTGGTAGCAACACATTGTTTGGTTTGTTGATCACAATTGCAATAATAATAAATTGTAAAATGTGTCTTATCTCATATGGAAAATCATATATTTGAGCAATTGAACTGATGTTTTTAATTATAAATGCATTAAACAGCTTAGATGTTTCCCTTTCACGTAGAGTTTTAGTAAAACAATCAACATTCTCGTTGATTGAAAACAGCCGTCTCTAATGAGTGCGTTTTAATATGTTTATATAGTAACAAAGTTATTCGCTTTAAGATATATTCAGTACAATATCGTTACCAAGAAAATCAATCGTTGTCAAAGGTCATAATCTTGTTATTTCTAAAACTCTTTTCGATAAGCTGTTTTGTGACTTACAGTTGGCATACACTATTTAAGAATTGATTGAAGAAATGCATGCATTTTGGATCGTATTTTAAAAAATAGTTTCGAAACGATTGCTTTATGAAGTAATTACTGCTGATTTATGTTTATTTTCTCAAGTCCAAACCATTTAGATATTAGCAAGCATTCGGACAAGGCAGATTCCAATAATGTATGAAATTAAATTCATTGCTTCAGTTTGAAAAACATCACCTCTTGTACGTGTATTGATAATATTATCGAGTTGATATCATGTAACAATATGTACTTAAAACTCCGAACTTATCGCGTACAAACAAAATGTAAGCAGGTTCATTACCTGCGGTTTCATCTGTTCTATGGGCCTGTGATGGCATATCGTTTGGTCGCCCTGAAAATAATCAATGCAAACATTGGTCTATTGTGTATTAGAGCAACTAATTATATACAGTGTGGTGTTACTTCGAAAAATTCCAAAACGCATTGTGTCTTCTTCTGGTGAATATGATAAAGCGATGTGTACGAAAAGTGACGTCATCTACGTCATGAGTCGTTTAAACTCCCGAGGTCGAAAGGGCTTTAAGGATGATCATTGTGTTTAGTTTTGAATCAACGAAAGTGACCGGCTCGTCCCAATATTCAACATTGCATTACATAATATTTTAACCATTTGATAATTTTGGATGTGATATAGCATGGAAGTACTTTTTTGAATAATGCAATTTGTTTATGAAGTTATCAAAAGTAGCTTCGTGTCTATGAAACCTTGAATTTCTGGCAACTTTAGAGCAAATTGATTGCGAAAAAATAGATTTCGTTATATGTTTAATCAATGATACAATTACCTGTGTGTATCACGTGAATAAAATAGTAATTACTTTACACTCACCTACAACCTTCAATAAAATATGGCGGATGAGTTTTTCTTTCGTGCTAACTTGACAATGATATACCCCTGAATCTTGTGCTTGTACATTATGAATCAGAAGATTATATTCCCGTCTTTCTTCTGAGATCATTACAGAGTATCTTTTATCAGGTGCATATATAAGAGAACCCACCGAGATTGGGTGTGGGTCCGACGATTTTCGCCAGATAACCTGCAAGTAAATAATTCGGGACCACATATTAGAAACATATTTTCAATCATACTTCGAGTTGGAACATTTTCGACGAAAGGTGATTAAAACTACTGCTCTAAAAAATTTGATTCAACGTTATTATAAGTATTCTCAGATACAAAATCAATTGAGGCGAGAACTGCGAAACTCTTTCATGGGATTTGGTATGACCGCCTACAGCACAAACGTAGATACATATACATTTGTAATAGATACGAAGTAGGAGTTAATTTAAATTATCTTATTATAATTTCAATTTCTAACAGAAAATATGGCATGTAATTAAATCAGCTACATTTTGAAATTTTAGAACTCAAATAATCATCGACTTATCTAATCTAGAAATTTCAATTTCCAAAGAGACGTTGAACAAATAACCGTCGATACTAGTATGTAAAACTAGATTATCGTTGCATCATTTCATTTTCTTATTTTCTTATTCAGATAATAATATATTGAACGAGTATGTATGCCTAACAGACCTTACAGATGCCTACAGCAATACACATGTATATGTACCAGACGTTTGTGACAAGTTTGTGGAAGATACCGGTAGCATGACGGATCTGATCGGATGCAATTATCTAGTAGCAGGGTCCATACGAGGGTTGTCCCAGTAAATCGTGTACTTTTGCTCATTACACAAAAAGTATCCCAAACATCTGTTTCAATTTTTCACTGATGATTAATGGATATGTTCTTAAAAGGTATCCGGAATTTGATGAAAGTATATCGAGAAATAAATTGTCAGTTTACTAATAAACATGGAATGCAAGTGCGGCGCACAGTGACGTCAAAGTAAGAACGTCATACCGCGGAACCATTTTTCTCTATATCTTAAGCTCATGTTCCTTGTATTCAATTGCTTACGATGGCATTAAACTTTTTTCTGATACGCATTTGCGAACCAATCACAATGGAATGCACCATAGAAAAGATGTCTGATCGAAACAACCAACCCTCATTGTGGGATAAAACCTAGCCGGAACATATCCCTTCTACTGCGAGAAGAGTGAAAGCCCTGTGGTGCATGGTACAATTGATAAGGGTGAAATACAACCCGTTGATGTCCCAAACATAATAAAATATTGATAGTCATTCATGCATACGTGTTCTAGAAACATTACTTTATATCCTCTAGTATTAGGTGAGAGTCTTAAACTAATTTTCGACGGCATAGCAACCAAAAATATAAAGTGTACTATGATTCTATGGGCGTTCCTCATCTGATGTCACAATTCTCGCACGTTTTAAATTTTAGTGTTGCTATTCAAACATGCGTATTTCTCGCACAAATAATGAAATTGATTTGAACTTTACTGTGATGACATTAAACAGACAGTCATTAATGCCGAAGTGAAAATTATGCACAATAACATATTGAAAATATGAGAATTACAACTTTATTGAACATACATTGAATGAATCACGGTGCGTTTTATGGGTTGCGCCGCATTTGCGTACATGGGGTTCGTTAAACACCGATAATATGCAGCATACACATATATATTAAGTTTTTCCACTTGATTTAGATCAACAATGGATTCATAAATGTAATTACAAAAAAATCATAATGATGTGACGCCAAATAAGAAAATTATTAGCAAAGTACACGATTTACTTGGACAACCCTCGTATGTTATGTAATTTAGATAATATATAGTTTGCTTAGGTTATACAACGAAATATTTAGTTATTAGATAAGTATCTGCCAATGTACGTAGTATCAAGAAAAATACGATAACATAATTACATATGATTACGTACTCAATTCAGTTTATTACAGTATGTTAGCCAGGAAAGTAAATTTTTAAATACCTTATATTTATATTCATTCTACTCGTGTGCGTAAAATTTCACTGTTCGATGCGTTTAACTGTTAGATCACTAAAGCTATATTATTATACCATATTTTTATAGCCCTTTTTCATGTATACACACGTTCAAAAATGCTGTACAGTCCCGACTTATACATGTTTAAAACAATATACAATGTACATAAAATATACAAAAACATTTTTATCAACGCTATTTAGTCTCCCATCATATCGTATCATATTGCCGAAACGAAATGCAATATTAAACTTAGGAGACATGGTATATAGAAATACTTTGCTACAATAAGATAGTGGTGTACAACGATTTGATTATCTGTAGGGGTATTAACTGAATGTAAACCTCAACTAGGACAAGGATAACGTCAAGTACCATTACCACATGTCCTTAACTCTTAAAGGAATAGTGATACTTCCTTTGAAAGGGGGATGACTCACAGATGACATAAAGTTACTAGTTAGGTTAAATTCTAGCCAAGTAACTGTTTTACATACAATGTACAATGATGTCAACGCTTTATAAACTAGAAATGTGTCCAGATGAAATGAATGCTCCCATCGAGTGCTGCTACATTTGTATCAGACACCTAAGTATAGAGTTACAAAAGTGAGCCCAAAGTCGATGAAGGGGGTTGTAATCTCCAAACATCATCACGAACAAGTTTCACAAACATAATTATTACATTCGTACTTTAGTGTTTAAACATACCTCAGATGCCTTTTAACAATAACTCATTAAGGTTTTTTCCTTCCTATCATTTCCTATGCATTTATTACGTTCATAATGTTTCTTAATCTCAATCAAAGTAACCATTCTGGCATGAAGTATATATATATATTTTGCAATAAAACAATAAGAGCATTGCAATGAAATTAGTTCACAATGCACACAATAGACAAATTGTCCATAAATCAATGTTTATAGACGTTTGGCGCTTATGAAGATATCTGCAAAGGTAACATAAGTAGTAACAGAGCATATGTAAGATAATGGAAAATATAAAATCTGCTCTTATAGGTTAGAATATAGACTTGCCAAATCATTTATCATATAAAGTTGTATCTCTATGAAATGCTTGCGAAACAATTATGCGCTTAGCGTAATTGATTATCACCGAATAATTTCATGGTTATGTTGTAATATATTAAAGACTTAGTAATATTTCTACATGATAATTTAATTTGCGTTACATATAGGTTGTAATGTTTCAACTTGATTTCCTACATTTTATAAACTATCGTGTATAAGTGATGTATGAACATATCGTTGAAAAGCGAGTCAAATGGTCGGTCCGATGTAATATGGCTAGACATACACGAAAAGATTTCTAATACCAGCTAGGTCAAATATTGACAATTTGTTTGATCCACATACACGTCATATAACTATGTAATTAGCAATATGTTGGCGATTGTGCAACTATACAATGCTATTGTATGATAACGAATTATACACAAGTACATTTATCTTTTTGAAACTGGGAACCATGTCCATTTATGAGTAAAGGGAATGTTTGTTAAACACGATTGCTAATTTGTTCGAGTGAATTGTCGTTATTTCAGAGTTTCCTTTGCAATTCGATTCCAAGATTTGTATCGCAAAAAACTCAGCATTTAAAAGGTGGTGTTTTCAATGTTAAATGCCATAAATGAAGGGGATTACAAAGTGCAGACAGGGATGAAGCATAAATATGGTATTGTATAAACATAGGTACTACATGTAAGAAGTATTTTATAAATGCAATAAAATGTACGTGGGTGTATCAGAAATAATAGGACGTTTCTTAAAGTACATTTTCCAGTTGTTTCTTCCATGCAGGCAACATACGATGATCTTGATAGTGTTTGTTATTATTTGTGTTATTATGTTTTAAAATTGTAATTCACTGCACATGTCATGTTATATGACCCAGAATTGGAAACAACTTTACTCCATTCTATTCTTCGCTGACGAACAGGACAATGGGTACAAGAAGGTATTTGGGCGATAAGAATACTGTGTGTAGTGCACATCAGAAGCATAAGCTACACACACCTCCCCGTCAAATATATTATTTATCTAGATGTTTAGCACACGTCTCATTGCATACAATAACCTTCTGGTTGCAGACAATAATCACGACGCCAGATAGAACGGCATAGAAAACAATGATATTTCAACTCAATCTAAACTAGAACTGATACATTAGTAAATAAGACAAGCTGTACTAAAACATATCCAACATCAATAAACACCGCGTTATTTCCGTATCGTTTTATTTGTTTTTGTTCATTTACTATGTAACTGATAACAATGTTTATACTGACAGTTAATTAGCGATAAGATTACCACGTGATTTTCTAGACAGTAAATGTATGCGTTAGAAGAATGATGGTATATCCATCACTGACGGAATTCCAGTTACTGTGTTTTAGATAGAATTAATAGATACAAAACATCTGACGTATGAACGGTATTGTAATACAATGTACAATCAATTGACTTACACTCCGTATTCCTACTCTGTATCCCGATCTAGTGCAAGAATAGATTTGTACTACTATCAAAGTGGAATGTTATAACACTAAGGTCATTGTCTGCGCTTACGCGACTATCACATTCAATTATCAAACCTTCGACGCCGTGTCATGGTCGATGACTTTCAAGTAAGCACTTTTATCGTTAATGTGTGACTTAATTGTTTTCTGATGATACACCACAGCTGGGGTCTTACATGGAGGGTCATAAAAGGCAACCAAGCGCCGGGCCTAGCTTTGAATTAGCTTGACAGAAAAAACACTTTTACGTTCATTCGAAATCGAGTCTAAAACAATTGTCAAACCAAACCATATTTATAAGGTCTTTGACCAAGGAACAGTGTACCAAAAGAATGACGCACTAGACACTCCGCATGTTACAAGAAATAAACACACTGATCATGATTGTTTTATTTCCACGTAATCGTCAATCTGCACACCAGGGTCTCTGTCAAATGGAATGAAGCAAACACATAGAAGACCTCATAAATCAAATCCAGGCAAAGAACTAGACAATACAACATATTTGTGATTATTCAAATTGTATCTCAAAGGAATGAACTGGCAGTATATAACAACATTCAGGAAATGCACCATCAGTGTTAATTTGTTTCTGAAATGCGTTTGTTCAATAAAGATAAAAGGTGCAACTACACTAACACAGTCTATGTCTCATATAATATTAATGATGGAGGTAAAAAGTAACCTCATATCCACTGAACAAGTCTTAACACTCAAACTGTTAATATGCAAATGCATTCGCAGACAATGGTATATAGTAACATTGGAATGCAGTCACGGACGTCTAGACACTCACATAAATAAGAAGTCAACTTACATATTTGTCGCCAAGGTTTTCAACCGAACACTGCAATGTTGCTGTCTGGCCTGTGTTATATGTAACATTGTTCAGTTGTGGAATAAAGTATGTGGGACCCTCGTAATCATCAGTATATTCCACTGCTGAAAAATGAGAAAACAATTTTAATCACATGCTATTCGAATGCTGGCGGTAATATTATTACATTCCCATAACTTTAACATGATCCATTATCTTGATTTAACATTTTAATGTACGTCTATATCACCTGTCTATGGTCCGTCTACAAATATACGAGGGGTGATCAATGTTACAGAATATTGTACTAAACAGTCAAATGTTGCTGACACGTAGTCATTTAAAAGGTTATAGGAAAATACAAACCCTAATAATAATTCCGTGGGAAGTTGAAACATCATATTAACCGTTATGTCACATTAGCTAAACCGACACAACGCCATCACTACGTCATTACACATGACTGTCAAATTAGCTATGTTGAAATATGTCAATATACTAGTAATCAAATAAAACTATTTTAGTAGTATACACCTAAACTGTTTACTTTAGCTGCAAATAGTAGGGACACAAACAAAAGCCACACAGCTTAGGCGGCAGAGTCTAGCCACACACATAAGAGTCAAACAAAGTACAAGCCATCCACATCCCCAGAAATAGATGTTTCAAGTGGGTATTATATGCTCACTCCACAATGAATGACTTATAACAGCCGCCACGTAGCACGTAATACCTGTTGTAATGATAAGTAATAGTAGGGGCACAAACCACACAGCTACGGCGGCAGCTTCTAGCCACACACGCAATAGTCAAACATAGTACATTTCATCCTTGATAATGCATTTTAATACGGCATGTCCGGCTAGTTCACAAACTAGAAGGCTAGTATGTCAGCATAACAGATTGGAAAACAATTTTCTGGTTTGGCAGGTAATCATCGTCTGCCAAATAAGCGACATTTGCTAGCCTACATAAAATATTCATGCAGCATAGCAGGGTATCAGTAGTCGATAAATAATTCCAGTAGAGTTTTCAAAACTGGTGGGTGTCGGAAATATGGTAAACAATCCAATTCACAAAATTGATTAAACATGTACTTAAACAGTTTTGGTATTGACCAGTGATGGAATAATACACAAGTAATACAAATATTAATGCAATTCTTCATGATAGAAACAAAACAGAAGTAGTTTGGCATATTGAAAAATAAGATAGTTATATTGTGATACTTCTACTAGTTAACTGAAATGACAATGACTTACTATTAATTACACAACTATATGGAATTACATTAAAATTCAAGATATATTGGCGCGTGTAGCTAAACATATAATCTATAATGTATGCTTATTGAAACACTAAGGGTTTTGTCTGATGAATAGAAAATAGTATGAGACATTTAGTCAATATCACTATTATGTACTGCATAAAAGAACGGCCGTACCAGTCAGTAAAGAATAAACACATAGTGTATTGTGGGACTGTTATGTTAAAACTATAAACAATTAAAGCGATTGTCAATATCAATAGTTGCATTTAAATTATTCATTTATTATAATTTATTATAATTATCATATAATATATTATCTTTTATATAGCTTACTGTACATGGCCAATACCATAGTCCGTTTTCCATAAAATGACAACAATAATAATTACCAGCTGCAAGTTCAAATATTGTTAAAGTTAAACATAAATATCTATAAAATAACGTATTGTGACTGTTTAACTGGCCTTCATTTCCAATATGTCTGGGACAAGATTAAACTGTTACTGAATACTAAGGAAAATAAGTAATTTTGCTCAAACAATAAAAGTCTCATTCAATTTTTGTTGCAAGAAAAATTATCCTTGAAACCTAAAAGTTATAACACTGTTGGTATTTTGGATTGGTGTGTTCCAAATAACATTCGTTTGTATTGAAATGAGAGCATACTTTCGAATGAACACATTTTGTTAATTACGTCAACAAATTATTTTGGCTTTAGTCAATTTTATATTATCATTTATATATTGCAATTTTGTCAGTGACCTTAAGGTATATACAGAGTCTTTAATATTGCGTTAATGAAAAGCATACCTACATTTAATTAATAATTATTGTGAATTCTTTATTATTCAAGATACTTTTATATTATGTGTAGTATCACAGGTGGCAGTATCAGTGTTTGGTCCGCAAACGATTGAAACAAATAAAATAAAAAAATATAAAAACAATTCCGTCACTGAGCTAATAGTATACTATCAAGGTACAAAGCGTACTCTATGTCTATAGGCCAAAGATTGTGGAACATTGCATCTCGTTGTTTCAGCATTAAATACGGGCGCTGAAGAAAAATCGCTATTCAAGTCATTCAAATAAACTATAAGATATTCATTCTTACCGAAAATCTCGTTCAAATGTATCTTTTAACTGCGAAACAGCAAAACAGTGTTACTTTCGTTATTTAACTTCGCTCAAGGTGATTTTATTTATGCACTGGTTACCCACTGCGCTCACAGTATCGTAATTATTGTTGGGAACTAAGCCTATGCGATGTTCCACAATCTTTGGACATATACATATACTACGCTTTATACCTTCATAATGTACATGCAGTTACATAGACAATCGATATATATACGGTCCATGTAGGGTATTAGCTCAGTAACGGATTTTTTCATTTTTTTCCCAAACACTGATATTGCCACCTATGTGTAGTATACTTTATGTTGTCTTTGTGGTGTCGTAATGATAGTGTACTGTCGTGTTATATACTGATAGTTATAGTGTCATATGACGCTACGGACACGTCAATGTATTGCCAATGCCAAACGCAGACGCAGTGTGACCTTTCATAGATAATGAAAAAGATTAAATAATTGTGATGAACGTGTAGGTTTTGTTAATTCGTAAATAACAACCACGTGCTCTTAGATGCGTCTATGTTTCTTTAATGAGTTTATTTAAAACTTTCCTGTTCACGCAATAGGAAAATTGATTAATATATTAAGGATCACAATGTAGACTCGCTAAACAACTTTGTGATGCCAAACATTTCTTTCAAACAGAAATGACAGATACATGTAGAATATATAATTTATCATTATTGAAAAGTGCATTATAATGTTGGTTACGAAGTATTCACTTAGTGAATTACATTGGAATCGCTCGTTCGTGTTTTTTATTAATTGTTCCCATTTTATTGTATACGTCTAAACGCAACACCTTCGTTACAGACCTCGTGATTTCTCAAAGCCATTTTGTCTCGAGATTTGTCTATTAATTTTACGTGTACTTTCTTTCCCCTTCCCGAAAAATTCACAGTTGATTGATTGTCGACATGCGAGCAGCGTCATTAATCTATGGTTAATCATCAAGCAAAATGAAAACCTAATTCGAATAGAGCTGTGTAGGGATGAATAGAAAATTTACAACAGAAGTGTTGTGTTATACAACATAAATGACATATTAGATAAGAATGAGACGTTTTTGGCACGATATCTTGTTAGTTTTGATGAATAAGAATTGATTTTGTCCCGAGAAAGATATACACTGTTTGTCTGAGAAATATTATTGTGATATACAATGGAGAATGAATGAAATACGCTTGTAGTAAAACGTATCGTGCTAGATATAGTTTTGGTAAATATGTGCTATAACAACAGACATATTAGGCAAAGTATTTGGTAATATTTTCCGCCCTGAAACCAACAATGCTGTACATGTCAATGGTTGCAATTTCTAAGCCGAACGAATGGATATGCCCATGTGGGTATACATGACGTTTGTTTTAATCTATGGCTATGTAAATAATGTCGAATAATGCATACATCCACACATATAACATATCCTGTGTTGGAAACAAGGGAACATGGGTGCAGTGTGCCAATATCATAAGAAATATGTGCAGATATAAAAAATAACTTGCACTGAATCACAGACATTGGATGTACTTGGGCTTCTACATGTACACAAGATGAGAGACAGTACAAGTGTGCGTAGGACGCTGCATATATGTGCAATAAAAAAACCACACTATGGTAAAACTCATTAGCCAATCCATTTTTAAACGCGCGCGGAACAAAGCTATAATCAAGGAGGCTTACTTTGGGATCAACAATAAAGGTTCAATAAATTACCGGATAAAGGTTGGTATTTAAGCGTACAAATTATGCCAGGTCCAATTGATGCATCATCTGAAGTATTTATAATGTGTGGTATTCATGCGAGTACGGTAGTTTCGTTGCTTTTATATGTTTCCCGCCAATTATCCAAAATACCTCAAACAGGCCACTCAAACATACGATAATTTAGTTAGACAATAATATTTTCCTCATCGGCGTTCTAAACAATAACAGAGCTTCTGTAGTGAATGTTTGGCACATTGCTTAGCGTGTATGGCTCTGGTAATCCAGATGAAATCATCACAGTTGACACTTCAATAGAAGATTTGGCACCCAATATCAAACATTCATTTCTCGATTGCTATGTTAATATATTTGTATGGCGTCATGTCAAATAGTTTATTCTTGGAATAGGTTTACAATGGAAATAAGGAAGTTCGTTATTAATACGTCTGTAAAGAAACTTATTGTGGCGGAGTCTTGATATGAATCACAGCTGTACTACACGATACGAGTTCTAGAGGATTTATATCGATGTCATTGAAGTTACAAACTTCTACAGTGTATACATTCTAGCCAATTAGATGTTTTTTCGTTTGAAGCATCTTGACAAATAACACAAATTTGTAAGTCGGAGTAGATGCAATAATGGTCAGTCAATTCACCATGTTGATTGAATTCATATTATCCAATGTTTTATGTAATGGTTGTGTCTCGTGATAAGACGACACATTGTTTTTTATTGCGTTTGCCGTGTTATATTTGACAGCTTCAAACCGGCAGGTTTTGACTTTAAGTGATCGTACAGAGACTCATCTACGAAAACTGTAAAGGCGTCAGTATTCGATTCTTTATTATTCGATGGTTTACGTTAATCACAATTAATACAAACTAATTCCATTATCAAACAAACTCAGGTCTATTTATTAGTTTTAATCTGTAAGATATACATTTTTGATGAAATCTAAAAAAACACTAATATGACTTCACATGCACTATACGAGTGTAATCAATTGATATGTTCAAAACTTAACGGGTTGTTTAATGAATAATTGATGGACGCAAGCCATGTTTACAATAATTATATTACTTGGGAGCATGTTTTTTCTGCAGTAATCAAACGTGGTATTGCAAAATACACAATCATTAATTACGGCCTACGTGCATTCCTACTAAGCGAACCCTAATATGAAATATGACAACAGTTTGTATGGTTGTTATTATATTCTTCTTGAGGTTTGGTACCAATATTCGGTACAGTAAATCAACGTAATTTCTCACCAAAAGAAGCAAAACGCATTTTGTCGTTCATTTGGGCACTTACAAAATTGAAACTCGTAACCGCCATCAATATGTATGAATGAAATGCAACACCATAGTGTTGCATGCAGTAATAAGCTTCGCAATAATTCTGAGCAAATCAATTCACAAATAAACGTTTGACGAACTTTCTGTTACGTTTTTCATCAGGTTTTGATGAATTCAACTATTTATTCTATTCAAGAGACTAAACTCCATTTCGATGATTAAACATATTTTTGTAGGCGTTTAATAACAATACTATGTTTAACGAATACATAAGTATTCTTACAATTTGCATTACGATCAAAGGCGTTATTGATGAAAACTACCAAACATGTTTTACCATCCGTTAATTAGGTAACGGATGTTCTCGGCATTTAAAAACCCCTATGTTACATGTACACAACGTTGAAATATAATTTAATGTGTTAGTCACGCAATAGATTTTTTGGGTTTAAAATTTAATAAACCGACGTTATGCGATTATGTTTCTTCTAGATGAATAAGTCCAGATTCGCATATTTATAAATGTTTTAGGTAGGTCAAGCCAAAAATGTGAATTTAAGAGAACCATTTGATAAATTTATCAACTGTTCGAAGATATAACATTTTTCTATTCAAACAGTCCTAACAAACTTCATTTATATAGTTTATCCAAAGCGGGAATCTATTTTTTGTTATATGGTTATAACTAGTTTCTTACCACGCTACATAGGTATCTTCAACAATATTCAGTAAACTACTACATTTACATGTAAATGCAGGTGATATTTTAACAATAAATACCGGTATATATTGATCCCAACTGTAGTATCATACCTCTCCGTTTTGTCACCTTTTGCTGCCAGTCATTACAGAAAGTGAAAAAGATTTGTTTTGATAGGCATAATGCCACCAATCAGACACATGTGTGCCTCAGCTACATATTCATTAATTACATGTATTTAAATCAATATCCGTGTAAAATAACAGGTAACAATATCACACTTTTAGCTACTCGAACAGACGGGCTCGTTTTTGAACTGATATAGTGAAAAGATATGTAGATAAATGCGCACCAGAAATTACATGAAATTAAATTGCTAGTGATATACCTAATTCGATTACAACTTCATTTACTTCCGCAGTTCTAAACCATTCCGACAGCGCACAAAACATTTCTCCCCATTATCACAGTTCAGAAGTTTGTTTGGGCTTAGTACGCGTATAAAATAAGCATTGCTTTATGTTTGCCGTATATTCAAGCCGAGAGACACTTGAATAACCATATGTTACGGCGAGAATATTTATCAATGTATTATTATCTACCTGTGTAAATTCACGAATAATTTACTCGCACATTTTTACTTTCAGAGAAATGTGCCAGGTTTAGATATTCAGTTTAAATATAATTATGGGTTTTTGTAAGTTTGGGGTCTGTACAATAACTATATTTCTTTCTGTCAAAATGATGTAATATCGTATTCGACAAAGATAAAACTATCAAGCAAATGAACTCAGATAATAGTTCATGATGTAGTCAATTCGTGGGTGGTTACCGGACTAAAAAACAACATTCGAATAAATAATAGTTAATACATCCCCGAAATAAATTTTGATCCTATCTTATAAGTATGTCATTATTTATCGTTCACAAATGTTTGCATCAACAGAACGGAAGTGATGCCGATCAGCTGTGAGCAATTACATTCAAGTCAACACATAGTTCTGACACCAATAAAGTGGCTGACAAATGGCGAAGTAAGCATTTTCTTCTTGAACCGACAACATTTTTATCAGCCAGTAGTTACCAATATTAAGCAATCTCTTGTTATGCCTAATTCCAATTTGTTAAGCAGCCAAACTACTCGTTACATATTTCATTAAACAGTAACCAACTACATTAAGAGACCATTTGTTTTGATATGTCAATGAATCTATTGTTTTTTTTTTAAATGAACATCTACGAAACGACCTACTGTGTTTAGCAAACATAAGTCGCGTGCCATTCTTCACGACTGTCTGCGTAAGACCAGTAAATGTATTACATTAGGTTTAATTGGTTTCTACTTGTATACTTGTAACTCAACCATGGACAGCCAGACCTTCCTTAGGGGCAATTCCATTGTCGTCGTTTTTATTAACATACAATTAAACAGACCATTTCTATGCCATAGGGACGATTTCAAAATATTTTAAAATGCATTACCTCGAATTATTAATGAACCCGGCAGCCTCTTCAGGGCTTGGATGCTGACAACAAAATTAGTTTTTCTAACCATTACTAATTAGTTGTTATTTTACAGGAGACAGTTGGCCTTGTATTTTTTGTCAAGTCGTTTAACTAAAGAGGCATGTTATTTTGCATTAAGCTGTCAACATTATATGCATCACGGTGACAAACGCAATAGGCGATCATAATGTTTTGCGTCCAGAAATCGAATATTGATCCAATGCTCTATCAATTGCAATTAACTGCATGCTTTGAAATTTAAATTGCACTGCAACAGCCAATGTCAATATTTTCTGATGGAAGTGTTGGTAAGCGCAACTGGTTGACTACTTTTTGTAAAATGTGGCCATTATAAATTAGTTCACATTGCTTTCATGTTATTGTGGTTCGCATTTGTGATGAAACATATTACAAACATGTCGAATATGTCAATAGCTTTGGACAAAAATGAGAAATGAATGTTTGTTGGGATGATAAGCATTGGAAAGAAGTAGGTCTCCAAATATTTGTGTAATCGTAATCTCTTTTGTAGAATAAAAATTTGTCCTGATTAAAACATTTTTACGTCAATTGCTTTGGAATAAAATATAAACCATAGAAATAAGCGGACTCTGGAAATCGTCAAGTTCTACAGGCGTTTTTTGCATGAATTCATTTTCTCTAAATGATGTTCCTAAAGACTAAACACTGCATGAAACAGTGTACGGATGCATATCAGCCTTACATAGTTAATGCGTCGTCTCCGAGGAGTTGCGAGTGTAAATGTTAAAACTGTGCCCATACATTTTTTGTAATTCTGACGAAAATTGATGTTGTATTGTATTATGTTAGAACACGTTTACATCAGATCTTCACCGAAAACTGGTGTTCAAATCTTGTGAACACAATTATTAAAACGATACAACATTCCACGAATTTCTATGGTTCGCTTGGTACAAATACAGATCGGCCGTGATAAATGATAGTATATTTGATATCAGTTTGATATATGCCTTCTAGAATTATTATTTTTATTATTGCATACATTAATTGCGTCCATCAATTATTCATTGAACAACCCATTAATTAGAATTAAGTCGCTTGATTACAGTTACATCGCACAGTATTTCATCTACCCTGACTTACAACATTGTGTAATTTGTTCAGATGCTTCAAACGAGTATTCCCTCTAGAAACGTCTAGAATGTATACTCTGTAGATTATAGTTTTATAATCCAGCACAATTCCATACTACGTGATGTGTTCCGCAATTAACAGGACTTTTTTTCATAGCGGCACGGCAAATTAGAAAGTGTGCTAACTAATTGTTTATAATTAAGCGTTGATCTTTCACTGATAAATATGTGAAATATCAAAGAAATTGGTTGAACAAGTATAACTTTATTTAAAATTAAATATACATTTTTGTACTATGTCACAGGTAGGCGGGTCGCACCGTGACGTTATTATGACCTCGCATTTCAAGCACAGTACTTTAACATAAAGAAACATTCTATATTTTTGTTTATAGTCATCCTGACATTCTAAACAGATCTAAAACATCACTGTCCTAATTGTTTAAATACATTGCCGTACCCCTGTTCCCAAACATGTATTGCAATGATGTTACAAATGGCTAAAATAATGGAGCGTCTATCAGTGTACAAACAGTGTTTATCAACGCCAACTCAATTTTATTTGACCTCATCTGTGCATACTTGTAAATTCATAAATCCGCGATCTGTAAACAATTTAAGCCAACAGAACACAAGTAACTGCTTAATGCCACTACATTATACGTATTTGATCATTGCATTGGTTAGCACTGTTGGTTTTCCAAATGTATACCATTATTTAACAATCGCACAGTTTCTGATTCTTTGCGTTGAAGTCATTTTCATCCATGTGGCGCTTGGATGCATACACTTGATTACTGAATTATGATATTTGAGAAAAATATGTTCTATATTGAGTGCCACATCTTCTATAAAAGTGCCAACTACGATAATTTAATCTGGATTACCAGAGCCATACATAAACTCTGTTAGAATGCCGATGAGGAAATATTATCGCCTAACTAGATAACAGTATGTTTTTGGTGCCTGTCTGAGGTATCTTGGATAATTGGAGGAATACATTTCGAAGCAAAGGAAATACTCGCATGACTACCAAACATTATAAATACTTAAGATCATGAAGCCATTGAACCTGACATCATTTACACGCTTAATTACCAACATCTACGCGATAATTAATTGAACGTTTGCTTTATGTCCTCTAATAACTCATTCAAATGAATGCGTTCAAGGTTGGATTCGCTACTATTGCTTTTCACCATACCGTGTTGTTATGGCACAGACATATATCGTCCTATGTACTAGTTCATTTTCTCTAATTTCACGAAACGGTATATTTTAAATTAGTTTTACCTTCCCCATACAGTATTCACACACTCTTGGCTTATGTTTATATACGTGTTGACAGACATATTTCACTTGATTTATATAACCAAACCTTGTTTTAAAACAACATGGGCGCAAACGTAATTAGTTGATTAACTCATATCTTCCTAAACCATGAGACGCTTATGTGATGAGTTACAAAAAATGTACTAGTTTTAATATGTTGGAAACGTAGATTGAAAATGGATATATTTAGACCCCCTAATATGGCATTCACATTGTACATTTTGTAATTCGTTACATGTTTCCTTAAACAATTTATTCACTTTACAGAGTCATCAACACAGCTTGTTATCAAGCGAGTGGCATTATTACAATAAATCCTAGCAAATTCAATGACGTGAATAACTGCAGATCAAGGCTAGTTGTATGGGTCAATATTTCGTCAATACGAATATTGGTCAAACACGTACCATTGTTGCAACTATAACTGAGAGGAACAGTAATATCAATATGCTGTAAAAGATACATATTCACTATTGATTGAACGTAAAACGATGTACAAAAATCCCATCCACATGATAAAGTGACTTGTGAAACAGACAAAAAGAATCACACAAAACAAATAACAAAAAACAAGCAATCAAAGTAGAATGCAGTACAAAAACACCCATTTCTATGGCTAATGAAATAAACACGGTCGATTATTCAATTATTTGCCATACATGAAATAGACGTAATGATTGATATAATTTCCTCCGATAATGTTATTTTCTGTCTTACGGCGGCGGCAGGAGAGTGACACTTTCAAATATCTGGTATTGGAAGTAAAAAAATAAAGTAAAGTGTCTAATGACACCGTGTTAGTCGCGTTAAAAGATTTGGTGTACATTTGGATAATTATAGTGTTTGCTTATTAAACACTGTAGAGAGAAACAAGCGGATACCTGTTTCGGGAGCGACATTAAAATATAGAGAATAATAGGTTAGTGCCGTGGATGAGTAAGTTTATCTGGCAAGGCGGAGGAATTTATCGGGTGAGCCGTAGGCGAATCTGATAATTTCCGCAGCCAAGCCGGATAAACTTTTACTCACTCCACGGCACTAACCTATTATTCTATTTATCCGGTCACTACATCTGCTTTAAAAAGGGAATAAAAGTCGGGACTATTTATTTGCCTTTTCATAATTTGTGCGTAACGTCACGTTCGTTCACTGACGTCACGACAAAACAACAACGTCGGACATCTTGATAACGTCATGTACACGCAGGTAAGTCGTAGAACAATTATTGATCGACCCAAGCTCATTTTTAAATATTAAAATACACCCAGGCGATTAACCCATTCATAAACTCTCCATTATTTTTCAGGAATGGAGAGTTGTCTTAACAATAACTCTCCATTATTTCGTATACACATTTAATTTAATGTGTATACGAAATAATGGAGAGTTATTGTTAAGACAACTCTCTAGGCCTGAAAAACATAACGCACATATGTAGTATTAACAAAAAATGGAGAATTATTTTTATTGAATGTATTAACAGGTAATGGAGAATTATTGTAAATAATGTATAAAAAATTTGCAGGGCCCTAATTATACACCAGTAAGTTACATTCATTGTCCGCCATCCCAAATAGATGGGTCGGGAAAAAAGGCAATACAATTTGTAGGAAAAACGGCACTCAACTGAAAGAGCGGAACACAGAAAAACGAAAACAAAAGACAGATAAAAATGCTCAAACCACAACGAAAGTAGAAAATGAAATCAACCCGCTGTTACTAAATAGCTTTAAACATTAATATAATTCCGGCTATTAAGGTGGTATGCGCGCAAGAAAAAAGAAATCAAGATGATGATAGAGTGATATGATCTTAAATACTGTTAATAATTTGCAATTGCACTTTCGCGTGATCATGACCATTCAATAAGTTCTAATTACAGCTTTTATACATTCATAAGGGCCAACGTTATCACTAAATCATGACACCCGTCTTCAGCATGATACTGAAAATGAAATAATAGACATTGGCCTACATTAAAATGTCAATAAGCATTGCAACTTAGGTTTTGAGATGATCAGATAAAAACTGTTTGAATATAATAGTACGTACAAAGCTAATTTCTAATTGTTTTTGGTCATACAAGGCTTATAATCCAGGAAGACAAGTGTCGATTGGACTCCTAAGTTTGAATTAAAGAACAGGCAAAGTTTGTATTAATTTTGGAGTGTAAGAAAAAAGTTAAGTTCCAAATTTACGAGGGCTGTTTTCAGCTGTTCAGCCGCTAAATCACTCTTTGACATTAACTTCTCTGATCATTGGACTACCCAATGACACATTCGAGTCTCAGGGAGAGACTTTTTCTCTTTTGCGGGCGTGGCAGCCAACATCGAACTGTGGCGCCTAGGAATAGACACTGCCCTCACAAGTATACATACCAATTTTTAGCACATTAATTAATACTGTGCAAATACAAAGCTAGGCTTAAAAACAACATGATGAAAACATTGTAGTTATGTCCATCAAGTTGCATATCAATTATAAATATCCATGTATAGTTTATGCACGAAAATATATCCACTGACTGAAACAAAGTCTTAATAATGCCCACCGTGTTATAACATCAAGTGACACTGGGTAAATGACCATTGATTGATCGTGTAACACAAAACTCACAACATGTGTTTGTATGGACTACACACCATTTTAAAGTAATGGGGAGTTATTGTATTAGTTCACTGGTTTCATGAAAAAAGCATGATCTTCTCGCTCAGTCATGTTCATATTTTTAATCTTCTATTTATAACAGGTACATCAGGGGAGACTTTTTTTGGAAAAATTCATTTTCTTTCAATTTTGACATTTACAGCATCATTTCAGAAAATCAAATTTACATTTTACAGTATTGGTGTATTTTAAGTCAGAGAAAATCCGCGTATCTGTCCATTCCTGAGAAATAATGAATACTCGGCCCCTTCGGGGCCTCGTCTCCATTATTTCTCAGGAATGGACAGTTACTTGGACTTTCTCCTTAACGGAAAACCTCATCCTCGGGTACAGAGTTTCAGCCGGCGACTCCGCTTTAAGAAGAAGTCCGTCAGATCACGTGACGGTTTATTGCAAGTCACATGACCACTTGACGGTTTGTTGAAAATGATAAACGGCACCCTGTTATCGGGCCGATTTGGCCGGAAGTGACTGGATAAAATAAGTTATAATGTTCTTTTAATTTTAATACAATAGCTTATTTATGCCATAACATACATTAAGAAAATATATTTACTAATGCCGTCAGCAAACATATCAAATACACATTGTATATCTCATTGACTCTTGTCGACTCTGGATAACCTTACAATGTACAAGTACATGGCGATCCGTGTTTCATTTAAGGACGCCGCGGGTTATTATATAAAACCACTCATTGAATCAGAATGTGACTTAGTACCTTTTTCAGTCCATTTCGGGGGAATGGACAGCTCTAATTCATCTTTGTTTATATACGATGAATGGGCGATACCAATTTAACTGACAAAATCATCGATGCTATTAATTATTCAAAATCCCTCGATAATTACATATATGTATTTCCGATATGTTTGTGTTTGCTCCGACTATCGTTTTATCAGCAATTAAATTACCAGAGACAAAGATCAGTTCTATTTTCTGCATTTTATTGCTGTTGATTTTTTACGGTCGGAATAATTCATGAATATATTGAATTCGCGTTAAAAGCAAAAATTGGATTCTCTCGCGCCAAATGTTAATTTTACAGAAAATACATCTTGCGAAAATTATATCCGCGATATTTAAAATGCTTTAAATACGCACAATAAACGTTGCATGAGAATTAAACAATTAGCCGTATTTACTGATATCTAACTAGTTATTACAAAGGTTGTATTATCAATCAAACAACCATGTCTTACAATTATCCAGTTTGCTTGAATTATGGTCGATTAGAAAACACAACCTGCTCCAAAAAGTATTAAAATCGACAATTTTAATGTGCAAAACCGAAATCACATAACTATAATGTGGTATCCGTGATAGGTGATTAGGATTATGCGTTATATGTTTCATATTAAAAGTAAATTAACTGCGAGAGGAGTACATGTAGCAAATTAGCTTCCATTTTTTGTTTCGGTAGTAGTGTAGGTTCTTATAAATTTTCTATTGCTTGTTTAGGATGGTCGAATATTTCATATCGTCGTGTGTATGTGGAACATAGCTTTATGCATATAGACGCGTATATATATTTATATCAATCATGATGTGCATACGTTTAAGCTTACAACATAGATAGGGCGTGTTATATGGGTCATAGACAAAATCATGACCCTATCATATGAAAGATTCGTGGTGTCTCAGTGAGTTCTGTTAGAATAATACACATACTCTCGGATAATTCGAAGCGTTGCTTTGATAGACAGCAAAACATCTAGACAGAAGTATTTTAGCATTACAAAAAATATATGTGATGTAAACGTCAGAAGGCACCATACTTTCAGTTTATGCATCATGCATCTGATTTCTCATATCGCAAAAGTCTCGATTACTTATAGCAGTCTATATTCGTGATGCCGTTTTCAAGGGTGAACATTTTTACATAGTTTCGTATCACCCCTCCATGATTCTATGATTCAAAGGATGGAGTTATTATAACTATTACTAGTGCTATCTTATTTAAATAAACCGAACCGTCAAGTGGAAGTAATATATAAATTAGCATTCAGCCACGATAAGACCCCGGCACCAACTCTTTTTATATAACGAGTCCCAATCGGCTAGCACAACTCTACTTAAAAGACTTTGCAAATAACCAATGCAAAATCATACATGCATGTACATTTGTAGCACATCAGTAATAGGTAGATACAGGGTACAAGGAAAACTGTGATACAACTGTGAGGGTATATGTTATTATATCTTATTCTCCCTTACACTAGAACTATTAAAAGCTACCGAGCTTATGTGATATATATTATGTTTTTTGTTCTTGGTTGGTTATCCTTGTCCGAAATGCTCCTATCTTATTTGATTTCGTTCAGTGTTTTACAGTTGCTGAACACTCGAACCGTCTGTCCGTTATAATACCAATGTTCGTGATTTGTGGCGAACTGAGGGTGTATATGTCAACTTTGATAAAAACATTTACTCCAGGAAACACGATGCACGCGATGTTGTTCAACTAGATGTATAAGAGCAACGACTCGTGTTATATTATATATGAGCCGTTCTCCAGGAAAACCGGGCTTAATGACATTGTATTGTAATTGTGCAATAAGACTTTGAAAAATATCTAAAATGAGGAAAAACGTGTGTCCTTTAATTTCATATTATAGTAATTGGATACTATAGTACTATCCAATACCTTCAATATTTCTTTAAAATTATGTTAAAATAACTTCTGTCGTTGCTATGGTTATCGTTTTCTAAAAAGTACTCATATCAAGGAAAACAAGGGTTGAGTTGCTTAAAATACCTGCTATTTTCCCCCGTAAGCCAACACTCACCAATTGGACACGTTTTATCAATATAAGAATATGATTCTAACATGTGCCACAATTTTAAAACTTTACGTCAAACATTTATCCAATGCTGAGTCTTTGAAATGCCAGTTGACATTACGTCAAAAACGTAAAGAATGACGTTCGCGACGTCACTCAAAAAGTAAGCGGTAGTGGTTGGTTTAAAAAGTCTGTAACTTGGTAAGTTTATGGAATAATCTGTTCAAATTGTCAGAAACTGTTTACAATGGTCTCCTCTTTCTAACCATATATTATCAACATTTTCACAATTTTGTCACTAAGCCCGGTTTTCCTGGAGAACGGCTCATATCTATATAAATTGATTCTTTAAAATTCGCATGATTGGCAAGGAATAGCTTACTACCGTTACCTCGCACAGTATATGCTGCAATGCATTCAGTTTGATAAAAATGGTTTGACAACACGTACATAACAAATCTGTACACACAATCGTCTTCAATATGCGTATGAGTAACTCACGGGTGACGTGTTCGCTACATTATACACAGTTTTTATTAGAAATAAGAATATTTATCATATTTAAAATAATAAAATAAACTGAAGTGGCAGGTAGATCAGTTGTAGTATGTTTTAACTATTCACAATCCTCAGATAGAAATGACTATTAAAAGAATGTCAGTAATAATTTAATAAGGTTTCTAACTTTCCATAATTATATCAACATTCTTAACAATAAGTATGTTTAACTTTTCACTATTCCCGGATACAAATGAAAGTTTAATTACCTCGCTCTTGTACTATCACCAAGGCCTAAACCTATCGTCAAACAAAATAAAATCTGGAAAACACATTAACATTAATGTTAAATGTTCCGTTAAGTAATATAACTTTCAAAGGAATTTAAATATTTTACATGAGTTGTATTGTAATCTTGATTATTAGAATACTGGATCTACATCACATAATTATTTTGACAATCGCGCATGAATATTCTCCGCATAACACATAGAAAACATACCAGAAAGGAATGGCTTAATTCAACAGAATCAACATAGCACAATATATTAATGGTACAAAGAGGAACAGACGTTAGAAAATCATAGACCATAGTACAAACCACAGTGCTTTATTTAAATGATATAATTAAACACAAAATAAGTAAGATCACGTTTGTATCATAAGCACTTTAACTCGCTGTGAATTAATAATTTGCCCCAGTTACTGATAACCTCGGGTATTGGAAGTAGATCTTCATTTTGTATCCGGGTCTACAGATATAGTGAAGATAGTTTGTCCTGATTCACTGACTGTTTTAGAGTGATTTAAATGCTCATATCTTGTCTTTATATGTATACCCGGTGATACGTTTCCATCCATAGGGAGTAACACGAAAACGCTTGAGGTGAAATACAAACAAAATTTAATGTACCAATTTTGCACAATGTTAAATTGCGAAAATTGATATGTTCAAAGAGATAACCTTGCCATAATTATAGTCATTCATAAAGGTAAGAATAAATAGAGAACATTTGGATTGATACGAGCAAAGTTTATATTGTTCGGTTTGATAATAAATACGAGGCATCGCGTAGGTCACCTGCCGCCTGTGAAATTAGAAACAAGTACACGTCTTTCAAACAAATACAATATTTGCTGTCAGCAGTGCGTGAAAACCTGAGTACAAGACTTTGACAAATAAATTGTAATTTCTTAATCCCAAAGATGATGTTGAGTTTATTAATAAAATGAGAAAAAGATATTTTGAAATAGTCTCTATGAAATTCAAAGGGTCTGCTTTGATGTATGCGAATAAAAACTACCTTAACGAAAATGCACCAGGAGAAGGTCTGGTTGACCATGTTTGTGTTTAAATGACACTTGTCGAAACCAATGACATATAATTTTACACCACTTCCGTTCGGTTTAAACTAGGATTTTGTAGCAGTGCGAACCGTAAATAATGACTTGATTATACGATATGATCACAATTCATTCCGGGAATACATTAACTATTTATGCGATATTAGTTATTTAGGATCGTAACCACCCAAGCATTGATCAACTAGAATATGATCTGCGTACATTTACATGATAGTCTTTTGATTGAATATGATATCACATCATTTACAAAGACTTAAACATATCGTTAACATAAAATATAATTTTTGAGTAGCTGCAATAAATATGATTCATTGTAATACAAACATGTACAGACATGGTGACATTTGGTTAATATAGCTTTAGCTCCCATCTGCAGAGAAATCTGCAATGAAGCAGTATCGCGGAACTATTTTTACGTTTTTTGTGTGTCTTGCGAGACTCAAAATGCCCGTCTACACAAAATAGCGGTTGCTTAGCAACCCTGTTTAAAAACTAGGCATACATTTGTCAGGTTTTCTTAGTACAAATGTACGTAGGCCGAAATAAATATGTACTTTTCGATTCGATGTTTGATTTCTGCGGCTCCAACATGCCACCAAGTGATATTATAATGTAAACATGGCTTGTCTCCATCAATTATTCAGTGAACAACACGTCAATGTTTTAATATGGCACTTGATTACAGTAACCTTGCTCGTATAATGCGTGTGAAGTCATATTAATGTTAATTAATACTTCATCTAAAATTTATATATTGCAGATACAAACTAATAAATATACCTGAGTTTGTTTGACATTTAAATAAGTTAATTTTAATTGTGATTACCGGATATATCTAAAGAATAATCAACAACAAAGATAATTGTTTTTACCAATACATTGTACGAATTGTGTTTTGTATCGGCATCGGAGTTGATAGGGGACGATCCATGATCTCGTTTATACCGTCCAGGACATTTGCATTTTCCAATTGTTTCCATTCATATCTTAGGAACAATAAGCATGAAGCATTGAGTCAGATCAACTCTTAATACACCATTAGTTTATTTGTACCTCAGACTGATTATCAAATCGAATACTCGTGGCTTGTAATATATATGAGTAAAATCATCATATTAACACATACGATGAACACTACGAACACAAATGACCCTTGGATAAACATCTTATTGAGTCGTATAATCGTATTGAATTTCGGACCGTGAAGGAAATGGTATATATTTAAATTATGTATTCCAACGTTTATTGATGTTTTACAGTATGTCTTGGAGAATTTCAGTAGATACACTAAAAGGCAATATTTCCCTGCTTGAATCTGTGAAATATAACACTACGTACACACAAAATCCACTAATTGTATAGGCACACATATTCCAACATTGGAAGGATATGTCTGCCAATATAAACTGCAATGTGTCGTCTTATCGCGATAGACAACACTTAGTCTTATAAAACATGATTTAAAGTTCTATGGTGGATTGACCGACCATTATTGGATCTACTCCGACTTACGATATTGTATTATTTGTCCAGATGCTCCAAACGAAGATTTCGTCTAAATGTCTAGTGTGAATACTCTGTAGATTTAGATTTTGATAGACTCGTTCCTTCAATCGATTCAATATAAATCCACTCCGATCCGTATCGTACTGTTGTAGTCTATACAAAGACTCCGCCAAAAATAAGATTCTTTACAGACGTATCAATAACGAACTTCCTTATTTCCATTGTAATCCTATTCCAACGGTAAACTATTTGACCTGACGCCGTACAAATATATAAATATAGCAATCGACAAATAAATGTTTTATATTGGGTTCCAAATCTTCTCTTGAAGTGTCAACTGCGATGATTTTATCTGGATTACCAGAACCATAAATGCTTAACAATGTGCCAAGCATTCAATACAGAAGTTCTGTTATTGTTTAGAATGCCGACGAGGAAAACATTTATGCCTATGTAGATTACAGTGGCCTGTCTTGGTTATCTTGGATAATTGGTGTCAAGGAATCACTCGCATGACTACCACGCATTATAAATACTTGAGATCATGAAGCAATTGAACCTGGTACAATTTCTACACTTAATTTCCAACCTTACCCGATAATTTATTGAACGTTTGTGGCTAATCCTAAAGTAAGTCTTCTTGGTTAAAGCTTCGTGCCGCGCTCGTTTAAAGATGATATGGTTAATGGGTTTTACCACATTGTGGATTTTATGACCCAGACATGCATCGTCGTACGCATCATTTAATATGTCTTATCTTACACAAGTAAGACTTGAGTAGAAGTAACAACATCCTCCAATCCATTTTTGGTTGATAAAATGAATATTATACATATTTTGAAAGTTGTTCATATGCGGGTATGTAAGCACTACTTCCTTCCGGTATTCAAACACTCGATCCTCGCTACTTAGGCAGTGGTCAAGCAGGAGTTGTGAACACGGGAGAGGTCATATGTGTGAATAGATACACCAATGATATTCACGTTTAAACAAGATGCACCTGTACCAGTGGTCATATTGTAATTTTAGAAAGCTTGCACGCACCATGGAGGAATAATAACAATAACGTCATTATTTTCAGTGGATAACATAATTGGTAAACGAAATTCATTATGGTCCACAGTGAATGAAGCGAATTCAAATTTGTAAAATTGCAATTGACGAAATATCGATGCTACGTGAGTTTACATAATTTTAAACTGCGTCAAGAATATAGACTGCTACAAGTCATCTAATATTTAGCTAAATAAGCAACATGAAGCGTTATGCACAAACAGAAAGTATGGTGCCTTCTGACGTTTACATCAAATACTTTTCTATAATTGTTAGAATGCCTCAGTGTACAAGTGAAGTTGTCTATCCAAGCAGCGCTTCCAATTCACATTTTGAGATATTTGGCGATGTTGATTATTTTAGGAGAATTCACAAGATGCGAGTCTGCGTTATGTTCCTCTTTCATCTAATAGGGTCATAATTTTTTCTATGACCCATATAACACATCATATTAATGTTTTCAGTGTGAACATTTCGATATCAAGAGTAATATATATAGACACGTCTATGTTCATAAAACAAGATTCCCCATACCAACCTCTCGGGTAAAGATGAAATGGTCAATCCATGATACAAGTACACGCAGAAGCTGTGCCACAATAGAAACAAAAACGTACTGCTAATTCATAATATAAAACAAAAATATCTTACAGGTAAGTTCTACTCATATTGCAGTTAATATGTTAATAATTTGAAACACATAACCCTTAATCGCCCATGAATAATACATTATAGTTATTGGATTTCAGTTTTACCCATTAAAATTGTCGATTTCAGTACTTTGCATTGCAAGTATATTTTCTCATCCACCAATATTTAATTAAACTCTTTAATTGTAAAATGTACATATATATTCGGAATTCAAATTCTAAGCACGGTACAGTGCATAATTTAATTCAGTTAACATTAAATGCTAAACAGTTTTTATTCTCATACAGTTTCAAAATTAATGACGTTTTAATTCACGGATTTGATATTCGGGAAATGTATTCCTCATCTACAGTAAATTCAGTCATCTACGCAGAAAATAAGAATTTAAAAATAAGGGTATCCATGATGTCAATACGTTCCCTTAAATATTTATTTACAGTAGTAAAACGCAGATTATAGATATTTAAGGTTGAACGTCGCAAGTTAATTCAGACATACTCGAAATTTAACATTACAAACATATTATACTTTACACAATTTAAATACACTGATTTCATACACCGATATAGCAGGTGATTATATTTATTCCTGTAAATCACGTTGCTGATAAAACGATAGTCAGAGAAACACAAACATTATCGGAATTATGTAATTATCGAGGAATTAGGAATAATGAAAAGCACACGCGATTGTGTCATTTAAATTAGTATGTATACACTCATTTATCCCGTATGATTAGAGCTAAGTATTAACTAGAACTGCCTTACATTGTGTATATTACCCACAAAACTAGGTTAATAATAACAATGTGCATTTATATGATTGAAAGATTTACTGTGAATATTCAAAGATTCCTTAATTATGAGGGTGATCAAAGCACGCGGGAACATACTCTGTTACGACTTTGTATTGGAATGTAAACTCGGTCAAATAATAGTATTACACATATATACGTTTATAAGTACACTATCTGTAAAACATTAAATGAAAGCAAATATTAGGTCGAAACTTGTAGTATTTAATTATTTTCTGTGATCACAGTCACTGGAAATCTTGAATGACAACCTTTGGGGTGAAAATGCAGCTGACAATATCACTCAATGAGGCTAAAAGTGTAAATACTGTATCACTTATTTTTGAAGATTAGGGGAAATGTGCGCAAGGGCATTTTTCATTTCAATGACTCATTTAGTGGATGTTTAGCCCAGGTGTCCACAAAAATTAATAGCATACATTAAGACGAAATGTATTCAGAAAGGCACATTTCAAAATACAAAAATAAGCTCTATGAAGAAAAGAAATCTATTTCATTGGTTATGTGTTCTTAAATATTTCCACACACCACGATAGAATGTGTGATTTTGTATGATTGCTATATAATTATTTTAGCCTAGAAAAGAAGAAACCCCAGTACTACCCGGGAATACAATTGAATGTTTGTTGTAGGCAATTCGCGTGATTAGACTGGCAGCATTTTTCATGTATGGAGTTTAAAAGATGGAGGAAATGGCAAAAGATTCAATAGATCTTTAATGTATTATACCGTTTTTGCTAAGCGTCTTCGTAAATGTGATTGCTATGTTAAAAAGGAAATGGTGGCGTAATGGCTTTTTAACTTAGACATAAGATATCCAACTTGTTTAACGTGCATGCACATCTAAAAGTAGTACAAAAATAGCTGCAGAAATGCATATATTAACCCTATTTTTTACAAATATCTTTTTCCTACACAAAAACACTAATGATTTTTTACTTGAATTGGGATCGTGCTATGTGTATCAATGTTACGTGTAAATATTTTAAGAACTAAATTTGCAAATTCATGTTGTATTAAGAGCATTTGATGTGAAAAGAAACGTATCGCGGGGAGTAATTTCTGACGTAGAGTTCATTTTAATTTAGAAAAAAAATGATCAGAATGATTATCTCTGTAAAAAATTGACTTCTTGTTAAGTCAGTATGGGGTGTTTGTGTATGCCAAATGGCACTGGACATAAATACTGACAAGATTCCAGTAAATGTGCGATTCATTTACATTGGTGTATTGACACTATTAGAGAGCTGCTAATGAAGAAGCATGTTAGATTACAACTAGGGCGGGTCTTAGCTGCGTTTCATGGGACACCGTATTTGTTTTGTCATTTCATTGCATATTTACAACGGGACTTGGAATTTCATTACCTCGGCTGATAAGTTGAGTGCTGCTTCCCTGTCCGATTTCCTCATATATTCTTGCATGATAACAATGTGGCCCTTGTTTGGTTAACTGGCATACAACATTGGATTGCTGATTTACTGTCCAGAAACGACTTTAGATCTATAATAAAACAACACGTGTTGTTATGCAATATTCATTTATTTACACCTTACCATGCACAATGTGTGTTAGGTACCCTTTATCAATAGCCTGTGTATACAATGGCATTAATGTTTTATACTGATCGTTTTCTGAGGACTATTTCTGAGAATTGATAGTTGATGTTATATATCACTGGAATAATATCGAATCGAGAGGCTAGACTATGTGTCATGTATTCGATCTACTTCTTTTCTAGGCTAAAATAATTATATAGCAATCATACACTGTCCACACCAGCACGTTTATGAACCCGGTTCAATTCAATATAAGGATTTGCCTATTAAAACCGATGTATTCGTTGTATTGAAACATTCAGTGTTTCCATTCAGTCAAAATTAGGAAACGAAATATCAATGTTTGAATAATAATCATCATGTACACAATGATTTACTGACATTATATCGAACTATCAAATGTACATGGCCATTTTTATGTGGCATATGATAGGTGGAACTTTGAGAATTTATTTTACTGTCGGATGGATAAAATCTATATCAAACATTCTCGACAAATGTATGTCATCTGTGCACATCGTTCCCAATGCGCATGATATTATGAAGAGAAGGAAAATTGCATTTTAATACTGAACATCAATTTTATTCATCTTTGCTGTATCGTGCTCTTTATATTAATTAAAGTGACATAACTTTAAGATTAACATATGCTCCCGGTTTTGTAATAAAGATGAAACTGTTTACATATAACAATAAAGTTGTTTCTGCTCATACATTAATACTTAAAATCAGTATTATTCAGGATGGACACATTTCGTTGATTTGGTATAATTATGTATGCCATAGTGATATAATATCAAATTCAAATTAGCACAATTCTAAGTTAAGTCGGGAGTCAGTCTAAGTGTTTGCCTTCGAATGTTCGAACATACGAATTACCAATCCTATGTAATTACTGTTTATAAACTTAAGCAAAACCATGGGGTTGAATTTTCAAAAAATATAAGAAGTAACAGCTGTTTTTGTAACTAAGAACATGTAGCCCTTATACTAGAGTAAAGATATTTTCCAATTTAGCCTTACCTTATCTTACGAATTGGTTGTATATTGTTGATAGTGAGTGTTACTCAATCATAAATCACCAATGTCTTCATTAAAACATCCCATGAGTATAAATGAAGTGGTTATGACGTCTGATATGCTCAGCTCAAATCACAGACCACTTAATAAATGTAGATAGATATCCGCTTTATTCTAATGATTTTAAATCTACAGTGACAGTTGCGCTGGATATTCTGCATGATAACAAATTTGGCAAAACATATGTTCACTATCAATGAATGTGTTTCATATTTACTAAGACATGTTTCGAGTACACCGTAATTAACTTCAGAAAATTCACCAACCTACTGTAAAATCGTTATCTTTCGATGATGATACGTACGTGTTGTTTGATTTGGTATGTGGACTCGATTATGATTTTAAATACCTCAATTACTCGTCATCTCAACTAAATACCATTTTTTAAAAACCACCATGCTACGAATCCGCAGATTTGCAATACCAAATTCACGAAATTTGCTGTATACGAATATATGTCGTTTTCTGTATATATAATATATTTCTAAGTCTAACAATATAATTAACAAACATATAAAAATATAAAGCTAATTGCGTTTACCGATTGCATGGCATACCTTAATTTACTACGCTCATTTAATTATTTCGTTATCATTAAGGATATTTGTTAGTTTAACATACTCATATTGAAATAGATGCACGAACGTGAATGCGATAAGTACCCCTTTATCTTGTTTTAGACTTAACACATTTGAACACGACATTTTCTAGGCAAAGCTTCAAATATGTTCCCATTCAACAGTACAAATGTTACGCAAATTGCTGACGTTCGACAAAATAATTGTTTGTGTAAGAACAATTTATTTCATACACGTATACCTAAGATACCCATGGATGAAAGGGTCAAGCAAAGTCTGCCGAAAGTATGGGTATAAAAATACAAAATGGCTAGGGTACCAACTTTCATAAATACTGTCGATTCAATAAGAAGCTATATCTCATTCGAACAAATAGCGGGGATTTCGTGAATTTAGCTAAACGCAGTTAAAACGAGATAAACACAGTTTACCTGACGGAATAGCCTATGTTTTCAACCGTAGTCAATAGACGCTACAATAGAACTACGATAAACTATAACCAATACACCAATTATCTCAATTCAGTATATGCCTAATGTGGAACCCATCAATGCAAAATTTATAAAGATACAATCAACCACATGAGAAGTTGAGAACAAAAGTATATTTTACAATTTAAATTAGGCAGACAGTACAGCGCATTAATACCAGAATGTAAACTAACATAACACACCGCTAACACCCATGGGGAATAACGAAAATATTCCGGTTAATGTTAAAACATAATAAGCCGACAAATATCAAAAGACAGTTGATGGATAAGAAGAGATTGTTTTAACTGATTTACTACACCTATCTAGTACCCAACGGTATTGTAAAAATATGCTTTTATTTAGTTTCTGTTAGAAAATAACATTTTGAATTAAACTTCAGACATTGTTAATTTATCAACGGAAAAGACATATGGCGTGTTACAGTATAAGTGACGTAGTAAATATCTTTGAAAACAAATATGAACACGAAGTTCCGTAATTGACAGATACGGTTTTGTGGGTTCATTTCTTCGAGTGCTGCATTCCCTGTCCGATTGCCTCATATCTTTTTTACATTGTTTATGGTATAATGTGACCAACATTCAAAGCTTGAATTATGTTATTCATTTTAATCCATCAACTTCATCAAATAGAATTGTAACGTTTGCAACAAAAATATGCCTGGCAAAGCTTTTATTTGCCAGTCAGCATTCTGCTGACATGCCCCATATTGCAGGTATATGATTGCCTTCAATTGGATTCGATCCCGGCGCGCCGGATTACGCGGCAAGCACACTAACCACTTAGTTACTGAGATATACGAATCATTATTCCACACAATGGCATAACTTCATTTAGCAACATAATTGGTAGTCTACAGTCTACATCGGTCGTAGCAATAAATGAAACGATATTTCTTTATAGGCGTGATGAATTTGATGCATGGAGTGCAGGAGATTGCTGAGCTGTAGAATGTGCTCACTTTCATGGTCTGCATGACAATGTGAACACTTTGCAAGTACAAAGCCAAGGGTGTTGGTTATTACACTGAGCGGCAATGAAAACGCAACACTTACATAGTACAGCATAGCATTTTTGAGTATGTAAGCGTCGCGAAATTTTGTCATAAAATAGATATATGCAAGTGACACATGAATATCACTTCGAATCAGAAAAAGTTGTTTAGCAACATAGTATTTTACCAGATGTTTTGGTGTCAGTATAAAACAGAAAGTCGCAATTTTTAATCTTTTAAAACCACCGCCAGGAGCGATCCATCGTGTGCATATACGGCGTATTAATCGTATGAAACGTTCATTAATGCTAGTGGGATTCTGTGCCGTTGTTGAAGAAGGGCTATACAAACACCAGGTACTTTTTAGGGGCCTTTACACTAATTCGCGCACAAGCACTAAAAAAATACAAACCTGGTCATTATAGCCGTGGTGTATTTTTTATGGAAAAAGGGAGATAATTTTGGAGTAATAAAATGATTGAATAATTAACTTGCATGTTTCTTTATAACACTGCTCCGAATCTCGCGCCTCTAAACGCATATTCGAAACTGCTCGTTTTGAGATTAATAAAATGGTATTCTATCTGTCCCAAGGTTGGTGAAATTATCACCATTTGTAACAGGAAATAAATTGCATGAATGCTATAGGTATTCTTTTAACACGGATTATTGCACTCAATGGAGAAAAAATGCGCTTATGAATTGCGTGTTTAATTTTCAAAACACAATTTACGTCTAAATATTAATGAACATCAAAACTTGAGTATGTAGATTAGTTCAGTAATATCCAGTGATACAATTTAGTGCAAAAGTATGGTGATAAATCTAAACAAGGTAGTTTAATTATACAAGAGTTATCGCATTTTACTTAAACATTTTTCTTACATACTTTGATTTCTAATGCATATTTAGCTTTCTTAACAGGTGTATATGTATTCAAACTTGTGTTAAATAAATGAAATAACGAAACTTTGATTTTTAGTGCGGATACCCACAATTGAGCATAACGTCCGATCTTTCGGAGTCTCCTTTGGCGTATGCACCATGTTTTCTACTAGTTATTTTGTTTTTCCGACTAATCCATCCATATTCTTCAAAATGCTTGCACAATATGCGAGCAAATCTCTAGCTACATATCAGCACGCCGAAATATGCGGTTTAAGGCTATTCCGCTATGGACGAGTGATTCTTAAAGTATTTTCACGGAATAAGCTGAATCATGTGGATAATATATATAGAAGTGAGCATACAAAATTTCAAGTTTATACGTTGACAGATTACGGAAATAATCTAGTTAAAAAAGTGTTGCGTTTTCATTGCCGCTCAGAGTACATCGCTGCAGCAGTAGAGAATATATATTTTGTGTCTGATATTGCATTTATACTCACTTCACATCGATGAAACTATCTCTCATAGAACAGCGAAGAAATGATCTTACTCAAAAGCACGTACGTTTACGTACATACTATTTTGTCTTAGTAAACGCCATACCATATACAGTGAACTTTGCAATAGAACACATACAATGTACAATGTGTAACACATATTTAGCTTTAAGCAACTTATCTAACACGGTCGGTATCTTCACACTTCATACCGTGATTTCTGAGAGGATTGTAGCAGTTTGTTCATGACCTATAGCCTTATGTAAAATATCACCAGTCTAATCTGCAACCACGAGACAACGTGGCTCGGGGGGGGGGGCACTTTGTAATATAACGATTTATACGCACATTGCGCACACTTTGTCTGACTTGAAGGTTCCGAATACGATATATTTTGTGTTCGGGGTAATATTTGAGAACTTCAATCTTAACAAAACGTTTTAATTTAAATCACATAAGACGCTTTTTCTTGTCTAGAGACAAATTGTATTGCACCTCATGTATAAGTTCATACTATTATTTTATGACATATTTGAAACATCTTTTCAAACGTATATGCATCAATCTTGCGACAACACAATCCTTCTAATATTATTCAGCGCCATGAAAGTAAGAGAGAAGAAAAGTAAGATACTTTTTTTATACGGAATGTCTGGCAGGGGAATATTTCATATCATTTATATTTTGGCTTTGGTATGGCGCGGCATTGAATCGAATTTGGGTTTCTACCACTAGGCTATCGATAACGCGTTCATGGCATTCGGTCGTTTGTATCCGTTAAATAAGACAGTCACTATTATAAACGTCCAAACCATACTTACTAGAATTAATAACTAACAACACTTGCACGTCCACAAGAAACAAAACACACGAAGTACACGATATAAACTAATTATATATACTCATATTTGTGGAAGTCCATGCCTGTCTCGACTTTGGAATCGAAGCCAATTATTGCGGTAAACAGGTTAACACTTTATCAAAATCAACTTCGTTAGCCTAGTAAGCGTCACGTGATACTTTGTACATTAGCATAAGAAACAACAATATTCATACAAGATATCAATAACGACCTACATCCACATGATGAAGATCGTAACAATACAGAACAAGACATTAACATTATACTGAATACGAAATTATAAAAGGAAAAATGATAAAAAAAACTATGATCGAGCTTCTTCAATCGTTTTAGAAAATTTTGCACTATGGAGCCATGGTAAAATGTGTGGGTATGCATGAATACTATTATCACTAGAGATTATACTGACTGTCTAATTTCTACATACATTGAACGTAATAGCATAATGTAATAATGCACTGTTTTCCAACGTGTCAGAGGTCGTGTTTCAATTATTGAAAATTTTCTATGAATAACTTAAGTATAAGTTCCAATTGCTATGGCAGCAAGCCTTTAAATCCAGTTATCGTCGCACATCAATATTTGATATATCACGCGCAAGGATTTGTTTCAAATCAGGACAATTTGATGAACATCCATATCATATAATGCTGTTTGCGCATTTTCCTAAATCATCTTGACGTGATTGGTAATCATACAGATCAGCAATAAGTTACAATATTTATCTGCAGGTGTTTCGGATCTGAAGGTAATTTAGAGTAATTGTTTCATGGGGTTGGCAATAACTGCGGTAGAACAGCCATTCATAATGATGATGCGTATTGTATAATAGAAAAACATCTGAAACAATGACACATCTTATAACATTCATACACAACAGATCATACATCATCTGTCATCAAAACTAATATTTTACAATGAACACTGTTATAGTCCGGGGATACGTTGTACCGCAAACGATTTGGCAAAGTGTACATTCTGCAACAAAGGCGTTCAACCTAATTGCAAGAAAAAATTGCTACCGTTAGCAAGAATTCTACACGTATATGTAATACATTCTGCAAGTCAGTGTCACAGGGACAGCATTCCGGAGAATTCAAATATGTCATTGAATACGTCTAGCGATACTTCAGGATTTCTCAGCTTTGTGGCTTTGTAGCTGTTTCATTTTGCTATTCAATAGATATCATTGCGTGCGTATGATAAGCTACGGACGGAATGTCTGTTTGCAGAGGGCAGCTGAACCGCCCAGGGACATTATAAATTTCCGCAGTAAAATAGCATTTTCAGATTCTTTGAGATATGAGCTGATTGTACTTATATACAGTTTCTCCTAGTGACTTGTAATGTTCTGCAGCTTCACAATAGCGTATTCACGTCATTTCATGGTATGCGTGTTGGAAGATATTTAGCACGCATGTCGTTACAAGACAGCTACTTTAATGATATACAACAACCATTATTTTGTACTAGAATATCTAAGATCGATTGTAAACGTTACATACAACGCAACTCTTTCGACCGAACGTAGTATCCATCGCTACTACATTAGTGAGAGTCCGTCCGAATCTTTAATTGATACTATTAAGCTTTTATATGTACACATATTTCAACCTGTTCCATCGTTACACGAACCAGGGGATACACTTAACTCGCTTACATTGGACACAAACCTATGTTATGATACATTTTGAAAATGATTCTGGGCAATTGATGCAATTATAGACAGTAGAACTACGTTATGTTGGAACGTAAGATAGCAATATACTCTGGTCACGTTTGACAAGATAAATGTGTTGAATATTAAAGAACCCCTCCCCTTGAATGGACCAGCAAATACGACCGACAAGACACGTTACTTATCTAGTATGCCTCCCGATTCCAGCGTCTTATTATCGGGTGACTGGCAGAAATGTACCAGCGTGTTTGGTAAGAAAAAATCGAAAAACAACAGTGTATTTTTGATGATGATTGTTATTGTTGTTTTTGATAACTAAATAATTCGACCATAAAATATAACAAGATATATGTAACATACATAATACAGATCAACTGACAATCGTTTAAGCACAATACAGCAAATGTTATATCGACTGAACTGCGCAAAGCAGCCCTAGAAAATGGACAACATATGTTAACTTAGCATCGGACAAATGGTGGCGTGTCCCGAATTCAAAAGCACACTGGAACTGTTATGATTTACAATATCACAGAAGATCTATTGATCTTGTTCAACCTAGCTCATTCGGACGACAATGTATCACTTAAAAGATAATTCAATCCTCGCGTGAGTAAGATGGACTTTTATGTGAAAAATATTGATAAAGTTGGGCGCCTATTATTTGAACGCTAGGAAAATGTATTGTAGAATATAATAGAGGGGAATATTTCTATCAAAGAGGGTAATATTTGAAATTTGTCTCGCAAATATTGATTGTGAGTTTTATAAATTGGTAACCTCGGAAAAGACATTCATCCCAAACTCGATAGAAATATCAATCGCATATGCATTTTTATAGTATTTGTCTTCATTGACTGTCAGAATAATTTGTCACAGTGTCAGTTATTGTATTCTAACTCTTTGTTGATGTTTTATGTATGTATTCGCTAAATGAGTACATTGACCCAAAGTGGTAGTGTGATTTGAGAACAGCGTTCGACAAAATCCTCATACAATTTGGAACTCTTACATAAACATTCCATAACATAGTTTTATTATCAAATGTCAATGTCAAACTCATGCAATAAATATTGACATACATTTTACAATATTTTTTACGATATGTTCATTTCATCAGGGAAACCTATTTATTATAATTGGTTGTCATGAAATGTTGTCTTTCTAAAAGCTTTGTATTCGTTTATCCGGTGAATTACACTGATTCTGTATCTATCATTATGGTCTAATTGTAACCGCTGTCTGACACGAAATGGTATGTGTCACTGACCACATACTGACAAAGTCATGAGCGTACAGTATTATCTGTTAAGTGTCTAAGGGTATAAATTATTTACACTGGCAATAGGCTCATAATATGTACAAGGCCGTGCTTAATCATTGTTCTAGGTCGTACAAATCGAGTAATTTAGGAAAAAGATGTTGTGAGCAATCTAAAGACTTAGTCCAACAAAGAATTTGTGCCTCAGCTATTTAGTCCAGATATAATAAATGAGCACCGGAAGACATCGGATTAAACCTTTAAGTCTACAAGGGAAAGCTTCGGTGTTATTAGAAAATTTGTGAAATATCTGTTCCCGATGCCACCCAAAGCCCATTTATTCCAATCGGGAGTAAAAACATGTACATCAACGAAATAAAAAATGCTCAGTTTGGCCAAGGCTTTAGTTTATTACTAAACTACTTTCCTACAGTACTCTATGTCTACTTTGAATAGTATATAAGCATGTTAAAATGAAAAACGTATTTTAAATGAAGTATCATACATGTATCGTGAAATCCCATAAAGACCAAGTGAACGTCTTTCAAAGACAGATTTTAACTTTGTTACGTTCATGCAACGTTTCGTCTAAGATTACATTGCATGGGCATCGCCTCTATATTATGGTGTGCTTGAAACATTTTTGTAACATTTATTGTGCATTTGCATCAATAACGTATTTTATGAAAACTCAACCATGCTTTATATGAATAAATGTACATTGCATAGGAAAAACATCAGTTGTTATGCAAAAGCATCTGTTCAAAGTGCAAATACTGACAGCGAGGGGATGATTGCTGACAGGTCTATGAAGATAAATACAAATGCAAATGCATTTATGCAATTGAACTTTCAATATACGGTGTAATTGCAGAGGATATGTATTGGGTTAGGTTTCTACCAATTATATCAAATTTGCTATCAATACTTTGTAGGCACCTGACAAATACGACCCATTATGATAGTGATATTTACTAGCAGATTTTCTTCGAATAAAAGAAAAGTACAAGTAGATCTAATTTATGTACCAGTTAATTAATATAACAGTAAAGTATTTTTTTAATTCTATGTTTAATCCAAATACATGGAAAAAGTCTTAAAAAGCACAGGACGAAACCCGTGTAACTGTTCTACGTTCACAGTCCTCTATATAATTATTGCGTAAAGAAGGACACTGGTTAAACCTTTCTAATTAATGAATAGTGTGGCCTTATTTATATATATCTATAAATCATTAGATTGATAATACAGTGAAATTACATAGTCTGTCGAACCTAGCAACTGCACTTGCAGAAGCCTGTTTAATTGTTTTAGGTTCCTATTCCTCTATAATCATCGCATTATGTTGGAGTCTTCAAACTTATGAAAAAAATACAACGGAATTTATCAAATAAATCAGTAAATTAATAATTAAGTGAACTATAACTAAATTTAACAGTTTAGATACAATAGTACAGCGCTGGAAAAAGCCCGTACAATAATTTGTTTCAGGTTTAAAAATCATCTCGTATAGTAATACATATGTTGTTAAAGCAATTGACAGAGCCTTCAATTAAATGAAGAATGCAGCGTGGTTTAAACATATTAATCGCTCATGCAATTGAACATTTCTTAATCATATATTTTAGCCGAAGTTGATTCGTCGCTAGTAGAATCCCGCACATTTATGTTAGGTTCGCAACTGTAATTGTAGCAATACTTGTACAGCTAAAGTTATTCATTAAGTCGCTAAATTAATGAAGAATGCAGCGTGAGTCATAAAAGTGATACATCACTAATACGCACATATATTTCTTTATTCTATATCCTTGCTAAAGTAGCAACTTCAATGGAAGACGCCCTTGGAATTTTCAAAACGCTCGTGCAATTGATCAAAACGCTCAGACGCATTCCCCTATAACCATTGCCAAACGTAGAGAGTTAAAGCCAACACATACACATTACAACCGGGATGGTATTATAAACGGTTTTATATTCAAGCGTAAAGATGGATTCTCTACAATTATTTAGTAATGCACTGCACAACCGTCCATCAAAATACATGTTTTTATTTGCAGAATCTACATTCGATTTTCTAGATAACTTCAGAGTGCTTGATAAGATAACTAGACAAAGGGATGTGTGTTTCACTTAAAATCCCATAATTTGATGTAGTTCTTTCCAGCATTCTTGAAACGTCGACTCTAATATTCAAACAATTAAGTCATTTGCCAACTTGAAGTAATCCACTTATTAAGGGTAGATATAGTAGAACTTTTTGTATTGCATACTAGTCACTTGTAATGTAATTTGTGACCATTTGAGACTCGAGTGCTATACGTCAATTTGAACGACTGCATCTGTGATGCGTTATTCCTTGAGGGAAACTGTTGTGTCAAATATCACTTTGAATACATTAGAAAGAAAGTGGTAACAATAAGCTTATCAAATAAATCACTGTATAATGCCACATATTTTACAAAAATAGGCCGTATATATTTCCCGAGATGCTTCAGTTTTATTTGTTGTGCTTCAACGTTATCTCCGTGCACTTCAAATTGATGTGTTTTTCAAAGTATTAACTTCTTCCCTAGTAAGTGTTTGTAGCATTAAATTTTGTCGGCAGTAAATTTGTCAAATGTGTTCAACTTGTGCGTTTGATGTTTTGCATCAATTACCAATTAAATACTACATTGTAAATACATAAGTAACGTTATATACGGTTTTGCTATTTTCAACCCAATGACGACACTTGTTTTAGCTTCAGACAAACAAGGTAGTTACAGCCAAAAATTCAATCTGCGAATTACAAAAGCAACGATAGACCCATACAGATGTATTGGTTTGAATGCAAAAATAATTAAAATATCCCACATGAAGTCGTCCAAGGTTTGACAATATTCTGCCTCAGACAAATATCTGAAACAATTGGCGAAACACATTTGACACATATCTTCTTGACTTAACAAATGCCATCGGCATGACCTAACACATCAGACGGGGATGCTTTAGATGCCAAATTAATAACAAACCTCAAAGGCGAAAGACCCTTTTCCTCAACTCAATGCATTAAACAAAATCGAATTCGCGGTGAATTACATCACTCGACTGGTGTTGGTAGGCACTTAGATGTTTATTTATAGTTCGATGCAGTTTGTCTTCCAAAACAGTTAGCGTTCCTCAACGTTACAAATACTGGTATATACTGGCCAATATCAATTTCCAGTTCACATAAACTCAGTATTGTTATTGACCTAAGATCATAGGGCATTGATAATCTAGGTTTACCATCGACGCGTTGTGTATATTAGCAATAAATCTCGGTTACATTAGGAAACTTACTTCATCTTGCTACGTCGAGCGTCATAAAAATGAAATATTTATGATCTTCGGAAACCGTGTATCATTGCTGTCGGTCAGTATCAGACTTGCTAATGTTTTTTATCAAGACTATAATCAACACCTACCGGGAATATACGTGACAGATAAAGTACTACCGTCGTATCTTATTAACTTAGTAGAATCTAAGTCATTATTTCCATTTCTCATCCCACAACTGTTTGTTTGTCCATTTAATGTTATACTTTCGTGACTTATTTACTGGGCAACTTTGCGTTGTAAATCAGGTTTCAAGGTCGTAGCTACAATGTTATCTAGACTAAAGTTAACTTATATGAACCTACATATTGCATTACTGTATGAGTTCAATATCTATGAAGGATATATTTTGTAATTTTCAAGAACAAACTCAACGAAAATGACAGTTATAATGAATAAAAATATTTAGTTTACTCATTATTTGAAAAATAATAGACCAGAAGTTTTTCATTGCACAATTTCAGGACCTTTTGATTGGTTTCTCAAAGTCAGGCTTTCACAGTCTCTGTACAGCATGTTTACATTCCTTTTTATCTGAACGATATTTATTTCTCTATCGACTTCGTCTTAACGTTCAAAACTGTATGAGTACGTATATGACTAATTATAGTTCAATGGATATAAATTGCCATCCATTACTGTGACATTAAAAACCTCTCTCTACCAATACATATTTCATAAATGTAGGATGTCTATTTACAAAACTTCCGACAATGCTTCATATGATGTTTCTATAGACGGAATAATGATGAAGTACATGTCATGGATGTGTGTTTTATTATCTAGTCAGACTGAGATAATATACGGAAAGTCCAGATAAATATTTTACCTATGTACCGTAATTCGAAGATCTCGATTCTAAACACATTTATTACTAAAATTGAATTAGTTTTAATAGTTAGGCAGAGGATCATTGCATTGTTGAATTTAGTATTCGTCAAATGTTGGTTGGTGTGAATTACTAAATGATGCATACTAGTATGTAATCTACGCAACACACATGATGACCACTAACATACTTCTAGCTTATATTGAGATGGTCGTTAGTACAATATCGATGTTTTGGGAAAACAAGAAAGACTGTCCTAAAAGTACTCTTTAATTATGGTGAAACATCCTGTTTCTACTTCATTTTGGTCAACATGATAGTTCCAATTTTCATGAAAACAGGCTCATAATAAGCAGCTTGTGATGCTGATTATAAAAGAATTATGTATCAGTCTCATAAGGTCTCGTTTTAAGCCAGCGATATGACTGGAAGACAAAAGTGAACGTTGGTATATGGGCTGAACACCTTCAAAACCTGACATCGAATCATCTTCACAGTAGAGGTACACGTATGTATATACAACCGTGTAACAATTTATTGTTCTACCACACACTGTTACATTCTTGTAAACAACTGCACATTGACTGCAGGCAAACTAAGTTAGCTATGAGCTGCATTGTGTTTTGTAATAATCAAGAGTTTAACTCATTTTATATACATACACCAAGCAAACTGCTTTACTCATCGTTAGGATAAACATAAAAAAATATTATAATGGCGAAACATAATTATGCCAATATCATGCATGGCAAATCGGAGCATGCCAGTGAAGCCCACATTTTATATACATACACCAAGAAAACTGTCATAGTAATCGTTAGTGTAAACATCAAATAAATGCTATATTATAATGGAGAAACATACGCCAATACCATCCAGGGCCAACAGGAGCATGCCAGTGAAACCCACTGACAACATGGTAACATAAATAGTATTAACTAGTTCACGTTCAAAATGCACTTGTATATTGTTACATGTATATGCAGTTTCATCGCTGTATAGTCCCGAATAATTGGTGCTATTTTTAGTACTAAGAATGAAAAGATATATGTTATAATGCAAAAGCTATATTAAGGCAGTCCATTTTAAAAAGGGAATGTCCACTCATTCCCAAATGAATGACCCAAAATGGCAAAATAAGGTGGTGATTTTAGTGCCATTTTTCTATAATCTGAGGATTTTCAGTCAGAAATAAATAACAAAGTCATAATTGTTTTCACTTTTTTTGTATTAAAATGAAAACATTGAAACAAAATAATCAACAAAATCGATAATTTAATACATATTTAACAATTCTACAGAATTATTTGTTAAGCCGGCTTAACATTTGCTATTCAGCCTGTTCAGCAAGTACTTGAAACATAAAAACCAAACACAATTATTTGTTAAGCCGGCTAACATTTCATCAATAAAATCGATAATTTAATATATATTTTACAATTCTACAGATTTATTTGTTAAGCCGGCTTAACATTTGCTGCCTGAAACTATTCAGCCTGTTCAGCAAGTACTTGAAACATAAAAACCAAACAAAATTTATTTGTTAAGCCGGCTAACATTTCATCAATAAAATCGATAATTTAATACATATTTGACAATTATACAGATTTATTTGTTAAGCCGGCTTAACATTTGCTGCCTGAAACTATTCAGCCTGTTTAGCTGGTACTTGCAACATAAAAACTAAACACAATTTATTTGTTAAGCCGGCTAACATTTCATCAATAAAATTGATAATTTAATACATATTTTACAATTCTGCAGATTTATTTGTTAAGCCGGCTTAACATTTGCTGGCTGAAACGATTCACGACAGCCTGTTAAGCTAGTACTTGCAACATAAAAACTAAACACAATTTATTTGTTAAGCCGGCTAACATTTCATCAATAAAATCGATAATTCAATACATATTTTACAATTCTACAGATTTTTTTGTTAAGCCGGCTTAACATTTGCTGGCTGAAACTATTCAGCCTGTTCAGCAAGTACTTGCAACATAAAAACTAAACACAATTTATTTGTTAAGCCGGCTAACATTTCATCAATAAAATCAGCAATTTAATACATATTTTACAATTCTACAGATTTTTTTGTTAAGCCGGCTTAACATTTGCTGGTTGAAACTATTCAGGCTGTTCAGCAAGTACTTGAAACATAAAAACCAAACAAAATTTATTTGTTAAGCCGGCTAACATTTCATCAATAAAATCGATAATTTAATCCATATTTTACAATTCTACAGATTTATTTGTTAAGCCGGCTTAACATTTGCTGGCTGAAACTATTCAGGCTGTTCAGCAAGTACTTGAAACATAAAAACCGAACAAAATTTATTTGTTAAGCAGGCTAACATTTCATCAATAAAATCGATAATTTAATACATATTTGACAATTATACAGATTTATTTGTTAAGCCAGCTTAACATTTGCTGCCTGAAACTATTCAGCCTGTTTAGCTAGTACTTGCAACATAAAAACTAAACACAATTTATTTGTTAAGCCGGCTAACATTTCATCAATAAAATCGATAATTTAATATATATTTTACAATTCTACAGATTTATTTGTTAAGCCGGCTTAACATTTGCTGCCTGAAACTATTTAGCCTGTTCAGCAAGTACTTGAAACATAAAAACTAAACACAATTATTTGTTAAGCCGGCTAACATTTCATCAATAAAATCGAGAATTTAATATATATTTTACAATTCTACAGATTTATTTGTTAAGCCGGCTTAACATTTGCTGCCTGAAACTATTTAGCCTGTTCAGCAAGTACTTGAAACATAAAAACTAAACACAATTATTTGTTAAGCTGGCTAACATTTCATCAATAAAAATGATAATTTAATATATATTTTACAATTCTACAGATTTATTTGTTAAGCCGGCTTAACATTTGCTGCCTGAAACTATTCAGCCTGTTCAGCAAGTACTTGAAACATAAAAACCGAAAAAAAAATTATTTGTTAAAGTCCCATAAAGTCTCAGAAATAGCAATATTTTACTAACAAATAAGACCGTGAAACATTGGCAGGTTGTAGAGCTCTCCAAATGTCATAGAATCAGCATTTATTTGATCTATGTTGACTTTTATCCTAAGAATAATAATCTTTGCAAATCGTCAATTTGTAAACAAAGGAGTATTTTGTCCACCACACAAAATACTCCTTTGTTTACAATCTGAAATCGACGGGTCGTTCCGAAGACAGTACGTAAAGTTCCGTAATTTATCGAGGACACATATATTGATGACCAATATATGCGAGTACATGTATATGCATTTAAATAAAAGTCAAATACCGACCGGTATCCTCCGGTACTGGTAATCGCCGGTATCCTGTTGCACTATATTGTATAGGGTAATCGTGTGTTATATATCACGGGTGAATTAAAGGGTAGATTGTTTTCATTAGGTTATAATATAACATATTGAGTAGTAAAGTGTCTATTTAATAATGTTTTAGACCTTACGTCAACTAAACCCCGGTACTATGCGGAAGGGATGCTGATTACAACATGCTCGTTTCGGGAACCCTTCAAGTTCATTTAATGAAAAGCATGGATGCTGGCGAGAATAAGTAACATGGGGCGCGCTGAGGGTGTCAGAATGTCAAAAATCCAGACATGTATGCTAAAACGTTATTTTGAAAAATGCGATATTTATAATAACATGGGGTTTAGCTCGAATTAGTGCGAGGAACTTATTTTCTATCAATAAAATTGAACAGTATCGAGGTTTCGATTATTTGTATTCTTCTAAAAGCAATTTGTTAAAAACTAATTTATAAAGACACGTGGCCAATCAGAAATTCGTTCAATTTATGCATGAATCTGATGTCATGAGCGCGTTCCACATGGCTCGTTCTCACAAATTGTAGTGTTTTTAAGAAAAGTCAATCAACAGGGAACAAATTCATACCAAATACGATACTGTTCCAAGCTGTTTACGAGACCAACGTGCAAAAAAATATTTGCCGTTAGGCATGGATGATTTTTCACATGAATAAGCCATTTTATTCCGGAAATCGATAAATTAGTGCGGATGAACAAATTACACAGCCTAAGATTTATTGATATAATATATCAGATGACATAATGTTGTTTAAGGGTGGCCAATTAGAAATTTGGTTAAGTGTATAGACGATGCCGAACTACTATCTGAACATCTTGGTAAACTGACGGCATCGCATCCGCTGCCATTCGAGATATACGCTGATGACCCGGCATCACTTCTTCCACGATCAACTGGTGCCTTTGGTAACTTTTCGCTTTTCGGCTTGTGATCTTAACATAATCGGCATAGCTTCCGTGTGTAGAACGCATCCCTTCGGTGTTTTCGGGGAGCTTTTGGCATCGATTCGACTTTGGAAACCTTTCGGGATGTCTACATGATTACGAAGCCTCACAGAAAGTGTCCCGAAGATGTGGATTGAATGTGGAATGATGCGGAAGGGTTCCATAACATCGCGAGGACATGCCGAACCATATCGATCTGGCGAATTTCTGCTTCGGGAACCCTTCCGGTCCTAGTGGACGGCAGGTCTTAGACATTTTAGTTTAAAATATAAGTATAAATATTTTATGAATATTTAAATTTCTGTCAATCCTGTTAAAAACTGCCGCAAAGAAGCGTTGGCTTTAACAGATGAAAAAGTGTAATACTAGTATACAAGTAGCACATAGTTAAATAGACAATGTTTGTGAATAAGTAATACCAACCAACCCACCAAAGCTTAGTTATAACAAAATCTACTCTATACAAGGCAATATACAGTATGTTTAACCAGCGATACCGACAATTTCTATAGTTTCAAAAAGATACCGGCGGACACCGAGATTTAGTACTCGCCCACGTATGTGAATAGCTTCACGCTCGCGTGCACACGGTACTTGGCGAAAATAAGCTCGGCGTGTATATCGGTAAACAAGACATCAGAATGAAAGGCCAGAATTATCCATATTGTGTTAGTCAACTTATTGTTGCACAGTAATCAATATTCATAAAAACATAATACATTCTCGATAAGTAACTCATTTTGGGCACAAAATATGACTGCTTTTGAGCGTTAATGGGACTTTAAGCAGGCTAACATTTCATCAATAAAATCGATAATTTAATACATATTTGACAATTATACAGATTTATTTGTTAAGCCGGCTTAACATTTGCTGCCTGAAACTATTCAGCCTGTTTAGCTAGTACTTGCAACATAAAAACTAAACACAATTTATTTGTTAAGCCCGCTAACATTTCATCAATAAAATCGATAATTTAATATATATTTTACAATTCTACAGATTTATTTGTTAAGCCGGCTTAACATTTGCTGCCTGAAACTATTTAGCCTGTTCAGCAAGTACTTGCAACATAAAAACTAAACACAATTTATTTGTTAAGCCGGCTAACATTTCATCAATAAAATCGATAATTCAATACATATTTGACAATTCTACAGATTTTATTTGTTAAGCCGGCTAACGTTTCATCAATAAAATCGATAATTTGATACATATTTTACAATTCTACAGATTTATTTGTTAAGCCGGCTTAACATTTGCTGCCTGAAACTATTTAGCCTGTTTAGCAAGTACTTGAAACATAAACAAAAGTGCAAATTTTACTGTTTTATTTTAATCAAATATATCATTTGTACTAGTTATCGGCAGTCAGGTATGAAGAAATTGTTCCTTTAACGGACAAAAATTTGAGGTAAAATCATATAAATATTCTCTATATATAATATGTTCCGCTAACGGACCAATTTGTACCTGACTGTGGATAACTTGTTGTTTACCAAAAGTATAATAAGTGTATACTATGACATAGTTTTCATTGTATTTATTTGATTATACCTAAAAAAATTGTCCGTTAACGGAACAATTTCTTCATACCTGACTGCGGATAACTAGTACAAATGATATATTTGATTGAAATAAAACAGTAAAATTTGCATGGCCATTCTAAATAGGATTTTGTGGACAATCCCTTTTCATTGAAAATACTTTAAAATGTTCCGTTAACGGACAAAAATTTGAGGTAAAATCATATAAATATTCTCTCTGTACAAAATGTTCCGCTAGCGGACCAATTTCAAATATCTTCATGGGGATCAAAATGATTCTTTGATAGTATAAACGAATTGTACTATCAACTTAACAACTAGTTATCCGCAGTCAGGTATGAAGAAATTGTTCCGTTAACGGACAAAATTTTTATAATCAAATAAATACAATGAAAACTATGGTCCGCTAGCGGACCAATTTCAAATATCTTGATGGGGATCAAAATGTTTCTTTCATAGTATACACTTATTATACTATCAACTAAACAACTAGTTATCCACAGTCAGGTATGAAGAAATTGTTTCGTTAATGGACAAAAAATTTAGGTGCAGTCAAATAAATATTCTGTATATACAATATGTTCTGCTAACGGACCAATTTCAAATATCTTCATGGGGATCAAAATGTTTCTTTGATAGTATAAACGAATTGTACTATTAACTAAACAGCTAGTTATCCACAGTCAGGTATGAAGAAATTGTTCCGTTAACGGACAAAAATTAAGTAAAATCGTATAAATATTCCTTATTAATATTTCCCTTTCTAGACATAAATGAAATTGTTCCGTTAACGGACTAATTTTTTACATACAAATAAATACTTAATAAAATGTTCCGCTAGCGGAACAGTTTTAAATTTTTTATGTAAAATCATATCAATACACAGAATACAAATATCTAGAAGAGGATCAAAATATTTCTTTTTTAAAAGTTCATCAAAATGTTCCGTTATCGGAACAATTACGCACATGAAGTAGAGTGTCAATCTTTTTTTATATACATATAAATACTACATGAAATGTTCCGCAAGGGGAACAGTTATAAACATCCATAATGATAAACTATCCCTTAGCTAAACAGCTATCCATTTATCTATATATTAATGAAAAAGGTGCCTTAACAAAACAAAATTCAAAGAAATACTTTAATTTCTTATGATCTGTCAGCGGAACAATTTGTAACATCTTAATGAGGAATCATATTACAGTAAAGTTCCGCTAATAAGACCACTATGATTATTTTGAAATCATGCAGACTTTTGTCAGTGTAAGGCCCCAAAGTATTAAATTAAGAACAAGAAAGGTCCGCTAAAAAGACCACCCTTTTTACTGGTCTTATTAGCGGAACTTCACTGTATATAAATGAATTGCACCGTTAGTTGAACACATACCCTTGTTCCGTTAATGGAACATAAATGACTTTTAAATACTTATGGTCCGTCAGCGGAACAATTTGGTCAATCAAGATGAGGATCAAAATGCACAAATGAATTATCAGCTATACAACTATGTATATTAAATTATTATATTTATCATGGTCTGCAGTCGAACAATTTCAAAATATACAAATTTATGTTCATGTATCACACTATTTAAAAGCTAAATAACTTTTTTAGATGTAAATGAATAAGTACGGTAAATGGAACAAAACTAGAAAACACATGATAATTTCAGTTTGCAAAACAATTTCTCAAAATATAGTCTTTTAGATAAGGATAAAATGCACAAATGAACTGCACTATCAGCTAAATAAATATAAATAAAAAAGCATTTTTATACAAGAAAGGACTATTAATTTCTCATTGTCCATCAGCAGAACAATTTCAAACATAACAAGACTGCAATAAATGCTAATACCCCCGTGGAAGCCATTTCAATAAGTCAAAGTCCAAAATTAGGTCAAGGTGAACGTCAGGTAATACAGGCGTGTGGAGAGTGTTCATATACAACATCCATGCAAGTATGAAAGCTTTGTAGAAAGCCATATTAATGCTAGAAGAAACGTCAATTTGGGTTAACCAAGAATCTGGTCTTTCAATAAGTCCAAAATTAGGTCAAGGTGAAGGTCAAAATGGAGTCAGGTGATACAGGCGTGTGGAGAGTAGTCATATACCACATCCATGCAAGTTTGAAAGCTTTGTAGCAAGCCATATTAATGCTAGAAGAAACGGTCAATTTGGGTTATCCAAGAATTTGGCCTTTCAATAAGTCTAAGTCCAAAATTAGGTCAAGGTGAAGGTCAAAATGGAGTCAGGTAATACAGGCGTGTGGAGAGTGGTCATATGGTGTCACTTCGGTGGAAAGTACTTCCGGGTCGTAGTATGCTAAAATAGTCCCTTTCAGAAATTCGATATATGTCTGTGGAAGCACTGTTTTAATGTGGAAAATGCTGATTGATGACCAAATTACATGAATGTAGATCAAATATGACCTGCATGCTAACTTTTAAGAGTGTTTAATTGATATTTTTCTGAATTATCCTTCCCTGGCTGAAGACTGACAATGTATGTGTGCTTCGGTCAGGCATAGAAAATAGCGTTGTCCTTTCTGAATCCCTGCAGTACCTCGAAAACGAAACTATCGACATGCCATTTTCGCCAGCTTATTTTGGATAACAGCGATTGCTTTTTATGGAAACGGTCACAGAAAATCACCAGGAATGTCAGTAAAACGGAGGGAGAGATGCGAATTTGGGTCATTTTGCATTAATTTCAATGGCAGAAAATTCACCGGTGTGACACCTATATACAACATCCATGCAAGTTTGAAAGCTTTGTAGCAAGCCATATTAATGCTAGAAGAAACGGTCAATTTGGGTTAACCAAGAATTTGGCCTTTCAATAAGTCTAAGTCCAAAATTAGGTCAAGGTGAAGGTCAAAATGGAGTCAGGTGATACAGGCGTGTGGAGAGTGGTCATATACAACATCCATGCAAGTTTGAAAGCTTTGTAGCAAGCCATAATAATGCAAGAAGAAACGGTCAATTTGAGTTAACCAAGCCGGACGGACGAACGAAGGGACAGGTGAATTACTATATGCCTCCCGATCTATCGATACGGGGGCATAAAAATGTTATATACATAAAATCCAACAATCAATTCATACCGATTACATTTTCGATGTCCGAGGATTTCGCCCTTAAAATGCCAGCCCTTCTGCAGGGTTTTGAGGATGGGGTTTCAATTGACTGGTACATAGTAACTCTTAAATACTAATGGTTCATCAGTTGAACATATCTAGATGGGGATCAAATACAAAATGTTCCCCTAAAACAGTACAACCCAATTGCTGTATCACCTAAACAACCATCTCTATGAGACCTTAACTGAGAGAACAAAATAAACATTTAATTAAGAATTACAATTAATACAGAAATCCCCTTCCAGTTTAAGTCATTAAACCCTTTCAATATTTTCAATGTTTATGTTGCCATCACCACCACAATTTGTTTTTAAATATAAAGCTCCGAGAGTCAGAACTCAGATGTGTTGCCTGACTCAGGAATTTCAGGTCATTGCAGTAAACATGCATACACAGTTTGAAGTCATTTGAACTTACAATGACAAAGATATGATGTGGACAAGAAATGCTCTAATGAAATCAATCAAAGGGAAATAATAAAACAATCACACAATGTAGAGTTACAGTTCTTGTGCACTGCACTTTGAGTCACTGCTAAAAAGGTGCAAAACAAATTTGCAGTCATTTCATTAAGTAATGCTCCAGTCAAGCAAAGGGGGCACCAGCCAGAAAGTAATAGATATATGGCGCTTGTTCAAGTGACACAAAATACCTAGATATGTATTCATAATCTCCTTATTGGCATCCCTATATACAAAGTTTCATAAAACTTTCTGGAAGTGTTTCTCCAGATTTTGAAATTATTTTCACTATTTCCGTGACCAAACTTTTAATCCAATGTCAATATACACATATATGTCCGTTGTAGTTGTGGTTATCTTCAGGAACAGAATGATGCCTTTCTTCATATGTTAATTCCTTTCACCAGTGACAATCATGAGCTAGAAAACACATAGCACAGTTGGAAATATTTATATACTATCCATTTGTCTGTATACTCCATGTTTGAACTGTGTCTGATTCCTACTAATATTGCCAGGATAGTACACATGTGCAGCTTAGTACTTCATAAACCCATTAACTGTCATCATTTTGATAGCTGGAATCTGATTCCCTGAAAAAAGATAAACAATATTTTACAGTCTAGGCTACAATTATATAGGGCAATCGGATACAGCCACAGACATTTGGGAGTAAACATTACCAAGATCTAAGAGTGCTTTGCGCTAGCTCTAAAACTTAAACAAGAGGGCCCTATGTTGCTCACCTGTTGAACATTAATCTAGAAACGAGAAAGAATTACATTCTGACCAAATTTCATGAAAATTGGATCAAAGTCTCTAATGTGAGCACAAGGTTTAACCTAGTGACATAGTTCTTGGCCTGACATGATCCAGATTCGAACCTAGATTTTATGTATAATTGCATTCTTCTAATTTTCATGAATATGTCAATTGATAGAAAATGAGACATCTAGAGTGAACACAAGGTTTCTTGAAAAATTTCACCTAGTGAACAAGTTCTTGATCGACATGACCCAGATTTGAACTTGGCCGAGATTTTATGAAGCGTAACATTCTGACCAAATTTTTTTTGTGAAGATTGGATCAAAACTGTGACCTCTAGAGTAATCATAACGCTTTTGTAAGACTGACCTTGCGACCTAGTTTTAAATATGGCATGACCAATTTTTTTGTATGTAAGTGTAACATTCTGACCAAGTTTCATGAAGATTGGATCAAAACGGTGACCTCTAGAGCGAACACAAGGTTTTACTAATATTTGACCTAGTGACCTAGTTTTTGACCCCACCTAGCCCAGTTTTGAACTTGGCCTAGATCGTATTGGGAACAACATTCTGACTAAATGTCATAAAAATGGGATCAAAACTGTGACCTCTGCCTGGAGTGAACACAATGATTTTATAATATTTGATCTAATGACCTAGTTTATGACCCCACATGACCCAGTTTTTAAGTTTAACTTGGCCTAGATTTCATGGGGAACAACATTCTGACCAACTTGGCATGTTTCAATCTACTAATCTAGTACCCACGGATTACATGTGCTTTGTGTAAGAAATACAGCATTGTATTGAGTAATCCAGCTTTATATATTAAACAACCTGGCAAAAGCATTGGTAAAAGTTCAAAATTATCAAAATACAGAAAACTGCAGTCAAGATAATTTTGTCATAAATATCATTATAGTGTTTCATTCTAAAAATACTGAAATTAGATTAGTATTTAGACTGAAAACTTTTACCCCTGCAAAAGCAGTGCAAAGGAAGAAATAAATTAATATCGGGAATTTTATGGGGATCATTTTGATCAATGAGTATGTAAACATAGTTATTAAACAAGTGCAAATAGAGTGGTTGAGACTAATAATAGAAGATAGTTGGAGTCAAAAAAATGTTGGACTTAGACTTGATTAACGCTTATATTACTTGTGGTCATGGTGACCTGCCCACACACCCAGTACTCTAATCTATCCCAGAGGCCCGCAGAATCCGATCCAGAGGAGTCGAGATACAGATTTTAAATTGTCTGTTGATGTGCAATAAATAGTGTTTTCACACCATGCAAAACTATTTGGTTCTATAATAACAGGGTTCCCACAAATATTCTAAGACAAAATTCCCTGACTTTTCCCTGCTTTTTCCCTGACCACCCTATAGAAAAAATCACTGGGAATCCCACTGGGATGAGGATGGGATCCCACTAGGATCCCGCCTCTCATCCAACTGGGATCCCACCGGGAAAATTGGTCGGGGCAGGGTTGATTTTTTGCCCTCAAAATCTTGTGCAATTTAACAAAACGCGGTTAGTTCTTTGGTATTTCTTACCTTGTCACATGGTCAGATACCTTGTTACAACAATTAAAGGCAAGAACTCACCAGTTGCTGATAATGTTCAAGCTACAGATGAATCAGCTTGTTAAAACTTGTCAAAAGTTAAAACTAAAAAAAAAAACTAATATTTTGTTGCAATTATGAATTTTTTATTATGTCAAACTAATTCATAAATCTTTCTATTTTTATAATAATAATGATATATTACTTTGCTAACATTTATTTTAAAAGTGTTTTTTGGGACTTTAAAAAAATATATATAATTTTTGTTAAAGGGAGATAATATAAAAGTCCGAGACAATAACATGGTTGACCATAGTCGACCATGGTCAAATGGTCAACCACGGTTGAAAACACTGACCATGTTAGACCATGGTCAAGCTTCAGTTTGTCTTTTCTCACCATGGTCAAACGGTTTATAAAACATTTTTCTAGCTCAAACTCTAAAAAAATGGAAGTTGGCTAAAAGGAAAAAACAACAGTCAACAAAAATAAGTTCAGTCTAAAATACTATTCAGGTGGGATCCCACCGGGAAATGTACTTGGAAATCCCGGTAGGTTATTACCGGGATCCCACTGGGATGAATTTCCATCCCACTGGGATGAATTTCCATCCCACTGGGATGAATTTCCATCCCACTGAAATGACAACATCCCACCGGGATTAAGTCATCCCACTGGGATCCCGCTGGGATCCCAGTTCAATTTTCTGTGGTGCAGACAGCAGTTTTCCCTGATTTTTTTAGCGATCGGCCTTTTTGTTAGAGCAAAATAGCAAAATAGAAACAGTGAAAAAAAGGTTATATTTGCTTTATATGGAACCAAAATGTTTCAGATAGCATTTGACACAAAGTAATAATAATTCAAAATTATTTTTCCTAGTTTTAGGTATTTTCGTCATATCAAATGACACTCAATGAGATCTTAAAACTAAGAATTCCCTGACTTTTTCCTGACCTTGAAAAAATTATGTTTTTACCTGACTTTTCCCTGACCGTGGGAACCCTGGATAAAGCGTATACATGAAAGTTATGACAAACGGCTACATTATTCAGACTCATCATCAAAGATTGATGGACATAACTAATATCTTAGTTCTAGCATGTAGACAATATCTCCAAATCAGTGCAGTTTTTTTCTCAGTATTTTGGAACATGACCCATACCCTTGGGATTGGGAATTTTAGTGGCATTTGGTCCAAATTGGGAAAAGTACAATTTTAATTCCGAAGCATAAAAAGCTGATAGGTGTACAATAACTTAAATTTTATGTTTAAGTTGCTTTTAATTAGCTTTAATCTATGAAAGAAGGGGTTATAAAAAAATATATGTTTTTCAATTAGGAACATAGCCAATATTCTGCTATAAAATCACCCGAAAAAAGTGTTACAAATGTACCTGAAGAAGGGTATTCAGGGTAATCCGTATGTCTGCTGACAGGTCTTTCTCTCAGTAAGTTGCAGTGACTTTCCTCATCACATGCCGTCATGGCAATAAATACTAGTAAATGCCACAGCAGGAAAAGCCGCTGAAGCTGCGAGCACAGAAGTTTCAGTCATGTTTTCTTCACATTATCACAAGCAGGATAAAGTACCTGAAACATAAAATTAAAAATGAATTGTGCACCAGGTGAGGTGAGGTAAATATTTCACAAACCTAGTACCTGTGATTTATGTATATAAATATAAAAACAATACTGGCATGTTTATAAGAACAATTGCCTAAGTACCATTCATAGGTGGATCCAAGTGTGGCGGACCCAGCGTACGCCCCCCCCCCTTAAATCGCCAAAGTAATGATTTCTATTTGACTGAAATAGTCTAGTTATATGTAATTTGCCTTTAATTCTTTGTGAAAAAGTATTAAAATGTGAAAATTTTGTGATCGCTACGCTCTTTAATCTATGAAAGAAGGGGTGCATCCACAAAAAAATGATGCTACAAGTACGCCTATATACTAGATCACTCTGCAATGAATGAAACACTGTACAGTTTAAAGACTTAAATTAGTCTAGTTTTGTAATAAACCATGCCCTATATATTTACTAGCCGATAAGTTATCTCAGACCACCAGAATAAACCAGATTGATCCCTCGTTTTGAAAAATTTCCCGTCAGTGCATGCCTCCCCGGACCCCTACTTTTGAAATTAGATTCTAAATATCATTAATTTTGTAAAGCAAGTTGTTGTAAAACTATGATGTAGTTCAGATAACATACGTGAACATTTATATTACTTTTTACTGAAATTTTTTTTGCTGGCTTCGCTCGCAAAGTAACTTCAATCCAAGAAAATGTGTCAACACACATTCTTCGCAACGTTTCTATACACTCCATAAATATTGTTTTCATTTATAAATACTGATTACTCCCACCTCTTATATACTTTTAGAGGTTGTCAATTAGATATAAAGCCCTTAAAGGTTAACATAAACATCTTCACATTAAGCATAGATCTCAAAATCGGGCACTTGTACAAACACTTCATTACGATTAATCTAAGTACTGTTCTGTATTTAATAATTACACGTGTCCTGTTTCACAACAATTAAGGCATCTCAGAACGCTGAGAATGCATCAGATTGATCCATGGTTTAGGAAATTTTCCCGGGGGAGCATGCCCCCCCCCCCTACTTAAATTGATAAACTTCCAGTAAATGTGTAATAACAAAATTGCCAGAGAATCATAAACTGAGTTGTTATATATATCAGTATATAGATATAATCAAAATACGCTTCCATGAATGAAGTGTTGTAATGTTAAAGACGCTCTTACGCCCATGCAGGACTATGCCCTCAGACCCCAGCAAATTTCTTACGCCCCCCCCCCCCTAACCAGAAATCTTGGATCCGCCCATGCAAGTAAGTATTGAACTGTATGATAAGAATGCAACCATTGGCTTATAACTGCTAATACTGGCAGAACTCTAAATCCAAATAACCAAGAACACAACAGTTTGACGACTATATCTCAAATACTGATAATGCGAGCAACAATTTAAGCTAATTCTCATCATGTCCATGGATTAAACTAGATGGAACCAAACTTTTGAATATTTGGAAATTGAATCAATATTCGAATCCAAATTCAATACTCTAAAATTCGTATAAAACAGCTTTCTATAATTTACAATACAATTACAATAATTTAGGATCATTATTATCATTTAATATCATTAATTTAAAACACATAGATATACCTGTATATATCCATCTAACTCTGAGACTTCAAAAATAAAGCTTTATTTTAGAAATGTACATCACCCATGACAAAAGTTTGCAATTACCATAATTTATTTATGTCAATGACAGGCAATAAACAATGCAGATCCCCTGTAAGCAGGATCAAGATAAGACACTAATCAGTGATCACAGCAGGGGTACCAATATACAATCAGTGATCACAGCAGGGGTACCAATATACAATCAGTATACACAGCAGGGGTACCGATATACAATCAGTATACACAGCAGGGGTACCGATATACAATCAGTATACACAGCAGGGGTACCGATATACAATCAGTATACACAGCAGGGGTACCGATATACAATCAGTATACACAGCAGGGGTACCAATATACAATCAATATACAATCAGTACACTTTCATGATTTGTCATCTTTATAATATAAACTTGAATGTGATCAGTAGGCCTAATATTCTGTAAAATTTTGACACTAGTTAATAAACATTTAGAATTAATAATATCATCCACATAATTAATAATATTAAATTATAAAATGCTTATTTTATTTAAAGAAACAAGTTAAACCATGGCATAAATATATTAACAATGTGATTATAAATTTTCTTACCGGTATTTAATTTGTTACAATCTATATTTTAATGCAAATTTTATAATGGGAATTATTATTAATAACCAACTGAAAGGAAACAATAAAGAAATAGGAACTTTTCTTCATTCTTCATAAACCTAGGCTTCACTTTGTGACTATTCAAATCTGGTATTATCAACAAAATATTTTTTTATTTCTGTTAAAATATGACTTAATATTGTTTCAGGTAAAAGTTCATCATACATAAAATTCCAGACCATATGCACAACTATATCTGATACTATATAACATAAATTTAATCATAAATTATGTAACAGCAAACATTCACCATCAGCTAAATCACAGGCATTAAATATAAGATATTATAGCAGTTTTGACATCCCAATTAATCAGTCAATTTTTCTATAGTCTTTGTTCATGTTAATTAGCAAGAGCTGCATATATATAATTAATGGTATTAACCATTAATGCAGACAGGCATGTTCGGGAAAGAACTCCCGGGTTTCAGAAAAGGACCCTCCAAAATTTTGAGTGAAGGGTCCTGGGGCCCTCGGGTTTTCAGGTCTAGTGAAACCCCTACCCTGTGGCATGCCCCACCCCACCCCACCCCACCCCATTTATTGCAGTATTTGAATATTATTTTTAATACGGCAATGATGTGTTATATTGACCGGTCAATATGCGATAAAATTAATATTGAGTAAATGAGCGGCTGACGTCAAATTGAAATAAGAAGGGAATATGCAAATGAGGCATAATATAGGCTTCTATCAAACATAGAGGCTCACAGGGAAGACTGGGCTTGCCCAACTGTGTTGCCTCTTTAAATAAAGTCGTTATTATTATTATTTTCATTATTATTATTATTATTATTATACTGATCTGATAGTGTCATGTATATATTGGACATTCTAAATGCATGTACATGTAATTATGTATGACCTCCTGTGTACAGATTGCATAGCCCCCAGGCATGACTTATCAAGCACTGCTCAGGCCAAGGTGATAAAAAGTGTTTAGGTTGATTAAAGATGGTCAATCAGAGATAACATAATGATGTTAATTGATTAATCATTATCACCATTTAATCCCATTAATTTAGAACAGGATGATTGAAATATAAAGCTTGACTTGAAAAACATGATATTGAAATATAACATGTTATGATACATACATTTGATTTTGTCTCAGTGAGTGAGAAAAAATACCTTAATATTTTCAATATGCATCCATATCATTTAAATTAGTAGATGATTTAAATAAAGTGGTACAATTTTATGTTGGACACTGCATGGTTATAAAGTGTAGGAAATCGCATCATTCATTATAAATTTCTTCTCATTCATGTTTGTATGCACTAGGATTTCTTTATTTAAATTAATGTTTGAATGATAAAAATGAATGATGATCGATATTATTGGCATACAGTACTAACTTAAACTATTCATCTAAGATCTGATCAGTAGCACTAGACCAACAATAATTATTTTAAAGTCTGATTTTAAAGTTTAAGATACAGGAAAATGCACTAATTCAAACTTAGAAAAAAGTGCACAGGGAGAGGTCTATTATGCCCTCCCATGCCCAACACATATCAGCCTCCCAATCTCTACCTCCTCTTGACAAAATACACCCTGGTATAAATTAAATACTGTAAAATCATTTAATTTCGTTCGGACGAAATTTCGTGGTTTTGGTAAAAAAGACAATTTCATTGGCATTTGAATTCGTGGATTTGCATTTCAGGTAACAAAACAAGGGTCAAAATCAATGTTCGTTGGGATTAAAGTTCGTGGTTGAAGTGAACCACGAAATCCACGAAATTTAATCCCCCACAAAAATTAATGATTTTGCAGTACTATATTTAGTTATTCACTTAAGTAAATTGCAACCCTTGCCCCTGACCCTGGAGAATGGTGGGGATTTTTACTTTGCTTTTTCAAACCCAGGGCCATGCCAGAAGGTAACCCACCCAACACACACAAATTGCTCCCACCATAAACCAGCGAAATTCATCACCCCTTAGTGATGTAACATCAGTTACAAATCATAATTTATCATTGTGGTTAGAATTAGTTGGCACTTCTGATGCATTAAAAATCAGTAACTGATCAGTTATCTGATGATCGATTATTGATGAATCACTATACAGTGGAACTCGGTTATAACTAAATCCTGGGGACCCAGAGATTCCTTACGCTATATCCGATTTTCGCTATATCAGTACAACGAAATTTCTTTATATGAGATTTGATATAACGTATTTCGTTATATCACATGACTTTCCTAGTACCCAGGTTAGTATAGCCAGTACGTATAAAGTTATACGTACCACGTGTAGTATAAGGTATTGATTTTTTCCAATAAATCGATGCGTATTTCGCATTTTTAGTGTTTTTAATATGAATTTATATCAATTGACAACGAGTGATAAATCCTCTATATCTGAGCACTTTGACAAAGTATGCTTATATGAAAAGTCCACTAATTAGCAAGTTCTAAGCACGAGCCGTTAAACCATATAAACAATTCAGTAAGTAACGATGGAGAATATGACATGGTTGATGAAGGCCCCACATATTTCATCCTGTAACTAATATTTCGTTTGATAGTAACAGTTGCAAAATACAATTAAAAAAGTTAATAACCTTGTAATGTCAACGATGTTTAGGGGTATAATTATTGGTTAAGTCAGTTAATTTGCAATGATAAATGCCCGTGACGCAACTACTTAACACATTTTAAGATTGTTTGCACAAACATTTTTCACGCAATTACCGCCTTTGTTATATCCGAGCAGTTTTGCACACAAAATGCTTCAACGGGACATAGAGATCACTACGTTATAATCGATTTTTCATTATATCCGATTACGTTATAAGCGAGTGGTATTACATTGAAATAAAGAAGGGACTCGGTCGGGGATTTTTTTCCTTACGCTATAACCGAGTTTTCGTTATAAGCGAGTTCGCTATAAGTGAGTTCCACTGTATGTCAAAACTTTATACAATTTTGCACCAGTCAATATTTTGCTCGTCTGGTGGAGTTGTAACCGACAGGGAGTTTGACATTTCTGTTGTTTTTTTATGTATAAATCCCCAGCCTTGAGACACTGCTTACTCCCAGTCGAAACACTTAATCACATAGTAATTCCCCAGTCTTCAACGACTTGAAACTGGACCAAAGTCTATTCCCCAGGACTTGGAGTCTATAAAGTTATCACATTTTCCCTTGTTGTGAAGATTTGTCTGCCCAATTCCCCTGTATCCCCGCCGGGCATAATATTGACAGACGGGTACAATATATCATTTATGGTATCATTAAGTTTGAACCCATGCAACCAGCCATAGGCCTGATTCAATATATATACATGTATATATATGGATATACTTCAATGACAAGTAGCCTTTAACCAGCGATCTAGACATGAGCCTCAATCAACAAGCCCCCAACTCAGGCACATAGCCACATAGACTCACAAAGTTTGAAATGTATAGACCTACAGAAGAGAATGTTCCAAAATAGTAGCACATGACGTATATAAATTTACATTTTGAAAAGCTAGTAAACCTCACAATATTGATCTATCTGGTTCTACAAACAGACTGACAAATCGAGGGGTGCCCGCAAGACTGTAGTAACTACGTATGATTAAAGAAGGACTTACTACAGTCTTGCGAGCACCCCTCGGTTGGGGAATTTTTTTTAAGAGTTTGACATTACTTTAACCCTCAGTCATATTATTGAGATAGTATTTGATACTTCCCCTTGCAAAATAACTTTTTTTCCCCAAAAAGTCTTCTTTTTCAAATTTATCGTGGAACAAAACAAAATTACATACACATTTTCCTGCTCAAAGTCAAAATGAATAGATTAGTTCACCCAAATGGATCAAGTAGACGAAACTGTCAAAATACTAACTTACCTTTCACATGTTTCAGTCATACCCGTAAACATAGACCTGTCCATTCGACTTCAATTCGTCATCTCAACTCTCAGCTGAATTGTTGAACACACGTGTGGACGAGTCAATTAATTTAAACATGTTGTTCAAGTAACACACACGTTTGTTTAAAATCACTCGTGGTCAGTAAATTGCCGAACCCATTGTTGAACTATATTTTGCGTATTTGAAAAGTCAATAAATTTACAAGATTATATAATTTTAAGACTTCCTGTCTAAATAAGAAGATAAATTTATGATACATAACCGGAGGTCTAAGTAGGCAACCCCCTATCAATAATGGTCTCGCCTAATAGCGTGTTAATTTACACAGACCGGTGTATGTACAGCTGGATGACGCACCCCGCTGAGAGGCTGCGTGTATACTGTGTACAAGCTACACGTTATTTAAAGTTTAAATAAACGACTGGCTGTGGGCGACATTTCTGTTTGTATTGTTCTACGAGGAGGACATAAACAGCTGAAGTAACTACAGTCTACTGGCAGTACAGTACAAGGTAGGTTTATTTTAATTTAGTACATTTGTTCAGTTTAATACATGCCCGCTGTCTATTATTCCACAGAACTTTATTAGTTCCATTTACGAGTAAGATTAGAGATCCATCAACTTTGTATGATTATTAACAATACTTTTATCCACAGTGACATGTCCACCTAGATCTGGATACAATATGTGTACAGTAAACATAAAGATCTAGTTCTACATGTGGCTGCACTGTGTTTCAATACTTTGAAGTTTCATAGACTAATATTACAGCTTAGAACTGTGTTTTAACTTTAAAATGTACTAGATCTGTATCTACATGTTTTAACGGAATTATAATCCAGAAAATACCAGCAGGTAAAGATCTAGATCTCTAGTAGATCTACTCAGACACCTACAGAAATGTCATAGCCTCATAGGTGGCTCAATGGGGAGGGGTGGGGGGAGTTCTTGTGTGTCGGAAGTAGTCTAGGTATACACATAGGTGGCAGTATCAGTGTTTGGGGGGAAAAAATCTGTCACTGAGCTAATACACTACATGGAACGTATATATACTGAGTACATCTAAAAACGCAACACTGGGGTTACTGCCAACACTTTTTCCACCTTTTTATTATTGACAACCAAACTGTTTTTACTTGATGATATTTTATTCCATGAACCATTCAACTGTAAGACTGTTTTATAATTTGATATCTATGGGATTGAACAGTGTGCTTATATGTATAGTGCGACTAAAAGTAACGCAACACAAATTGGCAAAATCCTAATTTTTCAAAATCGTTGTTCTAATTTCAACGTTCAAATATTGATAAATTATTGATTGATTACGTATACATGGCGTCCAACGAGTTATTTAGAAGTGTATGAATCAGTTGTTAACTTTGCCTAGAGATGGTACATGTGGAGTTACTGATCCTGTCGGAGAGCTATTTTACATTGATGCCCTGGACATGGGTGGTTGTAAACGGTGCCAAAGTGCTCGTTGAGTGTCTCCAGATGAAACATTGCCGGTTCATGATAATTAAGCCGAAGTAAAACCTCATATTTGACGTCTCCGTCATAGGCATCTGAATCGCCTGATTTTGCACATGTTCGGACTATCCCGTCATTATTATTCCGAAGCCTTGAACTTTTCTTTTGTGATTTTCTTTCCATTGGCAAACTTTACAAAGGATTTGAGGCAATTTACATCAAAATTTATCATGCGTAAATGGTGCACGTGGAATTTGTGCGTTTTGGGATTTTCTTGACGCGCCGGAGTTACGTAACCCGATCAATAAAATTTGGACAATAGCCAAGTTTCTAAGCAATTATACAATATTATTACACAAAATTAAAAATGTATTAACAATGAAAGTAAGAAAAAATCAAGTATGAAAACGTTGCGTTTCTAGATGTACTGAGCATATATAGATTGTCTATCTAACTCCATGTACACTAATAAGGTATAAAGCGTAGTATATGTCTATGTCCAAAGATTGTGGAACATTGCATCTTACAATAGGCTTGGTTTCCAACAATACCTGAAAAAATCTTCTTCTCCGAAACCGCTTGGCCCAGGGCTTTCATATTTGGTATGTAGACTCAGCTAGCTAGCTAGAGGTCCTCTACAAAGATTCTTCAAAGTATTCCCCTCGAGTCAAAATTAGCCCCACCCTGGGGGTCACCATTTTACTTAGACTTATATAGGGAAAACATATAAAAATCTTCTTGTCTAAAACTACAATGCCTCTAGAGCTTTGATATTTGATATGTAGCATCATCTAGTGATCCCCTACCAAGATTGTGCAAATTATGCCCCTGGGGTCAAAATTGGCCCAGCCTCGGGGTCACTGTTTTACATAGACTTATATAGGGAAAACATATAAAAATCTTCTTGTCCAAAACTATACACTGCATAGAGCTTTGCTATTTGGTATGTAGCATCATCTAGTGGTCCTCTACCAAGATTTTTCAAATTATGCCCCTGGGTCAAAATTGGCCCAACCCGGGGGTCACCGTTTTACATAGACTTATATAGGAAAACATATTAAAATCTTCTTGCCTAAAACTACACTGCCTACAGTTTGATAATTGGTATGTAGCATCATCTTGTGGTTTTCTACCAAGATGTTCAAATTATTCCTTTGGGTGAAAACTGTGCAAGGTTTCATGTATAATCAGGTGAGCGATATTGGGCCATCATGGCCCTCTTGTCATTGAATATAGTTTTGAAATTTGATGTCTAAATGCTGATCAGCCCAGCCACATTTCAATATTCAAGTGCTGCATTCAAGCTTCTGTGATTCCGGAATGTGGTCCTTTATTTGATATTTTAGGCCTTAAAGAGGCATTCCCTATAACTAGCATATTTTCTCTACTATCACATTAAATGAGCTAAATGTACAAAGCACTATCAATTATCATAATTTGTTAAAATAAAGTATGCGCAAATATGTCTCTTTAATGTCAAAAATATATCTAAATCACCAATAATAATTTATCGCTTCCAGCGATTTATTATTATATGGTCAAAGGGAAACAACTCGTGACTATTTTGGCTTGTTACGGAAATATGTTTTCATTTTTTCTTGGTAATTGGTGGGAGCTTTATGTTGAAAATTTGAGGAGTTTAAGCAATAATGATTGTCATTTAATGAATAATATTCCTGAATCGATTTAAACGATCAAAGTTATAGGGAATGCCTCTTTAAACAATAATAATTATATGATAATAGAAATTGGTAAAACGTGTTTTGGTTCCCATCAATATGGTATGAATGTTGTGCAGTATTGAACTTTGAAGTTCAGTACTGCCCGCAAAATTATGGAGGGAATAATGGAATGTTACTTCCTTTCCCAGAGGCTCAGTCAAAGGAGTAAACATATAATTATATTTTTAAAAAATCTATATATTACTGTTTTATTCTAGGTTTAAAAAACCATCTACAGCCAACTGGGGAGGGGGCGGGGGGTACTCGTGCCCAGTGCCTGGATCCTTGCCTGATAATATTCTTATAAAACATATTATACAACATTGATGAATGTTTGCTTTAAGAAAACAGAAGCTACTGTAACATGTATATACACTAATTTTAACAACTATTATTTTCGTTTCAAAGATGTCTGTCAAGACCGCCATAACATTCCATTTTCTGAATAGCTAAATGCAGGAAGTATAACCACTACGCTACAGGACCATTAGCTTTTTAATCATTTAAGTGTATTATTGATGCTAGAATTTAATCCTGACACACCTTTAATAATCAACCAGGGTGAATGAATGTTTGTTTATGCGGTTGTGACAGAGATCTTTGAATCAACTTTAAGAAACATGTTTTCTCAATATGGTTATTTTTTATCAGTCCATAGCAATGAAATTATGCAGGGGTCGGGGGGATACAGGGGAAAATAGACTGACAAATCTTCTTGACAGGTGGGAGTTTGACAACCTTATCGACTCCAGAGTCCTGGGGAATAGGTTCCAAGACCCGTGAATTACTACATGATTATTTGTCCCATCCTTTAAGCATAATTGTTTCCAGGGTGGGGATTTAGACATCGAAAATGTCTAATTCACCATTATAGTATATTTCTGTAATCTGTGTGTCATATTACAGTAGTGGATATTTTTAGTTATCTTTGAAATAAATTCCCTATGAAATCACCACCTGGGTCTTTAATAAAACCACAAAATGTTATCCCTTTGAATTAAATGATTTTACAGTACCAGTATATGCTTATTTCTATTGTTTTTTAAGTAAGCTGAATGGAGTCAACATCCTGTAGAACATGAACTTGGGCGACACCACTAATGAAAAATCATACAGGAAGCCATATATGACAGATATTTAGACAGGAATTGATGGAAAATGTCAAGAATTAAGTCACCCTGGATTACTAATTAATGAAACAAAAGATGTTGCTATTGTGAATGAGATGATTGTTTACATCAGGTACATAAATATGCTTACTTTTCTCTCTTATAAATATATATCATTACGTTGGATGTCAAGAATTGTCATATGTTTCATGTACATAGAGATACATCTGAATCACCTTTGTTTCTACTGAATAGCTTGCCTAATATTACATATATATTACAAGTATAAGCAGAAACAAGTAACTTTTGTCACCATGCCACCTCTTACTCATCTATAGCTAAGGGATAATGGGGTTTCAGGACACATTTGTATCTAGATAATATAGATATGCATTCAGTCATTAATAATTTATGTCAGTCAGTACATATGATACCACATTTTTGTCGAGCCTGTTTGCGGTGAGATCAGTCTTAGTCGCCACTTTTGTTGTATGTCCATCCTGCGTACTTGCATCCATCTGATTGTGTCCAGACCATAACTTTGTCATGATCAGGGATTTCACAGATGCATGTTTTCTGCGTCCCTAACACAGCTTTGCTGCTTTGGAAACCCATTTCTGAATTACTGTACATCCTTGGACCCCCAAAAGGAATCATTCGAATAGACATTTTTCGTTTCTACTAGAACACTTCTTTCTGCCATTTATTGCACTTGTGGTTCATTGAGCAATCTGTATGGTCTGTACGCTATAATAAGTTAGTAGCATCTTATTATAATCATTGCTGAAAGTTACATTCCGTTTGTTTTAAATTGATATATATATATTTTCCATGTTCATTTGAAATACATACATGGTACATGTGTATACCGGTAACGATTAATTAAAATAAACGTGATTTTGCTTTCTTTGATACTGTAACAATGGACTTTAAATGCGTAACTATGTATCGTTGGCTTAGAATGAGAAGGTCGTAAGTGCCACTTACAACCTTATAAGACTAATGCATATATTTCAAATCTACATCATAAGGTGCTAAGCTGCTTTTTATGAATGTTTTTTAGGACAATTTGAACTTGTCATGTTGACCGAACTGAAGTTGAATAGGCTTGTTTTACCATTTATAAATAAAGCGTAATTTTCAGACAGTTTTTCTTGTTTACTCAAAATATTGATTTTGCAGTAACGATCTTCTAAGCCGGTGATATGATGAGATCATCAAAATTTCTCAGGGACTCTCAGTTACAAGTCTTAAGGGTCCTGGGACCCTCCTATGAAAATTCCTAGAGAAAACCCTGCATGAATCGATGTGATCAATCTTGCTTAAATCTGGCATGAATGTTCACCTCCATGAGGAGGAATGCCATTTCCTAACCCCAAGTTCCTATTTCAAAGGCCACAGCCTCGATTGCAGGTCAATTTGAAGCATGTCCAGACCTTACCAAAGTCATGTATTGACCAATCTTTCTTTTACTTCTGAATGTCATGCCCAACCTCTGGGTCCTATTTCAAAGGTCAAGGTAACAGTTAGAGGTCAAATTTCAAATTGAAGCTTGTTCGGACCATAAATTTGTCATGCATTGACCAATTTTGCTTAAAATTGACATGAATATTAACCTCTATTAATCAAGAGGGTCATTAGCAAACCTAGGTTCCTTTCTCAAAGGTCAATACCACAGTTTGAGGTCAAATGTCAAATTGAAGTTTGTACTGATCATTTCTTCTTTTTGCATCATGTGATTAAATGTAAATTCACTAAATTGGCACATTTTGAGACAGAGTGATCACTCTTTGTCTGCGGTCTTTCCCTCAACAATGTTCTTATGTAGACAACAGAGGTTATGGTTATGGTATGTTCTTTATGAAACTGGGTGACTATGATCATCTGAACGAAATCTAGGTCAAGTTTGATATAGATCATCGGGGTTATAATGATGTCACTAGGTCAAATTATAGGGTACACTAGAGGTCACAAATATGTACTTATTTGACATTGTTGGTTATCTGATGTAAATAACAAGCTTGCTGTATGGTTAAGACATTATGAAAACCATGTTCATATAATATTAATAGAGGCTGCATTTTCTGAAATCGTAGAATTTTTAAATTGTTTCCTTGGTCACCATAGACATATATGACAGGTGACACACAGACCATATGACTGGTGAGGGATCTAGGGCCCTTTTTGGCCCTCTGGTTTTATGCTTTATGTCTCAGTTTGGGATCAAATCAGCTACAGATGCTAACTTGCAGTAAACAAACCAAAACATAATTTATTATTAACATGGAAAACATTGTAAATCTTGCCAAGATGTGTAAAAATGTATGACTGCATGACCATATAATGAAAATTGGTTTGCCAATTTAGATGTTAAATTATCCACAAAAAATAAAAACATTTTATATTATATATAATTATACATAGTTTTTCAAAAAATGTTGTATGATTCTACCTTGAAATTACTCATAATGTTTATTTGTTTTCCAGAAATTGAGTCGGCGCTGAAACTGGTGGAAGTGACAGATGTTAAATAGTTATCCCATGAGAAGGCTACCTGCACACTCATGAAGTGTCTGTCAATTATTTACACAATAATAGAACAAGAAGTTGCAGAAAGGAATGATATAAGGGCTGCTGGGTTGGTCAAGTTTACAAAGGACCTTCATACATCAATCTCTACACATGATGTCATATCATAGTACGTCCTGCCACATCTGTCGGAACTGTCAGTAGCTATATACTACCTGGTAGGTAACATTCGCTACACAAAGCAAACTTATAATTTATTACATGCCATAAAATGGTGTCAACGGAAATCGCAACATGCAATTTTGAAATCCTTAACCTAGTTAACTTTTGGATGAAATCAGTTGAACCAATTAATTGGGCACCATATCTATATAAAATAAAACAATGTTCCTTTTCGTGCATGGTGACCATTTTGAGATGCTTTCAGCAGCCGTACTCATATATCTGTGTTTATTAAACCTACCTGGGTCGGCTGAGCCTGTATTTTAACACTTTTATCCAACTCTTTTAATAAGTTCGATATGAAAATACACTCGTGTAAGATCCTCTAGGCTCTATTACTATAAGGACGTGTAGGATTGTGTATTGTTTCGAACAAACAGCATTTTTTAGCTTGACTATTCAAAGAATACTCAAGCTATTGTACTCTTCCAATGTGTTTAAATGTCACATTATCTGCATAAAGTGATAAAGAAACACTACCGGTATATGACGTAAGGTTGAAACAGGAAGTGCTATAAGCAATAGCCATGATGACTAGAATTTTGATGTTTATCCAACACAAAGCGTCTACATTGCTCACTTAAACCTTGCTATGTGTTTTGAAAAAGTCGTTGAAAATACAAATTAGCTGGTATCTCTGTAACGAATGAAGGGAATGGTTTGGAACTTCACACAATTGTTCATTGTGAATATCTTAGCTTCTAGGGACAGATCCCATAACTGTGATTGAGTTAAGCATCGGAATTGGTGTTATTTTTAAGTTCATTGATATTAGTTATCTGATTATTAGAACTGTTTCAATGTTGGAGTGAATAATGTATTATTTTAAATGTACTGTTGTTGTTATAGATCAAGACCAAAGGGATGGTGTTAAAAAAGGGGAAGTAGAATTATTTGTAAGTATAGGCTTGTTACATTTTTTGACAATAAATCCCCTTATTTAAATAAAAAATATATAGAGGATATTTGTATTTTTCCGTGTATGATCGGCTGATAATTCACCTCATGAGCAGCGGATGTAATATTTTCATGAGTGTCGTAGCCACTAAACGCCACTATATACCTTAAATGTTTTGTGTGACATCGTTTTCCCGCCATGCACACATTGAGTTGCAATCAAGTAGTTCTGCTTCAATGGCTTCAATTTTGTCCATTTGTTTTACATTTATGTACATATTTATATAATGTTCTGTAATTTTTTAAAGTTTAAGAGAACAAGTGAAAATCTTTTTTTGCGGCAGGGAAATTTGTCTTAGAGGAAATATGGTCTGAGAGATAAATGTACTTGACTTGAATCTCAGTTTTTAGCTCACCTGACCACAATGTGGTCATGGTGAGGTTTTGTCATACCGAGATGTCCGTCGTCCGTCGTGCGGCGTGCGTCGTGCGTCCGTCAACAATTTCTTCAAACGACTTCTCCTCTTAAACCGCTTGGCCAAATTTGATAAAACTTAATAGGAATGTTCCTTGGGTGGACCTCTACCAAAGTTGTTAAAAAAATTCCAGTCCGTCGCATAACTAGGTCACACAGGCTAAAAATAGATTTTCAAAAAGGAAACTTCAAAAATCTTCTTCTCTAAAACCGTAAGGCCTAGAGCTTTCATATTTGGTATGTAGCATTACCTTGGGGTCCTCTACAAAGATTGTTAAAATTATGTCCCTGGGGTCAAAATTGGCCCCGCCCCGGGGCCCTTAGTTTTACATAGAGTTATATAGGGGAAACCTTAAAAAATCTTCTTCTCCGAAACCGCTTGGCCCAGGGCTTTCATATTTGGTATGTAGACTCAGCTAGAGGTCCTCTACAAAGATTGTTCAAATTATGTCCCTGGGGTCAAAATTGGCCTTGCCCCGGGGGCCCTTAGTTTTACATAGAGTTATATAGGGGAAACCTTTAAAAATCTTCTTCTCCGAAACCGTTTGGCCGAGGGCTTTCATATTTGGTATGTAGACTCAGCTAGAGGTCCTCTACAAAGATTGTTCAAATTATGCCCCTGGGGTCAAAATTGGCCTCGCCCCGGGGGCCCTTAGTTTTATATAGAGTTATATAGAGAAAACTTTAAAAAATCTTCTTCTCCGAAATTGCTTGGCCCAGGGCTTTCATATTTGGTATGTAGACTCAGCTAGAGGTCCTCTTCAAACATTGTTCAAATTATGTCCCTGGGGTCAAAATTGGCCCCGCCCCGGGGGCCCTTAGTTTTACATAGAGTTATATAGGGGAAACCTTTAAAAATCTTCTTCTCCGAAGCGGCTTGGCCCAGGGCTTTCATATTTGGTATGTAGACTCAGCTAGAGGTCCTCTTCAAAGATTGTTCAAATTATTCCCCTCGGGTCAAAATTGGCCCCACCCTGGGGGTCACAATTTTACTTAAACTTATATAGGGAAAACATATAAAAATCTTCTTGTCTAAAACTACAATGCCTAAGAGCTTTGATATTAGGTATGTAGCATCATCTAGTGGTCCCCTACCAAGATTGTGCAAATTATGCCCCTGGGGTCAAAATTGGCCCAGCCCCGGGGGTCACCGTTTTACATAGACTTATATAGGGAAATATATAAAAATCTTCTTGTCTAAAACTACACTGCATAGAGCTTTGATATTTGGTATGTAGCATCATCTAGTGGTCTTCTACCAAGATTTTCAAATTATGCCCCTTGGGTCAAAATTAGCCCCACTCGGGGGGTCACCGTTTTACATTGACTTATATAGGGAAAACATATTAATATCTTCTTGCCTAAAACTACACTGCCTACAGTTTTGATAATTGGTATGTAGCATCATCTTGTGGTTTTCTACCAAGATGTTCAAATTATTCCTTTGGGTGAAAATTGTGCAGGGTTTATAATCAGGTGAGCGATATTGGGCCATCATGGCCCTCTTGTCATAAAGTTCTTACACTTTCAAATTGGCATCATTGATTTTACTCCACTTGTGGAAAGGTTGCCAGTTAATAGAGGTAGGGTATATTTATACCACCGCAAACAAAATTTGAAGGGGTATACTGGAGTCACCATGTTGGTCTGTCGGTCTGTTGGTCTGTTGGTCTGTCGGTATGTTAGCATCGTGTCCGCTCTGTAACTTTGTCATTTCTTACTAGTTTTAAAACTGCTTCGTACAAATGTTCACCACATCAAGACGGTGTGTCATGCGCAAGACCCAGGTCCCTATCTCAAAGGTCAAGGTCACACTTACAGGTCAAAGGTTATATACATGTAGTCATGCAAATCGTGTCCGCTCTGTAACTTTGTCATTTCTTACTGGATTTTAAAATTGCTTGGTACAAATGTTCACCACATCAAGACAGTGTGTCATGTGCAAGACCCAGGTCCCTACCTCAAAGGTCAAGGTCAAACTTAGAGGTCAAAGGTTATATAGTCATGCAAATCGTGTCCGCTCTGTAACTTTGTCATTTCTTTCTGGATTTTAAAATTGCTTGGTACAAATGTTCACCACATCAAGACGGTGTGTCACGCGCAAGACCCAGGTCCCTATCTCAAAGGTCAAGGTCACACTTACAGAATCAAAGGTTATATAGTCATGCAAATCGTGTCCGCTCTGTAACTTTGTCATTTCTTACTGGATTTTAAAATTGCTTGGTACAAATGCTCACCACATCAAGACGGTGTGTCATGTGCAAGACCCAGGTCCCTACCTCAAAGGTCAAGGTCACACTTAGAGGTCAAAGGTTATATAGTCATTCAAATCGTGTCCGCTCTGTAACTTTGTCATTTCTTACTGGATTTTAAAATTACTTGGTACAAATGTTCACCACATCAAGACGGTGTGTTATGCGCAAGACCCAGGTCCCTATCTCAAAGGTCAAGGTAACACTTAGAGGTCAAAGGTTATATAGTCATGCAAATCGTGTCCGCTCTGTAACTTTGTCATTTCTTACTGGATTTTAAAATTGCTTGGTGCAAAGTCATGAAATTTCAAACAGTAGATGCATATGATGTGTAATAGTGTGTTACTTCATTATACCCCAATCATGGTGTATTTCAATCTGTATAGCAGCAGATTTCCATCAAATGTGTTGTTAAGACTATAATTTTAAATAATATTCCTGTGTCAAGGCGGTGCTGCGGGGGTATGATTCATCACTCATGTGATAGCTCTAGATGTTCCTGATTAGCATACGTATTGAAACTGGTTATTCATACAGTATGTTGCTGACATATTGAAATTCACAGACAGATATCCATTTTAAACAGATGTCTGGATAAGCAATTTGCCTCATCATATACATTGATATGATTTTTCACCATAATTTGCCTAAAGTCTGAAAGCATTTTCTTAAGTTTGTATTAATGTATTAACGGTTATTTATTTTTTCATTTACAGATTTTACAAGCAGCAAGATGATAGTGTTGTCTTTAAATGGTGAAATGAAGAGACATATTTGGGGGGAAATATTAGAATCTGCCAACAATCTTCCGACAGTTATATTATACATGTTTCTCATGTTTGTTTTAATAACCGGAGACCTATTAAATCTATTACAAAAGTTGAAGCTGAGATGGTTGGATATAATTCTTGTTCACTGTGGCGTGAAACCTTCTGAAGTCCAGCAAGTTAATATGGATGGTATGGAGTTGTTAACATGCAACATAAACGACATACTAGAACTTATCATGTGCCTACTTTTTATCATGTACCGTATGACAATTTACTCCTCAGCAAGCCCTGGCGACTGTATGTCTGTCTTTTGTTTTTTTCGATACTTTAGTCTAATATAGTTTTTTTTCTCTGATAGTCTACTCGCTGAACATGAATTACCGAGCATTTTATGAAAATATAGGGTTTTTTTCAAAATCAAGTACTTTTAAAGGACTTTTTAGCAGTTTCAAATTCAAGTACTTTTCAAGACAGTTTTGACATACTTTTTTATTTAGGCGTTGACGAAACTCAGATGTCGTTGCTCTGTTTTTGATCCTCCTGATGATATTTTGAAACCGGTTAAGGTAAATAAAAATAAATACAAACTATATGTATCAGGCTTGTCACTAAAAATCATCAACTTTAAACTCTTCCCCTAGTGTTGGAGCTTGATTAACACTATATATCAAATGCAAAAGATTTTTTTTTAAATAAAAACACTTCTTCTTAGCCTTACCAAGCTTACACCAGCCGGATTAACAAATAAATTGTGTTTAGTTTTTATGTTTCAAGTACTTGCTGAACAGGCTGAATAGTTTCATCCAGCAAATGTTAAGCTGGCTTAACAAAAAAATCTGTAGAATTGTAAAATATGTATTAAATTGCTGATTTTATTGATGAAATGTTAGCCGGCTTAACAAATAAATTGTGTTTAGTTTTTATGTTGCAAGTACTTGCTGAACAGGCTGAATAGTTTCAGCCAGCAAATGTTAAGCCGGCTTAACAAATAAATCTGTAGAATTGTAAAATATGCATTAAATTATCGATTTTATTGATAAAATGTTAGCCGGCTTAACAAATAAATTGTGTTTAGTTTTTATGTTTCAAGTACTTGCTGAACAGGCTAAATAGTTTGAGACAGCAAATATTAAGCTGGCTTAACAAATAAATCTGTAGAATTGTAAAATATATATTAAATTATCGATTTTATTGATGAAATGTTTGCCGGCTTAACAAATAATTGTGTTTAGTTTTTATGTTTCAAGTACTTGCTGAACAGGATAAATAGTTTCAGCTAGCAAATGTTAAGCCGGCTTAAAAAATAAATCTGTAGAATTGTAAAATATGTATTAAATTATCGATTTTATTGATGAAATGTTAGGCTTAACAAATAAATTGTGTTTAGTTTTTATGTTGCAAGTACTAGCTAAACAGGCTGAATAGTTTCAGGCAGCAAATGTTAAGCCGGCTTAACAAATAAATCTGTAGAATTGTAAAATATGTATCAAATTATCGATTTTATTGATGAAATGTTAGCCGGCTTAACAAATAAATTGTGTTTAGTTTTTATGTTGCAAGTACTTGCTGAACAGGCTAAATAGTTTCAGGCAGGAAATGTTAAGCCGGCTTAACAAATAAATCTGTAGAATTGTAAAATATGTATTAAATTGCTGATTTTATTGATGAAATGTTAGCCGCCTTAACAAATAAATTGTGTTTAGTTTTTATGTTGCAAGTACTTGCTGAACAGGCTGAATAGTTTCAGGCAGCAAATGTTAAGCCGGCTTAACAAAAAAATCTGTAGAATTGTAAAGTATGTATTAAATTATCGATTTTATTGATGAAATGTTAGCCGGCTTAAACAAATAAATTGTGTTTAGTTTTTATGTTGCAAGTACTAGCTTAACAGGCTGTCGTGAATAGTTTCAGGCAACAAATGTTAAGCCGGCTTAACAAATAAATCTGTATAATTGTCAAATATGTATTAAATTATCGATTTTATTGATCAAATGTTAGCCGGCTTAACAAATAAATTTTGTTCGGTTTTTATGTTTCAAGTACTTGCTGAACAGGCTTAATAGTTTGAGGCAGAAAATGTTAAGCCGGCTTAACAAATAAATCTGTAGAATTGTAAAATATGTATTAAATTATCGATTTTATTGATGTAATGTTAGCCGGCTTAACAAATAAAATCTGTAGAATTGTAAGATATGTATTAAATTATTGATTTTATTGATGAAATGTTAGCCGGCTTAACAAATAAATTTTGTTTGGTTTTTTCAGTTGCAAGTACTTGCACAGGCTGAATAGTTTCAGCCAGCAAATGTTAAGCCGGCTTAACAAAAAAATCTGTAGAATTGTAAAATATGTATTAAATTATCGATTTTATTGATGAAATGTTAGCCGGCTTAACAAATAAATTGTGTTTAGTTTTTATGTTGCAAGTACTACCTGAACAGGCTGTCGTGAATAGTTTCAGCCAGCAAATGTTAAGCCGGCTTAACAAATAAATCTGTAGAATTGTAAAATATGTATTAAAATATCAATTTTATTGATGAAATTTTAGCCGGCTTAACAAATAAGATCTGTAGAATTGTCAAATATGTATTAAATTATCGATTTTATTGATATAATGTTAGCCGGCTTAACAAAAAAATCTGTAAATTGTAAAATATGTATTGAATTATCGATTTTATTGATGAAATGTTAGCCGGCTTAACAAATAAATTGTGTTTAGTTTTTATGTTGCAAGTACTAGCTTAACAGGCTGTCGTGAATAGTTTCAGGCAACAAATGTTAAGCCGGCTTAACAAATAAATCTGTATAATTGTCAAATATGTATTAAATTATCGATTTTATTGATGAAATGTTAGCCGGCTAAACAAATAATTGTGTTTGGTTTTTATGTTTCAAGTACTTGCTGAACAGGCTGAATAGCAAATGTTAAGCCGGCTTAACAAATAATTCTGTAGAATTGTAAAATATGTATTAATTATCGATTTTATTGATTATTTTGTTTCAATGTTTTCATTTTAATACAAAAAAAGTGAAAACAATTATGACTTTGTTATTTATTTCTGACTGAAAATCCTCAGATTATAGAAAAATGGCACTAAAATTACCACATTTTTTTGCCATTTTGGGTCATTCATTTGGGAATGAGTGGACATTCCCTTTTTAAAATGGACTGCCTTTATTATGAATAATAACGTTTCTCATTGAGATTGAATAAACGTATACTTGGAATTATGCAAGAACACTGTTACGACTTATGTATGAATACGTCAATTGTTCCACACTTGTTTTCAATTTCTTACGTATCTAATCTGGGTACGTTTTTATTCTTTCTTCTACTGTATAAAGTATATCCCTATTCATTTCCGATGAAGCTGTTGTTTCGTTTTCCGTTCCCTGCTGTAACGTTTTCTTTTGTATATTAACACATTTTACCACTTTTATGTGTCTACCATCGAGCAGATATTTGCGAAAGTAATAGGGTTATTGCACAGCTATTGAACGTCTTCAAACAAAATAAGAGATATCTATCTACGAGATATATATGTCTTAGAGATATTGGACATAGTGAGTTATGTCAGATGAGAGGACAATAATAGGTCAGGCAGACCTGCTACATTGTAAGTTCAGCCATTCAATAAACGTACTTAGACAATTTGTTCTTTAAGTGTACATCGCTTCGAGCTATTTGGTCGTTGCTCAACTCAATTAATGCAATAACGACTTTCAAGTTGAAATTATACTCAAATCGGAAACTGGGTTGGAGACAAGTTTAACCTAACGTTAAAACTATTAGCAATTTATTGTAATGAACTAATAGAACAATTATATTTTTGAACTATCTTTATGAATGCTAATTAACTAGATCTTAAAGATGGAACTGGCTGCTTCACAAATATATTTCTTCCTCATTCGTTTTGATCAGCCTGGTGATTGTGTATGAATATCAACCGATGCTGATTAGGGTCAACTATCCATCATCCCTTCTTCAGACAATATTTGCATTCAGAATACATTCAAAGTACAAGATGCTGTTTTGATAATAACATGTTAGCAAGGAACTATGACGCTAATAAAATACAAAAACAAGATTGACCGATTGAGGTGCCGCATATAATGACGGTGCTGTTCTAAAATTACCACAAGAGCTCACATTAAAACACATTTACCATTAATTGTTGATAGTTTTGAAACAGGAAAGAGGGTGTTTTTGTCTCAAGATAAAGATACTATCTTGCTAATACGGTTCAAGTGATGTTAAATTTCCAATTTTGGGCCCACAAATGGGCAGACAATTTTGAAATATACATGGCACTAAGTTCGAAATATGCATTAACAAAAACTAATAACTGATTTTCATCCTATCAAAGAACTACAACTAAGAAAATATAGCAATCATTAAAAACAGTATTTAGCAATTAATGAATGGGGTAAAAGGTTCAAGTAATCATAAATACGGTCTAAGTATTATAAGCTGTCTAATTATCCCATATTAAAAATGAATTCACTAATGTGGAGTTTTTATAAACGCAATTAGTTTTATCCAGTAGTAATTAATAGTTCATATATCGAAGAGAGTTTGTAGCAAGCTATTCAATGTTATTACTGTTTGTATCTCTAAACACACACTTTATTGCAACAGCATATGATACATATGAAAACGTACCTGTATAATGATGTATTAAATGTAAGAATGTTATGGTCCTCAAAATATAATACGTAGTTCAGCTGATTTATTATTATGATATATCGTATCATATCAAAGCTGGTTGCCTATACCCGTCTAATATAATTTATTGACGGGAAATCAAGTAAGTAACGCAGCAATTATTTGAGTTTGAAGAACATGTTTCTGAAGCAAACACAGAAGTGAAACAAAACGCATAACACGATAATGGTCGAAAAGTAATGTCCTGAAGATAAACGTACACATTTATTATAAATAACACATTTGGAACTCGAATCACTTATCTCGCGTAATATTGCTTCCTGCTGGTCGAGTATAAAGACTCACCACCTTAATCTTAAGTAATTCAAATCAATAAACGTTACGGTTTAATGTTCACTTAAAAGGTATTTCACCTTTTTCACTTACGACACATGGTTCCCCGTTGAGCTTACATACTGTTAGATAAGTTGTGTATCGAAAAATCTCTCATTGCTTGTTTTCAATGTCACTTCAACGACAACAAATCGTCGATTTTTTTTAAAGGAATAACAACATAGTTACTATCATTTGAATAGGTTTTCTAAACCCATATGCACGCATGTATGTTACATTGTTTATTGAACTTTGTAGTGATTTGTGGTTGAATAAATTATTCGCATTTTTGTTTTTGTCTACTTCTATTACATAACAGACATGCATATCTAATACAAAACCACCTCTTATGTTCGAGAATCTACAATCAAGAACGATGCATGTGTGGTATATAAATTCCTATCGATGTATTGTATTACTTTGTACCGTAATAAACTACATACAGTGCTGTCGGGTAATTCTGCGCACCTAACGGGTATTGGCTTTCTACATTTGGTATTGTTTCATATTTAGAATAAATTATGGTGCTGTTTGGATAGAAACAACCTCCATTGACAAATGTAATCAATTCAAAACATCATACCTTCGCTTAACTAGGTCAAATGTCGTCACAAAACAAGATGACTTCCGGTTTTCATGACGTAAATTATTTCGGCTAATTCTGCGCAGGTGGAGTTGTTTATTTGTATAGTCTGTTTGAAAGATTTGTTTCACAAGAAATTTATCACGTTATCGAAAGAATAAGTCATTAAGACAATGTTGACAAAAAAGGAAAAGTCATCATCCGTTACAAAAGTGTTTTATTCAATTTATGTGTCACGTGGTATGTCAAATTAACGAAAATCGCCGTTGACACTTATTTTGGTCAAATTTTTGTAGAAATACTTTCCGATTTTGTTGAAATGATTATAAAACTTTACATAAGTAACACTCGTCTACAAAAACACTGGAGGACCGAAGAAAACGACCCAGCAAAGTATGTAAGAAATAGAAAGTTAAGGTGCGCAGAATTACCCGATGCGCAGAATTACCCGAAACGACTGTACAAATGCACCCATTTAAGGGGAAATAAAAAAAAACAGAACTATCTGGAGTAAAACACAAGGCAGAGAATATTGTTTTCACAGTAAGTATGTCCTCTTTCTTTTTATGAGGGCACTGCTGGTTATAATGTAAGTCATATGATACATTATCCTTGTACATTCTCATTGTTATGCTGCGTTTAATTAATGATTATTTCAATTTGGACGATTTTAGTCAGAACACGTATATCATAAAAACGAATGATTACGCACCGGAGATTCGATCTTTCTTACACTAAGGATGTATACATTAATATGTTAATGCCATTTATTTCCTGCAAACTAGAAATGTAATTTAATCATCGGTGGGTTGTATTGAAGTGTAAGCTGTAATTTATGTATTCCCTACACTAACGATTTTTGGTCGCTGTGTATGGTGTTTGAAATATATTTGTGAAACTAGATCGTCCTGTAGAGGGGACTTGGGCAATTTGGTCGGGTCTCGCTTGGCTGTGTTTCATTCGATCCTTTGGGATCATCGTCATTTTGTAATTTCAGTGTAAAGTTTGCTCATCCAGTTTTGCCTTGGCTCATCTTTGGGAATGGTTCCATGTAGTCATGTTGTGGTGTTACTGATGTCTGATATCGGCTAAATTGAATGCTGCATTCCCTGTCCGATTTCCTCAAACCGTATTTGGTAAGCTACTAATAGCATAATATAAAAACACATACAAGTGCATTTTTAAATTTGTTTATTGTTCAACTAACAGTTGCCCAAAATAGAACATTTCATAGAACATGTGTCGTGTGAAAACAAGAACAAAAAGTATTGCACATCCTACCATCCTTAAATTTATTCACTTGTCTCGACCTACCAAATACTTACTATGGTTTGATGCATATTATGTAAAGGTATAACGAGTTTAGGCATTAATAACCTACTTATTTACATAAATCTAAGGATGGAAAAGACACGTTATCAGAACGGATACAACACTGTTTTAGTCACGTGTGTAAAATAATTATTTGGTAACCGAAGAAGATATCAAAAGGTCGTCTTATTCTGTTAGTACATGTAACTGTCATATTTTTCCGTTAATCATATTTTAATCGGCCATTCAGAAGATTAAAAGAGTTTGAAAACTGATGTATTCGTATTTAAACAAGTACCTGCATTGGTTTAATTGTTTTTCTTTACTACATTACAGTCCAATTCAAGCCCTTGCAAATACATGTATTAGGTCATGATCCACGCAACTTATTCTAGTATTGTACCCAATCAGATCATGGTCATAAGTTTTATATGTACTACACTTTCGAGTATTACACGAGAGTGGGATAAACATAATGTTATAAAATATACAGACGAATAGTATATTTCGCTGGCTTAGAATAAGAAGGTCGTTATTACTTCTTACGGCCTTATAAGACTGATACATATTTCATATATGCATTACAAGGCGTTTCTGATCAGCCGAATTCATTGAAAATCGGAACTTGTCATGTTGACCAAAATGAAGTTGAAACGGCTCGTTTTACCATAAGTAGAGAGTAAATTGCAGACAGGTATTTCTTGTTTACTCTAAATACCGATTTTGTACTCACGACCTTCTCATTCTAAGCCATCGATTTGACTAAGCCGTATCACGTTGCTTATATTCGTAATTGGATAAGTACATGTACAATGTGTGTTTTAATAGAACATATAATACTTCCGCTAATAGCAGTGTGACTCCGCTGCAGATTTTCAGACAAATTAAAGTCACCCTCGTAGGAACTAATAGCATATCAGTCATAACCCCTTCTGAACAACATGACAGTAAGACTAACTCGGACATTAACAATACTTTTTAGTGCATTCAACATAACAGCCTAAGTATGAACAGTAATGCCTTTCGATAGAGTTACAACGTTCCAAAGGACTCAATGTCCATCTAGATGTTGTTGTTATTCGTCCTCGTCTAAGCGCGATGGCGTTCACCCTTTTTATCTATCAAAGAATCATACTAGGTAATTATATTGCTGGCTCAAATAGATGCTGTGTAAGCATTCAAATTGAAAGGAACAAAGTATATACACTATAAATACAGCATGATATGTCAGTTAATTCATAACAATCAATGATTAAATAAAATCAATAAATATAATGATACAAGTAATGGTGAAAAATGATTTAACATGAATTCAACATTTTATACACACAAATGGAACAATGTATTTTATATCTGATGATTATCAAAACATTTATAGTGCATGTGGTTCAATTATATTCATTGCTGATCTCATTAGTTATATTACGTATTAAAATTAAAATCTAGGTAGCTTATTCCGATATTTAGGGTATATTATTGATATTCATAAATTGAATATGTTATGCTTTACGCTTTATTGACTGAACATTCTTATAACGAGTGCATTCTTACATAGTCTACATATTCAGGATTCAAATGACGACATGTAAGTTCTTCCAAACAGGGTGACCGTCAAATTCAGCAACCCGTATTAAATTTATGTGCACAAATCACGTGTTTTATAAATTTCTTACATTTATATTATTCATATAAATAGTTAAATTGATTTAATAAATAATTGTAACCTATTTCCAGAATAGTATTATTTCCTTAAAAACACAGTTGTTGTAATTGCAGGATTCGTCTTGCATCACGATACATAGTACACTTACTAACAGGCACTCACCAGTAACACCATGAGGATACCTGGAACTCAAACATCTTTATATCATTAAGATTTTTATCCGTTCAAACATACCCTCCCCATTTCTCCTAAATGTTTGACAACCTTCAGTGCTTTATATGCTTCAGAAAAGACTTTCTTTGCAAGATGTGAGATTCATATTTGTGATTAAAGCATTGTGTTCGTAACTAGTTGTGGAATGTAGACTTGAACGCCATAAAAGAAAACAAAAATAAATATCACATGCTCTCGTGACGTCATCTGAGGTATATAAATATGTCCGTGACGACAGCTGTTACAAATACAGAGAAACACAATGTCCACCACTGTCTGTTGCACATTTGTCCACTTTTAGCTTCACCAGCAGCGCCTCGTTTTCCTGGAATTGTTTTTTTCTCTGTAAAAGATCCGATATTCATAAACATACAGTTTCAAGATATTTATGTAAGAATAAGTTGACATATACATGTATCTGTCTTTTGAACAGGCTGATTGGAATGCAATGAGCACTGAATACTCAATTTAACATCTTTATTTTAATACCATATTACCTGAGACTAATTATTAATTCAATGTAGGAAATACGTCAGACGGCCAATAAATAGAAAACTGGTAACATATTTTTGTAGAACGTGATTTTGTACTAGAACGTGGCATTTCATAAATAATTCGCATTCAATTGATTATATAATTATGCAATAGTTAAGTCCAGCAGGCAGTACATATTTAATGACGGTTCTTATACATATAGTAGGTAGGAGTGTTGTTTTGGCAATGAATTTGGTGCAGGTAAGTGTCCCAACGATATAACCATATCGGTATTCACATACATTTACTGTGATGTTAGCTTTCATTTGAGAATCGCATTGATATTTATGTATAGTACTTTAAACCATTGGATTACATGCTGCCTGAAATATACTTACCACTAAGTATCATAACTTTCTGACTTGCTATCAAATCCGCTGAATTCCTACACACGTATGTACCTTTATCCTCCAAAACACTGTTATGTATTTCTAATATGCTGTCTAATTTCTTATTTACAATAGACGTGTCTTTGAAAATGTGAATTCTGTTGCCGGGTTTTAAAATTTCACCATCTTTAAACCAATCAACGTCTTGTGGAATATCAGTATTACCCGTTACATTACACACAATACGAATAGTTTCACCACTATTCACGAACTCCTTGCCGCTCAGCATAATTTCTGAAATATGTATAAACTGTATATTAAGATTATTTCAATTCAAATATGTTGGTTAGAAGTATATACAGCACTAGGTCAATACAATGGTCCCGAAACTAAGTTTGCAACAAAATGATTGCACTTATACTTAAAAAATATCAACTAAATTTCATGTGCAAACAACATATATTTGACAACCAACCCGTACATCAACGAAATGAAGCATTTTTTATGCACATGAAAATGACCTAAACATTTGTGTTACTGGCATTATTTTTTAATTGCATGTCATGTGTTGTGTTGAATATAAAATCACTGCAGTTATCATTAGTTTCGCCAAAGGCAACTTTACAACTGTATAGTCAACGATAATTATCAAATCCATCCAATAATCACCATTGATTCATGAAGTCTTAATCTTCAGAGAAAATAGCAAGTAATGTGCAGATTTCTTGCACAAACCCATCAAGTATATCTGTATTGATCACGCCTACCAAACTACTACATATTTAAGTTACGACGGGATTCCTTTACAAAAATTTCTATTATATAGGGCAACCAGATGTACTGGCAAATGGATAGCTATGTTTCTGTCAGTTGAAAGCGTCAATAATGAAACCCCTGTCACATAATTCGTCCGTTTAACCTAAGATTTACACAATATCTACCTCCAATCAAACATCTTCATCGGAATATAAGTACGGCCGAAAACAGTCTTTAACATCAACCCGATACGCATTAAAAACAAATTGTCGGCAAATTTTAACATCTTTGATGGGATTAACTGACTGATAGCAGCTCTAATTGATTGTTTATTGCAGTCTTCAGTATACATGACTGTATATTGTTGTCTTATCGAAAAAATGGCCGATTTTTATGTTTGTCGCCAAATTGAATTATATTGCGCCAAATTTTCATTTCTTGCGCAAATGGCGCCATTGGCGAACGCCAGCGGGAGCACTGAATTCTTGCTATTGATTGAAATTAATTTCCCTAACAAAATCACTACATGTCACTGCTAAATGACATGCACTTCAATATAATGTTTGCCTAAATTTCGACAACTACGGGTTAGTACTCATTGAACTTCATTGAATCCTTTTAGGTATTAAACGTGCAAGGATTTGTTATTTCTAAATAAATGAATGAGCATCTCGGAGTCACAGTTTCATTGCCAATTATTGTAGAAACTATTAGAGGTTAACGACTGTGTTAATCTTTATTGACTGTATAAGGCGTGAAAAACATACAAACATGGATGAAAACTCAACAAATAATTACTGCAAGTATTTAAGTGCAATGGTGAAAATATAATGTTACATACCAGGCCTGATATATGTTGGCAGTTGATCTGGTTCTGAAACAATCAAACAATGTGATATACAAATTGATCGTACTTCCTATGCTAAATTATATATTCATATGTCAAATCCTATGACAAGCGCTTAATATAATTACTATAGCTAACAACGAACACTTAGGTGTTACCTCTCTGAAGAATATTAAGCTGAAAACTATTCTCGTATTTATACTCCCGAAATATAAAATAACTCATTTGTGACCAACAATTACAATAATAATAAATCATAAAAATGTGTCTTATCTAATACGGAAAATCATATATTTGAGTAATTGAACTGATGTTTTTAATTATAAATGCACTATGCAGCTCAGATGTTTACCTTTCAAGTAGAGTTTTAGTAAAACAATCAACATGCTCGTTGATTGAAAACAGCCGTCTCTAATGAGAGCGTTTTAATATTTTCATGTAGGAACAAAGTTATTCAATTTATGATATATTCAGTACAAGATCGTTACCAAGACAATCAATCGTTGTCAAAGGTCATAATCTTTTCGATAAGCTGTTTTGGGAAAAATTGTTGGCATACTTTATTTATACCAATAACACTTAAATGCAATAAAAATATTTGTAAAAAGTGTATAGAGCTATATTCTATCAGTTATTCAATGTCAAAATAATTACTTGCATCATTTTTAGTATAATACTAGACTTAGTTGCAAATTAAAACTTTGGATGGGTTCCGTGTATTTTGATTCGATCGTCGAAGAATAGACGATTGTAATAGTTTCATATGGTGTTCTAGAACACTTTCGTATGAAAATGAAAAGTTTGTATGTCAAATAAATCACGCAGAGAGTTTCTGTTAAAACTGAAGCAAAATGATCTCATGTATAATTATGATAGCATAATAATTGTTTTTCAGTTTTTGAATTTAAAAAAAAAATGTTCCGATATAGCTCTATACACTTTAAGAAAGTCTGAAAACATAATTGAAGAAATGCATGCACTTTAGATCGAAATTTAATCAATAGTTTCAAAACGATTGATTTATTTAGTCATAACTGCTGATTTGCGTTTTTTCCCAAGTCCAAACGATCAAGATACATGTATTAACAAACATTACGACCAGGCTGATTTCAATAATCTGTGACATAAGATTCATTATTTCAGTTTGAAAAACATCACATCTGGTACGTGTATTGATAATATTATCGAGTTGATATAATTTAACAATATGTACTTAAAACGACCAAAATACGTACACAATAATATAAACGGATTCATTACCTGCGGTTTCATCTGTCCTATGGGCCTGGGATGGCATATCATTTGGTCGCCCTGAAAATAATCAATCCAAACATTGGTCTATTGTGTATTGATCTACCATGCTTAATATATTATAGCAACTAATTATATACAGTGTGATGTTACTTCGAAAAATTCCTAAACGTATTGTGTCTTCTTCTGGTGAATATGATAAAGCGATGTATACAAAAAGTGACGTCATCAACGTCATGTTGTGTCGTTTAAACTCCCGAGGTTGTAAGGGCTTTAAGGATGATCATTGTGTTTAGTTTTGAATCAACAAAAGTGATCGGCTCGTCCCAATATTCAACATTGCATTACAATATATTTTAACTGATAATTTTGGATGTGATATATCATGGGAGTACTTTTTTAATAATGCAATTTGTTAATGAAGTTATCAAAAGTAGTTTCTAGTGTATGAAAACTTGAATTTCTAGCAAATTTCGACCAAATTGATTTTTATAGAAAATATACAATTGAAAAAAATAGATTTCGTTATATGCTTAGTCAATGATACAATTACGTGTATGTATCATGTGGATAAAGTAAGAATTACTATACACTTACCTACAACCTTCAGTAAAATATGACGGATGAGTTTTTCTTTCGTGCTTACTTGACAATGATATACCCCTGAATCTTGTGCTTGTACATTATGAATGAGAAGATTATATTCCCGTCTTTCTTCTGAGATCATTACGGAGTATCTTTTATCAGGTGCATATATAAGAGAACCCACCGAGATGGGGTGTGGGTCCGACGATTTTCGCCAGATAACCTGCAAGTAAACAATTCGGGACCACATATTATAAACATATTTACAATAATACTTTGAGGTGGAACATTTTCAACGAAAGGTGATTAAAACTTCTGCTCTAAAAAAATTGATTCAACGTTATTTTAAGTATTCTCAAATACAAAATCAATTGAGGCGAGAACTGCGAAACTCTTTCATGGGATTTGTTATGACCGCCTACAGCACAAACGTAGATACATATACATTTGTAATAGATACGTAGTAGGAGTTAATTTAAATTATCTTATTATAATTTCAATTTCTAACAGAAAATATGGCATGTAATTAAATCAGCTACATTTTGAAATTTTAGCAATCAAATAAACATCGACTTATCTAATCTAGATATTATCAGCAATTTCAATTTCCAAAGAGACGTTGAACCAATAACCGTCGATACTAGTATGTAAAACTAGATTATCGTTGCATCATTTCATTTTCTTATTTTCTTATTCAGATAATAACATCTTGAACGAGTATGTATGCCTAACAGACCTTACAGATGCCTACAGCAATATATGTACCAGACGTTTGTGACAATATGTGCGGAAGATACCGGTAGCATGACGGATCTGATCGGATGCAATTATCTAGTATCAGGGTACATATGTAATGTAATTTAGATATAGGTTGCTTAGGGTTATACAACGAAAGATTTAGTTTTTAGATAAGTATCTGCCGATGTAGTATCAAGAAAAATACGATAACATAATTACATATGATTACGTACTCAATTCAGTTTATTACAGTATGTTAGCCAGGAAAGTAAATTTTTAAATACCTTATATTTATATTCATTCTACTCGTGTGCGTAAAATTTCACTGTTCGATGCGTTTAACTGTTAGATCACTAAAGCTAGTTAGGTTAACATTCTAGCTAAGTAACTGTTTTACATACAATATACAATGATGTCAACGCTTTATAAACTAGAAATGTGTCCAGATGAAATGGATGCCCCCACCGAGTGCTGTTATCAGACACCTAAGTATAGAGTTACAAAAGTGAGCACAAAGTCGATCAAGGGGGTTGTAATCTCCAAATATCATCACGAACAAGTTTCACAAACAAAATTATAACATTCGTACTTTAGGGTTTAAACATACCTCAGATGCCTTTTAACAATAACTCATTAAGGTTTTTTCCTTCCTATTATTTCCTATGCATTTATTACGTTCATAATGTTTCTATGTAAATCCGACTTTACGATTGGTTTAAGTTCAATTATTTTGTTATTTTATTACCCGTGTTCAATCAAATTCGAACCCATGCTACATTTGTACGCACGCTATAACATTATTCAATGGAAATATTTCTCAACATTGAGTTTTGCTAAGTTGGCATATCCAGCAGTGTGCAAAAAACAACAATACAATGCTATTGTATAATAACGAATTATTCACAAGTTCATTTATCTTTGTGAAACTTTGATATATGCCCATTCACGTGTAAGGGAAATGTTTGTTAAACACGATTGCTATTTGTTTGAGTGAATTGCCGTTATTGTCAGAGTTTCCTTTGCAATTCGATTCCAAGATTTGTATCGCAAAAATGCAGCATGTAAATTAGAATTTTGCTTCGTTTCCTTCCAAGGAACGCAACAAAACACTTGGTGTTTCCAATGTTGAAAAGGATCAGTGAATGGGATAACAATTGCGGACTGTGATGCAGCATTAAGATGGTGTTTCTTAACACTTACATTTGTCTCATATGCCTAGGAATTCATGCTCTGTCAACTGGTACAATGAAACAGGTTACATAATTAAAACGTTTGTTAGCCTTGGATAACACAAAATAGCAAACCAACACACTTGAACAGATGTAATATATTTTTCAGTTTTTTCTTCAATGCATTCAACATACAATGATCTTGATAGTGTTTGTTATTAGTTGTACTATTATGTTTTAGAATTGTAATTTACTGAACATGTCATGTTATATGACCCATAATTGGCAAAATACTTTATTCTATTCTAGTCTACGCTGACGAACAGGACAATGGGTAGGTATTTGGGCGATATGACTACTGGGTGTAGTACACATCAGAAGCATAAGCTACACACGCATCCCCCGTCAAATATATTATTTACCTAAATGATTTGCACACGTTTCACTACATAAAGTAACATTCTGAATCCAGCATAGAATCACTACGCCAGATAGAACGGCATAAAAAATAACGAAATTACATCCCAATCTAAACAAGAAGTGGTACATTACATGTAGTAGATAAGACAAGCCATACTATAACATATCCAACATCAATCAACACCGCGTTAGTTCCGTATCGTTTTATTTGTTTTTGTTCATTTACTATGCAACTGATAACAATGCCTATACTGACAGTTTATTAGCGATAGGATCACCACGTGGTTTCCTAGACAGTAAGTGTATGCGTTAGAAGAATGGTGGGATATACATGACTGACGGAATTCCAGTTACTGTGTTTTAGATATAATTAATAGATGCAAAACATCTGACGTATGAACGGTATTGTAATACTATGTACTATCAAAGACTTACACTCCGTATCCTACTCTGTATCCCGATCAAGAACAAGAATAGATTATTCATTTGTACTACTATCAAAGTGGAACCTTATAATACAAAGGTCGGTGTCTGCGCTTACGCGACTATCACATTCAATTACCAATCCTTTGTCGCCGTGTTATGGTCGATGACTTTCAGGTTAGCTCTTTAATCATTATTGTGTGACATTATTATTTACTCAAGATACGCCACAGCTGGGTTCTTATATTGACGGTCATAAAAGGTAAACAAGCGCCGGGCCAAGCATTCAATTGTCTTGATACATTTTTGTAGGAAAAACACTGTTACGATAATTCTGATTAGGGTAAAAAATAATCGTCAACCTAAACCATATTTATAAGGTATTTGACCAAGGAAACAACGTAACCAAAGAATGAAGTACTAGATTCCCCGCATGTTACAAGAAACAAACACACTGCGACTATGATTGTTTTATGTCAACGTAATCGCAAAACTGCACACCAGGATCTATGTCAAATGTAATGAAACAAACACAAAGAGGCCCTCATAAATCAAATCCAGGCAAATACCGAGACAATACAACATATTTGCGATTATTCAAATTGTATCTCAAAGGAACGCACAGGCAGTATATTACAGCATTCAGGAAATGCACATTTAAGTGATAATTTGTGTTTGCGCCTGAAATGCATTTGTTCAATATACGTTTTAGCGCTGTTTTATAAATAAATTGTGCAAACACACGAACACAGTCTTCGTGTCATATAAGATTTACGATGGAGGTCTAAGATAACCTCATAGCCACTGAAATAGTCTTAACACTCAAACTGTTTATATGCAAATGCATTCGCAGACAATAGTATATGGTAACATTGGAATGCAGTCACGGTAGTCTAGACATCCACATAAATAAGAAGTCAACTTACATATTTGTCGCCAAGGTTTTCAACCGAACACTGCAATGTTGCTGTCTGGCCTGTGTTATATGTAACATTGTTCGGTTGTGGAATAAAGTATGTGGGACCCTCGTAATCATCAGTATAGTCCAGTGCTGAAAAATGAGAAAACAGTTTTAAATACATGCTATTCGAATGCGGGTGGTAATATTATTAAATTCCCAAAACTTTAACATTGTCCTTCGTCTTGATTAAGCAGTTGAATGTACGTCTATTTTACAATGCAACATGAACATTTACTAAACGGCTAAATGTTGCTGACACATAGTCCTGTTATAGGTTATAGGAAAATACAAACCCTAATAATAATTCCAATGTGATGAACTCAGATACATGTAAAAATGTTTTAGTAGCATACACTTAATTTCTTTAACCGCGTTGCAAACCATTGATAATGTATTTTGAAACGGCATGTCCGACTAGTTCATACAAAAGAAGACTAGTATGTCAGCATTTCAAATTGGGAATCAATTGCCTAGTTTGGCAGGTAATCATCGTCCGTCAAATTGGCGACATTGCCTAGCCTACATAAAATATTCATGCAGAAAAGCAGGTTATCAGTTGTCGATAAATAATTGCAGTAGAGTTTTCCAAAACAGGTGGGTGTCGGAAAAAATAGCAAACAATCCAATTAACGAAATTGAGTAAGCATGTACTTTAGCAGTTTTGGTATTGACCAGTGATGAAATAATACACAAGTAATTCAAATATTACTGCAATTCTGGATGATAAAAACAAACAGAAGTAGTTTTCCATATTGAAATATAAAATATTTATCTTGTGATTCTTAAACTTGTTATCTGAAATTGACAATGACTTACTATTAATTACACAATTATATGGAATTATATTAAACATATAATCTATAATGTATGATTATTGAAACAATTAGGGTTTTGTCTGATGAATAGCTAATGGTTTGAGACATTTAATCAATATCACTATTACGTACTACATAATAGAACGGCCGTACAACTCAGTAAAGAATAAACACATAGTGTCTCGTGGGACTGTTATGTTAAAACTTTAAACAATTAAAGCGATTGTCAATATTAATAGTTGCATTTAAATTATTCCTTTATTAAAATTTATTATAATTATCATATAATATATTATCTTTTAAATGGCTTACTGTACATGGCCAATACCATAGTCCGTTTTCCATAAAATAACTACAATATTAATTACTAGCTGTAAGTTCATATATTGTTAAAGTTAAACATAAATATCTAAAAAATAACGCACTGTAACTGTTTAACTGTCCTTACATTTCCAAGATGTCTGGGACAAGATCAAAGTATTACTGAATACCAAGGGAAATAACTAATTTTGCTCAAACAATATAAGTCTCATTCAATTCAATTTTTGTTGCAAGACAAATTATCCTTGAAACCTAAAACATTTATAACACTATTGATATTTTGGATTGGTATGTTCCAAATAACCTTTGTTTGTATTAAAATAAGAGCATACTTTCGAATAAACACATTTCGTTAATTACGTCAACAAATTATTTTGGCTTTAGTCAATTTTATATTATTATTTATATATTGCAATTTTGTCAGTGACCTTAAGGTGTATACAGAGTCATTTAATATTGCGTAAATGAAAAGCCTACCTACATTTAATTAATAATTATTGTGGATTCTTTATTTTTTAAGAACTTTTATATTATGTGTAGTATGCTTTATGTTGTCTTTGTGGTATCGTTATGATAGTGTACTGTCGTGTTATATACTGATAGTTATAGTATCATATGACGCTACGGACATGTCAATGTATTGCCAATGCCAAACGCAGACGCAGTGTGACATTTCAGAGATATTGAAAAAGCTTAAATAAATGTGATGAACGTGTAGGTTTTGTTAATTCGTAAATAACAACCACGTGCTCTTAGATGCGTCTATGTTTCTTTAATAAGTTTATTCAAAACTTTCTTGTGCAAGCAATAGGAAAATTAATTACTATATTAAGGACCACAATGTAGACTCGCTTAACAACATTGTGATGTCAAACATTTCTTTCAAACAAAAATGACAGATAGAATATAGTTCATCATTATTGAATAGTGCATTATCATGTTGGTTACGAAGTATTCACTTAGTGAATTACATTGGAATCGCTCGTTCGTGTTTTGCATTAATCGTTCCCACTTTAATTGTGTACGTCTAAACACAACACCTTCGTTACAGACCTCGTAATTTTTCAAAGCCATTTTGTCTCGAGATTTGTCTATTAATTTTACTTGTACTTTCTTTCCCCTTCCCGAAAATTTCCCAGTTGATTGATTGTCGACATGCGAGCAGCGTCATTAATATATGGTTAATCATCAAGCAAATGTCAAACAAATACGAATAGAGTTGTGTAGGCTTGAATAAAAAATTTACAACAGAAGTGTTGTGTTATACAACATAAATGGCATAAAAGATCAGAAGGAGACGCTTTTGGCACGATATGTTGTTAGTTTTGATGAATAAGAATTGATTTTGCCCCGAGAAAGATATACACTGTTTATGTGAGAAGTATTGTTATGATATATAATGGAGAATGACGTGAATACGTTTGTAGTAAAACGTATCGTGCTAGATATATTTTAGGGGAATATGTGATATAAAGTAACATCAGACACATTTTGCGAAGTAGCATAGTAAGATTTACTGATCTGAAACAAACAATGCTGTACAAGTTAATGTTTGCAATTTCTACACCGAACGAATGTATTATTCTAATGATATAACATTCTAACCACCAATACTGAAATAATTTCATATCAGAATAACCAAAGTCAATAGACAAAAAGCTATGTTATAAACTATGTTCTGAGATATGATAACGTACATTTGTCTTAAACTGCTTAATACACTTGTACATATATATGAAAAGACATATGTGCATGTACTCACAGTACGTTCGGTGAAACAACATACTGTCCAGTAAGGAAAGTCGTAAGGTCAAAAAAACTATCACGGTGCAATAGTAATTGCAGGGGCTCATCAAGATATCTATACTTGTAACCCAAAAGTATACTTTATTGACTAGTTCAGACACTGATGTGTATCCTTAGTTTATACATAAAATAAGGTATCACTCTCAAATCATAAAGTCAATGAACTGTAGTAGGTCAAAACGTCTCCTACATGCAGATATACAGGCGGAATTCAGTGAGAATGTTAAACACGTTGACCTTAAGGTACATAAATATCCAGACACATCTCAATCAAGTGTCAGCTTGAAACAATATGAATTACACTTCTGATGGTACTGACTTATAGCGTGAACTATACTTCATCGAGTCGATATTTCTTATCCGTTTTTCAGCTGTACTAACTTACTCTTTTACAAGGAGCTAGTAAATTCCCACCTCCGTATTTGGTAAGAAAAGCAGATACCGAATTGTTGTCGATGTTCTAATGACGTGTTTGTATGACCTGCCGCGCCCGGGAATCTTACACAGATGGCCTGATAATCAGGTAATAAAGAATCGAATACAGTCAATGAACCATTCAATGTGTTTTTAATATAATTATTTTGATGGTCATAGCATCGGGCTTTTCATGACTGTTGTTATTGCGTTAATAACTTATTACAAAATAATTACAGGGAAAATAAAGTTAAAACAAGAGTGATTTACGTTTATGGTCGCTTAATGACATTTGATAAACAAATTATAGTTTCTAAGTAGTGATCACTGGTGTTAGACAAAAGAATCACAGAACGAATATAATCGGCAGTAGTTGAAACCGGTAATTGTCGCTTACCGGTAAATGTCGCTTACTACGCCTGGTCGCTAGCACAAGTGGCACTGTATCTAACTTTCTATGTGTGATTTCTCTTAAGAAACCGAAAAGCGGTGGTTACCCCTATACCGTATTTAATTATTATACATTACTATCAGAAAGTACACCGAGTCTCTTGACACGGCTCACACAGAGTCAATAGACAGTTTACGTTAATGTCTTCTTCCGATATCGGATATTTAAAAGTGTCACTTGCCTGCTGTCGTTACAGTACATGGAAATAACTCCACCGTAGGAAATTACATTAAACATTACATGTATTTCGTTAATGGCAAATAACAGAACAATCGACCGTGTTTATTTCCTTAGCCGCTAGAATCGGTGTTTTTGTATGGCATTCCACTTTGATTGCTTGTTTGTTGCTATTTGTTTTGTGTAATATTGTTTCGCCTGTGTTACATATCACTTGAATATATTGAAATGGTCTTTTTAAATCGTTAATCGTCGTCAATTACGTTCAACCAATTGTGAATATGTACATTTCATAGAATAGTGGCATGGATTGTACATCTTAATTTTAGTGAATTTTGGTGAAATTGATACGTACGTCATTGAGTTTCTTAAGATTGACTGTGAAACTGACAGTTGCTTTTTAATATTTTGTGTTGATCAAACTGTGTAGGAATACATAATTTGGGGTACAATATATGAAAAACCACCATGTTGAATTTGAATGCCGTATGAGAAATACACTAAAACGAATTTGTAATTGGCCACCCTAAAAAATATTATATAATCTGAAATATTATATCACTAAATCTTATGCTTTGTTATTTGTTCATTACTAATGTATCGATTTCCGAAAAGAAATGGCGTATTCATGAACAAAATCATCCATGCGTAACGTTTGGTGCGAAATTGCTTTTTTGCATGTTGGCCTCTTGCGCAGCTTGAAATGGTATCGTATTTGTGAGAATGGTCCATGTGGAACGCGCTCATGACGTCAGATGCATGCATACATTGAACGAATTTCTGATTGGCCACGTGTTTTTATAAATTAGTTTTAAAAAAACTGCTTTTAGAAGAATGCAAATAATTGAAACCCCAATACTGTCCACTTTTATTGATAGAAAATATGTTTCTCGCAGTAATTCGAGCTGCATGGAATAAAAATAATCACAATTTTAGAAATATTGATAAAAAAAAACGCTTAATATAATATTTCATTGGGTGGCCAATTAGAAATTCGTTGAAGTGTATTGTTGTTGATGTCTACCGAGGTGCGTTTGTGTATGGTTCAAAATTACTGAATATTTGGATTCATCTATTGGTTTTTAAGACCAAACGCCATATTAACGTCATATAGATACTGCCGATATTCAACAAGTTTCTCACCTACAGTTATGCAGTGAATTTAAGTCCATGAGAGTATGTCACTCTAGTTTAATTCCAACTTTTCTAAGATAGTCAAAATAGTAATTCTTTAGATAAGCCGTTGATATTATTGGTAGGTACGGGTTAATAAAATAGTTAAGCATAATAATATGCTCATATGGGTATACATGATGTTCGCTGTGTGAATAATGCCACAAGTATACATGTAACACATACCGTGTTTGAAACAAGGGAACGCGGATGAATTGTGCAAATACCATAAGAAATAGGTGCAGACACACCGATTTATTAAAACGAAATTGCACTGTATCACAATCATTGGTTGGACTAGGGATACTACTACATGTACTGACAATGCCATACAGTACAAAACAAGAATAAACATTCTAAAAGTGTGCATAGGACGATGCATATATGCGCCATAAAAACACATTATGGTAAAGCACATAAGCCAATTCATCTTGAAACGCACGCGAAACGAAGCTATAATCAAGGAGAGTTACTGAGGGATTAACAACAGCCGTTCAATAAATTATCGGGTAATGGTTAAGGTTGGTAATTAAGCGTATAAATTATGCCAGGTTCAATTGCTTCATGATCTTAAGTTTTTATAATGTGTGGTATTCAGGCGAGTATAGTAGTTTCGTTGCTTTGAGATGTATCCCACCAATTACCCCAAATACTTCAGACAGGCTACTCAAGCATACTCTAATTTAGTAAGGCAATAATGCTTTCCCCATCGGCATCTTCAACAATAACAGAACGGCATTGTATGCTTGGAACATTGCTTAACGTTTATGATTCTGGTAATCCAGATTAAATCATCGCAGTTGACACTTCAATAGACGATTTGGCACCCAATATAGCACAGTTATGTCTCAATTGCTATATTCATATATTTGTATGGCGTCATGTCAAATAGTTTACCCTTGGAATAGGTTCACAATGGACATACGGAAGATCGTTATTCATCTGTCTGTAAAGAAACTTATTTTGACCGGGTCTTGATATGAATTACAGCTGTACTACACGATACAAGTCGGAGAGAATTGATATCGATTGCATTAAAGTAACCATCTTCTACTGTATATACAATCTAGCCAGTTAGACGGAATCTTCGTTTGAAGCATCTGGACATATAACACAAATTTGTAAGTCGGAGTATATCGAATTATGGTCAGTCAAACAACCATGTTGATTTAATTCATGTTATACAATGTTGTATGTAATGGTTTTGCCTCGTGATACGACGATACATTGTATTTTATTGCGTTTGCTGTTGAAGTATGCGTGTTTGTAACTTGTTATATTTGACAGCTTAAAGCAGGGAGGATTTGGCAATAAGTGATCATGCAGAGAATCACCAACGAAAACTGTAAAGACATCAGTATTTATGCGTTGGGATGCATGTTTGTTCCATGGCGGAGTTACATCCTCCATGAACCAAATTAAGGTGGGGGGTACCGAAGTGTAATAATAGCTTTTAAGTGATTTTTGAATTTGGTGTCCACATTCATCGTTTCAGCAATTACATTTCTTAACATATTGCAGAGTCTGATTTAATTGGCACGATGGTGTAATTTTGTTACCTGGTGTCGTTTTGTTTATCAAGTCAGACAGAGAAGTAATTCTGATCGGTATTGTAGTATTATTGATCGACCCCTATCTGTTCCATAAACCGGACAAAACAACATTCTAGCATTTTGTGACAAATGAATGAAATGAATGGTCTTTGTACTTTCTTATTATTCGTCAGTGGTTTCCGTTGATCACACTAAATACAACTTAATTCCATTATCAAACAAACTCAGATCTATTTATTAGTTTTTATCTGCAAGATATACATTTTTTATGAAGGCTTTAATAACATTAATATAACTTCACACGCATTATACGATTACTGTAATCAAGTGACATATTCAAAACTTGACGGGTTGTTTAATGAATAATTAATGGACGCAAGCCATGTTTACAATAATTAAATTACTTGGTGGCATGTTTTGCCTGTAGAAATCAAATCTGGTATCGAAAAAATACACAAACATTAATTATGGCCCACGTGCATTCGTGGTAAGCGAACAATATATTATATGAACACAGTTTGTATCGTTTTTATTATATTCTTCATAATGTTAGGTACCATTATTCGCTTTTGAACTGATATAGTGATAAGCTATATCAAGGATAAATACGCGCCATATATTACATGAAATTGAGTTACTAGTGATATACCTAATTCGATTACAACTTCATTTACTTCCACAGTTCTAAACCTTTCCGACAGTGCACAATCTTGACGTCAACGATTTTCACCTCTAGAAGCTTAACTTTTTCTCCTCATAATCTCAGTTTAGAAACTTGTTTTGCTTTCTTACTTCTTATTTTGTGTTTAAAGTAAGCATTGCATTATGAGTGCTGTATCGCCAAGCCGTGAGGAATTTAAATGTACAAAATTCATGTAACGGTGGGAATATTTAATAATGTATTCGAATCTGCATGGTTTAATCGCAAATTACTGGATTCAGACAAACGTACCATGTTTAACTATTCAGAATTAATACTCTTATGAGTTTTGTTTTTGTAAGTTTTGGGTCTGTATTTTAACCATATTGTTTATGTCATAATGATAATATAATTATAACATAATAATACCGGACTAAAAAACAACACCCCAAAGTACACACCCGGAATAAATTGTAATCCTATTGTACCACTTATGTCATTAATTACCGTTCAAAAAGGTTTGCTGATCAGTTGTGACTTATTTCATTCAGGGTAACACATATTTCTGAACCGAGTCAAGTAGCTGACAGTTGACGATTTAAGTAGTTTTCTTCTTGAACAGATAACTTTTTTATCAACCAGTAGTTACCTATATTAAGCAATCTCTTGTTATGCCTAATTTGAATTTGGTAAGCAACCAAACTACACTTGACATATTTCATTAAACAATAGCAACCTTAATTAAGAGTTCACTTGTTTTGGTATGTAAATTAATTGTTGTTTTAAAAACTATAAACCTCTTCGAGGCTGCCTTCTGTGTTAAGCAAACGTATGTCGCGTGTCATTCTTCACGACTGTCGCGCAAGACCTGCAACCGGTATTGCATTAGGTTTAATTGGTTTCTACTTGTGTCATTGAAACTCACCATGGACATAAGAACTTCCCTGGGGGCTTTCCGTTGTCGTTGTTTCTATTAACATGCAATTAAACAGACCCATTATATGCCATAGGGACTATTTCAAAATATTTTAAAATGTATTACCTCGAATTATTAATGAACTCGACAGCCTCTCTAGGGCTTAGAAGTCACACCATTTGAATGACACTCGTGTAATGCAATGCATTGAAATGAATGTCTGAGTTTAACAACACATAACAACACTTTCTACATACAATCGTTTCAATATGCGTATGAGTAACTCACTGGTGACTTATTCGATATTTTATACTGTTTCGAAAAGGAGTAAGAAAATTTATGATTTCGCAGGATTCTAAAAACATTAAAAAAAACTTAAATGTCAGGTAGTATGGTTGAACTATTCACGATCCTCGAAAAGAAATGACTATCAAATACATATCAGTAATAATTTAAGAATGTTTCCAACTTTTCAGACTTATATAAACAGTCATGCCAGGAAATGTGTTTTACTATTCACTACTAGTATTCCCGGATATAAATGAAATTTGAATAAGTTTTTTCTGATACTATCACCAAGGCCCGAAACCTATCCTCAAACAGGTATTTCTGCGCGTAAGAAATCTGGAAATCCCACTTATGCTAAATGTTCCGTTAAGTAATATAACTGTCAAGGGAATTTAAATACTTTATATGAGTTATATTGTAATCTTCATTATTAGAATACTGGATCTACATGAAATATGTATTTTACTATCATGCATGAATATTCTTTGCCTAACAAATAGAATACATACCAGAAAGGAAAGGCTGAATTCAACAGAATCAACATAAGACAATATATCATAGGTACAAAGAGGAACAGACGATAGAAAATCACAGACCATATAACAAACCTAAGTGCTTTATTTAAATGATATAATTAAACATTTCCATTGTAAACCTATTACAAGGGTAAACTATTTGACATCACACCATACACAAATATAAATATAGTGATTGAGGAATAAATGTTCTATATAAAGTGCCAAAACGTCTATTGAAGTGTCAACTGCGATGATTTCATCTAGATTATCAGATCCATTAATGCTCTGTTATTGTTTAGAATGCCGATGAGAAAAACATTATTGCCTAACTAGATTACAGTATATTTAAGCGACCTGTCTTGTCTGAGTTAATTTGGGTAATTGGTGGAAACATTTCAAAGCACGGAACACTAGCATGACTACCACGCATTATAAGTACTTAGGATCACGAAGCAATTGAACCTGGCATCATTTATACACTTAATTACCAACCTTTACCCCATAATTTATTTAACATTTGCTATTTAAGCTTATGATAGCTTCGTTCCGCGCTCGTTTAAAGATGAATTGGCTAATGGTTTTTACCATAGTGTGTTTTTAATTGCACATACATGCATCGTCCTACGCACCAATTTAGTAACAACGATGTCTTATCGTACTACAGTAAGGCTTTGATATAAGTAACAACATCATCCAGTCCATTTGCGGGGATGTCTATGCGGATGCTTTCGTGCTTCACAGTGCTACGCGATGGAATCATAATGTACTGTATGGTCTGAATCCAACTCTAGGTGCGCATTATATATTGCCGTTGCTTGGTTGTGATCGTGTAAACAAGATAGTATCTGTACCATCGGGAACACTGTTATTCTTAGGAAGCTTGCAACATGGAAGAATGCAGCGAAACCAAATTTGTAAACTTGCAATTCACGACATACTGATACAAAATAATTGTAAACTGCGTTAAGAATAAAGACAGCTACAAGTCATATATATTTAACTGAATAAGCAATATAAAGCGTTATGCACAATCAGAAAGTAAGGTGCCTTCTGACGTTTACATCAAATACATTTCTCTTATGTTAGAATGCCTCCATGTAGAAGTCAAGCTGTCTATCCGAGCAACGCTTCCAATTCACAGATAGAAATTTGGCGATGTTGATTATTTTAGGAGAATTCACGAGACGCGAGTCTGCGTTATGTTCCTCTTTCATGAGATAGGGTCATGATTTTGTCTATGACCCATATAACACATCATATAATTGTTTTCAGTGTGAACATCTCGATATCAAGATTAATATATATAGACACGTCTATGTTCATAAAACAAGATTCCTCACACGAACCTCTCGTGGAAAGATGAAATAGTCGACCACCCTGAACAATTCATGATACAAGTACACGTAGAAGCTCTGCCACAATAGAAACAAAAATGTACTGCTATTTTCTTCTATGAAACAAAAAAAGTTACAGGTATGTTCTACTCCTATTGCAGTTAATACGGTGATAATTTAAAACATATAACACATATCCCTTAATCTCACATGAATTATACGTTACATGTATAGTTACAGGATTTCGGTGTTGTGCATTAAAATCATCGATTTCAATTATTTTCAATGCAAGTATGTTTCTGATCAACGGAGTTTCCAGTAAACTCTTTAATTGTAAAATGTACAGATATATACAAGATTAAAATTCCAACCACGGTACAATCCATAATTTAATTTAGTTAACAGTAAATGCTGAACATTTTTTATTCTCGTACAATTGCACAAATTATGAATTCAATGACATTTTAATTTCACGGATTTGATATTCGGGAAATGTATTCATCATCTACAGTAACACCAGAAAGCTTCGCGAGTGAAGATAAACTTTAGGGATATGAAAGGTGTCAATACGTTATTGAAAATCAATGTCTGTAAACATTAACAGCACCGAAACGCAGAATATATGGATATTTTTGGAGGTTAAAAATTGCAAATTACTTCTCAGATACTATGATATACTAGTAACTACACTGATCTCACACAGTGATATAGCGGATGATTATATTTATTCCTGGAAATCACATTGCTGATATAACGATAGTCAGAGGAAGCACAAAAATTATCGGAATTATGTAAATAACTAATTATCGAGGAATTTTGAATAATGAATAGCACACGCGATTGTGTCATTAAAATTATACTGAGTTCCAAAAGTTCTGCATCATAACTAAAAAATCATTTGTTTTAAAATAGTTAGCTCATAAGAACGTTTTAGGGACACTGTCCATTTGCGAACCTTAGTGTTTATGATGAACCTATTTCCGTTGGATTGAATGATCACACCATCACAAATGGTAAAAACGTCTATTCAAGCACGTATAGTTTGGGTTCTTCATTTTCGACTTTATTTTCACTTCCAATTTACTTGCATCGTTTCTGTGGTACGAACAAAACACAAAAAGTTAGTCAAATAAGCTAGAAATGTACGCTTAATTCGATTGCAAAAATGGATAATGGCGAATGACTCGTGCATATAAGACGCTAGATGCTGGTGTTCTACTAAAAATACATTGTGTCGAATTAAACTGACATGTCTCAATCATAATAAGACTGTTGTATCATCTTCATTCGAAAAAACTGTATATGATGTACCACATGACAACAGGTCAAGGGTCAATGCCGCTGACCTAGACAGGTAATGCTGCTATATGTTTGCACCAAGAACAACGACATTGTTGTAGCTTGATTGTAGTCCACCCAAGATTAAAATTATGCGAAACTTGCTTTAATGTTGCGTTTTTTATGTCAAGGCGGTTGTTTCTTAAAATCTGGCTTGTTGTACAGTCTCTATTGCAACATCAATAATTGTCTGTGGTCAAAGGGAATTGATTTTCGGTATTTATTTACGATTATTACCTCCCTTCCACTACAAAATATTAGTCAATCGTTGTGTGTACTTTGGAATCGTGGGGTAGTGTCACATGTGGTTTTATTTTGGATCGATACATATCTTCAAATCGATATATGTCATGGATTTATATCAAGTACACATCGCTCTACACATGCGCATTTGAAATACCATAAATAAGTTGGAAATTCTAGTAAACAAGACACACAATATATTGGATGCGGAACTTTTGGAACTGAGTATTGTATACACTCATTTATCCAGTATAATTAAGATCAGTATTAACTAGAACTGCCTTACATAGTGTATATTACCTAAAAAACAAGGTTTACAATAGCAGTGTGCATTAATTAATTAATTACAATATTTACTATGAACAATTTTAAAAATTCTTTAGTAATGTGGGTGATCAAAATACGCCGGAACATACTCTGAAAACTATGTTACGATTTTTATATTGGAATGTAAAGTCAGTCAAATAATAGTAATACAAAAATATAAGTTGATACGTACAAAGTCTATAAAACATTAAATGAAAGAAAATATTCGATCTAAACTTGTTTTGTGCGCCCAGAATAATGAGAAAAGCTTGAAAATTTAGCTCGAACCACAGAGGGGGTTACACATGTGTATCAGTGTTATATTAGTGTAAAATTGACCGGATTTACAACACAAGGCTAAACCGGCCAATGTTTGTAAATATCCCAATATCCTGGGTGCAATATTATAGTATTTGTTTATATCTTCTGTGGTCAGAGTCACCGAAAATATCGAATTATAACCTTTGGGGTGAAGATGCAGCTGACAACATCACTCTATGTCGCATAATAAGGAACACCAATATAAATACTGCATCATTTTTGAAGATGAGGGAAAATGTGTACAGTTGCACTTTTCTTTTCAATGACTCATTTAATTGACATTTAACGTAGTTACATGCATTGAAATGATTTTTACCGATCGGCAGGTTTCAAAACAGAAGCTCAATGAAAATGAACGAAAATAAATCTATTCTATTGAACAGGGTTAGGTGTTCAAAGTAGGCGTAAAAGATTGCCCATCAAGACTGTGATGCTAAAATTGATTTGCGTGGTCATTTGCAGGGATAACTTCGGGCTTTATAGCATTGAAAGTACATACTAGTGCATTTACCGAAGAAAACAGAAGTGTCTCAAACAATACGGTATACTAACCCTGTTCTTTCAGCGCTACCGGCGCTTTAATTGGAGAGATGTTATAAAATATTTCCACACGCAAGGATTGAATATATGATTTTGTATGATTGCTATATAATTTTTATAGCCTAGAAATGAAGTCAATCCGAGAACCATCCGGGAATACAATTGATTGTTTTCTGAAGGAAATTCGCATAATTAAGCAGGCAGCAATTTTCATGTTATGCAGTACAAAGATGAACGAAATGGTAAAATAGTCAATAGTTCTTTGATGTGTGATGCCGTTTTTGCTAAGCCTTTGTTAATGTGATTGTTATTTTAAGTGTGAAAGGGAATATTGGCGTAGTGGCTTTTTATATCTAACTCGTTTTATGTTCATTCATAACTTAAATACAAGAAGTAGTGGCAGATATGCATTTTTTACCCAATTTCTTACAAATAACGCAAAAACACTTATGAGTTTTTACTTGAATTTAGATCGTGCTATGTGTTTGAATGTTACTTTTAAATATTTTAAGATGAAAGTTTGCAAATTCATGTTGTATTAAAGTCATTCGATGTGAAAAGAAACGTAACGCTGGGAGTAATTTTCTGAAGTAGACTTCATTTTAATTTAGAAAGAAATGATAAGAATGATTGGTAATCTCTGTAAAACCACGACTTCTTCTTAAGACATTTTAGGGTGTTTGTGTATGCCAAATGGCTGTGGAAAAAATGCCAAGAATGCAGTAAATGTGCAATCTTTTTACATTGGTGTATTGACACAATTCGGAAGCTGCTAATGAAGGAGCATGTTAGATTACAACTAGGGCGGGTCTTAGCTGCGTTTCATTTGGTCACAAGGGATCACCGTATTTGTTTTGTTATTTTTTTTGCATATTTACAATGGGACTTGGAATTTTAATTATTTCGTTGGGTTATGCGTGGGCATCGATCAATGTTATTACTGTTTTCTGTGCTCGGCTGGTTAAGTTGAGTGCTGCTTCCCTGTCTGATTTCCTTATATATTTGTGCATGGTAACCATGGAATCTTAGTTTGGTTTACTGGCATACATAATTTTATTGCTGATTTACTGTCCAGAAACGACTTTAGATCTATGATAAAAGAGCACGTGTTGTTGTGCAATACTCAATTATTTACACGTTAACATTCACAATGAGAGAAGGGTTCCCCTTTATAAATAGTCAGTGTATACAAGTGCATTAATGTTTTATACTGATCGCTTTCTGAGGATTCTTTCGAATGATTGTTAATTGATGTTATATATCAATTGATTAAAATCAAATCAATAGGCTAGACTATGTGTCATGTATTCGATCTTTCTTTTTGTTTGTTAGTTTTATATCCAGTGAACAGTGTGCATAGCAATACGTTTATGAACCCGAAAGTAATATAGCAAAGTTGTTAGTGTTACAATATAACACAAATCGCGACGTCAGACGACGTTACGGAGCGGCTGCAATTCCCTAAGCGTTGTGTTATACCGTATATAACATAGAATTGTATCTGGAGGAACGATAAATGATGTAAAATCCACAGCACAATACATCAAGGTAATTCGACAATTATTTTATAAGATTACCTAACGTTTTGTTTGGCACAGAATGGAAATAGAACGAAGGTAATTAGACGGACCGATTACAACAAAAACTTACGTCAGATCGCTTCCTACAGTATCCGCACAGAATGTCAGCTCAAGCTGTCCATTTTGAAAAGCATTTAATGAATTATCGATAGTAGGCAAAGAAATATTTTTCCGAAGAGTTGAGTAGAATTTCGGCATAAAATTTTTAAACTGCGAAGCCCACGATTGCAAGTTCTTTGAAAAACCAGAGGTACATGTAGCGTGACGTCGTTGACGTTCTGTGGACCGTATAGCGTCACTTGGTCCTCATCAAATGTACAAATTTCGTACGTTTTTTTGCAAGATATATATTTCAACTTGGCTAGTTTGTAACCAAACAATTTATCTAAAGGTTCATTATAATTTGAGCATACAGCACTTGATACATTTGTCGTTTTCAATATATAACAGGATTATACGGTATTCTGGGACAACCAACGTACAAGACACCAAAACACCTGAACGCAACATCTAGACATACGCCTAGTACATGTTGCCATTTCTTCAGCAACATATTGATAAGATGGTAATCACTTAGAATCGGTGCAGAAATGCTATTCTAATAATATTCATATTTCATTAGTAATACAGCAGCATATAATGTGCTACTTTATACTGTTATTACCACCGAGTGGTCCCCAAGCTTCTACGAACTTACTAACATATGGTGCAATAGCAAGATAAAGACGATAGCGTACCAGAAAGGGACGGAAGCAATCAACAGAGAATGCAGACTTGCACCAAGAAAGGAACATTAAAGAATACGCAAATTATTAGTACAAAGAGATAATAAAATCAAGGTATAATTATCCTGTCTGGATATATGTGATGTATGGGTGATTTATAACACAAATAAAACAAGTAATTGGCGTAAACAATAAAAACTTATAAACTTATACCTCAAAAGACCCTAATTAAGTCTTAAATTGAATGTCAGTTTGTCCCACACATACATCGAGGATAACACGTTTCATCTGCGGATTTCCATTTGTGATTAAGTGTAAATAATTAGATGAGACAAGGAAAAAGATTTTTAACAAAATGTCAACAAACTACTTAATCGAACTTAAATACAGATTGTGAATAAACACAGCGGAAACACTTATTGCAATATCACTGAACACGCGTATTACCAAAGAAACCAATTGAAAATGTGAATTGCTTTTTTGGTGTTCGCCTATTATCTATTACAGTGAAATCTTCTGTTGTTATTCATCTTCAGATTGCTTGATCTTCGATGTTCTTTGAGACTTTTACTTTCTCCAAAACGCCGTTTGTGTACGGAATACATAAATTACAACTTACACTTCAATACAACACATCGTTGATTAAATTACATTTCTACTTTGCAGGAAATATATTGCATGAACAAATAAATGTATACATGATTTGTGTTCATTTGATTTTTGCGAATAAATGTGGTATATTGAGGTGGAAAGATAGAATATCGAGTGCAGTAAAAGACGCGATTTGTTTTTATTGAAATGATCATTAAACGTAGAAAACAATGATAATGAGAATTTACAAGGGATAATGTATGACGCTACTTAACTGTATCCACCAGTACCCAGATAAAAATACAGGAACATATTACTGCAAATACAATATTATCTGCCTTTTTATTCCAGATAGTCCTGATTTGATTTCTTCTCAAATGGGAGCATTCGAATGTAGTTTATTACGGTAAAAAGTAATACAAAACATTGATAGGATTTTATATCCCACAAATGCATCGTTCTCGATTGCTAGTTCTCGAACACACGAGGCGGTTTTGTATTAGATGTGCATGTCTCATTAGTATTGGAAATAGACAAAAAACAGTTTAAGTCAACTATTTATTAAATGTTAATAATGTACACTTAATTATTCATTAAACACTCAGGTATATTTTCATATGCATTATATGATATTGTAATTACATGTAACCATTAACGTTCGAGTTTAGACATACATATAGTAATAACATTGCACTAGCTACATTTGTTGTAGCTACAAAATCTCTGCGATAAATGGGATATTAATTGCGTCTGAATATAACGTAATATTGATAATTATGTCTAAACGAACTCAACACAAGTTAATTCATATTTAATATGGAATAATTAGACAGCTTATAATATTTGAACCGAATTAGCAAGATAGAATATGTTTCTTGGGGCAAAAACCCGCTTTCCTGTTATAAGAATATGGAAAAAGATAAATCTGTTTTAATGGAAGCTCATTACGGTAATATTAGACACAATACCGTCATTATATGCGGCATCCCAATCAGTCTCACGTGGTTTTTAGCGTCATTGTTCCTGGCTAGCATGTGATTGTATAATCAAAAATAATATCTTGTAGTTTGAATGTATTTTGAATGCAAATATTGGCTGGAGGAGGGATTTTAACCCACCCACCTCATATTTATTGCAGAAATATAGTAAAAAGGTATAATTCTACTAACTTTTTTTCAGCTGTTAAATTTGTTTTCTTACTTTGTTATGTAATGCTTGTGGTGTAGATCATCATTTTTTAAAAATAAAAGTATATATGTCATTAACTTATCTATTGCGTAAATTGTTATCTAAAATTCGCTAAATTTGGCTAAATGACGTGAAAAGGATCCAAAACGTGGAAAATAGAATAGATACATCATACAAATATCTCGAAAACAAAATAACACTCATTAAACAATTATTACAAAACAAATCCGATCCCAAAAAAAGTCATTTGGCATAAATAGGAATATTTTTTACTCCACCCACTAATTTTGTGATGCAATATTTTTTCAGATCGTAAACTGTAATTTCGATCAGGATGTTTTGCTTTAATGGCACCAAAATGACATAATTTAGATACTTTTGACGCATGTTTTTATGTTTATAAGATACGTAATGCACTATGACAAAGGACGCACGGCGCACTAAACCGCTCCGGCAACCTTAATCAAGTCTATACAATTATCTAAAAATGGCACCAATTAGCCATTCGTTCAGTTCTGAAAATGGAAAGTATACGCCTTAATAAGAAATAACGACTGATTTTAGGCAATTGTACTGATATTTTATAGACACGGTACTCCTAACGACCATCGGGTTATAACTTGCTGGCTATTTATGGAGTAATGTCTAAACATTTGTTATTTTACTTCAATTAAACAACATCTCAATTGGTATTTATACATGTACCGTTAGTTATGCCTCGTGGAATAGGTATTTGTCTGACGTTATCGTGTTTCTATTGATGTTACTGGTACATTGCTATAGTGAATAAGTTTTCTTATAACACTTTATCGTTTCAAAATGGTCTCTGTGTTGTGGATTTGTTTCTAACATTGTGAAAAATTCAGGAGTATCTTTGTGATCTTTATGTAGTCAGTTTGAACAGTCAAAACCATTTATATAAAGTCAAATCTAACATACATTCATTGATCGTTTAGATGTTTCATATAACCTATGAGTATAATACTTAATTTTTAGTTCGCATAATATTTTAACCTTGCTAGTCATAATTTTACATCAATCTTAGATGTGCCATACAATATATGAGTATAAGTCTTAATTCTATCAAATTGAAATCCTGTTTTGTAAAGTGAATAATGTCCCATTTTGCGTTTCATGCTATTCTTAGTTTGCATAATATGTTAACCTTGCTAGTCATAAGCATCTGCAAATAACGATTATTTGCATAAACGGACCTTACATATTGCACTGATAAACTACGTTCATGTAAATGATTCCCTTGCTACGATTGCGTTAATAACTATGTAGTGATGTAATTTATAACATACTAGTTTAAATGTATTTAGTGTATTTAGCAAATCAATACAATTCGACAAGATATATTAAAGAAAACGTTTGGTCGAAATCACTTAGTTATACGTCCGTTTTATTGGTTTCGGTAGAAAATCTCTTCCATCACTCCGCTTTCAACGTCAATGGTAATGACGATATATTCATATAATGAGTAATCTGATTGTCTGCACAATTCACAAACTTAACAAAAACCGTCTATAGATAGCCCCGATACTAGGTGTTGGAATTGCAGCAGCACCGAATGCAGGATACACAGCGTAGAACATTTAATCAGCATTCAAACAATTTTCTGTGGACCAAAAATTATGTTTAATTTTATGAGAGTTGATAAGGGTGTTTATGAAGACATACCAATGTTTGTTCCAATCGGCATCATACGGTTTTACGATATATATAGTTTATCGTGGTCCAGCTTAGTCGCTAAACACCCTATACCATTGAATGTAAAATGTTACTTTGATACGTTCAACAATATGAACGCTTTCATAGTTCTTTGTTCTCCCTATGTTCCTCTGATTTTTATTACAAACTGTCATTCATGAAACGGAATTTAAAACCAAATGGGGACAGGTCATTAAAACTAAAAATAGATGAATAATTACGAAAGGCTAAAACGTTGGTAGGACAATGCCTTTGTTTGGAGTAATTTCCTTTATATCATTTTTGATTATACCAATTGCATCCTACAAAATTAAATTGCAAATAGGGAAGAGGAAAGCAGTAAAATCTAATGGGCGTCATCATGAACTCGTTTTTTCTCAAGAATATTCAATATTACGAAAGTTGCCGCCATTCAATTTGGAAGGTAGTGGACGAGATTTTGTTTTTATTTATAAATAAATTAGATGGGAAATTCAAAACCACGCAATGTATACAAGCATGTTCTAATGGTACGTACGTTCAGTTTATAACGTCACTACAGTGTGCTTCATACTATCTGACTCCATTATAAACGAACGTGATGTGGTTGTGCATGATCTTATCTGATATCTTCATATACCAATGTAAAGCCATCATTTCAAAACTGAATTCAATACACGAGGTCTTCGTATAACATAGCACTGTATTACTAGCAAAAAAACCCTGGAAATAACATTCTTGCAAAATGCCGTTTTTGGCAAAAGTGAACGTACATGTATGTTGTTACTTTGCCTAGTTCTGTACACAATACCCAACAAATATGGCATTATCTTGTTTTATACTTTATCAAGCTATATTCTATGCTGATGACTAACAAACATATATATGAATTATAATCAACAGGTCGTGTCACACATGATGAAGCCCTAGAAAGGATATCTTGCAATGGATGCAAGAACGTCTTGCACCAGATGCAAGATAATTTTTTATATCGCAATATTTACGAATTAATTTTAGCCTTTATTTGATATCGATCGCATCCGTCGATTCGGCACATTAACGTGTTTGTGTTGTTGCAAGTGCGTTGTGTATGATTATTTGTTTTTCCAGTAATGCACTTAGTGTGCTCTTGGATAAATGTCGTGGTAGAAGATAGGAGACACGACAAAACACGATGAATGCAATATCCAGACGTTCCCATTTCGTAAGCGACAAATTGATAAGATTGTTATCACTTAGAATCAGTGCAGAAATGCTACTCAGATGTTATTCGTATTTCATTAGCAATACAGCAGCATATAATGAGTTATTGTATACTGTTCTTATCACCCAGTGTTCCCCTAGCTTATACATGCTTACTAACACATGATGTATGTGTTAGATAAAGACAATAACCTATCAGAAAGGGATGGAAGCAATAAACAGAAACTACAGATTTGCACCACGAAATGCACATTAAATAATACGCGACCTATTAGTACGGAAAGATTGAAGGATCAAGGCTTAATTCAACTGTCTGAATATGTGATGGTAGGGTGATTAATAACACACACGTCAAATAAAACACGTACTTGATATTAAAAATGACAAATTGTGAAAACTCATCCACCAAAAAACCTAATTAAGTTTTAAATTGTCTATAAGCTTGGCCCTAAATACCTCTAGGGAAACACGTTTTATCTGTAGATTTCCAGTAGCGATTAAGTGTAAATAATAAGATAAAAAACCGAAAAAAATACAAAATGTCGGTAAACAACTAGATACATATTTTGAATGAACATAGCAGAAATACTCATTGCAAAATCACTGAACACGCTTATACTCGAAGAAACTATTAGTAGAAGTTTTAAATCGTTTTTTTTGGTATTCGCCTATTATAAATTATAGTGGAATCTTATATTGTTTTTCTACTTGTATTTGATGTTCTTTTACTTCTTCAAAATATCGTTTGTGTAGGGAATACATAAATTACAACTTATACTCAAATAAAACCCATCGTTGATTAAAATAAATGTATTCATCCTTTGGTTTAGAAAGATCGAATCTCGCGCGCGTAATAATTCGTTTTTATGATGTACGTGTTCTGACTAAAATCGTCCAAATTGAAATAATCGTTAAAAGGCAGCAAAACAATGAGAATGTACAAGGATAATGTATGATATGACTTAAATTATAACCCGCACTTCCCTGATAAAAAGAAGAGGAAATGTTTACTGCGAACACAATATTCTCTGCCTTGAGTTTTACTCCAGATAGTTCTGATTTTATTTCCTCTTAAATGGGCGCATGTGTTCATGTAGTTTATTACGGTACAAAGTACATGTAATACAATACATGCATAGGAGTTTATATCCCACAAATGCATCTTTACGATTGCAGATTCTCGAACATAAGAGGCAGTTTTGTGTGAGATGTGGATGTCTGTTATGTAATGGAAGTAGATAAAAACAAAAATGCGAATAATTTATTCACCTACAAAACACTATCAAGCCAAATATAACATACATAGGTGCATATGGGTTTAGAAAACATATTCAAATGATAGTATGTTGTTATTCTTTTAAAATAATTTCGACGATTTGGGGTCGTTGAAGTGACATTGAAACAAACAATCTGAGACTTTTCGAAAAAAAATTATCTAACAGTATCAAAGCTCAACGGGGAACCATGTGTCGTAGGTGATAAAGGTGAAACATCTTTGAAGTGAACATTTAACCGTTATTGGTTTGAATTACTTAAAATTGAGGTGACGAATTTTTAAACTCGACCAGCAGGAAGCAATATTACGCGAGATAAGTCACCCCGAGTTTCAAATGTGTTATTTATAACAAATGTGTACGTTTATCTTCAGAACATTTCTTTTCGACGATTATCGTGTTATGCTTTTTGTTTCACTTCTGTGTTTGCTTCAGAAACATGTTATTCGAACTCAAATATTATATTATTATTACTTACTTGATTTCGCGTCAAGAAATTATATTAGACGGGTATAGGAAACCAGCGTTGATATGATACGATATATCATAATAATAAATCAACTGAACTACGTATTATATTTTGCTAATTGTAACATATTTACAATTAATACATCATTATACAGGTATGTTTTCATATGTATTTTATGATATTGCAATTACATGTAACCAATAAAGTGTGTATTTAGCGATACAAACAGTAATAACATTGGATGGCTTGCTACAAAATCTCTTCGATATATGAACTATTAATTACTACTGAATAAAACTAATTGCGTTTATAAAAACTCAACATTAGTTCAATCATATTTAATATGGGATAATTAGACAGCTTATAATACTTAAACCGTATTCATGATTACTTGGCTAGTCATTGTACGCAATTCATTAATTGCCAAATACTGTTTTTTATGACTGTTTATCAGTATAAAATTATGCTGTATGATTAAAACTGCTCCTGAATTAAACGAACGTTTACTGTTCTATATTATTCTTAATAGTAGTTCTTTGATATGATGAAAATTAGTTATTTGTTTTGTTAATGCATATTTCGAACTTTGTACCATGTATATTCCAAAATGGAAATTTAACAACACTTGAACCGTATTAGAAAGATAGTATCTTTATCTTGAGACAAAATAAACTCTTTTTTGTTTGAAGGCTATCAAAATGAATAGAAAATGTGTATTAATAAAAGCACTTGTGGTAATTTAAGAACAGCTCCGTCATTATATGCGGCTCCTCAATCAGTCAATCTTGTTTTTGTATTTTATTAGCGTCATAGTTCCTGCCTAACATGTTATCATCTTTTACTTTCAATGTATTTTGAATGCAAATATTGTCTGAAGAAGGAATGATGGATAGTTGACTCGAGTCAGCATCGGGTCATATTTATTCACAATCGTCAGGCTGAACGAAACGATTGATTAAAAGATACATGTGTAAAGCAACCAGTTCCATCTTTAAGATCTAGTTGATTTGCATTCATAAAGAAAGTTCAGAAATATAATTGTTCTTTTAGTTCATTACAATAAATTGTCAATAGTTTTAGCGTTAGGTTAAAGTTGTCTTAAACCATGTTTCCGATTTGAGCATAATTTCAACTTGAAAGTTGCATTAAATGAATTGAGCAACGACCAATAGCTCGAAGCGATGTACACTTAAAGAACAAAATGTCTATAGACGTTTATTAAATGGCTAAACTGAGCTGGTCAGTCTGAACTACTAGTGTCCTCTTATCTGACATAACTCATTATGTCCAATATCTCTAAGACATATATATCTCGTAGATAGATATCTCTTATTATGTTCGAAGACGTTCAATAGCTGAACAATAACCCTCTGCTCAATGGTAGACACATAAAGTGGTAAAATGTGTTAATATACAAAAGAAAACGTTACAACAGGGAATGGAAAACGAATCAACAGCTTCATCGGAAATAAATAGGGATATACTTTAGACAGTAGAAGAAAGTATAAATACGTGCACAGATTAGATACGTAAGAAGTTGAAAACAATAGTGGAATAATTGACGTATTCATAAATAAGTCGTAACAGTGTTTTTTCCATAATTCCAATTATACGTTTATTTAATCTCTAGACGAAGCGTTATTATAAATAACATAGCTGTTGCATTATAACATATATCTTGTCATTCAAAGTACTAAAAATAACACCAATGATTCGGGACTTTACCTCGAAGACACTGCATATACATGTATGAATATACAAGTGCAGTTTGAACGTCAACTAGTTAAAACTGTTTACGTTACCACGTTGTCTGTGGGCTATACTGGTATGCTCCTATTTGCCCTGGATGGTAATGGCATATGTTTAGCCATTATAATATAGAGTTGATTTGAAGATTACACTAACGATGTTTATGTCAGTTTTCCTGGTATATGTATATTAAATATGCTACACTGTTGATCATTACAAAATATGATGCAGTTCTCAGCTAACTGTAGTCGATGTGCAGTTGTTTACAAGAATGTAACAGTGTGTGGTAGAACTATAAATTATTACACGGTTGTATATATATACAATGTACATCTGCTGTGAAGATGATTCGATGTTAGGTTTCGAAGGTGTTGAGCCCATATACCAACGTTCACTTTTGTTTTCCAGACATATCGCTGGCTTAAAACGAGATCTTATGAGACTGATGCATAATTATTTACAATCAGCATCACAAGGTGCTTAAGATGAGCCTGTTTTCATGAAAATTGGAACTATCATGTTGACAAAATGAAGTAGAAACAGCATGTTTCACCATAAGTAAAGAGTAATTTTAGGACAGTTTTTCTTGTTTTCCCAAAACATCGAAATTGCACTAACGACCATCTCATTCTAAGTTAGCCGTATGTTATAGGTCACCCCGTGTGTTGCGTAGATTACATATTAGTATGTTACTATTCGCTTTCAGCAACATCATTTAGTAATTTACACCAACCAACATTTGACAAATATTAAATTCAACAATGCAATGATCCTCTGCCTAACTATTAAAACTAATTCATTTTTAATAATAAATGTGTTTAGAATCGAGATCTTCGAATAACGGAATATGGGTATAATATTTATCTGGACTTTCTGCATATTATCTCAGTCCGACTAGATAATAAAACACACAGCCGTGACATGTACTTCGTCATTATTCCGTCTATATATACATCATGGGAAGCATTGTCGGAAGTTTTGTAAATATACATCCTACATTTAGAAATATTTATTGGTAGAGAGAGGTTTTTAATGTCACAGTAATGGCAGTTTATATCCATTGAACTATAATTAGCCATATACGTACTTGTATAATTTTGAACAATAAGCCGAAGTCGATAGATAAAGATATTTCGTATAGACAAAAAGGAATGTATAACATGCTATACAGAGACTATGGAAGCCTGACTTTGAGAAATGCTTTGTTTGTGATAAACCAAACAAAAGGTTTGGTCCTGAAATTGTGCAATGAAAAACAATCTGGCAAAACCGAAACTTGCGAATCCTTAACATTTTGAGGAAACATATACAATTATAATATACGAGTGGCCAAACAGGTTAATGAATATCTGACAATTGCGTGAATAATCGATGAGGTTCGGTGATTGTTTTCGTAGGGCAAATAAGTATGATGGTTCGGTTATGCTTGATGACGTCAAACTAATAAAAACCTAATTCATGTAATGATATTTGAAAGTTTCCTGACGTCAATGTAGTATGTACATACGCCACTGACATGTGCGTAAATATCTCTGTTGTATGTTTTTATGTTGTTTTAATTTTAAAATTGTATATTAATGAAAAAGTTATAAATAAACTGACCCTATTAACAGTCTTTGTTTCAAATAAGGATTAAACTAAATATTTTTATTCATACGAATGGTCATTTTCGTTGAATTTGTTCTTGAAAATTACAAAATATATTCTTCATAGATATTGCGCTCATACAGTAATGCGATATGTAGCTTCATATCAGTTTACTTTAATCTGGATAACATTATAGCTACGACCTTGAAGCCTGATTTACAACGCAAAATTGCCAAGTAAATAAGTCACGAAAGTATAACATTAAATGTACAAACAAAGTAGATGTGGGATGAATAATGGAAACAAGACTTTGATTCTACTAAGTTAATAAGATACGACGGTAGTACTTTATCTGTCACGTATATTCCCGTTAGGTGTTTATTATAGGCTTGATGAAAACATTAGCAAGTCTGATACTGACCGTCAGCAATGATACACGGTCTCCGAAGATCATAAATATTTCATTTTTATGACGCTCGACGTGGCAAGATGAAGTAAGTTTCCTAATGTAACCGAGATTTATTGCTAATATACGCAACGCGTCGATGGTAAAGCTAGATTATCAATGCCCTATGATCTTAGGTCAATAATAATACTGAGTTTATGTGAAATGAAAATTGATATTGGCCAGTATATACCAGTATTTGTAACGTTGAGGAACTTTGACTGTTTTGGAAGACAAACTGCATCGAACTATGAATAAACCTAAGAGCATACCGACACCAGTCCAGTGATTTAAATTCACCGCGAATTCGATTTGGTTTAATGCATGTGGTTGAGGAAAAGAGTATTTCGCCTTTGAGGTTTGTTATTAATTCGGCATCTAAAGCATCCCCGTGAGATGAGTTAGATCATGCCGATTGCATTTGTTATATCAAGAAAAGATTTTCGAATGTGCTTCGCCAATTGTTTTAGCTATTTGTCTGAGGCAGAATATTTTCAAAACTTGGACGACTTCATGTGGGATTTTTAATTATTTTTGCATTCAAACCAAAACCTCTGTATGGGTCTACATGCATCGTTGCTTTTGTAATTCGCAAATTGATTTTTGGTTGTAACTACATGTACCTTGTCTGTTTGTAGCTACTACGTGGGTCGTCATTTTATCTAAAATAGCAAAAGTTCCTTACGTATTGACAATGTAATATTTGAGTGGTAATTGATGCAAAACATCATTTATGGACTCACAAGTTGAACACATTTGACAAATTTACAGCCGACAAATGCTACAAGCACTTAGCAGAGTATAAGTTAATACTTAGAAAACATATCAATTTGAAGTGTACGGAGATAACGTTAAAGCACAACAAATAAAACTGAAGCATCTTGGGAAATATATACGGCCTATTGTTGTAAACTATGAGGCATTATACAGTGATTTATTTGATAAGCTTATTGTTACCACTTTCTTTCTAATGTATTCAAAGTGATATTTGACACAACAGTTTCCCTCGATGAATAACGAATCACAGCTGCAGTCGTTCGGATTGATGTATAGCACTCGAGTCTCAAATGGTCACGAATTACATTACAAGTGACAAGTATGCCAAACAAATAGCTCTACTATATCTACCCTTAATAAGTGGATTACTTCAAGTTGGCAAATGACTTAATTGTTGTTTGAATATTAGAGTCGACGTTTCAAGAATGCTGGAAAGGACTACATAAAATTATGGGATTTTAAGTGAAACACGCATCCATTTGTCTAGTTATCTTGTCAAGCACACTGAAGGTATCTAGAAAATTAAATGTAGATTCTATAATAAAAACATGCATTTTAATAGACGGTAATGCAGTACATTAGTCAAAAACTGTGGAGAATCCATATTTATGCTTGGCTTGTCAGAAGAAATAAACCGTTTATAATACCATCCCGGTTGTAATATGTATGTGTTGGCTTTTACTCTCTACGTTTGGCAAGGAATGTTATAGAGGAATATGTCTGAGCGTTTTAAACAATTGCACGACCGTTTTGAAAATTCTAAGGTCGTCTTCCATTGAAGTTGCTACTTTGGCTAAAATAAAGAATGAAAAAATATCCTTGTGTATAAGTGCTTTATCACTTTTATAACTCCCGCTGCATTATCGACGTAATGAATAAGTACTTTTAATTTAGCTGTATAAGTATTGCTATGTAACTACAGCTGTGAACCTAACACGATCGTACGGGCTTCGACATGCGAAGATTCAACTTTGGTTTAGATATATAATTAAGAAATGTTCCATTGCATGAGTAATTAATATTTTTTAAATCACGCTACATTCTTCATTAATTGATGGCTCATATAATAGCTTTAAAAACTTACGTATTGCTACGCCTATAGATAATTGTGAACCTCAAACAAATTAGTGAACGGGATTTTCCAGCGCTGTACTATTGTATCTAAAATACAGAACTAAGAACTAGTTCACTGCATCATTACTTTACTGATTTATTTTATAAATTCCGTTGTATTTTTCGTTAGTTTTAAGAGTTCAATGTAATGCAATGCTTATAAAGGAGTGCGAACCAAAATCAGTTATACGGGCTTCTACCAGTGCAGTTGCTAAGTTAGACAAACTAAATAATTGAGAATATTTCACTGTATTACCAATCTTATGATTTGTCAATCAGGTTGCACTTTTCATTAATTAGACAGGTTTTACCAATTTCTTCCTCTATTATGCAATAATTATATAGAGGATTGTGAACGTTGAACAGTTATACGTGCTTCGTCCCGCGCTTCTTTCATGTATTTGTATTAAACATAGAATAAAAAATGTCACTGTATTATTAATTAACTGATAAATAAATTTGATATACTCTGTACTTATGTAAATTTTTCTTTTTTATTCGTTGAAAATCTGCTAGTGAATATCACTATCAATGTAGGTCGTATTTTTAATTTGCCTAGAAAGTTTTGATCGCAAATTTGATATATTGGTAGTAACCTAACCCAATAAATTTCCTCAACAACCACACCGTTTATTGAGAGTTTAATTGCAAAGGTGCATTTGCATTTGTATCTATATTCATAGACTTGTCAGAATCCATTCCCTCACTGTCAATAGTTGCACTTTTGACAAATGCTATTGCCTTACAACTTATGTTCCCCCCTATACAATGCTCATTTATTCATATAAAGCGTGGTTTAGTTTTCTTCAAATATTTTTTGTTGCAAATGCAGAATAAATGTTACATAAATGTTTCAAGCATACCATGATAAAAGAGTCGATGCTCAAGAAACGCAATCTTAGACGAAACGTTGCATGTAAAATGTATGTCATTGTTTATTGCATGTGTTTGACATAGACTCTTGTATAATAAAACTATTTTGTGGAATGTTTATGTAGAGTTCCAAATTGTATAAGTGTTTTGTCGAACAAAGTTCTCAAACCGCACTAACAAAGAGTGAGAATACAATAACCGACTCTGTGACAAATTATTCTGACAGTCAATGAAGAGAAATACCATAAAATGCATATGCGATTGATATTTCTATCGAGTTTGAGATGAATGTCTTTTCCGAGGTAACCGATTTATCAAACTCACAATCAATATTTGCTAGACAAATTTCAAATATTACCCTCTTTGATAGAAATATTCCCCTCTATTATATTCTTCAATACATTTTCCTAGCGTTCAAATTATAGGCGCCCAACTCTATCAATATTTTTCACATAAAAGTCGATCTTACTCACGCGAGTATTGAATTATCTTTTAAGTGATACATTGTTGTCCGAATCAGCCTATTTGGACAGGATCAATTGGTCTTTTGTGATATTGTAAATCATTACAGTTTCAGTGTGCTTTTGAATTCGGGACACGGTACCATTTGTCCGATGCTAAGTTAACATATGTTACCCATTTTCTTGGGCCGCTTTGCGCAGTTCAGTCGTTATATCATTTGCTGTATTGTGCTTAAACGATTGTCAGATGTGCTGCATTATGTATGTTACATATATCTTTTAAGGTCGAATTATTCATTTATCGAAAACAACAATTACAAACATCAACAAAAATACACTGTTGTTTTTCAATTCTTTTCTTACCAAACTAGCTGGTACATTTCTGCCAGGCACCCGATTATAAGATACTGGATTCGGAAGGCACACAAGATAAATTATGTGTCTTGTCGGTCGTATTTGCTTGTCCATTCAAAAGGGGGGACTCCTTAATTTAATATTCAAAACATTTATCTTGAATCAAACGTGAACAGATTATATTGCTATCGTACGTTCAATCATACCGTAGTCCTACTGTTTATAATTGCACCAATTGCCAAGAATCATTTTCAAAAGGTAACATAGCATAGGTTTGTGTCCAATTTATGCAAGTTAAGTTGGTTGTCTGACCCCTGGTTCGTGTAACGATGGAACAGGTAAAAATGCATTTAAATAGTACCAATTAAAGATAACAATCACTAATGTACATGTAGTAGCGATGGAGACTACGTTCGGTCGAATGATCTGCGTTGTGTGTAAGATTTACAATCGATCTTAAATATATCAGTACAAAATAATGGTTCGTGTATATCATTAAAAGTAGCTGTCTTGTAACCACATGCGTGCTAAATATCTTCCAACACGAATACCGTGAAATGACGTGAATACGCTACTGTGCAGCTGTAGAACATAACAAGTCACGGAGAGAACTGTAAATAATTACAATCAGCTCATATCTCCAAGAATCTGAAAATACTATTTCACGGCGGAAATTGAAAATGTCCCTGAAGCGGTTCAGCTGCCCTCAACAAACAGACATTCCGTCCATGGCTTATTTATATGCACGCAATAATGTCTATTGAATCGCTACCCGAAACAGCTACAAAGCTACAAAGCTGATATATCCTGAAGTATCGCTAGACGTATTCATTGACAGTATTTGAATTCTCCAGAATTCTGTCCCTGTGAAATTGACTTGCAGAATGTATTTACATATTCTTGCTTACGGTAGCAATTTTGTCTTGCAGTCAGGTTGAACGCGTTTGTCGCAGAATGTACAATTTGCAAATTCGTTTTTGGTTGGCCGCATCCCCGGACTGCTTCAACAGTGTTCACTTTAAAAATATTGCGTTTTGATGGCAGATGATGTATGATATGTTGTGTACGAATATAATTAGATTTGACACTGTTTTCTGATAGTCTTTACCCATCATTATTATAGATAGCTGCTCATCTCCAGTTAGTGTCGACCCCATGAAACAAATGCTCTAAATTACCGTCGGATCCGAAACACCTGCAGATAAATATTGTAACTTATTGCTGATCTGTATGATTACCAATCACGTCAAGATGACTTAGGATAATGCGCAAACAGCATTATGTGATATTGATGTTCATTAAATCGTCCTGATATGGAACAAATCCTTGCGTGTGATATAACAAATATTGATGTGCGACGGTACATGTAGCTGTGCTAACAGCTGGATTTAAAGGATTGCTGCCATAGCAATTGAAACATATAATTAAGTTATTCATGGAAAATGTTCATAAATTGAAACACGACTTCTGACACGTTGGAAAACAGTGCATTATTACATAATTTTATTACGTTCAATGACATTAGACAGTCAGTACATAATAATCTCTAGTGATAATAGTATTCAAGCATACCCTCACATTTTACCATGGCTCCATAGAGCAATATTTTCAATACGACTTTAGTAGATCGATCATACTTTTTTCCATTGATTCTTTTATAATTTCGATCGATCATAATATTCAGTAAAATGTTAATGTCATCTGCATCATGTGGATGTAGGTCGTTATTGATATCTTTTATGAATATTGTTTTCTCATAAAAATGAACAAATTATCACGTGACGCCTACCAGACTAACCAAGATGATTTTGATAAAGTGTTAGGCTGTCAACCACAATAATTGGCTTCACTTCCAAGGTCAAGACAGGCATGGACTTCCACAAATATGAGTATATCTAATTAGTTTATATCGTGTACTCCGTGTGTTTCGTTTCTTGTTGACCAAGTTTTGTTAGTTGTTAATTCTAGTCATTATGGTTCAAGCGCTTATGCTTATAATATTCTTATTTATCATATACAAAATAACGAATGTCATGAACGCGTTATCGACAGGCCAGTGATAGAAGCCCAGATTTGCTACCCTAGGCCACGTCATACCAATGACAAACAATAAATTATAGGAACATTTCTAGACGTTCAGTATAAAACGTTTCTTTCTTTTCCTCTCTCTCTTATTTTCATGGCGATGAATTATATTAAGAATGTCTGTCGCAAGAATGATACATATACGTTTGAAAAAACGATTCACAATCAACTTAAAATAATAGTATGGACTTATACATGAGGTGCAATACAATTGGTCTCTAGATAGGAAATATCGTCTTATGTGATTTAAATTAAAACGTTTCGTCAAGATTGAAGTTCTCAAATATTACCCCGAACACAAAATATCTCGTATTCTCAGCCTACAAGTCAGACAAAGTGTGCGCAATGTGCGTATACATCGTTATTATTGCCCTCCGAGCCACGTTGTCTCGTGGTTGCAGTTTAGACTGATGATATTTTACATAGGGCTATAGGTCATGAATACACTTGTATCTGCTACAATCCTCTCAAAAATCACGGTATGAAGTGTGAAGATACCGTCCGTGTTTGATAAGTTGCTTAAAGCTAAATATGTACTACACATTGTACATTGTTTGTGCTCTATTGCAAAATTCACTGTATATGGTATGGCGTTTACAAAGAGAAAATATTATGTAAATGTACGTGCTTTCGAATAAGAAAATTTCTGTGCTGTTCTATGGGAGATAGTTTCATCGATGAGAAATTAGTAAAGTCGATATCACACAAAAAACCTAAAAGGTGTAATGCATGTAACTTAAATGAAATTGGCGATGACTTTTATTATATATTTAACTGCTCTCATTTTACTGCTTCTAGAAAATACATATTAAAGTAATACAAATGATGCAGAACCTCTAAGGTTAAGTATTCTTACGAAATATTTAAAAAAAAAACATTAACAACTTTTTCAAGTCACCTGGCTAATACCTTCTTACATGTATATTATTGAATGCAACGCAACCATCTTTCAAATACAATACAGTTATTATATTGTAAAATTGATTCCATCTTATTGTTACTCGTCTTTAACCACATTGATTCCTCATTGATTATTATATTACCTTCGACCACACAGCCTTGACATATGGTTATATGGTTATATGTATTTTCTATTTGTGAGGCAATCGGACATGGAAGACAGCACTCAACTTAACTAACCGAGCACAGAAAACAGTAACAACACTACACAGCCAACCCGGAGCAATGTACACACAAAACCGCATATGTCAATTGTTATTTGTTCATATGATTTTTTCAAAGATAATGCATATGTCACATATACTCTAACACGACATATGTCTTATCCGTTGATAAATGAACATTGTCTGAAGTTTTATTTAAATTGTGATTTTCTAACAGAAACTAAATAAAAGCATATTTCACAATACCGTTGGGTACTAGATGACGTGTGGTAAATCAGTTAAAACAATCTCTTCTTATCAATCAACTGTCTTTTGATATTTGTCGGCTTATTATGTTTTAACATTAACCGGAATATTTGCGTTATTCCCCATGGGTTTTGCGGTGTGTTATGTAATCTAGTTGGTTTACATTTTTGTATTAATGCGCTGTACTGTCTGCCTAATTTTAAATGTCAAAACACTTTCGTCTCAACTTCTCACGTGTTTGATTGTATAATATAAGTTCCACATTTGGTATATACTGAACTTATAAAATTATACAATTGATACTGTTAGATAACTTAACTTCGTTCCACAATGTGTCGGCAATGTACACACACAATTCCCTAAAATTTCCAAATCTTGCTAGAGAAAACATTCATACATTGCAAGTGATAGTTCAACGTATGTATACTGTGCTCGACTTTATGAAGAAACGTTATTGATTTTTACTAGTTTTCTTTCTTTCTGGAATTTCGGATTACCAAATACTCGTTCTGTGATGTGTTACAGTTAAAATATTTAAGTTAATGTGTTTTTGTCTATCTCTACATATCAAATATAAACAGTGTAAGCAGAAATATCTAAGTTAAAAATTCTGCAATTTGAGGAAGATAAAATCCTTTTTCTTGATTGTACTCCTTCGTACAGAGATAAATTACATACACATGTTCCCATTTAAGATGAAATTAATTTTATACTCACAGGAACAATGCTCTATGCAGTGAATATTTTATTAGCCTAAAATAGTTCGAGGCAAATGCTGGATAAAATGTAAGTGAAACATATAATACCTATTGTAAATTCTCTGAACGATTGTTTAATGATCATTTTAATTTGGACAATTTTAGTCAGAACAAATTGATCATTAAAATTATTTGCGTCTATTATTGCACGCGAGCTATGGTTGTTTGCCTCAATAAACTGCTTTTATCTGCACAAATGAACACAAAACTTAAATACATTTATATTTCCATGCAATATATTTCCTGCAAAGTAGATTTGTAATTTAATCAACAATGAGTGATTTTGACGTGCATGTAATTCATGTATTTCGTTTTTTTTTGGGAGGGGAGTCAAATAACATTCCATGAACAGGCAATCTTAAGATCTTAAGATGAACAGCAATATACTATTTCACTGTAATTGACAATATGCGAATATCAAAAATGGTCAAACGTGACCAACAGATTTTTACGGGAGCAAGTGTGTTCAATGCTTTTAAATGTTGATGTTATTCTATTTAAACACGTCTTTAAAACAAAGTATACTGTTAATATCCAGTTAACTGGTGGTTAAGTAACAAGCCTTGAGAAAGGGGAGGAGCAGTCAGGTACAGCCAATGTCAGTGCGATTTCGACATGCTGTATCCTTTGTATACTGTTGCATTCCACACCAATTCCTTTAAGTATGAATTTTGTTTATCTTTATGTTTGTAAACAACCATTACAAATAAGGTATGCCGCAGCAGAAATTTTACAATTTATTGTTCATGTAATGTTACAGATACTAGTACTTTACTAGTGTGTCACTTGTGTCTTATGTTTATGTTTTTGGTATAGTGCTGTTAATGTCCGATAGTATCTTCTTCTATAAACTTCTACCATATACTTTTTAAAAGATACACCATGTGAAAGTCAGAATGCACACGCTCGGGGAACTATTAGTGATAGCAAAAGTATGACATACCTTAAAGATGCAGCTGTATAGCTAATAAAACACGAACACCATCGGCATTGCATCATTCTGCTCCAAATCAATGTTATAATCCTTTCCCTTTTATGAATTATTTGCAGAAGACATGGACACATGTACGCCTGTTAAGATCTGTTTTCGTCGTGTGTCGTACCTTTAATCTAGTCGTCTCAATACGACATTTACTAAAGAACGTACCAGGTTCATGTCTGGAAGAACAAACAACTACAAAAAATGCACTTACACTCCACAAAAATATTAATGTACTGAATCGATGCGCAATTCACATACCTTGGTGCATAATCCGGACACATACATGTATATTAAGAGTTAGCCAAATGATGCAAGCTCCTCTATCTTATTGGCTGTCAGAAACATAAGAAGTAGTTGTCAATTAATCAGTCGTCGACATACAGAAGTGTGGTGAAGTTTGCAAATATTTTGATTAAGAATAATAAAAAGTTTGAGTAAATTGTTTTCTTTAGTTACGACCTTCTCATTCTAAGCCAGCGATATATATTCTTAGATTGAAAATTGCAGCTGTGATATTTATGTAAAATGTACTGTCTAATGAGACAGTGTGTGTTTTTGTATGATTTAATATGCATAATCATACATTACTATTTATGTGCACGTATGCATTATATGTTCGGTTGGTTGTCCCTTGAAGCAAAGTTTATTGTATCCGCTTTGATAAACTGGTTGTTACACTGTACGCGGCACCCATTATTTGTCTGAATTTGCTTTCTCACTTCTTAAACTGTAGCAATTATTACCTTGATTCGGTGCAACATACAGGCGGTTGAAAACATAATGGTGCGAATATCTTTTAATTATGATATACGTACCTTTATTAGAAACATGGAAACGTTCTCATGATTTATTGAGAGTAGTTGATATGTTAAAAGTACACGTTGTTGGTTAGGTAGGAAATGTGTAATTCATAAATCAGATCACAGGTCCGTGAAAAGTGTCCTATTACATTATGTATATAAGGATGCCCTAGGACACTTTTCACGGACCTGTGAATCAGATGATCACAGAAAAGCCTTGATAAATGAAAATAAAGGACACACACACAGTGTAGAAAAAAATACACACCAGACACGGTGGTTTTATGGAATAAATCAACAAATCAGAAGAGTAACCTTTATTACAAAGACATAAACGACGATAACGACTCGAAATTCTACTCTTACTGAGGGTTAATTGGTCAATTATACATTTATGCAAGAAAATAAAAAGACTAGTCTTCTTCCGGGAGAAGATGGATTACAAGGAATTTGAACACTCATTTATCAATCTTAACAAAAACACTACACAGTGACAGCTGTTGCATCCATATTATTATATTTCACGGAACAGCATAAAATGGCAACTCAAGATCAAGCATTGTTAGACAAGCAATCAGAAAATGTGTTATGTAATGGCAATACTTAGACTAAAAAAGGGAACGACTGGCATGGCTTTTAACTTGATAGGTACGGCACAATGTACACGCACAGTATCAGAAATATACGCATTGATTTATTGGAAAAACTCACCCTTGTATTGAAACTTTATACTACACGTGTTACGCATAAGATATATGTTACGTACTCGCTATACTAACCTATATACAAGGAAAGTCATGTGATATGCGTATATCTTATATGGACACTATTTATGCGTGTGTCTAAATATGTCCCTATTTATTTCCTATCAAGTTGATGTTACTTTTCCATCCACTGTTTTCTGATTTTTATTTACATATCATAGAATCTTTATGTGTCTGCCATTGAACAGATATGTCCGAAAGTAAATAGGGCTATTGTACAGTTATTAACCAAAATAAGACCTATCTATTTTATATCTGTCTAAGAAACGTTGGACGTAGTGAGTTATGCAAGACGACAGGACATATATAATGCAGACTGCCAAAACAGCCATTCAATGAAAGTCTGTAGACATCGACAGTATGCTAAGAAAATGTCTTTTATTTTGGACGACCACGTAGGTAAGACTTTTTGTATCGACTAATGATTATATAAACACCAATGTAAGAATAAGTGTTACATTGGTGTAGTCTAAAAGCATAAAAGCGAGACACCGGGCTTATACTCGTTCACGTCCGTCAAATGTATAATTTATGTTTTGATTTGGGTAGCAATATACAGGGAATACTTACACTTTGGAGACTGACTGACATCGCGGAATGCCATTCGTACAATTCAAATCGCAATTGTTGATTTTTGTTTCAGTGCTCACAGATTGTCACTAGTTCTAGTTTTTCGTACAATACTCAGCCGTTGCTGACGTGCGCCGGGTTGCAGGTAGTGACGATTTTCTATTGCATGTTACTTTTCACCGAGTAATACTTTTTCCGTGAAAATGTTCCGGAATATGCCGGACATATTCCGATTGATGATAATATAAGTTGGTAAAGGACCAATTGCCACATACGTAAGTTGTAGCAAAAGTCCACGTTATTTTGGATGATCCCTCGTATATAACGCCAATTTGGGCAAGGTTAATTATGACTTATGCATGAAACACCCAGTGCTAAGATAATTAGGATTACCCGTAAGAATTACTTATATTGCTGACCAATGTCACACTGCGGCTTAAAGTTTTTTACTTACAAGTAGACTTCACATTTATCTTTGTTTTTCTTTAGCCAATTTTTATTATATCCCTTAATTATATCCTAAATATTGACTTAAATGTCTGTCAGCTAAGTGTCTGATTGTGTTAATATAAACACGAAGGTCCAGCTTCTGACCTTTCAACTTATGAGTGTAGATTGGAGTATATCGCTAACGGCAATGGTAATCAACTCATAAATCAAGGTCAGTTAATTAAAGATGCTTATCATCTCTCGAATGACTAGAACTCGGCATCCATTTGATAGTTTTATGGTGATTAGGGGCAGTAAACAATTGTTATGTCAACAAATGTTAATCATGTTGAGCCGATAACATATCCAAACGTATGTACAAATACTGATATGGTAAATGGTTTGTATTGAATTACGCAAACAGCTTGAACAAGAAACTCAAATGAATCGGACAGGGTAGTCAGGACTGATAAGAAATATTCAAGAAAGTCAAAATAAGGGCCACATTATAAGGAAATGGAATTCAAAACTCACGCCATTATGCCCAACACCATAAACAGAACAAAGTGCTAATGTCAAGTGTCAAAGTTTAAGCATCACTATAAACGATTTTTGCAGCTGCAGATGCTATCAACAAATGTTGGATGGTCAATAATTATGCTGCTCGTTGAAATAACACGTATATCTGACAAACAAAAGCCACTCATCGTAAGTTCGTGTTGCTCTCGTTTTCTATAACTCTATGACGAGTATCCCATGTCTATCTCTGATTCTAGGCAGTGTTGTTTCTCTATACTGTATACATTATCAGTTTGTGTTTCTTGTCTTCACGCTCTACATTGCGTGTTATCTGTCATAATAGTTCATACTTCAATACGAGCATGCCACACCAGACAATGATTTTTATGCACAATACTCAACTAAACGAGAAGTTGAAACTTAACTAACCAATGCATTTATATTGTAACTGACTTATAGACAAATGCTTTAAATAAATTGTAAAAGCGTTACGTTAAGATCACCGAGTTTTTGTTCAGACTATTTCGCAATGTAAGAAATAAATCCTCATCGCTGAGAGCATTTTAAACCATTAAATTGATAATACGAAATACATCCACTACAGCTTATTACCAGGAACCTTAATAGCGACACAGTACTTAATGTCAGACAAATACGTACGTCAGTTTACAGAATTAATACAAATTGAATCGCCTTATCGTTGAAGTAAAACATATTTTTTTAGACAATTGTGATGATCAATACTGCATACTTAGATAGAAAAAAAGCATTATAGCCGGAATGTTGTTTCATTGTATGCGTACAATGTCTATGTAATTGCAGTACAATTGCCCAAAATCAGTCGTTATTTCGTATTAAGACAACTTTATCACAAGAGTAGTCGAGTACGTTCATTGCCATAACTAAAATAATGGCCAATTGATGCCGTTTTCAGAAACAGACTTGATTAACGTGTTCGCCTAATTGCATCCATCGAGCTTTTTGTTCGTCGATCAACTGATAACTCTTTTGTCTGTCTGATAATTTGACACATATTTATATTGTGCGTAGTTATAACTAGTCGTCACCTTAACATATAACATTCATACTCCCAAACATTATTAAATTCAATAACAGTTTTGTAGAGAACCACCAAATTCAGTACCGACATCATAGTAAAATATATATAAAAAACATTTTTCTGCATTCATATCAACTTGATCTTGTCTGATCATTTGAGGTCACCGTTGTGTTGTATCCCTATTAAACTAAAGGCTATTCAGCTTTTTGACAACTAAGAACTCAATCGGTCACTTTGGTTCACCGCTTCTTTCGGTATTTCATTGTGAAACTAGGTCATCCTGCTCTTTTACAGCGGAACTTGAACTTTATTTTTATTTAGTCAGGATTTGCATTTACAATACATTCACAGAACAAAATGTCACTTTTAATCATACAATAACATGTTAGCCAGGAACTATAACGTTAAAACTTTACAAAAACACGTTTGACTGATGCGAGTGTGGAATAGAATAACGGTGGTGTGTATTAAATAACCTCAATGAGATTCTACTAAAACTAATTTACTATTTTCGATAGTCTTAACAATGAAAGCTGGTCTTTTTGCTTAAAACATAAATTACCTTGCTAATGAGGATCAAATATTATAAGGTGCCTAATTATTACATATCAAATATTTATTAACGAATGTTCAATGTAATTATCTAGATTAGGTTTTATTAAAAAGCAATAAATATTTCATATACTACAGTACAAATGTAACTGAAATTGTGAACTGCATTTTTTACCATCTGTAACTCTTAAATCGTACTTTATTACTTAGATGGAATTACAACATCGTATAATGCATATGAAACAATACCTTGATAACGATTTGTCAATTATTGTAAAATGTTTACTATTAATTTATTGCATCTGCTTTCACGTTTGACCCAGGAATTCCCATTGTTAATTGCTATTGTTTGATATGTGTTTGTGTCTCAAAATGATCAGGAGTTTACATATCCGTTTCACGACCCAACTTAATGCAAAGATTTTTGAGAATTAATTACATAAATTGCTAGTGGGAACTAAATGAGCATCTACCTATGCCTAATGCTTTGTTTTTTTAGAGAGAAAAGTTTTTTAGATCCCAAAAACACGTTTTGTCATGTATTGTAGTTAAAATGTTTCCATTACATAACAAATATAAAAAATGATACAAAACCGTATATTTTGTTCAAGAATATACAATTGGAAACGATGCATTTGTGAGAGATAAAATCCTATTAATGTTTTGTATTCCTTTGTACTGTAACAAGCTACATACGCCTGCTCCTATTTAAGAGGAAATCAAATCAGAAATCGCTGGAATGAAACTCAAAGCAGGGAATATCGTTTCGCCGTAAATATTTGCAGGCACATTTGTTAGGGAATTGCTAGATAAAAATAATTTTGGTAATATATAATCCCTTGTAAATTCTCTGAGCCATCGTTTTGTATCTTTAATAATTATTTCAATTTAGACGATTTTAGTCAGAACAAATGTATCATAAAACACCATGCGTCTGTTACTGCAAGCGAAATGTATAGTATACAACTTTATGTGCACACATTAAAACAAAACATTTCTACATTTCAAGCAATGTATTTCCTACAAAGTAGATTTGGTATTTAATTAACGATGGGTTGTTTTGAAGTTTTGCATTATATTTATTGTGTACGCAATACAGTTTTTGTTGGGATCAAGTAATATGAAGCTGAACAACAATGGAATATTTCACTGTAAGTGAAAGTGGATAGGAGATACCAATAATGTTGAAGCAATTCACAATGTTTAATGATTTCTGGTAGGAATTAGTGCGTAAAGTGCTTTTGCAATAAGAGTATTTCAATGTGTTTATTTACAATATGACTTTTAAGTTAGATTATGGTGTTTGCCGGCATTTTGTATTTTTTTATAGTAATTTTCCGTTTTCATCTTATTATTTTCCTGTAATACAGTAACTAATGGATGTTTGCAAATGTGAAATACTTTAATAGATATATCTATATATCCGATCGAGCGTTCTTGTTCTTGCTTTTCGTGGTACATGTATGCTGTTTCTGCTGATTTCTCACCCCCGGTCCGATATTTTATTATATACATGTACTTCTATCAGACATTTGCGCACTTATTTTCCACGATACACACTCCGGGAACAACCGGTGATAGACACAGCATAAAATGCTACAAAAGATTCTACTGTCTTGCTAATAAAATACTAACATTATCAGAATTGCATCATTCTTCACCCAGTGTATGTGATATTACTTGTCTTAATCATTCTCTAATTTAATGTGATCGAATACACCCGTCCGGTGATTTTAGTTCATGCTTGTTTTAGTTCGATTATCAAAACAGTCGTCACACTGCGACATTTGTCCAAGAGCATACTTAGTGCATATCTGGAAGAACAGACAATAACGTGCAACGCACCTGCAAGAAACACACAAACGTTAATGTACTGAAACGGTGACCAGTTATCACAGGTTAGTGCATTCTTATGACAGATATATTGATAATCTGCACACTCCTCTTATTGGCAATCAAAAACATCAGAGACTAAAAAGCCACTCAGCGACACGAAATGCACTTGCAACAAAACAAAAATGGCATTGTACCGAATCGATGTGTAACAAACAAACTGTTGACAAAGAAATTAATAGTAGAGAGTTCTTTCTTATTGTCAATCACAACCATTGACAAAACGTCGATATCATATTATATTCCTACAGTTCGTATAAAATGTGATAAAGGAATATTTTTCTATGAATCTGACTGTGTAATATAAAATATTCGCACGTAATATTTGTTTGTTTTAAATGAGTACAATTTTTAAATCCATTCTGCTTTCTATTAAATTGATGGCGTGCACATATATACGTATTTGTCTCAGCCCACTACAAGATTAGACGGCAATCGCACTAACCACTGAGCCTAGGAGGCACATAAATAGTTTTCTTTCTTAGATTGATAAACTTGCTGAGCACAGTATCGTTCATGTGCACTTTAATAATGAGGCGTTTTGATGAATTAATACATGAATGTGCATTGATATAATTATGCATGGTGATGTTGCAAATCGCTTTGTTGGTTTCTTTAATTAGATTGTTTATGTAACTTTGTACAAAATATAAAGCGAGTGTCATACAAAATAGATTATCACCATTTTGACCTCTTTTACATGTAACTGATCAAAATGCGAACTACAAAGTGCAGAGTACGTATACCACCCGAAATACACACAAACATATACATATAGGAAAACGACAATGTTCAGTGTGGGTGTTCACTTTGACATTCGCAAAATAGCATTATCAGTTATACCTATGGTGAAAACATTAAACAATAATACAAAAAGCTAATTTCTTTCCACCACGGTAATGTAAACTGATTAAATCTCAAGTTCCTGCCAACAGAAATAGTATAATAAATTGCATAGATAGAAATACACAACGTCTTACAACTTAACCAGTATAATGTAAATAAAATTAGCAAACGGCGTTTGTGTTTTATTATATACAGGTACATGTATGTGCAATTATTCAGCATGTCGGTGAAAAGATTAGTCCAATTATTGCTGCGTGTCACAATATATATTTTACGTGTTCGTAAATGCGGAAGTATTTTTTTATTGAATACTACAGAAGAACCGCACATATAGCATTTGGTTACATGTTTTACATGGTGATGATGCGAAATCATTTTAAAGACTATATAGTAGTCACATGAGATATCGTTCATATTGTGAACAACTTATATTTGTATCAGCAAAAGTTGTAACTTGTAAAATGCAAGACATATTCCTGTTCTAATAATTTTATATTTTCCACTAACTTGTTTATATGCTGTTTTGCTTTCTCTTTTAAATGTAGTTTCTGTCATGCTTAGTTTAATCTTTCCTCTATTGAATGTGAGATATATTGTTTAGTTTGCACATAACGAATCTATTTATGCTCACGTACTTAACATGTTTTCGTTTGCTTTCTCTTGAAGTATATTTATATTGAATCCACTTTGATACACGCGTTGTTAAACACGCAAATAGTTCATAAACTGCAGCAATTATTGCATTCATTAACTGTAACATACAGGCGGATCAAAACATAATGGTGCGAATAATGTTTTTATACCTAGCTTTATTATAAACATCAAAACTGCATGATGTTGTTTTGAGGGCATTTAATAAGTTAAAAGTAAACGTTGCAGGTTAGGGAGGAAATGTGTAATTCATAAATCATACGATCACAGACAAGCCTTGATAAATAAAAATAAAGAAAATAAAGGACACATACACAATGTAATCATAAATTATACAAACCAGACAAGGAGGTTGGATAGAACAATACAACAAAGCAGAAAAGTTACCTTTATCATGAAGACATAAACGACAATAACGACTCCAAATTCTACCCTTACTGAGTTTTAATTGGTCAATTATATATTTATGCATTGGAATAAAAAGACTAGTCTTCTTCCGGGGGAAGATGGATTACAAGGAATTTGAACACTCATTTATCAATCTTAACAAAACACTGCACAGTGACAGCTGCTGCATATCCATATTATTATATTTCGCGTTACAGCATAAAACGCCAACTAAAGAACAAGAAGGGTTAGACAAGCAATCAGAAAATGTGTTATGTAATGGCAATACCTAGACTATAAAGGGGAACTACTGGTATGGCTTTTAACTTGATAGGTAAGAAACACTTAATGTGCACGCACATGATCAGAAATATACGCATTGATTTATTGGAAAAACTCACCCATGTATTGAAACTTTATACTACACGTGTTACATATAATATGTTTGTTACGTACTCGCTATACTAACCTATATACAAGGAAAGTCATGTGATATATATCTTATGTAAGAACTTTGTATACGTCTGCCTAAAATATATCCCTATTTATTTCCTATAAAGTTGATGTTACTTTTCCTTTCCATTAACTGTTTTCTATGTCTATTTACATATGATAGAACCTTTATGTGTCTGCCATTGAACAGATATGTCCGAAAGTAAATAGAGCTATTGTACGTACAGTTATTGACCAAAATAAGACGTATCTATCTTGTATCTGTCTACGAAACGTTGAAAGAAGTGAGTTATGCAAGACGAGAGGACATTTATAATTCAGACTGTCCAAAACAGTCATTCAATGAAAGTCTGTAGACATCGACAGTATGTTAAGAAAATGTCAATTATATTGGACGACCACGTGGGGGAAGACTTTCTGTATCGACTAATGAATATATAAACACCAATGTAAGAATAAGAGGGCCATTGGTGTAGTCTGATAGCAATAAAGCGAGACACCGGGCCTGTACTCATTCAAGTCCGTCGAATGTACAATTTATGTTTTTGATTTGGGTCGCAATATGCTGCAACCACTAAAACTACGGTCACTGACTTACATCGAGGAATGACATTCGTATGATACAAAAAGCAATTGTTGATTTCTTATATAAGTGCTCATAGATTGTCACTAGTTCTTTGTATGATACTCAACCGATGCTTTCAAATATATAACGCCAATTTTGGCAAGGTTAATTTTGACTTAGGCATGAAACACACCCGGTGCTAAGGCAAATACCATTGCCCGTACGAATTATTTGTAATAATGACATATCGATGGCTTAGAACCAAAAGGTTGTAACTACTACTTACGACCTTATACATATTTAAAATCTGCTTCACAAGGCGCTTCTTATGAGCCTATTTTCATGAAAATCTGAAATTGTCATGATGACCAAAATGAAGTTTTACAAGCGTGCTTTCCCATAGGTAAAGAGTAAATTACAGAGAGTTTTCTTTTGTTTTCTCAATATATCGATTTTGTAGTTACGACCTTCTGGTTCTAAGCCAGCGCTATGTCAAACTGCTGCATATTTAGTTTTTCATTTACAAGTAGACTCCAAAATGATCTTTGTTGATCTTTAGTCAATTGGGACTATATCCCTTATAGAGATCGACTAAGGCCTTAATTGTTATCTAAGACACTATGTGTGTCAGCTTAATGTCTGATTGTGTTAATATAAAACACGAACTTCCAGCTTCTCCCATTTCAACTTAGGAATGAAGATTGGAGTATATCGCTTTCAGCAATGGTTATCAAATCATAAATTAAGGTCAGTTAATTATAGATGCATATCATCTCTCGAATGACTATGACTCAGCATTCATTTGATAGTTTTATGGTGATTAAGGGCCGTACATAATTGTAATGTCAACAAAAGTTAATCTTGTTACGCCGATCTTAACGTATGTAGAAATACTAATATGGTAAATGGTGTGTATTGAATAACGCAAGCCGTTTGAACAAGATAAACACATAAATCGGACAGAGCAGTCAGCACTGATAAGAAAGAGGCAAAAGAGTCACCAAAAGGGACGCATTTAGAGGAAATTCAAATATCACATGCACACGCCATTATGCCCGAACACAGTGCTAATGCCAAGAATCAAAAAAAGTCTGAGCATCACTATAAATAACTGTTGCAGCTGCATAAACGATTAACATTATTACAAATATAGGAAGGTCAATGGTTATGTTGTTTGTTGAAATAACACGTACATATGACAAAGAAAATCCACTCATCGTAAGTTCTTGTTATTTATCACTGTATGACGTGTACCCCATGCCGATTCTAGGCAGTGTTGTTTCGCGATACTGTATACATTATCAGTTTGTGTTTCTTGTCTTCACGCTCTACGTTGCGTGTTATCTGTCATAATAGTTCATACTTCAATACGAGCATGTCACACACCAGACAATGATTCTTATGCACAATACTCAACTAAACGAGAAGTTGAAACTAAACTAACTAATCCATTTATATTGTAAATGACTTATAGACAAATGCTTTAAATAAATTGTAAAAGCGTTACGTTAAGATCACCGAGTTTTTGTTCAGACTATTTCGCAATGAAAGAAATAAATCCTCATCGCTGAGAGCATTTTAAACCATTAAATTGATAATACGAAATACATCAACTATAGCTTATTACCAGAAACCTTAATAGCGACACTGTACTTAATGTCAGACAAAAACGTACATCAGTTTACAGAATTAATACAAATTGAATCGCCTTATCGTTGAAGTAAAACATATTTTTTTAGACAATTGTCAGGATCAATACTGCATACTTAGATAGAAAAAAGCATTATTGCCGGACAGTTGTTTCATTGTATGTGTACAATGTCTATGTAATTGCAGTACAATTGCCTAAAATCAGTCGTTATTTCGTATTAAGACAACTTTATCACAAGAGAAGTCGAGTACGTTCATTGCCAGAACTAAAACAATGGCCAATTGATGCCGTTTTCAGATACAGACTTGATTAACGTGTTCGCCTAATGGCATCCATCGAGCTATTTGTTCGTCGATCAACTGATAACTCTTTTGTCTGTCTGATAATTTGACACATATTTATATTGTGCGCAGTTACAATGTATAACTAATCGTCACCTTAACATATACCATTCATACTCCCAAACATTATTAAATTCAATAACAGTTTTGTTGAGAACCACCAAATTCAGTACCGACATCATAGTAAAATATATATAAAAAATTTTTTTCTGCATTCATATCAACTTGATCTTGTCTGATCATTTGAGGTCACCGTTGTGTTGTATTACTATCAAACTAAAGGCTATTCAGCTTTTTGACAACTAAGAACTCATTCGGTCACTTTGGGTCACCGCTTCTTTCGGTATTTCATTGTGAAACTAGGTCATCCTGCTCTTTTACAGCGGAACTTGAACTTTATTTTTATTTAGTCAGGATTTGCATTTACAATACATTCACAGAACAAAATGTCACTTTTAATCATACAATAACATGTTAGCCACGAACTATAATGTTAAAACTTTACAAAAACACGTTTGACTGATGTGGGTGTGGCATATAATAACGGTGGTGTGTATTAAATTACCTCAATGAGATTCTACTAAAACTAATTTACTATTTCCGATAGTCTTAACAATGAAAGCTGGTCTTTTTGCTTAAAAAATAAATAACCTTGCTAATGAGGATCAAATATTATAAGGTGCCTAATTATTACATATGAAATATTTATTAACAAATGTTCAATGTAATTATCTAGATTAAGTTTTCATATACTACAGTACAAATGTAACTGAAATTGTGTACTGCATTTTTTTACCATCTGTAACTCTAAGATCGTACTTCATTAGTTAGATGGAATTACAACATCCTATAATGCATATGAAACAATACCTTGATAATGATTTATCAATTATTGTAAAATGTTTACTATTAATTTATTGCATCTGCTTTCACGTTTGACCCAGGAATTCCCATTGTTAATTGCTATTGTTTGATATGTGTTTGTGTCTCGAAATGATCAGGAGTTTACATATCCGTTTCACGACCCAACTTAATGCAAAGAGTTTTGAGAATAAATTACATAAATTGCTAGTGGGAACTAAATGAGCATCTACCTATGCCTAATGCTTTGTTTTTTTAGAGAGAAAAGTTCTTTAGATCCCAAAAACACGTTTTATCATGTATTGTAGTTAAAATGTTTCCATTACATAACAAATATAAAAAATGATAGCAAACCGTATGTTTTATTCAAGAATATACAATCGGAAACGATGCATTTGTGAGAGATAAAATCCTATTAATGTTTTGTATTCCTTTGTACAGCAATAAACTACATACACATGCTCGCTCCCAATTAAGAGGAAATCGAATCAGAAATCGCTGGAATTAAACTCAAAGCAGGGAATATCGTTTCGCCGTAAATATTTGCAGGCACTTTTGTCAGGGAATTGCTAGATAAAAATAATCTAGGCAATATATTATCCCTTGTAAATTCTCTGAGCCATCGTTTTTGTATGTTTAATGATCTTTTCAATTTAGACGATTTTAGTCAGAACAAATTTATCATAAAAACAACATGCGTCTATTACTGCACGCGAAATGTATAGTATACGACTTTTATGTGCTCATATTAAAACAAAACATATGTACATTTCAAGCCATGTATTTCCTACAAAGTAGATTTGGTATTTAATCAACGATAGTTTGTTTTAAAGTTTTGTAATATATGTATTCTGTACACAAGACAGAATTTGTGGGGATCAAGTAATCTGAATCTGAATAACAATGAAAGATTTCACTGTAAGTGAAAGTGGATAGGAGATACCAATAATGATGAAGCAATTCACAACGTATAATGATTTCTGGTTGGAATTAGTGCGTTAAGTGCTTTTGCAATAAGAATATTTAAATGTGTTTATTTACAACATGTCTTTTAAGTTAGAATATGGTGTTCGTCGACATTTTGTATTTTTTTTATAGTAATTTTCTGTTTTCATCTTATTATTTTCCTGTAATGTAGTAACCTATGGATGTTGTATGTAACAAATAAAGAGTGAGCATCTTGATAAAGAATACAGTATCACCGTTTGGACTTGTTTTACATGAAAATGCAAAGTACAAAGTGTGTACCACCCGAAATACACACACACACATACATGTAGGCAAACATGAATGTTCGGTATGGGTGTTCACTTTTGCCATTCTCAAAATATCATTATCAGTAATACCTATGGTGAACGCATTAAACAATAATACAAATAGCTAATGTCTTTCCACCACCGTAATGTAAACTGATTAAATCTCAATTTCCTGCCAACAGAAATAGTATAATAAATTGCAGAGATAGACATACACAATTTTTTACAACTTAACCAGTATAATGTAAATAAAACGGCGTTTGTGTTTTATTATATACAGGTATGTGCAATAATTCAGCATGTCGGTGGTAAGATTAGTCCAATTATTGCTGCGTGTCACAATATATATTGTGCGTGTTCGTAAATGCGGAAGTATTTTTTTATTGAATATTACAGAAGAACCGTACAGATATACATTTGGTTACATGTTTTACATGGTGGTGATGCGAAATCATTTAAAGGACTATATAGTAGTCACATGAGATATCGTTCATATTGTGAACAACTTATATTTGTATCAGCAAAAGTTGTAATTTGTATATTATATTATGCAAGACATATTCTTGTTCTAACAATTTTATATTTTCCACTAACATGTTTATATGCTGTTTTGCTTTCTCTTTTAAATGTAGTTACTGTCATGCTTACCTTAATCTTTCCTCTATTGAATGTGAAATATACTGTTTAGTTTGCACATTACGAATCTATTTATGCACACGTACTTAACATGTTTTCGTTAGCTTTCTCTTGAAGTATATTTGTATTGAATCCGCTTTGATACACGCGTTGTTAAACACACAAATAGTTTATAGTGCATCCATTTCTTTGTCAAAATTCGCTTTCTCACTTCAAAAACTGCAGCAATTATTGCATCCATTTAGTGTAACATACAGGCGGTTCAAAACATAATGGTGCGATAAATGTTTTTATACCTACCTTTATTATAAACATCAAAACAGCATGATTTTGTTTTGAGGGTAGTTAATAAGTTAAAAGTAACCGTTGTGGGTTAGGGAGGAAATGTGTAAATCATAAATCAGACGATCACGGACAAGCCTTGATAAATGAAAATAAAGAAAATAAAGGACACATACAGTGCTGATCATAAATTATACAAACCAGACAAGGAGGTTGGATAGAACAATACAACAAAGCAGAAAAGTTACCTTTATTATAAAGACACCAACGACAATAACGACTCGAAATTCTACTCTTACTGAGCTTTAGTTGGTCAATATATATATCATTTATACAAGGAAATAAAAAAGACTAGTCTTCTTCCGGGAGAAGATGGATTACAATGAATTTGAACACTCATTTATCAATCTTTACAAAACACTGCACAGTGACAGCTGCTGCATCCATTTTATTATATTTCGCGTTACAGCATAAAACGCCAACTCAAGATCAAGCATTGTTAGCCAAACAATCATAGAATATGTTATGTAATGGCAATACCTATAATATAAAGGGGAACAAACGGAATGGCTTTTAACTTGATAGGTGAGAAAAACTTAATGTACACGCACAGGATCAGAAATGTACGCATTGTTTTATTGGAAAAACTCACCATGTATTAAAACTTTATACTACACCTGTTACGCATAATATATATGTAACGTACTCGCCATACTAACCTATATACAAGGAAAGTCATGTTATATATATCTGATATAGACACCTTTTATGCGTCTGTCGAAAATATATCCCTATTTATTTCCTATAAAGTTGATGTTACTTTTCCATTCACTGTTTTCTAATATATATTTACATATGATAGAACCTTTATGTGTCTGCCATTGAACAGATATATCCGAAAGTAAATAGGGCTATTGTACAGTTATCGACCAAAATAAGACGTATCTATCTTATATCTGTCTAAAAAATGTTTGACGTAGTGAGTTATGCAAGACGAGAGGACATTTATAATTCAGACTATCCAAAACAGTCATTCAATGAAAGTCTGTAGACATCGACAGTATGTTAAGAAAATGTCAATTATATTGGACGACCACGTGGGGAAGACTTTCTGTATCAGCTAATGGTTATATAAGCATCAATGTAAGAATAAGTGTGAAATTGGTGTAGTCTGCAAGCAATAAAGCGAGACACCGGGCCTATACTTGTTCACGTCCGTCAAATGTACAATGTATGATTTGATTTGGGTAGCAATATACAGGGAATACTTAAACTTCGGAGACTGACTGACAGCGCGAAATGCCATTCGTATAATACAAACCGCCATTGCTGAATTCTGATTTCAGTGCTTACAGATCAGTCACTAGTATAAGTTATTCGTACAATACTCAGTCGATGCTTACAAATGCTGACGTGCGCTGTGTTGCAGGTACATGTTGTGACCATTTTCTGTTGCATGTAACTTTTCAATGAGTGATTCTTTACCGTGAACATATTCCGAGTAATGATAATATAAGTTGGTAAAGGGTCAATTGCCACATATACGTAAGTTATAACAAAGTCCACGTTATTCTGGATGATCCCTCGTATATAACGCCAATTTGGGCAAGGTTAATTATGACTTATGCATGAAACACACCCAGTGCTAACGTAATTAGCATTGCCCGTACGAGTAACTTATATTGCTGACTTATGTCGAACTGCTGCTTTCAGTTTTTTATTTACAACCAGACTCCATAATTATCTTTGTTTTTCTTCAGTCAATTTCGATTATATCCGTTAATAAAGCTCGGCTTAAATGTTGTCTAAGACACTATGTCTGTCTGCTAGGTGTCTGATTGTGTTCATATAAACACGAAGGTCCGGCTTCTTGCCTCTAAACTTAGGAGTTAAGATTGAAGTTTATCGCTAACAACAATGGTATCAACTCATAAACCAAGGTCAGTTAATTAAAGATGCATATCATCTCTCCAATAACTGGAACTCAGCATCACATTGATAGTTGTATGGTGATAAGGGGCAGTATATAATTGTAATGTCAACACGGAGTTAATCCTTTTGCGCCGATAACATATCTTAACATGTGTAGAAATACTGATATAGCAAATGATATGTATTGCGATCTGTCCATGCGGGGAAAAAAGGCAAACGGTTTAACACGTCCTTTAAAGATGCCGAAGACACAACCAGGAGCGATCTACAACGCTGCACACAGACACAAATCTTCAAGAGAAGCTCTATGGAGATACTGATGATCTGAGGAAAACCACAAAGTTCATCGCAGAAACTTGGGTGATAGTGTAGGACAAACGGCTGGGAGAGAGAAGAGAATGTAGTGCATTACGCAAGGCGCTTGAACAATACACACAAATAAATCGGAAAGGGAAGGCAGCACTGATAAGAGGCGAGAAAGTCATAGTAAGGGTCACGTTATAAGGAAATTCAATTAGCACACGCCATTATGTCAAACACTATAACAGAAAAATGTGCTAATGTCAAGTGTAAAAAAGCTTTGAGCATCACTATAAATAATTTTGCAACTGCCTATACAATTAACATTTGTTGGAAGGTCCATGGTTATGCTATTCGTTGAAATAACACGTACATCTGACAAACCAAAGCCAATAATCGTAAGTTTTTGTTGTTCTCGTTATTTATCACTGTATAACGTGTATCCCATGTCTATCTCTGATTCTAGTCGGTGTTATTTGTCTACACCACATGTATATACATTATCAGTTTGTGTTTCTTGTCTTCACGCTCTACATAGCGTGTTATCTGTCAAAATAGTTAAAACTTCAATACCAACATGGCACACACATAATAACTCCCACAAACACTCCACAAATCCAATGACACGTACAAGTGAAAACATGGATGGTCAAGTTGGACAAAACACGATTCACGTAGACCCAGATTCTTTGAATATAAAATAGCAATAAATCAGACAATGTTTTTTATGTACAATACTCAACTAAACGAGAAGAAACTAAACCAACCAATGCGTTTATATTGTAACTGACTTTTAGACAAATGCTTGTAATAGTAAAAGCTGGCTACATGATGATCACCTAGTTTTTGTTTTGAATATTTTCCAATGGTAGAAATAAAACCTCATCACTAAGAGCATTAAACGTGTAATGAAACACAATCACTATAACACATTACCAGAGACCGTAACAGCGACATAGTAACGCCAGACAAATGCTTACGTCCAGAAAGAGGATTAATACAAATTCAATCACCTTACCGTGGAAATAATACTTTTAGAAAAAAATGTTTTAGACAATTATCAGGATCATTACTACATTAATAGCTAAACAATGCATTATAGCCGGGCAGACGTTTCATATAATGGGTACTATGTCTATGAAATTGCAGTACAATTGTCTAAAAACAGTCGTTATTTCGTATAAAGACAACTGTATCACTTTAACTTAAGATTAGCCGAGTACCTTCAATGCCAGAACTAAAATAATTGCCTATTGATGCCGTTTTCAGATACAGACTTGATTAACTTGTTCGCCTAATTGTATCCATCGAGCTATTTGTTTGTCGATCAACTGACAACTCATTTGTCGGTCAAATAATTTGTCACTTATTTATATTTTGCGTAGATATAATAAGTCGTCACCTTAACATATACCATGTATACTCCCAAACATTATTATATTCAATACAAGTTTTGTAGAGAACCACGAAATTCAGTACCGAAATCACAGTAAAATAAAAAAATATTCGGGAATTTCAATATCACTTTCAAAACCCAATTTGTGCAAAGATTTTTGAGAAATAATTACATAAATTGCTAGTGGGAACTAAATGAGCATATTCCTATGCTACTGTTTTGGTTTTTTTAGAGAGAAAAGTTCTTTAGATCCCTAAAACACATTTTGTCATGTATAGTAGTTAAAATGTTTCCATTACATAATCAATATAAAAAATGATACAAAACCGTATGTTGTGTTCAAGTATATACAATCGGAAACGATGCATTTGTGAGAGATAAAATCCTATTAATGTATAGTATTCCTTTATACAGTAATAAACTGCATACGCCTTCTCCCATTTAAGAGGAAATCAAATCAGAAATCGCTGGAATTAAACTCAAGGCAGGGAATATAGTATGCGCCGTAAATATTTGCAGGCACTTTGTCAGGGAAATGCTAGATAAAAATAATTCAGGTAATTTATTATCCCTTGTAAATTCTCTGAGCCATCGTTTTGTATGTTTAATGATCATTTCAATTTAGACGATTTTAGTCAGAACAAATGTATCATAAAAACGACGTGCGTCTATTACTGCATGCGAAATGTAAAGTATACGACTTTATGCGCGCACATTATAACAAAACATTTCTACATTAAGTGCAATATATTTCCTACAAAGTAGATTTGGAATTTAATCAACGATGGGTTGTTTTGAAGTTGTGTAAACCATTATTTTGTACACAAGACAGTTTTTGTTGGGATCAAGCAATCTGAAGCTGAACAACAATGGAATATACCACTGTAAGTGAAAATGAGGGGATACACCAACAAAGTTGAAGTAATTCACAACTTCTAATGGTTTCTGGTTGGAATAAGTGTGCTGAGTGTTTTGCAATAAGTGCATTCCGTTCTGTTTTTTTAGGTTATGTATTTAAGTTAGATTATGGTGTTTGCCGACATTTTGTATTTTTTATAGTAATTTTCCGTTTTCATCTTATTATTTTCCTGTAATGTTGTAACTTATGGATGTTTACAAATGTAAAATACTTTGATAGATACATGTATATATTCGGGCCTAGTTGAAAGACAATTTAAAACTGACCCAGTGCCGTGTAAGTATTAGTTGTCACATTCTGTTGCATTTCGTCTATTCTTTTATTAGTAACTCATATATTGAGATAGCAGTTGCCAATGTTCTGTTTTCTTTACGAGGTAACTGAGGTTTAAGACGTTGGTAATAACTATAAAATCTGACCAAATGTTCTTGTTCTTGCTTTTTGTGATACATGTGTGCTGTTTCTGTTGATTTCTGTCCTCCCTGTCCGATATTTTGTTACCTACTTCTATCAGACATTTGTGCACTTATTTTTAACGATACGGGGAGCAACCGGTGATACAAACAGCATAAAATGCCACAAAGATTCTACTGTATTGCTAATAAAATACTAACATTATCATAATTGCATCATTCTGCACCCATTCTATGAAATATAATTTGCCTTAATCATTCTCTAATTTAATGTGATCGAATACACCGGTGATTTTAGTTCATGGTTGTTTTAGTTCAATTATCAAAACAGTCGTCCCACTGCGACATTTGTCCAAGTGCATTTCTGGAAGAACAGACAATAACGTGCAACGTACCTGCAAGAAACACGAAAACTTTTAATAAATGCACTGAATCGGTGACCAGTCTTCACAGGTTAGTGTATTCTTATGACAGATATATTGATAATCTTAAGTACTGCACACTCCTCTTATTGGCAATCAAAAACATCATAGACTAAACAGCCACTCAGCGACACGAAATGCACTTGCAACAAAACAAAAATGGCATTGTACTGAATCGATTGGTAACATACAAACTGCTGACAAAGATATTAATAGTAGAGGAATGTTCTTTGTTATTGCCAATCACAAGCATTGACAAAACGTATGCCGTCGATATCATATTAAGTTTCCTACAGTTCGTATCAATTGTGATACAAAAACATTTTTCTATAAATCTGACATATACAAATATAGTAGTTCGTTTGGAAACGACATTCGCACGCTTTGTTTTTGTTTGTTTAAATGCCGAGCTTAGCCTTTATTTTTCCAGTCAGCGTCCTACTATACTTATGGCGGGCACATATGTGTATCAGCCCGTCGCAAAATAAGACGGCAATCGCACTAATCACTGAGCCACTGAGGCACTTTGATAGTTTCGTTTCTTAGATTGAAAAAAATGTTGTTTTGTCGTTAATATGCACTTCAATAATGATGCGATTTTTATGAATTAATCCATGAGTGCGCATTGATATAATTGTTCATGGTTATGTCGCAACTCGTTTTGTTGATTTAAGGTTGTTTATGTATAATTACTATGCATATATACAAAACAGAGAGTGAATATCTTAACAAAGAATAAGTTATCACCATTTGGACTAAACAAGTCTTGTTTTACATGTAACTGATGAAAATGCGAACTATGAAAAGTGTATAGTACGTGTAACACCCGAAATACACATAAACATATACAATACATGCATGCAAACAACATCGTTCATTTTGGGTGTTCACTTTTGACATTCTCAACATATCATTATCAGTTATACCTATGGTGAACGCATTAAACAATAATACAAATAGCTAATTTCTTTCCACCACCGTAATGTAAACTGATTAAATCTCAAGTTCCTGCCAACAGAAATAGTATAATAAATTGCAAAGATAGACATACACAACTTCTTACAACTTAACCAGTATAATGTAAATAAAATTAGCAAACGGCGTTTGTGTTTTATTATATACTGGTATGTGCAATAATTCAGCATGTCGGTTGTTAGATTAGTCCAATCATTTCTTTGTGTCACAATAGATATTTTGCGTGTTTGTAACTACGGAAGTCTCTTTTTATTGAATATTATAGAAGAACCGTACAGACATACATTTGGTTACATGTTTTACATTGTGATGATGCAAAATCATTTAACGGACTATATAGTATTCACATGTGAGTTGGTTTATATTGCGAACGTCTAATATTTGTTTCAGCAAAAGTTGTATTTTTTATATGCAACAAATATTTCTGTTCTAACCATTTTATTTTTCCACTAACTTGTTTGTATGCTCTTTTGCTTTCTCTTCTAAATTTTTGCTTGCATGCTTAGCTTAATCTTTCCTCTTTTGAATTTGAAATATATTATTAAGTTTGCACATTACATATTTATTTATGCACACGCACTTAATATATTTTCGTTCGCTTTCTCTTGAAGTATATTTATATTGGATCCGCTTTGATACACGCGTTGTTAAACTACGCAAATAGTATATACTGCATCCATTTCTTTGTCAAAATTGACTTTTTCACTTCATAAACTGCAGCAATTATTGCATCCATTCAGTGTAACATACAGGCGGTTAGAAACATAATGGCACAATTAATTATTGTATACGTACCTTTATTATAAACATCAAAACAGCATGATGTTGCTTTTTAGGGTAGTTAATAAGTTAAGAGTAAACGTTTTGGGTTAGAGAGGAAATGTGTTAATCATAAATCAGACGATCACAGACAAGCCTGGATAAATGAAAATACAGGACAGACCCACAGTGCTGTTCATAAATAATACAAACCAGACAAGGAGGTTCTATAGAACAATACAACAAAACTAAACAGTTACCTTTATTATAAAGACATAAATGACAATAACTACCCAAAATTCTACTCTTACTGAGAGTTAAATGGTTAATTATATATTTATGCAAGAAAATAAAAAGACTAGTCTTCTTCCGGGAGAAGATGGATTACAAGGAATTTGAACACTCATTTGTCAATCTTAACAAAAACACTACACAGTGACAGCTGCTGCATCCATTTTATTATATTTCGCGTTACAGCATAAAACGCCAACTCAAGATCACGCATTGTTAGACAAGCAATCATAAAATATGTTATGTAATGGCAATACCTAGACTATAATGGGGAACGATTGGCCTGGCTTTTAACTTGATAGGTAAGAAACACTTAATGTACACGCACAGGATCTGAAATGAACGCATTGATTTATTGGAAAAATCACCCATTTATTGAAACTTTATACTACACGTGTTACGCATAAGATATATGTTACTGTACGTACTCGCTTTACTAACCTATATACAAGGAAAGTCATTTGATATATATCTTATATGGACACTTTTTATGCGTGTGTCTAAAATATATCCCTATCTATATCCTGTAAAGATGATGTTACTTTTCCATTCACTGTTTTCTTATGTATATTTACATATGATAGAACCTTTATATGTCTGCCATTGAACAGATATGTCCGAAAGTAAATAAGGCTATTGTCCAGTTATTGACCAAAATAAGACCTATCTATCTGATATATGTCTAAGAAACGTTTGGCGTAGTGAGTTATGCAATACGAGAGGACATTTATAATTCAGACTGTCCAAAACAGCAATTCAATAAAAGTCTGTAGACATCGACAGTATGTTTAGAAAATGTCAATTATATTGGACGACCACGTGGTGGAAGACATTCTGTATCGACTAATGAATATATAAACACCAATGTAAGAATAAGTTTTTTGGATGTTGTAAGCGGCCATGCTAAGGCGTTGCTCTTTACATCTGTGCAAATAAAATAGATATTATTTGGAAAATCACAGGATTATACTGTTTAATAGTGAAATATAGGTATACGGATTAACTTTCTGGTTTATGCAAAACATTATTTTGATAAATTGAACAAACCATGGATAATAATAGTGAGATTCGTGATTGTTCTCAATGGCGCAAAAGTCAAAACAAAGAAGACTACAATGGCGGCCAACGTAAGGTAAACATACCGCTAGTATTTATTCGTGAAAACAGCATATTTGGTGATCGTAAGGTTCACTACAGGGAATATATTAAGCATGCAGAGATATATAAATCAATTGGACAGATAATTGATGAATCACACATCACCGGTCTACAGCGAGTGAATGGTATGTGGAGGATTTACCTCGATAATCTTGATGATAAAGCAAAACTTGTTACTGAAGGGCTATATCTACGGTCTTGTCATGTACCTGTACTAATAACAAATCCCCTAAGACTAGATAGTGAGCTTACTACACGGATAAGAATTCAAAATATTCCCTTGTCTGCTGATGACAATATCATAAAACATGTTTTGATCAAAAAGGGAGTTGAAATCATAGAATTTAAACATGAAAAATTGAGAATAGATGGAAAGTTGACGAACTGCGATACAGGAGATAGGCTAGTGACAGTCAAAACACTAACTCTAACTACACCACTGCCAAGATTCACTCAATTTGGACAATTTAAGGCAAAAGTTATACACAAAGGCCAAGTCTCAACCACTGTAAAATGCAAAAAGTGCCTACAAGAAGGACATAATACGGTTGATTGTAGGAATGACTGGAAATGTAAGAGATGTAACGAAATAGGTCACAAACAGGGTGATTGCAACATGACCGAAGATCATGAAGAACCTTCACAAGCCGATCATTATAACCAACCACACATAAATTTTACACATAGAGAAGACAACAAAAACACAGAATCTACACAAAATATAGATGACGGCATAAATTCAACAGACCAGACAGAAATAATTAATTCAAAACCAGTGAGACGTGCCAGGTCTCAGAAGAAAACCCAAACAAACATTGACATTTTTGTGAGTAAAACTTCATCAATGAAATCCTTCACACCACGGAGACATAGAAGTGTGTCCGTTGTACGCTCGCCACTAACACCACTAGAAACGCACGAAGAACCTAAGAAAAAGGCTCGTGGAAATCTGAATACCTAACATTACCATTACTGTGCATAGTAGGATAACAACGGACATATATAAACATATTGCTTTAATGGACAATGATTCAAGCCTTGTGGAAATTAAACATGCAAATATGATGGTAATTATACATTATGCGTCGATATTTGACATTAATGAACATTTGTATCAGGACTTATATATATATATATTTATTCATGACATGTTTGATACAGAAAATATTCAAAATCACGTTAAATTTGCATTGACTATTTTAAAACCAATCAGTATTATCTTGATTGTCATGCTTTTAAAGGTATCATGGAATGCAATTGTAATCGCTTGCTACGTCATAATTACTTTGATTTAATCAATGTATTAAACAAATCTACGAGATTGTGTCCTACATTTGTTGTCATAGGAAGTACTATCAATCATGAAATGTTTTTCTATACATGTTTGAAAGTGCTAATCCTTTTTTATTTAATCACAGCGTGCTGTTATGATGATACTTTGTATTTTTCTATAATAACAACAAATGATAACAAATAAAATACATTTCCTATCGCTTAATACTCAAGGATTAAGAAATAAAAATAAAAGGGCTCGATTATTACAATATATAACCGAGCAAAAAGTAGACGTTATATTTCTTCAAGAAACTCACTTTACTGTTGATCTAAACAATAATCTCAACAATGAATTTAGTGAATGGGAATGCTTCCACTCCTACGGCACATCTGCTAGTGCCGGATGTTCTGTTCTTTTAAGTAATAAAATAACATATGATATTTTAGACGTAGTGACCTGCGAATACGGACGCTATATTCTCATTAATATCTCTATTGAAGACAATACGTATAGCTTAATTAATACATATGCTTATAACGATAAAATAAATAGAAATTTATTCTTTGGAAAAAATCATCAGATTATAAATGACAATTCACAAGGTTCAATTATTCTTGGCGGAGATTTGAACGAAACACTTACCATAAATGACCGTATTTCTAAATCAAAACAAAACTATTCAAGTAAAGAGCTGATTAATACCATTAAACAGTTTAATCTTAGTGATATTTGGAGAATTTTAAATCCTAATAGGCAACAATTTACGTGGAAAAGAACCAACGGTTATGAGAAAAGTAGGATTGACGTATGGTTGATCAGTGAAAATATCGTACCTAACGTAATAAGTTCAGATATTCGACCCGCACAAATTACTTCTACAGATCATCAAGCAATTTCATTGAAAATTAACTCCCCCTCGTCACGTGGTAAAGGGTACTGGAAGTTAAATAATAGCCTTCTGACGGATACAGACTATATTGACTTAATAACTAAAACCATGTAATACTATACTGAAACACAAGAAAATATATCCAAGCAAACATTATGGGAACTTTGTAAAATAGATATACGTAATAAAACTATATCTTACGGAAAACTTAAATCCAAATGTAATAAAGAAAGAACGGCATACTTAGAAAAATACCTCTCTGAATTATATGAATATGAACCAAAAACAGATTCTATAAAAAGTAATATTAGAAGAGTAGAAATAGAATTACAATCGTTTTATAATGAAAAGGCTAAAGGTGCTCAAATAAGATCAAAAGTTTTTCAATTAGAACAATATGAAAATAATACCAAATATTTCCTTAGCCTTGAAAAATCTCGACAAGCACGAAAGATTTTAAACACTTTGAAAGTAGGAGATCGTATGATCACCGATACAAAAACAATTTTACAAGAAGAAGTTAAATTCTATCAAAAATTATTCGCATCTAAATCTTGTGAGACAACAAAAATCAATGACTATTTAAGAAATGTAAAACCTGACTACATACTAAACGATATCGATGCAAAACTATGCGAAGGTCTCCTAGATATTGCAGAATGCGAAAATGCAGTGTCGTCCATGAAAAATGAAAAGAGTCCTGGACTTGATGGCTTAACTTGTGAATTTTATAAAAAGTTTTGGCATATTATTGGAAAACTAGTAACCGACTCTTTAAACGAAGGATACTTGAAAACTGAGCTGTCATCCTCACAAAAATTAGGTGCTCTCTCCCTGTTATATAAAAAGGGTGATCCGCACGAGCTGGAAAACTGGCGTCCTATAACTTTATTAAATAATGATTACAAAATTTTGGCAAAGGTTCTATCTAACAGAATGCAAAAAGTCATTCATAAAATAGTTAGTTCAGATCAACAAGGGTATATTAAAAATAGATTTATCGGCTTCAATATAAGACAAATACAAGACGTAATAGAATTCACAGAAGAACAACAATTAAGTGATGCAATTTTGTTTTTAGATTTTAAAAAAGTGTTTGACACCGTCGAATGGAATTTCATGATCAGCGTTCTTCAACGTTTTGGTTTTAAAGAAATGTTTATAAACTGGATTAAATCATTATATACCAATATAAGAAGTTGCGTCTTAAACAATGGTTGGCAATCACAATGCTTTAACCCACAACGTGGTATAAGACAAGGATGTCCAATTTCGGCTTTAATTTTTATACTTGTTGCTGAAATAATGGCATTGCAAATACAAAACTCAGATCTAATATCAGGCATAAAAGTTAAACATAACGAAAGTGTAAAAATTACTCAGTTAGCTGACGACACAACTTTATTTGTAAAATCTGAACTAGAAGTCAATCTTACACTGAGTATTATAGAATCTTTTGGACAATTCTCGGGTTTAAAACTTAATAAAAATAAAACAGAAGGCATTTGGATAGGTGCAACAAAAAATAGCTACGCAACTCCTGGAGGGATACATTGGTCAAAAAAGCCAGTAAAAGCACTTGGTGTATATTTCAGTACAAATAAAGTAGAATGCAATAAACTTAATTGGGACTCCAAACTAGAATCATGTAAAACATCCATAGAAAACTGGAAGAGAAGAAAACTTACCTACTTAGGAAAAATACAAGTCATTAAATCTCTTTTTTTACCAAAATTTACATATCTGTTCCATTCACTTGTTGTTCCAGGCGACGTTATTAAAATGATTAAAAACTTGCTCTTCAAATTTTTATGGAATGATAAGAGAGACAAAATAAAAAGAACAACATTGATAGGTGATAAACTTTCCGGAGGCCTGGAAATGATAGATATCAAATCATATATAGACTCTTTAAAATTTAAATGGATTCAAGCCCTCTGCGAAAACAATTATAATACGTCAAAATGGAAACTTATACCAAATTTTTTATTTTGAACGCTACGGACAAAACTTCCTGCTATTCTATATGAACCTAGAAGAAAAAAAAATCAATAGACTTGAAAATGCCATTATTTTACGAAGAAATCGTGAAAGTTTGGCTTAAAATAAAGAATAATCATTATAACGAACCCTCAACATTTAGAGACATACGTAAGGAAATAATATGGGGAAATAAATATATAAAGTTTAATAATAAATGTTTGATATTTCAGTCATGGATAAAGTCAAATATAATATTCATCAACGATATTTTAGACGAAAACGGCAAAATCAGCTCACAAATAATTAAAAATAAATTAGTAAATACTCAAAATTGGATTTCTGAGTACAGCAAACTTTTAAAAGCTATACCCAAAGAATGGAAATTCAAATTAAATTCAACGGAATCGAAACAAACGTTAGTAAAAACTCCTCTTGACGCATGTTTTAATAGATTAAGAATCCAAGACATTGATAATAAAATTGTATATAAGCATATCGTCTCAAAAAAATTTACTGCTCCATTTACTCATACTTCTTGGACAAGAGAACTTAACTTAGATGTCAATTGGTCAGAAGTATATTCTTTCTTACATTCAATTCCCGACAATAGAGTAAAACAGTTCAAATATAGAATAATACAAAAAATATTTACATCAAACGAAATAAGATATAAATGGAAAATATCAGCCTCAAACAATTGTAGCTTATGTAATGTAACTGAAACATATCAGCATCTGTTTATTGACTGCCAAGCTACAGATGGATTATGGCTTTTTATACAAAATATCTTCGACAAATGTGGTATATCCAGAAATTTACGACAGTTAAAATACGTAGTCGTTGGTTATAAAATACATGATCACAAATATCATTTTATGAACCTAATTTTATCACTTGCCGGCTTCTGTATTGGTAAAACATATTTTGAAAGTGAAAACTGGACAAAACAATGTAATATTAACAATACATTTATGTCTGAGTATAATATACTATCTAAATATTTAAAAGAGAGAAAAAAAACCAAACCACTTTATAACTTTTTTTAACCAATACTTAAACATATAATGTATGTAATTCTCAAAAGAATAATTGTATAACATAGTACATTTATACTATCTGCACATGTACTTTTTTATTATATACAATACATCTGTTATCCTATGTTGTTTTTCGTTTCGTAATAGGAAAATGGTATATTTTCATAATAATTAAATACTTTCATTCTACCATGTAATTGAATTACTATATAATGAAATACATCTTATTATCCTATGATTTTCGTTTCAGCATAGGACAATAAAAAGTGTATTCTACACATCGTAATAACTTACGATTGTATTTTTGTTCTAACAGTTTTTAGTGAATTTTACATATTTATATGCATGTTTAGAAAAAAAAAAAGTTTCATATTATCATACTATTTCATAGTATCATACTATTTTACATACTGTATAATTCCGTGTATGTAATTATTTGTAAATTGAAAAAAAAAAAAAATAATAAACGAAACCGTATGGTTTCACCAAAAAAAAAAAAAAAGAATAAGTGTGACATTGGTGTAGTCTGAAAGCAATAAAGCGAGACACCGGGCCTATTCTCATTCACGTCCGTCGAATGTATCATTTATGTTTTGATTTGGGTAGCAATATGCAGGGAATACTTAAACTTCGGAGACTGACTAACATCGCGGAATGCCATTCGTATAATACAAACCTCATTTGTTGATTTCTGTTTTCAGTGCTCACAGATTGTCACTAGCTCTATTTCTTCGTACAATACTCAGCCGATGCAGGTAGTGACCATTTTCTATTGCATGTAACTCTTCACCGAGTAATTCTTTTCCGAAATATGTTCCGGAATATGCCGAATATATTCCGATTATTGATAATATAAGTTGGTAAAGGATCCATTGCCACATACGTAAGTTAAAGCAAACGTCCACGTTATTTTGGACGCTCCCTCGTATATAAAGCCAATTTTGTCAAGGTTAATTATGATTTATGTATGAAACACACACAGTGCTAAAATAATTAGCATTGCCCGTACGAATTACTTATATTGCTGACCTATGTCACACTGCTGCTTAACGTTTTTTATTTACAAGTAGACTCCAAAATTATCTTTGTTTTTCTTAAGTCAATTGTGATTATATCCTTTATAAAGATCGACTTAAATGTTGTCTAAGACACTGTGTCTGTCAGCTAAATGGCTGATTGTGTTGATACAAACACGAATGTCCAATTTCTCGCCTTTCAACTTAGGATTGAAGATTGGAGTATACATTGTATCGCTAACAGCAATGGTAATCAACTCAAAAATCAAGGTCAGTTAATTAAAGATGCATATCATCTCTCGAATGACTAGAACTCAGCATCTCATTGATAGTTTTATGGTGATTAGGGGCCGTTTATAATTGTAATGTCAACAAAAGTTAATCATGTTGCACCGATAACATATCTTAATATGTGTATAAATACTGATATAGTAAATGATGTGTATTGCGATCTGTCTATGCGGGGAAGAAAAGCAAACTGTTGAACACGTCCTCCAAAGATGCAGAAGACACAACCAGGAGCGATTTGCAACGCGGCCCACGGACACAAATCATCAAGAGAAGCTCTATGGAGAAACTGATGATCTCACAGACATCGCGATGATAGTGTAGGACGAACGACTGAGAGAAAGAATGTATTGCATTACACAAGGCGCTGGAACAAGACACACAAATAAATCGGACAGGGAAGGCAGCACTGATAAAAAAGAGTCGAGAAAGTCATACTAAGGGTCACGTTATAAGGAAATAAAATTCAATTATCACATGGACACGTCGTTATGCCCAATACTATTACAGACAAATGAACTTATGTCAAGTGTCAAAAAGCTTTGAGCATCACTATAAATGACTTTGCAGCTGCATATACGATTAACTTTTGTTGGAAGGTTCATGGTGTTCGTTGAATTAACACGTACATATGACAAACAAAAGCCTCTCATCGAAAGTTCTTGATGTTCTCGTTATGTGTCACTGTATGACGTGTATCCCATGTCTATCTCCGATTCTAGTCAATGTTGTTTGTCTATACTACACTCATTAAATGTTATAAGTACACCAACACAGTACATAGAATTACATGCAAATAGTCGGCAGGTCGACATACCGAATGGTTTTCCAACAATGACTCAAAAACTGGTGGACCTAGGATTCTAAAATTTTAAGTGAAGATTATTCATCCTCCACAGATGGCCCGACTCAATGTTAAGGTTATTTGGACCAAAGGTCAAACTCACCATGACATCTGAACACACAACAATCACTGGTCCACACCATAGGAAATCTAGGATCTTAGATCGTAAAACTTTACAGACAGGTTGCTTATCATCAGATGTAGACTCCTACTAATTTTAAGGTCGATAGGTCATAGTTCAAGGTCGTGGTGACCGTAGCAACACTAGGCTATTAACTGTCATGAGACGTGTATGTTTCACAAACCTTGCACTTGTAAGGTCTGTTATCGAAATTCATTTGTGTTTTCCTAGTGTCGGTATTGATGGACGATGTGTATGCAAAGTTTTGAGACTTCTTGCAAAAATCATTTGCTTTGCACGTGCATTTTGCATAATTTGAAAATTCACGGTTTACTGCTCGCAGCGGGCCAATTATAATCATCGAAGTATCGGATACTGCTGCTATACTACTCGTATGAAGATATGCAAAAAATGAACATGATATCAGGCATAATAAAAAAGATATACGCATTACATGTTGGTGTACTTATAGCTTTTAACAAGTGTACATACATTATCAGTTTGTGTTTCTTGCCTCCACGCTCTACATTGCGTGTTATCCAAATCATTAAGACTTCAATACGAACATGTCACGCTCATAATACTTCCCCAAAACGCTCCACAAATCCTGTGACATGTACAAGTGAAAACATCAAGGTCAAGTCGGACAAACACGAGTCACGTAGACCCCGTCTCTTCGAAAAGAATCTATAAACCAGACAATGTTTCTTATGCACAACTAAACAAGAAGATGAAACTAAACTAACCAATGCATTCGTATTGTAACTGACAGTTAGACCATTACTTTAAATAGTAAAAGCTGACTATGTAAAGATCACCGAGTTTTTGTTCTGACTAATTCGCAATGTAAGAAATAAATCATCATAGCTGAGATCATTTTAAACCATTAAATTGGTAATACGAAATACATCCACAAAAACTTATTACTAGAAACCTTAATAGCGACACAGTAATGCCAGACAAATTCTTACTCCAGTATACAGAATTAATTCAAATTCAATCACCTTACCGTGGAAATAAAACTTTTAGAAAAAAGCGTTTCAGAAAATTATCAGGATCATTACTACATAAATAGCTAAACAATGCATTACAGCCGGACAGACGTTTGATATAATGGGTACTATGTCTATGAAATTGCAGTACAATTGTCTAAAATCAGTCGTTATTTCGTATTGAGACAATTTTATCACAAGAGTAGTCGAGTACCTTCAATGCCAGAACTAAAATAATTGCCTATTGATGCCGTTTTCAGATACAGACTTGATTTACTTGTTCGCCTAATTGTATCCATCGAGCTTTTTGTTCGTCGATCAACTGACAACTCATTTGTCTGTCAAATAATTTGTCAAATATTTATATTTTGCGTAGATATAACTAGTTGTCACCTTAACATATACCATGTATACTCCCGAACATTATTATATTCAATACAAGTTTTGTAGAGAACCACGAAATTCAGTACCGAAATCACAGTAAAATAAAAAAATTGTTCGGGAGTTTCAATATCACTTTTACAACCCAATTTGTGCAAAGATTATTGAGAAATAATTACATAAATTGCTGGTACATGTAGGAACTAAATGAGCATCTACTTCATGTTTTGTATTTTATAGAGAAAAATTTTTCGGATGCCTAAATCACATTTTGTCATGTATTGTAGTTAAACTGTTTCCATTACATAACAAATATAAAAATGATACAAAACCGTATCTTGTTTTCATGAATATACAAGCGGAAACGATGCATTTGTGAGAGATAAAATCCTATTAATGTTTTGTATTCCTTTGTACAGTAATAAACTACATACGCATTCTCCCATTCAAGAGAAAATCAAATCAGAAATCGCTGGAATTAAACTCAAGGCAGTAAATATTTCCAGGCACTTTTGTTAGGAAATTGCTAGATAAAAATAATTCAGGCAATATATTATCCCTTGTAAATTCTCCGAGCCATCGTTTTGTATGTTTACTGATCATTTTAATTTAGACGATTTTAGTCAGAACAAATGTATCATTAAAACAGCATGCGTCTATTACTGCACGCGGAATGTATAGTATACGACTTTATGAGCACACATTTAAACAAAACATTTCTACATTAAATGCAATATATTTCCTACAAAGTAGATTTGGTATTTAATCAACGATGGGTTGTTTTGAAGTTTTGTAATATATTGAATAAATTCTATTTTGTACACTAGACAGTTTTTGTTGGGGATCAAGTAATCTGAAGTCGAACAACAATCGAATATTTCATGGCAAGTGAAAGTGGATAGGAGATACCAACAATGGTGAAACAATTAACAATTTATAATGGTTTCTAGCTGGAATTAGTGTGCTTAGTGTTTTGTGATAAGTGTATTCCATTGTGTTTATTTAGAATATGTGTTTAAGTTCCAGTAAGTTGTTTGCCGACGATATGTAAATTTTAAAGTAATGTTCCGTGGTCATCATATTATTGCCATGTACTGTAGTAACCTATGGAGCTTTGCAGATATAAGATGCTTCAATAGATGCATGTATATATTCAGGCCAAGTTGAAAGATAATTTAAACCTTACCTAGGGTCTTACAAGGTTTAGTTGTTACATTCTGTTGCATATGTTCTATTTTCCTATTAGTTACCCATATATTGAGATAGGAGTTGTCAATTGTCTCTACGAGGTTTTTTAGAAGTTGGTAATATCTATATAATCCGAACAAATGTTCTTGTTCTTGCTTTTTGTGTTACATGTGTGCTGTTTCTGTTGATTTCTTCCCTCCCTTTCAGATATTTATTATCTACTTCGTTCAGACATGTGTGCTGTTATTGTTCTAAGATACACCACGTTCAAGAAAGTACGCACATTCTGGGGGAACAAACAGTGAAACAAACTGTATAAAATGCGCAAAGATGCTGCTGTATTGGTGATAAAATACAAGCTTTATCAGAAGTGCATCATTCTGCACCAATTCTAAGTGATTACATTTTTCTCAATCATTCGCTAATTTAATGTGATCGAGTACACCGGTGATTTAGTTCACGGATGTTTATGTTCAATGTTCGTTAATCAAAACAGTCGTCTCACAGCGACATTCATCCAAGAGCATACTTGGTGCATTCCTGGAAGAACAGACAATAACATGCAATGCACCGGCAAGAAACAGAAACACGTTTATGTACTGAATCGGTGACCTGTCTGTACAGGTTTGTGCATTCTTATGACAGATATATTGATAATCTGCACACTCATCTTATTGGCAATCAAAAACGTCAGATACTAAAAAGCCACTCAGTGACACGAAATGCACTTGCAACAAAACAAAAATGGCATTGTACCGAATCGATGGGTAACAAACAATCTGTTGACAAAGATATTAATAGTAGAGAGCTCTTTCTTATTGTCAATCACAAGCATTGACAAAACGTATGCCGTCGATATCATATTAGATTCCTACAGTTCGTACAAAATGTGATAAAGGAATATTTTTCTATGAATCTGACATATAGAATATATAATATTCTCACGTATTATTTGTTTGTTTTTAAATGCCGACAATTTTTAAATCCATTCTGCTTTCTACTAAATTGATGGCATGCACATATATACGTATGTGTTTCAGCCCGTCACAAGATTAGACGGCAATCGCACTAACCACTGAGCCTAGGAGGCACATAAATAGTTTTCTTTCTTAGATTGATAAACTTGCTGAGCACAGTATTGTTCATGTACACTTTAATAATGAGGCGGTTTTTATGAATTAATACATGATTGTGCATTGATATAATTATGCATGGTTATGTGTTGCAAATCGCTTTGTTCGTTTCTTTAATTAGAATGTTTATGTAACTATGTACAAAAAAGAGAGCGAGTGTCTTAATACAAAATAGGTTATCACCATTTTGACCTCTTTTACATGTAACTGATCAAAATGCGAACTACAAAGTGCAGAGTACGTATACCACCCTAAATACACACAAACATATACATGTAGGAAAACAACAACGTTCAGAGTGGGTGTTCACTTTGACATTCGCAAAATAGCATTATCAGTTATACCTATGGTGAACGCATTAAACAATAATACAAATAGCTAATTTCTTTCCACCACCGTAATGTAAACTGATTAAATCTCAAGATCCTGCCAACAGAAATAGTATAATGAATTGCAGAGATAGACATACAACTTCTTACAACTTAACCAGTATAATGTAAATAAAATTAGCAAACGGCGTTTGTGTTTTATTATATACTGGTATGTGAAATAATTCAGCATGTCAGTTGTAAGATTAGTCCTATTATTTCTGCGTGTCACCGAAGATACTTTGCGTTTCCGTAACTGCGGAAAAAATGGGCATGATCAACATGACAAAGACGCCTCTCATTTTATCATAGAAGAACCGTAATGAGATATTTGGTAAAATGTTCACATTGTGATGATACGAAATATAAGGACTAATGTTTTTGTATATATTAGAAAATGTATTCACTTGTTATATCGGCCTAAAGTGAACTTCATTCATTTTTATCAGTAAAAGTTGTAATTCAAATTAGGGTGAAGGTACATATATATGCCTGCCATACTTTAGTAGAAATAAAGCGAATAAAGGCTTTGCTCGGCATATGTTCTGTCATTTGTTTTTGCAAGAAATATTTCTATTACTGTGCCACTACCTTGTTTGTATGCTGCTTTGCATCCTCTTGTACATGTAGTTACTGCCATGTTTTTCTTAATCTTTCCTCTATACTGTTTAGTTTGCACATAACGAATTTATTTATGTACGCGTACGTAATATGTTTTCGTTCGCTTTGTATTGAAGTATATTTTTATTGAATCCGCTTTAATACACACGTTGCTTTTTTCTCAAAAAGTTTATAACGCATCGATTTTTATTTGTCTAAATTCGCTTCTCACTTCATAAACTGCAGCAATTATTGCATACATTTAGTGTAACATACAGGCGGTTACCCAAATAATTATTATATATGTACCTTTATTATAAACATCAAAAACGGCATGGTGTTGGTAATAAGTTAAAAGTAGACGTTGTAGGTTTAGAAGGAAATGTGTAATTCATAAATCAGACAATGAAATACATACCTGGGTAAATGAAAATAGAGAACACACACAAAGTGCTGGGCATAAACAAAACACGTCAGACAAGAAGGTACTGTAACAGAATAATAGTCAATCAAAAAACAAAATGCATTTATAATGAGCGACTCGGCACTGTCGGTACACATATTGTCTTATTTAATTCGTCATTTGCATGAGTTGCTAGGGAATAATAGAGTAGTCTTGTTCCTAAAATGATAGAGTGTAAGGAATTAGAATGTGCATATATCAATCTTAGCAAACTACAATGTTTGCTATTTTTGCGATCACAAGAAATGAATACAATATATCATAATTGTATTCCATGAACCCATATAAAGTTTGTAACGTTTACTGTCAAAGAAAGAAAGTAACGATACATAACAGGTTCAACGCTAACGAAATTTGACAAAGTTTATTCCGTTTAAATCAATATGTTTTGCATTACAGAATAATCCTTCACCTCGATATCACGCATCGTTAGACAAGCAATCAGAAAATGTGTTATGTAATGACAGTGTCTACTAGTCTGTAAGGGAACGATCGGCATTGCTTTTAATGCTTGATATGTAAGACACACTTAATGTATATGATCAGAAAAACGAAGTAAATGTTTGAAGAAAGACTAAACATCTGTTTTGGAAGGCATCACGTACAGAAATCACAGATCACGGAAGGTACGAAAAGAACTCACTGGAAAGAAAGGCACAATTTTCAACCGTGACACGTCGCAATCACGTATTTTAAAAACAAACAGTATGCCGGCTTAGTCAGTCTTACATTATTAATATTAGAATCCGCTTACAGATGTCATGGACCTGTACAAAGTAACAAGGATAGTCAATGTAATGAACAGTCAATGAATAAGCACATACACAAACATATAACATTTGTATACTAATTTTAAGTTAAAGTTAAACTATTGTTATATTTGATCAAAAATTTTAAAGTCGAGAAAAGCCGTTAAAACAAGAAAACTGTACAGAAAATTAACAATTACTATTGCAAAACTGTTTTCCTTAGGGTATACAAGAGAATATCATACAAAAATTATTGGAAATTTAACGTAAACTTAATTTATGATCCGTTATATACAATTGTTTTATTTAGTTATAACGTGGAGACTGATTAGAAATCATTGGTTAATGTGTTTTAAAAATAAGGATGGTAACTTATATTATTACATGAAGTTCATGGTCACAGTAATATCACTTTAAGTTTATTGGTTCGTAAAACAACAACATACAATCATGTTTTTTGTAAATAAATGGTTTTTTTTACACACATGACGTACAGCTTCATACTATTAGGATCGATAAATATTCCATTATCCAACCTCATATAACCTTATATTATAACATATACTACAATGGTTTGTTTGCTCTCATGTTTAATTTCAGTCCGGAGCTCAAAACATTTTTTTTCAAAACGCCCCTACTTAAAAGTATATCCTGAACATTAATACCAGGAACACATCGACGTGAGTTCGTAAAAGCATCACAAAACAATGTTTATATAGGATACATCAGAAATAATGGCGGTATTAAAACCATAGATCAGACAGTTAATGACCACAAATCAAATAGAAATAATAGTTTATGTATACTATATGCTCATCTATTCTCTATATTTACATACCGATTCAGTAAGTGTATACTTATAAGTCCTGAGAGTCATCTATAGCCAGACAGATCATAAAGTAGACTAAATTGTACTAACTGTCCAACGTAGATTTGATTTACTAGAGGTTTATAAATGAACTAATCAAACTATTCTGTAGTTTCGAGCTGCAAATATGTCCGTTAGCTGGTTCATAGATGCAAAAAGGTAATTGGGTCTTTCTATAATTGAAACTATATTTCAGCTTGTTAACAGCTGAGGACTTGGTCATTTCCTCGTTCAATGTTTGTTGGGCTTTAAGCCGTCTCATTGTGTTATTTGTTATTTGCTATTCTTTCTGTGATAGGATGTTTAAGCTGAGAGCAGCCCTACGCCTGTTGTTTTTTCATTATCTAATTTCTGTTTGAATTCGCATATTATCCGTTTAAACCACTACTAGTTCGTGTATTAATTTAACTTTGTCTATAATATTGTCTTAGACAGCCACCTATATCATGGCAGTAATTGATCGAATAATTCATGTTTGAAATGGAATAATTCGTCTCAAACAACATGTTTTCCTTTCACCAGAACGATCTAATAGTCGTTCACATATATGTTTTGACCAACGACAGACTGGTAATGATTTCCCTATGGCTACGAATTTAATTTCCGTCATATAGAATCTTCCTCTAACTTACAAAATGACTCAATTGAGTTTGCGGAATTCACACCGAAATAATTGCTTTACATAATCGGTGTTGCAAAGTATCAAAATAGCAAATAAACAAGTGCCTCGAGAGCTTTTTTTATTCAATAATGGCATCTCTAATAGCGTCTGTTTGGATTTAATAGATTGTTTCAGTTGAAAGTCTCCAACGTATAAGGAACATAAAATTAATTTACGCCATGAATGGCTTGACTGCTCCTTAACAATTTATTGTAGGCTTTACGGATCAGTTGGCTATTCCATAATAAAGTCTGGCCAGTTCGTTGCACACTAACATAGTAATTCTAACTGATGTAATTCAGTTCGGAACATAACAAAAACAACCGGTGATATATTCGAACAGTCCAGTTAGGATCCAGTGACGTAGTGGAAAAATCCACTAGTACGGTGTAAAAACAAGTATAAAGGATTATACTAACAGCAATACCAAACTAAACTCTACCTATTTAGGCAATGGTTTTAATATTTTGGGTACACATAAATGATGACGTCACTGTCACCATATCCTTACTGGAGTATACTTAATCGTAATGAAAATACGACTCATTAAAAAACGTCTGAACTAAAGTGTGGCATAGTATATCTAGACTTTTATTTGTGAAAACAATTGTCCAGAGTATATTTATTTTTGTATGGGTTTGTAAGATATTTCATTTTAGCGAGTTTCAGCCGCTAAAATATTCTAGGTTACCTTGAAAGCAATTACAATGCTAACGATTGAACAAACAAAGCACAATTTCACACAAACTAGTCGAAATCCTAGACTAATCAACAAACCTGCATGCTCGATGTTCGGAAATAAATGGTCGTGAATGATGATTTAACCCTGACTATGGCAAACAGAAACCATACTGTACAAAACGTGCCCTAGTAACCAAGTTTCATTAATGTAATGTTTTACCATATAAAAAGGTATGTTGTGATATAAATATCGAATATGTTACCATGAGTAATACAATCCCATATGTTTTATGATGGAAACAGCTGTTGGTCCGGGACATTTATGATATTATAATCAATACACATTAAATACACAAAACTGTCCTACAATACTAAACATCATATTTTATCGAGATTGACATTTCTATGTTTGTTTTAATGGCAAAATAATATATGGTAACTGCAGTAAACTGAAGCAAGGTCCTGATTTACGATTGATATTAGGTCGAAGGATTCTTTAACATACACATACTAGTATTTGTATAACTTGTCTATTTTGATCGAAACCTGACCTTATGCAAGAATATATTACAAGGTTCTTCCTTTGAATATATCAATTTCCGCCAGAAAATCGTGCAATATCGGCATTTCAGATTTGTGTTTGTATTACATCTCGAGCGTCTTCGTGATACTCCCCGATTATGAAAAATACAATCGGTGCTGTAAACGTATGCGATCACTTGAGGTCACCGTTGTGGTTTATCCCAATTAAACTAGAGGCTATTCAGCATTTTGACAACGAAAAATTCTTCCGGTCACTTCAGATCACCGCTTTTTTGTATTTCATTGTGAATCTAGGTCATTCTGCTATTCTACAACAGGGGCTTTAACTGTTTGTAGTTCATATTTGCATTCCAAATACATTCAAAGAACAAAATGACACTTCTAAGCTTACAATACATGTTAGCCAGGAACTATAACGCTAATACTTTACAAAAACACGTTTGACTGATGTGAGTGCTGTATATGATGACGGTAGGTGGTGTGTCTTAAATAACCTCATTGAGCTTCTATTCAAACTAATTTACTATTTCCGATAGTCTTAACCAAGACAGCTGGTCTTTTTGCTTAAAAAATAAATTACGTTGCTAATGCGGTTCAAATATTATAAGCTGTTTAATTATTTCATATAAAATATTTATTAACGAATGTTCGATGTAATTGTTTAGATTAGGTTTTATCAAAAAGCAATTAATATTTCAGATACTATTGCAATTTTGTCTGTTTTTACAATCTGTAACTTTAAAATCGTACTTTATAAGTTAGATGGAATTACAACATCGTATAATGCATATGAAAATTACCTTGATAATTATTTATCAATTATTGTAAAATGTTTACTTTTAATTAATTGCACCTGCTTTCACGTTTGACACAGGAATTCCCATTGTTAATTGCTATTGTTAGATATGTGTTGTGTGTCTCCAAATTGCCGGGAGTTTCAATGTCCCTTTCACGACCCCACATTGTGAAAATATTTTTGGGAAAAAATTGCATAAATTGCTAGTGGGAACTATATGAGCATCTACCTAATGTTTTGTGTTTTATAGACAAAAGTTCTTTAGATCCCTAAAACAAATTTTGTCATGTATAGTAGTTAAAATGTTTCCATTACATAACAAATATATAAAAAATGATACAAAACCGTATGTTGTGTTCAAGAATATACAATTAGAAACGATGCATTTGTGAGAGATAAAATCCTATTAATGTTTTGTATCTACATACGCCTTCTACCATTTAAGAGGAAATCAAATCAGAAATCACTGGCATTAAACTCAAGGCGGGGAATATCGTATGCGCCGTAAATATTTGCAGGCACTTTTGTGATAGAAACTAATTTTGGTAATATATTATCCCATGTAAATTCTCTGAGCCATCGTTTTGTATGTTTAATGATCATTTCAATTTGGACGATTTAAGTCAGAACAAATGTATCATAAAAACAACGTGCGTCTATTACTGCACGCGGAATGTAAAGTATACGACTATTATGTGCTCACATTAAAACAAAACATTTCTACATTAAATGCAATATATTTCCTACAAAGTAGATTTGGTATTTAATCAACGATGGGTTGTTTGAAGTTTTGTTATATATTGAATAAATTCTATTTTGTACACGAGAGAGTTTGTGTTGGGGATCAAGTAATCTGAAGTCGAACAACAATTGAATATTTCATGGCAAGTGAAAGTGGATAGGAGATACCAACAATGGTGAAACAATTAACAATTTATAATGGTTTCTAGCTGGAATAAGTGTGCTTAGTGTTTTGCAATAAGTGTATTCCATTGTGTTTATTTAGAATATGTCTTTAAGTTCCAGTAAGGTGTTTTTGCCGACGTTATGTAAATTTTAAAGTAATGTTCCGTTGTCGTCATATTATTGCCATGTACTGTAGTAACTTATGGAGCTTTGCATATATAAGATGCTTCAATAGATGCATGTTTATATTCAGGCCAAGTTGAAAGATAATTTAAACCTTACCTAGGGTCTTGCAAGGTTTAGTTGTCACATTATGTTGCATATGTTCTATTTTCCTATTAGTTACCCATATATTGAGATAGGAGTTGTCAATTTTCTCTACGAGGTAACTGGGTTTTGAGAGTTGGTAATTTCTATATAGTCCGAACAAATGTTCTTGTTCTTGCTTTTTGTGTTACATGTGTGCTGTTTCTGTTGATTTCTCCCCCCCCCCTATATATTTATTATCTACTTCTTTCAAACATTTGTGCTGTTATTTTCTAAGACACACCGTGTGCAAAAAGTACGCATACTCTGGGGGAACAAACGGTGAAACAAACTGTATAAAATGCCGCAAAGATGCTGCTGTATTAGTGATAAAATACAAGCTTTATCAGAAGTGCATCATTCTGCACCAATTCTAAGTGATTACATTTTTCTCAATCATTCGCTAATTTAATGTGATCGAGTACACCAGTGATTTAGTTCACGTCTGTTTATGTTTAATTTTCATTAATCAAAACAGTCGTCTCACTGCGACATTCATCCAAGAGCATACCTGGTGCATTTCTGGAAGAACAGACAATAACATGCAATGCACCGGCAAAAAACAGAAACACGTTAATGTACTGAATCGGTGACCTGTCTGTACAGGTTTGTGTATTCTTATAACAGATATATTGATAATCTGCATACTCATCTTATTGGCAATCAAAAACATCATAGACTAAAAAGCCACTCAGCGACACGAAATGCACTTGCAACAAAACAAAAATGGCATTGTACCGAATCGATGGGTATCAAACAAACTGTTGACAAAGATATTAATAGTAGAGAGCTCTTTCTTATTGTCAATCACAAGCATTCACAAAACGTATGCCGTCGATATCATATTAGATTCCTACAGTTCATATGAAATGTGAAAAGGAATATTTTTCTATGAATCTGACATATAGAATATAAAATATTCGCACGTATTATTTGTTTGTTTTTAAATGCCGACAATTTTTAAATCCATTCTGCTTTCTACTAAATTGAGGGCATGCACATATATACGTATGTGTTTCAGCCCGTCACAAGATTAGACGGCAATCGCACTAACCACTGAGCCTAGGAGGCACATAAATAGTTTTCTTTCTTAGATTGATAAACTTGCTGAGCACAGTATCGTTCATGTGCACTTTAATAATGAGGCGGTTTTTCATGAATTCATACATGATTGTGCATTGATATAATTATGCATGGTTATGTTGCAAATCGCTTTGTTGGTTTTTTTAATAAGATTGTTTATGTAACAATGTTCAAAATAGAGAGCGAGTGTCTTAATACAAAATAGGTTATCACCATTTTGACCTCTTTTACATGTTACTGATCAAAATGCGAACTACAAAGTGCGGAGTACGTATACCACCCTAAATACACACAAACATATACATGTAGGAAAACAACAACGTTCAGTGTGGGTGTTCACTTTGTCATTCGCAAAATAGCATTATCAGTTATACCTATGGTGAATACATTAAACAATATTACAAATAGCTAATTTCTTTCCACCACGGTAATGTAAACTGATTAAATCTCAAGTTCCTGCCAACAGAAATAGTATAATAAATTGCAGAGATAGACATACACAACGTCTTACAACTTAACCAGTATAATGTAAATAAAATTAGCAAACGGCGTTTGTGTTTTATTATATACTGGTATGTGAAATAATTCAGCATGTCGGTGGTAAGATTAGTCCAATTATTTCTGCGTGGCACAATATATATTTTGCGTTTTCGTAACTGCGGAAAATTGGGCATGATCAACATGACAACGAAGCTAAAATGAACTGCGGAACTCTCTTTTTAGTGAATATCATAGAAGGACCGTACTGAGATATTTGGTTACATTTTCACATGATGATACGAAATATAAGGACTACATCTTTTGTATATATCATTCACATGTTACATCGGTCTATTGTGAACTTCTTATATTTTATCAGTAAAAATTGTAATTCAAATTAGGGTGGAGGCACATAATTATATATGACTGCAATACTTCAGTAGACATAAAGCAAATAGAGACTTGTTTTTGCAAGACATATTTCTATAACTGTGCCACTACCTTGTTTGTATGTTGCTTTGCTTCTTCTTGCACATGTAGTTACTGCCATGCTTCCTTAATCTATAGTGTTTAGTTTGCACATAACGGATTTATTCATGTACACGTACGTAATATGTTTTCGTTCGCTTTGTATTGAAATATATTTATATTGAATCCGCTTTGATACACGCGTTTTTAATTTCGCAAATAGTTTATAACGCATCGATTTTTTTGTCTGAATTTGCTTTCTCACTTCATAAACTGCAGCACTTATTGCATACATTTAGTGTAACATACAGGCGTTTACCGAAATAATTATTATATATGTACTTTTGTTATAAACATCAAAAACGGCATGATTTTGTTAATAAGTTAAAAGTAGACGTTGTGTGTTTAGGAGGAAATGTGTAATTCATAAATCAGACAATGAAAGACATACCTGGATAAATGAAAATAGAGAACACACACTAAGTACTGGGCATAAACATTACACGTCAGACAAGAAGGTATTGTAACAGAATAACAGTCAATAAACAAACAAACAGCATTTATTATGTGCGACTCGGTACTGTCTGTACACATATTGTCTTATTGAATTCATCATTTGCATGTGGATTCTATGGGAATAATAGAGTAGTCTAGTTCCTAAAATGATATAGAGTGCAAGGAAGATGAATGTTCATATATCAATCTACGCAAACTACAATGTTTGTTATTTTTGCGCTTACAACAAATGTATACAATATATCATAATTTTATTCCATAACCCATGAAAAGTTTGTAACGTTTACTGTCAAAGAACAAAGTTACGATACATCACAGGTTCAACGCTAACAAAATTTACAAAGCTTATTCCATTTAGATCAATATGTTTTGCATTACAGAATAATCATTCACCTCGATATCACGCATCGTTAGACAAGCAATCAGAAAATGTGTTATGTAATGGCAATGTCTACTAGTCTGTAAGGGAACGATCGGCATTGCTTTTAACTTGATATGTAAGACACACTTAATGTATATGATCAGAAAAACGAAGTAAATGTTTGAAGAAAGACTAAACATCTGTTCTGGAAGGCATCACCTACAGAAATCACAGATCACAAAAGGTACGAAAAGAACAAACTGGAAAGAAAGTCACAATTTTCAACCGCAAAACGTCGCAATCACGTATTTTAAAAAAAACAGTATGCCGGCAAGGTCAGTCTTACAGTAGTAATGTTAGAATCAGCTTACACATGTAATGGACCTGTACAAAGTAGCAAGGATAGTCAATGTAATGAACAGTCAATAAATAGACACATACACAAACATATAATATTTGTATAATAATTTTAAGTTAATGTTATACTATTGTTATATTTGATCAAACATTTTAAAGTTTAGAAAAGTCGTTAAAACAAGAAAACTGTACAGAAAATTAACAATTACTATTGCACAACTGTTTTCCTTAGGGTATACAAGACAATATCATACAAAAATTATTGGAAATTTAACGTAAACTTAATTTATGATCCGTTATATACAATTGCTATAGTTATACATGTAACGTGGAGAATAATACTTTTTCAATGATTAGAAATCATTGGTTAATGTGTTTTAAAAATAATGATGGTAACTTATATTATTACATGAAGCTTATGGTCACAGTAATATCACTTTAAGTTTATTGATTCGTAAAACAACAACATACAGTCATGTTTTTTTGTAAATAAATGGTTATTTTTACACACATGACGTTCAGTTTCATACTATTAGGATCGATCAATATTTCATTATCCAACCTCATATAACCTTATATTATGATATATACTAAAATGGTTTGTTTGCTCTCATGTGTAATTACAGTCCGGAGCTCAAAACCTTTTTTTCAAAACGCCCCTGACGAGGATTCATTCGCAAAAATTAACAGTATATCCTGAATATTGATATCAGGAACATATCGACGTGAGTTCGTAAAAGCATCACAAAATAATGTTTATATAGGATATATCAGAAATAATGGCGGTATTAAAACCATAGATCAGACAGTTAATGACCACAAATCAAATAGAAATAATAGTTTATGCATGCTATATGCTCATCTATCTTCCACATTTGCATACCAATTCAGTAAGTGTATACTTATAAGTCCTGAGAGTCATCTATTGCCAGACAGGCCATAAAGTAAACTAAATTGTACCAACTGTCCAACATAGATTTGATTCACTAGAGGTTTATAAATGAATTAATCAAACTATTCTGTATTTTCGAGCTGCAAATGTGTCCGATATCTGGTTCATAGATGCAAATAGGTAATTAGGCCTTTCTATAGCTGAAAATATGCTTGTTTACAGCTAGGGATAGCTGTGGTATTTGTTATTTGTTATTCTTTCTTTGATAGGATGTTAAAGATGAGAGCAGTCCCACGCCTGTTTTTTTTTCATTGTCTAATTTCTGTTTGAATTTGCATGTTATCCATTTAAATTACTAGTGGTTCGTGTATTAATTTAAATATACTGTTTATTGTCTCATTCATGTACCGTCAACTATATAAGAAATAGGTCCATTAATACATGCTTAAGATGGAACAATCTGACTCAAACAACTTGTTTTCCTTTCACAAGAACGATCTAATAGTCGTTCACATATACATATTGACCAACGACAGACTGGTGATGATTTCCCTATGGCTACGAATTTAATTTCCGTCATATAGAATCTTCCTCTAACTTACAAAATGACTCAATTGAGTTTGCGGAATTCACACCGAAATAATTGCTTTACATAATCGGTGTTGCAAAGTATCAAAATAGCAAATAAACAAGTGCCTCGAGAGCTTTTTTATTCAATAATGGCATCTTTAATAGCGTCTGTCTGGATTTAATAGAGTGTTTCTGTTGAAAGTCTCCAACGTATAAGGAACATAAAATTAATTTACGACATAAATGGCTTCATTGCTCCTTAACAATTCATCGTAGGCTTTACGGACCAGATGGTGCAATTCCATGAAATAAATGGTCGTGAATGATGATTTAAGCCTGAGTAAGACATACAGAGACATTGTTGTGCCCTAGTAACCAAGTTTCATTAATGTAACGTTTTATCCTATAAAAAGGTATGTTGTGATATCAATATCGAACATGTTTTTTCCTCTGATTTAGGATTGATATTAGGTCGAAGGATTCTTCAACATTCACATACTAGTATTTGTAATTCAATATTTCCCATTCCATAGCTTTATGTACATTTTGACTTTATGTGTGAGTCCCTGCGAGGCGTTCTATTTGACCCAGCTATGGGAGAGCGCTAGACTGTCTTCCGACTTATTATGGTTCGCTGTCCGGTGTTTAGTAGATCAGTTGTATATAATTGTTAAAAAACGTCTGAACCAAAGTGTGGCCTAGTATCTCTAGACCTATATCTGTAAAAACAATTGTCCAGAGTATATTTATTCTTGTGTAAGTTTGTAAGATATTTCATTTAGCGAGTTTCTGCTGTTAAAATATTCTAGGTAAACAGTTACAATGCAAAGGATTTAACAAACAAAGCACAATTTCACACAAACTTGTCGAAATCCTAGACTAACCAACAAACCTGCATGCTTGTTGTTCGGAAATGAATGGTCGTTAATGATGATTTAACCCTGATTATGATAAACAGAAACAATGTTGTACAAAACAACATGCCCTAGTAACCAAGTTTCATTAATGTAACGTTTTACCCTATAAAAAGGCATGTTGCTATATAAATATCGAACATGTTTACCATGAGTAATACAATCCCATATGCTTTATGATGGAAACAGCTGTTGGACTGGGACATTTATGATATTATAATCAATACACATTAAATACAAAAAAACTGTCCTACAATACTAAACTTAATATTTGATCGAGACTGACATTTCTTTGTTTGTTTTAATGGCACAATAATATATGGTAACTGCAGTAAACTGAAGCAAGATCCTGATTTACGATTGATATTAGGTCGAAGGATGCTTTAACATACACATACTAGTATTTGTATTTACCTGAGTGTTTATATTATTACTGATTGTATAATTGTTGGCAATGATTTAAAACATGAAATAATAGCATAACCCTATTGTAATGCATCTCGGCGTGTTAACATTGAAAAAGTAATTATTTGTGACCGCCTACACGAGAGTTAGAAAGAAGAACACTATGTTTTTTTTATTTTCCTACCCTATTTGAAATTCATTTGAAACCAAGTCTCATAAAAATGGCAAACACTTAAAAAACAACATGTATGTGAATGTTGCCTTATAATTATATATGTATCTTCCCTATCGCAATACTCTACACATGTTTTCTAAGAAAATGAAGAGGAAATTGAATGAGTGCATTATTTGACGAGCCTGTGTAAAATAGTCTCCGACATTTATGTTTTATTGGTTCGGAAATTAATAATAGTAAAACTTCAATGAAATTGTCATTACTCACGAAAATTTATCACATATTCCAAGAACATCAGATATTAAATACCGCTGCAGTATATTAATGGATTCGAAGCTACACAAAAACCAAAAACATGACTGGGAGCTAATTGAAATATAACTAAAAGTGAAGCTAATTATAATTATAAAGTGGGAAATGGAATATCAGTAATGAAATTGACGTCAGTTTTTATTCAAAATGACATACTAACGTTCCGTGAATTTATGGTTATGACATGCAATGTACATATAAAGTGAGCATGTGGTAGGAGAATGAATAAATTGTACCTAATGATAATTAATCACATCAAAATAGATCAGAATTTTACTGAGATAAATTGTCTACTTTGACCATGCTTTTGTAATCCAAGCATTAGTTGTAATATTCCCCTTGTCTAAAATACAAAAATTAAATGGTTGCAATATATACATAACATAGTATTCATAATTATTTATTCAGATGTTGCCTAGCGATAGGTGATGTCTTCATGAAGAAGTGGCACTCCCATTTGGTATCTCAATCCATCATCTTACTATGTATGTTTTTCTCATTTATATCTACATTTATTTCGTATACTTTATGCATGGGTAGAAACCCAGTGTGTATGTATAATATATTAATATCATTTGATCTCATGTCAAACGCTACCGGTGAATAGTGTCTTATATATTTCATCGGATTCTTTGAAAATATGAAACAGGTTGGCGCACCATGGAAAAAAAACAAGCAAAATTCCAAGTGAATTTACTTACAAGCTAGGATTGTGCTAATACGTACTAGCAAAACTACGACTTTTTAAAGTGAAATCGATAGTTTATCATCATGTTATAGTTAATAATTAATGCATTGAGAATTCCATGGTAGTAATGAATGAGGCCTGAATAATTAAAAGTTTCACGGAAATCTGCATTGTTAGAAGATCTATTTATTTGACAAAAGTGTACTGGGTTATGCAGATGATCCTAAAGAAATTACTCAACGACAGATTCCATGACAACGATTGATTGGACATTTTGCATTTTGAATGAGTGAAAACAGTGAACGTTGAATAAGCTAGTTTGTTAGCTGAATTTGTGTCAGACTATAGCCAATGTTTCAATATAATCCCGCTAAAAATAAAGATTGCATTGTATTGTAAGCTGCATACTTATTGTTGATACAGTCATAACGCGACGTCAAGGCTCGCAAACAGTAACGGGTCGTTTAACACTATTTTACACATACGTCGACTACAGTACTAATAGTTGGTAACCCATTAAATGTGTGTTTACTTTATAAGAAGGCTTATGGCATAATACTGCTAAATATGATAACACGAGTGCGATGAATTCAAACTTTAAAAGGAACTTATTAATAATTGCGTGTTTATCACATGTATCATATGGAATAATGATAAGTACATTTTTGTAATCATTCAAACACGCAGTATGACATGATACAAAAATGCGTTTTCAGAAACACTAATAAAAAGGTAACATTTAAAGGGTAGATACTTATGAATTGTTTTGTTTTAGTTTCGTGTTTGTAATTTGCCAGGCAAAAATTATTTGTACCAGACAAATAATTATAGTTATTTTTATAATTTGATATTGTTTTATTCGACTTGGTATGCCCAATGCAATAATGTTTACTTAAATGTATACTTAAATACAGTCTGCATGCGTCATTTAATACAAATGGAATTTTATTCTTGTACCAGCAAATAAATCATAGTGTTATTATGATCGTGAACGTGGCTGGCACCGACTGAATTACATGAATTGACAACAGCGATAAATGCCACGTGTAGGATTAATACACTTTCAAGACTACCATTGATATTAATAAAATATGCGTATTATTCCCTGGGGATGGCTGCAAACGGAGCTAAACTATTTTCTCACATGTCAAACCCAGGTATCAAGTTGATTAATTAATTTTCACAGGCGAGAATATCATCTGTATAATTCAATTGCATATAGCATTTTTTGAGAAAGTGAGTAATAATTGTAAATTACAAACTACCACGGCGTAACACCATTGGTTGCAACTAGAGAAATAAACAAATACTTTATAAATAATATAATCAAATTCATGAAACATTAAATTGTACTCACCTTTTGCAGACATAAGGCACATCGAAGTATATATGAATAAAGCAAGTGTTAAATATACTGTTAAGGGGATTCCTATCTGGTCACGATACAACATGGTAATGTCCAAGGGAAAATATGAGCAAACTTCATTAATTCAAACATTTCAATAACACGGGAAAACATGAGTATAGCTCACAACTGTTGTTTTCAAATCCTCTTCCTGTTTAACACAAGGTAAATCATAATATTTAAACTAAAACTGAACTAGCACTAAGCGCACGAATATATGTTTTCACACTTAACAAATATCGCTAATTATTTTGGCAAGCTTTAACACGCTTAATGTCTTCCTCAATTTCTTTATTTAACTCCAATATTACACCGAATTCACTCTTTCGAAAATATTACGCTAACACGCTGTAAACACTGTTTAACACTAAGATGGTAAAATAAAAAAGCGATAACCCGCGAATATACATTTGACGTGGATCCTAAATCACTTAGCGTTTCATTATTGTATTAATTATTTTACTATCAAACGATCCGTTTTCTCTCATATCCGCTACATCAAAATACTTAACCACTTTTATAGCAGCCGAATCCTCAATTACATCCTCTCATTTCCATTCCTTCTTTACCAGTACGGATATTCACATTCAAAGGCAATTGAGGCATTCCTGCTCTCTTTCTCCAATAATAATCGCTTCAAACTGACTGTTGAAATATTCTATTATTGACAAATGAAAGCCTTCTTGTAGTCAATTACCCATAACGGCAACTGACTAACATATTTCACCAGGTCTATCTACTTCTAGATCTATTCTGAAATGAGAAAACAAATCGATTATTTTTTGTAAAAACTGATACTGCGCTAGTCCAATACTGCATTGGTGTGGGGATGCTGATAATCTGCAAGTACTGTCCTGTATATTGGGAAGATGATGTGGGAGCGTAAAGTGTTTTACCTATGACGAAAGAAGTGTGGCACAGTTATTCTGTAAAAACAATAACTGTTGAAAAGTTGGTATCTGATTGTGTTGAGTGAGCTAAGAAAGACATATCCATGACAGAATGATGCTTTTGACGCTGGAGCGATAATGTAATTTATAACAACAGTAATATATAATAAAAGGCGCCTACGATTTATTTGTGATTAAATTAACAAAGATAACATATACCAGGCTCCGTAGGACTTCAATTTGTCTGGTTATTAATATTTTACTTATAACATATAATAAACAAATGCATCTATAACAGTGTCTGAAAAAAGAAAATTTGGCAATTTGGTTTACGTCTCTTCGTAGCCAAGACACATTGATTTCCATCCGCTATTTTTACATCATTGTCAAACTTAACTCATAGTCTTATCTGTCTATTTTAAATGACTTTTGTTGATATATGCATAGGTCGTTTGAAGTACAACGGTTTGTAGGCATTGTTGTAGATAGCATAGTGGTATCAAAATATAACAACGGAAAAGGAAATACAATATACTAATGAACTTATCCATTGCTTATTCAATTGTTATAAACTGTTTAGTATAATTTACACCAGCATTGGTACAGTAATAATGTTCATGGCGACTTTTTGTGAATTTTTTATTTACTGCGATGTTCATTTGTATACATTAATTTTATTTCATGATCAATAGCTTTTAATAAAAACGACTATGAAAATACCAGTGACCTGTGTATCTGCTAACATTCGATAGTTTAACAAAATCGCATTACAAATCGTTGAGAAACTAAAAAATAAAATAGGTTTGTGTTAGGAGTGTGATTACTTAGTAAGTGTATAATCCACCGGTAACAATGTTAGCCATTGCTTACAAATAGAAATGGAAATGACATGCCAATTTTCAGTGAAATAATTTTGTCAATGAGGTAAGTAGACACACGTGTACACCACCTTTGTCAAATGAATGAACACAATTGCATCAGAATGCTAACGAAACTTAAAACGAAAGATCAACATTCTGTTAGCTGTCTCCGTATACTAGTTATGTAGTGCAATATCTCACACCGGCAATACCATCTTACTAATTGAATATTATAGTTTTTACAAATAATCTACTGATAGCAAAAACAAACAAAAAATACTTCACACAAAGCAATTCCCAACTTTCAAGAAGATTCATTTTGTAAAAAAATGTATTTGATGGCACGAGTGTTTAAGACACTGACTTATTTTGATTTTTTGCAAGATTTTCTAGTTTACCGTAATTGTTTCAGCAGTAATATAGAAGCGAAGATCATAAGGTATAGATAGCGCGATGATTGTATTTTGGCATATCTGTGGTATTCATTGTACTTTACAGATTTGAAGACCATACCAGTCCCAGGGTCGGGTTATTGTGTGCAATGCCGACGGATAGATAACGACAGTTGTGAACACCAAATGTAAAATATTGTAGACAGGAACATAGAGAAGTAAAGGTTAGTGTTGTGGATGAGTAAATTTATCTGACAAGTCGGAGGAATTTATCCGGTGGTCCGAAGGTATTTGCGATCATTCACGCAGTCGAGTCGGATTCATTTTACTCACCTCATGTGACTAACCAGCTATTATTATTATTCTGTTACTAGATTGGCTTATTAATAATTTGATACTTTGATGTTAGTTTTTCACGTATATGCGCGTAACGTTGTGTTCGTTCACTGTTCTCACGACAAACATTAACGTCAGACATCATTATCATGTCATGTACACGCAGGTGATGAGTCGTAGAATAATTATCTATCAATCCCAGCTTACTTAAGATAGGAAACCCACACCTTAGGGTACAGAATTTCAAGCTATAACTCCGCTATACGTGGAAGTCTGTCGGATTAAGTGGCCAAGTGACCGGTCAAGTGAACGGTAAAGCAAGTAACATGATTAGATGACGTGTTATAGCAAAGTTTATCCTGCCACCAGACAAATGTGTCGAAATGACTGGATAAATGTAATAACAGCTTAATGACTGATTTGTATAATCAGCCAATCAAGATTTTAAATATTACACTAACTATTGATGTACTGCTAGTATCGTGTTAGATAAGTCTTTTTTCGCTACGTGAGGTTTTTATCTATCGTTCACATCATACTGATCACTTCCATGAGCCACGATCAATTCTACCAAATATGATTATTGGCAAAAGATAAATGGGGTGTCTAAATGATAAAGCATGTGTATATTCCTTGACAAAAATAATACAACTACCCATCAAATGCATTCTTAAGATCACATAGTTGCTCAATGATATAACATTAATATTGACAATGAATGAGTACACATTATTGCATTGACAGACCTAAACACGTTATCGGTAGACAGCAAATATACAAAAAAGTAAATTTATGAGAAAGATTTTAAATCATATCTAGACATATAATAATGAAATAAGTAAATATGACAGAATAGTCTAAACAAGGATCAAATAAAAAACAATAGATTCATAGAGGACAATGACATACTGTATTGTATTTTAGATAACATACATTGGATAAGCTAGTGGGTCCTAAACATATTGAAATCAAGTATCTCACTTAGATGTGAGACTGTAATACTGGTATATTACGATCCGCCAGTCTTGAATCTTTTCACATAGTCTTAAACATAGTTGTTGGTTTCAATTATACCCAAATTTTATTTTTGTATTAATAAAACTATTTTATTTTTAACCCTGAGGTTGGCTCCTTTCTCCAGCCGGAGCCAGCTCCTGCTTTCCTCGTCGAGTCCTAATCGATGACTTCTTATGTAAGACACATTCGACGCGTTAAGCAAATTTATATGAAACTCATTTCCAGCCTGGCAGACGGGATAAACAGATGTTGTTTTGCGTAATAGTTTGCTTATCTTTATTCCAGTTCATATAATGTACGTGTTATTGACCGAATATCGTCATCCGTTTGTAAATTGTTGCATGAATCATTTTCCTAACCATAAGCTTTTACTAAAATAAGACTGGCACAAATGTTTCCATATGATGCCATATTTGTTCAAGTATTGCTTGATTTGCTAGTGATAATGCCTAAAGGGTTAACCGCATTACTTAAATAAAAACAGTGGTGTATTTATGAATTTAATATGAAATCATCTTATTTGAAATAATTACTTGTGATGCATTTAATAAGATAAGAGCAAATCAATTATCGCAAAGCGATATCAATAATTCACGGCCTGACATTTTACGGCCAAAACAGGAAGATTGCCATCATTGGATACCACACCAAGGAACAGCCAATTGGCGACATGAGACATATACCACGTGTTTGAACATTATTGCGCAATTAATCTCAAACGAAGTCAATTTTATTCGTATCGTCCAATTTTCCTTCATTTCCCAAAGGAACTGAAGCTACGCACGTCCCAATTAAATGCATTATACTTGGATGAATTGGCAATATCTAATGATATATTAGAGTGATATATTTAAACACTATAGGAATGACGAGTTATGGTGATGTATATCTGGAATAATCATTTTCACAGTCGTGTCATTTTGTCATTAACCCAATAGTAAAGCATATACATGTTTTGGGTTGATGCAGGGAAACTGTTTTATCATTGTCTTTGTATATAGATTGTACATACATTCAAGCAATGACAGTCTTTGTAAAGATGATATATCTTAACCTATTAAATATCATTTAAACATGTTAATACTCTCCAGAGAAATACTTAATTATAATGCTATACGCAATTATTGCTCAATGAAATAAAAAATAGAATGACAAAACGGCGAATGTGCATTATCACTGTTGTAAATTAGAATATTACTTTTCTTAAAAAATATTAGGCTATGAACAATTCGCACATTACATGTAAAAACATTGTATTTGTACAATACGATTATAAATACTACAATTGCTTTCGAATATACTCGGGATACAAACTTGTGGTTATTTTCACATTTTGTACTATGATTACACCATTAGTATGTACACAAATATCACTAGAGATCACACGCACGTAGCGAGACAGACGTTCTGGTACTAAACGATTTACTTAGAGTACAAATTATCCGTCAGATAGTAATGATGTTGTGATATCATAAACCATAACCTACTATCCGACCAACAATTTTTGACAGTGACGTCATTATGTAAACAATCTATAAATAAGCAGGGTATATCCCTAAAAAGATTGAGGGTCATACTATATAGAAGTATGTCCATACCAATTGATATATTTCAAGCAATACATGGTTCTGTGGATGTGCTTGTGGACTCTCACTCAAGCGATCTAAGTTCAAAGCTAGTGATAGCCATTAATGTATTACATTTTTTTACTTGTATTATGTACGAGAAAAATAATTTGATAAGTTTTTTGTCCTATTATTATTAAAATTAGATCAGTGGAATTCGTGTAATTGAAAACGCGTTTGGGATAGCTGTTGGCTTCTCTTAATTATTCAAAGACTCCCTAGCAACTATCATTTAAAACTTGTTCTTGGCTATTCAATAAAGCCATTTGAAGATGAGTAAAATGCAAAGGTGTTTTTTACTCAAGCAGCATTCTCATGATTCTGTACACATACTTTGTATGCGATTGCAAAAAAAGTAAAATAAAAATTAGCGTTAAAAGTTCTGCTGACGGGGTTCGAACTCTGAATGTTTCAGTTACTAATACTGCACCGTTATCCTCTCGGCTACTATTTCATGCAGATTACAGGTAAAGAAATATACTGATTATCCATATTTTTGCAGACGATATATAAAGAAAACATTTGATTGTAAACACAACATGACGTCACTGTCAGGTATCCCTGGTCGGACTGTACCACCGTCTCATTCAGTTAGGTTGTCAACATAAATAAACATCGTAATCTGTTAAGTGATATATAACCCATAATACAGGATTATTATTTTACCATTCACTACAAAAAGTGTTTACCATCTATCTTTGTGTATAGCCCTACCAGATTAAACTGAGACTTCTTGAATAATTCGTGAAAGTCCGGAGATAACGGTATACAGTAAATTAACATACAAATCGAATACAACCGAGCAGGACCGGACGAGCTTTACGGACTTTGATGAGTATCATTTAAATCTGGCCAAGCTATACTATATTATTAGATTAGTAGGTTAATGATTGAGCAACAATTACTTCAGTTGTAGTTGTATCCGAAAAGTTGATCTTTAGAACGCCGTCGGTAACATTAGCCAAATGCCACAAGCTGCACAAAAAAATGTCATGCTACATGCATTGTAAATCAAAGAATATATTCAAAAGTAGAATCTTTTTTATCAGAGGTAGTAACATTGAATAATCAATAGCGCCTTCATCAATATCTCCTCTAAGTGCAATGTATACGTGTTTTTTTACTGACCAATGAATATTGTGAAAAGTGTTAAGAACTGAACAAAACATTTACAGATTAGCCGTAGTTGCATACCAAACCAGATGCAATAATGTACCAAATACTGTTAAGAAAGCGTATTGTACGATCTTAACGGAGATATCTAAATACAGTAAACAGATAAAATCCACGCAGTAATTAAATTCATTTATACGACTCAGGGTACACAAATACCATATTAAATTTATTATATAAGCAACCAGTATGTATATGGCATGACCACGAATTACTAGGAAAACCCATCAGCATTGACTACTAGTACATTGTAAGGCTGCATAGACAGTAACCTTCACATACTCATATAATGTACAAAGTTTCCGAAGGATGGGGTATAGACAAGTTCAAAAGGTTTAGATAAGGGTTTGTTTACTCAGAGATCCTGCGATATACCGTGACAGCCAAACCGAATAATGACATTAGCAAAAAAGGTATCATATGTCCCATCGTCGGGTCACCGTCAATATGTCAATGTCAAGCAGCATTGTATTTCCGATCCAGGTGTCAGATACAATAGGTTATTGATAGTAACAATAGTCCATGCATCCTCAACTTACCACATGTATACGATAATGAGTTCATGTTTTATATTGTTTAATGTTTGACTATAAATCTCAACAAGTATACTATATAACTGCAATGGCAGGTAATCGAGTTAATACTTGAATACATTACGACACACGTGATTCTTCAGACACAGCATTGATGGTTTAACGTATCACAGCACATGTACCATAAGGAGGGTTTCCGCTGTGCAATCAATAAAAGCTGTATAAAAATCGGAACATGTGACGTGACAGAGTCAAATAATTACATCAACAAATGTTACAACAGGGACACATGTACTACTATTATGCTTAAACCGGTTGAGCGATAGCAAGTGCAGACACCAGAACGATTTCCGGACAATTATCCTAGTTATACAAGCTTGCAATCTCAGAGACACAATTGCCTTATCAATCTGAGCTAGGTTAAACATCAAACTGGCATCGTTATGAAGACTTCAGAAGTTTAGGTGCGAGACGAAATGCTTTTTTGTAGACATCGGCATATTATTTTGCATTTGCCATATCGATGCACCAATTACAGACGTTAACACTTGTATGTGAGATGTACAGTTTTCAAAGTCTGTATCGATGTACACCTCAATGAGACATGTAGGGATTAATAGCATATAAAAGAACATATCAATGTCATCTCTAGATACTGCTAATCTGTTTGATGCGTTGTGTTTATTAATCATAGATTGTGCTCAAACATGCACCAACGAACACAAAAGAGCATTGACGCATACACAATACATTTACTGTACGAATGAACACAGCATGATAATGAACAGCTAACTGGATATGTGTATATATGTACAAATATACATGACATAAATGGCACTCTTATTCGTATAATTATGTTCATGGCATGTGTTTGTATTTTATAAGTATAATAAGTATACATCATTCCTCTTTATATATTTACTTTTTAAAGAGGCGTGCCCTATAACTTCGTTTGTTCTTATTGATTTAAAACATACTAGACATTAATCAGAATTACGAATGCTACAAAAACACCAAATTTCACCCAAAAAATCCCAACAGTTATTAAAAAATTAATAAAAATATATTTCCATAACAAGTGGATTAGGTGGATTGAGACGCCAAACGCTTAGCCTTTAGTACTGCCTGATTAAAACAAGAAAAGCCATTTTCTACGAATCGGACGACAGTGACTTAAATGGGAAAGACAAATACACGTTTTGAAATAATTATTTTGATGTAGATCTATCTATAAGATGATATTCGAGTTGATTAAGAACAAAATAGTACATTATATTCATTTCGTTGAGATTATATGCGTGTAAATCAAAAGAAATCAACGATATCGTATTTTGTATTCTCCGTTGCGTCCGCTTCGTTGAACAATGTCCGTTTCGGATTTTAATCACACTGTTCTGTGGTTGTTGTTGTCGAATAAAAGGCTGGAAGCGATTTATTATTTTAGAAATTTAAATATATATTTTGATCATTATGGAGACAACTTTCGGTATATGTTCTTCTTACATGTTAAAACGATTTAGTGTTTTATGTTCATTTATGTCATAGAATGCGATAGGTAGTAATAATATGCAAGAAATAGGGAATGCCTCTTTAATTTGAAATAGCTTTACAATAACCATGTGATTAACTAACCTGGTCGCAGTGTAGAAACAACTGCACACCAAATGTATTTGTTCGAACATAGATTTGTACCATGATATAACATTAAGATTGACAATGAATGAGTACAAATTATTGAACAGACAGTCCTGACAACAAATAGCAAAGCAATTGAGAAAGATCTTCAATCATATCTAGACAATCATACAAAATGAAACGCGTACCTATGAGAGACATTGACCCATCGACTTAACAGAACAAGCAACGCTAATATAAATACGAATACATAGCGGTTAGTGACTTGCTGTATAGCGTTTGAGATCAAATGCGTTGGGCAGGCTATTGGATGGTAAACATAATGATATCAAAGAGAGACAACTTATATACTGGTGTGGCAAATTCTGAAAAATGCTTTCAGCTGTAGCCGTGTCACACTATGTATCTGGGTTGATGACAAATAGCCTCCTACGTTACCGAATGGTTTAAATATGAATATTCTGGCCTGCATTAAGCAGATAATACACGACAAATATGATGACCTGACAATATAGCTAAAGCAAAGGTTCCAACAAGTGTTTTTGCTTAAACTCTCCAGATAGGGATAGACTTATTATTTCGTTGAAAGCCTATCATTTACCGCTTAGAATATATGTCATAGACATCGGGGAAGAAATAAACTGTTGTTTCCTTTTTAAGTCAACGGTTTGCTGTCAATGTTCTTCTTTCGTTTATAACCATTTGTGATGTCATGGTCACGTGGTTTGGCCACATCGGATATTAGAGTGGACTTTATTATCATACACCAGTCTTGAAAAAATATCCCTTTTCAAATAGTCCCCATACATAGATGTTTTCAAAGATATCTATATTTGTTGTGTGCCAATAAAGCGTTTTTGTTTTGAGTATTATCAGCAAATACCTTGTTTTCCTCACTAATTCATAATCGTTGGCTTCATATCGTCTAAAAGGTACGGGGAAATCGAACAGGGAAGTCAGCACTCAACTTAACCAGCCGAACGCAGAAATCAGTAACATCCAAACACAACTAAACTGAGCAATACCCACACACAACCCAAATATTTACTAAAGGGACAGGGACAGATGCTAAGCTAATCCATAGTTAAATGCATTATAATTGCATAAATTAGCAATGTCTAATAATAGATTAGAATGATGTATCTAAACTAAACTAAAGGAGTGCCGAGTTATGGTGACCCATATCTAGAACAACTATTTTCGCAGTATTGTCGTCTTTTTTCATCGCATATTATAGCATGATTGTATAGGTGCAATGTACTACATGTAGCGGGGACATTGCGCATACCAATTAGAGTGTCTTCTGAGCAATGTATTGTCGTATGTATATAGTATGAATAAGTGATAAGGCGTCAAACCAAAGTCTTTGTGGTAATGCTCGCAGTGATTAAAGACAAATCGAATTTTATCACAATGCACTGGTTTTTTTTCACAATTTACATATCTGGCTTGAAGTAATTAGTAATACGTAAATTAAATTCTAACCGTCACAATCAATTTAAATGCTCGCGATACAGTCTGTGGAAATCACGAGAAGTTCAAGGATAATTTGTTACTTGATGCAAAGTGCAATGCTATTATCACAAGAGCTGATCCCCAAATGACACGCGCTCAATCAATAAGTATACATGACGCATTGCCTCTTCAATATATAACTGGAAATGTTCGAAAGTTGAAACATAATTGCGTCGGACAAAACAATAGTAGGCAGGTCAAACAGCTAGCACAGCTAGTTACAATGTATTGAATGTAACGATGTTCCGTGTATCATAAACTTACCACGAGCATACGATTATCAGTTCATGGTTTATGTTTTTTAAATGTTTCACCATAAACGTCAGCAAGTAGAATATAATAAATTATTACAGAAATTACCACACATGTGATTCTACAGAAAAATAATTTATGGTTTCACGCATCACAGCACATGTACCATAAAGAGCAATGCTGCTGTGCAATCAATACAAGCTGTTGCAAATTGAACGAAGTGACGTGACAGAGTCAAATAATTACATCAACAAATGTTACGACAGGGACACATGTCCTATTATTATGTGTGCGACAGCTGAAACCGGTGGAGCGATCACAAGTGCGGACACCAGAACGATTTCTAGACAATTATCCCAGTTATACACGATGTTAGCGGGACTTGAAATCTCAAAGACACATTGGCTTTATTAATCTGAGCTAGGTAAGACATGGAACTGCAATCATTACGATGTTATCGTTATGGAAAATTCAAGACTTTAGATGTGAGACAAAATGCTTTTGTTGTAGACATCGGCATATCAGTTTGCATTTGTCATGTCGGTGCACTCATTACAGATGTTAGTTAACACTTGTATGCGAGATGTACAGTTTTCAGAGTCTTTATTGATGTAAACACAATTGAGACATGTAATGATCAATAACTTATAAAAGAACATATCAATGACATCTCTAGATACCGCTCATGTGTTTGATGCGTTGTGTATATTAATAATAGATTGTGCTCCTACATGCACCAACGAACTTAAAAGAGCATTGACGCATACATAATACATATACTGTAGGAGTGAACACAGCAGAAAAATGTACAGCTGTCTGGATATGTGTATATATGATATAAATGTCATACTTTGTCGTTTAATTATGTGTGAGGCATGTGTTTGCATTTTATAGGCACAATGCTCGTACAGCATTCCCTTTATACTAGTATATTTACGAGGGGTGATGACTATATTTGAGGACTTTCCTTCCAATTTTTGAAACATAAGAACTAGTGTATTGAAATCACAACCAATCAATTATCCCGCGTTTCTTCTTATTTACGTTATGATTACGTCGACATTTACTTGATGACGTCACCTTTAGTAACCAAGGTAAAGAACGCACCGTCGGGCATCCCGGGCGTAATGTAATCTCAGAGCAACGGAATGCTATGAAAACTAACATGAAAGTTTAAAATCCTCCTGATATCTCCAAGATGACATGACTAAATTGTGCATGGATTATTTGCGCTCCAAATTGGCCATTTTCATACATGTATGATTCCATTGTTTATACGACTGCACTGTCTCTGTCAAATGGATGAGTCGATAAAATAACTGGATATGTGTATATATGTACATATGACATAAATGGCAAACTTTGTCGTTTTTTATGTTAACTCTACATGTTTTCATTTTATAAGTACACTACTCGTACATCATTCCATATGTATATTTACTTTTGAATGCGAAAAAAAATAACAACAAACTCCTGCTATTTGTTTGTGTGTAATGTGCAAATATGCTAAACGTTTGAAACCAGATTTGAATTCTGTCCATGGTTATCTCTATGATCGAATTTTATAACTTCAACATATTTTGTCTGGTGAAATAACTTCACATCAAATGTATTTGTTAGAACAAAAAAATTAACTATGCTACAACTTTAATACGGCAATGAATTAGTACATATTACAGACACCTGAACATGTTTGGGCAAGACAACAAATAGTAAAAAAGTAAATTCACGAGAAAGATCTTTAATCGTACATCATATCTAGACATACAATAATGAAACACGTACATATTGACCCAACAGCTTAACAAAACAAACAAAGCTACTGTACATGTAGATACCAACACATACAGTTACGTATTGTATTGCTTTGCGATTAAATGCGTTTGACATGCTACACGTATTGGGTGGTAAATATAGTGATTGGGAACGGGAGCTTAAACGTTACGATTACTGAAATATGAGGTATGTATATTTTTTTATACACCAGTCTTGCAAAAATAAAACTTTACAAATAGTCTCACACTTACATGTTTTCAAAGATACCTCAACGTTTTATTGTTACGTGAATACAACGTTATAATGTTTTGTTGCGTACGGTGTATACTTAATCCATAATATCAGCAGATTTTTTGTTTTCCCTCACTAATCCTAATCGTTGCCGCCTTTATATCGTATATGACGCACTTGAACACATTTATGATACGCATTTCAAGCCGTTAGACAGACAGGATAAGCATAATGTTGAAGTGCGTATGATTAACTTTATTCTTTTTTATTTGTTGAACGACGTCGTGTTATTGATCAAATACGATGTAGCATCGTCCTGCAGTAATTCTGTAACATGAATCATATTGATAACCGTATGCTCTTTATCAAATTATGTTGATATATGATGTTCCCCTGTGATGCCAAAATTGTTCAAATGTTTGTTGATTTGCTACTGATAGAGCACACTCCATTTACATGTACCGCATACTTAAAAGACCGAAGTATTTTACTTTCGTATTTAGAGACTATTATTTCAACAATAATGATTTGCCAATATGAAGCGATGCATGGAATGAGATAAGCGCCATACACCAAGATGGAAGCGATATAGACTATTTACGTCCTGATATTTTAAGTCCAAAAGCAAGAAGATTGCAATCAGTCGATACCAATCCAAGGCACAGTCAGTTTGCAACAAGGGTTACATGTATATACCATGTGTTTAAACATTATTGCACATTTTATCTCAAACGAAACCAATTTAATTCATACCGACATAACCTCATTTCCGAAAGGGAAAAACTACACCCATCCATATTTAATGTATCATACTTAATGAATTGGCAAAGTATAATGATAGATTAGAAAATGTATCTTAACACTGAAGGAGTGCCGAGTTATGGTGACGCATATCTAGAACAACCATTTGCACAGTATTGTCGTCTTTTCATTCATTACATCTTATACATTGTAGTATGAATGTATTGTGCAATGTACTGGAGGGTAAATTGTGCATACCATTTAGAGTGCCTACTGAGAAATTTATTGTCGAATTTAAATAGTATAAATAAGTGAGTGGTAGGGCGTCAAACCAAAGTGTCTGTGGAAATGCATGCAGTGACTAAAGACAGGTTGATTATTATCGCAATGCACATGTCTGGCATAAAGAAATTAGCACATTGGATACGTAAATTAAATTATAACCGACACAATCAAGTTTGAATGCGTGCGTGACTGTCTGTGGAAATCAAAAGAAGTTCAATGATTATCTGTTACTTGTATTGGATTTGCCTCAAATGACAAACGCTCGATCAATAAGTATACATGATACATTGCCTTTTCAATATATAACTCTAAAAGTAAGGAGGTTGAAACGTAATAGCGTCAGACAAAACAATAGTACGCAAATCAAACAGCTAGCGTACTCTGAGGAAAATGACGACATAGCATACATTTTAGAAGGCAAGTTCTTACACTGGTCGAAAAGTACAAACATAATATAATTATCAGGAAATCCGAAAATTAATGTCAATAGAACTCCGCTAGTTTTTAATTTACCACAGACACGGTTAAACACAATTTGTAACAGGGTCACAACCCCGAATTAGAAAAAGAATGTCTGGGGAGTATTTTACTAAAGCAATACAGTCTAGAAACTAAAACAATATGTAGGCGTACTGTTTAGTTTTCTAACGGAATATTATTTTTGAAATTACAACAATACGGTCTCAGTGGTTAAATAAGCGATTTTGAAAAAGTGGACGATTGTAGATTGTAATAAATTACCCATCATTGAATTTAGGGTATATTTTAATAATAAAACAAAAAGTACTTAATTTTTTTAAAATGCTATTACGAAGTTTTCAAAACGATATAATTTAATGGCATGCATTCTTTGTTTTGCGGAATAACCACTTAAACAGTAATGTTGATAGTATTTCCTTCCACATTTAGGTTTTTGCTATTTCGTATTGGAAGTAAATCAGGTGGTTTGGTAATTAACTCCAATGACAAAATAAAACTTGCACATAATGGCATAAACATAGAAATCATAAATCAGGGACAAACGTAGAATGACGGAACAGCAAAGGTGCATTAATTTGTTGTTAATGAGAGTACGCCTACGTTAGTACTTAAGGGAAACACAATATCTGTGAACATAGGATGCAAGAAAAATGTTTAAGTCAAGTGTGATAACTCTTGGATAATTATCTTCACGTTTTTAGATTAATCACCAAACTTTTACAGTAAATTGTATTACATGTACTGGATATTACTGAAATAGTCTACATGCTTAAATTATGATGTTCATTAATATATGGACGTAAATTGTGTTTTGAAAATTAAGCACGCAATTCAATAGCGCATTTTTTCTCCATTTAGTACAATAATCAGTATTAAAAGAATACCTATAGCGTCAATGCAATTTATTTCCATTTACAAATGGTGATTGTTTCACAATCCTTGGGACAAATACAATACCATTTTATTAATTTCAAAACGAGCAGTTTCGAACGTGTGTTTAGAGGCGCAAGATTCGAAGCGGTGTTATTGAGAAACTGGCAAGTTAATTATTTAATCATTTTATGACTCCAATATTATATCCCTTTGACCATAGAAAAAACACCATGGCTATAATATACCATGTTCTTATTATTTAAGTGGTTGTGCGCGAAATAGTGTACAGGTCCCATTAAAAGTACCTGAACTTCACATAGCCCTTCTGCGACAAAGGAAAAGCATCCCACTATCATTCAATGAACGTTTCGTACGATTAATACGTCGTAAATGCACACGATGGATAGGTGGTTTTAAAAGATTAAAACATGCGACTTTCTGTTTTATACTTACCTCAAAACAACTGGTAAAAATATGTTGCTAAAGAACTTTTTCTGATTAGATGAGATATTCAAGTGTCACTAGCATATATCTATTCTATGATAAAATTTCGCGAAGCTTACATACTAATCAAATGTGTGTGTTATGATGCACTATGTAAGTGTTGCGTTTTCATTGCCGCTCAGTGTATGTTTTGTTGTATATCGCATGTGTTCTGTTAAAACTTAAAAGGTCACCGTGCACGCAAAATAATAAATTAAATGATTAAATCATAAGATGTATTGTCAAACAAAACAATATATTTAAAAACATTGATGTCATGATATCTTGACGTGAAATTGACGTCAACAACTACCAAATGCCGATATTTGTTTAACTGAATTCCTCATTGCAGATACTGTCAAAACGTCTTATGCCAGAGATAAAGTAAACATAGGTTCATCGCGTTTGATGGAAAGCAGATTTGTGTGGGCATAATGAATATTCATAATTTCATGTGGTATGAACAATATTTAGAAAATAATACTGGGCAGTCAGTTTTTTGCTTTCGGTACATTGAATTAAAACCGGACACGCCTAGAAAATTGGGGTATCGTTTTCTAAACTTGTTAAGGGAACGACGACTATATACATATTGACATTTAATGATTATTACAAACAATATAAAAGCGATAAAATAATGTATAACCATAATCATAAGCAATACATGGAGAGGAGTTAACTGTCTAAACTGACTACAAAATTTATTTATGTTATATATCTTTCTTACATAACCAAATACTCGTCTCGTACATTTTATTGAGTATATTATGACCCTCATAGGAGGACGAATTGTTGTTCTGCTGCCTGGTCGCAAAAACATCAGCCATAAGTTAAGACTTGTCTTATTGATAATTTCAGACATTGCATCCATCTTGAAATTGTAATTTGATCAAATACAGATACTTATACATAGTATTGTCATTTATATATTATATCTATCACATCTATCCTAGCATAACAATGACGATTTAGAATTCATAGCGTTCCATCATGATTTGTTTTATTCGTCTCTCATGTCAACCTGACTTTGATCTTTATTTAATCAATGCCGTTACCAGTTCCTAGAAATACCAATTGTGTGATTAACATTGCATAATTCTAGTTTCATTGTATACTTCAGTGGCTCCTGGATAGATATCAATTTATGTGGTAAATACCAGACTCAGAAACAGTTGTTATTAACCCGCTTGGGGTTGTGGTGGTAATTATCATTATTAATGGTTGGTCCCTCACTTGTATAAAAATATGTAATTTTCAATTGTATTATCTTTCCCAAAGCTCTATCAATTGCGCCTCGCATCTAAATTGTCCTTTATAACGAGCCAGCCAATACTTGATGATAATTTACAGAAAGAAACGATACAGTGCTCTCCGTATATTACATAATGCTTTACAGAATTGCCCCAATCTGAAGTGGGATTAATTGATCTAGTATCGTTGCTTTTAAAGGATGAGGGCAATTGGAATTATGAACAACATTTCTTATAATAAAGACAACGGAATCATTCGCAAAATCTAGCCAGACAAATGTGCGTCATTAAGTAAATGATGAAGTAGGTTGATATTTTTTTCAAACAACCAATTGCCGTCGGTGTAATATATATATATTTTCCTTGATGCGATATAAAATTGTCTATAGATTTTATACAAGATGTATGTTAGAAGTAACAATTACAAATCACTATAACTGAAATATCAATAACACTCCCAGACACCAAAAGCTATAAAACTGGTTATTGAGGGCATTTCATTAATTGATTCAGTTCAAAGAATCTAATTCAAACTACCAACGGACTGATTCGTTTTAAGCATCTTCAATGCCATTACCCAAGAAAGGTTTATTCTACAAAACTGTCCAGTGCTGTTTTTATTATACACGGTTCATATAACTGGATAAACTGCCATGTCAAACGCGTCGTTTTAGTAGCATGCTAGAGCTATTACAACGTACATTGTACCAGTATGACAAATTCAATCTAACAAAGTTTCAGTAGAATAAATTTACTCCGAAACATATAAACCGAAAATACCAAGCCCAACAAATATATGAATGGTAAATACTACTCAATCAGTAAATAATTTATATTAGCAGGATACCAATTGCAATAGCCTTTGTTTTCGGTTACCTCTTCAACAATGTATGATATATGTGTACGTACCATAATATCTCCGTTGCTTTGAAATAAAGTTAAGGAACAAGTAATAAATTCCACTAAACATATCATAAACATCCTACTATCATCTAGGAACTGTGACATTTGGTATTGTATTGCTATCTTAATGCCGGCATGTTTCGCACACGGTATATAATTAATGTTAAATGTGTCTACAAGCTACCGACATAACTTAATACTTACCACTGCTGTATGTCCTAAACATGATTTAACCCGTCAGACGTTTAACTTGATCATTTTACATTTATTATTTAGGTATCAAATATATTATATGGATTCCCAAACTCTGAATGTTGAAAGTAAATGTTTCATAAATTCTGCGTAAATAATTTAGTTTAATGGTGCATACCGTGCTTCACGCAGTGTCAAGTATAAAGTGTATCTTTGATGTCATCAAAACTCTCTAACATTTGTTTGATCAAACGTTTTGCAAAGGGCTGCATTGTATTAATTCATGCATTAAATGGTATTATTTCATTTCACCTGTTTGATTACAAGTGCTTACATTCTTAGCATGCTTATACGCTTGCACGTGGTCCACGATTAGAACACAACCAGCTGTATTGTATAGTGCATTGACACGAACGGGAGTTGCAACATACAGGATCAAAATATTAGATTTAGCATCGACTATCTCGAGGTCATACACATTTTCACATGTATATGTTTATGACAGGAAACAAACAAGTTACCCCGTGTGCTTGCTGGATACCCAAACCCCTATCCCTTTCCAACAATAGCTTGTGTTGTAAAGTTAAGTTAGAAATGTTGATAATTAATTTTCATAGCATTCACTTAGCTTCAGCATCTGGCAATTAATAGAAAAGCTTATGAATGATACGGTACCAAGGCAATTCGTTTAATTATCAATAGCTAACTGTATAATAGAAACGTGCATAGTAGAACCAAGACTGTGTAGAATACGTCTTTTATACACGAGGTAATTTACTTTATTAAATATTGCAAAGACAATTTAATGAATAATCAACTGAAGTTGTGTGCCTAGTCTCCCACGCAAGTGAAAGCCACATAACTGAGGCTTCCTAAATACTGATGTATCCGTAGCCTCGAAGATAGTGACCTCTTCATTGAATGTCATACAGTGTAGCTTTTAAAATAGGAAGGTATCATATGGGTATATGTTAAGCTCTAAAGTACACTCTAATGTGTCTTTTATATAGTAATGTACACATAAGTCATGCAGGAAGACACAAATTAGATTTGGTAAGCATTCTTCAATGTAAAACAATGGCCTATATACATGTAATCATTAAAAGTGTGATTTTGAAACTTAATATATATACATATTTTTCAATCAGGATAAAATATCCTGTCACATTAGTAATGGTAAAAGGGTTGTTACCTACTGAACTATATTTATTTTGACTTGTCAACGATAGCTAAGTATTCCATTTAGGTGCAACATTCTGTGATGAGCACCATCACATACTCATTCAAAGTCGAAATGGTTCACGCAATTAAAAAAGAACGTCCATATTTACAGGAATAGTCCACATAATTAATGTCTTTAAAACCACCAAACAATCCAAAATTAAAGGCCTGAACGTACATGTACAACTCTAGCATTTTCCAGACAAGTGCAATAAACGTGATCGCGTGACATATGCGTCCCATATTTCCTTGTTCTGTATTGTTTTATCAGTAAAAGAAGCCCCAAAGGAATCTGGTAATATACCAGCCCTTATCTAGGTACACAAGTTGCTTAAAACAGATCAATGCTATATATTTGGATGTAATTGGGAAGCCGATCCCATACAGGAGCACTTAACTGGATACCATTATTGAATTACCAGACTATCGTCTCACCTTCGCCAGCTGCCAACAACTGTCTACGAATTATGTACAACCAGATAACGTTAACAACATCAGACATTGAATTATTCACAGTATACGCTAAATTATTAAAACACAAAACTTTAAATAATTAATGAAAGAAAGTAGAAGGCACCAATTAAATCGGGAAGTTAAGTCTACCGAAACAATAAAATATCTAAAAAAGCTCCAGTACAATTGAACACAAGCTAAACCTATATTTATTGTACGATTGATTAAATGTTGGGTATTTTTCAAGTGTAAAATTGAAGTATGATTTATTGGGAAAACAGTAACAGACACTTCCCTTATTTTCGAGATTTGCTCTTTCTTAATTATTATTGATAGCTGTCACACCACCTAGACTCCATCGACACAACAGTGTGTGTACTGAAATGAGACCGAGTTGTTTGTAAATCAGACAGAGCTTCTCGAATTCGATAATCATGTTTCATATATTGTCAATCATGTTACAATTCTGTGATAAGACATACACATGTATTTGGTTCACTGCGTTTGTCGAGAAGCAAATTTGTTCTGCTATTCATATATTCCACCAGGCATGGATAATGTTTAGACAATGATACTGGTCAAAGATCATATCTCAATGAATCAATACAAAACCAGTTCACAAGAAGAACAAATACGTCATCAGTTAGTTATCGTTTTCCTTTCGTATACGTGTAATTGTTGGTATCTGTCATGCCTAGCAATTGGAACCTCTTTCAGAGAACTTGTTTGGTAAACTACATGTACAAACATATGAGTCGGTATCGAGTAAAACCTTGGCAAATTTCGAAATTAACACATAGTGTAAAATTTAGATGTTATTGAATCTAAATGCAAAGTACATTTTGTTCGTACCTTGAATTTATTGAGAATGTACTGATATTTCATTGAGAATAGTTAGTGGTAAATAGTTTATTTGCATTTTTGTATTTGATGTATTGCTGCGTTTAAACATGTCATCTATACAATTAATACAATCTAAAATTCTCTTTACAAATACTTAATTGAATACGTTACATGAAACTCTGAGGATGACAGACCTCTCTATATCGCAAAAACATTATTCATACGCCAAGTTTTGTCTAAGTAATATTGTCAGATTTATTAATCGTAAAATTGTGATTTTCAATTCAAAACGTTTCATAATGAGTTGTTCAGCTCACGTATTATGTCAACCAGAGCTTGATTTATATTTAATTATTATCATGCAGGCTGATCCTAGGAATGAGAAGATTGTAAATTACCTTACATACCTATAGTGTTATTGCAAACTGTAGCGGTTCTTGAGTAGATAACCGTGCATGTGGATGTATATAATATTCTCAGAAATGTTATTAACATCCACTCGTTAGTGTGGGGTTAGTTGTGTTGCTTCGTGGTTGGTCCTACCAGATATTATTGGTACAACATATGCCAAATGTCACAATAAAATGATGCATTTATGTCTTAATACATCTAGGGAATTGGAAGTGAATTTTAAGTACAGATCAAAGAGTGTTCAAGTAGTTATATTATTGAACGCACAGCACATACTTGAAATTCATGTAGTATTTCTTGAAATGTATTGACGATGTTAATGGCGTATAATTCATCATCTGCTTATCTATTTAATGTGTTATTATGATATCATTATATAACAAGCACGTGTTGGTTCAGTTGATGCATGTATATGGCCTCGACTTGTCTATAATTAAATCATGCAAAATAGATAGTGTACAAACATACAGTAAATAAATTAAGCGCATGTGTGCATTCTCATGACTTCAGTATTAGTGACACTCTTTATAGTTGTTCCATATTATGAAAATGTGTTTCATTAAACATGCATATTTCATGTCTTTGTGTTGTATGTGGGCGTTGTTCCCTGTAGCTGTGTTGTGTTATGATGTAATTGTTTTCTGTGCTTGGATGGTTAAGTTAAGCTGCATTCTCCCAGTCTGATTTCCTCATATCTTTTTGAATAGGGGAACGAAATCAGTTGTACATGTAACTATACATACCTTTTATTATATCAAACCATGTATTTGCTGAGGCTATGGTGAGATAGATTAAGTTTGACACCAGGCATTAACCATCTTTCCTGAATGGGCGTAGCTTCAGGGCACGAACATAAAAACAAATGAATCAATGTCTTATGCAAGCTGCATGTACACATCCATATACCAGTAGCGAAGAACCGAATATCGAATAGCGAATATCCCTAAGCCAATACTGCTTACTTACTAAAAAGTGTTTTTACAATTGTTATATGTTCAACCAATCTACCAATTGTACTTCACATAAGACTGTTACCGATTTTCAAGAAGATTCAATGCGGAAAAAAGTGTATTTTGTGGCACGCATGTTTAAGGCACTAGCTTATTTTTAATTTTGCAAGATTTTCAAGTTTACCGTAATTGCTTCAGCAGTTACATAGAAGCGAAGATCAAAAGTGATAGACAGTACGATGATAGTATTTCGGCATAACTATGGTAGACGTTGTATTATGCAAATCTGAATATATTACCAGTTTCTGGATAGGGTAACACGGTGTTATACAAACCAAATGAAGAGAGATGTTTTAGTTGATGCAATATGAGTTCAACGTTTGTTTGTAATTAGCATATGTTTATCTGATTTATGCACGTATCTTTCACACGATAGAATTATTTCGCAACCATCTTCCAAATATAAGTACTGGCAGAAGAAAAATGATTTGTCTAAATAATAATGAATTTGTGTATACTTTTATATTATTACCTAATACGTGGGTATATCCAAAAATAATGTCACTCGCAGTGGTATTGTTGTTAATAGGCGATACTGCATAAAAGCGGTATCGGAAGGCGCTGTAAATCCATTCGCATTAATAAATAACGTGATGCATTATTCGATAACATTGTATCATTATTGAATTATGTGTACATTCGAAGGATACATATGACGTCATGTCGCCGCACACGAAAATTACGGTTTTTTTCCTAAACTTAACAATTTACTTTAATGTGTTATTATGACAAATACTTTTCGAAAACAGACAATAATTTCGTGACGTGATGAGACAAATGTTTTGGTTATTCTTCTAAGACATTATTGACTTCACTCTGTTACGAAACTGGCAATTTACGTTTAACATACTGATTACCAAGCGAAAACAGGGCAGATTTGTGACAAAAAGATGTTGCACGCAGAAATGCACTTTTCCTAAAAGTTATGAAAGTCACCTACTGAAAGTTAGTGTTACACACAGCAGCAACATGGTGTCATGTACCTGTAGTACTAGTATCAGCCTTTATGTGACATGTTTAACCAAATTAGTGTCAACAGAGAGTCCTAAGAAAGGTTTGCAGTAGACCTAAAAAGAACACCAAGAGTATCTATAACGCCGTCAATTCAACTAGACGTTCACAATTGCGATCATTATGTGGTGAGTTGCAATTTTAGCTGTGACCATCGAGAGGACAGTCACTTAATTTGAACATGCAAAGAGTAAGTGTCGTGTGGGTTGCACATTTTTAAAGGTCGTGGAAATGACTGCATGATTTAGGAGTCGTTAGAAATCACCAGGGCTGAACTTTAGCAGGATGAGTCGGTGTCATCGAACTTGCGGCGATGTTCGTTGGTATGTGTCATGTAAATATTTATATCTCAAGAACTGTTCTGTGCATTTTTGTGAAATTTTGTCATTATATTTAAATTAGATTAAAGTTATGGTGTGATCAATTTCGTGGTTTTACTGACATTATGCTCGATTTTATGGCTTCAGTGACATTACTGTTAGATATACCCATGTATATTCGTCAGAAGAATTATTTGTACAATGTACTTCAATATTTCATGAATATTGACAATGAAGGAGTACATATTATTGAACAGACAATTCCTAAACAGGACAGGAACAGACAACAAGTATTCAAAACAGCAGATTGTTAAATTTATGAGAAATATTTTAAATCGAATCAAGAATAAGAATAATATGTGTACACATCTGTTACGGCTTGCTTAGAATGAGAAGGTCTTAAGTGCAAAAACACTATTTTGAGAACACAAGAAACACTGTCTAAGATATATTCTCTTTACTTTTTCATTATGTTTAGACAATATGGCATGTTTGGATTTACACGAACATAGGCTTGTCAGAAGCGCCTTGTAATGCAGAGATCAGATATAAGGCGGTCTAAGCAAGCGATATACACATTTGCAGCAATAAGACAGACATGATAAACATATGTTGTTTTGCGAAGGACTATCTTTATTTGAGTTTATTTGATGTACGTGATATTGATCTTATATCGTCATCCTTGAGTATTATTTTACATGATTCATATTTAAAACCGTATGCTCTTTATAAGATAAGGTTGACATATGTGTTCCCACATGAGACCAAATGTTCAAACATTGTTGGATTGGCTAGTGATCATCAACCTCATCACTTAAATAAAAGCAGTAATTTATTTTCAATAGATATACTCATAGTTTAATGATTACTAGCCAATAGATAACGATGTATTGGATCAGATTGGGGTGCAGGAAAACGTCAAAGTATCAAGGGAGAAGCGTCATTGATTGTTTACGTTATTATGTTTATAGCCAAAAACAAGAAGATTGACATCAGTTGATACCACACCACGGAACAGTCATTTGGCAATATAGGACATATACCATGTGTTTGAACATTATTGCACATTTAATCTCAAACGAAACCAATTTAATTCGTATTGTTCAATTTCCTTCATTTCCCAAAGGGACAGAAGCTATGCTCATCATTATTTAATACATTATACTTGGATGAATTGGCAATGGCTAATGATAGATTAGAGTGATATATATAAACACTATAGGAGTGCCGAGTTATGGTGATTGAGATCGAGTATAACTATTTTCACAATAGTGTTGTTGTATCATTAATCCAACAATCCAATATTGGATTGTTGTATGAAAACAGACCTACACGTGTTTTGGTATACAGTTTTAACGTATATTCGAGCATATGTGGGGTTTTGCAGGTATTAACTCTTAATGTAATTAATACGTTGAGTGTGTGGTTGGGTGGGAAATGTGCACACAATTGGCTTTAGTTAACATACAGTTTGCATTAGTTATATTTGTCTATATATTTCTTTAATTAATACAATATCGACTACACATTAACCTTTTTAAACTTTATTTTAATTGATATTGAATAAACAACTGTAAATGCGACAAACAAATTTCTCTAACGTCACTGTCATTCCCGAAATGCACATGAATAAAACAATTAGTGAAATGCATGATACTTAGAATTCAATTCTAAGTTACACAATCAATTTTAAATGTGCTCGATACTGTCTGTGGAAATCAAGAGAAGTTCAAGGCAAATGTGTTACTTTTGTGATGGAAATTGCAATGCAATTAACGCACAACCTGATCCTCAGATGACAAACGCTACATCAATAACTACACACGGGGATGTGCATCGTCTATACATATCTCGAAATGTACGGAGAATAAGACGTAACACCACATGATGAAACAATAAATTAGCATATCACAAAGTAAGCGACACATGCAGAGGTAAATGACTTCGAAACAATTAATGATAAGTATAATTTATTAGGTCGACTTTAAACACAGCATTACGAGCTAGAGCCGAACACTAGACAATCACAATAAAGAACAATTCATTGGCTTAAAATTAGAATAATTAGGTCGTACGGACTACATACATGTACGACCTTATAAGACTGAAATATAGTGATATATAGTTACACTCAGCATCACATGGCGCTTGTGTTAAGCTTTTTTCATGAAAATCGGAACTTGTCATGTTGACCAAACTCTTGTTTTTCCCATAAGTAAAGAGTAACTTTTGGGCAGTTTTTTCTTGTTTTCGTGCGACCTTCTCGCTCTTAGGTTGATTTGTGCATGCATATCAAAACACGCATGACGTTGTGCTACATTCGTTTGTTTTATATATACAATTGGGGGAAACATGTCGGCGTAATGAATAATAATATATTTTCAGGATACTCGCTTCTGTTTATGTTCACATTTTGCACAATAATAACAGCACACCTATGTGTACAAATATCCCCAGAAACTACCAGCATGCTAATAGACAGACTTTCTGGTAATATATGATTTACTTACAGTACTCATTTATCACATTATCCGTCAGATAGTTATGATGTTATAATATCATAAACCGTAACCTACCGCCGACTCATTGAGTAACGATGTCAACATAAATAAACATAGTAATACGGTAAGTTATATACGACTTATACTACAGGATGTTATATAATTCACTATAGGAAACTGTTGATAATATATCTTAATATTTTCCATTATTAGATAAAACAATCATTGAGCAATTCACACAGTAGTTGTTGTTTTACGCGGTCAGTTGGTACATCACTAGCCATGTACCATGAAATGAACATGATATTTCGAGTAAAAAAATAAGATTGAATATCAATTCCAACAGGGATACATGTATATTCATTAGTAACATCCCTTCCGATAATTTATCCGGTACAGCATGTACGTGAAACACTTTCAAATGATTAACCAGAGTGACATACATTGTATCAAACACAGACAACAAGATTTAAAATCACCACAAATACATGATGCAACACGTGTCTTTTCAACTTACTCACTCTGAATGATATCCCATATTTAAATTATAAAATCATACGTCAAATAGAACACGTCAACCCGTTTGTAAGGAAATACAAGCCAGAGTTTTCATTTTAAAACAAACATTGAGAACACATCAAAGCGTTTGATAAGGAAGGTAATTGTACTATGCTTAACGAATATTCTTGAGTAAGACAACCGTTAAAACAGATACAAGTCATCCTTGGGTAAATTTAATGGCATAACGAGGTGGCGAGCGGTGGTCTAGGGGTTCCTGTTGGGCGGTTTTTCCCGGATCCAACCCCCGTCTGGATCAGTGATTGTCACTGAGCAAGACCTATAAGCTCCACCGCACCTATGTGTAAATTGGTACCAGTGAGGGCAATGTCTATTGCTAGGCGCCACAGATCGATGTTGGCTGCAACACCCACAGGAGACTGTATGGTTCCATTGATAGCCCAATGCCTAGGGGAAGTTATAATGTCCAATGGTGTTTGAGCGGCTAAACAGCTGAAAAGAGCCCTGGACAATTGGTAACTTAACTTTAACTCAACATACATCGGGAAGCTTAATGCATTCACTGGTATAGTATGAGCAAATAAACATTTTTAAATTTAAATACTAGATGATTTACATAAACTGGTAAATGGTAAAAAATTGTACGACGACGTACCAACATAAAATAGTCCAACGTATGCAATAAGTCGACTAATGTAGAATTGAGTCTTTTAATCACTCAATCTGAGAAATTAAGTGTCATAGAACACAAAAGATTCATTTGGAAAATTTATAAATAACAACACAAACAGTATTATATGACTATGCTAAAAATCATTAGAAATTGTTTAAAAGAAACTGAATGCTTTGGATCAGATGACTACGACAAGAAGCATGATATTTAATACCTGTATCATACTCGAGTATTGTATTGATTGTTACACTATTCCGTGCATCTTTACATTTTCACTTTTATGCACTTGCGAGTTCACAATTTATCTTGTTGAATGTTTGACCATAAAGTATACTGTATAACCCCAATGCTAGTTAATCAGGTTAATAATTAAAGAAATTACGACACATGTAATTATTACAGAAACATCATTAATGTTTTCACGCATCGCAACCCATACACCATAAGGATGGTTACTGCTGTGCAATCAATAGAAGCTGCGTACAAAATTGGAAAGTTTGACATGACAAAGTCAAATAATTACCTCAACAAATGTTACTACTGAGACATAATTCCTATAAATGGATGATACGCCAGATGAAACCGATGAAGCAGTAACAAGCACATACACCAGACCCACATTTATCACAGTCATATAATACACGGTGGTACATGGTAGCGGAACTCAGACAAACTCGCCATATATTGAATAATGTGAGCTAAGCAAAACATCACTTTGCTTACATTGCAAAGGAGTCGTTATGAAGATGGTTTAGATGCGACTATGCATCAAAGTGTTCTTTTATATGAGATCTATGTTTTATTTTGCATTTTGTTTTGTATGAACACTACATGCTAGCATATACATGTACATGTATATCGCTGACTAAGAATGAGACTGTCGTACGTACAAAACCAATATTTTGAAAAAAGCAAGAAAATAACTCGAAACAATGGGAAAAATGTTGTTTCTCTTTCAGTTTGGTCAACATGACAAGTTCCGGGTTTTTATCACAGTCATATTATACACGGTGGTAGATGGTAGCGGATCTCAGACAAACTCGCCATATATTGAACAATGTGAGATAAGCGAAACATCACTTTGCTTACATTGCAAAGGAGTTGTTATGCAGATGGTTTAGATGCGACTATTCATCAAAGTGTTTCTGTATATGAGATCGATGTTTTATTTTGCATATTGTTTTGTATGTACACTACATGTAAGCATATACACGTATAACGCTGACTTAAAATGAGAAGGTCGTAAGTACAAAACCAATAGTTTGGAAAAAAACAACAAGAAAATAACTCGTAATAATGGTAAAGTTTGGTCAACATGACAAGTTCCGGTTTCATAAAAATAGGCTAGTGAACAAGAAGCGCCATGTGATGCTGATTTATAATATGTATCAGTCGTATAAGGTCGTATGTTCTCATTCTAAGCCAACGATATGTGAAATGTAAAATGTCAATAGTTTTTATTGGTGTATATGAAACTTGAGCTTGATGTGACCAATAACGTTTGAATCAACCCATCATTGCAATCTTTAGATACCTCTTATATGTTTGATGCGTTATTGATATTGCTACAATGTAATATATCGTGCTCAAATCCATCTACAACATAATAGGTCATTGACGCTTATATACGAGTATAATATACATTATCATTACTAAAACATGTGTACTAAAGTCGCTAGGTAGTGGTTATGTTCTTCAAAATGAGCCGTGGTAATTTTACGGAATATCGGCTTACATGCACTGCACAAATATCGCTCACAAAGTACAAAGTTGCTTTATTGAAAAGATTTCGAATACAATTTATGTGTATATATAGTTATATACACATACCAATCGCAAAACTTACGAGAGCACCACGAGACGTCAGAAACTGATTTTCTATTTTTAGTTACGAACACATAAACACGTTTGGTCATATTTGTATTCCTAAGGAGGACGTGCACTTTATTTGTCTATGTACAAACCACACTATCTCATGCACATAGTTCACAGTGACCTTAATACCAAATTTCATTATTACGAGTATACATCGGAAGGTATATAAAAATGTTCCGTTTCAATTTGTCGAAAAGGTTTAAACTGTGACATTAGTGTATATATATTTTTAATAACATGGATAATGACATCACTTGTCTTGTCCAACCCACATCGGTATAGTAACATAAGTTGTGTGTCAGGCATTAAAACATGTATCGCGAATATACCCCAGTACCCGTAACACATTAAGACATGCGTGTATTATTTTATTATGAATTGTACCATACGCGTAACCAATAGTTTTCTCAAGTGATGGATAATGTTGGACCAGCAAATTAGCAATGATAAAAACACCACCGGCACCGGGCTTGATGATAACAATTGGCATTACACCAGAGGAGCGATCTAGCCGTAAGTCGAAGGTTACTTGACGAAAGTTTTGAAGTTAATTTATTGAACAGTGTGATATTGATTTACCGCGAAAATTGATTTAAAGTGATATATTGACAACTGGCGTAATGTCAATTGTAAATGAGTTTACTAACTATCGCACACATTGTAATATAACCAAGATTCTCTTCAGTAGGCAATAACATTACAAGCATGTAACGTTTATAGCGCTATTGATATTCACAAGAACATCCTGTGTGATACTGATTAAATATAGATCAAACTCAGGGTGACATAAGAGAATAATAAAACCACACATGATGGAACGCTATGAATTCTAAATCACCATTGATATGCGCGGATGGTTGAGATATACTTTAGTTAATATAAGTGTATCTGCATTTGATCAAATTGCAATTTTACAATTGATGGACTGTCTGAAATTATCAATAAGGCAAGTCGCATAAAGAGACTCGTAACACATTCAATAGTATGTTTGTGAAGTTTATTTGGTTTCATAAATATTTAAGTATCTTAGATATTTCATTTTAAAAACAGAACACTATATCTAATAAAAACATACGGCTACAACATTTATATTTCAGACAGTGTTCTATTCTTCAAGAAGAGATACTATTTGTCAAGATATAAGTTACACATTAGTTAATCGTTTACAAGGATACTGGCTATATTTATGTATATAACTATATTAATACGTACGAGAACGCGTACAATTTCTCTGAGTGAGTGCTCAGTTTTATGAGAATGAACTGTATCTTTAAAATACGTGTACAAAGGTAATAGGGAACCTAACTGATGACATATTTGGTGTTTTTTTTGTGAACTGCTTATATATTGATTCATTGAGATATGATCTTCGATCAGTATCATTTCTGAAACATTATGCATGACATATGGAATATATGAATAGCGTTGACACTCAAACGAATCAGATTTCGCAATGACCAATGTCATCTTCATTACAAAAAGCTGACGTGTGTAACAATATGAGTGAGACAAAATGCTAAGATGTTTAGTTTAAGCAGTCACATTTGCTAAACACTATGGAACAATATGTAGATTAGCATTGCTTTGTTTGTAAATATAGTATTCAAGTATCCACATGCTTTTGGTGCTTTTTGTAGACCTTGTTGTAGTTTTAGGACTATAAAACCTAATGGCATAACTGATATACAAGGCCATCTATACTAATTTTCTCAGAATAGTCCGATATTAAATATATGCTAAACAACGCTTATTTCCATTATTCCAAATCTGATATGTGTATATGTATAATTATATTTAGAAAATCAAGTATATAAGTATGTTTCTGTCTACATTCTTACCCGATACTCAAGATAAAAGGCAGCATTCTCATCATTGTTATTAATTTACATTACGCTAGAATAACGCGCAAGTCCCCTGTTGGTGTAACTCAAAACAGGGACTAAGCTAAATAAGCATATACATCAATAAGTCAATATCTCGCTTAAACTCTCGAAATGCATACATTTGTCAGTAGAAAAACGCTTGTGTATTAGTATTGCCTCTCTATTGGCGATGATTAATGATATACCATATGTCACCATACTGTGAACATGGAAAATGGTAATGATAGGCGACATATTGCATACATTATTCTCTGATCACTGTCTTCTAGTACCCATTATAAGTTGATCACTTCTATACAATGATACAATTTGCTCGCTTAAAATGAGGTTGCTACTACAAAATTGATATTATCAGTAATTTCCTGAATTTATCAAATTGGATGACTATAATACAATTCGAAAATAACCATACCTAACAAACGTTATAATGATAAATAGTTGTATAATACTCATGTGCTCAATTGTACACCGGATTGATTTAAGAGTGTTGATTGTTTCAGAAGAGTTGATTTCCCCCTTTAATTGATGCCTTCTTTTTTCGTTCATTAATTATTCAACGTTTTGTGTTTTAATGATTTAGCGCACATTGTGAATAATTCAATGTCTGATGTCGTTAACGTTATCTGGTTGAACATTATACCTAGAGAGTTGTTGGCAGCTGGCGAAGGTGAGACGATAGTCTGGTAATTCAATAATCGTATCAAGTTAAGTGCTCCTGTATGACTTCGACTTCCAAATTACCTCCAGATATATAACCTGTGTCTTTTGTTTATTCAACTTGTGTATCCATATTAGTTAGTGCTGGTATATTTCCAGATCCTCCTCGAGTTTATTTTATCGTAAGAATAATACAGGAATACAACATAAGGACACGATGGACATACATATCCCGCAATCAAGTTAATCTCTCTAAAACAGAGTAGCGTTGTGAGTTGATACTGTGTAATGGTGTAGTTGTCAGATGTTATTTAAATAGCAATGCAAATGTGCAACTCAACCTTCAATCCTAATCGAATATGGATATTCGTACCTATCATATATTGGCCCTATTCGTTTCGATATCATTAGAAAATGTTTCGGCCATGGACATGCTTAGATAGCATTCTGGGCTATCCATGTCCTATTTTTACTTTACATTATCTTTAAATGGTTTGCACTTATAAACGTTCTGTCTTTGTATGCGTCAATAAATGAAATTTATGTTTATGATGCATTTGAGCACGATCTTTTATTAATAAAACACAACGTATTAAACATATTCACTTTATCTAGAGATGTTAAAATGCAGTGTTACCTTATTGATCACATGTCGTAGTTAGATAAACGTCAATGTAGACATCATACAATACAGTTACTGTTACAGTAGTTGTTGTTACATATATTATGCGAAAGGTTTATCTATAGAACATCGTAAGTAACAAAAGCCGAATGCCACTAGTTGCACATGCTACATTGTTATATCACATAGGTGAACACAATAATTAAATAACACACCGCTATTGATTATGCTTTATTAGATGTTGCATTTTTTTATTTATTTATTTATGTCTCATCTTTGTACAACATACAAACATATACTAATATAAAATACTTAAAAGATTGCACGAAGTCATTCTGACAAGAATTATAAAAGACAAAATAAAAAAGCAACACAGCTACAATTATGTCACTCTACATACTTAAAAAACATACTAATATACTATATAAAAACATACCAGTACGCTTCCCTATTAAAGAGAAGATACATATATAAGACATTATTACAAAGACATATTTACATATGTAAGACCAAGGAACAGCTGTTAATCTTTAAAGTAAAACCGAATTAAAAGTGGGATTATAAAAAAACTGAAAAAGAAAATGAGTACTAATGCACAGTAATTAAAAAATGGCTTATGAAAACGATGTGCCTTAGCCAAGACTAGAGTGAGGCTTATCATATAACAACACAGTATACTATGAATAGGCGTGGTATCTTTTAATAGAAATACACGTATTCAATCATGCTGATACTATAAACATGCATTGCAAATCGAAGAATAAATTGAAAGTAGAATCATTTTCTCAAAGAAAGTAACCTTGATTATTCCATGGCACTTGTGGCAATATCTCTTGTAAGTACAATGACCATACGTGTTTCTTTTACTGACAAACAAAAACAATGTTGAAAGCGGTTACAACTGAACAAAATGTGCATATTTGGCATAGTTGCATATCACAACAGATGCAAAACTGCACTAAATACTGTTGGCTAAGACAGGTCATTGTATTATCTTAACGGAGATATCTTGAAACGGTAAGCAGATAAACTTCACAGTTTGAAGTACAACTGATTTTCATGATTCCGGCAACACACATACCATGGTGTATTTATTATATCAGTAACCAGGGTGTATACATTTGTAAATGGTTTGACCACGAATTCGTAGGAAAACCCGTCAGCATTACTAGTTCATAGAAAAGCTGCATGCACAACGTTCCTTTATTTATATCTCATGTTCAGAGTTTCCGACGAATGATATATGAAACAGTTTGAATTATATAGACTAGCGTTTGTTTAACCACAACTTCAGAGAAATATCGTAACAACGAAATATAAGAATGTCATTAGGTGTTAAAGAATAACATGTACCATATCATATGTCCATGTCAAGCATTGCATTTCAGATACATGTGTCAGATACAGTAGGTTATTGAATATAACGATATTCCTTACATCCTCAACTTACCACGTGCATGCGATAATGTTTCTGACTTATGTTGTTTAATGATTGGCCATAAACGTCAACAAGTAGACTGTATAACCCCAATGCTAGCCAATCTAGTTAATAATTAAATAAATTACGACACATGCGATTTAACAGATACCTCATGAATGGTTTCACGCATCGCAACGCATATACTATAAGGAGTGTTCATGTTGTGCAATCAATAAAATATGTAGACCAATTGGAACATGCGACGTGACAAAGTCACATAATTACATCAACAAATGTTACTACAGAGACACGCGTCCTATAAATGGATGTTACGCCAAATGAAACCAGTGAAGCAATAACAAGCGAAGACACCAGAACGATTTACATGCCATTATACACGATAGTAGTGGAACTTGGATTCTTGGAGACGTTATCACCTTATGGTGAATAATCAAAGCTAGGTGGGACATCAAAGTGTCGTCATTGTGACGGGATCGTTATGAAGAAATTATTTGTCAAAGTGATCTTGCAATCGCACTTCTTTTGTATGTACTCGGTACTCGCTATCTATAATATTTGTGTTGTAAATTGTCTTTATTAATGTTCACCTCATTGAGACATGTAGTGATCAATAACTTATAAAAAAAAAATACCAGTGTCATCTCTAGATACCGCTAATGTGTTTGATGCGTTGTGTATATTAATAATAGATTGTGTTATGCATCAAAGAACATAATATAGCTATTGCACATAAATAAAAGACAACCTTTGTATGTGATAACAGCTAAGAAGTGACTAGGTACATGTAACTAGATACACGAATAGTATGTGTCTATATAAGATGAATTTACACTTTGGCGTCATATTATGTGTCTATAATGCTTACGTACAATATAGTATTCATATTAAAAACTGTACAGCCCCTTTAAAACTCTGCTTATATGCTGACCATATTCTGTATAAAGTATCTCAAACGTTTTATGTATTGCAAATTATTATTATCAGTAAGGAGCTACCAGTACGAATATTTCGTTAGATATTTATCTTATAAATACAGATGCATTTCGTTAGATAACAACGTGTGTTTTGCATCTAAACTAAACAACACTTAAACAAGCCGCAATCGACTATATCAGTTTTACCATAAACGAGTATTGGAAAAAGATAAATTGGTTGTCTAAGCAACAATGCATCTGTATATTATTAGGCAAAAAGAATACAACTACCCATCACACGTATTCATAAGATCACAGTTTTGTTCTACGATATAACATTAATATTGACAATGAATGAGTACATATTATTGCACAGACAGTCCTCAACATTTTAGAGATAGACAACAAATATACAAAAACAGCAAACAAGTAAATTCATGCGATAGATTGTAAATCTTATCTAGACATACAATAATGAAATACATAAATATGAGAGGCATTGACCTATAGGCTTAACAGAATGGTCAAAACAATGATCAAATAGATATAAACATAAGAGAATGACTTTGGAAATTGCCTTTTTGCTTAAATGTGTTAGACATACTATTGCATAGCAAACAAAACGATATCGAACACAGTCGTGGGACATACAAAATTTAAATATGATAATGGACTACATCATCACCAGCCACGTTTAAAATAACACCTTTTTCATAGTCCCAGACATAGTTGTTTTCAGAGAAACCTAAAATGTTCATCATCATGTCAATACAATGTTTGGGTTTTGACTATGGGATACACTGTACCCAAGTACCAGCATAGGCCTTGTTTTACAAGTTGATTCCTATTTGTTGCCTTGATACATATGTAACACACTCTCGAACGTATCAGGCAAATGTATACAATCATATACATGTATGCTACGAATTTCCAGCCGTAAAACCGGCAGCATAAACAGATGTTGAATTGCGTATGGTTATCTTTATTTGAGTTTATTTGATATACGTTATGTTATTGGTCGAATAACGTCGCCCTTTAGTCAATTGTAACATGAATCATATTGAAAACCGTATGTTTTTTATTAGATAAGACTGTCATATGTGTTCCCATGTGATGCCGAATTCGTCAAATATTGTTTATTTTGCCATTAATAAAGCACATCGCACTAGAGTCATGGTTGCATGTACTTAAATAATGGCAGCAATTTACTAAAATTAATATATGGAATTATCTGTTTATAAATGATGACTAGCCAATACGAAGCGATACATTGAATGATATAAGCACCAAACTCCAATCGCGTAGCTATATTGATTGATAACGTCCTTGCATTTCAAGTTTAAAACTTGAAGATTGACATCAGTTCATACCGCACTAAGGAAGATTCATTTTGCAACATGGGATATCTACCATGTGTTTGAACATTATCGCACATTTAATCTCAAACGAAACCAATTTAATACGTACCGTCTAATTTTCCTTCATTTCCCAAAGGAACCGAAGCTACGCACGTCCTTATTTAATGCATTATACTTGGATGAATTGGCAATTCCTAATGATAGATTAGAGTGATATATTCAAATACTACAGGAAAGCCAAGTTATGGTGATAGATACCCAGTACAACCATGTTCACAGTCTTGTCGTTTTGTCTTTAATCAAATAGTATAGCATTTATTGGCCTCGTACATGGAAACCGTTTAATCCTTGTATATGGATCGTACATACATATATGGATTGTACATACATTCGGGATGAGGAATGTACTATCGGAGATGTATTGAATAAATTACGGATAAGGCGTCACACCAACGTGTTTGAGGAAACTGTCGACGTGATTAAAGGCATCTTTATCATTCCTGCAATGCATATGTCTTGAATAAAGTAATTTGTAACACGGATCACAGTTGAAATTCAATTCTAACAAGCACAATTAATTGCAAATGTACGTTTCCATTGTCTGTGGAAATCATGAGAAGTCCAAGGCTGATTTGTTTCTTGTATGTAATTAACACAGCATGATACACAGGTGACACACACTCTATCAATTTACAAAAGGAAATGCACCGTCACTGTATATCTCTAAAAGGACTTGGAATGAAACATTACTAGATCGGACAAAACAACCGTGCATAGAGCATACATGCAGCACACCAAGTTGAGATAAACAACACAGCAGAGGATTGGTCCAACATAATCATAGCAATCGTAGAAGACCAGAATAACATAACAAACAAAAGACAATATAACATTTCAGTTATAATGAAGACAAACATAATAGGAGTTCAATAGTTTGAATCAATTTCCACGATGCATACCTGTTTCGGCATCCTCTCTGTGCAAATCGCTGTATCGACACCCTCTCTTTTCAAAACGATGGTTTTGGATGACACCAATCGACAGGAAAGGTACACGAATCATTGATTTTGCCAAAAATACATAATTATGTATGCTTACACAACGTTAGGTCACGGATCAACCAAATGATATACCACATTCTGGTATTATTATATTTACTTACAGTACAACTTTATCAGTTAGTAATGATGGTGTGATACCATGAACCAAAACCTACCACCGACTCATTTACTTAGGGTGTCAACATAAATAAACATAGTAATACGTTAAGTGATATATGGCCCATAACACCGGGTTATTGTTTTACCATTCACCACAGAAAACTGGTTATAAAATATCTGACGGACTATATGATTAGACAAGTAAGATAACCATTGAGCAATAATTAATGTAGTTGTTGTTATATGCGGGAAGTTGATACTGAGTGCGTCGTAGGTAACGTTAGCAGAATGCCACTAAATACACATGCTAAATGTATCGCAAATCGCTGAATAAATTGAAAGTGCATTGTACATTTATTTTCGCAAAGATAGCAACGTTAACTACTTAATAACCCATCCGACATACATTCCGAAGGGTGAGATATGGAATGATTCGAATAACTCAGAAATTGTTTAATCACACAACCTGATAAATCTTAAGACCAAAAATTTGAAAGCAGACTATAATGTCAATATGAACAGATGTTAAATAGCAACATTCACCGTATTATAAGACTATGTCAAGAATCATTGTACTTACTACATGTACCAGAATAGAGTATGGTATTGATTGTAATCATATTCCGTGCATCTTTACATTAAATTTCACTTGTATACAGTACCAAGATCAAGTTTGTGTTGTAAATGTAAGGCTGTGTGGTGAACAAGTGGACTGTATAACATCAATGTCAGCTAATCAAGCTAATAATTAAATATATTACAACATATAATTAGCTTATAGTTAAAGAAATTACGACACATGTGATTTTTAAAGAAATATCATTAAGGTTTTCACGCATCGCAACCCATACACCATAAGGATGGTTCCTGCTGTGCAATCAATAAAATCTTGAACGCAGTTCAAATAATTACATCAACAAATGTTACGACAGAGACATACTTCCTATAAATGGATGTCACGCCAAATGAAACCGGTGAACGATAAAAAGCGAAGACACCAGAACGATTTCCAGACAATTATCCCGGTCATATTATACAAGATGGTATCGGAACTTGCAATATCAGATACACACTTGCTGCACTAAGCAAGCCATCAAACTGTCGTCATTGTAATTGGGTCGTTATGACGACATCATTGATATAGATTCGATTATTAATCACAAAGTGTATTGTATGATGTCTCCATTGATGTAACAAGGCATTTTATGTATAACATATCTAGATAAAGTTAATATGTTTGATACGTTTTTTTTATTAATAATAGATTGTGGTCAAATGCATCAAAGAACATAAGTTATACAAAGACAGAGTGTTTACAAGTACAAACGATTTAAAGATAGTGTAAAGTAAACATAGGACACGGATATACCAGAATGCCATCAAAGCATGTCAATGGCCGTAACATTTTCTAATGATATCGAGGCGAATAGGGCCAATATATGATGGGTACGAATATCCATATTAGATTAAGATTGAAGGTTGAGTTGCACATGTACATTGTTAATTTAATATCAATGTTAATAACAAAACGATAACTCTAATTTTTACTGGCAGGATCAGTCCATTAATTTATGTTCAAAACATCTGACAATTACAACATTACACGGTATCAACTCACAACGCTACCCTGTTAAATACTAGAGAGATACACGTGATCGCTTGATACCTATGTCCATCGTGTCCTTATATTATGTTACTGTATTATTATTATCAGTAAAATAAACTCGAGGGAGATCTGGAAATATGCCAGCACTAACTAATGTAGATACATAAGATGCATAAACAACAGACACAGGTTATATATATGGAGGTAAATTGGAAGTCGAACCCATACAGGAGCACTTAACTTGATACGATTATTGAATTACCAGACTATCGTCTCACCTTCGCCAGCTACCAACAACTGTCTACCAATAATGTACAACCAGATAACGTTAACGACATCAGACATTGAATTATTCACGATTTACGCTTAATCATTTAAACACAAAACGTTGAAAAATTAATGAACGAAAAAAGAAGGCATCAATTGAACGGAGGAAATCAACACTACTGAAACAATCAACTCTCTAAAATCAATCCGGTGTACAATTGATCACATGGGTATTATTAACCTTTATCGTTACAACTATCTATCTTTATAACGTAAGGCTAGTTAGGTATGGTTATTTTCGAAATGTATTATAGTCATCCTAGTTGTTAAATTCAGGAAATTACTGATGATATCATTTTGGTAATAACAACCTCATTTAAAGCCAGCGAATTGTACCATCCTGTATAGAATTGATCAACTAATAATGTGAACTAGAAGACAGTGGTAAGTGAATAATGAACGCAATATGTCGCCTATCATTACCTTGTTCCATGTTCACAGTATGTTTACATATGGTATAGGATTAATCATCGCCAATGGAGAGGCAATACTAATACACAAGTTTTTTCTTCTGACAAACGAATATATTTCGAGAGTTTAAGCGAGATATTGACTTATTGATGTATATACGAGGGCCATTCAAAAAATACGTAGACAACCTCGATTGTTTAACTATTTATCATCCGTTTTTCATCAAAATTGGTAGAAATCAGGTTCTACCGGTTATGAATTCAGTGCGTATATTTATCATGAAAAATATATGCTATGTTCGAAAATATGGTAGTTATAGCAACGCAAAATTGAACACACGGGGCATCCCATCGATTTATCCCGTAGAAAATTGGTGTTGATTTCTTTACCCAGTCATTATTGTTAACGGTTGCGAAACCTTTATAGAATTGATGTGTGTATCGTTTGAAACTATACAGTTCTGTGTTTCAAATTATGATGTCATAATTAACAGGGATACAGAGATATTGGTTATCATACACAGTCACTCTTAAAAGCGGAAACAAAACGTGACGTCGCGTTAAACCACGGGGGAAAGCGTAATCCTGCAATTATGTTTTGCGCTTGGTATAAACAGTTTTTAAACACACATAATTACTTGAATCGTGGCCGATAATTGGATATTTTACCTAGAGGAAGTACTGTAACATCATGTAAAACATACAGTGCCTGGTTATATTATTTTTTTTGTAAGTTTAATCCGTCATTGTAAATTGGTCATTATACAAAATGGTTGGAGTTGTACGATAAGTATTATTGTGAGAATTTAGAAGATGTTGTTAAGTTACCGAAACATATGACGTCAACAACGACGTCTGGACTTGCCCCGTGGTCACTATAGGTACATTCCATAAAACATGATCCTCACTTAACCGTTGGTCCGATTTCTATGAAACTTTTGGATTTTGGCGACTGAAGGTGGTGCTACACCATAATAAATAATTATTGATTTATCTGAAAAAATAAGCTAGCAAATTGATTTGTCTACGTATTTTTTGAATGCCCCTCGTACTCTATATATAGCTTAGTCCCTGTGTTGTGTTACACCAACAGGGGACCTGCGCGCTGTTCTAGCGCAATTAAATTAATAACAATGATGATGATGTTGTCTTTTCCATGAATATTGGTTAAGAATGAAGACAGAAACATACTTATATAATTATATATTTTAAATATAATAATACATATACACACACCATATTTTGAATAATGGAAATAAGCGTTGTCTAGCGTATACGTTATATCGGACTATTCGGAGAAAATTGGTATAGATAACCTTGTATGTCAGCAATGCCATTAGGTTTTATAGTCCTAACACTTAATTTTTTGCTAGTCTACAAAAATCACCAAGAGCGTGTACTTGTGTATTATAGTTTCAAACAAATCAATTGTAATCAACATATTGATTGTTTCATAGTGTATAGCAAATGTGACTTCACTATAAGTCTTGCTTAGCATTTTGTCTCACTCTTATTGATGCACACGTCAGCTTTCTGTAATGGAGATGACATTGGTTCATTGCGAAATCCGATTCGTTTGGGTGTAATCAATATTCATATATTCCATATGTCATGAATAATGTTTTGGAAATGATACTGGTCAAAGATCATATCTCAATGAATCAATATATAAGCAGTTCACAAAAAACAAATGTGTCATTAGTTAGTTTCCCTTTTTCCTTTGTTTACGTATTGTTATGATACAGTTAATCTCTATAACACTGATCACTCTCTCACAGAACTTGTGCGCGTATCTGTACGTATTAATATATACATAAGTATAGCCAGTATCCTTGTAAACGAGTTACTTATATCTTGACAAATCGTATCTCTTCTTGAAGAATCGAACACTGTCTGAAATACATATGTTGAAGCCGTATGTTTTTATAAGATATAGTGGTATGTTTTTAAAATGAAATATCTAAGATACTTAAATATTTATGAAACCAAATAAACTTCACAAACATACTATTGAATGCCTTATGAGTCTCTGAGGAGGACGAATGTTTCTATTGTCTGGTCACAAAAACCTCATTCATTTTATGAGACTTGCCTTATTGATAATTTCAGACAGTCCATCAATTGCAAAGTTGCAATTTGATCAAATACAGATACACTTATATTAACTAAAGTATATCTCAACCATCCTCGCATATCAATGGTGATTTAGAATTCATAGCGTTCCATCATGTGTGGTTTTATTATTCTCTTATGTCACCCTGAGTTTGATCTATATTTAATCAGTATCACACAGGATGTTCTTGTGAATATCAATAGTGTTATTAGCGTTACATGCTTGCTATGTTATTGCCTACTGAAGAGAATCTTTGTTATATAACAATGTGTGCGATAAATAGTAGACTCATTTACCATTCACATTACGCCAGGTGTCAATATATTCCCATTAAATCAATTTTAGCGGTCCAATGAATTAACTTCAAAACCATCGTCAAACAACCTTCGACTTAGGTCTAGATCGCTCCTCTGATGTAATGCCAATTGTTAACATCAAGCCCGTGCTGGTGGAGTTTCTTATTATTGCCAAACTGCTGGTCCAACATAATTCATCACTTGAGAGAATTATTAGTTTCAAAACAAGATGCAAAATAAAACATCGATCTCATATACAAGAACAGCATGATGAATAGTTGCATCTAAACCATCTTCAGAACGACACCTTTGCAATAGCTAGGTGATGGTTTGCTTAGCTCACATTATTCAATATATGGCGAGTTTGTCTGAGTTCCGCTACCATCGACCACCGTGTATGGTATGACTGTGATAAATGTGGGTCTGGTTTATGTGTTTGTTGCTGCTTCATCGGTTTCATCTGGCGTATCATCCATTCATAGGAATTATGTCTCAGTCGTAACATTTGTTGATGTAATTATTTGACTTTTTCATGTCAAACTTTCTAATTTTGTACACAGCTTTTATTGATTGCACAGCAGGAACAATCCTTAAGGATCCCTCCTTATGGTGTATGGGTTGCGATGCGTGAAAACATTAATGATGTTTCTGTAATACTCACATGTGTCGTAATTTCTTTCATTATTAACCTGATTAACTAGCCTTTGGGGTTATACAGTATACTTGATGGCGTTTATGGCCAAACATTAAACAAGATAAATCGTGAACTCACAAGTGCATTAAAGTGAAAATGTAAAGATGCACGGAATAGTGTCACAATCAATACAATACTCGAGTCTGACACAGGTAATAAGCACCATGCTTCTTGTCGTAGTCATCTGATTCAATGCAATCAGTTACTTTAAAACCTTTTCTAATGATTTTCTGACATGGTCATATAATACTGTTTGTGTTATTTATACTTTTTCCTGATGAATTTCTTCTGTTATCTGGCACTTTATTTCTCAGGTTGAGTGATTAAATGATTCGATTCTACATAAGTCGACTTATTGCATACGTTGGATTATTTTTATGTTGGTACTTCGTTGTACTTTTTTGTACAAGTAGCCAGTTTATCTACATGTTCTAGTTTTCAAAGTTAGAGCGGTTTATTTGTCTAGGAATTTGTGCTCATACTATACCAGTGAATGCATTAAGCTTCCTGATGTATGTAAAGTTAAAGTGAAGTTACCAATTGTCTAGGGTTCTTTTCAGATGTTAAGAAGCTCAAACACCATTGGGCATTATAACTTCCCCTAGTCATTGAGCTACCAATGGAAACCTACATTCTCATGTGGGTGTTGCTAGTGATATACCAACCGTCCGCGTATTATAAACAGTTTCCTATAGTAAATTGTTAAACTATTATACTGTAGTATAAGTCATATATAACTTACCGTAGTTCTATGTTTATTTATGTTGACATCATTACTCAATGAGTCGGCGGTAGGTTACGGTTTATGATATCATAACATCATAACTATCTGACGGATACTGTGATAAAGGTGTATTCTAAGTAAATCATATATTACCAGAACGTATGTCTATTAGTATGCTGGTGGTTTCTGGTGATATTTGTATACAATGTACATAATTTGGCTGTTATCATTGTGCAAAATGTAAATATAAACAACACCGAGTTTCCTGAAAATACATTATTATCCATTACGCCGACATGAATGTTTCGCCCAATTGAATATATATAGAACAAACGAATGAAGAGTGTATCACAACGTCATGCGTATTATGCATGCTCAAATCAACCTAATAATGAGAAGGTCGTAAGTAAACAAGAAACATCGGCCCAAAAAAATATTTAATTATGGGAAAAACAAGACGTTTCGACTTCAGTTTGGTCAACATGACAAGTTCCGATTTTCATGAAAATAGGCTTGACACAAGCGCCATGTGATGCTGATTGTTAATATATATCAGTCTTATAAGGTCGCACATGTATGTAGTATGTACGACTTAATCATTCTTATTTAAGCCAATGAATAGTTCTTTATTGTAATTGTCTAGTGTTCGGCTTTAGCTCGTAATGCTATTTTTAAAAGTAGACCTAATAAATTATACTTATCTTTACTTGTTTCGAAGTCATTTACCTCTGCATGTGTCGCTGACTGTCTGATATGCTAAATTATTATTTCATCCTGTGGTGTTACGTCTTATTCTCTGTACATTTCGAGATATGCATAGGCGATGCACATCCTCGTGGGTAGTTATTGATGTAGCGTGTGTCAACTGAGGATCAGGTTGTGCGTTAATTACATTGTAATTTCCATCACAAAAGTAACACATTTGCCTTGAATTTCTCTTGATTTCCGCAGACAGTATCGGGCACATTTAAAATTGATTGTGTAAGTTAGAATTGAATTCTAACTACAGTATCATGCATTTCACTAACTGTTTTATTCAAAACATGCGTATTTTGGGAAAGACAGTGGCGCCTTTAATCATTGCGAACATTTCCTTAGAGAAGTTTGCTTGTTGCCTTTACAGTTGTTTATTTAATATCAATTTAAATAAAGTTTAACAAAAGTTGATACGTAGTCAAAATTGTATTAATTAAAGACAATATATGGACCCATATCACTGATGCAAACTGAATGTTAACTAAAGCCAGTTGTCTTCACATTTCCCACCCCACCACACACTCAACGTACTAATTACATTAAGAGTTAATACCTGCAAAATCCCATATATGCTCGAATATACGTTAAAGCCGTATACCAAAACACGTGGAAGTCTGTTTTCATACACCAATCCAATAAATGCTGTACTATTGGATTAATGATACAACAACACTACTGTGAAAATGGTTGTACTCGATATCCATCACCATAACTTGGCACTCCTATAAAGTGTTTGAATATATCACTCTAATCTATCATTAGTCATTGCCAATTCGTCCAAGTATAATGTATTACATAATAATGAGCATAGCTTCTGTCCCTTTGGGAAATGAAGGAAATTGAACAATAAGAATTAAATTGGTTCCGTTTGAGATTAAATGTGCAATAATGTTCAAACACATGGTATATGTCCCATATTGCCAAATGACTGTTCCGTGGTGTGGTATTAACTGATGTCAATCTTATTGTTTCTGGCTTTAAACATAAGAACGTAAACAATCAATGACGCTTCTCCCTTGATGCTTTGACGTTTTCCTGCACCCCAATCTGGTCCAATACATCGCTATCTATTGGCTAGTAATCATTAAACAATGCGTCTGTCTATTGAAAATAAAGTACTGCATTTCTTTAAGTGATGCGGTTGATGTGCTTTATCACTAGCCAATCAAACAATGTTTGAACATTTGGTCTCATGTGGGAACACATATGTCAACCTTATCTAATAAAGAGCATTTGCTTTAAAATATGAATCATGTAAAACAATACTTAAGGATGGCGATATTAGATCAATATCACGTACATCAAATAGACTCCAATAAAGATAATCCTACGCAAAACAACATATGTTTATCATGTCTGTCTTATTGCTGAAAATGTGTATATCGCTTGCTTAGGCCGCCTTATATCTGCTCTCTGCATTACAAGACGCCTCTGACGAGCCTATATTCGGGTAAATCTAAACAAGCAATGTTGACGAAACATAATTTAAAAAAGTAAAGAGAATATATTTCAGACATGTGTTTCTTGTGTTCTCAAAATAGTATTTGTACTTCGTTGTCAATATCAATGTTATATTGTAGTATATTGTACAAATCATTCTTCTTACGAATATACGTGGGTATGTCTACAAGTTATGTCACTGAACCTATATAATCGTGAATAATGTCAGTAAAACCACGAAATTGTGCACACAATAACTTCAGTCTATTTTAGATTTAATGACCAAATTTCACTAAAATGCACAGAAAAGTTCTTGAGATATTTACATGAGACATACCTAACATCGCCACAAGTCCAGTTTCAACGACGTCATAATGACGTTACTTGCTGAAACCTGCTAAAGTTCCTGTTGATTTTTAACGGCTCCTAAATCATGCAGTAATTTTCACGACCTTTAAAAATGTGCAACCCACCGACAATTAATCTCTGCGTGTTCAAATTAAGTGACTGTCCTCTCGATGGTCCTACAGCTAAAATAGTAACTCACCATAATAATGATCGAAATTTTGAACGTCTAGTTGGATTGACGGCGTTATAGATACTCTTGGTGTTCTTTTCAGATCTAATACAGACCTTTGTTAGGACTCTCTGTTGACACTGATTGGTTATACATGTCACATAAAAGCTTATACTACAAGTACATAAAACTATATAGCTGTCGTGTGTAACACTAACTTTCAGTAGGTGACTATCATAACTTTTAGGAAAAGTGCATTTCTGCGCGCAGTGTCTTTTTGTCATAAATATGCTGATAAAAGTATATTGCGAGTTTTATAACAGATAATGTTTAAGAAGAATAACCAGAACATTTGTCTCATCACGTCACGAAATTATCGTCTGTTTTCGATACGTATTTTTCATGATAACATATTAAAGTAAATTGTTAAGATCAGGAAAAAATCGTAATTTTCGTGTGCGGCGACATGACGTCGTAGGTGTCTTTCGAAGGTACAAATACTTCAATAATGATAATGGAATGATGCATCACGTTGTTTATTAATCAGAACTGAATAACTGCGCATTTTGATACTGTTTTTATGCATAACCGCCCAAAAACAACTATACCACAGGGAGTGACATTATTTTTGGATATACCCACATATTTGGTTTATAAAAGTATACACAAATTCATTATTATTTCGACAAACCATTTTTCATCTGCCATTACTAATATTTGAAAGGTGTAAGATGATTGCCAAATGATAATTCTATCTTGCTAAAGATACGTACATAAATCAGATAAACCTATGATATTTACAAACAAACGTTGAACTCAAATTGTGTCAACTAAAACATCTCTCCTCACTTTTGTTTGTATAACACGATGTAACACTATCCAGAAACTGGTAATATATTCAGATCTGCATAATACAACGTCTACCATAGTTATGCCAAAATACAATCATCGTACTGTCTATCACTTTTGATCTTCGCTTCCATGTAACTGCTGAAGCAATTACGGTAAACTTGAAAATCTTGCAAAATTAAAAATTAGCTAGTGTCTTAAACATGCGTGCCATTAAATACGAGGGGTGTACCAGAATTACGTAGACTTTTGTCATAACTTTTTTATTTGGGCATGTATTATCACCAAATTTGCCGTAGAAAAACTTCAAGCCTTTTTCAAGAGAATCGGTAAAAATATTTTCTAACAAAATGTTAGAAATCCATTTAACCTGTCGCCATAGTAACCAATAGATGGATAGGCGGGGCAGCGAATTTTAAAAACATTTTTGGCATCATTCAACTGCTTATACCTCACAGATAACAAGTCTAATTTTAAAGCTACTTCGTGACATACATGCGCAATATCCTAGGAGCGTACGCTGTAAATTTCGCCTTTATAAAGGTTGCCGTTGTTGATTTATGTTACAAAACAACCAACAGCTGTTGCGCGTCACCAGTGAAAATATGACGTTAGCGAAATACGCTGGAAATTGCATCAACATGAAGTTTTGTGTGAACCTCGGGAAGACGCCAGAACAAACGCTTTAAATGTTGGAACCTGCTACCTTTAAATCTCTTGTATCGACTAACCTGATTTTCAAACGACACAAGCGCATCAATCGTGGTCGAGACCGAATTAAACGACATGGACCGACGGCGAAAACCAGCGGCGAATGCGACGTCACCAAGCGTATTCTAGGACTACATCGACCTGGGTCGACGTTCTATTATAAGGGTTATATGCGACATTACTGGTTATAAATTGGACCTTTATCACATTTAAGGTAGTAACTAAACATTCGTAAGTTTTGTGTACGGTTGATTCCATCTTTATAGCTACTATGTACACAATTAGGAGCTTCACCTATCCTGGAAGTTCCGCCGACGTCGTGACGTTCCGTTGACGTGCCCCGCATACCGTACCCCGGAAGCTGCAGAATTTGATCCAAATAAGATATGGCTTTGAAATTTCACGTACTCACGCAGTAAATATTATTTGCACTCCACACAAAATTATTTGTTTGTATGATGAATGGTATGGAACGTATGGCAAAAGTCTACGTAATTCTGGTACACCCCTCGTACACCTTTTTCCGAAATGAATCTTCTTGAAAATCGGTAATAGCCTTATGTGAAGTACAATTGGTAGATTTGTAGAACATATAACAATTGTTAAAACACTATTCAGTAAGTAAGCAGTATTGGCTTTGGGATATTCGGTTCTTCGTACTGGTATATGGATGTGTAGCTTGCATAATACATTGATGCATTGTTTTGATGTTCGTGCCCTGAAGCTGCGCCTATTCAGGAAAGACGGTTAAAGTCTGGTGTCAAACTTATTCTATCTCACCATAGTCTCAGCAAATACATGGTTTGATACAAAAGCAGGTATGTATGGTTGCATGTACAAACGATTTCGTTTCCCTAATCAGAAAGATATGAGGAATCGGACAGGGCATGCATTTTAACTTAACTATCCACGCACACAAAACAGTCGCAACATAACACAACACAGCTACACGGAACAACGCCCAAAGACAACCAAAATACACGAAGTATGCATGTTTAGTGAAACGCATTTCAATTAGATTGAACAAGTATAAAGAGTGTCACTAATCGTGAAGTAATGAGAATGCACACATGCGCTAAGTTTGTTTACTGTATGTTTGTACCTAATCCATTTTGCATGGTTTAATTATAGACAAGTCGAGACCATATATGAACTGAACCAACACGTGCTTATGATGGGATAATATCATAATAACACATTTTAAATAGATAAGCAGATGATGAGTTATACGCCATTAACATCGTCTATACATTTCCAGCAATACTACATGAATTTCAAGTATGTGTTGTGCGTAATATTACTACTTGAAAACTCTTTGATCTGTATTTAAAATTCACTTCCAATACCCTAGATGTATTAAGATATAAAAGCAGCATTTTATTGTGACATTTGGCAGATGTTGTTCCAATTATAATATCTCGTACCAACCACGAAGCAACACAACTAACGTCACACTCACGAGTGGATGTTAATAAAATTTTCTGAGAATATTATATACCACATGCACGGTTATCTACTCAAGAACCGCTACAGTTTGCAATAAAACTATAAGTATGTTATGTAATTAACAATCTTGTCATTCCAAGGAGCAGTCTGCATGATAATGATTAAATATTAATCAAACTGTGGTTGACATTATACGTGAATTAAACAACTCATCATGAACTGTTTTGAATTTCAAATCATAATTGTACGAATAATAAATCTGACAGTATAACTTAGACAAAACTTGGAGGATGAATGATGTTTTTGCCATATAGAGAGGTCTGTCATCCTCAGAGTTTTATGCAACGTATTCAATAAAGTATTTGTAAAGCAAATTTTAGATTGTTATAGTGCATGTTTACAAGCAGAAATACATCAAATACAAAAATTTAAATAAACCATTTACCATTTACTATTCTCAATGAAATGTCAATACAATTCTCAATAAATCCGCATATTTATTAATGTAAATATGGTTCACCCTCAGCCTTGCAGCGCTTCAATAAACATATAAGCCGTCTTCCAGGAAAACCTGCTATTTTGACATTGTGTAATTACGAATCAAGGTTCTATAGATTCTATTGTGAGCAATTTACAAATATATGACAACGGCTTAGCTTTTCCAGGAAATTATGTCGAAATCACAGACTTCGTTGCATTGGTGACCAACTACTCCGAATGAGAAAAACGAGGAGAAATTACAATTGATACATATTTGAAAAGGTAATCCATAATGATACAACATAATTTTGTTATGAATAGATTATGCCTAGAATTGATCAAATGACTGTCAGACATTTCCTACATAATACAAAAAAGCTCTAAATACGGACTCGAAAGAAATAGCTGGAATAGTGTAACTAACGTAAACGTTAAGGTACGAACAAAATGTCTTTGGCATTTAGATTCAATACATTATTCTTTAACACAATGAGTTAATTTCAAAATTTGCCGAGGTTTTGCTCGATACCGACTCATAAGTTTGTACATGTAGTTTACCAAACAAGTTCTCTGAGAGAGGTTCCAATTTGCTAGGCATGACAGATGCCAATAATTGCATGCATACGAAAGGAAAACGATAGATAACTGATAACTGACCTATTTGTTCTTCTTGTGAACTGGTTTTGTATTGATTCATTGAGATATGATCTTTAACCAGTATCATTGTCTAAACATTATTCATGCCTGGTGGAATATATGAATAGCAGAACAAATTTGCTTCCCGACAAACGCAGTGAACCAAGTACATTTGTATGTCTTATCACATAATTGTGACATGTTTGACAATATAAGAAACTTGATTTTGGAATTCTGGAAGCTCTGTCTTATTTACAAACAATTCGGTCTCTTTCAGTACACAAACTGTTGTGTCGATGGGGTCTATGTGGTGTGACAGCTATCAATAAAAACTAACAAAGAGCAAATCTCGAAAATAACGGAAGTGTCTGTTACCATTTTCCCAATAAATCATACTTCAGTATTACACTTGGAAAATACCCAACATTTAAGCAATAAATATCGGTTTATAGCTTGTGTTCAATTGTACCGGAGCTTTTTTAGATATTGTATTGTTTCGGTAGACTTAACTTCCCCATTTAATTGGTGCCTTCTACTTTCTTTCATTAATTATTTAAAGTTTTGTGTTTTAATGATATAGCGTATACTGTGAATAATTCAATGTCTGATGTCGTTAAGGTTATCTGGTTGTGTATTATACGTAGACAGTTGTTGGCAGCTGGCGAAGGTGAGACGATAGTATGGTAATTCAATAATCGTATCAAGTTAAGTGCTCCAGTATGGGTTCGGCTTCCAAATTACATCCAAATATATAGCATTGATCTGTTTTATGCAACTTGTGTGCCTAGATAAGGGCTGGTAAAATTTTTTCAAGATTCCTTTGGGGCTTCTTTTTCTGATAAAACAAAGCAAACAAGGAAATATCGGACGCATATGTCACGCGATCACGTGTTATGCAATTGTCTCGAAAATGCTAGTGTTGTACGTTCAGGCCTTTAATTTTGGATTATTTGGTGTTTTTAAAGACATTAATTATGTGGACTATTCCTGTAAATATGGACGTTCTTTCTTATCTGCGTGAACCATTTCGACTTTGAATGAGTATATAGTGGTGTTCATCACTGAATGTTGCACCTAAATGGAATACTAAGCTATCGTAAACAAGTCAAACATAAATGTATTTCAGTAGTAAACAACCCTGGTGTACTATTACTTATGTTACAGGATATTTTATCCTGATTGAACAATATGTATATATTATATTAAGTTTCAAAATCACACTTTTAATGATTATATAGGCCATTATTTTACATTAAAGAATGCTTAACAAATCTAATTTGTGTCTTCCTGCATGAATTATGTGTACTGTAAATCCGGTATTATTCGCGGTGGTTTAATTTTCGCTAATTTTCGCGATTGGCCCCAATCGCGAATTCATCATTTCGCGTAAATAACATTTCACAACATAAGATATATCCGAAAGAAATTTCAAACGTTTAATATAATCGCATGTAATTAATTATGTGAACGAAGCTATTGTGTTGGCATAGTATACTATATAGCCATTTTTCATGCATTGGTTTTAGATTCTACAATTGCATGTCAACATTCAATTTCGTCCAGTGGTTGTAGTTTGTACAATTATGTTTTTAATTGTTCGATATACGGGATACTTCCCAACAAACCTGAAATTGTTAAACAGTTTGTTTACGGAGTATATAACAATACACCCTAGTGACAAACACACGTACCTGTGAAAACACGATTAACTGATACAAGGTGTGATGCATTTATCAAACTACACTGATCACTGTATAAAACGTGTGATATATTTGTTAATTATCGGTATAAAAATAGAATTAAGCACTACTGTTGCATGTTTAACGGTTTTTAAGATTTTTATACTTTCGCGAATTTAAGATTTTGGGACCCTCGATCGCGAATTCATCAATTCGCGAAATAAGTTCAAAACTGAAAATCGCGAAATAAAGCTCACGCGAATATAGTGTTTTTTACAGTATATTACTACTCGTACTTACATGACATATTAGAGTGTGCAATAGAGCCTACCCATATATTATACCTACCCATTTAAAAGCCACGTTGTATGTCATTAAATGAAGGGATCACTATATTCGACGATACGGATGCACCAGTATTTGAGAGGCCTCGGATATTTAGTGTTGTGTGGGTGGCAAGGCACTAAAACAACTTCAGTTGATTATTCATTGAATTGTCTGTGTATTACAATAATTAATAAAGTATATTACCTCGTACATGAATGCCGTATTATACGCATTCTGGATTCTACTATTCATGTATCGATTCGACCGTTAGCTGTTGATAATTAAACGAATGTCCTTGGTATAGTATAATGCATGAACTTTGCTAATAATTGCCGCACGCGGAAGATTAATGCATGCAATGAAAATTAACTATCAACATTTATAATATGTAATAGCTTTACATCCAAATTCTTAGTGGGAAGGGATACATGTATTCACCATGTACATGGAATAACCTGTTGGCTTCCTGTTATAAAACTATTCATGTGAAAATGGATCTGACCTCAAAATAGTCGGTGCTAAATACACTATGTTGATAATCTATGTTATCCTTTTGCAACGTCAGTTTGTGTCAATACTCAATACAATACAACTAGTTCTGTTCCTATTGATGACCACAATGCGTTTTTAAAAGCATGCTGAGTCCGTACAATCGAATATAAGGACTTTCATGCACGACTTAAAACAATGTCCTCCTTTGCAAAACGTTTGATCAAACATATTTGAGAGAGTTTTGTTGATATTAAAGATAATTGACACTGTGTGGAGCAATTTAATGACTTTATGCACCATTATACAAAATTATATACACAACATTTAGGAAACATTTACTTACAACATTCGGAGTTTGGGAATCAATATGCTATATTTAATACCTAAATAATAAATGAAAAGGATGCACTTAAACATCTGACGGGTTAAAGCATGTTTAGTTTAGGACATACAACAGTGGTAAGTATTAAGTTATGTCGGTAGCTTGTAGACACATTTAACATTAAGCATATACCGAGTTCGAAACATGCCGGCATTAAGAAAGCAATACAATACAAAATGTCACAGTTCAAAGACGATAGTAGAATGTTTATGGAATGTTTAGTGGAATGTATTACTTGTTCCTTAACTCCTTTATTTCAAAGCAACGTAGATATTATGATACGTACACATATGTCATACATTATTGAAGAGTTAACCGAAAACAAATGCTATTGGTATTCTGCTTGTATAAATTATTTACTGATTGAGTAGTACAATGTATTTACCATTCATATATTTGTTGGGATTTGTATTCTGGGTTTATATGTTTCGGACTAGATTTATTCTGCTGTAGTCTTTTAAAAGCCCTGGAGCTTGTATGTAAATTGATATGATTTATTGAAAATAAAATATCCTACTCCCAAAAAAAAAAAAAAAAAAAAAAAAAAAGATTTATTCTGCTTAAACTTTGTTAGATTTAATTTGTCATACTAGTACAATGTACGTTGTAATAGCTCTTGCATGCTACTAAAACGACGCGTTTGACATGACAGTTTATCCAGTTGTATGAAACGTGTATAATAAAAACAGCACTGGACAGTTTCATAGAATAAACCTTTATTGGTTAATGGCATTGAAAATGCTTAAAACGAATCAGTCCGTTTGTAGTGTGAATAAGTTTCTTTGAACAGAAGCAATCAATGAAATGCCTCCGATAAACAGTTTTATTGCTTTTGGTGTCGGGGATCGATATTGACATTTCAATTATAGTGATTTGTAATGGCTAGTTCTAACATACATCTTGTATAAAATATATAAACAAAATTATATCGCATCAAGGAAAATATATATATTACACTGACTGTAATTGGTTGTTTGAAAAAAATATCGACCTACTTCATCATTAACTTAATGACAAACATTTGTCTGGCTAGATTTTGCGAATGATTCCGTTTTCTCTATTCTAAGAAATGTTGTTCATAACTCCAATTGCCCTCATTCTTTAAAAGCAACGACACTAGATCAATAAATTCCACTTCAGATTGGGGCAATTTTGTGAAGCATTATGTAATATATAGAGAGCACTGTATCGTTTTCATCTGTAAATTATCATAAGTATTGGCTGGCTCGTTATAAAGTAAATTCTAGACGCGAGGCGAAATTGATATAGCCTTGGCCACCGAAGCGTTTTATCTTTGAAGGAAATAGTAAAATTGAAAATTATATATTTTTATACACGTGAGGTGCCAACCATTATTATATTATAATTACGGCCACAAACCCGAGTTGGTTAAAACAACTGTTTCTGAGTACATTATTTACCAAATAAATTGGTATCTACACAATTGCCACTGAAGTATGCAATACAACTTAAAGCATGCTATGTCAATCACACTATTGCTATTTCTACATTGTAGGTACGGATTGTACGGCAATGATTAAATATAGACCAAACTCAGGTTGACATGAGAGACGAATAAAACAAATCATGATGGAACGCCATTAATTTTAAACCATTATTGATATGCTTGGATAGTTGTGATATCATATATAAATAACAATACTATGTATACGTATCAGTATTTGATCAAATTGCAATTTTAAGATGGATGCAATTTCTGCAATTATCAATAAGACAAGTTTCAACGTTTGAATGATGTTTGTGCGACCAGACAATAGAACAACAAGTCCGCCTCCTATGAAGGTCATAATATACCAAAAAATGTAAGAGAGAAGTGTATTTGGTTTTGAAAGAAAAATATATGAAATAAATATAATAAATATTGTAGTCAGTTTATACCGTTTACTCCTCTCAATGTCAAAAAAGAGATGCTAGAATAATCCTAGACAAAAGTTTCGACACACCCTCAAGTGAATTATTCAAAGAACTAAATTGGATGACCTTTGACCAACGTATCAAATACAAAAAAGCAATTCTAATGTATAAATCTATAAAGGAACCGACCTTTCCAGTGTATATGGTAAATAAATTCCAAACATTAAATGATAGACATAACCTAAACCTTAGATCCGTACAAGATGGAAAACTCATTATACCAAAACCTAATACAGAATTCTTTAGAAAATCTCTCACTTACTCAGGTCCAAAAACATGGAATGACATACCCATATATATCAGAAATGCATTCTCATGAATCAGTGTATAGTCAAGTCCCTAGACTATACTCTGATACAACACCCCTTATATCGTTCGCAAATCTAAAAACAGCTCTATTTCGTCACTAGCGTGATTCCCGCTATTGTCCAATCAGAACGCGCGTTACGACAGCCGCGGGAATATTTCTATAAACAAACACAAATGTGATCATGGATTATTTAATTAGCGAACGGTGATTGAAATTAAATGCTCAGTTGTTTGTTGAAACATATTGAATCGAATTCGGCGTATAAAAAGTATGAAGAGAATAAACTGATATCGGTTCTGAAATGGAAATGTAGATCTATCGGTGTTTCGAAAAATAAATATCGGAATTAAAATTTAAAAAAACGGCGAGTCGAGTGGAGTGCTGACGTTAAAGGTAAATTCTGTTTTTGTTTGACGAACTTCCGCTAGTTTCAATCCAAATAACCAGTTCTGTTGTGCCATGATAGTAAAATCTTCTTTTGATCACAATATTTTTTTCATACGTCGATTTAAAAGTCGGAAATAAAATTCAAACATTGTCGGTTTATATTCTGTATGTAACGTCGATTTTGATTGGACGATTGACGAGGGATCTTTGGAAAACACCCGTGACGGAATTTAATTAATTGCCTTATAAGGAAATGAACGAAATGGATTTGATTGGTTGAGACGTTCGTTCACCACGCTGGGATTAGTTAGTTATATACCAGAGTGTATTACGGATGAAAAACACGCTGGTTGAACGAGAATGCAGAAATGCGGATAGCCAGAATAAGTTTCAATCTGCTTGTATCAAATGGCAATTCTCTAATTAAAATAACAGTTATTCAAGTTCTTAAATGTAATAACTCCTGTAAAATATGATTTTGTAGATACTCCATAGCTATCCTTTTTACTATTTGATACAGCATACTGTTTTATGATTTTAACTATGTGTCGTATATTTTCTCTTTTGCATGATGTATCATATATTGTTTCTTTTCCATATTGAATTGTCAAGAACTGAATATTGCTTCATGAAAAACCATTCATGATCATAAATTAATTAATTTCTTGAACAAATCTGATTCTTGTTAATCTGATGCTTATGTATATAATGTTATCTATGTTTATTGTATATTCTTATGTAATTTGCAAATGTTGAGGCCCACATGCAAGATCGGGAAACTAAATGTCTCAGCCTCGTTAAATAAAGACGTTACTTACTTACTTACTTACTTACTTACTTACTTACTTACTTACTTACTTACTTACTTACTTACTTACTTACTTACTTACTTACTTACTTACTTACTTACTTACTTACTTACTTACTTACTTACTTACTTACTTACTTACTTACTTACTTACTTACTTACTTACTTACTTACTTACTTACTTACTTACTTACTTACTTACTTACTTACTTACTTACTTACTTACTTACTTACTTACTTACTTACTTACTTACTTACTTACTTACTTACTTACTTACTTACTTACTTACTTACTTACTTACTTACTTACTTACTTACTTACTTACTTACTTACTTACTTACTTACTTACTTACTTACTTACTTACTTACTTACTTACTTACTTACTTACTTACTTACTTACTTACTTACTTACTTACTTACTTACTTACTTACTTACTTACTTACTTACTTACTTACTTACTTACTTACTTACTTACTTACTTACTTACTTACTTACTTACTTACTTACTTACTTACTTACTTACTTACTTACTTACTTACTTACTTACTTACTTACTTACTTACTTACTTACTTACTTACTTACTTACTTACTTACTTACTTACTTACTTACTTACTTACTTACTTACTTACTTACTTACTTACTTACTTACTTACTTACTTACTTACTTACTTACTTACTTACTTACTTACTTACTTACTTACTTACTTACTTACTTACTTACTTACTTACTTACTTACTTACTTACTTACTTACTTACTTACTTACTTACTTACTTACTTACTTACTTACTTACTTACTTACTTACTTACTTACTTACTTACTTACTTGCTGTATTGCTTATGATTCCTCAAGATATCATTTTTATCGCTTCTATAGTGTTTATACGTAGTGGTCGTCACTTAACAAGTTTAGAATACGACACCTCAATTTTGTAGGCATGACCGGTGAAAGTACTTAAGGCATATTTGTTGTTTCGTGTGCACCGCTTACGTATTGATTCGTTAAGAAATGATCCTTGACCAGTATCGTTTAATAAAGTTATTCATGCCAGATGAAATACATGAATATTCATTATGCCCACACAAATCTGCTTTCCGTCAAAGCAATGGACCTATGTTTACTTTTTCTCGGAAATGAGATGTTTTGACAATAAAAATGATGAATTAAGTTAAGCAATTTGGCATTTGGTAATTTTTGACAAGTTGTATCAAGGCCAATAGCCAAGTCGTCAATTTTACCTCAAACTAGCATGACGTCAATGTCTTCAAATATGTTTTTTTGTTGTCAATGCATTTATTAATAACTCATTTTTATTGTGCGTACACGGTGACCTTTCAAGTTTTCACAGAACGCATTAGGTATACAAAAAACATACATAACTTGTATATCATCAATCATAACTTGCTGTGTTTATGTACTATGCCAATAACAAAATTCATTTATATAATATTATGTCGACATTTGTATCAATAATTTATTGACAATATAATCCGTGTCATTGTTTTTCATTCAAGAAACAATACATGCATTTCAAGTTTGTGTTAATGTGTTCAGTTAAATAACAACTTAAACACTCTTTGATCTGTATTTTAATTTCACTTTCAATACCTTAGGAGCATATACACGGATAGTTTTATTATGACATTTGGCATATTCTCTACCCATAACAATTATTTGTAGAACATAATTTAGTAACAATTATAATGATAACTAACGCCAAACACACGCGATGGATAAATAACAGTTTCTGAGTCTATTTATATCACATAAAGTGCTATCTGTCAATGATCTGATACAGTTTGCAATAAAATCAGAAGTTTGTAACATTAATAACACAAGTAATATTCGCAATAGCGTCCTGCATGATACTGATTAAATATAGATCAAAGTTAGGTTGACATGGTATTGGAATAAAACAGCATATGGTGTAAAGTATTGAATTTAAATTCCTCATTGATTTGCAAGGATGGTTGTGATATACAACATGTACTGTGGAAATAAATATATCTGTATCTGATCAAATCACAAGTTTACGACTGATTTTACAACCGCAATTATCAATAAGGCAAGTCTTATCGCATGAGTGATGTAATTGCGACCAGATTATAGAAATGTTTGCCGTCATCAGAGGGTAACAGGGTTAACATTATAAATTATTGGTAATGAAAACGGTATAGTTTTTTAAAAAAACAGGGAAATATATCATATTTTATAAACAACTATGGCGTTACGACAGTTTCAGTTATCCGTGGAATGTGAATAATTGATCCGGATATTATATCACCGCTTCAATATGGCTCAAACAACACACCCACATCTTTATACAAGAATATTCTTGCACATAGTCCCCTATACAACTTCTGTGAAAGAGGTCTAACTTTTTAGGCATAAAAGCTATCAATACAATACAAAAAAAGGAAAATAACTGATGACAAATTCGATTTCCTTGTGAATTTATTTCACATTGATTCATGAAGATATACTCTTTAACCCAAATGATTTTATGAACACTATGCTTGCTTGTTAGAACATATGAATAGTCATTACACTGAAACAAATCTGCTTCTCATATAATACATTTAACCCGTTTGAACGTTTCCTTATAACAGAAATGCGTTTGACCAAATGAATCTCATTCGGAAACTTTCTAATTATATCCTGCTTATACCAATGCGTTTAGTATCAATACTTGCAATTGTTATCACGCCAACGCACTGTATTGCTTGGTTTTGCTTGTAGACATAGCAAACGAGTTTCGGACATGTACGAAAACAAGTTGACTTTATCGGTTTTCTGGAAATTCAATAAACAACTCTCCAAGCATAAGTTAAATGATCATGCAATGTAGGAGATATCCTAGATATTACATGGTCACTATGCTATAATTTTGAGGGAAGAACACAGTGCAGAATACTAGCTTTACTATAGTGATTGTTTATACAATACCCAGAGTTACAGTCCATTCCTTGGTTACCATCTCATGTTTCATTATAATACAATAATTATATTGAGGCAGGGATTTCGTTTCCAATGTGAAAGATTTCCATTAGAAAATAAGTTAAGTAATTCGACTTTTTGTAGTTTTGCCTAGTTGTATTAACGCCAATCGCACAGTCGTCAATTTTACCTCATTCCATCATGATGTTTTGAATTATGTTTGTTTGTTAACTGGAGTACACGGCGACCTAACCACTTCACACTGAATACATGGGATGTAACAACCCCAAATGTCGTTTGTATTTCATCATTTACAATTTGATGTGCACATGTATTATGGTTTTAAGATAATTCAATGATATAATATTAGGGGATTTATTGGCACTTTCCTATGTGTCTGTTGAATTATACCAATACACATTATTAAAATATGAGACAATTAGAACAAGCATGCACACACACTACTGGTTAACTTATATTTTCACAAAAGAAATAAAAAAGCTAGTATGTGTAATACCTCATAGAAAATATTTCTAGCATTACAAATGCTAAGTACATACAACATGTAGCTGCATTTATTGCTTTCCCGGTGGAAGTAACAAACAACAGCACATTTATTTAACACCAGTATAATGAATGTCAGCGTTGTCCAGTTTAGACAGACTGCAGTAGTAAAATTGGAAAATAAAAAGTTCGTAATTCAACCGTACAATAAATAGCGGCTTGTAGCATTCTTGTTTTCAATTACACTTGAGCTTTTTAGATATTTGAGTGTTTAATTTCTTCCAATAGCCTTCTTTCTTCGTTCATTAATAATTCAACGTTTTGTGTTTTAATGATTTAGAGCATATAGGGAATAATTCAATGTCTGATGCCGTTAACGTTGTCTGGTTGTATATTATACGTAGACAATTGTTGGCAGCGGATGAAGGTGAGACGATAGTCTAATAATTAAATAATAGTATCAAGTTAAGTACTCCTGTATGGGTTCGACTTCCAAATTACCTCCAGATACTGTATATAACCTGTGTCTGTTTTATGCAACTTGTGTAGATATATAAGTGCTGGTATATTACCAGATTCCTTCGGGGCTTCTTTTATTGATATAACAATGCAAAACAAGGAAATATGGGACACCGATGTCACGCGATCACGTGTATTGCACTTGTCTGGAAAATGATGGTGTTGTACGTCTACGTTATGTAGTTTTGGATTTTGTTAGCGATTTCAAAGACATCAATTATGTGAACTATTCATGTCAGTAGCCGGTATCGGTTATATACAATTATATTAAACAATGTAGTACATTGTATTGTGTAACTCATCCCTATCCGTAAACGTAATATGGACGATCTTTCTGATCAGCATGAACCATTTCCACTTTGAATGAGTATGTGGTGGTGATCACCTAAATGGAATACTAAGCAATCTAGACAGTTCGTGGACAAGTCAAAAATAAATATATTTCAGTATGCGACACCACTTAAATGTGTTTCATAACTGATATTACAGTATATTTTATCTTGATTGTACCATATGTAAAGTTCTATATTTTCACCATCACATCCTAAATGAATTTATAGGCTATTGTTTGGTATTCAAGAATGTTTTACAAGCTAAGGTTGTGTCCTCGTGCATGAATTGTGTGTGCGTGACATTATCAATGACACATTAGTTTGTGCATACTGTAAAGCCTACTTCTATGTAACCTTCTCATTTTAAAAGAATATATGCCATTCAATGAGGGGCCACTACCTTGAAAGATACAGCAACATCATTATTTAAGAGGCCTCGAATATTTAATTATGTGTCTGGTACATACGTGGTTGGCTAGACACTACTACAGATTCATTTGGATATGCATTAAAATGTCTATGCATTACATTATTTAATAATCTGTATGGCCTCGTACATTAATAACTTATTTATATAACTATAATTATAACGTATGCATGTAGTCTGGATTCTAATAGACGCATATCGATTAGATCGTTTGATATTGGTAATGAAACGAATTTCCTTGGTACAGTGTAATGCATTAACTTTTCAAACCACTGCCTGATGCGGTAGTCGAGTGCACGCTACATGTATGGACATTTCATCAATTCAAGCTATTCTTGTGAATGGATATGGGGAATGTTTGTATTCAGCAGGCACACATGATAACTTGTTTGCTTCCTGACATATTAAAGAATATGCATCTGAAGATGGCTCTCGCCTCGAAATAGTTATGGTTCAACACATTCTCGTGATCCACGTTGCTGTCCTTATCCTACGTCAGTTCGTGTCGATACACTATGCAATACATTTGGTTTTGATCGCGGACCAGAACGCGCAGAACGTATGCTAAGTTAGTAAATTCGTATGTAAGTCCTTGTGATCAAACAAGTGAAATGTAGTAATACCGTTTCTGGCATAAACAAACAATTTACTCCATTACAAAACGTTTGATCAAACAGCTATGAAGGCATTTTGTTGTCATCAAAAAAAACATTGATAATTGACATTGCTTTGAGCACTTTATGTACTATTACTTCAAATTAAGTCCAAAGCATGTAGACAACACTGAATTATAATATTCGACGTTTCAGACGTTTGGGAATCAATATTATATGTTTGATACTTTAATAAGTTAACGCAGAGCTATGTATTCAAACGTCTGACGGTTTAAAGATGTACAAACACCATTTATATTAAGTTATGTTTTCAGCTTGTAGACAGTATTAAACAGCCATTATATACCGTGTTTGAAACATGCCGGCATTAGAGATATGATACGTTCACATACGTCATACCAATTAATCATACATTGTTGAATTATATTGTTTGGTGTACATTTATTTGTTGAACAGTGTCTTAGTGAGGGTTAAGTAAATAATACCACGGATCAAATGAACTTTACCATTACATGACATTGTGTCTATAGTAATGATGGGTGGTATTAAATAGTACAGTGTATATGCAATATCACCAATACGAGAATAAATACCACTCTGATGACAAATACTTACTTATTGCCTCTGTAAAACTATTTATTCAGCATTACTTTGTAATCCTTCCATGCAGACATTTGCTCTTTAGCACGCCGATAATACCTCTCGCGAAAAGACGGGGACCTTTGGTTCTAACTATATTTACACTGTATAATTGATATATTACAAAATGTACATAAGTGTACATTTTGTAGCTGTTGATCAAAGTTGATATACCGCACATTCTAGATCTGTAGTTCGTCTACAAAATTGTTCATAATTATACGCTTATGAAGTCGTTATATATTCGTAAACATATAGTTACTAATATGTCTAATATAGAAAAAATTGTGAATAAAATCATATGTATTATTTAAGATTGTGTATTGTAATGCTTCTTGTATTAATGATATTGACGTAATAAATAGATAAGGACGCTTTGCTCTCGTGATCACCAAATAAAACTATCATTTTGCATTGCACAACGTTTCAGTGCCAGCATTCACTTCAATGCCACGTAAAACGCAGCATGGAGTGACATCATTGGGATCCCCTTGGGTGCAAATTGCCTAAAACATGTGTACCATCAGTTTTTGTGGAGTAATGAGGCGATTCCTCGTTGACATTCAGATGTTCTGATAGATTGTATTATTGCCTATAATGATACATAACGTAGCCCTGTAGATACCTAATTATACACGACCCAGTGTTTGGAACGACCATATGCCTTGCACGTAAACATTTATGTGGCCAATGATTGTGTTTATAAGATAATCGAGGTGATTTTGATATTGAGATGAATTGTACACGTTTCATGTTTGTAGAAAGGGTATGAGAATATCCGACAGGGAAGGTAGCACTCAACCTAACAAGCCGAGCACGGATATTAGAAACACCGCGACACAACTACACTGAGCAATGCCCACACTCATGCCATAACGGCGACCAAATGAGGCACAACAACCCCGGGGAGTGACCTAGTTTAAAACACTAAGGACAGTGATCAAACGTTATGCGACGTAAAGAGGCACAACTACGACTTGACCTAGTTAAAATAATGGGCAAGGTAGGAATTGGGAGTGAAATAATATTACATATTCCTAGCATCTATAGAGAGCAATGCCCACACATAAACCGAAGAAACAATTAAAAATTTAAGTCGCCGCCGATAAAATGCAGGGTGACCCACTTTCACTAAGAAATTATATAATAGCGGTTATTGCCGAATGAAACGCAGACAATACTACAATGGGTTTCTTTAGGTATGTCACTTGTATACAAAATGTAATATCATTAGCTGAATCACAAAAAGTATCGTTCAAAATGTTACTAGTCTAGCCAATGTTCGCATTGTTGATTGTTTCGTGTGACAATGCAGTAGACTCATACACCTTGTCACATACTCGTAAACACAGTTTATGTTTGAATAAGAAATTGCAATCTAACAACACGTTTCTTTCCTTATCATTATTTTCACAAATCAACTTGCCATTAAAACGATCAACCCAATACTGATGATAATCAACAACAATTTACAAAAATATACGATACATCGCTCTCTAAATATTATCTTATGCTTCACAAAATTGCCCCCTCTGAAGTGGGAGTTATTGATCTAATCCCATTCCCTTAAAGAATGAGGGTAATTGGAATTATAAACAACAATTTCGAAAATACAGGAAACAGAATTATTCACAAAACCTAGATAGACAAATGCTACTACAATACATGGTTATTCATTGGAATACGAGTATTATCCACCTCCTCAGTTATTCTGTCAAAAGATAGCGCTACCAAGATCAATGGTCAAATGAAAACGGCATCAGAAGTAGTCATTCACTGATAATGAACTTTATGTGTTAATATAATAACAGAGAAGTCACTGCATCGCAAATGATCCCTTTTGTGACAGCTTCACCGCCAACGTATCTTGTGCCAAACAGGATGAGGTTACAAGTCTATACTTGCGCTGTTTCTATTATTCTCGAACATACACGTAAACATACCTGAAAGGCGGTTATCTGCAATCATCGAACATTCATGATATCAATAAAACGCATAACAATAACATGCATATAAATTGATACAAACTACATATTAATTAAAATTATAAAACAACCATCGTGGAAATCCTGCTCTAACCTTTGATTGAATACGTGATTACTCAATTTAACTCTAAAAAGTGCAATAGTAATAAAATCACATTTAATCATTTACATTTAAACAATAACTTATTTAACAAAGCTTATAATTTCCGCTAATTAGCTGGCTTAGTATGAGAAGTTCGTTAGTACAAAAGCGATATTTTGAAAAAAAAGAACAAGAAAAGAACTGTTCTATAATAATTATTACTCTTAACTTATGTTTGATAAACATGGCAAGTTCTGAGTTCGGCTCATAAGAAGCGTCTTGTAATGAAGAATTTAAATCTGTATCGGTCTTATAGCATACGACATTCGTTAACGCTTCAATAACCAAGAACACTCAAGGTTAGAAACACCACGTCAAGCTTGACGGTTTAAGATACAACTGCTCGTGAACGTATTAATTGCACGTTCGATTATCCGTCAACTGACAGTTAGCGAAATGCATTGTAAAACCCATATTCGGTGAAGAGCATACTTTAGTCTGGCCACCCGACTAGATAATATAGTTTATCAATCAAATAGCATAGCTGTTTTAAAGTTCAGTTAGATTTATGGCTGGGCTTTATTGTCTACCTATGTCGTCAGAAAAGAGCAGATTGAGGAGTTGTCTTTATAAACATACTAAGCTTACTTACTCAGACATAGCACATATTAAGTACGTAATACGGTTAGAACAGTACAAACATATTTGCCATGACAGAAAGGTCGTATATGTCATATCTGGAAGTTAAGCGCTTGCCCAGAACGATTCTATTCCAAAAACAGTTATAAAATGATAACGTCGATGACGTACTGCAATTGAGCATATTCCACAAATCATTTAAATTGATGCACTAATGGACGCACAAGCAGACATATCGCAATCATTATTTTACAAGATATATTCATATTGGTTCTTACTTTGTATTATGTATGACTGGTGGAATAAATTATAATGAAAATCGCTCGTGATATTAGATTAAATCATTCATGTATACTGTATGTTTGTTCCAGGCAATGTCAAGAGACACTAATCCGTATAGTGATTTACCAAAGCAACTACCAACATATTAAACTTAATTGCGTTAAAATTGAATTTATTTTTATTTTAAACATATACAAATAGAGGTAAATGGTTGTTTAATATAAAATAATGTATAGTGTAGTCACTTTGTTATTTTAACGGTTGAAATTTGACATTAGTTAAATTCATGACAAATACAACGTAAAATTTTCATTGCTATATCAATTCGTATAAATATCAATGTCTCAACGAATACTGATATCGACATGTTCATTCATTATCATTGCAGTCGTATTGTAGTGAATATAATATTGGCTTCATTATAAACTACCTTGCAAAAGTTCATTAACACTCTTCAAATTATATTAATTACTTCGATTAATGAACAACTATGTAAAATATAATCAAGTTTAAGGCGGTTAAATAATGATAAATACTAAGTAAATAAGAAAGTGGTCAAAAGAAATCATTTTCAAAAGTTTTGAATTAAAATATGTGCAGGAGATTTTGGAGAGTAGTGTATTAAATGGTACACGGGGCATATCAAAGCTATGGTACATGTATATGTATGTACAGAACAGTCACCGGCATGTAACTAATCGTAGCTAATTAATTAATTATTAACCTTTGGTAATTTGTATTACCAATTTGTAGTATAGAAATGTTATCTGAGATGATATTGCATTCATTAAAGTTTTTTTATTGTAGGCATCCAACAGCGCAGATATCTGTATATTGTACTATTAGCTAGTAATGCGGTATTGCAGACATCAGTGACATGTTCAAACACATCAATCCACAAACAATATCAGTATAGAATATTATAGGTTTAAACTTATCTCGTTCTCAGAACTATACAAATAAAATATAATATAAATAATGTAGTTCACAGACAATCCAAAGTCAAACAGAAAAGATGGAAGCGCATATCAACCCATGCACGAGTAAGATATAGAACAAACCGTCGTTATACTAAAATATAGATAATTATACAATTAATTGAATATTGTTGACTGTCATTTACGTGTACAAATACATTTAACCATAAAGGGAGGCACTTACCAATACCAAAATGCATTTGGGGAGGTGGTACATGTAGATATACTAAACAATGAAAAATTATATGAAGTCAACGGGAGAGGGAGGTAACTGATCGTGAATTTGAGATAAATTGTAACGAGTCGATCACGATCACGATTCGTTCCAGATGGTTTCATGGTGGAGGATGATTTACAACGATTTTTACCGTACCAATGGCACTTCATCGTAATAAAGTTGTTTTTTACAAGAATCAGTAGTAAAACAAATACCTTACCAAACGTCAACAAAGATCAGACCATACATTGTTTTCTGTATTATATAATATAGCGTAGTATAACGTAATTTGAAATACAACGTTATGACTTTAATACAGCATAACCAAGTTTGTACCCGTACTAGGGGTAATGTTCTTATCGACATATTGCCTTCAAGATCGCACACTCGTTCAGGTAACAGTTTTATCAATTACAGTTAAACGCTTTTCTGTGCTACTTATATCATTGACTGACGCAGTAATGCATACACTTTTAGACAAGTGCATTGCCCCGGTACTGTAGTTGGAAAGTGGCATAAGTTCGTATTTAGTCAAAATATATTGTGAAAGTACTGTGTTACTTGTATGTTACGAACAAATATACAATTGTAAAATGAATACCAGTCGTCAAAAACCCAAAGCATACTTTATTTAATTACATTATTATTTCAAAAGTATATATTGTCGAAAATTCAAGATGTTTCCGAATGACTTACATCATTATGTGCTTGGATAACGCTCTATTCGATCTCACATTAGCTTCAAGTTCGCTAATACTTCCTGTGTATTAGATTCATCAATATCAGTTCACGCTTTCCTTTTCCGCGATACTTTTAAACACTTATTGGTGGCTCTAATGCATCGCTTCAGACAAGTTCATTGTCTTGGTATTGTAGTGGGCAAGCAGTGTTAGTTCGTGTTAGATGCAGGAACAACATCAATATTATAATTTACAGTCAAATTTCATTATTCTTGCAAATAGTGTGTTTAATCAACGTCTATTAGTACAATGGATGTATCTCTCATGATATAAGTATGTTGAATTTGCTTCAAGGAAAATACATACACTCTGCACGTCAATATTATCAAGCACACAACAAACTTGATATGATTGATTGTAGTTGTCAGTCAGTTTCAAGTATTCACATTAAGTTGTTTATTGTCATAATTACTGAAGTAGACGAGATTATTATGCACCTTTTCTAAGTATGCATTGTAAATAGTTACGCTTGAGGTTTGGTAATTGGCCAATTGATACCAAATGTTGACAGTATACATCCTTGTACTATCTACACAACTATAAATGCTGTATTGAAAAAAAACTTTAATACAGTTTGAAAACGTTATTGAGTGTAGTTTGAATAAGACAGCACTATCCCTTTATTATAACGCAGAATGTGATTTCAATATCAGTCGTTATTGATGTCTTTGCAGTTCTTCATTTAGATCTCTAGACAACCACCCGGTGGAAGATCAAAGTTCCAGTCATACAAGTTATGACTACATTCATATCGTAATAACTTAGAGAAATGCTTCGTGGCAGACGTATAATAATCGGAAATTGAATGACAATAAAAAATTATAACAATGCCATTATAAGGTGGTTACAAAACATTGGCTAGTAACAGGAGTTCACCTTCGTATTGCCCTAATGCGTTTTCACGTCTTTGTAAAAGTTCATGAAAATAAAAACAAGCATTTACACATTACTGAATCACTTACATTTTCACAAAGCAAATTTTACATCTATTATGTATAATACCTCACCGAATACTACTAGTATTACAAGTACTATGCAATACATGCATTTATTGCTTTCAAAACGGAGGTTACAAACAACAGCACATGTATCTAAAATAACTCCAGCATAATGAATGTCAGCGTTTTCCAATTTTGACAAACTGCAGTAGTAAAATTGGAAAATAACCAATTCGTAATTCAACCGTACATTAAATAGCGGCTTATAATAGTCTCGTGTTCAATTGCACTTGAGCTTTTTATTAATTGATTGTTTAATTTCATCCATTAATTATTTAAATTTTTGTGTTTTAATTATTTAGCGTATATCGTGACAAATCCAATACATGATGTCGTTAACATTATCCGGTTGTATATTATTCGTAGACAGTTGTTGGTAGCTGGCGAAGGTGGGACGATAGTCTGATAATTCAATAATGGTATCAAGTTAAGTGCTCCTGTATGGGTTCGACTTCACAATTAACTCCAGATCTATAACCTGTGTCTGTTTTTTTGCAACTTGTGTATCTAGATAAATGCTGGCATATTACAAGATTCATTTGGGGCTTCTTTTAATGATATAACAATGCAAAAGAAGGACACCCATGTCACGGGATCACGTGTATTGCACTTGTCTGGAAAATGATAGTGTTGTACGTTCACGTCATGTAATTTTGAATTTTGTTGGCGATTTCAAAGACATCAATAAATTAAATGTGAACTATTTATGTCAGTAGCAAGTATCGGTTATTTATAATGATATTAAAAATGTAGTACATTGTATTGTGTACATTTAACTCATCCTTATCCGTAAACGTAATATGGACGATCATTCTCATCTGCATGAACCGTTTCCACTTTGAATGAGTATGTGGTGGTGCTAATCATTGAATGCTGCACCTAAATGGAATACTAAGCTATCTAGACCGTTCGTGGACAAGTCAAAAAAAAATATAGTTCAGTATGCGACACCACTGGTGTTCATTTACTAATATTACAGTATATCTTATCTTGATTGTACCATATGTAAAGTTCTATACTTTCATCATCACACTCTAAATGAGTTTATAGACTAGTGTTTGGTATTCCAGAATGTTTTACAAGTGTAGGTTGTGTCTTCATGCATGAATTGTGTATGCGTGCCATTATCAATGACACGTTAGTTTTGGCATTAGAGTCTACATTTATGTAACCTTCTCATTTTAAAAGAATACGTGTCATTCAATGAGTGTCATTATATTCGAGGATACAGCAACATCATTATTTAAGAGGCCTCGGATATTTAATTCTGTGTCTGGTACTTGGTTGGCTAGACACTACTACTGATTCATTTGATTATGCATTAAAATGTATATGCATTACATTATTTATTAATCTGTATGGCCTCGTACATAAATAACTTATAATGTATGTATATAGTCTGGATTCTAATAGACACATATCGATTATTTCGTTTGATATTGGTAATGAAACGAATTTCCTTGGTACAGTATAATGCATTAACTTTTCAAGCAATTGCCTGATGCGGTAGTTGAGTGCATGCTTTGAACATTACATAAAGCCAATCTATTGTTGGGAATGAATATGGGAAATGTATGTATTAGAGCAAGCACACATGATAGCTTGTTTGCTTCCTAACAAAAGAATATGCATATGAAGATTGCTCTCGCCTCGATATAATTATGGTAAAACACATTCTCGTGATCATCTTTGCTGTCCTTATCCTACGTCAGTGCGTGTCTATACACTATACAATACAGTTGGTTCCGTTCTAATCGAGGACCAGAACGCATACAAGCATGCTTAGTTAGTAAATTCGTATGTAAGTCCTTGTGATCAAACAAGTGAAATGTACTAATACCATTTCTGACATGAACAAACAATTTACTCCATTACAAACGTTTGTTCAAACAGCTATGAAGGCATTTTGTTGTCATCAAAAAAACCATTGATAATTGACACTGCTTTGAGCACTTTATGTATTATTACTTCAAATTAAGTCCAAAGCATGTAGACAACACTGAATTATAATATTCGACGTTTCAGACGTTTGGGAATCAATATAATATGTTTGATACTGTAATAAGTTAACGCGGAGCTATGCATTCAAACATCTGACGGTTTAAATATGTACAAACATCATTAGTATTAAGTTATGTGTTCAGCTTGTAGACAGCATTAAACAGCCATTATATACCGTGTTTAAAAAATGCGACATTAGAGACATTATGATACGTTCACAAACGTCATACCAATTAATCATACATTGTTGAATTACATGTTTTGGTGTACATTTATTTGTTGAACAGTGTCTTAGTGAGGGTTTAGTAAATGATACCACGGATCAAATATACGTTACCATTACATGTGTCTATAGTAATGATGGGTGGTATTTAATAGTACAGTGTATGTGCAATCGCACCAATACGAGTATAAATACCACTCTGATGACAAATAATTACTTATTGTCTCCGTAAAACTATTTATTCAGCATTACTTTGTAATCCTTCCATGCAGACATTTGCTCTTTAGCACGCCGATAATACCTCTCGCGAAAAGACAGGGACCTTTGGTTCTAACTATATTTACACTGTATAATTGATATATTACAAAATGTACATAAGAGTACATTTTGTAGCTGTTGATCAAAGTTGATATACCGCACATTCTAGATCTGTAGTTCGTCTACAAAATTGTTCATAATTATACGCTTATGAAGTCGTTATATATTCGTAAACATATAGTTACTAATATGTCTAATATAGAAAAAATTGTGAATAAAAGCATATGTATTATTTAAGATTGTGTATTGTAATGCTTTTTGTATTAATGATATTGACGTAATAAATAGATAAGGACGCTTTGCTCTCGTGATCACCAAATAAAACTATCATTTTGCATTGCACAACGTTTCAGTGCCAGCATTCACTTTAATGCCACGTAAAACGAAGCATGGAGTGACATCATTGGGATCCACTTGGGTGCAAATTGCCTAAAACATGTGTACCATCAGTTTTTGTGGAGTAATGAGGCGATTCCTCGTTGACATTCAGATGTTCTGATAGATTGTATTATTGCCTATAATGATACATAACGTAGCCCTGTTGATACCTAATTATACACGACCCAGTGTTTGAAACGACCATATGCCCTGCACGTAAACATTTATGTGGCCAATGATTGTGTTTATAAGCTAATCGAGGTGATTTTGATATTGAGATGAATTGTACACGTTTCATGTTTGTAGAAAGGGTATGAGAATATCCGACAGGGAAGGTAGCACTCAACTTACAAGCCGAGCACGGATATTAGAAACACCGCGACACAACTACACTGAGCAATGCCCACACTCATGCCAAAACGGCGACCAAATGAGGCACAACAACCCCGGGGAGTGACCTAGTTTAAAACACTAAGGACAGTGATCAAACGTTATGCGACGTAAAGAGGCACAGCTACGACTTGACCTAGTTAAAATAATGGGCAAGGTAGGAATTGGGAGTGAAATAATATTACATATTCCTAGCAACTATAGAGAGCAATGCCCACACATAAACCGAAGAAACAATTAAAAATTTAAGTCGCCGCCGATAAAATGCAGGGTGACCCACTTTCACTAAGAAATTATATAATAGCGGTTATTGCCGAATGAAACGCAGACAATACTACAAAGGGTTTCTTTAGGTATGTCACTTGTATACAAAATGTAATATCATTAGCTGAATCACAAAAAGTATCGTTCAAAATGTTACTAGTCTAGCCAATGTTCGCATTGTTGATTGTTTCGTGTGACAATGCAGTAGACTCATACACCTTGTCACATACTCGTAAACACAGTTTATGTTTGAATAAGAAATTGCAATCTAACAACACGTTTCTTTCCTTATCATTATTTTCACAAATCAACTTGCCTTTAAAACGATCAACCCAATACTTATGATAATCAACAACAATTTACAAAAATATACGATACATCGCTCTCTAAATATTATCAAATGCTTCACAAAATTGCCCCCTCTGAAGTGGGAGTTATTGATCTAATCCCATTCCTTTAAAGGATGAGGGTAATTGGAATTATAAACAACAATTTCGAAAATACAGGAAACAGAATTATTCACAAAACCTAGATAGACAAATGCTACTACAATACATGGTTATTCATTGGAATACGAGTATTATCCACCTCCTCAGTTATTCTGTCAAAAGATAGCGCTACCAAAATCAATGGTCAAATGAAAACGGCATCAGAAGTAGTCATTCACTGATAATGAACTTTATGTGTTAATATAATCACAGAGAAGTCACTGCATCGCAAATGATCCCTTTTGTGACAGCTTCACCGCCAACGTATCTTGTGCCAAACAGGATGAGGGTACAAGTCTATACTTGCGCTGTTTCTATTATTTTGCGAACATACACTGAAAGGCGGTTATCTGCAATCATCAAACATTCATGATATCAATAAAACGCATAACAATAACATGCATATAAATTGATACAAACTACATATTAATTAAAATTATAAACAACCATCGTGGAAATCCTGCTCTAACCTTTGATTGAATACGTGATTATTCAATTTAACTCTAAAAAGTGCAATAGAAATAAAATCACATTTAATAATTTACATTTAAACAATAACTTATTTAACAAAGCTTATAATTTCCGCAAATTAGCTGGCTTAGTATGAGAAGTTCGTAAGTACAAAAGCGATATTTTGAAAAAAAAGAACAAGAAAAGAACTGTTCTATAATAATTATTACTCTTAACTTATGTTTGATGAACATGGCAAGTTTCTGAGTTCGGCTCATAAGAAGCGTCTTGTAATGAAGAATTTAAATCTGTATCGGTCTTATAGCATACGACATTCGTTAACGCTTCAATAACCAAGAACACTCAAGGTTAGGAACACCACGTCGAGATTGACGGTTTAAGATACAACTGCTCGTGAACGTATTAATTGCACGTTCGATTATCCGTCAACTGACAGTTAGCGAAATGCATTGTAAAACCCATGTTCGGTGAAGAGCATACTTTAGTCTGGCCACCCGACTAGATAATATAGTTTATCAATCAAATAGCATAGCTGTTTTAAAGTTTAGTTAGATTTAATGCTGGGCTTTATTGTCTACCTATGTCGTCAGAAAAGAGCAGATTGAGGAGTTGTCTTTATAAACATACACTTAGGGACAAAAGAAACGCAAAACTTTTTCGGGGGTCATAATTTTCTAAATAAGTGCGATATATTGTTGTCCTTTAATGTAAATGATACATGGGTTACAACCTTAACATATCAGTACTTTTCTACATAATTAAATGTGTTTTAACCGATTTGTACCAGTTTAGGGTAAAACCCATTTTTCGATCATGGAGCACGTGCGAAATCGCAAAGCGGAACATTTCCATTGCCTAACGACAGTGTATACATAATACTTATGAAAACTCATCAAATAAAAAGATATAAAAAAAGTTTAAACATGCCATGTTTGTCTGAACACACACGGTCAGAAACAGTTGGACTGCTCCAAACGGGTTCGAGTCTTTCTGATGTTTCTGACAATTTTTTTACCACCATTCAATCATTGCAATACTACATGAACAATACCAGGCCTCTGGAACGGTTAAGGACCGCAAACATACAGGGAAACCAATGATAACCACTCAACGACAAGACGGGACCATACGCATGCTATATCCCAAGAACAGTTTCCGGCCAGCCAGAATTACTGCTAGGATACAAAGGAGCCCACGGATAGACAAAATAAACATTTGTTTGAAAAAATAAATTTCATTGTTTTTAAAAATCGCACGATCATTTAGATTCAATTTGCTTTTCAATTTACATGTAAGACGATAACGATACACTTCGAAGTCGTTTATATTTCGTCAATCAAAGTCACACCTCTTAAATGTTTTAACAGCAGTATCATAAACACTGACTAAGTTAATCTTTCATTAACATATCTACGTGTTTCCTACTGCATTTTTCCAACTACCAAAATCATTAACATGCATGTACACTTTAGTCGTTCGTAATTGGTAGGTAATAAGCAATCAATTTATATTGACAATGATTTGAAACTTCGTCTATGTATTTCTTGGCATTACAGCACCTGGGAGGTCTTTATTAGTGAGTGAAACACAAACTATACATCACAAATATTATACCGTGGATGTTTAAAGTGCATTCGTGGTCGTGGTGCTTACACCAGATAATGAATGTGACAAAAATGTGACTTTTACTATGGTAGACAGATAGATTAGAACCTATGTAAAAATAGTATCCAATAACAGAAATGAATGAACATTTGAAGTATGGCTCGTTAATATTTCACCAATGATTTTGTAAACTTTCAGTGAATTTGAAAAAATAATAACTTTGAAAAATACCATTATACGAGGGTATATCCAAAAGTAATGTCACCGATGCTGTAAAATCGTGTATAATGCCAGTAAAACCACGAAATTTTTCACACCGTAACTTCAGTCTAATTTGAATATGATGACCAAATTTCACAACAATGCACAGAATCGATCTTGAGATATGAATATTTTTATGAGACATACTTACGAACATCGCCGCAAGTCCGACGTCGATGACGTCACAATGACGATACTTGTCGACACCTACTCTTCCAGCAGAAGTTCAGCCCTGGTAATTTCTAACGACTCATGAACCATGCAGTAATTTCCACGACCTTAAAAATTGTGCAACCCACCCGACACTTACTCTCTGCGAAATCAAATTATTGTTAAGTGTCCTCTTGATAGTCCCACAGCAAAAAAAATAAATCACCACACAATGATCGTAGTTTTGAACGTCGAATTGAATGGACGGCGTTAAAATACTCTTGGTGTTCTTTTCGGATCTACTACAAACCGTTCATATGACTCTCTATCGATAATGATTTGTTGATCCATGCCCCCTTAAAAGCTTATACTACAGGTACCCGAGACTATGTTGCCGCCGTGTGTAACTAAAGTTTCAGTAGGTGAATTTCATAACTTTAAGGAAAAGTGCACTTTTACGCGCAGCGTCTTTTTGTCACAAATCTGCCGTGTTTTCGCTAAGTAATCAGTGCGTTGAAAATATATTGCGAGTTTCAAAATAGAATGACGTCAATGAATTTTGAGCAACAGACACAACACATTGGTTGTATCACGTCACGAAAGTATCGTCTGCTTTCGAGAATTATTTACTATAAAAACGCATAAAAGGAAATCGTTATGATAATGAAAAAATATCGTAATTTTCGTGTGCGGCGATATGACGTCATAGGTATATTTCAAATGTACATATAATCCAATTATGATAATGGAACACTGGAGAACGTTGTTTATTAATCAGAATTGAATTGCTGAAAATTTTGATATCATATTTATGCATATCGGCCTAGAAACAAATAATCCACGGGAGGAGTGACATTACTTTTGGATATACCCACGTATATGTTTTGCGTTTCTTTTGTCCCTGAGTGTACTAAGCTTACTTACTCAGACATAGCACATATTAAGTACGTAATACGGTTAGAACAGTACAAACATTTGCCATGACAGATAAGGTCGTATATGTCATATCTGGAAGTTAAGCGCTTGCCCAGAACGATTCTATTCCAGAAACAGTTATAAAATGATAACGTCGATGACGTACTGCAATTGAGCATATTCCACAAATCATTTAAATTGATGCACTAATGGACGCACAAGCAGACATATCGCAATCATTATTTTACAAGATATATTCATATTGGTTCTTACTTTGTATTATGTATGACTGGTGGAATAAATTATAATGAAAATCGCTCGTGATATTAGATTAAATCATTCATGTATACTGTATGTTTGTTCCAGGCAATGTCAAGAGACACTAATCCGTATAGTGATTTACCAAAGCAACTACCAACATATTAAACTTAATTGCGTTAAAATTGAATTTATTTTTATTTTTAACATATACAAATAGAGGTAAATGGTTGTTTAATATAAAATAATGTATAGTGTAGTCACTTTGTTATTTTAACGGTTGAAATTTGACATTAGTTAAATTCATGAAAAATACAACGTAAAATTTTCATTGCTATATCAATTCGTATAAATATCACTGTCTCAACGCATACTGATATCGACATGTTCATTCATTATCATTGCAGTCGTATTGTAGTGAATATAATATTGGCTTCATTATAAACTACCTTGCAAAAGTTCATTAACACTCTTTAAATTATATTAATTACTTCGATTAATGAACAACTATGTAAAATATAATCAAGTTTAAGGCGGTTAAATAATGATAAATACTAAGTAAATAAGAAAGTGATCAAAAGAAATCATTTTCAAAAGTTTTGAATTAAAATATGTGCAGGAAATTTTGGAGAGTAGTGTATTAAATGGTACACGGGGCATATCAAAGCTATGGTACATGTATATGTATGTACAGAACAGTCACCGGCATGTAACTAATCGTAGCTAATTAATTAATTATTAACCTTTGGTAATTTGTATTACCAATTTGTAGTATAGAAATGTTATCTGAGATGATATTGCATTCATTAAAGTTTTTTTTATTGTAGGCATCCAACAGCGCAGATATCTGTATATTGTACTATTAGCTAGTAATGCGGTATTGCAGACATCAGTGACATGTTCAAACACATCAATCCACAAACAATATCAGTATATAATATTATAGGTTTAAACTTATCTCGTTCTCAGAACTATACAAATAAAATATAATATAAATAATGTAGTTCACAGACAATTCAAAGTAAAACAGAAAAGATGGAAGCGCATATCAACCCATGCACGAGTAAGATATAGAACAAACCGTCGTTATACTAAAATATAGATAATTATACAATTAATTGAATATTGTTGACTGTCATTTACGTGTACAAATACATTTAACCATAAAGCGAGGCACTTACCAATACCAAAATGCATTTGGGGAGGTGGTACATGTAGATATACTAAACAATGAAAAATTAAATGAAGTCAACGGGAGAGGGAGGTAACTGATCGTGAATTTGAGATAAATTGTAACGAGTCGATCACGATCACGATTCGTTCCAGATGGTTTCATGGTGGAGGATGATTTACAACGATTTTTACCGTACCAATGGCACTTCATCGTAATAAAGTTGTTTTTTACAAGAATCAGTAGTAAAACAAATACCTTACCAAACGTCAACAAACATCAGACCATACATTGTTTTCTGTATTATATAATATAGCATAGTATAACGTAATTTGAAATACAACGTAATGACTTTAATACAGCTAACCGAGTTTGTACCCGTGCTAGGGGTAACGTTCTGTTCGACATATTGCCTTCAATATTGTCCTAAATCATTTTAGTTTAAGTAATTAGATATGATAAAAGTATCGTAACCTATGTTAAATTGTAAGTATACGTATTAAGCTGTTAATTGTGATAATTACTGAAGTAGACGGGGATTATTATACCAATTATAATGTAATATTAGTAAGCTTAAGATTATTAGAAAAACGTGTATACTCAGCAATCTTTCTAAGTATACACAATTACGCTTGTGGTTTACCAATATGCAAATTGATGTCAAAGTTTGACCTATATTAGCCAATCCTTGGAATATCTACGAGAGGTGCCCCACTTATATTTTAACAGTATTAAATATCAAATAGTTCGATGCTTATTATATATATATTCAAAATATTTCTATATCATCGTGCAAAATAGCGTGTCATGAAACACATACAACTATTGATTATTACTTTATTTCTTAGTTTGCACTCAAATCTACAATTTTGTAGGGGGTATGGTGTTTGGCGTTTTGTAGACTGAATAATCCGTTCGATGCTGTTTGCAATTCCGTCTGCAATAAACGTAGCAATATTTCATAGACTAACGGGTTTGCGGGCATATGTTCATTAGACTTTGGCCTTTACTAATCTTGCGTAATATACTTCAAATGTGTGTTCTTAAGGTACAGAATGTAGTTTTTGTGGAGGGAGTTGAAGCCCTGTGTTGACAAAACACCATGCTCCCAATATGGTCTCCATGAAAGATGTTTTGCAAACATTTTGACCAAATATGGTTTGGAACCTAATGTGCACAGTAATGTGCATTCACCTTAGACCTTTTAGTAAAACATATGTGTTCCATCAAGCCAGTATAGCTCGCGATAGCATACGTATTGCAAACGTTCGGAAACATGTGAAGCTTAACTAATGTCAACTTATGGGTAACCTCATCAATATTTATCATATAGTAGGCTGCCCGTTAATGGTATATTTCTTAACGATAAAGCAATGCCTCTACAGAGATGACAAAGTTGTGGCATTTACAGTTCCGTTGAAGCATACACAGCGTTAAACACATTTGTCTCCCTTATGTTGTTTTTGTGGTATTTAGCATGTAAACACCGATTTTATTCCGAGTCCGGCATGTATAATTCTCTAAATGAACAAATCGAAAGTTCCAATAGGTACTCTTGACGTCGCTGAAGTCCCTATTTTTGGTTTTTGGATATGCCTTACTTATTAAAGAACCAATGTTTAAGATTTCGGTAGGTATCATCACTTATTGTCAGTTTTTTTATATTTTGCGCATGTTTACACAGTACTAAAGAGCTATTTGATTTATACAATATTTCATGAAAATATGTCATGTTCAAAACTGTTCAAATATAAGTAGGGCACCTCTTTTATATAACTATCAATGCTGCATTATTGCTATTATTAATATTGTGGCATTTTTTCTTTTAGATCTATAGACAGGCATCAGGTGGCAGATCAGGGTTCAAGTAACCAGGCTTTGCAATTTATGTACTGTTATAAATGTGGCCACATCCAGATCCTAAAGGAGAAGTTTCGCAGCAGACGTATAATAATAGAAAATTAAATGGAAATAAAAAATGACAACAATGTCATTATAGAGTAGTTACCAAACATCACCAAGTAGCAGGAGTTCACCGTCGTATTGTCCTAATGCGTTTTGACGTCATGATTTATGAGGAACTATTCCACAATACCATGGCATAGTGTTTGTAATTATAAATACTGCTCTTTAGCATTGATATGTTATAAGGTTTTGCACTGAATTGTTTTCCTGGGAAAATATATGTTAGGTTTTAAACTAGGTATTTTCTTAGGAGGATTCCCACATGTTCTCTGAGTTTACATCAAATCGCAATTGACTTTGCTATAAACGAGTGTGTGACACATGAGACCCGTACACCCACACGCAGTATTCACGTAGAATTGATATAGACACAGCATATTATCTGCCATAACCGCTGTATTAGAAAACGGAACCATATCAACACCTAAGGTACAATGTTACCATCAGACGGTGTCTACAGCTGCCGGAAATCTCCCGGAAGTGCCCGTATTTTATCTAATTATATTCCAGATAAGACAGTCTATGTTCCAGTCGGTTCATACTAGATGTGTAGATGACAATTACGCTCCAGACAATAGTCGAGCAATATATGTTACAGATGAATATCTTTAGCGGAACTTAAGCAATGATTGGTGAACAGTTCTTTGCAACCGAAAGGCATAGCATGAACTCTACAATTGTAAGAACGACTGGAAGAATAAACAAGATTATAGTGAACATAGACGCATCTGAATCTCTACAAATATTGGCTAATAAAGTTAATGATAGACTAGGTTAAAGTTGGTTTTAGATAGCGTACATTAATAGTACAGTCAGAACAATATATATACGTATATCTGGGAGATTTGCAATGTATGTATATATTTTACACAATATGTATGTTAGGGTGTCAGACCTAACAAATCATCGCTGTTAAGATGTCACAAAATATCCGTAGAGCCATTTACTACTTTACAACAGCAGCGTGATTTGGTCCAAATGGGTCATTCTATAGATTTGTTCAGTTGAAAGTACTATAAGAACAACCACAAATACATATACTTATTTTGATACAACACATGATATGTTACATGGTTAAAAAAGTGCAAACATATTTTTCACAATACAGATAAAGTCGCAATGCAGATATCATATCTTAAAATTGAGCGCTTGCCTAAAATGATCCTTTCCCAGAAACAGTTATAACATGATAACGACGATGACTTATTGTAATCGTAATTGTGATCCCCCAAATCATTTAAATTGATACACTAATGGACGCAAACGCAGACATATCGCAATTGTTATTTAGCACGATAAATTTATATTGGTTTTTACTATATAATACGTATGGCTGATGGTGTCGACTGGGATAAATAATACTGTAAATCATTCGTAATGTAATATCAAATCTTTTATTTATTGTGTATGTTTATTTGTAGGCATGATCTACGGGAATTAACTTGGGAACTGTTTTATCGAAGCAGGAAATAGTTATTGCTCAGTAAACGAACTCCCAAAATACAAAAATGCAATATGTGTCCCGATGTGCTATTATCTTGACATAATATGCATCTTATAAAGAAAGCAACTAGAACATACTTTATTATGCATGTATTTCTATGAGTACAAGGTTCTTGACCAGTTCAGTATTCTGATGTTTGCATTTGTGTATGCTGTCTGTCCTGTCCTACATGTGTTTGCTATTATATTTGAATTTGTTTCACTGTTTCATTATATAAAAATAGCAAGATGCACTTTGAATACATTTTGGAATCGTTCTGAATGTACAGAATGTTGTTATCTACTTCGAACCATTTCATTGATTTTGCTGACCAGTGAGAAAAAAACACCATTGTGAATATGAATCCTTCTGTGACGAGTTACCGGAGTTTGTATAGCTGTGACAAAAAATCACATTGATTTGGCCAGAGTATTTCCGGCAAATGCTACTTATTGACTTTAAAACGTCACCATTACCGCCCAAATTGTGTCGATGTGATGTAACATTGAATCCAAAACGTCAGACGTGAAATGACCCATTAATTGATGTCGATGCTTTGATGTTCGGATTTGATAATTCGTAATTAACTACTACTGTGTTAATGTAAACATGGTAGACTATTATTCATTCTTGTTCATCAGTTCACATCATGATCATGCTATGTTAGTTTACATTGTTGGTCAGGAATGTACTTTTCCACCTTTCAATTAAGTGGTTTAAACCAGGAAACCCAGTGAGGAACATCATTATTACCAGATCCGAAGACGAATGATAATTTATTAAAAGCCTCACATGTGCATAAGCTTTGCAAAGCCATGTGAAGAGGCGTCAGCATCTAGCAATCCCAAATACCCACAACAAGATTTTATACTGACCTTCTTATTGACTTCTTGAGAAAATATGACATTTTCTGAACCTGTCTAAAATTGTGTGCAAAAAAGTGCAATCATTGTATTGGCATTACACTTCAAGATAGAGAAAATGTCCTTGAAATCTACTTACTTCCTGAATGGGAGCAAATCCGCAAAAAATATAAATGGATCATTAAAATAGGGTGTCTTATTAATGATACAAGAATACTCGTACTTATACAAACAACAGCATGTGCAATGTGTAATATGTAAGTACATGGACTGTTGCTATGCATGTGCAAGTATAGCCAAGTTTACACTTTTCTGGGGGAACCTATTTTGATGAATAAAAAGTTGCGCTCATTCCAATCGCATACAACGTCAGCATTGGGGACGAGGAAATGTATGTTTATCTAACCAAGAGGAGGTATACAACACCTGTTTATGTCTAGCATACACCAGTGAAAGATTCGTTTTACACTCCTTTGACTTCCGAACTACTTGTTGATGTATCTCATTATTCTATGAGGAGACATAGTACACACAAAAGATAACACAGATATAATTATTGTGTATATAACGTGCGTAACGTTACGTTAACTCATGATATAGTAGTATAATGCCTTCCTAGAATTTCGAAGCATATTGACATGTCTATACAACATGTAACATTTGTATTGTGTAGGTTACCATTATGTTTAATAGTGTTAATTATCGAGCTTTTCAAAACAAGTATCATTAAGGTAAAGAACCACTAAATGCCTCCGCCGACCAAGAGGTGATACACTCAAGTAGGCATTTGGTTTGCCTGTAAATGGATATGTTTCTTGACAATTGTGGAGTAGAATAATGAAACGGAGTTTAAATGGTTGGTAAATAATCATGTGATATAGTTGAACTGTACTATTAACATCATGCCGATATTTTTGTCTTGATACCAAAGTGAAAGTAGACTAGGGTAGAACCCAGAACTGATCTGACCAACCTAGAAGATGCATGACCCCACCCTTTTCATTGTATCATTTTGAAGCTGAAAGACCCTTCTTTAAAATGGTATATGTGGTCTATGTGGCCAAAGACTAAAATATATTGAAAATTTGGACCTACTGCATGTACGGGCAATTAACGTTGAGCTAAAGAGCAAATTTATTTGGTGGTTTCTAACTTTAAGGTAACGATGACTTAAATGAAAATTCAACAATGCTATCAGCAATAGATAATTAGCTATAAACCCTTGCTAAATTAGTATTACTAATTTAACGTAGAGAAATGTGATCTGACTGACATTAAAGTATGTTCAATTGTTTGCATCTAACAGCCCGGATATTTTGGTATCGTACTTAATATAACAAGTACTCGCATGTGGTGTTTTAGATAAGAAAATCAGCGACAAATCTAGACACATGATTCCACGAACAGTATCAATAACATTGCATATTTTAACTATAATGTTTCATCTCAGTAGTGTATATAATGTATTTACAATTACAGGGTACGTATGTATCTTCACACATATAATGTATAAGCTCGGCTGTGCGACTTATAAACTCCTAAAAATATATTGTGTTTTTTTGGGGAACTATTTTTAGTTGATTGCAGATATTTTTTTGACAAAAATGCGAACAAATATTTTGTTTGATGAAGTCACAAAATGTGTGTTTTGTCTTATACTAATGATCTAGGTCCGTATATGTTTGTGGGCATCTATGGTTTTAGGGTCAAACGTTTCCAAATATAAAAGCTAAGTAATATTTTTTTGGAATCGGTGACCCACATTACCATTAACATATTTTTGCGATAAACATACACTTAAACGAATTTCTAATTGGCCACCCAATGAACTATTATATTATGCGATGTATTCAATCAATATTTCTAAAATTGTGGACATTTTCATTCCATGGACTTATCTATCGATTTCAAGAAATAAATTACGCATGCATGTATAAAATCATCCATGCGGAACAGTAAGTGCAAAATAGCTTACGTGCATGTGGTTCACATGCCCGACATGTTTGATTTTTGAAATTAGTCCGAATGTATTCTCTGTCGATTGGCTTTTAATGAAAAGTATTGGTACTGAAAAAAATAAGTAATATGGGGCGCGCTGGGACCGTACTAGATCGCGTACCAGCACCAAAATCCAGACATGTACGTCAAAACGTCATTTTGAAAAATGCGATATTTATAATAACGCGGGGTTTAGCTCGTATTACTTCGAGAAACATATGTTCTAGCAATAAAATTGGACAGTATCGGGGTTTCGATTATTTGTATTCTTCTAAAAGCATTTTTTTAAGAATAATTTCTAAAAACACGTGGACAATCAGAAATTCGTTCAATGTATGCATGCATCTGACGTCATGAGCGCGTTCCACATGGTTCATTCTCACAAATTATAGTGCTTTAATAAAAGTCAATCAACAGGAAACACATTTATACCAAGAACGATGCTATTCCAAGCTGTGAACGAGGCCAATGTTCAAAAAGGCAATTTCGCACCATCCGTTACGCATGGATGATTTTGCACATGAATACGCCATTTTTTTTGGGAAATCGATAAATTAGTGAGTGGAATGAACAAATAACACAGCCTTAGATTTATTGATATAAGATATCACATGATATAATATTTTTTAGGGTGGCCAATTAGAAATTCGTTTAAGTGTATAGTGTAATAGGTACTTTGTTACTTGTATGTTACGAAAACATATAAACAAGCATTTGTCGCACTTTTGGAATGACTACAAGTCATTATAATCTTATCTTAGAAAAAAACGAAAACATTATTTATTTAGTTACATTATTATTTCAAAAGTATATATTTTTGAAAATATGAGATGTTTCCGAATGACTTATATCATTATGGGGTTATTGCCTGTGCTTTGCTTATGTTATATTCGATCTCATATTACCTTCACTCGCTATTACTTCCTGTGTAATAGATTCATCAATGACAGTTAACGCTCTTCTTTTCAGCGATACTCACAACACTTACAGACGGCTCTAATACATCGCTTCAGACAAGGTAATTGACCAGGTATTGTACATTTTACACGTAGTTGGCAAGCCGCGTTAGTTCGTGTTAGGCTCATGAACAGCATCAATATTATAATTTAAAGTCGTATGTGATTATCTTTGCAAATAATGTGTTTAATCAACGTCTATTTATACATTGGATGTATATCTTTAAGTATAGGTATGTATTACCTCGGATGCAAATGGTATATGTTAGTAATTACACCAATCACCTTAACCACTTAAAACACATTACAATAGCACAAGTTACTTAGTTATATTACAGGCAGTGTAGGATACAGTTTTTAATGGATTTTATTCGATGCCGCCAGGAGGCGGCATCGAGTATGAAAGGGTGCAAGCAGATGTCCCTGGAGGATACAAGATTTGATTGGTTATAACGCTGTTGGACTCGCCCGTCAGGGGTAAAATAGGATGATAAATGTTCGGTAGGTACTAAAGTCCAAGTCCCAGGAGGATACAAGATTTGATTGGTTATAACGCTGTTGGACTCGCCCGTCAGGGGTAAAATAGGATGATAAATGTTCGGTAGGTACTAAAGTCCAAATCAGTTCGGAACGGGTGTTTATATAACGGCTACATATGTTGCAATTTGCGGGTCTTAGCAGGGGCTATTAAAAAGTAAAAAAAAACTATTTGCGCGGAGCGGCGATTTTCCTTTCGAACTTTTATGGAACATGTTAAATACTTTCATGTCTGTCAGATATTTTTTAGTTATGATTTTCGATTTTTTCCAGTTCTTAGGTTTTGTCTTAATCTAAATTTGATAAATGCAAGTGTTTTTTTAATCTCTATGTTTCTTTATTTATGTATGTCAGAATAGTTTGTTTTGCCAAAATTTAAACGGGTAAATATAGCTTGCCAACATTGAACTGACACTTCTTATTTACAAAATATTCATATGCGCTCCTATACTCCTGCCAAATGGAACTAGTTCTATGCATATTTTAAACTATGTTGAACGTATTAATTCGCAATAAATTTACTTATCAAGCTCACAAACCACGAAATAACAATGTCCTTTAGTGTCAGTTTCACGTTGTCAGGCTATACCACGTTATTGGAATACACTTTGTTATTTTATGAAACATGCTAAATGCCATCTGTGAAGCATTAATCAATATTATAATGGTGCTCATATTTCTAAAACATGTTATGTTCATTTGAATAAATATTTCAATAGAAAATAGAATGTTTTCATGTTTTCTATTCTTTCCTGGTGTTTCACTGCCTTCAAGTTTTTAACCAGGTTTTCCAAAGGAAAACTCTGGTTATTAGATTGCTGAATGTCGGCGGGCCTTAACAATTTCTTCTGTGCACAACTCCTCCTACATTTCTTCATAGATTTCAACCAAACTTTCAGAGAATGATTGTCATCATGTGACCTGGTGCATATTATCAGGGTTTTATGATTCAACCACTTTTGACGGAGTTATGGCCCTTGAAACAGAAAAAATTGGCCGCTTTCCTTATGTCGCACGGTACTCAAAGTACACGACATAGAGTCATGAAACCTTCACAGAAATGGTCAGGATGTTTTCTCTACACCTGGGGTTTCACTCCCCTTTCAGTTTAGTACATCCAGAGTTATTAGCCATTGAAATGGTGTAAAATAGCCATTTTTGACTTGTTTCACATGCTACTCAAAAAGTATTTGACCTAGGATCATGAAACCTTTATAGAAATGTTTGACAGCATGTACTCTAGTGCACCTGGGGTTTCACTCCCCTTTCAATTTAGTACAACCAGAGTTATTGCCCTTGAATTAGTGAAAAATACCCATTTTCAGCAATCTTAAGTTTTTGCAGCGTACACTCAACACATGAGAATAACTTCCCTTGTGCATCACACATCACGCCGGAATTTTAGTTTGTTTACAAGTTTCTACCAATACCTTTTACTAAATAAAAAGATTTACTTAAAAAGAACTAGCGGCATCTTTGATGCCCAGCATCAACATTTCACTTGTTTTATCTTTACATGCAACTACAACCCATAACATGCTATACACAAACAAAGGAAAACTCGGACAGCGCATTTAGCACTGTACATAAACCGCTGAACAAGAAGGGCATAAGGGGAACAGTGGGCATAGCAGACATTTAAAACAATACAACCGATTAATTAGATAGAGTGTATTCATCTCACTCACAAATTCTTGTTAAAGTTGACGACTTACACTTCAGTCTTATATAACACATTAAATGTTGCATATTACGGTATTTTGATTGATAACTAAATAAACAGCAGTATTTAGAAATTACAGTAGCGATATCGAAAGTAAATAAAAAATAACAAGTCGTCATTAATCATTTCACTTGGGGCATTCTCTATGAAATCATGTAAACTATGTTGATTTTTCTTCAAGGAAAATACGAACTACATTATGCACTTCAATATACTCAGGTAGACAAAAACTTGATATGATTGATTGTAGTCAGGCACGGATCCAGGCGGTGGGCACGAGGGCCCGTGCCCCCCCCAGTTGGCTGAGATTTTTTTTCAAAACTTTGAATAAATAATAAAACAGATATTGAACAGACACACTTTATTTTGTTCCTGAATAAAATGGAAGAAATAACTTTAAATACATATTACGACTAGTCTACAGAAAATGAAGTTATTAATACGCCCTATCCCCACCTTAATCAAAGTTTGCGAATGGTACTTCTTACGACGAGCCCAGATTGTTCATTATTGCCAAATATTTATGTCACATTTGTGGTTACTTGTGACGTCTACAACATAACCACTGGTGGTCGTTAAACTAATTCACGGGGGCCCCAAAAAACCTAAAGAATAATGTGTTGAAAGCGACTGCCACAGACTTTATAGGTGTACATCAACTACTATTGTTTGAAATGTGTTTTTATTCTGTGCCCTTTGAAGAATGTTATGACTCTGGCGATAAAAACAACGTTTCTATAAAACGGAACTGATATAATTCTGTCTGAAAGGCATATGTACATGTACATAAGAACAGCATAGGTATCATTGTTCTATCGTATTATGCGGGTTAATTAGCTGACAGTATGTCTACAAAACTTAAACGTATGAACTGTAAATATATTTCACCAGAAAGAAATTGACTATTTTGACTAAGCGAATGAGCACTTACAATATACGAAAAATGCTTCTGAATGTCACAATTCATGGGTGTAGGAGACATGTGACCTGCAGGGGTCAGGTCCCCAATGTCAGAACAAGGAGTCATACATAGTTTTGCCTCCTCAATAATTCATATCAAATGTATAATGTTCGGCCTAAACTTGTCTAACATATCTCTAAATAATATGGGTACTTTTTCTTATGTTCTAGATGAAAAAGTATTTGTAAGATGGGCATTTTTCGTGCTCGCTTCGCTCGCAGAATCTTTTTAATATACAATGTACATGTATGTGTTAATACGTAGATGTTGCATGACAGAAAGCAATTACAAGAGAAATTTTGTCCTAGCTCATTATATTACCTTTTGATTTTTAAATAATCATTACTAACCCATTAAGGTTAACTCGCGGAATTAAGAAAAAAGATATTTTAGGGCTCCCAGATAGGCTTAGAATGCACTAGATTCATCAATTGTTTTGAAAATTTTCCCGAATGATTATGCCCCCGGACCCCCCTACTTATGTTATAATATTCTAATGGTCAAAGGATGAAAGCTGCTATATAAAATACTGTATCTGAACACTTACTAATGTAAACGAACATACACAATGTACATGTTGACTCTGATAACATAAAAAGGTAACTATGGATTCCCCCACATATCCCCCTTCCTGTGCATTTTCACACACATATTAAGGAATTACCCTCCCTCCGGAATCCCGTACATACCTCGTGCCCCCCACTCAGAAATGTCTGGAACCGGGCCTGGTAGTTGTCAGTCAATTTCAAGTATTCACATTAAGCTGTTTATTGTCATAATTAGTGAAGTATACGGGGTTATTATGCACCGTTTCTAAGTATGCATTGTAAATAGTTATGCTTGTGGTTTGGTAATTGGCCAATTGATACTTACTTACAGTATCCATCCTTGTTATATCTACACAACTATTAATGCTGTGACAAAGAATTGTAAACAGTTTAAAAACGTTATTGAATGTAGTTTGAATATTACTTTATTATACATGTAACAACGATTCTGTCTTCAATACCAGTCATTATTAATGTATTTGCAGTTCACCTTTTAGATATCTAGACAACCACCCGATGGCAGATCAAGGATCAAGTCATGTAAGTTATGCTTACATCAATATCCTGATAATTTGAGGAGACTTCGTAGCAGACGTGTAATAATAGGACATTAAATGGAAATAAAAAATGACAATAATTCCATTATAAGATAGTTACAAAACATTGGCAAGTAACAGGAGTTCACCGTCGCATTGCCAAAGATCAAGGCATAGTATGTGTTATTATAAAATCTGTTCTTATAGCATTCATATGTTGGAATGGTTTTGTATTGGGATGTTTCCTTGTTAGGTTTTAAACTACGTATTTTCTTACCATGATAGCTACATTTTTTTGTAAAGGATAGAGTTTAGTCATAAAATCACGGTGCAGACCATCAATCTTGACTGCAGGGTAAACCAAACAAAGGGAAAGTACTAACGTACGATCGCCGACACACTACAAGCTCATTCGAACCTAATTCAACCTAAACTGAAATATGAATACAGTGCAATATGACACTTTTACGCGTGTACGTTAAAATACAACGTTTGATAAATAACATCAAATTAAACAAAGCTTCAATATAATATGACCAAACACGTCTTATAAAAATGAATCTACATTTTAAGGGACACAATGGCATAGCTTAAGGAATTATCGCATGCTGTCTTGGTTAATAAGACAAAGTAGCGAATGCATCACTAAATGCTACTGAAATATGTCTATAGCTAAATAGCATGGTCTATATACTGTAAACCTAGAAACTTTCGCGGCTACAAACTTTCGCGTTTTGCCGATTGTCGGCATATTCGCAGCTACAAACTTTCGCGTTTTCAAGTCTCCCGCGAACTCCGCGAACACTTAGTCGCATAGTGACAAAATTATTGATATTATAACCTGTCACATACATTGCTCGGTTCGTATATGATTGCTTCATAATTGCTTCTTAAGTATGGTTCTCACCTTCGTTAAACCCTCTCAAACTCTTTTTGATGTAGATAGTTACCTATTGTATTGTTTACACAAATTGCAAACTACACTGGTAATGTTTTCACAGTTTTATTGACACTATCAGTTATTTTTTTATTATGACATACCCGGTAATAAACAACGCTATTTACACGCATGTTCATATAAATTATTGAGTGTATTGTTCAACACGTTTTCAAGATTTCTTTTTCAAAGTTTTTTCATTATTTTACCGTGACAATAAAATACTTTAAAAAAGTACATGGACTTAACATTCCATATTTTGACAAAATAGCACTTATAATACGGTCTTATAAACGTCGTACCAAAATGATGTGTTTCCTTCAAAAACGAGAAACTTTCGCGTTTTTCTTGTCCTGGACAGGTTCGCGGCTATTTACTTTCGCGGATTTGTACTAACCGCGAACACCGCGAACTTAAATCGCGCGAAATAATTTCTAGGTTTACAGTAATATAGTTACATTTTATCTACCGTGTCATCATGCAGAGTCGACATCTAAAGACGTTAACATACTTTTTAAAGCTGCAATATTTCACTCGTTAGTATCACTGGTAACAATGTACGTGTAATAATGGGAAACATAGCTGGCACGAATAGTGTTACTTTGGAAATCTTATGTTGAATGCAATATATCTTACAATTACTTCGTAAGATAACACTCGTGAATAATATTGGAGTGGTGCAATTGTTTATTGCTCGAAAAATGTCAGTAAACCAAGACGAGTTTGTCACTATCATAATTAGCTGAAAAGTCAATATTTATGACATAGCAAAATACATTAACACAGTGAAAATATATCAAATTTCCGGACTTACAATGAAGCGATATGTAACATCATAATTATTGTAACCGGGTGTTTTTCATGACACCGGTTCGTATAATGGATATTTAGTTAATGCCATCACATAGAGGAACAACAAAGGGATTATGTGTTTAGATGAACATAAAACATACAACATGTTTAATCAGTAAAACCGAATGGAGTGTCACAATAGCTGTTAACATAAGTTTTATATTATCAAAACGTTGTTTAACAGAGACAAATTGATCATTGCAATGAAATTGCCTACACTAATTATCCGACGTAAGTTACCATTTACAATATTGAGTGCCAAAATGAAGAGTTCTGCTATTGAGCGCCCAGGATAAAATTATGTTTAGCCTACCTTTGTAAAATCGGTGAATTATGTATTAATATGAATCAAAATAACATAGTGATCCACATCCATGACATATACCAAATTTCACCACATTTCATATTATCCTTGGCGCACTACATAGTTATTTACAACGAGAAAGGTCTGAGTAACTTGACGACTTATTATGATAATTATCACTAAGCAGAATGAGTGTGTTTTTGAAATAGTATGATTGCAGCTAACAAAGAATTAACACTGTCCGGTGAAAACAATCTTTAGACAACGTCAGAAAAAAAAACCAGCGTACTTAATATTACGATTCCCTTGGGACAGAGGTTCCACGCATCAAATGTGAATCTTTGATGATACAACGACTCTTGACATTTATGCGTCCCCATAATTGTCCCATCAGTCAGTGCCTACAGCTGCCGGAAAACTACCAGAAGTGCCCGTTTATTATATAATTATATTCCAGATAAGAAAGTCTATGTCACAGTCGGTTTATGCTAGATGTGTAGTCACATGACACTTTCTTTCCAGACAATGCTCGGGCAATATATGTAACAGATGACTACCTTTAGCGGAGCATTAGCGATAATAATGTAAACGAAAGGCCTAGTATGACGTCTGCGATTATTAGATCAACAGGTAATATAAACAAGATAAAGGGAGCATAGACGATTCTGAAGCTCTACAAATATTGGCTAGTATTGTTATGATAAATTAGGGTAATGTTTGTTTTAGGTAGCATATTACAGTCTTAATGACGCATTACGTAACTATATCAAGGAGAAAAGCAATGCATGTATATATTTTACACAATATGTATGTTAGTGTGTCAGTGTGTTAGACCTAACAAATCACCGTTGTTAAGATGCCACAAATTATCCGTAGATCCATTTACTACATGAAAGGCGATTTGGTCAAAATGGGTCATTACATCGATTTGTTCAGTTAAACGTACTATAACAACAACCATAAACAGTCGTATACTCTACGACAATACATTTCTGTGTCATATTACAAAGTATATCTAGTGTACGGGTTGGCAAGGATAGCAATATCATCCGTTCAAACATACTGTCCCGTTGAATTCATTTAATATGTAGAGTGTCAATAAGAAAGTACCAACAAGAAAATCTTTACATTATACAAGATATGTTTGTGTAGATTGCTGTCCCGTAACAGCAAACTAGAACGGAATGTTATGCCCTTGGTCTACAGACGGCATTATATATAGCAAACTTCTTACATATAATATAGTCCAGCAATAATGTCTCAAAAAATCGACTAATCATTAATTTTTGGAGAAAGTTGCCAAACTTGGTATATACATTGGGCAAACATATTGAAACATTTTTTTCATGAGACCCATCTCGTATCTGCCATTATGGTTGCCATGGCAACCATTTTTAAAGATGGCTGCCAAAAACGAAAAATCGGTGTATATCTTATATAACGCATGACATCAACGTTATTATGAGTAATTGTAAAGTATTTTTATTAGAAATAACTTAACTAACATCTAACTTATACCTTTAACCGAAAAATCGTTTTGAAATATCCAAAATGGTCGACAAAATGGCCGCCAAATTAGAAATATTCTATATGATTGTCTTTAGGTATACTGATACTATATTTTAAACATTTATACTGATAGTTCTAGAAAAATCTGGTTAAATGTATTCCAGTTTAATTATTAATTAGTGGATAAAGCAGATATTTTATTCTAGGGACGTAAATTTCAATATAGATAAGCCTCGATCTGGGAAAAGGGCCCTTAATGACATGACATGAAATTAAGAAAATTGAGTTTTTAAGTTACGTCACCATTTTCTGCGAATTTCAGAACAGGGCACAAAATGCATATAAATGTTTTATGTTATATCCTGCAACATAATTGTTGCCTTGTAACGTACTTAATGTGGAGTTCTATACTAACACTTGAGACCTATATTTTTGGGGTAAAATATGAGAAACTACAAACAAAAGTGAGGATTTTTGGAATTGGCAGACCACAATGTCATTTATAGTAGTATTTTATTGAAAACCCCTGCAATATAAGTGAAGTATCTTATGGTACTATTATATATCATACGAAATTATCGGCTATTGGTCAAAATACGATATTTTGGGGTAAAATACTACAAACTGAAAACAAAAATGATGATTTTTGGAATCAGTTTACTGTAATGTCATTTATTATGGTATTTGATTATAAATCAATAGGATGGACACATATTGTCTTCTTGCTTATGCTATTGCTAATCTGGTGCCTAAATGTTATGTATTTTAAGACATTTTGGGGGCAAAAACATTCGAAGTATAAACAAAAGTGAGGATTTGAGGAATCGATTGGCTACGATGGCATTTAAAATAGTATTATTTATAAAACAACTGCAATTCGTTTGTAGTAACTTAAAGTTTAGTATATCAAATAATATATTAATATCATTTATGATTACTGAATGCTATTTTGGGATAAAATCGTACAAAATATAAACTAAAATGGTGATTTTTGTAATAGATTTACTACAATGGCACCAATCGCATTATTTAGTTATAAATCACTAAGATAGACATATGCAGTTTTTCCTATTAAGATATTAATAATCTTGTTTCAAAATGACTGGCGTCTTGGGATATATTTCGGGTGAAACCGTCAAAAATATAGAATTAATAAAAGTGAGGACTTTTGGAATCTAATGATCACAATGTCATAACGCCACAAACTGTGCTATTTTATAATTAATCACTACAATAGACACATGTTGTCTTTTCGCATATTAAGAAATTAATAATCTGTTCTAAAAGTTGTTCATATGTTATGTTATCTCCTTTGGGTAAAACATTACTAACTATAAAAAGTAATTAAGTATTATTGGAATCAGAAGACCACTCAGTTATTAAGCATCGTATTCGTTAATAACTCACTGCATTTGGTTGGTAGTAACAATTTGCTTAATACATCATAACATTTATGTATGAAATAACTTGTGTAAGATGCAATTCTTTGGAATAAAACACAAAAAAAATGTAAATGAAACAACCTACTCCAAGCAATTATGTATCAGGCAATGATGTGTACCACAAAGAGCCGTTATCTACCAAAAGCATTACGAAGACAGGAATAAAACACAACGAGTCAATCAAGAAAGGAATTTCTGACGAGGAATTGCTGTGCCCGACCAAACTAGGTATCTTTATTGTCAGGATAAAAATGTTCAGTTAGACCTAGGCATAATGATGAATACCACACATGCATGGAATCTCTGCATATTTATTTGAGAAGATCATATTGTTTGAGACGGCTTTACCTGGTCATATTTCAAATACTAGTACTAGTAACTGGTGTGGCCTGGACATTTTCAAAATTATACAGGGCTTCAAGTCTGCTAATCAAATGAGGTTAACACTACAACTGTGCCCAATTTCCAAGTGTTACACTCTTAGGTCACCATCTCATATATTTTTGTTAACGCTGCATTGTTTGAACTTTTCGAAAAAAGAAACACTGAAGTTCCACAACAAGAAACTATGAACTTCCATGAAAATTTGAAAGTCATGTTTTCATGTCGGCCAAATAATCTGGCGCAAAATACGCTATATATTCTTCAGACAAGCTACATTTACAGCAATTCCCATCATAATATATCATTAAAAGTAATTTGATTGTAAACTGATACTCTTTTAAAGTAACTATGACGTTGACCCCTAATGCTCCACTTATATATGAGCCATGATCCAGGAAAACCTGCTGACTTGACATCATGTATTTTTAATTACTGTATAAAACAAGGTTTTGAAAAGGCTCTAAAATAAGTGAAAAAATGTATATATCTGTTGATTCTACTTTAAGTAATTTATCCATATAGTACTATATCTTAGCTTTAAATTTCCTCATAAATAATGTTGAAACTATATACTTTGTTGCCATGGTTACCAATACAAAAACTGAGAGTAAGCTGTTTAAAACAACAGTAGCCTAGCTTTCTCTAAATGCAACATGTTTCTATTATGATATATATTTTAAAAATCAGAACATAATTCTAAAATGTGACACTAGTTTGAACATTTTATGTCAAGAATTTATCATATGGTGTAATTATGAAACACTTTTTACAGTCAAATGACGTTCGAATGACGTTCGCGACTTCAGGCAAAAAAACTCGAAATATTGACTTTACAAAAAACAGCTGTAACTTCCACAAAACTCAAGATATTTACACAATTTCTTTTGAATAATGCTTAATTGGCATTAGTCTTTATAACTATGAAACAACACAAAAAAACGTTTCTTGTCAAAATAGCAGGTTTTCCTAGAGACTGGCTTATATATATAACATAGATTTAGTAAACTCAAGGTTTTGTCCGTTTATAAAATCTGGATCCGGTCATAGCTTAATTAGTTTTGAAGCTAGATTTATGAAACTTGGTATGTGGATACAAACTAATAGCAGATTAGTCATGTCAATTTGTGTTTTATTCAGACAACAATTGTGGTTGCCATGGTAACAAAAACATAGAAAACCAAACAGGGTGCTTATATATTGCTTGTAATTCGTAATTTATTGTAATTATTAAGCAGAAACTGGCTTTTTATTTTATCAACGTCGACTTTGACCCCATTTACACCTATTTTGATGGAAAGTATCTTCGCGGAAGCTATATATTGACCACGTTTCATTTATATATGTCAATCCAGACTAAATATAGCCAGCGGAAACCGATTTTCTATTTTTAGTAACAGTGACCTTGACCCGAAATGTCCCATTTTTTATACCAACGTGTATCATTCTACAAGCAACGTATATAGCAAGTTTCATCCAAATATCTCATTCTTAACGGAAGTTATTCAGCAAAAACCAATTTTCTATTTTTAGTAACAGTGACCTAGATATTGACCTTACCCATCCAACTTTTTATTTTTAGTGGCGTATTGAGTCAAGCTACTTATACACCAAGTTTCATCACGATATGCAATTCTAAACTGAAGTTATTGGGCGAAAACCGCCATTTGATCATTTTGGCGGCCATTTTGAAAACCGTTGCTATGGCAACCAAAGAAAATATTTTAAGTGGGTCTCATGAAAAAATGTTTCAAATGGACCAAGGAACAGTTGTACCAAGTTTGGTAACTTTCTCCAAAAATTAATGTTTATTGGACATTATTGCTGGACTAATATGATTAATCTTCTTTTCAGTATTTACCTCACTACCAGCTTTGAATTATTGGTCATTAATATTGTTTAGGTTTTAGAACATCATCGCGACACTGATATTAATTGTAATGAAATACAATATATGAAAATGGCAGAGTAATATATATGAAACATTAATCGATACAATTATGAATATTACTAACCATATATAGGGGGTTCCGCATAAAAATGGCCACGCGAAATGCATGCAACATTTTTAACATGATTTACGTACATGTACAACACCACCTTTGAATGAGGCCATAATTATTCCAACACAGCATCTAAAACGTTATATGGTTAGAAAAGGGCAAACATATTTTGCACAATACAGATAAGGTCATAATGCAGATATTATAGCTGGAAATTGAGAGTTTGCCTTGAACGATTCGACGATGACTTATTGTAATCGTAATAGTGATTCCACAAATCATTTAAATTGATACACTAATGGACGCAAACGCAGAAATATCGGAATTATTTTTAAACAAGATATATTAATATTGGTTCATACTATATAATACGTATGGCTGATGGTGTCAACTGGGATATATAATACTGTAAATCAGTATGTATGTTTATTTATTCCTCAATAGGAACGAATATTTAGAAAGTATCAATAGATATAAATCGATCACTAAATCAGGGTTTCTTATTACTAGTAATTATGATAGAATATTCATACTTATACAATTGCAGCGTGAACTTTGTGTGGCCTGTAAGTACCGGACTGTTGCTATGCATGTGCAAGTTTAGCCAAGTTTTACACTTTTCTGGTGGACGTATTTTGATGAATAAAAAGTTGTGTTCATTCGATTCGCATACAACGTCAGATTTGGGGACGATGAAAGGTTTGTTTTTCTAACCAAGAGGAGGTATACAAAACCTGTTAATGTCTAGCATACACCAGTGAAAGATTCGTTTTACGCTCTTTTTACTTACATACATGTACTACATACTACTTGTTGATGTTTGTCATTATTCTATGAAAAAACCATAGTACACACAACGCGAACACAATAACGAACATAGTTGCAATTATAGTTTATAATTGCGCAACTTTACGTTTACTCATGAAGGGGTACATGTACAACGTCACATATTCATTGCTAAATGAAATGACCGAAATATGATATGACTGTCTATAATTTTAAAGCATATTGACATATCAATACATCATCATAACAATTGTATTGAAGTTTAGGTTACATCACATGACCTTGCAATCAAATAAATAGGTAACTATGTAGATAAAAATGCTCACATTCACACAGAAGTAATATTATATCTAAGTGGGCGCAACGCGTTTGTGAAAACAAAAATTAATGTAAACACGAACTTTTCTTACATAAATACTTTCTCTATTCCAATATGACAACTACACTCCATGGCCTGGACAGTTAATGGGTTGATAATGATACATAATACAGCTTTGTCTCATTCGATCCGTGCATAGCTGTCTAATAACGGTCATTAGGGTGTGTTCACCTCACTCACAAAACCATGTTAAAGTTGACGGAGTACACTTAAGTCTTATAGAAAACATTAAATTTGGATATTATAGTATTTTGATCGATAATTGAATTAACCACTTTCAAATTGGGCACATGTGGTACAATACCTGCAGTATCTAATAATTGCATTAGCGATATCGAAAGTAAATCAACAATAACAAGCATAATATATCCAAGTTGTCATTATTTATTTCACTTGGGGGCTTTCTCTATAAAATCATCGTAAACTATGTTGAATTTGCTTCAAGGAAATACTTATATTCTACACTTAAGTATATCCAGGTAGATAACAAACTTGATATGATTGATTGTAGTTGTCAGTCAATTTCAAGTATTCACATTAAACTGTTAATTGTCATAATTAGAGAAGTATACGGGGTTATTTTGCACCGTTTCTAAGTATACATTGTAAATAATTAAGCTTGTGGTTTGGTAATTGGCCAATTGATAACAAATTTTGATAATATTGAATCCATACAACTATAATGCTTTGAATAAGAGATTTAAACAGTTTAAAAACGTTGTTTAGTGAAGTTTGTATAAGATAGCACTATTCTTGTATTATATGATAACACAGAATCTGTTTCCAATATCCGTCAGTATTAATGTATTGGCATTTCTTCTTTTAGATCTCTAGACAGCCATCCGGAGGCAGATCAGGGTTCAAGTTATCGAGCTATGCGATTTATGTACCGTCATGACCATGGCTATATCCATACCCTAATAACTTAAAGATGTTTCCTAGCAAACAAATAATACTAGGAAATTAAATGGAAACACAAAATGACAACACTGCCATTAAAAGATAGTTACAAAACATTGCTAAGTAAGAGGAGTTCACCGCTGCATTGTTATAATGCGTTTTCACGTCCGTGTAAACGTCCATGGTTTATAAGGAACTGTTCGGCAAGACCAAATACACTTGTAATAGTATCCGTAATTATCTATACTGCTCTTTAGAAATCATATGTTTGAATGGTCTTGTGATGTTTCATTTGGAAATGTGTTGTTTTTAACTACGTATTTTCTTAATAGGAGGATTCCTAAATTTTGTCTTCAATATTATTTGATTCCCAATATCGCAATTAACTTTGTAGTGAACCAATACGTTGCATATGCCAAACGGATATAAGGAAATGGGACAGTTAATGCAGCACTCAACTTAACCAGTCGAGCCAAGAAAACATTACCGACATCAGACAAAACACTTACACTGAGTAATGTCCGTACATAACCTTATAACAAATTAAAATGTCCATGTCCCCGCTGCAAAAGAACAGGATGACCTCCTTTCACAAAAAAAACACTAAAAAGGTAACCCAAAGTGACAGAATGGAGCACAACTAAGACCCCACCCCCAGTTCCCCAAGTCCCCTCTGCAAAAAAGTAAGAAGACATATTTTACAAATATATGCCACAAACTGTGATACCAGTTGGACATATGAGGCGCTATATTACGACTTGACCTAATTCCCAAACTCCATTCGTTGACAATGATCATTTGCAATAAAATGATGGCATTTTAAACGTTAAACTTTTGCAAAGTGAAGATTGTTTTATTTCTTTGTATTTTAATTAAGTGGACCATTTAGTCAATATTAGTACTGAAATAAATCACTCTATGTACAACAACCATATATGTTACATTGCGAACGTGTACTACTACTTGTACATGTACATGTGTACCCCTACACAGTGTCTTTCCCGAACTCTGTATTAGGCAACGACACCAGACCTTTAATGGTTCGTTGTTTCTACGCCATTTTGTCTCGACAATACGTATTCACGCCATAGGAAAAATGCTCTAGTCTTAACATTGGTACAAAAAACTGATTATCTAATTATAAAGGCCATAAAATAACAGTGCAGACGATCCCTCGTTTCTTCAGGGCAACCTATTACGTAAACACACTATAAAAGTAGGTACTTCCGTACGGTCACCGACACATTATATACGTACACTCAACCAAACGTAATTCAACGGTAACTCTTGAACTAAGGTCACATCGTACTATTACACGTTCCCAAATGTACATTAAATACGAAGGGAATTTCAAAAGTTCCACGAAAAGTGCTATATATTGTTTATTGTATATTCAAATTACTTTGCATTTAGATAGAGCAATCCATGATATATACTGTACTAAGAATCAAATGCATGAGGGTTTGTCGAATAAAATGGCCATGCTACCATAGTAGTGTCTGTAATGGCTATCCGGGGAAAATATGACGTCATGTCGTAGAAATCGTCAAACTTACCAAAACATGGCTCCCAAACAGCTACTAATTAATTACGACCAACATTTACTGCATGGATGATTTGTGTCTTTTTTGCTTGTTTTTTTTTGCTGGAAAAGATTCGAAATAACTAAGCACTCACACTCGCTGTTACGATATATGTTCAAACTACGTCAATAAAAACACCAGATTGAGTGTACAAATTATTATCATTCCCTTGAAACAACCGTTCCTTGCATCGTATGTGAGTCTTTCACGATACAGCGACTCTTGACATTAATGAATCTCCATTTTTGCGCGAAATAATTGTCCCATCAGTCGGTGCCTATAGCTCACAGAAAACTCATGGAAGTGCCGGTAAATTACCTAATTACATTCAAGAAAAGAACGGCTATGTCCCAGTAGGTTTACACTAGATGAGTAGTCAAAATGACAATTTGTTTCTCAGAAAATAGTCTGGTTATATATGTAACAGATTTAGGACGTCGAGGGAGAGGACAATTAGCAAGGATTGGTGAACAATTACATGCAAACATGATGTTCCGTATGGGATTCATAACGTTCGACTTGACAGTTCAGTGCTGTTTTATATTTAATTGTGTAATCAAAACGTTATACTCCTTGGCGTGCTTCTGTTAACTGTTAGTCATTTTATTCGCCTTGTAAATCCACTTATGAGAACAGTGACCCGTTTTGTAAAAAGTATAAGCGTCGAAACATAAATACGATCTCACTTATTTCGATTCAACTTCGTTATGTGTGTTTGTTTCGGTTAGGGATCATTCCTGTTAGAAATACAATGCCCTTTAATAAAATGTGTAAATCGAACAACTTGAACAAAAAGGTTACAGGGAATCATCTCATATTTCTTGATTACATGTAACAGAATGAAACCTCTGCGAGGCTTTTAATTTCATGTTGTTATACGATGCGAGTCTTGAAAATACTCGATAAAAATAAAATCGCACTCCATTAACGATAATGCATAGCATGTAACATGTCCATGTTTCCATCCATAGTCATGCAATTAAACTTAAAAATTAATGTTTGATGACATACATTTGAATGAAATATAATTATAATCTGCTCACTTAACTAACTTAATTATCATGTAATTATTTTGCTATGAAAACCACGTTAAATTACCGTACTAATTTATACGCAGATTCCAGGCCAACGTTCTAGACTAATTATGGAGATAATTGCTAATGTCGTTTACATGGTTATAGCAATAGCACAAACTTTGGTCTCTATAAATGTACTGTCAAATGATCGAGTGCAAAACTGATTTTCAAATACAAAATTGTAAATCAAATCACATGTAAGTGGCGATAAAAATAGCATCGTCTTCACAGTTGTTGGATTTATATACACTGAAAATCACAGCTTGGTGCCTATTTTGTAATTATTTTGCAGGTAGCTTAACGGACCCCACACATCAGGACTGACAATACCATTTGACTTTTAAATGTTTTTAACAGCATGGTAACCTGGTTCCAGAGGTTCACGTGGTTTTATGTTTATGTTTTATCTAGTTGGATGATGTATCCGCAAGAGATTTCTAATGAAAATACATTTACGAATTTCCAAAGCCAATGATTATCAAACTTAATTAGATAAGAGAAAACTTGGTAATTATCACAATCTGAAACCTGGCACATATTGTAGAGTATATCGATTCGGTACACCCTTAGGAAGTGAAACCAATATAATATACGTAAATAAGTATATATACTGAGTTCCAAAAGTTCTGCATCTTAATTCAAAATTCCTTTTTTTTGGAAAAGTTAACTTAAAAGAACTTTTTAGGAACACTGTCCGTTTGCGTACCCTTAGTGTTAATGTTGAAGCTATTTCCGTTGGATTTCGTCACGCTTGAATGATCACACCATCGCAAATGGTAAAATCGTCTATTCAAGCACGCATAATTTGGGTTCTTCATTTTTGACTTTAATTTCACTTCCAATATACTTGGATCGTGTCTGTGTTACGAAAAAACACAATAAGTTAGTCAAATAAGTTAGAAATGTACGCTTAATTTGATTGCAAAAATTGATAATTATGAACGACTCGTGTATATAAGACTCTAGAAGCTGGTGTTTCACTAAAAATACATTGTGTCGAATTAAATTGACATGTCTCTGTCATAATAAGCCTGTTGTATCATCTCCATCCGAAAAAACTGTACATGACGTACCACGTGACAACAGGTCAAGGGTCAATGCCGCTGACATAGACAGGTAATGCTGCTATATTTTTGCACCAAGAACAACGGCATTGTTGTAGCTTAATTGTAGTCTACCCTACATTATAATTATGAGAAACTTGCTTTATTGTTGCGTTTGTTATGTCGAAGCGGATGTTTCTTAAAATCTGGCCTGTTGTACAGACTCTATTGCAACATCATTAATTGTCTATGGTCAAAGAGAGAGAATTTTCGGTATTTATTACCTCCCTTCCACTACAAAATTGTAGTTTATCGTTGTGTGTACTTTGGAATCGTGGGGTGGTGTCACATGTGGTTTTATTATGGATCGATACATATCTTCAAATCGATAACTGTCATGGATTTATATCAAGTACACATCGCTCTACATATGCGCATTTGAATTATCATAAATAAGTTGGAGATTCTAGTAAAAAAGACACATCATATATTGGATGCGGAACTTTTGGAACTCGATATAGAATGTTTCGTCTTTTCCTCATTTCCCAAGACTTGTGTAAATGAAGAGTATTTTAAGTAATAACCAATAAATGGACTTATAAGCTTTTTCATCAATGAAATTGTTGATGCGAAAGTTAACATTTTTCTAAATCCTGCAGTGGAATATTTTGGAAATGACACACATTCTGGCCCCGTAGACCACATTATACTTTTTGATTGGTTATTTCGTTTGACAGTCTCCTGAACTACGTCAAGATGTATTCGTTTGTTTGACAAACTGATATACCACCGACTTATATGATCCAAATCAGACAAATTACTGTTTTAAACTCAATGTAACCTGTCAAAAAGGTAATCTAATTTCGATTATAATTCCTGACGTAACCATAGCCAATGCGTTGGAATTACAGTTCCCAAATACTCAAGTTAAATTATTCAATACTAAGGTATGACATTTTAATTCATTATATCATATACCATTTTACGTATGTATCGCATGGGGCTTCCGACATGCGCCTACGGTCGCTTTTGGGTGAATAGTAAGACACAGTTTAGAAACGGAAATGTATAATTAGTATTATCATTTGCAAACATTATCTATCAACTGTCTGTATTCAGAATAACTCTGTAGTATTTGATCAGTTTTGAAACAATAAAAGTTCTGGACATGTTTACTGGCAGACAGTCATGTAAACATACAAGTACCGAATCAAATAAGATTATGTTCTATGGACCATGTCTAATGAACGCATCATAATAACAAAATCTAACTGATCATGCAAACTTCCGATCTGCAATGCAATAATACATTTTAAATTACATGATAAATTCATAAACTAGTGCCTTAAGATTGAGCATACACTCTACTTTGCAGAAGGGCTTCAATTTATTTGATCAACCGAATGGTATGTTTTAGGTTTGCCGCTGATTATTTACTCGATGCTGCGTTATAAACCGCCGACATTCGCTCACGATGTCACACTAACCTACAGTTTGCACATTCAGGGTGAAACAAATTCAATTTGACTCATTTTTTGTTATTAATGTATGTGAAGACGTTAATTATTTAAACAGTAACTCGAAAGTTTAATACTTATGGAGATAGGATTTTAGACTCAAACTACTATATGTGTACTGCTTATCTACTTAAAGGAGAACGAGGCGTTAAGCTCAGAACCATCAAAACATGGGAAAGTGGGAGACTTTTGCTGTAACTTGCAGCTATCGTATACTTCTGTATCTTTTGACTGTTTCGAAACTGCATTGACTAAGTTTATTTGAATGCACTGATAATATATTTGACTTGTACAAAATGGACGAGCACGTACTGCATCACAATATCAGTGTAACGGGAGACATAAAAACTAATATATATTTCTCATTTGACGTTCAGTGGATTGTTATACAAGCTAATATAATCTGACGAACATTATTCTAATCACATAAGATTGTACAATTTGCCAGAATTATGCATCGGTTCCATGTGTTGTACGCAGTTCAAAATAATAAAATCAGCATTACAGATCTATCACTGCGACTTTTCTCACAAATCAAAGTAGTTTCCAATCAAGGTTTGCGTATATAATTATGTAACTGCAATAAATCAGGAGTTTATATCGAAACAATTATTTGAAAGGGAATATACGATCAATTTAGCAACTGTATCGGATATCGTAAAGTTCATATCGCCAAGAAAACATTTTGTTTGTATTAATGTCATATCTCAGGCATTCCACTGTCAGAGTATAAGTTGGTGTATGGTGTATATTGGGTTTCTATTTGTATTCTATCGGATACTTGTATGTTCAGACAATATCACTCGATACAATCTGTCTAGTTAGTTATTTCATATAGCATTCGACTATGTACAAACCATTGACGGTATACATCTACAGTCGAACATTTGTCATAGAGCTACGAATACGTTTATGTCTGCCCTTCTGTGATGTATCATTCATATCAATTAAACTTTTCGTTTCAGTATCATAATGTACTTTTGTGATACATTATATCAAGTATTAAACATTATATTAAAAATCACATCACATTCGACGTGGTATGTTCACACTGGTCAAATGTGATTTGCTATGTTAACTGGCCATAGCATCCATTTTGTGAACCAACCCGCTTAACTCAATCGGCAGAGCAAAGAGACAAATAGTCACTACTGATATCGGGGTTGCGTGTTCGTATCCCGGACTGGCCAACTAAAATAACTAATAGTCTTAATCTTAAATCGACGTCACTTGTATCGGTGCTATACACCTAGAATGTTAAAGAACCAGTAATTATTAGTTTAATACTATATTTATATAGCCCTTTTTCGTTTCAATTACACGTTCAAAAGTACTATACATTATACAATCATAAGAACTTACACATGAGTAAAACGATATGCAATGGATACAAACATGATAGTAAATTTAATATGGGTAAAAAATAACCAAGTTTGGACCGTTAAAATCAACACAATCATCACTGAGTTATGTAATCAAATAAAATACACAATTAATCAAACATTTTGGTGGTTGTGGATGGTTCGTTCTTGGTCTGACTTTGCCTACCACTGTAACAATGTGGCTTTTAAATGGAAATAAACAATGACAACAATGCCATTATAAGGTAGTTGCAAAACATTGCCAAACAACAGGAGTTCATTGTCGCATTGCCATAATGCGTTTCCACGTCTGTGTAAAAGTTCAAGATTTTATGAGGAATTGTTATACAAGACAAAGGAATGGTATTTGTTATTATAAATACTGCTCTTAAGCATTCGTTTGTTTGAATGGTCTTGCATTGTGATGTTTCCGTGGTAAATTTGTTGTTAGGTTTTGAACTACGTATTTTCTTAAGAGGATTCCTTCATTTTGTCTTGAGTGCTATTTGATTCCAAACATAGTTTACAAAAATGACAAATCGCAATTAATGTTGTAGTAAACGAATGCGTGGCATATGAGAGCCGAACACCCACACCTAGTATCCACGTAGCGTAGATATACGCACCACTTATTGTCTATCATAACCTCTCTATTAGGAAATGGAACCATACCAACACGGTGTTGTTTCTAAGCCATTTGCAATTTCCTAAGACAATACTTAACCTTTCTAGACGGTAAACATACACACCTAAGGTACATTGCTACATTCTTAACACTGTCACACAAACATGATATATAATTATAAAGGATACAGTAAAGTCATAAAACCACGGTGCAGACCATCAGGTAACCTATTACGTAAAACACAAAAAGGAGGTAATTACGTACACTCACCGACATACTACACGCTCAGTCGAAACTAATTCAACATAAACTCTGACATATTGTGAAATATGGATAAAGTGCAATGTCACACTTTTACGTGTGTACATTAAAATACAACAATTGATCAATAAAATAAAATACAATAAAACTTAAATATAATCATGCTCACACACGTCTTATCAACACGTCATCTAAAAATGAACCTACATTTTAACGGAAGACAATGATATAGCTTAAGAAATATGCGCCTACTGTCTTCTTAATAAATAAGATAAACGCAGCGAATGTATCAAAATTCAAATGTTACTGAAATATGTCAATTGCATATTCTATATAAAATAGTCAATCTATCGGGTTATCATGCTGAGTCGACAAGCTACGTCTTAAAGCTGAAATATTTCACTCGTTAGTACCATGACTGGTAACATGGTACGTGTAATAATAGGAAACATAGATAACACGCATGGTGTTACTTTGGAAATATCATATAATGCTGAATGCAATATGTCTTACAGCTACTTCGTATGATAAAACTCAAAAATACTATAGGAATGGTACTGTAACAGTGGTTTATCTCTCGAAAAGAAATCAGTATTCCAAGACAAATTGGCCACTATATTTAGCTCATCACTCCATACTTTGGACGTAACATTCCCAGTAACACACTGTTATTATAATTACAGGTATTTGCTTATCGCAGTGCATCCTATTACATGTACATATTTGGATGTTAGCTAATAAGAAATAACAAATATGGTATTACTTGTTAAGATGGAAATAAAAACATTTTAATTAGTAACATAAATTACGATTGTATCACACCATCCATTATTTTGCCTTGACAACCATTTGAAATATAAAACATGCTTAACAATATTGAGTGACAAAATGTAGAGTTCGGCTATAGTGCACCCATGATTATATGATATTTATTAACATTAATCGGTTTAGCCTTCCTTTGTAAAATCGGTGAATTATGTACTAATATTAATCAAAATAACATAGTAATCCACATCCATGGCCTATACCAAATTTTACCACATTTCATATTATCCTTGGCGCACTACATAGTTATTCAAAATGAGAAAGTTCAGAGTAACTTGACGACCTATTATGATACATTTTGTAATTATCAACAAGCAGAATGAGTGTGTTTTAAAAAGTGGGATTGCAGCTATCAAAGAATCAACATTGTCCGTTGAAAACCATCTTTAGACAAAGTCAGAAAAAAACCAGCGTACTTAATATTACGATTCCCTTGGGACAGAGGTTCCACGCATCAAATATGATTCTTTGATGATACAACGACTCCTGACATTTATGCGTCCCCATAATTGTCCCGTCAGTCAGTGCCTACAGCTGCTGGAAAACTACCAGAAGTGCCCGTTTATTATCTTATTATATTCAAGATAAGAAAGTCTATGTCACAGTCGGTTTATACTAGACTTGTAGTCGAAATGACATTTTCTTTCCAGACAATAGTCGGGCAATATACGTAACAGCTGAATACCTTTTGCGGAACATTAGCAATGATTATTGAAAAGCTCTAGTATGAGCTCTATACTTATAAGAGCAACGTGTATTAAAAGCAAGATTATAATGAACATAGACTAATCTAAATGTCTACAAATATTGGCTATCAAGTTAATGATTAAACTCGCTTAATTTTTGTTTTTGATAGCGTATTACAGTCTGAATGATACATTACGTACATCAAGGAGAAAAGCAATGTATGTATTTATGTTACGCAATATGTATGTAAGTGTGTCACTGTGTTAGACTTAACAAATCATCGTTGTTAATATGTCACAACATATCTCTAGAACCATTTACTACAGCAACGTGATTTGGTCAAAATGGGTAAGTGTATTGATTTGTTCCGTCATACGTACTATCAGAACAAGAACAATAAAAAACAGACGTATACTCTACGCCATTACATTTCTGTCTCATATAACAAAGTATATTTAGTTTACGGGTTGGCAATGATAGCAATATCATCCGTTCAAACATACTGTCCTGTTGAATTCATTTAATATATAGAGTGTTCAATAAGAAAGAACATACAAGAAATATAACAATAGTGTACACGAGATGTTTGTTTAAGATGAATGTTTCGTATCAGCAAAGTAGAACGGGACGCTTGGTCTACAGACGACCTATCAATTTTCTTAATAGGACTCATCTTCTTTTCATGACTTACCTCACTATCACCTTAGAAGTATTGGTCATTTCGAAAATCATCGCGACATTGATATTAATTGGAAGAAATACAATGCATAAACGTTGCCGAATAATTAAATGGAACATTACATGTAATCGACAACATAATTGTGTATAATACTGCATTATAACCATAGGTGGGGTTCCGCATGAAAAAGGCCCCGCCAAATACATATAACGTTTTAAAATGATTTACATGTACAATCCCAACTTTGTTTTGGGACTTACTTACTCCGACATAGCATCGTTGCATGGTTCATTGTAAGAAAAGTACATACATAGTTTTGAAATACAGATAAGGTCACAATACAAATGTTGCATCCTCAAATTGAGCGCTTGCCTAGAATGATTCTTTTCCAGAAACAGTTATAACATGATAACGACGATGGTTAGTTGTAATCGTAATAGTGATTCCACAAATAAATTGATATACTAACGGACGCAAACGCAGATATATCGGAGTTATTATTTAACAAGATATGTGCATACTATATAATACGTATTAGGGCTGATGGTGTCAACTGGGATGAATAATACTGTAAATCATTCTTGATATAATATTAAATCTTATATTTAGTATGTATGTTTATTTATTCCTCAATATGAACGAATGTTTGAAAAGTATCAATAGATATAAATGTATCATTAAATTAGGGTTTCTTATCACTAGTAATTATGATAAAATACTCATACTTATACAATTACAGAGTGTACTTTGTGTGGCCTGTAAGTATCCGGACTTTTGCTATGCATGTGCAAGTTTAGCCAAGTTTTACACTTTTCATGGGTACGTATTTTGATAAATAAAAAGTTGTGTTCATTACAATCGCATACAATGTCAGCTTTGGCGACGATAAGAGGTATGTTTATCTAAACATGAGGATGTATACAACACCTGTTAATGTCTAGCATATACTAGTGAAAGATTCGTTTTACACTCTTTTTACTTACATACTAATTGTTGATGTTTGTCATTATTCTATTAGGAAACCATAGTACACACAACGAGAGCACAAAAGCGAACACAGTTGCAATTATAGTTTATAACGTGCGCAACTTTACGTTTACTCATGAAGGGATACAACGTCACATATCAATTGTTAAATGAAATGACCGAGATATGATATGACTGTCTTTAATTTTAAAGCATTTTGCCATGTCTATACATCATCATAACAATTTTATTGAAGTTAAGGTTACATCACAGGACCTTGCAATCATATAATTAGATATGTAGATAAATATGCTCACACTCACACAGAATTAATATTATATCTATGCAACGCGTTTGTGAAAACGAATGTAAACACGAACTTTTCTTACATAAATACTTTCTCTGTTCCAATATGACTACTTAAGTCCATGGCCTGGACAGTTAATGGGTTGATAATAATAAGTCTCATTCGATCCGTGCATAGTTGTCTAATAACGGTTATTATGGTATGTTCACCTCACTCACAAAACCATGTTAAAGTTGACGGAGTACACTTTAGTCTTAAAGAAACATTAAATTTTGGATATTACAGTATTTTGATCGATAATTGAAATAACCACTTTCAAATTGGGCACATGTGGTACAATACCTGCAGTATCTTATAATTGCATTAGCGATATCGAAAGTAAATCAACAATAACAAGCATAGCATATCCAAGTTGTCATTATTTATTTCATTTGGGGCTTTCTCTATAAAATCATCGTAAACAATGTTGAATTTGCTTCAAGGAAATACTTATATTCTACACTTAAACATATCCAGGTAGACAAAAACTTGATATGATTGATAGTAGTTGTCAGTCAATTTCAAGTATTCACATTAAACTGTTAATTGTCATAATAAGTGAAGTATACGGGGTCATTATGCACCGTTTCTAAGTACGCATTGTCAATAATTAAGCTTGTGGTTTGGTAATTGGCCAAGTTCGACTCAATATTGTATCCATCCTTGTGCTATCAACACAACTATATTGCTGAGAAAAAGAGGTGTATACAGTTCAAAAACGTTGTTTAGTGTAGTTTGTATAAGATAGCACAATTCCTTTATTATATAATAACACAGAATCTGTTTCCAATATCCGTCAGTATTAATGTATTGACATTTCTTCTTTTAGATCTCTAGACAGCCATCCGGTGGCAGATCAGGGTTCATGTTACCAAGCTATGCGATTTATGTACCGTCATGACCATGGCTATATCCATACCCTAATAACTTAGAGATGTTTCATAGCAAACATATAATACTAAGAAATTAAATGGAAATAAACAATGACAACACTGCCATTAAAAGGTAGTTACAAAACATTGCTAAGTAAGAGGAGTTCACCGCTGCATTGTTCTAATGCGTTTTCACGTCTGTGTAAACGTCCATGGTTTATGAGGAACTGTTCGACCAGACCAAATACACTTGTAATAGTATTCGTTATTATCAATACTGCTCTTTAGCAATCATATGTTGGAATAGTCTTGTGATGTTTCATTTGGAAATGTGTTGTTTTTAACTACTAGTAGGTGTTTTTAAGAGGATTCCTAAATTGTGTCTTGAATATTATTCGATTCCCAATATAGTTAACAACAATTGTAAATCGCAATTAACTTTGTAGTAAACCATTACGTTGCATATGCCAAACGGATATAAGGAAATGGGACAGGTAATGCAGCACTCAACTCAATCAGTCGAGCCAAGAAAACATTACCAACATCAGACGAAACACTTACACGGAGTAATGTCCGTACATAACCTTATAATTAATTAAATGTCCATGTCCCCGCTGCAAGAGAACAGAATGACCTCGTTTTTCAAAAACAATACAAAAAACGGTAACCCAAAGTGACAGAATGAAGCACAACTAAGACCCCACCCCAGTTCCCCAAGTCCCATCTGCAAAATAGCAAGAAGACATATTTCACAAATATATGCCACAAACCGTGACACCAGGTGGCCATATGAGGAGCTATATTACGACTTGACCTAATTCCCAAACTCCATTCGTTGACAATGAGCATTTGCAATAAAATGATGGCATTTTAAACGTTAAACTTTTGCAAAGTGAAGATTGTTTTATTTCTTTGTATTTTAATTAAATGGATCATTAAGTCAATATAAGTACTGAAATAAATCACTCTAAGTACAACAACCATATATGTTACATTGCGAACGTGTACTACTACTTGTACATGTACATGTATACCCCCTACACAGTGTCTTTCCCGAACTCTGTATTAGGCAACGACACCAGACCTTTAATGGTTCGTTGTTTCTACGCCATTTTTTCTCGACAATACGTATTCACGCCATAGGAACAATGCTCTAGTCTTAACATTGGTACAAAAACTGATTATCTAATTATAAAGGCCATAACATTACGGTGTAGACCATCAATCGTTTCTGCAGGGCAACCTATTATGAAACGCACGATAAAAGTAGGTACTTCCGTACGGTCACCGACACATTATATACATTGTACGTACACTCAACCAAACGTAATTCATCGGTAACTCTGGTATTTCTTGAACTATGGACACAATGTACTATTACACGTTCCCAAATGTACATTAAAATACCAGGGGAATTTTAAAAGTTCAGTGAAAAGTGCTCTATAATATTTATTGTATGTTCAAATTACTTTGCATTCAAATAGAGCAATTCATGATACATACTGTACTAAGAATCAAATGCATGAGGGTTTGTCGAACAAAATGGCCATGCTACCAAAGTAACGTCTGTAATGGCTACCCGGGGCAAATATGACGTCACGTCGTAGAAATCGTCAAACTAACCAAAACGTTGCTCCCAAACAAACAGCTTTTAATTAATTACGACCTACATTTACTGCATGGAACATTTGCGAAGGGCGTAATAACATAATTTTGGTCAACTTATGACATAGTTTAAATAGTCCCACTGTTTTGTTCAGGTTTATTTGTCGCCGTATTAGAATTGCCCGTCCAATGTCAATGTATCATTTGAATTTGACCAATTTCGTTTTGTTTTTTAGCTGAAAAAAATTTGAACTAACAAAGCACTCACACTCGTTATTACCATAATATGTTCAGACTACGTCAATAAAAACACCAGATTGAGTGTACAAATTATTATCATTCCCTTGAAACAACCGTTGCTTTCACCCCATGTGAGTTTTCACGATATGTACAGCGACTCTTGACATTTATCATTCTCCATTTGCGCGAAATAATTGTCCTATCAGTCAGTACCTATAGCTGCCAGAAAACTCCCGGAAGTGCCCGTAAATTACCTAATTACATTCAAGATAAGAACGGCTATGTCCCAGTAGGTTTACACTAGATGAGTAGTCAAAATGACAATTTGTTTCTCAGAAAATAGTCTGGTTATATATGTAACAGATTTAGGACGTCGAGGGAGAGGACAATTAGCAAGGATTGGTGAACAATTACATGCAAACATGATGTTCCATATAGGATTCATAACGTTCGACGTGACAGTTCAGTGCTGCTTTATCTTTAATTGTGTATTTAAAACGTTAAACTCCTTGTGAGTGCTTCTGTTAACTGTTAGTCACTTTATTCGCCTTGGAAATCCACTTTTGAGAACAGTAACCAATTTTTTGAAAAAAGTATAAGCGTCGAAACATAGATGCGATCTCACTTATTTCGATTCAGCTTCGTTATGTATGTTTATCATTTCTGTAAGAAATACAATGCCCTTTAATAACGAGTGTAAATAGATCCACTTGATCAAAAAGGTTACAGGGAATCATCTCATATTTCTTGATTACATGTAACAGAATGAAACATCTGCGAGACTTTTAATTTCATGTTGTTATACGAAGCGAGTCTTGGAAATACTGGATTAAAATAAAATCGCACTCCATTAACGATAATGCATAGCATGTAACATGTCCATGTTTCCATCCATAGTCATGCAATAAAACTTAAAAATTAATGTTTGATGACATACATTTGAATGAAATATAATTATAATCCGCTCACTTAACTAACTTAATGATCATGTAATTATTTTGTTATGAAAACCACGTTCAATTACCGTACTAATTTATACGCAGATTCCAGGCCAACGTTCTAGACTAATTATGGAGATAATTGCTAATGTCGTTTGCATGATTATAGCAATAGCACAAACTTTGGTCTCTATAAATGTATTGTCAAATGATCGAGTGCAAAACTGATTTTCAAATACAAAATTGTAAATCAAATCACATGTTAGTGGTGATTTAAAATATCATCATCTTCACAGTTATTGGAATTTTGTACATTGTACATCACAGCTTGGTGCCCATTTTGTAATTATTCTGTAGGTAGTTTAACGGAACCCCACACATCAGGACCGACAATACCATTTGACGTTTAAACGTTTTTAACAGCATGGTAACCTCTTTCCATAAGTTCAAGTGGTTCATTTGTAATGTTTTATCTAGTTGAAGGTTGTATCCGCAAGATATTTCTAATGAAAATGCATTCACGAATTTCCAAAGCTACTGATTATCAAACTTAATCAGATAAGAGAAAACTTGGTATTTAACACAATCTGCAACCTTGCACATATTGTAGAGTACGTCGATTCGGTACACCCTTAGGAAATGAAACAAATATCATAAACGTAAATAATTATGTTCAATGCTTCGTCTTTTCCTCATTTCCCAAGACTTGTGTAAATGATGAGTATTTTAATAACAAATACATGAACTTATAAGCTTTTTCATCGATAAAATTGTTGATGCGAAAGTTAACATTTTTCTAAATCCTGCAGTGGAATATGTTGGAAATGATACACATTCTGGCACCATGCTATCACATTTTTTTCTTTCGATTGGTTATTTCATTTGACTGTCTCCTGAACGGCGTCAAGGTGTACTCGTTTGTTTGAAAAGTTTGATATACCACCGACTTATATTATCCAACTCAGACAAATTACTTTTTTCAATTCAATATAACCTGTCAAAAAGTAATCTAGTTTATATTATGATTCCTGACGTAACACTAGTCAATGCGTTGGAATAAAGTTCCCAAATACTCAAGTTGAATTATTCAATACTGAAGGTATGACATTTTAATGTCAAGGTATTTTGTACTAGACAAGACTATTCTTTACACCATACACCATTTTACGTAATGCATCGGCCATCCGACATCAATACATCCGTCTGCAATCGCTTTTGAGGGAATAGTTTGACACAGTATACAATCGTAAATGTATAGTTATTATTATCATTTGCAAAAATTATCTATCAACTGTCTGTATTCAGAATAAATCTGTAGTATTTGATCAGTTTGAAAAAAAATATTAAGGGCATGTAAACATGCAAGTACCAAATCAAATAAGTTTGTGTTCTATGGATCATGTCTATCGTACGCATGATAATTAAAAAAAATGTTAATACAAACTTCTGATCTGCGTTGAAAGAATACATTTACATAAACAATGATAGAAACATAAACTAGTGCCTAAAAATTGAGCATAAACAATTTGCAGAAGGGCTTCAATTTTTTTTATCTCCCAAATGTTATAGATGAAATTCGCCGCTGATTATTTATTCGACGATGCGTTATAAACTGCCGACAGTCGTTCACAATGTCACACTAACCTACGGTTTGCAAATTCAAGATAATCCAAATTCAGTTTGACTCATTTGTGTTATTAATGTGAAGACGTTAAATATTGAAGACGGTTACTCGTTAAGAAAGTGTTACACTTCGGAAGATAGAATTTTAGCCTATAGCTACTATATTTGTATTGTTGGTGTACTTAAAGGAGAACGAGGCGTTACTGTCAGAACCATCAAAACATGGGCGACTGGGAGACATTTGCTGTAACTTGCAACTATCGTATACTTCTGTATCTTTTGCCTGTTCCGAGACTGCACTGACTAAGTTGCTTTAAATGCACTGATAATATACTTGACTTGTACACAATGGACGAGCACATACTGCATCACAATATCAGTGTAACGGAAGACATAAAAACTACTACCTATTTCTCATTTGGCGTTCAGTGGAGTGTTACGCAAGCTAGTGTAATCTGACAAATATTAGTCTTATCATATAATATCGTACAATTTGCCAGAATTATGCATCAGTTCCATGTAGTTGACGTAGTTAAAACTAATATAATCAGTATTGCATATCTATCATTGCGACTTTTCTCACAAATCAAAGTGGTTCCAATCGAGTTTGGCGTATATAATAAGGTAACTCCAATAAATCTGGAGTTTATATCTAAACAATTATTTGAAAGGGAATATAGACTCGTTTTAGCATTTTATTTGGTATTGTAAAGTTCATATCGCCAAAAAACATTTTGTTTAATATATTTATGTAACATCTTAGGCATTCCACTGTCAGAAACTGAGTTGGTGTATGCTGTATATTGGGTTTTATTTCGCTGACTTAGAAAGAGAAGGTCGTAACTACTACTTACGACCTTTTAAGACTGATACATATTTGCAATTTGATAATTGCAAGTGCCAGTGTCAGTTATTCAAAACAAATTAAATCGGTTTTGAATGCTAACGTAAAAAGTGTGTGACACTACAGCAGGTGATGTGCTTCGTCTTAAAAAGTCCCGTACTTCACTTCAGTAGCTACATGTATCACTTAAAATTACCGTACTTTACGGCTAATTATGCACAAAAGTCCGCAGTGTGTCATTTATTGTGGTGTGAGTATATAGGCTATCTTAAAGCATCTATTTTAGTGAACCAGCCCGCTTGGGTCACTCGGTAGAGCACAAGACTAGTGTTTTCTACTGATCTCTGAGTTGTATGTTCGTATCCCGGGCTGGCCAACTAAAATTACTAATAGTCTTTCAGAAGGAACTTTAATCCGAGGTCCCCTGTATGGTTGCTATACATCTGGTATGTACAATAACCAGGGAAGCTTCTGGAATTGGGGAATATTTTCTATCCTATTCTTGCTTATAACTAATTGCTTGCTCGTGCCTTTAGCCGAAATAAGAAACATATGAACACACCAAAGAGTTTAACATGATAGAACTATATTATATCTGAAATGAAATTGAATTTTGTATTGACTCATTTAAACGATTGTTCGTATTATATTTGAATTACCCTCGTAGCAAAATTACAATTTAGAAAACACGATGATATACGGACATATATTTACCCTGAGTCTAGAACAAGGGATATCAGTATCTCCTGTTTATATGCGTACATCATTGATACACCATGTTGTGATCTGAAAAGCAAATTCCCCCAAAAATTTAAACTCTTGTTACTGAGTGTTTCCTATACATGTATTTAACATGCCTATCTGTGATATCTTGATCTTTTTGTCATCTACGAATGAATTGAAACAAACCCATATTTATTGGCATGCTGATTTCTAATCACAATACTACATCATCTTTAATGGGCTGTAATGTGTTTTGTATGTGGCTCAATATTTACTGTGATACAATGAAACGTGTTTTCTTTTCAATGATATTTCGATGAAAGAATGCTTTTGTACTACCCATAATCATATTGGTGATGTTGTCTATGTAATTAATGTAGACAAATGACAAAAAGTGTATTTAATTGATTTTCAATAAACTCTAATACATTTTGATTATTGTCTTCAAATTTGCACAGAAATGTTCCAATTACCTAATATATCTTTTGAGTTGGTGTGAGAGGGAGATTTGTTTAATCCCCATAAAATCAGTAAGAGTACATGCACAGATGATTCAAGCGAACACCAGAACGCAACAATAAGCCCCGTAATGGTTGTTATTGCAAGCCGAAACAAATCTCGGCGATTAGGCAATTTCATCTTAGCAATCCTTAGTTTAACACTTCGTGCAACATCAAACCACCGTGACAAATGTGTTGCAGCCTGAGGTAACAAGTCATTGATAATTTAGTTTATTCTGTTTTATTGTGCATTAATTACCCGAGAAAGGAAACATTTCGTGATATTATCAACACCATCAGACAAGTTTGATATGGAGACAATTATTTTGTTTGCCACGTCTTCTTCTTCTTTTAGAATGATTAATGTTTAATTAGTTGTAGTCAAGTTGTGGAAACACACACGCTCGCTTAGCACCCTATAAAGGTACATGTAGCATCGTGTATTTTCCTGCTATACACTGTTTGAATGTTATTTGTTGATGTTGAAGAGCGGTAGTCTATTGATACGGCGTGCACCTCGAAGTCGAGAGGTATCGGGTTCTAACTCCATCGGAACAACTTGTTAATATCTAGGAGCAAGAATAACCCACATGCTCCACTCGACTAAGGTGTAATGTGGTACTTGTGAGGACATTGTTTTGTATATGTTTAATTTGCATGGGTGCCATAGATCGATACAAACACTGACCAGGGGAGAAAAAAATACCACATGGAGAGTCGAACGCAGGTTTCCTGAGGTATCCCCAATGAAAAGGAGAAGTTATAATGTTAAAAGGTGGTTAAATGGCTGAAATGGCGAAAGTATTTCTCGAAAGTTTATTTGGCGGGTGTATGGTTGTTCACATTTCATTGACTTAAGACTATTAGAACAAAGAAGTTAGACTTTTGTATTAAGCAAAAGCTATTATCTGCATTCAATAAACTGTAAAATTTCATTGATTTATACAAATGTACATGTACCAATATTGCGACACACTAAACTGACACATACACATACACTTCTGAACGGAACATTATTCCAGCGATATGAGATATTATGTAAGTGCACATGGATATGGCTTTTAAATTGTTAAATTGAAATGACAATCGAAGTGTTTTCTACTCAGTTAATTTCGACCCATGATAATATGGTTATTTCAAAATCAAAGTAGTGTGCATTGCATTGTTATCTTAAGAGGGAGTTGCTTGTACCATTGCGTGTACAACCATTTTACATTGTGCATAAATAAGTTATTTTTAGTAGACCAGTGCCTGCACGACATTTCTGCTTGTTTGTGACTGTATAGTCAGCAGATTCCTGTTTTAAATTATTTACAATGACTGCAGTAAGTTGATATATGTGATCCAATCACAGCTGTATAAGTACGATACTAAAGTACCACCGTACGTATAATTGATCATGCCTATTTGAGTCATATTCGGTGTAAGCAAAATGCGGTTCTTCGTGACGCGACTGTCAACCATATGTTACTGATCATTGTTTAACCACATGAACAGACCCTAATCTTTCCGCGATTTCGGCCCTTTAATAATTCATTTGCTATAACATACATGCAACACCATTGATTTGAAGACAACACTCAGATGAAATAGCATCGCTTGTCTAAAAAGCACATCGATGCATTCGCAATGGATACTTGTCGTGTAGATTTGTCAGCAACAAATATTTATGGCGAAGTTTGAATAACTTCATTCAGATGCAACGTTATGACATTGAACGGATATAAAACCAACTTATGATTTTTGAGGTTTGCATTTGGCAGAATCGTTGTAAAGTAGAGGGCGTATTGATTTTCTTTGTCATGATGCGCGACGAGATTAATTAAACGGTTTGTCTTTTGTATTTAGATGCATCAGTCGATTGCTGCTATAACCAACTGTTCAACTGCAGTGCGTATTACAACTTTAATCAAACCGTAATTCCTTAACATTTTTGTAGAAGATATTTCATCGTATTAGTATAACTCGTATATTTAGGATTTCCATATGTAAAGAAACACAGATGTTTCAGCACACGAATATATTTGTTGTACTGTAACTGTGTGTATGCTGTATTGGTTGACACTTCTATTTTAAATTTCGAAAACATGTACAAAATAAACAGTAAACACTGTTGATTATACAGTGAAAACCAACTATCATATATGAACCCTCATCAAGTCGTTGGGATTCAAGCTAACGACCCGACAGGCTACGGCGCCTAGTAATGGATGAATGCGATCATGCCGACTACACAACCAAACTACACCATAAAAAGTAACTCAAATGCGATGTCGTCGTTTGGGTCGTGATTTCGAATACCATCCATCTTTTTTCGCCCCATAACGTCGTCTGACGTTGTGATTTTTTTATATTGTAACGCGAACAACGTTGCTATTTTTCTTCATTAACCAGCCAAATGTGACAATATCTCTATAAATCATTGTATTAAAACTCGCCAAAACTCGCAATTATTCTTATATACATTTTGGCGAGATGCGGCTTAAACTACGTACGTATTATTTTCATTAAATATGTCAATTCGTTTTGTGATACATATTGTTGCCGTGCTGGACCGTATAACGTGTCTCTGGGTTACAAATGTATCCATTTATCGAATACGACGAATGTTGATATAAAATAAAGTCGTCAAATTCACGTGGTAGTGTTGAAAAAATGCACATACAAAATGTTATTTACTATATCATTTTGCTGGATTAAGAATTATACGCTATTCTGGGATAACCCTCGTATGTTTAGACTACGTCAATAAAAAAACAGACTGTGTGTACTTATTTTATCATTCCCTTGGAACAACCGTTAAACGTGATTCTTTGGTGATACATTGACCCTTGACATTTATGTTTTCCCATTTTTGCGCGAATAATTGTCCCGTCAGTCAGTTCTTACAGCTGTCGGAAAAATCCCGGAAGTGCCGGTAAATTACCTTATTATAATCCAGATCAGAACGGCTATATCCCAGTAGGTATGTACTGGATGGATCGTCAAACTGACAAGTTGTATTTCAGCAAATGTTCTGGTTATATATGTACTAACAGATTTAGGACAAAGAGGTTGCGGAAAATAAACAAGTATTGGTGATCAATGATATCAACGTAATGTTTTTATACGAGATTCATAAAGTTCGACTTAACAGCTCGAACCTGTTATATCCTGTATTATGCACTACAAACCAGGAGGAAGTTACACTTCTTGTGGATATTTGCGTTAACTGGTAGACACTGTGTTCGCCACAGAAATCCAATTTTGAGAAAAGCGACAAATTTGCGTAAATAAGCGTTGGTATATAAAAACATCTCACGTGTTCCCGGTCAGCTTGAAATTTGTTCCGGATTTTTCCTTATGAAAAAATGTTACAGGGAATCATATAGTATGTCTTGCATAACAGAACGAAACATCTGCGAGGCTTTTAATTTCATATTGTTACACAATGCGAGTCTTGAAAATACCCCATAAAAAATTTAAACGCATTCCATTAAACGGCGAGTTAACGGTAATGCATAGCATGTAAAATGTTCGTGTTTCCTTCCACGCTCACACAATAAAACTTACATTTGAATATACGTGCAATACTGAAAAAAATTATAATCCGTTCCCTTAACAAACGTAATTATCATGTAATTATTTTGTTATGAAAACCACGTCCAATGACCATATTAATTCATACGCAGCTACCGGGCCAGCGTTCTAGACTAATCATGGAGATAATGTCTAATATGGTTTGCATGGTTATAGCAGTAGCACATATGACAAACGTTGCTCCTCTCTATAAATGCATTGTCAAATGATCGAGCGGAATACTGATTTTTTTTAAAAATCAAATCACGTTTTAGTTGGCATACAAACTTCATCTTTAGAGTTGTTGGAGATTTATATATCACAACACGGTGTTCATTTTGTAATTATAATGTGGGTAGCTTAACGTACGTTTTTAACAGCATGGATACCTCGTTTCTTTCAGTTCAAGTGGTTCATTCGTAATGTTTTATCAAGTTGAAGGTTATATCCGCAAGATATTTGTAATGGAAACTACTTTTACAAATTTCCAAAGCTTATAAATCTCAAATTTAATTAGATAAGAGAAAACTTGGTAATAACACAATCAAACCTGACACATATTGTATGTCGATTCGGTACACCCTTAGGAAATGAAACGCACATTATATACGTGAATAATTATGTAGAATGCTTCGCCTATTCCTCATTTCCTATGACTTGTGTAAATGATGAGAATTGTGATAACTAATAAATGAACTTATAATCTCGTGAGTAGCATTCACAACTCTACAAATCAACTGTTCACTGTATGATGATGGTCATTGTTAATTTATTTTCGATATCGCTAATGTATAAATAAATGTATAAATGTTGTTCTCCTGCTTACCTTTCGTGTTAAGCAGTTTCTGTCCAGTGACACCTACTACCCTTTTTTGCTCGTTGTGGATTATTGGTAAATTAATTGTGTTATTTTGTGTGTAGTCATGATACCTTGTTTAGACTAGGCATTTTCATCATTGAAATTGTTGATGCGATAGTCTCACACCTAACTGATATAGTAAACATTTTTCTTAATCATGCAATGAAATATTTTGGAAATGAAACACGTACTGGTACCATACTTTCACGATATTCTCTTTTGATTAGTTATTTAATTTGATTGTTTCCGAAACGACGTCAATGTGTACACGTTTGTTCGGAAAGTTAGATGTACAACAAACTTATATTATCCAACTCAGACAAATAACTGTTTTAACTCAATGTTAACTGTCTAAAAGTAATCTAATTTCGATTATGATATAATTATCTACATGTGACTCCTGGCGTAACGCTAGTCAATATGTCGGCATTACATTTCCCAAATACTCCAGTACTAAAGGTATGACATTTTAAAGTCGAATTTTTCAGTTTTCGTTTTAGACATGCCTATTCTTTACAGGATACACTATTTTACGTATGTATCGCATCGGCCTTCCGACATCACTACATCTGTCTACGATCGCTTTTGGGCGAATCATTGGACACAGTATACATACGAAAATGTATAATGTTAATGTACTATCATTTGCAAGCATTATCTCTCAATTGTCTGTATTCAGAATACATTTTTGTTGGTGTAAATCTATTGCATTTGATCAGTTATAAAACAATCAAATGTTTATTGGCATTACAGTCATGTAAACATGCATGTTCCCACTCAATTAAGATTGTGTTCTATGGATCATGTCTAAAGAACGCATTTTACTAAAACAAAAAACATATAATATTAATGCATGTACAAAATTCCGATCTGCGCTCAAATAATACGTTTACATTAACAATCATAGATACATAACCTAGTGTCTTAAAATTGAGCAAAAACTCCACTTTTCAGAAGGGCTTCATTTATTTGATCAACCCAAATAGTACGTTTTAGGTTCGCCGCTGATTATTTACTCGATGCTGCGAACCTAAACTGCCGACAGTCGTTCACAATGTCACATTAACATTCATGGTAATCCAAATTCGGTTTGACTCATTTGTGTAATTAATGTGAAGACGTTAATTATTGAAGACGGTAACTCGATAAGAAAGTTTTACACTTATGGAGATAGGATTGTAGCCTCTAGCTACTATATGGGTACTGCTTATCTACTTAAAGGAGAACGAGGCGTTAAGCTCAGAACCATCAAAACATCGGAAACTTGGAGACTTTTGCTGTAACTTTCAGCAATTGTATACTTCTGTATCTTTTGACTGTTCCGAAACTGCACTGACTAAGTTTATTTGAATGCACTGATAATATATTTGACTTGTACATAATGGACGAGCACATACTGCATCACAATATCAGTGTACAGTAACAGAAGACATAAAAAACTAATATCTATTTCTCATTTGACGTTCAGCGGATTGTTATGCAAGCTAATGTAATCTGACGAATATTATTCTAATAACATTAGATTGTACAATTTGCCATAATTATGCATCGGTTCCTTGTGTTATACGCAGTTCAAAATAATAAAAGTAGCATTAAAGATATATCACTGCAACTTTTCTCACAAATCAAAGTTGTTTCCAATCCAGGCTCGCGTATATAATTATGTAACTCCAATAAATCAGGAGTTTATATCGAAACAATTATTTGAAAGGGAATAGACACCCGATTTAGTAATTTTATTGGATATTATATAGTTCATATAGCCAAAAACAAATTTGTTTATAATTATGTCATATCTTAGGCATTCCACTGTCAAAGAATGAGTCGGTGTATGGCGTACATTAGGTGTCTATTTGTTTTCTATCGCATACAAGTATGTTCAGACAATTTCACTGGATACACTTTTATAATCCATTCTGTCTAGGTAGTTATTCCATATAGTGTACGACTCTGCTATGTACAAACCACTAACGGTATACATCTACAGTCGAATATTCGTCATAGAGCTACGAATACGTTTATGTCTGCCCTTCTGCGATGTATCATTCAAATCAGTTATACTTTACATCTTTGTATCATAATGTACTTGTGTGATACATTATGTCAACTATTAAAAATTATATTAAAAATCACATCACATTCGACGTGGTATATTCACACTTGTCAAATGTGATTTGCTATATTAACTGGTCATAGCATCCATTTTGTGAAACAACCCGCTTAGCTCAATCGGTAGACCACGAGACTAGTAGTCACTTCTGATTTCGAGGTTGTGGGTTCGTATCCTGGACTGGCCAACTAAAATAACTAATAGTCTTAATCTTAAATCTTGAATCGACCTCACCTATATGGGTGCTTTACACCTAGCATGTAAAAGAACCAGGGATTATTATTATTATACCATATTATGCAGGCCGTTTCTCATGAAAATTACACGTTCAAAGGTACTGTACAATCATAAGAATTTTGACATTGAGTAAAACGATACGCAATGGATACAAACATGATAGTAAAAATAATATGGGTAAAAAAAGTTTGGACCGTTTAAAAATCAACACAATCATCACTTATTTATGTAATCAAATAAAATACACAATTTGAAATTGTTCAAGTCTTGTTGGTTTCGAAAGCTCAACGGTCAGTCCAAAGAGTCCATACATGGCATTACGCCACCAGTCATTTCTTACGTTTCACTATGCGACCATACTTCAATGTATGTTTACCTAGTAAGATATTTGTGTTTGAATACAACATGAAGCAGGCTAAAAACATCCAGTGCTAACAAGAAACCGTATTCAAAGTTATTACCGAAGCTGCCTTTAAGAGACCCCTGAAGTACTTCAAAGAAATTAGATACTTTCTTTAAGAAGTTAAACCTTAATAATCTGAGTAAGCGTTTATAAAATGCATGTAGTGTGTTTTCAGCGCCTTTATGAAGGTCGGTAGTGTTTTACTGTCTCTGAGTGCTGTTGGCAGTGTATTCCAGAGTTTAGGTGCTGCAGTCGTGAAACATCGATCACCCTATGTAAGAGTCCTCGTCCTCGGCACAACTGTTGAAAACATGAGTCAAGACCTTGTATTCCTCTCAGTAGTGTACATGTAGCCAATGAAGAACCATCAGCACAGGAGTGATGTGATTGGAACGCGGCGTCCGTGTGATCAGGCGAGCAGCTGTATTTTGAATATTTTGCAGTTTATTCAGAATGTTATTGGGGGAGCAACACAATAACGAATTGCAGTTATCTTGCCTTGATTTTACTAAAGAATTGATAAGGGACTAGGTTGAATCAACAGTCAAATATCGTCTGATTTTATCTAACGAATATTATTCTAATCACATAAAATCGTATGATATACCAGGAATATGCATGGCTTCCATCAGAATTAAAGATCAATCATTGGGACTGCTTCAACAAATCGAAATAGTTTCCTATTAATGTTCTTGACTGTTTACATAAATAGGTAACTTTTATACATCATGCGTTTATATGTAAACAATTATTTGAACGGTACAATAAACGGTGTAATAGACAATCGTTTTGACAATCTCAGTGTATATTTAGCACTTTTATTGAGTTTTGAAAGTTTTTATAGCCAAGAACACATTTCGTTTAGATTAAAACCATTTCTGGGAATGCCGCTGTTCGATAGAGAGTCTGTGTTTATATTGGGTTTCCATTTGTCTTCTATCCCATATGTTCCGACTATACAACTCAGTTTCATAATCCATTCTGTCTAGGTAGTTACTTTTAAGTCTTATAAACACGACGCTGTTAGGAACAGACCACCGAATGCATACATGTGTTGACGACTGTTCGTCGTAGAGCTACATGACTTTATGTGTGCTGTTCTGGAAAAAAGTCATTCATTATTTCATTACTGTATTTTTGTTTGCGCTACTAAACATTGAATGCAAGACCGGCTGTTTCTTTAAAACATACTGAGTTGCATGCCAAATACTTATGGCTTCAGTTCCGTGGATGTCTCTTTTAAATCGGTTGTTTTTAACTGAAGTGTGTGTTCGCTAACCCAGATTTTTCAAAACTATGTTTTACTAGTATACAACATCGAAGTGCTTTGCTTTGGCATTTGAAACCAGATATTATACACTATTGCTAAGAACATGTATCTATTTATAATCTGACATTTACTGATATATGCTCATTAGTTATCATTTCCTTAAACAATTGCAGTAAATATACGTAGACTTCAAACACACGCTTGGTATTAGTTTCGTGTTATCCTGTGTAATTGCATATAATGTATATTTGGCTACACTGTCGATTGTATTGGTTTCTTTGGTCGAAATTGTTAACATGTGAACAAACTGAAGAGTTGAAAATGATACAATTATTTTGTATACCGTTGAATTATATTGACGAATTTCAAATTCAATTTATAAGTTCGCATTAGATATTGAATGACCCCCACCCCCTTGGGAACAATTTTGAAAACAATGTTGATGTACAGACACTTTATGCTTACATAGCCCACCTCCATCTAGAACAAATGATAACATTATTTCCTTTCTACCAGGATCATTGATACATGTACAACATGATGAGATCTTAAAAGCAAATGCATCCCAAACTTGAGTGTGTGCTTTACACAAAATTAACCTGCTTATCTGTGATATTTTGTCGAGTACGAATGAATTGAAATATACCATTCTTTATTGGCATGCTGATTTATAATAATAATATTGCATGTTAAGGAGAAAGTCCAAGTAACTGTCCATTCCTGAGAAATAATGGAGACGAGGCCCCGAAGGGGCCGAGTATTCATTATTTCCCAGGAATGGACAGATACACGGATTTTCTCTGACTTAAAATACACCAATAATGTCAATAATGTAAATAAGATTTTCTGAAAAGATGCTGCAAATGTCAAAATTGAAAGAAAATGCATTTTTCCAAAAACGTCTCCCCTAGTGTACCTCTTATAAATAGAAGATTAAAAATATTAACATGACTGAGCGAGAAGATCATGCTTTTTTCATGAAACCAGTGAACTAATACAATAACTCTCCATTACTTTATAATGGTGTGTAGTCCATGCAAACACAAGTTGTGAGTTATGTGTTACACGATCAATCAATGGTCATTTACCCAGTGTCACTTGATGTTATAACACGGTGGACATTATTAAGACTTTGTTTCAGTCAGAGGATATATTTCCGTGCATAAACTATACATGGATATTAATAATTGATATGCAACTTGATGGAAATAACTACAATGTTTTTAACATGTTTTTTTTAATCCTAGCTCTGTATTTGCACAGTATTAATTAATGTACTCAAAAATTGGTATATACAGTATACTTGTGAGGACAGTGTCTATTCCTAGGCGCTGCAGTTCGGTGTTGGCTGCCACGCACAAAAAAGAGAAAAAGTCTCCCCGTGAGACTCGAATATTTCATTGGGTAGTCCAATGATCAGGGGAAGTTAATGTCAAAGAATGATTTAGCGGCTAAAGAGCTGAAAACAGCCCTCGTAAATTGGGAACTTAACTATTTTCTTACACTCCAAAATTAATACAAACTTTGCCTATTCTTTAATTCAAACTTAGGAGTCAAATCGACACATGTCTTCCTGGATTATAAGCCATGTATGACCAAAACAATTAGAAATTAGCTTTGTACGTACTATTATATTCAAACAGTTTTCATCTGATCATCTGAAAAACTAAGTTGCAATGTTTATGGACATTTCAATGTAGGCCAATGTCGATTATTTCATTTTCAGTATCATGCTGAAGACGGGTGTCATGATTTAGTGAGAATGTTGGCCCTTATGCATGTATAAAAGCTGTAATTTGGAACTTATTGAATGGTCATGATCACGCGAAAGTGCAATTGCAAATTATTAACGGTATTTAATATCATATCACACTAGCATCATCTTGGTTTCTTTATTTCTTGCGAGCATATCAGCTTAATAGCTGAAATTATATTAATGTTAAAAGCTATTTAATAACAGCGGGTTGATTTCATTTTCTAGTTTCGTTGTGGTTTGAGCATTTTTATCTGTCTTTTGTTTTCTTTTTTCTGTGTTCGGCTCTGCTGTTCCTGCAAATTGTATTGCCCTTTTTGTGAACACATACATTTTGTAATGCACCAGTCAGTTCCATCCACGGTCCCAACCCCGCGTATGGCTGCGGTGTTTTACCCCCCAGCTTCCCCCACACTGCCGGGGAAATGTTAGGATTATTTTCACCGAACCAATACCTTTGGGACAATGTAACCCAAAAGTTAATATCCCGACTCATCTATTTGGGATGGCGGGCAATGAATGCGACTCACTGGTGTATATTTATACATTATTTACGATAATTCTCCAATACCTGTCAACACATTTAATAAAAATAACTCTCCATTTTTTGTGAACACTACATATGTGTGTCAAGTTTTTCAGGCTTAGAGAGTTTCTTAACAATAACTCTCCAATATTTCGTATACACATTTAATGTAATGTGTATATGAAATAATGGAGAGTTATTGTTAAGACAACTCTCCATTCCTGAAAAATAATGGAGAGTTTATGAATGGGTTTATCCCCTGGGTGTATTTTAACATATTGTAATGGGCTTTGAATGTGGCTCACTTTTTACGTTGATAAAATGATAGGTATTTCCTTTTCAACAATATTTCAATGGAATACTGTTTTGTACTAATCATACTTGTAATGCTGATAATCAGTAATAAAGCTGTTTGTGTAATCAATGTACACAAAAGAGTATGTATGGATTGATTTTAAATCAAATATAATGCATTGCCTTCCAATTTGAACATAATATATGTTCCAATACCCTAAAATAGCTTTTTATTTTACAGGGTCGTATAATTGTAGTTGATATTACTTCGTAATTCTTAATTATTTGGAAGATGTGTATAAAGTAGTGCAATTAATGAAATGGCCTGCGTGAATGAGAGTGAGATATGTTTATTCGCGAGAGAATCAGTGTGAGTATGTGCACTGACGACCCAAACGAACATCAGCACGTGACATTAAGCAATTGGTGGTTTTAATTGCAAGCTGAAACAAATCTCGGCGAATATTTTAGTTTGTCTTAACCATCCTTATTTTATCACTTCGTAAATCATCCAACCACCATTACAAATGCGTTGCAGCTTGAGGTAACAAGTCATTGTTAATTTAGTTTTTCTGTTTTATTGTGCATTAATTACCCGAGAAAGGAAACATTTCGTGAGATTCTCAACACCATCAGACAAGTTCGGCATGGAGACAATTATTCTGTTTGCCACTTCTACTTCTTTTAGAATTATTAATGTTTTAGTAGTACACGTCAAGTTGTGAAAACACACACATGCTCGTTTGAAACACTATAAAGGTGGTATCGTGTATTTTCATGTGATGCATGGTTTGATCAAAATTTGCTTGTGTTTACATTGTATTCATTATAGTATTTCGGAAAGCGGTGTCGCGGGTTGCAAATGTCGGTATCGCTGGGTTCCGGATTAACTATCGGTATAGTTCTAACACTTTTAATTTCTCTGAGCAAGAATAATCCACCTGCTGCACTCGGTCAAGGAGTATATTAGTATATTACTCAGTGCTTGTACATGTTCGATATTCCTGATGGTCATCGGTCTATATCGGCTGCACACTTACAAGGCAAAAAATAGTCACATCGGGGAGACTCAAACACTGGTTTGCTAAAGTAGCCGAATGGCAAAGGGAAGTTAATTTGTGATAGAGTGGTGGCACGACTGAATTGATGACAATCCATCGAACATAGGTAATGTGAATGCATTGTGCGGTTGTAAGGATACTAGATGAGTGCACATTGATATTGCAAAGTTGTTTCAGTGAATTAACTAGTTTTGCTACTTAATCAGCTTATAAATATGGTGATGCAAGTATGGTTATTTGCCAATTAATTGTGAAAGGTAGTTGTGTCTACAATTTCAGTATAGTACTTAATTTATTAACGTAATTTATTATTAATCGGGACATACACATACCTGTTATTGGGTTGTTATTGTTGGAAAAAAGGAAAACGGTTTTCAAATGTTGATATGTTTGCTGCTGCGTGATATGAAAAAGCCATTTTACATATTACATAGTGCATCATTAAGTTATTACTAGTATGCCAGTGCCTGTACGAAATGTGCGTTGTTTCTGTCTGTAACTGTATAGTCAGCACATTCTTGTTTTCAATTATTTATACTGTGTGCACACTATTGTCATACATTATGCAAGTCGCTCATGTTTTGTTATTTTGACATTCCTTTATATTGTACTACACGCATTCCGTACAGTGTGTTATGTTCCCTTCGCACTATGGCATTTTTTGTCGAACGTACGTGAAATACAGCTCATTCAGAAGGCATGTATATGCTAGTTTACGCTGTAGATGATCGGATCCCAACCTACAACTTGATACATCAACCGGACGAATACTTGACGAATTATCGTACTACCAATAACATACCGATAACGTATAACTTAATAACTTTTAAGGCGTATATATACCGCACACAGCGTTACCCAAATAAATAACGATGTGCATCCAGCGTTCCACTAGTATAGCGTTTATTACGAATGTGAAGCTTACGCACAACGTCTGTAATTGTATGTCAATTGCATATATATACAATGTATAGGAATGCGCCGATCACTTACACATAGTAGTCGGTAGAGTAGTTCAGCGTTCTGTTTATATGTGTCAAACTTAGTCCAACACTTTTGACGTTTGGTTGCCAACTTTTTGGAACGTTCCGATATACATTTAGTGTGACAAAACCCCTATGGTAGCAGTTCATAATATGTAGCACATAATCTATTGCATGACCATCGTTTATATAAAAAATGTCGATTCAGGGCCGATGGCCACTGTTGTCATTAACATAAAGCGCTATGGTACTTATTGTTTTTTCATTATAAATGCATTGTTATAATTCTGCCATTAAGTTGTACTATTATTTTATTGAAAGCAATTCATATGTTATATAATGTAAAACGATATGAGGAAATCGGACTGGGAAGGCAGCACTCAATCTTACCAGCAGAGCACAGAAAACAGCAACAACACAACGAATGCATCTGGCAGAAATTTTATGGGATAATACCAGCATTCTATTGAAAGTACAAATGTATATCGTCCTTACATATACGTGTGTAGCATATGTATTCAACTGAAAGACAATCGCTCCGAGAGACATTTATGTGTCTGCCACCTGGTGTTTATTCCAAGTATGGTCATTAATTATCAAAACGTTGTACATTTGCTGTGACGTAAGCGTTAATACAACAACGTGTCAAATTAAAGTGGAAACAATATGTAACGACAGAAGGCATAGATGTTGATTAATACGTTTTGCACAAGGGGTGGTGAGCAAATACTTTTTAATTAAACATGAACAAGAACAATGTTTATGAGTACCTGTCATTGTCACAGACAGGCAGACAACCAGTAACAAACGATTATCGGGCACCAGCAGTCTAAGGATTTCTAATTAAATGTTGGATACATACGGGAGACAAATTATCCCGCAGAACATGCCGTTTTAAACGGCCTGTCGACTAGGTGATGCGACTTTTACTCAGACAATATTCGCCCACATTTCATGTTTCAGCTATGAATGTGGAAAATGCTAATGTTTGTTGTGCATGTGTCCCGAAATATATTAAATTTGTGTTATCGCTGTATTGAGTACACAGCTTAAAATGGTTCGTGAGGCGCGCTCTTTTTATAGTGATCGTGTTTGAGTTACCATGAGTATTAATTTGTACGAGTATATACGTCTTCGTCATTTGAATTGAATACTGTTTATTAATGAAATGATGGATCCCACGTTGTTTTTATAGTTATTATATTGTTTGGAAAATATACATGCTTGATTTGCCCTTAGGCTAGTGTGTCATTTTTATTGATACCATTGAATGAAACAGCTGAATGCTATGCGGCACTCGAGCGAGCGATCGACTGATCTGTTCAGAATAGGTCAGGAATCGTTTGTTTTCAAGTCAACGGGATCATACAGATTATTGAATGTGCCATTGATAAACAGTGTGGGACTAATTCAAACATGCAGTAAAACACAGCCACTGGAGAACTTGGAGACTAGTTTGACGAGATTTTTTAAACACTATGTTTTTATTAGATATCTGTTTTATCATGGATAACGAGAGTGTACTATATTGATGAATGAATTTTATATTTGTTGACACTTATAAGGAATTTAATAACATCCACTTGCAAAAGCAGACTTTACTAAATATATTTAATGCATCACTGTAAACGGAATATTCCACATGACAGTAACAAATGGTTTCATTCTCCACGGTATGGTATAAAGTGGACAAGTCGGCATTGAATCGTCGTAAATGTTATATAAATGCACATGGAGCTTCCTAAACAAGTGGAAACAATATCGAATATGTTACAGTATTCATGTAGCACCTAGCTTACACAGTAAAACCAATCGGAATAGCCCGGTTACCTCAAAATTCATTTAAGTTGAAAGAAATTATGACTACTGATGCTCATATTACTAACCCTGCTTTCAGACTTGTGTCGCTGCACTGACAGACGAGAAAAGACCGTCAATATGCGACTTTGAATTATGGCTAGACACTACACATATAACAGAAGAACATGAACTTAGTCTGCTAAAATGAAGCTGTCGTGCAAATGGATGTCTAAATTTCCTCCCTCGAACTAATCTCAATGAAAATTCCTAATAAAACCAGCGACATTGGCGTACGAGAACAAATCTATACATATTCCGCGGTAGATAATACTACATGTACTACTCCCGACATCTAGGTATCGAAAGCAATATTCGTGGGTCAAACATTGTGTTGCATTTCTTTCAGATTTTCAGAACATTTTGCCGTTTTTTCTTGGCGCAAGATGATGTCATTAAGTACTTCACTTGATTCCGGCTTAATATATACATTTAAGTTCAGGAAAAATTTTCATTTATTGGCAAAGGTTTATAACTGAAACATTGTTTATAAGCGGCATTAAACCAGAATAAACATCAAACTCATTTCGGCATTCTCAATTATAAATTACTTCTTACATGTTACTTATCTTTGACGAGCAGTAACTCACGTGTATATTACGACTATGTAACTAGTTCTCGTCTTCAAATAAATCCTCTGTTCTAGAAACATTGTTAACGATAACAACAAGATGTCATAAAAGTAAATATAAAGGAATAAATGTGTAAACTTTAGCCTGTAGCTTCTCAAACGTGCAACATATGACGAGCATTAAACATATTTGAATAGTTCAGCTGGTAGAAACAAGTGCTTCACTTTGAGCAAGTGTGTGTTCTCCTAAATTACAATGGCAATATGTTTGTACGCCACATCTTAAGATCGATACAAAATAAAAGCGCGGATACATTGTTCTAATCTGCAGCTACGACAGGCCTCTATATAAGGTAATGTGTTGTTTGCCAGACGAATTTTCAACTAATCAGTGTCTTTCTCATATCCTACAAAATTGCAACCTCTCGACTTGGTTCAAAATAATTGAATTACACCTTTTATAAATGCTTCGTCTACTACTTACGACCTTATACGACTCTTACATAGTTGAAATCTGCTTTACAATGTACGTCTCATTTGCATATTTGTATGAAGATAAGAACCTGTTATGTGGACCAAACTGGGGTTGTTTAACATGCGCAAAGGGTATTTTTTAGACAGTTTAAGTTGTTTTCTCTAAATATTGATTATTACAACCTACTCATAAGCCATCGATATACCTTGGCACATATCAACTTTACAATGGCTACAGCAAGATGAGGCATGATATTAGATTACAGTCGTGTATTAAAAGATCAGTACGTACAATTTTTATCCCAGGTTAAGTCATATTCTGTGTAATCCATATGCGGTTCAACATATCATTCAATATGTGACTAGTAATACAAGTGTCTGACCACATGAACAAAGCCTGTACTTTCAGCGATAACATCGCTTTGCTTTTACAATTGCAATAATATACATGTTCATGCGACACCATTTACTTGTTGTCAATATGAACACATGCTGATACGAAGAAGACGCAGTAAGCAACTATTAAGAAAACGATGCATTGAATACACAATATAGGAATACATTTTATACTAACATTGTAGCCTACTTGTATAACACATAATTATAGTAAAATGAAATAGCATCGCAAGTCTAAAAAACACATTGATGCACTCGAAATGCATACTCGTCTTATAGATTTTTCAGCAAAAAATTATTGATGGTGCACATTGAATTATTTTATTCTTCTATTTTGCATTGAGCTGCAACGTTTTAGTATTAAACGACCATGGACTCATGCTTTGTGAGGTTTGCATTTGTCAGAAGCTCTGTAAATAAAAAGGCGTATTGATTTCTTTGGACATATTTAAAATGATGCGCACCGAGTGATTAATTACATTTTTTGTCTTTTGTATGTAAATGAATCAGTCTATAGATGCTATAAAAAGCTGTTTGACAGCATTGCGTATTACAAATTTGACTAAACCGACATTCAGTCACGATTGTTCTGGACAATTTTTCATGTTATTAGTATAACTCGTATACATTTGTAATTATTACTGTCATCTGTACAGCGCAACGCTGATGTTTTAATATACGAATATGTTTTTCATACTGTAACCTTGGGTATGCTGTATTGATTAACCATTCCTTTTTAAAATTGTGATAAAGTTATCAAAATAAACAGTCAACACTACAATTGATAGTGCTTTGATAATCAATAATCAAAAACAACCCTCCCCCGATGGGTTCGTATCGAAACAACGACCAACCGGCGTCGTCGCCTAGCAATGGATGAATACGACCATGGCGACTGCACATCCAAACAACCCCAGAACAAGTTACTCAAATGCGCTAGTCGCCGTCTGGGTCGTACGTTCGCACCCTATCCATCTGGCGAGAGCTCATAAAAGATGTATAAATAGTTAATAGAAAACTATTTTTCCAGATATTTGTAGAAAGCAAACTGCGGTACATTGAATTTATGCTACGAGCAATAAGGCCGTACCAAATCGTTTCTTCGTTTAGAGTCCATCCAGTTAAAATCAATGTCTAGCTATCCTGAGACAAAAAACGAAACACTCTAAAAAGCACAGTCATAATGGCTAAGGAATCCTGTTTGTGTAAAACCTACTCCTGTGTAGGAATAAGGGACTTGATGGTAAACGAGTGTGAAAGCAATATCAAAATGGATTTTGTGTATAACAGGTTAAACAACTTGTTGATTTTCCTTCCTCCAGACGCTCAAACCTTTTCATCTGGTGAAGTTCTAAACATGTTCCATGTTTAAAGACGATTTCTATAGTTTTTTTGCGACAATGAAACTTTTTTTAACTCATGTGAAATTTTATGCTCAAGACAATAGGCTAAAGAATAAAGGGGGTCGGCGAACTCGATTTTTTTTACAAAATGGGTTTTTTAAACATCACTTTTCTATAAAAATGACAAAAATAATGAAATTTTACCTATTCTGATTTTTTAGCATTAAATTTACATTTTTTTCATCAGAAATTATTATTTTTTGTTCAGATGTACAAAAACATATTAGTCAAACATACCTATGCACAATTACAACTCTTAATAACATTCATTTAGATTTTAACAAGAAATGAATTTTCAAAATTTTCAATAAATTACTATTTGAAATTAATAAAAAGACACATTATTGACCACAAAAAAAAAACTAAACAGCGAATGTTTTTTTGTTTGTGCAAATTATGTTGATAAAAGTGTAGTCTATCAGAATAATAAGAAAAAAATATTGGTCAGCGCGCATTTTGTTGCGCTATCAGGCAAGAATTGTCCCCCTTTTTGATGAAAATGGCGCAAAAACAACTCAAACTGATACTCTACACTTAAACGAATTTCTAATTGGCCACCCAATGAAATATTGTATTATGTGATATATCCAGTCAATATTTCTATAATTGTGGTTATTTTCATTCCATGCACTTATCTATCGATTTCAAGAAATAAATTACGCATGCATGTATGAAATCATCCATGCGGAACAGTTAGTGCAAAATGGCTTACGTGCACGTGGTTCACGTGCCCGACATGTTTGATTTTTGAAATCAGCCAAAATGTATTCTCTGTCGATTGACTTGATAAAAGGTGTTAATACTGGCGAGAATAAGTAAAACGGGGCGCGCTGAGGCCGTTAGAATGACGAGTACCAGCACCAAATTCCTGACATGTACGTCAAAACGTCTTTTTGTAAAAAGCGATATTTATAATAACGTGGGGTTTAGCTCGAATTACTGCGAGAATCATATTTTCTATCAATACAATTGGACAGTATCGGGGTTTCGATTATTTATATTCTTCTAAAAGCATTTTTTTAAACTAATTTATAAAAACACGTGGCAAATCAGAAATTCGTTCAATGTATGCATGCATCTGACGTCATGAGCGCGTTCCACGTGGCTCATTTTCACAAATTATAATGTTTAAAGAAAAGTCGATCTACAGGGAACAAGTTTATACCAAATACGATACTATTCCAAGCTCCGCACGAGGCCAACGTGCAAAAAAGCAATTTTGCACCAACCGTTACGCATGCATGATTTTAAATATGAATACGCCATTTCTTTCCAGAAATAGATAAGTTAGTGCGTGGAATGAACAAATAACACAGCCTAAGATTTATTGATATAATTTATCAGATGATATAATATTTTTTAGGGTGGCCAATTAGAAATTCGTTTAAGTGTACAGGGTGATAAAAAATATATGAACAGTAAAACTTATTCCTTTTTGCAAATGATGTTGATATAAGTGTACTCGATCAGAACAATAACAAAAAAACATAGGTCAGTGCGCTCCTTTTTGCGCGTACAGGCCAGAATTATCCCCCTTTTCGATGAAAATGGCGCGAAAACGACTCAAAATGATACTCGCCTGGCTGATAAAATATATCTGAACAGTGAATCTTTTTTATTTTTGCAAATGATGTTGATATTAGTGTACTCTATTGGAACAATAAGAAAAAAACACAGGTCAGCGCACTTTATTTTCGCTATCAGGCCAAAACTGTCTCCCTTTTCGATGAAAATGGCGCAAAAACGCCTCAAAATGGTCTCTACATGCTGATAAAAAATATCTGAACAGTAAAACTTGTTCCTTTTTGCAAATGATGGGGATATAAGTGTACTCTATCAGAATAATAAGAAAAAACATAGGTCAGGGCATTTCTTTTTGCGCTATCAGGCCAGAATTGTTCCCCTTTTTTATGAAAATGGCGCGAAAATGACATAAAATGGTACTCTTCAGGCTGATTATAAATATCTGAACAGTAAAACTTGTCCAGTTTTGTAAATGATGTTGATATTAGTGACCTCTATCAGAATAGGAAGAAAAACATAGGTCAGTGTGCTTCTTTTTGTGCTATCAGACCAGAATTGTTCCCCTTTTCAATGAAAATGGCGCGAAAATGACTCAAAATAGTACTCTACATGTACAAGCTAATAAAGAATATCAGAACAGTAAAACTTGTTCCTTTTTGCAGATGATGTGGATATTAGTGTACTTTTTCAGAATAATAAGATATAAACATAGGTCAGCATGCTTCTAGTTGCACTATAAGGCCAGAATTGTCCCCCTTTTCGATGAAAATGACCGAAAACGACTCAAAATGATACTCTACAGGCTAAAAAAAATTCCTGAACAGTGAATCTTTTTTATTTTTGCAAATGATATTGATATAAGTGTACTCTTTCAGAATAATACGAAAAAAACATAGGTTGGCGTGCGTCTTATTGCGCTATAAGACCAGGATTTTCTCCCTTTACAATGAAAATGGCGCGAAAACGACTCAAAAATAGTACTTACAAGCCTAAAAATGAATTATAGCATCACAATTTTTAGCAAATCATGTTCAACAGTGTGGTTTTTTTTAGAAAATCATTGGTCATGATGCTTCTGTTCATGCTAAAACAGAAAAAATTGAAATGAATTATTAGCCTGCAGCCTTACAGTTCTTTGATATACTTTAACGATGTCCGGGTGTAAAAACTTTTTTTTTTAATTTTGAGGAATGCATTTTAAATATTTTTATTCTATTGTATACCCATTAAGACAACTGCATGTGAATTTTAAAACACTTGTATTGTCATTTAAGAGAGTAATTGCTATTTTAATTTCCCTACACCCAGCCTAAGAACGTACTGCACAAACAAATGGAGGCAACCGCATGATAAATAAAATAAATCTCCAACAGATAACACAATAAAAACAAAAGTGTATTTAAATCTAATGATAATGATTATTTCTTTAATCAAAAGTGTAAAAATGATGTTTGGTCTTATAATGAAGTAGATAAAAATAAAAATGTAACCCCACCCTCCTCGAAATTAAGGCATTTTTTTCATATTGCCAATAAGTACCCTATAGATAAATGGAAATAAAATATGATCTAAACAAATGGCACCATTTAAATTTTTTTTCAAAAATAACTTCAATGTGTGTGTAATGTTTTAAGACAATTTAAAAGGTTTTACCGAGCGGTTTTGAAAATATACATTTCAGAAATCCTTAGTAACCCGATTTTCATCTGTTTACCACATATTAATTCCTAAAAAAATAAAGAAAAAAAGAGAGAAAAAATATTTTTCTCCAAATTACACTATAAAGTGATGTTACGAAGCCAAAACATTGTCTTATAACAAAAAAGAAAAGAAAAAAGAAAAAAAATATTTTGGCTCTAGTGGGGGTTGAACCCACGACCTACAGCAAATCGGTCAATTTGTCATAAAATTACTGAAATTGAGAACTCTTCAAATGGAGATTCTTTATAAGACCCGGATATCCTTAAGGATATTTTATCAAAAGTTACTGTAAACAAAATAACTTTTGTGAACACTCACTTGCCCATTTTGAAGGTCATAGGCATATTTGCGACTGCAATTTTTAACTTTTTTAAGTCTTCCGCGATGTCCATAATAATTATTTTATCGTTTTCCCGTCTACTTAATTTCATGAATTTCTACCATTCACAAACTCCGCAAACTCAAATCGCACAAAATAATTTCTTCATTTACAGTAAGTAATAACCTCTGGTCACGTATCTTCCTATTGTACTATAACATGTCAATTGTCTCCCTTCGACATTGGAAAAAAATTATTCTGGCAAATTTCACCAAAATTGGCCAAACAGTTTGAGAGGAGATGTTGTTTCAAAGTGTGGACAGACGACAGACGGACATCATGACGGACAACGAGTGATCACTATAACTCACATTGAACACTTTGTGCTCAGGTGAGCTAAAATATACTTGATTTACTGTATCTGAACCAGTACTTTCTCTACCACAGGGAATCATCAACTTATCCACATGTGGAGGAAAATAATTGCTGACAAATGTTCACAGAATTGCATAACATGCAAGGAATTGAAGTGAGATCATGGGTTTACAAATCAAAGCCCGGGATAGTTGAGAGGGTCCCAGGTTCGATCCTTAGCTGGGGCACTTGGTCATTTCAAAAGCATTTTCTGTGTTTCCCAACCAACTAAAGATGACCTGGTTGGCAATCCAGAGGTAGTTTATCGTGTATCGGCACTGTACCATACACATTTAAGAACCAAGGCGACTCTTTGGAACAAGCTAGGTGATACCTTGAATCACCCCCACTTGCTGTCCGTTCAGCAAAAACACAGAAACCCATTGGAAAAAAGTGCTTGCACTTTTATCGGCTATCCTTGACAATTGTTACTATATGAAATGTTTTTCTCTGCAAAAATTTAAACATAGATGGGTTGACAAGTTTTAATGATTCCCAAAATTAATGTTCAAGTACAATGAATAATCAAATACAAATGACATGTTCAGCTTCCACCCTCCTTCTTTTAGACATTCACAACCTGAAAGGAAACAAAACTACAATAAGATATAGTCATTTTCCAACATACATGCATATGCACATCAATTTATTTTGGAATTTTATCAAGGCAAGGCCAATTTCACATTTTATGGCAACTCAAGGGCCATAATCCAATAAGGACTGTGCAATCAATATCTGAAGTCAAGGAAGAAACATACACCAAATATGCCTAATATAAAGTTATAACCATTAACAGATTCTCTGAAGTAAACAATTCTTATTTGAGATCAATTTTTCCATAGTTGCCAAAAACATTGGGAGGAAAGCTGTTTAATCCTGACCCATTATTGGAAAAGTAAAATGATAATGTAGGCAATATTCAACATACCATATTGCTCCTGAGGGGTGTGTTAGCAAAGAGCCCTGTTGGTAAGCATCACAACATTGAACAAGGTACAGTATGTATGGATAAACTTGTAGATCTTCAACTCATGAACTGCAAGGCCACCAATTTAAAACCCCTTGGTTTTGGTCTACAAAGAAAGAAATACAATAATGTTAGTCACACAAGTCTAACTTGAAATAAGATGTATAATCTAGTTTATCATAACACGTTTGTAAAAGGGACAAAAAAATGTGCAACCAGACTGGGGGCCGGGCTTGAACCCCAGACCTTCAGCTTATGGGCAATGCTTTACCAACTTAGCTAGCCTGGGAGCAACTCGCTCAAGTTTCTCCAATATTAATATAATATAATCTTGTACACCTACATACATTTCACCCCTTCTTTAAAGATTAATCATGAAACCTCTATATATGGGATGTTCTTAGGGTGAATGGTGGGTAAAAACTGCTGAGCACAAAATGTAATGCACCAGTCAATTGCATTCATGACAACCCCAACCCTGGGGACAGGGCGGTAAAAAGCGCTATATCATTGCCGAAGAAATGTTGAGGATATGTTCCCCACACTCATATCTGGGAACATATAGTCGTCAGGGGGGGGGGGGGGAAATACCAAAGATTTTACCACCAGCTGTCCACTGCTGGGCGGGGGGTTGTCAACCAAAAAGTTAAAATCCCCGCCATTCCCCAGAGGTGGAGGGCCATGGATGCAACTGACTGGTGCACAACAGGGTACAAAATGTGTGTCCAGACCAGGGTTCGAACCCGGTACCCTTCATTTACAGGGCACATGCTCTTGATGACTGAGATAGCTGGATGCTTACATAAGTTCCTTCCCTAAAAGGCTATTATGCACCGGTCAGTTGCATTCACCCCAAACCCCAGGAGACCCATGGGGGATAGCCGGGGATCAGTCATGTTTTTACCTCCCGGCTTCTTCCGCACGTCCAGGGAAAAGGGATTTTTACCCAAATCAATACACAGGAATCATATTTAATAGTCAATAGGCCGGGCGAAATACCAAAGATTTTATATCATCTGTCCCCTGCAGGGCCATGGATTTTGACAACCCGAAAGTATAAATCCCGGCCCATCCCAGGTGGTGGGTGGCCGCTGATGCAACTGACTAGTGTATTAATACTATTAGTAATCAAATCTGATACCGACACTTAAATCTACATGCACACTTGAATTGTGAATTCAATTTACTGCCAAACAAACTGACAAAACTTACTTCCAACAGTCCAAAACGAAAGCTGGTCTGACTGTCTACTCTCAGTCTGCCACTATTTCTTATGTCTAACGTCAGATTCATTGGTCTTGCCAGAACTGTAGCTGTTTGGATCGTTATTCCATGTTCTGCTCGATTTATATTGACCATTAAACGTCCAATAATTGGATGGCATAATGCTATGACATATTTCTAGACGAAATTACTACCGAAATCGTCCTTAAATCGAGTACATGTGAGTACGGATTAAACCAGGGAACCCGATTAGTGAATATAGAACAAAATATAATGCGTAATACTATACACTTAGCGGCACTTCTAACGCTGCCACTTATATATTTCAGTTTTCTTTAAAAGTCCTCAATGAATTGTAATGAAAGTTGGCACACTTGAACAACAATATTTGACACAGGTTCTGGCGACTTTTCTGCTCGATTCGACAATAGACTATTGCACAATACGTCTTCAACTGACTGAATACTTATATTGAAAGTCGCATTTTTATCACTCAATATCGGCCATCTGATTGTTATGTATGCGTGTAGATGTCCCTATTTCCTATAATGGTTGTGCATATCAACATTTTATTCGCTCATGGGTTTTAATGGTTATTAACAATATTAACCAAACTGCTAGAAAACGAAAATTGTTGGTTTTGCTGCAAAATATAGTGTTTTCGTAACCATAGCGTGTCTGTTGAGAAAATACGATTTTGCGAGTAACGCAGGTTGCGCTCATCTTGAAATTTAAATTTAGGGTGACTAATTATTATATCAAACTTAATAAATTCAACTCTACTGCGTACTATTAACATTCGTTATTCAGAAGAAATGTAACTTTTACCATTCACGTAGCATTATTTGAGTTAAACGTTTATTTTAAGCGCATCGGTTTTATATTCAAATTATGAGCTGATTTTGGGACGGTCTAAGCTTACCAACTGCTATTTGGTTACATAGGAAATTGTAGCGTAGATGAAATTTATGAATAATTTGATTGTGCACACTCATTACATAACACTTGAAGCTACAAAGAAATAAAATATTGCAAATTCTCAATTGACCCCTAATAAATAAGCTGTTTAATTTTGTGACTTTGTAATTTCGGGTGACGTAAATTACGCTTTAACCACGCATTTTCATTCACACACATTTCTGACGTGCAGCAATAGGCACACGCCTTAAACTAGAACTGGTGACAATTTGATAAAGTTATCTCAAACGGTTTTTAAGATATCAAGAATAATCAAGTGGCAGCGTTAGAAGTGCCGCCGAGTGTACTTGCGATATCCACCAAATTACAGTTTGAAGTAAACGACATATTTGGTAAGTTGTGTGCTACCTCACTTTAGTTTTCACTCCCACATCTATAATTCGTTGTTTATGTTTTTCTTAACACTAATCTCCTTATTATTTAGAAAAAGTAATGTTTGACATAACATAAGTCTAATATGAGGTTGTGTTCTATAAGCACGGTACAGAACCATTTATAACAATATAATTACACCCACCGAACATAGTTTACAGCCTTTAATAAAAATGATATTCTTGGACTCATTTATCTGTCTACGATCAGAAACTTATATCATATACTCCCATTAATTATCGATAGATTGAACATCTGCCACAATGTAAGCAACATCAGCAGACGCAATTAGTTTGGAAACAATTTTCCTTATCTACAAAAGTCATATGACAATGATTTATGTTCTAGCGTGGCGAATTATATTTAAACGTGCAAGAAGTAACGCAGCTATGAGATATATGACTAGTTATATTTGTAAGCGAAATCTGCTTAACGAACTAATGTGTACCTTAAGGATAATCATGCACCAGACAGTCGCACAAATTGTACCAAGAATAATGGAAATGCTAAGTACACGCATAGAACTGTAACGTCATAAGGTACGTATTAGGTAACAACGACAACTAAAAGAGATGCATCATAAAATATGTTATACGTTTTCATAATGTGATATATACACTAAGCACTTTCTTAGAAAGGTAAGGTCGTACGTGCTACGTACGAGAGTAGTTTAAAGTCATTTTTGTGTACTGCAACGTCCTTGCGTTTCTAAGCAAGTGGTGTATATTAAAAAGGTGTGAACAGTTTTGTACTACCAAGGTCAGTAACTCTAACATTGTTTACCTACCGAACAATATTATATTTACAACGCATTTATCTCTTAAAGTATTGTAGCATTCAGAACAACTATTAGTTAACAGGTGTGTTACATTTTCTATAAAAGTATCCAAACAATAATTAGTTTAGTCAGATATATAGTACAATGGTTAGAAAAAAACAAGCATGTTAATGATACACACATGCCATTATAAAAAATAAAAAGCGATTAGTTGTGTAATTAGTTTTAAGTTATGTAAATTGTTTATGCTTTTGGCAGAAATATTACTGGTGTTTATAAATTTGGAACAAGTGACGCATATCAATTATCTTTGAACATTTCTGGTGATATAGGGTATGTTATCAAACAAGTTCGGGAAAGCATTTTGGCACAATGATGCGTAAAATTGATACTTTCTGAACCCTAACAGCAACTTATAACTACGTATATTTAATATAGTTACGCTATCAACGGATTATAAAGTGGTTATTGAAGCTCATTCGTCAGCATGTTGTTTAATCTGATGCAGCTCTCTTTCTCATGTTTGTGAACTTTATTCACTTTGAGATGTTATGATACCTACAGTGCTGCTAGCATACAAATTCTATATAGATGTTATTACAGAATATCTAATAGGTCATTTTGCCGCGTTGACATCTATAGAAGTTAACCTACTTTTTGAGAGCTGTCGTATACCATTGGCTGTTACCATCACTAGTAATATGTTACGGTAATTATAGGAGATGTAGATGACATGAATGTTGTTAGTTTGGCAATGTAATATGATACTGACTGCAATATGTCTTACTGTACAATTACCTCGTATGATAGAACACACGAATTTGGTGAGAGTGGTACAGTGGTTCCTCTACATTGTATCGGAAAACGTATCGCAAGTTGGTCACTAAAATTAGCTAATCAAAGCGCTGTAAGTTCTGAAGGCCTGGGGCTAAACTTTGTATGCTTGGGAAGAAGTTAAGTGACTAAACTGAAGTATATGTAAACGGATCCACGCTCTTTTACTGCCACTGGAGTGTACAGTTATGTTGACCGTACAAAGTTGAAGGTTTAATCTATTGGTCATGCTTAACTTGCCTGTCTAGTTTAAGTACTAGTTAACAAGAGATGTCAGAATGACATTTATGCCTCCCACTACCTACATACATGTACAGTCACATAGACTGTGACAATTGAACAACATGTAGTATTACCTTGCTTATGTTTTGGTTAACAATTTCTTAAAGATTTTGAAACTTACGGCTGAAGTCGACTTTCTAATACTGGAGTATGTTGAATTAAAGAGATTTAAAAAAATGATGGGTGCGACTTATACAAAGTATCGAGTCATGTATGTGCAATTGCGGTATTTTGGTAATTTGTCTCAAGAAGTGCGACTTATGTATGGGGCATTACGGTATCCAAAAAATGAAAAATAAACATTTCATTTTATTTTTTCTGGAATGTCTTGTTAACGCGAAATGAAATAACAATATTTAATATATGTTTATACAAATACATAATATTATGTCTATAAAAAAGTTTCTTTTTACTGTCTCCGTAAACACTCGTATCTTTTCAGCATAAGACCGTCAATTGAGAAACTTATTCTCGCACGAATATGTAAACAATAGAAATTATGTCCTAGTCAATGCTTAACAATTTTTTTCAATAATATTTCTTTTACACTTTTTTATGAAACTGTAATTTTAAATAGTGATGTTCAGCATTTTTAAAGGCGGGTTAGTGAGATCCGCGAAGAACTACTTTTATATTGCGCATAAAAGTGGTAATTGGGAGTTTGGGGATTTTGGAAGGTCAATTCTAGTAGGCTGAGGAATTGGTATCATAACTATGGCCTTGGGGCTTCGCCCCAGGCCAAAAACTGATTCACTATGAGGTAACCAACCATGTAAAAAATGAAATTGAATTAAGTTATGGCACGTGATGAAGCAATATTTAAAGGCATTCTTTTATTATAACTGGGCTTTACGTATCACCGTTGGTTAAAACATCTTCCGATGATTACCAACCTGAACAGCAGCTTTAATGTATTGTTTATACATCGCTTTCTTGTTGAAAATTATTACGCCATGGCATCATTATTTTGACCTCAGAATACTTGCAGCACTACCGTATTTTGTCATTTATGACAAGATTACGAACCTCGATGTCAAATTGATTTGTCCAAGTCAAAACAGTTATCAAGTCAAACGTTTGTTCGACCTAGATATGCGACATACATGTAAAAACTCATAAACAGTATCTACTGATGATCATCAATCTACATGTAATGATGTGCTATTCAAGGTCACTGTCAAACAAGTTTATTTAATTATTCAATAAAAGCTCGAAACACCGATCACTATGTTCAGTGAGATGAACCACACCATCGTTGATGTAGAGCAAGAGCATACAGATATGACACTAATATTTGCTTCAAACGCAAATAATGCAAATCAGGTCGTGTATATTATACTAGTTCCTGAAAGTTGAGCACTTGTCTAGAAATACTCTCTACCAGGAACAGTTATAACATGATAACTACGATGCCTTATTGCTATCGAACAGATTTCACAAATCATTTAAATTGATACACTCATGGGCGCAAACACAGACATATCGCAATCATTATTGAACAAGACATATCCATATTGTTTCCTTCTAGGGAACATATAAGCAACTGTGATAAATACTACTGTAATAGTAAATCATTTCTGATATAATATCAAATTCCGTATTGAATTTTGCACTTTTGTTTGTAGGCGCGGTCTAGAGACACCAATATTTGCACAGTTCTATTCTACACAGTACGAAATCTTGCCTTCAAATTCAAATTCTAGGTTGCCCAAAATTATAAGTAATTTAAACATAAATAGCCGGTGTGCGTGCGAGGGTGATGTCTAATCATGTGTGTGCATGATGTGCTTTCCTTGACCGGCTATTTATGTTCGAGTGCTCCTGTCCTGTCCGACCTGTTTTTAATGTTTTCTAATATTAATAAAGTGTCTGTTAAAATAGTTCGTACAAAAATAACAATATACGCGATTATCCTATTTCAGGATCTTTCTACGACCAATTCACCTTATATATAGTATAACTATGACAGCATATTTGTATTGATATGACCAGAGTGTTTCCGATGATTGTATATAAAAGTATTGCCTGACATATGTATATAATGTACTTAAATTTTGAAATTTACTTTAAGTTCTATCATAGAGCTCTATGGTTTTATATGCGCGTGTGATATTTTTGTAGAGTACAACAAATCCAAAACGCCCAGCTTAAACTTACCCTTGCTATTTTATAGTTTTATGTGCGGATAATAGCATGATAATGCATTTTGTAATAAACCACTACCGTGTTGATGTGATTATCGTTCGTCTGTTCGCAGCATGGTCATGACTTGTAAATTAACACCGTAGGTCAGGAATTTACTTTTTGACCTTTCAATCAACTGGGTTTAACCAGGATATTAAGTACAACTATTAACAATATTGCCTAATCCTATGGCAAAAGTTGATACAACAAAAACCTGAAAAATACTCGTAACACAACCAATCAAAGCCATGATGAAGCTACAGAGTGCTTAGGCACTCAAACAGCAGTCTGACATGCAACGTGTCATCCACATCCAACAAAATGTTACTTCAGAAAACACAATATATTGACCCCTACAATAAGGATTAGATAACTATGGTGGGCGAATTAATTATAAAATTATAAATAAAATTGTTCATCATTTTTCACATACATACATACATCGTCACTTGGAGGTGGAGATGATAGGGTGGTTGATCAAATTTAGAGAAGGTAAACAACCAACAGCTGCTAATCACAAAAGTTTTTCTTCCGTACTAGTTGTTGATGTATCTCATAATTTGACGATGAAACCAAACTCGAACACAAATATAAAGCGCTGTAAATTACTTACTTACAATATATTATTTCCGACGTCAGAAATTGACGTTTAGTAAAACCATGAATGTTACCACATATAAACATTCTATAAATTTCTATCGCAATAAATATTTCTGTCTCCAATTTTTAAAATGGTACCATTAAAGTTATATTATAGTGTAGGCTACCTTGGTTCAATATGTTCAATATTACATGAGACATTCTTGAAACTTGTAATTTGTTATATGTAAAGTAACGACAACTTAAATGATACATGCTGTAAACATCATCAAGAAACCAATAATGCTTAATTAGCTACCAACCTTTGGTAAATTAGCATTGCCATTTTAAGACACAGACAAGTTATCCGATATCCTAAGTCGTTCCAACAAAGCAGCTATTTTGGACAAGTACTTAATACGGTATTTATCGATGACACATTTTAACACATATCTCTGCGTATAGTATCATGTGTTTTAACTGATCTCATTCTGAATCTCGGTATTGCACAGTATCAGAATCTGAAGTATATACCATAACTAGGATACAACCATTGCATCCGGCCGAAATTATATTTGATAGTACCAGCATTTGATTGAAAGTAAATCGTCCTTGCATATACGTATGTAGCATATGTATCCAGCTGAAAGACAATCACTCTAAGACACATTTATTTGTCTGCCAAATGTATGGTCATTAATTATCCAATAGTTGTACATCTGCTGTGACGTAAGCGTTAAAAAACAGCGTGTCTAATTAATGTTGAAACAATATGTACCGACAGAAGACTCACATGTTGATTAATACCGCTTGTTAAGAGGGTTGATGAGCAAATACCCGCTCTAAAATGACTTATTAGAAACAACACTTTCTACGTTTTTGTTGATAACTCCTCGTAATTAAACATGAACAAGAACAATGTTTATGATTAGCTGTGATTGTGACAGACAGGCAGACACCCGGTAAAAAACGATTATATTGCTCCAGTAGTCTGAGGATTTCATAATTAAATATTGGATACATACGGGAGACAAATTATCCATCAGAATACGTCTTTTAAAAGGGCTTGTGTGGTACAATGTTATACATGCAGTATTACACAGCAACTTAAGTTGTTGGAGACGAGTTTGACACAATGTGACGAGACTTTTAATCACTACGTTGTTATTCAATATTCCTCATATTATTGATAACGGAGTGTACTATATTGATGAATGAATTTTTGATTCTATTGACATTTATTGCGAATTTAATACCATCCTCTTGCAAAAGCAGGCTTTACTGCAGATGTTTAATGCATCACTGTAAACGGAATATTCCACATAACGGTAATATATGGTTTCATTCTCCACGGTATGGTATAAAGTGGACAAGTCTGCATTGAATCGTCGTAAATGTTATATAAATGCACATGTAGCTTCCTAAACAAATGGATACAATATCAAATATTTTACATTATTCATGTAGCAACTAGCTTACTCAGTTAGACCAATTGGAATACCCCGGTTACCTCAAAATTCATTTATTTTGAAACACATTCTGACTACTGATGCCCATATCACTAACCCTGCTTTCAGGCTTTAGACGCTGCACTGACGGACGAAAAAAGACCATCGATATGTGACCTTGACTTATGGCTAGACACGACACATATAAAACAAGAACATGAATTACTCTGCTGAAGATGAAGCTGTCGTGCAAATTGATGTCTAAATGTCCTCCATTGAACTTATCTCAATGAAAATTCATGATAAAACCAGCGACATTGGCATGTGAGATCAAATCTACACATATTCATCTAGGTGTCGAAAGCAATATCCGTGGGTCAAAAATTGTGTTGCATTTCTTTCACATTTTGGAACATTTTGTGGTTTTGTCTGTCCGCAAGATGATGTCATTTAGTGCTTCACTTGATTCCGGTTTTTATGAGTCCTAGTTCAGGAAAGTGAATTTCGTTTAATGGCCAAAGTTTATGACTGAAACAGTGTTGAGAAGTGGCATTAAACCGGTATAAACATCAAACTCATCTCGACATTCTCACTTATAAATAACTTCTTACAAATTTTCTAATTTATTACCTGCAGAAGCTCACGTCTATATAACAACTATGTACCTACTTGTACACGTCTTGAAATAAATCCTCTGTTCTTAATTAAAACTGAAAACATTGTTTACGATAACAAGACGTCATAAAAGTAAACATAAAGGTATACAAGTGTAAACTTTAGCCTGTAGTTTTTTAAATGTACAACATATGACGAGCATTAAAGATATTTGAATAGTTTAGCTGGTGAAACAAGTACTTCAAACAGGTTGAGCAAGTGCTTGTTTTCCTAAATTACAATGGCAATATGTTTGTACGCCACATCCTAAGTTCGATACAGAACAAACGCGCGAATACATTGTTCTAATGTGTCAGGCATTTATATTATGTAATGTGTTGCTTGCTCGACTTCTTTTCGACTAATCAGTGTAGTATGTCTTCTTAACCCAAAATATTGCTATCGCTCGACCAGGTTTGAAATAATTGAAGACCATCTTTTATAAATGCTTTGTGTACAAATCAATAACGCTGGCTTAGAATGTAAAGATCGTACGTACCATTTAGGACCTTATACGACTTCTACGTGTTTGGAATCTGTATTACAATGTACTTCTTATGAGCCTATTTTCATGAAAATCGGACCTTGTCATACTGACTAAACTGTCCAAAAAGTTGTGTTGACCAAACTTAAAGATTAGGGTTCAGACAGTTTGTTTCTTGTTTTCTCAAAATATTGATGATTACGACCTCTTCATTCGAGGTATGCTATGAGATTATAGTCACGTAATTGAAAGGTGAGTACGTATAATTACTTATGCCAGTTTGAGTCATATTCGGTGTAAGCCATATTCTGTTGAACATGGTACGACTGTCATTAAATATGTAACTGGTACTTGCTTTGTCTGACAACAGCACTTTAATCTAACAATTTCAATAACATGTATGCAGCGTCATTGAATTGTTGTTATACAATACTTTTGAAGAAAAAGACGCAATATTAAGTAATTAAACGTGGTTTATACGTTAATATCTGATTTGGATAAACCGTCAAACTTGGGCTCTACTAATGTTTAGCCTGCTACAAATATAGAAAAAAAACATACCAGAGTATTTGGTAATGACGTAAATCCCTTGTAGTTGACGTGTATTTTTCCCTATGTTTGGAATGCACTCATATCATTGGTCCTATAATTTGTCGAACAAACATACTTCTGTAAAGTCAAATGTTATGTAGCCTCGTATATTGAGGGAACGATGTCTTGTATTTGCTAAATGAAATCACACCAAAAGTACACATTAGAGGAAGCCATTTTATGCAATATAGCCTACTTGTATAAAAAATAATGCTAGTAAACAATAAAGACGCCAAATTATGAGAAAATATTTAATGTCTGTTTTTTTTATAAATATAGCGTTATTTATGCATTATATAGTCAGCTGTTGCCTTTTATATAATCAAGTGGATGTTGCAGTTGTTTGTTTTTACGAATGAAAATATATTAGTAACAGTAGTACGACATCGTCTTTAAATCAATGCAGCACAATTTGTTAATTTATGTAAGTGCGTTTAATTATCTTATAATTGAAAAACACATGCCAATAATATGCTTAAACGCATTTTATATTTATTTCACCAGCATTTCAAACAGATAATGTTAATGTGAAAAGGGAAGTCAACACTTACATGAAATAGCAAGTCAGAAAAACTCACGGTTGCACTCGAAATGCATACTCGTCGTGTAGATTTGTCAGCAACAAATATTGAATTAATTAATTCAGCTGGTTCATTTAGTGGCAACGTTATATTATTGAACGACCAAGAAATAAACTCATGATTTGTGAGGTTTGCATTTGACATAAGCGCTGTAAAGAAAAATGCGTATTGATGGATTTGGACGTTTCTGTTATGATGCGCACAGAGTGATTAATTGCACGGTTTGTCTTTTCTATTTAAATGCATCAATCTGTAGCTGCTATAACAAGCTGTTCGACTGCTGTTGCTACAAGCAATAAGACAATACACCATCGTATCTTGGTTAAGCTTCCACCCTTATTTAAAACACCTCTTTAGCTATTCTGAGACAAAACAACAAAACACTTGAAAAAAACAGTCATAATAACTTAGGAATCGTCATTATTATATGGCTAACAAATATAGCTAACATGCATTGTCAATCAAAATTACTAACTAGACTAATCGAAAACACAGAAAACCTGTTTGTGTGAAACCTACCCCTGTTTAGGAATTAGGGACTTGATGGTAAACAAGTATGCAATCAATTATTAAAATGGATTTTGGAAATATAACAGGTTAAACAACTTGTTGATTTGTTTTCCTCAAGACGTTCAAACATATCCGTCTGGTGTAGAAACGTGTCCCATGTTTTATATTGAGTACGGGTTATTACACCAAGGAACCCGATAAGTGAATGTAGTACACAATGTAAAGCATAATGTTATACTTACGATAGCCACCAAATTACAGTTTGAAGTAAACGACATCATTGGTAAATTGTGCACTACCCCGCTATGGTTTTCACTCCTACATCTATTATTTGTCGTTAAAGTGTTTCTTAACAATAATCTACAATAATTACCTTATTATCTAGAAAAGGACATATTTGACAGTATATAAGTCTAAAATGAGGTTGTGTTCTGTAAGCACGGAGAAGAACCATTCACAACAATTTAATCACACCCACCGAACATAGTTTACAGCTTTCAATAAGAATGATATTCTTGAACTCATTTATCTGTCTACGATCAGAAACTTATATCATGTACTCCCATTAATTATCTATAGATTGAACATCTGTCACAATGTAAGCAACATCAGCAGACGCAATTAGTTTGGAAGCAATTTTCCTTATCTACAAAAGTCATATGACAATGATTTATGTTCTAGCATGGCGAATTATATTTAAATGTGCAAGAAGTACCGCAGCTATGAGACATGTGACTAGTTATATTTGTAAGCGAAATCTGCTTAACGAAATAATGTGTACCTTAACGATAATAATGCGCCAGACAGTGACACACATTGTACAAAGAATAATGGAAATGCCAAGTACACGCATAAACTGTAACATCATAAGGTATGTATTAGGTAACAACGACAACTAAAAGAGATGCATCATAAAATAGGTTATACGTTTTCATAATGTGACATATACACTAAGCACGTGCTACGTACGAGAGTAGTTTTCAGTCAAGTTTGTGTACTGCAACGACCTTACGTTTCTAAGCAAGTGATGTATATTAAAAAGGTGTGAACAGTTTTGTACTAGCGAGGTCAATAACTCTTATATAGTTTATCTACCGAACAATATTATATTTACAACGTATTTATCTTTAAAAGTATTGTAGCATTCAGAACAACTATTAGTTAACAGGTGTGTTACATTTTCTATAAAAGTATACAAACAATAATTAGTTTAATCAGATATGTAGTACAATGGTTAGAAAAAAAACAAGCATGTTAATGATACACCCATGCCGTTATAAAAAATAAAAAGCGATTAGTTGTGTAATTAGTTTTAAGTTATGTAAATTGTTTAAGCTTTTGGCAGAAATCTTACTGGTGTTTACAAATTTGGAACAAGTGACGCATATTAATTATCTTTGAACATTTCTGGTGATATAGGGTATGTTTTTAAACAAGTTCAGGAAAGCATTTTGGCACAATGATGCGTAAAATTGATACTTTCTGAACCCTAACAGCAACTTATAACTACGTATATTTAATATAGTTACGCTATCAACGGATTATAAAGTGGTTATTGAAGCTCATTCATCAGCATGTTTTTTAAATCTGATGCAGCTCGCTTTCTCATGCTTGTGAACTTAATTCACTTTGAGATGTTATGATACCTACAGTGCTGCTAGCATACAAATTCTATATAGATGTTATTACAGAATATGTAATAGGTCATTTTGCCGCGTTGACATCTATAAGAGTTAACCTACTTTTTGAGAGCTGTCGTATACCATTGGCTGTTATCATCACTAGTAATATGTTACGGGTAATTATAGGAGATGTAGATGACATGAATGTTGTTAGTTTGGCAATGTAATATGATACTGAATGCAATATGTCTTACTGTACAATTACGTCGTATGATAGAACACACGAATTTGGTGAGAGTGGTACAGTGGTTCCTCTACATTGTATCGGAAAACTTATCACAAGTTGGTCACTAACATTAGCTAATCGAAGCGCTGTAAGCTCTGAAGGCCTGGGGCTAAACTTTGTATGCTTGGGAAGAAGTTTAGTGACTAAACTGAAGTATATGTAAACGGATCCATACTTTTTTACTGCCACTGCAGTGTACAGTTACTAGTATGTTGACCGTACAAAGTTGAAGGTTTAATCTATTGGGCATGCTTAACTTGCCTATCTAGTTTAAGTACTAGTTAACAAGAGATGTCAGAATGACATTTATGCCTCCCACTACCCACATACATGCACAGTCACATAGACTGTGACAATTGAACAACATGTAGTATGACCTTGCTAATGTTTTGGCAATCAATGTCTTAAAGATTTTGAAACTTACGGCTGAAGTCGACTTTCTAATACTGAAGTATGTTAAATTAAAGAGATTTAAAAAAAATTGATGGGTGCGACTTATACAGAGTATCGAGTCATGTATGGGCAATCGCGGTATTTTGGTAATTTGTCTCAAGGAGTGCGACTTATGTATGGGGCATTACGGTATTCAAAAAATAAAAAAAATAAAAATTTCATTTTATTTTTTCTGGAATGTCTTGATAACGCAAAATGAAATAACGATATTTAACATATGTTTATACAAATACCAAAAATAATGTCTCTGAAAAAGTTTCTTCTTACTGTCTCCGAAAATACTCTTTTCGGCATAAGACCGTAAATTGAGGAACTTATTCTCGAACGAATATGTAAACAATAGAAACTATGTCCTAGTCAATGCTGAGCAGTTTTCCTTCAATATTATTTCTTTACACTTTTTTATGAAACTGTAATTTTAAACAGTGATGTTCAGCATTTTTAAAAGCGAGTTAGTGAGATCTGCGAAGAACTACTTTTATATTGCGCATGAAAGTGGTAATTGGGAGTTTGGGGATTTCGGAAGGTCAATTCTAGTAGGCTGAGGAATTGGTATCATAACTATGGCCTTGGAGCTTCGCCCCAGGCCGCCAAAAACTGATTCACTATGAGGTAACCAACCATGCAAAAAATGAAATTGAATTAAGTTATGGCACGTGATGAAGCAATATTTAAAGGCATTCTTTTATTATAACTTGACTTTACGTATCACCGTTGGTTAAAACATCTTCCGATGATTACCAACCTGAATAGCAGCTTTAATGTATTGTTTATACATCGCTTTTTTGTTAAAAATTATTACGATATGACATCATTATTTTGACCTCAGAATACTTGCAGCACTACCATATTATGTCATTTATGACAAGATTACGAACCTCTATGTCAAATTGATTTGTCCAAGTGTTATCAAGTCAAACGTTTGTTCGACCTAGATATGTGACATACATGTAAAAACTCATAAACAGGGTTTATCTACTGATGATGATCGATCTACATGTAATGATTTGCTATTCAAGATCACTGTCATAAAGTTTATTTAATTATTCAATAAAAGCCCCAAACATCGATCACTATGTTCAGTGAGATGAATCACCCCATCGTTAATGTGATGTAGAGCAAGAGCATACAGATATGACACTAATATTTGCTTCAAACGCAAATAATGCAAATCAGGTCGTATATATTATACTATTTCCTGAACGTTGAGCACTTGCCTAGAAATATTCTCTACCAGGAACAGTTAAAACATGATAACTACGATGCCTTATTGCTATCGAACAGATTCCACAAATCATTTAAATTGATACACTAATGGGCGCAAACACAGACATATCGCAATCATTATTGAACAAGATATATCCATATTGGTTCCTTCTAGGCAACATATAAGCAACTGTGATAAATACTACAGTAACAGTAAATCATTTCTGATAAAATATCAAATTCCGTATTGAATTTTGCACTTTTGTTTGTAGGCGCGGTCTAGAGACACCAATATTTGCACTGTTCTATTCTACGCAGTACGAAATCTTGCCTTCAAATTCTAGGTTGCCCAGAATTATAAGTAATTTAAACATAAATAGCCGGTGTGCTTGCGAGTGTGATGTCTAATCATGTGTGTACATGATGTGCTTTCCTTGACCGGCTATTTATGTTCGAGTGTTCCAGTCCTGTTTTTAATATTTTCTAATATTAATAAAGTGTCTGTTAAAATATTTCATACAAAAATAACAATATACGCGATTATCTTTCTACCACCAATTCACCGTATATTGTATTACTATGACAGCATATTTGTATTGATATGACCAGAGTGTTTCCGATGATTGTATATAAAAGTATTGCCTGACTTATGTATATAATGTACCTAAATTTTGAAATTTACTTTAAGTTCTATCATAGAGCTCTATGGTTCTATATGCGCGTGTGATATTTTTGTAGAGTACATCGAATCCAAAACGCCCTGCTAAAACTTACCCTTGCTATTTTATAGTTTTATGTTCGGATAATAGTATGATAATGCATTTTATAATAAACTACTACCGTGTTAATGTGAACATGGTAGACTAATTTTGATTATCGTCCATCTGTTCGCAGCATGGTCATGACTTTTTAATTTACACCGTAGGTCAGGAATTTACTTTTCGACCTTTCAATCAACTGGGTTTAACCAGGATATCAAGTACAACTATTATCAATATTGCCTCTTCCTATGGCAAAAGTTGATACATCAAAAACCTGAAACATACTCGTAATACAGCCAATCAAAGCCATGATGAAGCAACGGAAGTGCTTGGTCACTCAAACAGCAGTCTGATGTGCAACGTGTCATCCAAATCCACCAAAAGGATACTTCAGAAAACACAATATATTGTCCCCTACAATAGGGTTTAGGTGAATTACTTTTAAAAATACAAATAAAATTTTCATCATTTTTCACATACATACCATCGTCACTTGGCGGTTGAGATGATAAGTTGGTTGATCTAATTCAGAGGTGGTTAACAACCAACAGCTGCTAATCTCTGGCATACATCAGTGAAATAATCGTTAAAGACTCAAGTTTTTATTCCGTTCTTGATGTTGATGTATCTTATTATTTGACGAGGAAACCAAACGCGAACACTAATATAAAACGCTGTAAATTACTAACTTATAATATATTATTTTCGACGTCAGCAAATTGACGTTTGGTAAACCATGAAATGTTAACAGCATACATGTTGAAACATTCTAAAAATTTCTATCACGATAAATATTTCTGTCTCAAATTTTTAAAATGGTACCATTACAGCTATATTATAGTGTACGCTACCTTGATTTAATATGTTCAATATTACACAAGACCTTCAAACTAGTAATTTTATATGTGTAAAGTAACGGCAACTTAAATGATACATGCTGTAAACATCATAAAAAACAGTAATTCTAAATTAGCTACTTACCTTTGGTAAATCAGTATTGCATTTTAAGACACAGACAAGTTATCCGATATCTTAATTTGTTCCCACAGAGCAGTTATTTTGGACAAGTAATTAATATGGCATTTATCAGTGACACATTTTAACACATGGTTCTACGTATTGTATTGTGTGTTTTAACTGATCTCATTCTGAATCTCGGTATTGCACAGTATCAGAATCTGAAGTATTTACCATAAGCAGTTTATTTTCATACATATTTGCATACTAAAGTGCTCGGACAATCCAAACCAAAAAGAAAAGAAGGCTGTGTCTAGCTATATATACAATAGTCATATTAAGAACAAACTATCCATAAATTAACATTTCAGGCAAGCATATAAACTCAACCGTTTCATTGATAAAGACTGAAAGGTTTCTGTTTTGTTTTTCGTTACCAATGATGCTAGGATCTACCAAAATAATACATCGTTGCTATTCTATTATTATTCAGAATTAGTAGACATCAAAGATACGTGTACATAGAAAACTTCATCGTTGTTTTAAAATTGATACCAGTATAATAATAATTATAATTGTACAATAGTTTACGTCAGTAAAATCAGAAAACACATTACTTTTTTTGTATCATATAAATATACTGTATTGTAGTTTCTGGAACATTTTCAATATTGTAATATACAGTCATATTACTGGTTTAGAATGAGGAGGTCGTAAGTGGCACCTACGATCTTATAACAACTACAGCATATTTGAAATCTACATCATACGGTGCTTTTTATGAGCCTATTTGCATGAAAACTTTTCATGTTGACCAAATTAAAGTTCAAATAGCTTGTTTTTACCATACAATTATGTAAAGAGTGATTACCAGACAGTTTTTGTTGTTTCCTCAAAATAGTGATTTTGTAGTTACGATGTGTTGTGCATTATAAATCAAATCATCGTTATAGTTGTTGGAGTTTTATATATTACAACATGGTACTCATTCTGTAGGTAGCTTAACAGACTTATCACATCAGGTCTGACAAATCCATTTGCTGGTTTGTAGTACATAATAAAAAAACTAATAACATAATTGATTACCAATCCTTGTTAAGTTTCTGCTACATCTTTGTCCTAAATATCAAACATCTATAACCAAACTATTTGCTGGAAAACAAATTGTCAGTTTGACGATCCGTCTAGTACAAACCGACTGGGATATAGCCGTTCTTATCTGAAATATAATTAGATAATTTACGGGTACTTCCGGGATTTGTCCGGCAGCTGTAAGCACTGACTGACGGGACAATTATTCGCGCAAAAATAGGATAACATAAATGTCAAGAGTCGCTGTATCAGCAAAGAATCACATTCGTTGCTAGTAACGGTTGTTCCAAGGGAATGATACAAATTAGTATATGCAGTCTGGTGTTTTCTTGAAGTAGTCTGAACACATATGGCAACTAAGAGCGTGAGTGTTTTTTAGTTCAAATCTGAATATATCAAAGCAAACTGATAGTGAATAATTATCATAATAAGTCGCATACTTTGACATTTTTCAGCCTGATAACTATTGCAGAATATTACATTTTGGCACACACCATAGTTTAGTACGTTTTGAAAAGTAAATAATTTTCGAAACCAAATAATGGACGATATGGTGAAATATTTACAAACGTCAAATACATATTACATATCGTATGTTATAATACAAACCGTTTAATGAATCACATGTACATATATGGACAAGCTTATTTATGGCAATTGTAGAACATCAATAACATCATTTTGACTTTGGTCACTGATATATTTAAACTGAACGCATGCATAACAGCGCCCCAATAAAATGACGTATGTTTAAAGTTACGGTAGTTGAGCATATAGTAATGGTTCTACAATTTTCTTGTAAATATACACATTTTCTGTCAAACAAAGCATTTGCTAATTTAAACTCCGACTCGCCCTGTGATTCCTAGTTATGAGGAAACTCCATATGGCAGTTACCAATTAACCTAGACAAGTGATATTATTTTTAAATTGTCTATTATATGACCTTTTTTAATATCCATAATAAAAATCACTGTGATTTAATATCCAATTAAATAGTAGGGCACAAACCAAAGCTACACAGCTACGGCGGTAGCGCCTAGCTACATATGCTTCTCCTTGTCATTCGGCAACCTGAAGAATCATGCGTTCGGACTCCGTGTGGTGATGTTTCTCCACTGGAAGGTGTCCCCATGAATATCAAACATGTACAAAACAATGTCCTCACAGGTACCACATTACACCTTAGTCGAGTAGAGCATGTGGGTTATCCTTGCTCACATAAATTAAGAAGTGGTTCCGATGGGGATTGAACCCGAGACATGTCGACCCCGAGGTGCGCACCGTATCTTTAGACCACCGCTCTTCAACATCAACAAATAACATTCAAACCATGTATAACAGGAAAATAACGATGCTACCTTTATAGGGTGCTAAGCGAGCGTGTGTGTTTCCACAACTTGACTACAACTAATAAAACATTAATCATTCTAAAAGAAGAAGAAGAAGTGGCAAACAAAATAATTGTCTCCATATCAAACTTGTCTGATGGTGTTGATAATATTACGACATGTTTCCTTTCTCGGGTAATTAATGCGCAATAAAACAGAATAAACTAAATTACCAATGACTTGTTACCTCAAGCTGCAACACATTTGTCACGGTGGTTTGATGTTGCACGAAGTGTTAAACTAAGGATTGCTAAGATGAAATAGAATATTCGCCGAGATTTGTTTCGTTTTGCAATAACAACCATCACGAGATTATTGTTGCGTGCTGATGTTGTGCATATACAGTGTGTCCAAAAAGAAAGTATACAGTTTCAGTGCATTTTAATAAATTCTTAATGTTTTGATATCACAAAGAAATTTAGCACATGGTTAGTCAAAAGATGAAATTTTTATTTGGCACTAGTTTAAAACTTGTAACTTGGATTTTTTTTTTAAATGTAAATTTTCTAATATTACCGTTTTCTGCCCGTGACATCATGTTCACGTTATATACGACGTTTTCACAGTTTCTGTATTTCTGGTGTTTCCCGTCTTGGACGCATTCTTGGAAAATGTGCATTTCATTTCACGAATGTCTTAACCTATATTATACATATGATGTGTCTCACGAGCATGGGCATGTTTGTTGGCTTTAAATAAGCTATTCACTTGCGATTTCGACGACAAAATAGAAACAAGTAAACCCATTGTGTTACTTGCGTTTGTTAAGCAAGTTCTTTCTGAACTCCGCAGCAAATCCATTGTTTTGAATGTTATATGGTTTATGCAAGTGGATCCAGAGAAACACATAACAATGCACGGTGTTGGATGAATTACAAGAAATATTTGGTGTCCAAATAATTTCTAGCAAATTCCACTGCATAGTGGAATGGCTCGCCACCAGCCCGGGTCTTAATTCATGTGGACTTTTTCTTCTGGGCTATCCGAGATCGCGTATGTACAATCAAATGCTAATATACACAACTTTTCTTGTGATCAACATCAAAGTGCAATTTAAGAAGACCAGTTTGTAGAAATATGCGTAAATGTTATCAACACATTTAAAGAATGTGTGCAAAACGGGAAACATGAGACTGACGAAAATTGTGAAAACGTCGTAATTTACGTCAAAATGACGTCAAGGTCAAAATAAGAATTTTTTTGGAAATTGACATTTTTAAAAAATAATTTGAGTTACAATTTTCAAACCGGTACCAGAAAAAACTTACATCTTTTGTTTACCATGTGCAAAATTTTTTGCGATAGCAGAACATTGAGAGTGGTTAAAAATACCCCGAAACTGTATACTTTCTTGTTGGACACCTTGTACTCATACTGATTCTCTCGGGATTAAACAAAACTCCCCCTCACATCAAATCAAAATATATTTTAGGTGATTGGAACACTTCCGTGCAAATATGAAGACAATAATCCAAATGCATTATATTTTATTGAAAATGCATTAAATACATTTTTCTGCATTTTTCTACATCATTTACATGAACAACATCTCAATTATAATTATGATTAGTGCAGACAACAGTATTCCTTTGAAATACCGTTGAAAAGGAAACACGTATTATTTGATCAAAGTAAATATTGAGCCACATACAAAACACATTATAACCCATTAAAATATGATGTAGTATTGTGATTAAAAATCAGCATGCTGATACATATGAGTGTGTTTCAATTCATTCGTAGATGACAAAAAGATCAAGATATCACAGATATGCATGTTAAATGCCTGTGCAGTAACCACTCATTGTCAAGAGTTTCAATGATGGAGTGAATGTGTTTTTAAGATCACAACATGGTGTATCAATGATGTAGGTAAACCGGAAATAATGTTATCACTTGTTCTAGCCTGAGGGGAATTTTTTGTTCGTATATCAACCGTGTTTTCTAAATTGTAATGTTGCTACGAGGGTCATTCAAATATAATACGAACAATCTTTTTACATACATATGTACTAGGTGTACAGCTTCCATACTGGGGACCTTGGATTAAAGTTTCACCTGAAAGACGATTAGTTATCTTAGTTGGCCTGCCCGGGATACGAACCCACAACTCCGACATCAGTAGTGACTACTAGTCTCGTGCTCTCTCGACTGAGCTAAGCGGGCTGGTTTACTAAAATGGATGCTTTATGCAAGCCTATATACTCACTCCGCAATGAATGGCACACTGTGGACTTTTGTGCATAGTTAGCCATAAAGTACGATAATTATAAGTGATCACTCCACAAAGTGAAATACGGGGCGACTTTACAGACGATACACATCCTCTGCTGTAGTATCACACCTTTTTTAAGTTGAATCACTCAATACCGATTTAATTTGCGTTAAATAACAGGCACTTGCAACTCAGTAATAATACATTTTACAATATCTAAATTTATTTTATTAAGTACTATGGCAAGTTAATATAGCAAATAACATTTCACCCGTGTGAACATGTGAATTTTGGATATGATTTTAAATAAAAATTAGCCAACACATAATTTAGTTTACAATGCTGTTAGTATTATCTTTTGGAATAAAATTAAAGAGGCATTAACGGAGCTGAAGCCGATAACAAGAATTGGTGATTGATTTTGATAAATATTAATTGATTACTCAACAGTCAGGTAACATGTAGTATCGAATGTTTAATAGTTGATATCACACTAGAACATTATGAAATGTAGAATTTAATTACTATGAATGAAACATCCCAGAGGGCAAACAGAAACTTATGTCATAGCTCTACGACGAATAGTCGATAATATAATAATACCGTATTAGTGGTTTGTACAAAGTGTAGTCGTATAAAAAATGAAATAACTACCGAGACAGTACGATCGTATATGTTTAGAATAATATTCGTCAGATTACATTAGCTTGCATAACAATTCGCTAAACGTCAAATGAAAACTAGATATTAAATATAGTTGTTTGTGTTTTCCGTGTCACAAATATAGTGATGCACATACATATGTATGTATGTATGTGTTCATTGCATACAAATCAAATATATTATCAGCGCATGCAAATCAACTTAGTCAGTGCAGTCTCGGAACTGTCAAAAGACACAGATTTGAAGTATACAGTAGTTGCAATTTACAGCAAATGTCTCCTTTGTTTTTTATGGTTCTGAAAGTAACACTTTGTTCTCCTTTAAGTAGATAAGCAAAGCACATGTAGTACCTAGAGGTTAACATACTATTCTATCTTCAGAAGTGATAAACTTTCTTAACGAGGTACCGTCTTCAAAAATTATCGTCTTCACATTAATTACAAAAAATAGTAAATCTCAATTTTGATTACCGTGAATTTGCAAACTGTAGGTTAGTATGTCATAGTGAACGACTGTCTGCAGTTTATAACGCAGCATCTAGTTAATAATCAGCGGCAAATATACTATTCGGGAGATCAAATAAATTAAAGCCCTTCAGCAAATCGAGTTTATGGTCAATTATTAAGCACTAATTTATGTATCTCTCATTAGTAAAAACCTTTTTCTACGCAGATCGGAAGTTTGTACATGTATAAATATTTACATGTAGTTGTTTTGTATTATTATCCATACAATACGATGTTAATGGGTGGGTACATGCATGTATGCATGACTGTATGTCAGTAAACATATAATTGCTTCAAACCTGATCAAATGCAAAAGGAGTTATTCTGTATACTGACAGTTGAGAGATATCGCTAGCAAATGATAACATATACATTTCCGTTTTTTACTGGGTCAAACGATTCCCCCAATTTAAGCGATCGTAGACGGATGTAGTGATGTCGGAAGACCGATGCGATACATACGTAGAATAGTGTATGGTTAAAGGAATAGGTATGTCTAGAACAAAAACTGAAAAAATCGACATTAAAATGTCATACCTTTAGTATTGAATAATTCAACTTGAGTATTTGGGAACTGTGATACCAACATATTGACTAGCGTTACGCCAGAAGTCACATGTACATGTAGACATCATAATCGAAACTAGATTACTTTTAGACAGTTTACATTGAGTTAAAACAGTAATTTGTCTGAGTTGGATAATATAAGTCGGTTGTACATCTAACTTGCCAAACAAACGTGTACACATTGACGTCGTTTCGGAAACAGTCAAATTAAATAACTAATCAAAAGAGAATAACGTGATAGTATGGTGCCAGAACGTGTTTCATTTCCAAAACATTTCATTGCAGGATTTGGAAAAATGTTAACTATATCAGTTAGGTGTGAGACTATCGCATTAACAATTTCAATGATGAAAATGCCTAGTCTAAACAAGGTATTATGACTACACACAAAATAACACATTAATTTACCAATAATCCACAATGAGCAAAAAATGGAAGTAGGTGTCACTGGGCAGAAACTGCTTAACACGAAAGGCAGACAGGAGAACAATATTTATAGATTTATTTATACATTAGCGATATCGAAAATAAATTATCAATGACCATCATCATACATTGTACAGTTGATTTGTAGATTTGTGAATGCTACTCACGAAATTATAAGTTCATTTATTAGTTATCAAAATTCTCATCATTTACACAAGTCATGGGAAATGAGGAATAGACGAAGCATTCCACATAGTTATTCACCTATATAATGTTTGTTTCATTTCCTAAGGGTGTACCGATTCGACATACAATATGTGCCAGGTTTGATTGTGTTAATTACCAAGTTTTCTCTTATCTAATTATATTTGATAATCATTGGCTTTGGAAATTCGTAAAAGTATTTCCATTACAAATATCTTGCGGATATAACCTTCAACTAGATAAAACATTACGAATGAACCACTTGAACTGACAGAAACGAGGTATCCATGCTGTTAAAAATGTTTAAACGCCGAATGGTATTGTCAGTCCTGATTTGTGGAGTCCGTTAAGCTACCCACATTATAATTACAAGATGAACACCGTGTTGTGATATATAAATATCCAACAACTCTAAAGATGAGGTTTGTATCCCCACACGTGATTTGATTTACAAAAAAAAAGTTTGTGATATTGCTATAAACCTGCAAACGATATTAGAAATTATCTCCATAATTAGTGTAGAACGCAGGCCTGGATTCTGCATATAAATTAGTACGGTCATTGAACGTGCTTTCCATAACAAAATACTTACATGATAATTTAAGACGTCGAGGTAGTGAACAATTAGCAAGGATTGGTGAACATTATGTTCCATGTGGGATTCATTACGTTCGACTTAACAGTTCAGGGCTGTTTGATCTTTAATTGTGTACTAAAAACGTCACACTCCTTGTGCGTGTTTCTGTTAACTGTTTGTCACTTTATTCGCCTTGGAAATCCACTTTTGAGAACAGTGACCCATTTCGTAAAATGTGTAAGCGTCGAAACATAGATACGATCTCAAGTATTACCATTCAGCTTCCTTCTGTGTGTTTGTTTAGGTTCGTTAACTTTTCTGTAAGAAATACAATGCCCTTTAATAACGTGTGTAAATTGATGGACTCGATCAAAAAGGTTACAATGAATCATCTCATATATCTTGATTACATGTAACAGAATTAAACATCTGCGAGGCTTTTAATTTCATGTTGTTATACGGTGCGAGTCTTGAAAATACTCGATAAAAATTAAATCGCATTCCATTATACCGCGAGTTAACGATAATTCATAGCATGTACAGTAACATGTCCATGTTTCCATCCATAGTCTTAGAAAATAATGTTTGATGACACACATTTGAATACTGAAATATAGTTATAACAAACTTTAATCAATACAGCATTAACAAGGTTACAGTATGACAAACATATTCGAGTATTGAAACATCAGCGTTGCGCTGTATGGATGACAGTCATGAATATACGGGTTATACTAGTTACATGAAATATTTTTTACAACAATCGCGAAAGAATGTCGGTTTTATTAAATTTGTAACACGCAATGCAGTCGAACGGGCTATTATAGCAGCTATAGACTGATGCATTTAAATACATAAGATGAACTTTTTAATTAATCGGTGGGCATTATATCAAATATGGCCAAAGAAATCAATACGCCTTGTTCTTTACATCGCTTCTGTCAAATGCAAACCTCACAAATCATTAGTGTGTTTCATGGCCGTTCAATTATATTACATTGCAGCTTAAAGAAACAGTTAAATGTAATACTGTAAACCTAGAAACTTTCGCGGCTAGAAACTTTCGCGTTTTGCCGATTGTCGGCATATTCGCGGCTACAAACTTTCGCGTTTTTTAGCCTCCCGCGAACTCCGCGAACACTTAGTCGCATAGTGACATAATTATTGATATTATAACCTGTCACATACATTGCTCGGTTCGTATATAATTGCTTCTTAATTATAGTTCTCACCTTCGTTATACCCTCTCAAACTTTTTGTTGGTGTAGATAGTTACCTATTGTATTTTTTACACAAATTGCAAACTACGCTGGTAATGTTTTTACAGTTTTATTGACACTATCAGTCATTTTGTATTATGACATACCCGGTAATAAACAGCGCTATTTACATGCATGTTCATATATTGAGTGTATTGTTAAACACGTTTTCAAGATTTTTTTAAAAAGTGTTTTCATTATTGTACCGTGATGATAAAAGACTTTATTTAAAAAGGTACATACACTTAACATTCCATATTTTGACAAAAAAGCACTTATAATACGGTCTTATAAACTTCGTACCAAAATGATGAATTTCCTTCAAAAACGAGAAACTTTCGCGTTTTTCTTGTCCTGGACATGTTCGCGGCTATTTACTTTCGCGGATTTTTACTAACCGCGAACACCGCGAACATAAATCGCGCGAAATAATTTCTAGGTTTACAGTAATTCAATGTGCACTATCAATATTTGTTGCTGAAAAATCTATACGACGAGTATGCATTTCGAGTGCATCAATGTGTTTATCAGACTTGCGATTCTATTTCCTTTGAGTGCTGATTTCCTATATTGTGTATTCTCGGTGTGATTTATAATTCCGGGTATACAACACATCGTTTGCTGTATTCCATTGGCCATTAGACTAGTCTGGTTGTTCGACAAATTATAGGAATAATGTCACGGGTGCATTGCAAATACTGACAAGTCTAAAAGTCGTCACATAAGCAACACATTACGTTATATAGAGGCATATAACACATGAGGTAATCTTATCTAGTCTTAGTCGTAGCTCGAGATTAGAACAATGTACCCGCGCGTTTATTTTGTATCGAATTTAGGATATGGCGTACAAACATATTGCTATTGTAATTTAGGAAAACGAGCACTTGCTCAACCTGTTTGAAATACTCTTTCTACCAGCTGAACTATTCAAATATGTTTACTGCTCGTCTTATGTTGCACGTTTGAGAAGCTGCAGGCTAAAGTTTACACATTTATTCCTTTATGTTTACTTTTATGACTGACATCTTGTTATCGTTAACAAAGTTTCTAGATTTAATAAAGAACAGAGGATTTATTTTAAGAGGAATGCGAGTAGGTACATAGTAGTAAGATACACGTGATCTATTGCACGTCATAAATTAGAACAAGTGTAAAGTTATTTATAATTGAGAATGTCGAAATGAGTTAAATGTTTATTCGGGTTTAATGCCACTTCTCAACAATGTTTCAGGCATAAACGTAGGCCAATTAACAAAAATCAGTTTCCTGAACTTCAATGTATGTATTAAGCTGGAATCAAGAGAAGCACTAAATGACATCATTTTTCGGACAGACAAAACTGCAAAATGTTCCCAAATCTGAAAGAAATGCAACAAAATGTTGTACCCACGAATATTGCTTTCGATACCTAGATGTCGGGAGTAGTAGTATTATCTACCGCTGAATATGTGTAGATTTGATCTCACACGCCAATGTCGCTGGTTTTATTAGGCATTTTCATTGAGATTAGTTCAATGGAGGACATTTAGACATCAATTTGCACGACAGCTTCATTTTCAGCAGTGTAAGTTAATGTTCTTGTTTTATATGTGTACTGTCTAGCCATAAGTCAAAGTCACATATTGACGGTCATTTTTCGTCTGTAAGTGGAGCGACAAAAGCCTGAAAAGAGGGTTAGTGATATGGGTGTCAGTAGTCAGAATTTGTTTCAAATTAAATGAATTTTGAGGTAACCGGGGTATTCCGATTGGTTTTACTGTGTAAGCTAGGTGCTACATCAATAATGTAACATAATCGATATCGTTTCCACTTATTAAGGAAGCTACATGTGCATTTATATAACATTTACGACGGTTGAATGGAGACTAGTGCACTTCATACCATACCGTGGAGAATGAAACCATATGGTACCGTTATATTGAATATTCCGTTTACAGTGATGCATTTTACATCTACAGTAAAGTCTGCTTTTGCAACAGGATGTAATTAAATGTACAATAAATGTCAACAGAATCAAAAATTCATTCATCAATATAGTACACTTCGTTATCAATAATATGAGGAATATCCAATAACAACGTAGTGTTTAAAAGTCTCGTCACATTGTATCAAATTAGTCTCCAATTTCTCCAGTTGCTGCATGTATGACATTGTACCACACAAGCTATTTGAAACGACGTATTCTGTGGGATAATCTGTCTCCCGTATGTATCCAACATTTAATTAGGAAATCCTCAGACTTTTGGAGCAAGATAATCATTTGTTACCGGGTGTCTGCCTGTCTGTGACAATGACAGCTACTCATAAACATTGTTCTTGTTCATGTTTAATTACCAGGAGTGATCAACAAAAAATATGGAAAGTGTCGTTTTTAAAAAGTCATTTATTTTAGAGCGTGTTCGTGTATTTGCTCATCACCCATTGTTCACAGAGTATTAATCACCATCAAAGTCTCTTTCGGTACATATTGTTTCCACTTTAATTAGACACGTTGTTGTATTAACACTTACGCCACAGCAGATGTACAACTATTGGATAATTAATGACCATGCATGGAATAAACACCAGGTGACAGACACATAAATGTCTCTCGGAGCGATTGTCTTTCAACTGGATACATATGCTACATACGTGTATGTAGGGACGATTTACTTTAAATAAAATGCTGGCACTATCTCATATGATTTTGGCCGGATGCATTATTTTTATCCTAGTAATGGTATATACTTCAGATTCTGATACTGTGCAATACCGATTTTCTGAATGAGATCAGTTAAAACACATGATACAATACGTAGAGTAATGTGCTAAAATGTGTCACCGATTAATACCGTATTTAGTTCTTTTCAAAATTATCTGCACTATTGGGACAAATTTAGATATCGGATAAAATGTGTGTCTTAAGGAAGAACGCTGCTGTCGGCCTGTTTTACAGAATGTCCAGAACTTTCTAATTCTTTGCACACGTTAAGAGCATTCATATATGAGGCGAAACACGAAATAAAAATTGGGGGACCCCATGCTTGTTTTTGATATATGGCCCCTTTTATAAGATCACCCCATTTTGTATTTTAGACTCATTCGCGCCTAAATGACTCATGTGGTGCTGACTTATAAGTGTTATAAAATAACATATGTGTCATGATATCTACATTTATTGTTTGTATTCCGATACATATCAATCAGACACATTTCCTAATTGATGAACATCACCAAATACCGAAAAGTGAAAAAGGGGCCAGCTAATTAGTACTGCAATATATTTTATTCAAAATTGAGCTACATGTAAAATCGGAACACACAGGCATTTATTAAGTTCAACATTTTTTCAGAAATTCTAGTGGATAGACTTATTTTTAAACTTTCTGTATTAATAGAATAGACTTAAGGCGAAAAATTGAAATGATGAAATTGAATGGATCTCATGTTGTTTTGGCTATGACCCTTGTTTTGTATATGAACAGATCTCTCCCGAGTGTAAAAACTCAATAAAACAGCTATGCTGGAATAATTTTTTTTTATAAACTCAAGTGTCTTGTAAATCTCATTTTCTGCACACAGTTTAATGATATAATGGTATTTAAGTGATAGAATGTTGTTATGATAAGTCTAGCAATAAACTGTTCTGTATAAGTACTTGTAAAAAAGTGGGTGGGGTAATCACACATGCGAATTTTATTTAAAATAGCACAGGAAATTTTCAACTTTGCTTAATGTAGAAAATAAAACTTACACAATGTTTTGTTTCATGACAGTTTTGATATTTTCTAAAATTAGCCAGATTTCACGTTGTATTCTAGAAGTATGGCCCCTTAAAGGGCCTGGAATTGGCTATTTTTGGCATTGCCTGTATGGAAGTCGGACCATTTGTTATTCATTTTTAACAAAACTGGTACAAAAATGTGATACTTATTTACTACATGGCTTCGACCAACTATGACCCGCTATGGGTTCCAAAGTTCTGGCCCCTAAAAGGGCCAAACATTGGTTATTTTGACATTGCCTAAAACATGGTAGTTTTGTTAATTACTCGAATCTAAACAAACTTGCGCACAAGTAAATTCGGTATCAGATCATATTCCCTGGCATCGACCAGCTATACCCCACATGGATTTTCAGAGTTATGGCCCCTAAAGGGGCCATCAATCGGTTATTTTGACATTGTCTTCAGAAGTCGAGGTTTGTTTATGAATTGATAAAGCCGCAATTGCTACAAAACTTAATTCAGGGTAAGAGTCGTTTTTAGGGTTCAACAAACCATAGCCAATTATAGGTTCAAGAGTCATGGCCCCTTAAAGGACCAAATATCGGTAATTGTGTCATTTTCTACACAATTGTAGTATGTTTAATATTTGATTTTAACCAAACATGTGCAACACTTAAATCATTACAAATTCAAATTTCCTATCTTCGATGAGCTATATCCCACTAACGGTTTCAGAGTTATGGGCCCTGCAAGGGAAAATCACTGCATATCACAATTTTGATTGTGTTATTTCATGACATTGACTATATTCTTTCTAGGGTTTCATGTTATGGTCCCATAAAAGGTCATAACAATATTGCAATGCGTTTGGTATTCTCTGGATGCTAAAGCTTTTGTCTATTGGTGTATTTTAACCAAGCCTCCATGTAACCAGTATCAATGTAAGAGCATAGTTAGTTTACACTGTTGTATATATACACATATCCCCTCGAAGGGAAGTTGCTCTAGAGAAGTGGTCCTAAATAGCTCACCTGAATATCATTCCACTTTAGATTATAAAAAAGATAATGCATTAGAAGCAAAACAGGAGTCCCGTACCTGGTTTCCATGTTGTTCATGTTTCTGTTGCCATGGTAACTACAATTTTTGTCCGAATAAATGACAGATGTGTATAACCAAGTAACCTCTAATGTGACAAAAAGCAATTGTGGATGGACAGATGGACAAAGAGCAATCACAAAATCATTTTTTAAACTAATGCAAAAGAAATAATAACATAATATGAATTATCACATTGTTTATTTCTGGTTTTTTTCTGCTTTTTGTTCTTGCTTGAATACAGCAAAGTCTGGTAAGTGCGGAAATAATGGAAAATATAATGCAGCAAAGTTATATACCAGTTACTAAATTTATACATATACATAACTAAAAAAGGCCAATAGTAGGAAATAGTAAAGATCACAGTGACCTTGACCCTTAACCTGAAAATATATAGAGTCATGAACTGTTGTTGACCAACATCTAAAGTATGTAAACCTTAAAGATTCAAGGGCAAAGCATTCTCCTACAGACAGACATTAAAGATTGGTAGGGCCATAAAAATATGTTGCTGTTACAACATGAACACTATCGACAGTGCACCAATAAGTCAGACATAGACATGTGTAGCACAGATTAGAATTACGATTTGATAGTTATCCAAAAATGAGTTAAAAAAGATCCGCTACATTTTTCACATTAAGTTTGATAGCAATCCATATACATATAAATATTCACCACACATTCAAGGCAGCGCAATCAAACAAACTTCAAACCTGTGTACAGAATTTCAGAAAGAATATTTAAAAGTTAACTCATCATCTTCAAATATGCATTGAGCATCTTACAATATCCTTTCTGTCAATATCAAAAGAAACACACTGAAATGTATTAGTCAATAGATTAGCATACTGTAAAATCATTTAATTTCGTTGGGACGAACTTTTGTGGTTTTGGTAAAAAACGAAATTTCGTTGGGACTTGAATTCGTGTATTTTGCATATCAGGTAATAAAACAGGGGTCAAAATTAATGTTCGTTGGGATTAAAGTTTGTGGTCTATGTGAACCACGAAATTTCATCCCCCACGTAAATTAATGATTTTACAGTAATACATTGTAATACTTCACATCACTGTCTATGCTGTATTATTAAAAAGATAAAAAGTTCTAAAAGAGATGTTGATGTTATGCCACATTTTACTTAATACACTAGGTTTGTAACTATATCTATACTGTTGTTCAATCAGTCACTCATCTGTATGCACGTTAAAAATGTATCTAGACAGTTTGATCCTTTGATTCCTACATTCACAGAGGTATTAGATGTTTTAAATAACTATTTCATTGTATACCATTCTCAAAATACCACAATAAATATCGGTCAACCAATGTACAGAATGATAAGACAAGTCTAAACAATATCATCAAACATATGAGCAATATAAGCTGAGGAAAATTTGTGTAAACTAATATTCCATAACATTTATTCCTTGATTTGGAATAATCTGGCACACAGCATAATACTGTACAGTGAAAGTATTTTTACATCTTCACACCAGACCAACTTCACAGAAGAAATGTATCTTATTCACCATTATCAGTTCGTGAGCACTGAAAATAAAATGAAGCATAAGATTGTATAACATTTAATATGTCTGATTTGAGTATGTTGCATGAAAATATGATAAAGATTGTTTGCAATTTTTAAAATTTTGTTTTACATGAACATTTCTATAAATTTATTTCATCGGGAAAAATCAACAGACATGTCTTTTTTCCCTGTGTATGTTAGAGCCAGTCATATGGCCTGGCTATTTAATTTATTCCTGCCTAATTGGCCAATGAGCTGAGTGATGCATGGAATATAGGTGAGCTGACCTCTCTCCTTCCGAATACACTCCCGAGTTCTTTAACATACCCAGTGTATAGCACAGATTAACACAATACAGTGGATACTACCTCTGGGTTTACAACCAGACCAACTCTTTCTCGGTCAGAAACACTTATAAGATTTTCTGAAATATCCAGTGCCCCAGCAAAGATTCAAACCAGAGACCTCTGGGCAGGTAGTCAAGAGTGCTAACCTCTGTGCAACATTCCACCTACTTGTCTCATTTAAATTAATAGCTTAATAAATTCATGGTTATTTTAATAACAAATAATAAACTTATTAATGAACATATACTAGTACTGGTATCATACATGTTTATACCTGAGAATTCACATAAAATGTATACCGCCACTATGATGAGATAAGCTTGCATTGATTTGTCATTTGAGAATGGTACCTGAAAGAAAATTAAGTTAATAGTAAAGAAATATAAAGACCCAACAATCAACATTAATTATATTAACATTTGAAACTGAAAAAGAAATATTTATACATCAAAGATGATAGTACCAGTAAATCTATCAACTAAAGTGATCTGTAGTATTCTGTAGTATAATAAAAATTGTTAGATTTATTTATAACTTTATTTAAATGTAAACAAGTCTGATGCTCTACTGGTTTCAATCAATTGCCAGTACAGTTGTATGTAGCTTGTGCAAATAGCAAGAAATTTACCAGGGTTATTAAGTATTTCTAGCTAAATATATTTAATTACATTACCAACTCTGTAATTATCATAGCAGTTTGCAATAATACCTGGCTCAAGTTTTCCATCTCTATGAAACGAAACTTATTCACAGCATCATCACACCATACAAACACTTCTTCATCATCAATAACAACCAGACATAATGATGAGCTTTAAATCTCTGTAAAAGAAATTTATATTAAATACAATTGATACTGCAGATGACTGAGTGGCTAGTGTTTAAAAATTCAAATCATTAGAGCATCATGCAAGCTAGTCAATGATCACTGGGCATAATGGGATCTAGCCCCACATGAAGCACACTTCTCTATATCAAAGAGGCCCAAAGAATCCTGGATTTCTTTGTCTATATATACAAGGTCACCTATATGGTCAAATGTTATGACAGATGTTGCAAACTACAGCATGTAATGTAACGTAAGCTATAATTGAACCAGTTGCAATGCACCAGTCAGTTGCATAGACGGCTCCCCCAGTCCCAGGGATGGAATATGATTTTTACTTATGGTTTTTAACCCCCCACCCTACACAGCCTTGATGGGGACAGCTGATGGTAAAATCACTGTTATTTCCCTGGCTGTCTTGTAACGGAATGTTTCCCAAGGTTATTGGTTAGGAGAAAAAAATCCTAACATTTCCTCAGCCAGTTTGGGAGCTGGAAGGTAAAAATTTACCCAGCTATCCACGGGGGGGGGGGGGGGGGGTTGGATGCATGTGACTGCTGCATAATTTTTTCATCCAATTTTTGGAACTTTTCGATTAAATTATGTAATATAAATGATAGAACACTTATTAACAGGTGCGATTAGTGTACGTGACGCGCACGACTGTTAATTTCACATACCACGGACGTATGAGAACCACGGACATACGAGACACGTCAATGTCGCGAAAATACATGACAATTCATTATTCCATCGGTAATACGGTATACTAGTGATAATAATCAATACAAACCTAACTGGATACACTTGATTGTGCATCCAACACTCGCAAATCTCCCATCTGTACTACGTGCATAGACGTATGTGTGTTTTTTTGTCACGAGCAGAACAATCACAGGAGCTATTTCATCAGACGCTTGGTAAGGGCTAAATGCAGTCAAAAGCCTTGCATGCGATTGAGTCATCATGTCGAAAAATGTAACACGAATAAAAACGAATGATAAAACGGATTTTTAAAGTGATCTTTACTAATTTGTTAATTGTCTATAGTGTGGAAAAGTTATAGCTAAAATCAACGAATTTAAAGACGCATTTTGATTTTACGGCGCGTGTCACGTGACGTCAATAATACAGTAAAACTGACAGCAGCAAATTTCCTTAAATTGGCAAAACTGATTTACCAAAGGTTGATGGCTAATTAAGCAATATTGGTTTCTTGATGATGTTTACAGCATGCATCCTTTAAGTTGTTGTTACTTTACACATAGCAAATTACTAGTTAAAATGTCTCGTGTACTATTGCACATATTGAATCTAGGTACATGTTTCCTACACTATAATATAGCTTTAATGATACCATTTTAAAATTTGAGACAGAAATATTTATTGTGATAGAAATTTATAGAATGTTTCTATGTGGTAATATTCATGGTTTTACCAAATGTCAGAAAATAATATATTATATGTAAGTAATTTACAGCGCTTTATATTTGTGTTCGCGTTTGGTTTCTTCGTCAAATAATGAGATACATCAACAACTAGTACGGAAGAAAAACTTGAGTGATAAACGATTATTTCACTGATGTGTGCCAGAGATTAGCAGCTGTTGGTCATTAACCTCCTTTAAATTAGATCCGCCAACCTATCATCTCCACCTCCAAGTGACGATGTATGTATGTGAAAAAAATGAACAATTTTATTTGTATTTTTAAAATTAATTCGCCCACCAAACTAACCTAATCCTTATTGTAGGGGTCAATATATTGTATTTTCTGAAGTATCTTTTTGTTGGATGTGGATGACACTTTGCATATCAGACTGCTGTTTGAGTGACTAAGCACTTCCGTTGCTTCATCATGACTTTGAACTGGCTGTGTTTACAAGTATGTTTCAGGTTTTGATTTATAAACTTCTGCCATAGGATGAGTCAATAATGATAATGTTTGTACTTGATATCCTGGTTATACCCAGTTAATTGAAAGGCCGAAATGTGCATTCCAGACAACGGTGTAAATTAACAAGTCATGACCATGCTGCGAACAGACGAACGATGATCAAAGTTAGTCTACCATGTTCACATTAACACGGTAGTGGTTAATTACAAACTACATTATCATACTATTATCAGAACATAAAACTATAACATAGCAATGGGTAATTTTAAACAGGGCGTTTTGGATTCGGTGTACTTCACAAAAATATCACACACGCATATAAAACATGAAGTAAATTTCAAAATTAAGGTACATTATATACATATGTCAGGCAATATTTTATATATAATCACCGTAAACACTCTAGTAATATCAAACAAAATGTTCTGCCATAGTTATACAACATTCGGTGAACTTGTTGTAGAAAGATTCTGAAATGGGATAATTGCGTATATTGTTACTTTTGTACGAAATATTTTAACATTGACTTAAAAAAAATAAAAACAGTTCGGACAGGACAGGAGCACTCGAACATGCATAGCAGGTCACGTGATTAAGCATCACACTCGCACGCAAACGCAACTGGAACAAATGCCTCTGTAATGGTAACTGGGTTGTCTTTAATATTTCAAGACAAGGTATCCTATTTTCTCTGAAATTGAATTATTCCCGGCAACCAAGCAATGCATTTGAAGGCAAGATTTCGTACTGCGTAGAATAAAACAATACAAAGGTTGGTGTCTCTAGACCGCGCCTACAAACAAAGGTGCATAATTCAATACGGAATTTGATATTATATCAGAAATGATTTACTGTAGTATTTATCACAGTAGCTTATATGTTTCCTAGAATGAACCAATATGGATATATCTTGTTCAATAATGATTGCGATATGTCTGTTTTTGGGCCCATTAGTGTATCAATTTAAATGATTTGTGGAATCTGCTCGATAGCAATAAGGCATTGTACTTATCAAGTTATAACTGTTCCTGGTAGAGAGGATTTATATGCAAGTGATCGACTTTCAGGAACTACATGTAGTATAATATATACGACATAATTTGCATTGTACAGCGTCGACGCGATACTTAGTGCCATTTCTGTATGCTCTAGCTTTACATCAACGATGGCGTGGCATATCTCGCTGAACCGATCGGTGTTCGGGACTTTTATTGAATAATTAAATAAACATTTTGACAGTGATCTTGAATAGCAAATCATTACATGTATATTGAACATCATCAGTAGATACACCCTATTTATGAGTTTTTACATGTACTAGTATGTCACATATCCAGGTTGAACAAACGTTTGAATTGATAACTGTTTTGACACTTGGATAAATCAATTTGACATCGAGGTGTGTAACCTTGTCATAAATGACCAAATACGGTAGTGCTGCAAGTATTCCGAGGTCAAATAATGTCATGGCGCAATATTTTCAACAAGGCAACGATGCATAAAGAATACATTAAAGCTGCTGTTCAGGTTGATACTCATCAGAATATATTTAAACCAACGGTGATACGTAAAGTCCAGTTATAATTAAAGTATGCATTTAAATATTGCTTCATCACGTGCCATAACTTAATTCAGTTGCATTGTTTGCGTGTTTTGTTACGTCATAGTGAATCAGCTCTCAGCTAATGTTAGTGACCAACTTGTGAAACGTTTTCCGATACAATGTAGAGGAACCACTGTACCATTCTCACCAAATTCGTGTGTTCTATCATACGACGTAATTGTATAGTAAGACATATTGCATTCAGTATTTTATCATATTCCCAAAGTAACATCATTTATGTCATCTATATTTCCTATAATTACCTATAACATCTTACTAGTGATGGTAACAGCTAAGATATATAACAGCTCTCAACAAGTAGGCTAACTTCTTTAGATGTCAATCGGGCAAAATGACCCATTAGATATTCTGAAACTAGATCAATATAGAATGTGTGTACTAGCAGCACAGGTGGTATCATCACGTCTTATTATACCAGAACATCAACGTTAATAAGGTTCACAAACATAAGAAAAAGAACAGCATCGGATTCAACATCAAGCTGATGAATTAGCTTCAATAACTACTATAATCCATTGAAAGCATATAATTAATATACGTATTTATAAGTTGCTGTTACGTTTTAGAAGGTATCAATTTTACGCATCATTGTGCCAAAATGCTTTCCTGAACTTGTTTGAAAACATACTCTACATCAGCTGAAATGTTCAAAGATGATTAATATCAGTCACTTGTTCCAAATTTATAAACACGAGTAAGATTTCTGCCAAAAGCTTAAACCATTTACATAACTTAAAACTATTTACACAACTAATCGCATTTTATTTTCTATGATGTTATGTGGGTTGTTTTTCTAATCATTGTACTACATATCTGATTGAACTAATTATTGTTTGTATACTTTTATAGAAAATGTTACACACCTGTTAACTTATAGTTGTTCTGAAAGCTTCAATACCTTCAAAGATAAATGCATTGTAAATATAATATTGTTCGGTAGGTAAACTATGTTAGAGTTATTGACCTCGGTAGTACAAAACTCTTCACATCTTTTTAATATGCATCACTTGCTTAGAAACGTAAGGTCGTTGCAGTAAAAATACTCTTGTACGAAGCACGTACGACCTTCCCTTTCTAAGCAAGTGCTAAGTATATATCACATTATGAAAACGTATAACATATTTTATGACGAACGTCTTCTAGTTGTCCTTGTTACCTAAGACATTCCTTATGACGTTACAGTTTTATGCGTGTACATGGCATTTCCATTATTCTACGTACAATGTGTATCACTGTCTGGTGCATTATTATCCTTAAGGTACACATTAGTTCGTTAAGCAGATTTGGCTTACAAATATAACTAGTCATATGTCTCATAGCTGCGGTACTTCTTGCACATTTAAATATAATTCGCCAAGCTAGAACATAAATCATTGTCATATGACTTTTGTAGATAAGGAAAATTGCTTCCAAACTAATTGCTTCTGCTGATGTTGCTTACATTCTGGCAGATGTTCAATCTATTGATAATTAATGGGAGTACATGATATAAGTTTCTGATCGTAGACAGGTAAATGAGTCCAAGAATATCATTCTTATTAAAGGCTGTAAACTATGTTCGGTGGGTGTAATTATATTGTTTTAAATGGTTCTTCACCATGCTTATAGAATACAGCCTCATATTAGACTTATTTTCTGTCAAATATGATTATCATTAAGAAAACCTTGAATATTTTCTAGATAATAAGGAGATTAGTGTCAGGAAAACCTTGAACAACGAATTAAAGATGTGTGTGTGAAAGCTAAGTTGAGGTAGCGCACTACATACAACATATGTCGTTTACTTCAAACTGTAATTTGGTGGATATTGCAAGTATAGTATTTGGCATTATATTTGGTGCTATATTCACTAATCAGGTTCCCTTGTTTAATCCGTACTCAATTTAAACACGGAACACGTTTAGAACTACACCGGACGGATAGGTTTGAGCGTCTTGAGAAAGAAAAATCAACAAGTTGTTTAATCTGTTATATATACCTTCAAAATCCATTTTGATATTGCTTTCACACTCGTTTACCATCAAGTCCCTAATTCGTACAATGGAGTAGGTTTCACACAAACAGGATTCGTTAGCCATTATGACTGTAATTTTTCGAGTGTTACGTTTTTTGTCTCAGGATAGCTACATGTACACATGGTTTTTAACTAAGGGTGGAAGCTAAACGACTTGATATGACCTTATTGCTTGTAGCATTAATTCAATGTACCGCGGTTTGCTTTTGCAATTTGGCTATTGAGTTCAGATGTAATTTAAAATAATATAGTGAAGCTTAATGAAATCGATTACTAGTACATAAAACACCTAGTGTGTTTAATTGTCCCACGGACATCAGTTCGCTCTACTAATATCTGGACAAATAGCTTTCTATTAGCTATTTATACATCTTATATGAGCCCTTGCCAGATGGATGGGGTGCGAACCTACGACCTGTTTTGGCGTTGTTTGGTTGTGCATGGTCGTATTCATCCATTGCTAGGCGACGACGCCGGTTTGTCATTGTTTCGATACGAACCAATCGGGGGAGGGTTCTTTTTGATGATTGATTATCAAAGCACTATCAATTGTGTTTACTGTTCATGTTAAAAGCTTTTTCAAAATTTCACAAAGTAAAGGTAAATCAATACAGCATACTCAATGTTGCAGTATGACAAATGTATTCGTGTGTTGGAACATCCTTGTTGGTGTACATATAACAGTCCTAAATATACGAGTTATACTTACTAACAGTTGGTTATAGCAGCTAGAGACTGATGCATTTAAATACAAAAGACGGGCCGTTTAATTAATCACTCGAGTTATACTAACTATGTTCTACGACAATCGTGAAAGAATGCCGGTTTGATTAAAGTTGTAATATGCACTGCAGTCGAACAGTTGGTTATAGCAGCTAGAGACTGATGCATTGAAATACAAACGACGGACCGTTTAATTAATCACTCGGCGCAATATGTCCAAAGTATTCAATACGCCTTGTTCTTTCCAACGCTTCTGTCAAATGCAATCCTCACAAATCATGAGTGTATTTCATAGCCGTTCAATAATATAACGTTGCCGCTAAATGAACCAGCTGAATTAAATCAATGTGCATCATCAATATTTGTTGCTGAGAAATCTATACGACGAGTATGCATTTCGAGTGCACCAATGTGTTTATCAGACTTGCGATTCTAGAGTGTTAATTTCTCTTTTCATCTTTACATTATCCGTTTAAAATGCTATCGAAATAAACATAAAATGTGTTAAAGCATCTTACAGTCATGTGTTTCAATTATAACATATCTAAAGGCACTCACACAACTGACCATTTATGCGACATTGATTAAAAGACCATGTCGCACAACTGCTACTTATATATTTTCGTTCGTAAAAACAAGCAACTGCAACATCCAATTGATTATATAAAAGGCAACAACTGACTTTTTTACTACATAACGTTATATATATTGAAGGGATATCACCAACACCTTTAAATGATTCAAAACAGACATAAAATATGTGTTATGTGTTATACAAGTAGGCTACGACGTACAAAAAAGCTTCCTATAGTTTGTACACACGGTTGTGATTTCATTTTGCAAATACAACACATCGTTCCCTCAATATACAAAATGTACGAGACTGCATCCCATTTGTCATTATAGAAGTCTGGTTGTGCGACAAATTATAGAAAGAATGAAATGGGTGCACTGCAAACATCGGAAAAGAATACACATCAACAACGAGGGATATTCGTCATTGCCAAAAACTCTGGTCTGGTAAAATATTTTTTTCTATAGAGCGTGTTCGTATTTGCAGCAGGCTAAACAATAACCTGAACCCAAGTTTGACGATTTATTCAAATCAGATGACTAATCAACAATATTTAATGACTGGACATTGTGTCTTCTTCATAAGCAGTATTAGCATGTCGTCATAGATGGTGTCAGACAATTGTACTATCACATATTAAATGACATGCCCGCCATATTCAGCAGAATATGGCTTACACCGAATATGACTCAAACTGACATACTTACTTATACGTAGTACTACTCACCTTTTAATACACGATATAATCTGATAGCATACCTCAACGTGCTGCAGCCATTGTAAAGTTAATACGTGTCAAGTTATATCCCTGGCTTATGGGAATTTCGTAATCGTCGATATTTTGAGAAAACAAGAAACAACTTTTTTGAAAACTATCCTTTAAGTGTGATAAAAACCACTTCAGTTTGGTCAACATGACAAGTTCATAAGAAGTACATTGTAATGCAAGGTTCAAATATGTAGAAGTCTTATAAGGTCGTAGGTGGTACGTACGATTTGGACATTATAAGCAAGCGATATAAATATGTACAAGAAGCATTAACAAAAGGTGTTATTCAATTATTTCAAACCAAGTCGAGCGATAGCAATTTTGTAGGATAAGAAGACAGACAATGCTTAGTCGAAAACTCTCGTCGAACAATCAACACATTACGTTATATAGACACCTGACACATGAGGTAATCTTATTCAGTCTTGGCCGTAGCTCGATATTAGAACAATATACCGGCGCGTTTATTTTGTATCGAACTTATGATGTGGCGTACAAACATATTGCTTTTGTAATTTTGGAGAACGAGCACTTGCTCAACTCGTTTAAAGTACTTGTTTCTACCAGCTGAACTATTCAAATATGTTTAATGCTCGTCATATGTTGCACATTTAAGAAGCTGCAGGCTAAATTTTACACGTTTATGCCTTTATGTTTCTTTTATGACGTCTTGTTATCGTTTACAATGTTTCTAGATTTAATTAGGAACAGTCGATTTATTTCAAGACGAGTACTAGTAGGTACATAGTCGTAATATACACGTGAGCTACTGCACGTCATAAATTAGATAAAGTGCAAGAAATTATTTATTATTGAGAATGTCAAAATTAGTTTGATGTTTATTTTGGTTTAATGCCGCTTCTAAACAATGTTTTAGTTATAAACTTTGGCCATTAAACGAAAATCAGTTTCCTGAACCAGGACTCATAAAAACCGGAATCAAGTGAAGCACTGAATTACATCATCTTGCGGACAGACAAAATGTTCCCAAGTCTGAAAGAAATGCAACACACTGTTTGACACACGAATATTGCTTTCGATACCTAGATGTCGGGAGTAGTATATTATCTACCGCTGAATATGTGTAGATTTGATCTCACACATCCAATGTCGCTGGTTTTATTAGGAATTTTCATTGAGATTAGTTCAATGGAGGACATTTAGACATCGATTTGCACGACAGCTTTTTTAGCAGAGTAAGTTATATGTGTCGTGTCTAGCCATAAGTTAAAGTCACATAAAGATGGTCTCATTTCGTCTGTCAGTGCAGCGACAAAAGCCTGAAAGCAGGGTTAGTGATATGGGTGTCATTAGTCAGAATTTGTTTCAAATTAAATTAATTTTGAGGTATTCGGGATATTTCGATTGGTTTTACTGTGTACGCTAGGTGCTACATGAATAATGTAACATATTCCATATTGTTTCCACTTGTTTAGGAAGTTCCATGTGCATTTATATAACAATTACGACGATTCAATGGAGACTTGTCAACTTTATACCATACCGTGGAGAATGAAACCATATGTTACCGTTATTTGAAATATTCCGTTTACAGTGATGCATTAAACATCTGCAGTAAAGTCTGTTTGCAAGAGGATGTTATTAAATTTGCAATAAATGTCAACAGAATCAAAACTTCATTCATCAATAAAGTACACTCCGTTATCAAAAATATGAGAATATCCAATAACAACGTAGTGTTTAAAAGTCTCGTCACAGTGTATCAAACTGGTCTCCAACTTCTCCAGTTGCTATGTTATACTGCATGTATGACATTGTACCACACAAGCTATTTGAAGCGACGTATTCTGTGGGATAATCTGTCTCCCGTATGTATCCAACATTTAATTAGGAAATCCTCAGACTTCTGTTGCCCAGTAATCGTTTGTTACCGGTTGTCTGCCTGTCTGTGACAATGACAGCTACTCATAAACACAGTTCTTGTTCTTGTTAAATTACGAGGAGTGATCAACATACACGCAGAAAGTGTTGTTTTATAAAAGTTATTTTAGAACGTTTCCGTGTATTTGCTCATCATCCCTCGTAAAGGGTGGATTAATCAACATCTACGTCTTCGTTCGGTACATATTGTTTTCACTTTAATTAGACACGTTGTTGTATTAACGCTTAAGTCACACCAGATGTACGAGTATTGGATAACTAATGACCATACATGGAATAAACACCAGGTGACAGACACATACGTGTGTCTTAGAGCGATTGTCTTTCAGCTAGATACATATGCTACAAACGTGTATGTAAGGACGATTTACTTTAGATAAAATGCTGGTACTATCACATATAATTTCGGCCGTATTCATTCGTTGTATCCTAGTAATGGTAAATACTTCAGATTCTGATACTGTGCAAAACCGAGATTCTAAACGAGATCAGTTAAAACACATGATACAATACGTAGAGTCATGTGTTACAATGTGTCACCGATAAATGCCTTATCAAGTACTTGTCAAAATTATCTGCTCTGTTGTAACAAATAAGATACCAATTAAAATATCTGTGTCTTAAAATGGAAATGCTGATGTACCAAATTTGATGGCTAATTAAGTATTACTGGTTTCTTGATGATGTTTACAGCATGTATCATTTAAGTTGTCGTTACTTTACACATAGCAATTTACTAGTTCCAAGTCACGATGTACAAATGCATGTATGTGAAAAATGATGAACACTTTTATTTTTATTTTTTTAATTAATTCACCCGCCAAAGTAAGCTAATCCTTATTGTAGGGGTCAATATATTGTGTTTTCTGAAGTATCGTTTTGTTAGATGTGGATCACACTTTGCATATCAGACTGCTTTTGAGTGACTATGCACAGAATTGGCTGTGTTTACAAGTATGTTTCGGGTTTTTTTATGTATCAACTTTTGCCAAAGAATGAGGCAATAATGATAATGTTTGTACTTGATATCCTGGTTAAACCCAGTTAATTGAAAGGTCGAAATGTACATTCCTGACCCACGGTGTAAATTAACAAGTCATGACCATGCTGCGAACAGATGAACGATAATCAAAATTAGTCTACCATGTTCACATGAACACGGTAGTGGTTAATTACAAAATACATTATCATATTATTATCCTAACATAAAACTATTAAATAGAAATGGGTAATTTTAAGCAGGGCGTTTTGGATTCGATGTATTTCACAAAAATATCACACGCGCATATAAAACAAGAATTAATTTCAAAATTAAGGTACATTATATACATACATGTATGCCAGGCAATGATTTTATATACAATCACCGAAAATACTCATGTGTTCTTTTCAATAAAAAATATTCTGCCATAGTTATATAACATGCGGTGCCCTTGTCGTAGAAAGATTCTTAAATGGGATAATCGCGTATAGGTCGGACAGGCCAGGAGCACTCGAATCTAAATAGCCGGTCAAGGAAAGCACAAAATGCACACACAAGATTACATCGCACTTGCACTTGAATTTGAAGGCAAGATTTCTGACTACGTAAAACAGTGCAAATATTGTTGTCGCTAGACCGCGCCTACAAACAAAAGTGCAAAATTCAATACGGAATTCGATATTATATCAGAAATGATTTACTGTAGTATTTTTTTACAGAATGAGAAGCTTATATGTTTCCTAGAATGAACCAATATGGATATATCTTGTTCAATAATGATTGCGATATGTCTGTGTTTGCACCCATTAGTGTATCTATTTAAATGATTTGTGGAATCTGTTCGATAGCAATAAGGCATCGTATTTATCATGTTATAACTGTTCCTGATACAGAGTATTTCTAGGCAAGTGCTCAACTTTCAGGAACTAGTATAATATATACGACCTGATTTGCAATGTACAGCGTTCGAAGCGATTCTTAGTGTCAAATCTGTATGCTCTTGCTCTACATCGACGATGGTGTGGTTTATCTCGCTGAGCAAAGTGATCGGTGCTCGGGACTTTTAATGAATTATTAAATAAGCGTTTTGACAGTGATCTTGAATAGCAAGTCATTACAATTAGGTTGATCGTCATCAGTAGATACACCCTGTTTATGAGTTTATACATGTATGTCATATATATAGGTCGAATAAACGTTTGACTGTTTAACTGTTTTTACACTTGGACAAATCAATTTGACATCGATGTTCGAAATATTGCCATAAATGACCATAAACGGTAGTGCTGCAAATGTTTTGAGGTCAAACTAATGTCATAGCGCTATCATTTCAACAAGACTACAATAAAGCTGCTGTCCAGGTGGATAATCATCAGAAGATGTTGAAACCGACGATACGTACTACTTAGCTGCTATAGGACATTAAATGGTAGACACAAATCTCTTGTATGATGTCATGTTTGCTAATTCGTGCTTTTTCATTTGTCTATCTATTATCTAATTGGTTATAGCCAATGGTATTTTCATACGTTTGTTATGACTAATACGTTGTTATATAATCTTCGTGTAATAAACATGACCAAAATGTTATACAGTAGTATACGAGTATGTATCTTCATAATGTGGTCGTGCTACTTTCACCTGAACAAATCAATATGATAATGGCCCAATTTGGCCGAGCCTTGACACATAGTTAATGGAGCAAAGGATAGGATAGTTTGTGCCACATTACCAACACACTAAAATTTATCTTGTATGAAATATATCGCTGGATTAGAATGAGAAGGTCGTAAGTACTCTTATGTGCCTATTTTTATGAAAATCGGAACTTGGCATGTTCACCAAACTCACGTCAAACAATGTCTTTTTCATGAGTAAAGATTTTGTACTACATTCACTAATCGGATTCCCTTGCGTAATCCATTCTTAAAATAAAAAATGGAACACGTTTCAAAACCAACCTGCTGTTCTTGAAGCTATATCATCAAGCTGATATACATTTTATCAGGTAGCAATATCAGGTATGAGTGAACAAGCACTATTTGCAATGGAGGTACTGATATTGCTGGCTCAGAATGAGAAGGTCGTAAAGAAGGTCCTTTCCACTTACGATCTTATAAGAATAATGTATATTTGAAATATATATATCATCAGGCGCTTCTTATGAGCCTATTTTCATGAAAATCACAACCTGTCATGTTGACTAAACCGGGGTTAAAAAAGCCTTTTTTACCATAATTTATGTAAAGAGTGATTATCACACAGTTTTTTCTTGTTTTCTCAAAATATCGATTTCGTACTTACGACCTTCTTATTTTAAGCCAGCAATATACATACTCAGATTCGTCTATTCTCACACAATAATGTTGGTCATAATATCAATGTCTCTTTTTATTGAGAACTCATAAAAAGCATTGTGTACAACTAGAACTTTTCACCAATCCTTGCTAATATTCCCGTATCTCTATGTCCTACAGATAGCCATATTTTACCTATATACTTAACAAATTGTCTAACTATACAGCAACAAATATTTAAATATGTTAAAATATAATGGATATATTAAATTGCACCGTTCAGTAAATACAATGTATATATTGTGTTATTGGCTGTTCATCCATTAATTATTTCTTATGACATGCAACACATTATTTAAGTTACTGCTATTACAGATGGACAACAACGAGTTTCAAAGTAACAAACTGGAAGCTGCTTTTTAATGTGCTTGTCCGCAATTGGCATTTCTCACTGCTAAACACCCATGGTGCACTTTTTTATCCACTATGTTATTACATTAGATACATCATCCGTACAATGACCCTCTCTGATATAGGTTAAGTCCAGTTATAATAAAAGTGTGTCTTTAAATATTGCCATACCTTTATTCAGTTTCATTATTTTGCATGTTTGGTTACGTCATAGTAAATCAGTTATCAGCTTATGTTCGTGACCAACTTGTGATATGTTTTCCGATACAATGTAGAGGAACAAGTGTACCTACCCACCAAATTCGAGTGTTCTATCATACGACGTAATTGTACAGTAAGACATATTGCATTCAGTATGTATTAAATTATATTCCCAAAGTAACACCATTCATGTCATCTATATTTCCTATACTAGTAATTACCTATAACATATTACTAGTGATGGAAACAGCTAATGATATATGACAGCTCTCAACAAGTAGGTTAACTTCTTTAGATATCAACGGGACAGAATGACCCATTATTTATTCTGTAACTAGATCAATATAGAGTGTGTGTGTACTAGCAGCACATGTGGTATCATAACGTCTTATATATCGGGACATCAATGTTAAATCATTTCACAAACTGGAGAAAAAGAGCAGCATTGGATGCAACATCATCCTGAAGAATTAACTTCAATAACCACTATAATCCATTGATAGCATATTATTAATATGCGTACTTATAAGTTGCTGTTACGTTTAAGAAAGTATTAATTTTACGCATCATTGTGCCAAAATGCTTCCTGAACTTGTTTGAAAACATACCTTATATCACCTGGAATGTTCAAAGATAATGAATATGAAGCACTTGTTCCAAATTTATAAACACGAGTAAGATTTCTGCCAAAAGCTTAAACCATTTACATAACTTAAAACTATTTACACAAATAATCGCTTTTTATTTTCTATGATGTTATGTGTGTATGTGAGTTATTGACATCGGTAGCACAAAACGGTTCACACCTTTTTAATATACATCACTTGTTTAGAAACGTAAGGTCGTTGCAGTACACAAACTTGACTGAAACTCTCGTAGCACGTACGACCTTACCATTTTTAAGCAAGTGCTAGGTATATGTCACATTTATGAAAACGTATAACGCATTTTATGACGAGTTTCTTATAGTTGTCGTTGTTACCTAAGACATCCCTTATGACGTTACAGTTTTATTCGTGTACTTGGCATTTCCATTATTCTTGGTACAATGTGTGCCACTGTCTGGTGCATTATTATCCTTAAGGTACATATTAGTTCGTTAAGCAGATTTCGCTCACAAATATAACTAGTCATATGTCTCATAGCTGCGGTACTTCTTGCACATTGAAATATAATTCGCCACGCTAGAACATAAATCATTGTCATATGACTTTTGTAGATAAGGAAAATTGCTTCCAAACTAATTGCGTCTGCTGATGTTGCTTACATTGTGACAGATGTTCAATCTATCGATAATTAATGGGAGTACATGATATTAGTTTCTGATCGTAGACAGATAAATGAGTCCAAGAATATCATTCTTATTAAAGGCTGTAAACTATGTTCGGTGGGTGTAATTATATTGTTACGAATGGTTTTACACCGTGCTTATAGGACACAACCTCATATTAGACTTATGTTCTGTCAAACATTACTTTTTCTACATGATAAGGAGATTAGTGTTAAGAAAAAACTTGAACAACGAATTATAGATGTGGGAGTGAAAACTAAAGTGAGGTAGCACACAACTTACAATATATATGTCGTTTACTTCAAACTGTAATTTGGTGGATATCGTAAGGATAGCATTATGCTTTGCATTTTGAACTACATTCACTTTTCGGGTTCCCTGACGTAATCCGTACTCAACTGTTCTCAATATAAAACATGGAACACGTTTAGAACTTCACCGGACGGATATGTTTGAATGTCTTGAGGATAACAAATCAATAAGAGTTAGTGTTTCAACCTGTTATATTTTCAAACTCCATTTTGATATTGCTTGCATTCTTGTGTACTATTAAGTCCCTAATTCCTACACATGGGTAGTTTTCACACAAACAGATTTTCGGTTAGTCTAGTAAGTAATTATGATTGACAATGCATGTAAGCTATATGTGTTAGCCAAATAATAATGACGACTCCTTAGTAATTATCACTGTTTTTGAGTGCTTTGTTTTATGTCTCAGTATAGCTAGAGAGGTGTTTCAACTAAGGGTGGAAGCTAAACCGAGAAATTATTTGGTATGGCCTTATTGTTTGTAGCATAATATCAATGTACCGCAGTTTGCTTTTGCAATTTGGCTTTGGAGTTGAGATGTTATATCAATTAATATGGTGAAGATTTATAAATCGATTAATAGTATATAAAATACGAAGTGTGCTTATTTGTCTCACAGACAGGCATGTCATTCTGCTCTACTACTATCTGGAACAGTAGCTTTCTATTAGATAATTAAAACTCTTATATGAACCCTCACCAGATGAATGGGATGCAAAACCACGACCCAAACGGCGACTAGCGCATTTAAGTGTCTTGTTTTTGGGGTTGTTTAGTTGAGCAGTCGGTATTGTCGCATTCATCCATTGCTTGGCGCCGTAGCCAGTGGTTTGATCGGACAAGGGTACTTTTTACGGATGATTATCAAAGCATATTCAAAAGTGTTTACTGTTTATTTTGAAACCTTTTTAAAAAATTTCAAAAATGAAGGCTAAATCAATACAGCATACACAAGGTTACAGTATAAAAGTCACATCCGTGTTGATATATGACAGTCCTAAATATACGAGGTATGTTAATAACATAAAATGTTTTTACAACAATCGTGAAAGAATGTCGATTTGATTAAAGTTGTAATATGCACTGCAGTCGAACAGCTTGTTATAGCAGCTATAGACTGATGCACTTAAGTACAAAAGGCAAACTGTTTAATTAATCACTCGGTGCGCTTATATCAAAAATGTCCAAAGCAATCAATACGTCTTGTTCTCTACAACGCTTCTGTCAAATGCAAACCTCACAAATCATGAGTGTATTTCATGGCCGTTCAATAATATAACGTTGCAACTAAATGAAACAACTGAATGAAATAATTCGATGTTCACCATCAATACTATTTGCTGGCAAATCTATAGGACGAGTATGCATTTGAAAAGCACCAATGTGTTTATCAGACTTGCGGTTCTATTTTATTTGAGTGCTGATTTCTCTTTTCATCTTTACATTATCCGTTTGAAATGATTGTGAAATATATATAAATGCGTTTAAGCATCTTAAAGCCATGTGTTTCAAATAAAAGATATTAAACGCACTCACATAAATTAACAAATTGTGCTGCGTTGATTTAAAGACGATGTCGTGCTACTGTTACTAATATATTTTCATTCTTAAAAACAAACAACTGCAACATCCACTTGATTATATAAAAGGCAACAACTGAATATATAAATGCATATATAACGTTGTATAAATTAACGGTATACCACTTACACATTTAAATAATTCAAAACATACATCAAATAATTTCTCAAACTTTGGAGTCTTAATTGTTTACTACTCGTTGTATTATGTATAATCAAATAGTCTACAGTGTACACTGTACGTATAAAATGGCTTCCTATATTGTGTACACTCGGTGTGATTTAATTTTGGATAAACAAAACATCGTTTGTTGCATTCCATTGGCCATTACATTAGTCTGGTTGTTCAACAAATTATAGAAATAACGACACGGGTGCATTGCAATACAGATTAGTCTAAAAACATCACACAAGCAACACATAACGTTATATAGAGACCTGACACATGAGTTAGTCTTATTAAGTCTTTGTCGTAGCTCGATTTTAGAACAATATATCAGCGCGTTTGTTTTGTAGGATGTGGCGTACAAACATATTGACATTGTAATTTAGGAGAACGCGAACTTGCTCAGCTTGTTTGAAGCACTTGTTTCTACATGTACCAGCTGAACTATTCAAATCGGTTTAATGCTCGTCATATGTTGCACATTTCAGAAGCTGCAGGCTAAAGTTTACACTTTTATTCCTTTATGTTTACTTTTATGACATTTTGTTATCGTTAACAATGTTTCTAGATTTAATTAAAAACAGAGGATTTATTTCAAGACGAGTTCGAGTAGGTACATAGTCGTAATATACACGTGAGCTTCTCCACGTCATAATTTAGAACAAGTGTAAGAAGTTATTTATAATTGATAATGTCGAAATGGTTTTGATGTTTATTCCGGTTTAATGCCACTTCTCAGCAATGTTCCAGTCATAAACGGAGGCCAATAAACGAAAATCAGTTTCCTGAACTGGAATGTATTCACCTGCAACCAGGACTCAGGAAAACCTGAATCAAGTATAGCACTAAATGATATTATCTTGAGGACAGACAAAAGTTCCTAAATCTAAAAAAAGCGTAACAAAAGGTTTGGCCAAAAGATATATACTTCGATACCAAGATGTCGGGAGTTGTATATTATCTACCGCGGAATATATACAGATTTGTTCTCACAGGCCAATATCGCTGGGTTAATTAGGAATTTTCATTGAGACTAGTTCAAGGGTGGACATTTAGACATTAAAATCAGCAGAGAATGTTCACGCTCTTGTTGTATATGTGTCGGGTCCGGCAATAAGTCAAAGTCATATATTGATGACCTGTTTTCTTTTGTCAGTGCAGCGATATAAGCCAGAAAGCAGGCTTAGTATTATGGGTGTCAGTAGTCAGAATTTGTTTAAGATTAAATGAATTTTGAAGTATCCAGGGTAGTCAGATTGGTTTTACTTCGTTAGCTATGTGGTACGTGCATCACGTTACAGTTGAAATATTGTTTATGTTTATCTAAGAGGCTCCATGTGCATTTATATAACATTAAGGACGATCCATTTGAGACCTTTCCACTGTATACCCTACTGTGGAGAATGAAACCATATGTTACCGTTATGTGGAATATTCCGTTTACAGTGATGCATTAAACATCTGCAGTAAAGACTGCTTTTGCAAGAGGATGTTATTAAATTCGCAATAAATGTCAACAGAATCAAAACTTCATTCATCAATATAGTACACTCCGTTATCAATAATATGAAGAATATCCAATAACAACGTAGTGTTTACAAGTTTCGTCTCATTGTATCAAACTAGTCTCCAACTTCTCAAGTTGCTGTGTTATACTGCATGTTCGAATTAGTACCACACTGTACTCAAACACGATCACTTTAAAAAAAGTGCGCCTCACGAACCATTTTAAGCTGTGTACTCAATACAGCGATAACACAAACTTAAAATATTTCGGGACACACACACAACAAACATTAACATTTTCCAAATTCATAGCTGCAACATGAAATGTGGGCGAATACTGTTTGAGTAAAAGTCGCATCACCTAGTCGACAGGCCGTTTGAAACGACATTTTCTGCGGGATAATTTGTCTCCCGTATGTATCCAACATTTAATTAGGAAATCCTCAGACTTCTGGAGCAAGATAATCATTTGTTACCGGGTGTCTGCCTGTCTGTGACAATGACAGCTACTCATAAACATTGTTCTTGTTCATGTTTAATTACGAGGAGTGATCAACAAAAAATATGGAAAGTGTCGTTTTTAAAAAGTCATTTATTTTAGAGCGTTTTCGTGTATTTGCTCATTACCCCTCGTTCACAGAGTATTAATCACCATCAAAGTCTCCTTTCGGTACATATGGTTTCCACTTTAATTAGACACGTTGTTGTTTTAACACTTACGCCACAGCATATGTACAACTATTGGATAATTAATGACCATGTATGGAATAAACACCAGGTGGCAGACACATAAATGTCTCTCGGAGCGATTGTCTTTCAGTTTAAAATGATAGTGAATTAAATATAAAATGCGTTTCAATTATAAGATATTTAAAGGCACTCACACAAATGAACATTTTATGCTGCATTGATTAAAAGACAATGTCGCACAACTGCTACTAATATATTTTCATTCGTAAAAACAAACAACTGCAACATCCACTTGATTATATAGGCAACAACAGACTATATAATTGCATACATACTGTATAGCGGGTATATTTCACGGTGTCCAATTTTCGCGTTAATTGGATCCTTTTGAATTCACGGTGTCTTGAATTCGCGCTAACGGCCTTGACCGCGAAATTAAAACCTTGCCATCTAGAATTACTGATGGTATCTTGGACGAGACTTTAAACCGAGGTCCCATGTATGGGTGCGATAAATATGGCATGCAAAAAGAACCAGGGATGCTTCTGGAATTAGAACATCTTCTGTATAATGCACTATCCCCCCAGACTAAAAGTCTTCTGGAGGCCTCACCCATAAGGATTATCCGGTGGTGAGGATAAAGAAACGCAACAAACCAAACATACTGATAATTTACAGCTAACATAAGAAAAATAAGTAGCTCTATTTACAAACAAATCATTATTTCGGCAACCATTTACACGTTCCGCAAACAAAACTGTTATAGAAATTGAACAAGTTTGATGAAACGGCATAGAACAGAACAGAATAGAGACACGTTCTTTACAAATATCCAATATCTAACCATACTTTATACATGTCGTAGTCTATTTATTATAACCGTAATTTACAGAAGCGACACAATGTGTCGTTTTGTACGTCTTGCAAAGTAATGTTGGATTATTTCTTAAAGTTCCTTGATGCACTGTCTCCCTTTGTAAAATTTGTATATTTTTGGTGATTATTTCGCGGGGTTTAGATTTCGCGCATTCGATGTTGACCGCGAATATAGCGAAAATTAAACCCCCGCGAAATATACCCGCTATACAGTAACGTTATATAAATTAACGGTGTACCACCAACACATTTAAATGATTCAAAACATACATTAAAGAATTTCTCAAGATTTGGAGTCTTAAGTGTTTACTGCTCGTAGTATGATGGGTTATCAAATAGTCTACAATGTACAATGCACGTATAAAAAGGCTTCCTATATTGTGTACACTCGGTGTGATTTAATTTTGGATATACAAAACATCGTTTGTTGCATTCCATTGGCCATTACATTAGTCTAGTTGTTCAACAAATTATAGAAATAAGGACACGGGTGCATTGCAAATACTGATTAGTCCAAAAACATCACACAAGCAACACATAACGTTATAAAGAGGCCTGACACATGAGGTAATTTTATTAAGTCTTTGTCGTAGCTCAATTTTAGAACAATATATCAGCGCGTTTGTTTGTAGGATGTGGCGTACAAACATATTGCCATTGTAATTTAGGCGAACGAACTTGTTTGAAGTACTTGTTTCTACCAGCTGAACTATTCAAATCGGTTTAATGCTCGTCATATGGTGCACATTTCATAAGCTGCAGGCTAAAGTTTACACTTTTATTCCTTTATGTTTACTTTTATGACATGTTGTTATCGTTAACAATGTTTCTAGATTTAATCAAGAACAGAGGATTTATTTGAAGACGAGTACGAGTAGGTACATAGTCGTAATATACACGTGAGCTTCTCCACGTCATAAATTAGAACAAGTGTAAGAAGTTATTTATAATTGATAATGTCGAAATGGTTTTGATATTTATTCCGGTTTAATGCCACTTATCAGCAATGTTCCAGTCATAAACGGAGGCCAATAAACGAAAATCAGTTTCCTGAACTGGAATGTATTCACCTGCAACCAGGACTCAGGAAAACCTGAATCAAGTATAGCACTAAATGATATTATCTTGAGGACAGACATAAGTTCCTAAATCTAAAAAAAGCGTAACAAAAGGTTTGGCCAAAAGATATATACTTCGATACCAAGATGTCGGGAGTTGTATATTATCTACCGCGGAATATATACAGATTTGTTCTCACAGGCCACTATCGCTGGGTTAATTAGAAATTTTCATTGAGACTAGTTCAATGGTGGACATTTGGACATTAAAATCAGCAGAGAATGTTCACGCTCTTGTTTTATATGTGTCGGGTCAGGAAATAAGTCAAAGTCATATATTGATGACCTGTTTTCTTTTGTCAGTGCAGCGATATAAGCCAGAAAGCAGGCGTAGTATTATGGGTGTCAGTAGTCAGAATTTGTTTAAGATTAAATGAATTTTGAAGTATCCAGGGTAGTCAGATTGGTTTTACTTCGTTAGCTATGTGGTACGTGCATCACGTTACAGTTGAAATATTGTTTATGTTTATCTAAGAGGCTCCATGTGCATTTATATAACATTAAGGACGATCCATTTGAGACCTTTCCACTGTATACCCTACTGTGGAGAATGAAACCATATGTTACCGTTATGTGGAATATTCCGTTTACAGTGATGCATTAAACATCTGCAGTAAAGTCTGCTTTTGCAAGAGGATGTTATAAATTCGCAATAAATGTCAACAGAATCAAAACTTCATTCATCAATATAGTACACTCCGTTATCAATAATATGAAGAATATCCAATAGCAACGTAGTGTTTACAAGTTTCGTCTCATTGTATCAAACTAGTATCCAACTTCTCAAGTTGCTGTGTTATACTGCATGTTCGAATTAGTACCACACTGTACTCAAACACGATCACTTTAAAAAGAGCGCGCCTCACGAACCATTTTAAGCTGTGTACTCAATACAGCGATAACACAAACTTAAAATATTTCGGGACACACACACAACAAACAATAACATTTTCCAAATTCATAGCTGCAACATGAAATGTGGGCGAATACTGTTTGAGTAAAAGTCGCATCACCTAGTCGACAGGCCGTTTGAAACGACATGTTCTGCGGGATAATTTGTCTCCCGTATGTATCCAACATTTAATTAGGAAATCCTCAGACTTCTGGAGCAAGATAATCATTTGTTACCGGGTGTCTGCCTGTCTGCGACAATGACAGCTACTCATAAACATTGTTCTTGTTCATGTTTAATTACGAGGAGTGATCAACAAAAAATATGGAAAGTGTCGTTTTTAAAAAGTCATTTATTTTAGAGCGTTTTCGTGTATTTGCTCATCACCCCTCGTTCACAGAGTATTAATCACCATCAAAGTCTCCTTTCGGTACATATGGTTTCCACTTTAATTAGACACGTTGTTGTTTTAACACTTACGCCACAGCAGATGTACAACTATTGGATAATTAATGACCATGCATGGAATAAACACCAGGTGGCAGACACATAAATGTCTCTCGGAGTGATTGTCTTTCAGTTGGATACATATGCTACATACGTATATGTAAGGACGGTTTACTTTCAATAAAGTGGTCGTATTATCCCATATAATTTCTGCCTTGTGCATTCGTTGTGTTATTTTGTTGTTGTTTTCTGTGCTCAGCAGGTACAGTTGGGTGCTGCCTTCCCTGTCCGGTTTCCTGTTATCGTTTTACATGCATAAAAGAAGAATTGCTTTCAATAAAATAGAAGTACATTGTTCGTCTATTTTCAAATATAACTTAATCATGGGGTTATAAAAATGCTTTTATAAAGAAAAAACAATAAGTACCATAGCATTGTATGTCAATGACAACATCATATTTGATATTGTGGCAATCGGCCCTAGATCAACATGAACTTTCTTTTACATTTACGAGGGTCATTCAATAGATTATGTGGTACATAGTATGAACTGCTACATGAATGTTAGGGGTCACACTACAATGAATATAAGAGCGTTGGAAACCAGTCTGGTGTACGTCAAAATCGCTGGGTTCAGTTTGAAACCTAAGCAGAACGGTGAAATACTATACCGACTGCTACGTGCACGTGATCGGCGCATTACGCATTACGTGTGCATTGTAAAAGGTTGAAATACATTTACTGACATTGTGCGTTAGTTCCACATTCGTAATAAACGTTGTACTAGTGACGCACTGGATGCACTACATCATTACATTCTGATCACCTCGGTTTTTATCCAATGGAAAATTTACCGGAGACAAACGGAAATGGCCGAGCTTTTACGATTGTACGTCATTAATTTGGTTAACGCTGTGTACGGTATGTATAAGCCTAACAATGTTAGTAAGTCGTACGTTATCGGTACGTTAAATTTGTCGAGTATTCGTTCGGTTGAGGATCGGAATCATCTACAGCGTAAATCAGCGTACTAAATGACTTCTGGTTGAACTGCACTTCATGCATGTTCGGCATCATTATGTTTTTATTTTCATGCCCTAGTGCGACGGGGACATAACAAATTATACGGATTGCGTGTAGTTCAAAACACAGGAACGACAAAAGAACAAACCATGAGCGAATTACATAATTTATTACCATAGTGTGCACACTAGATAAATAATTTAAAACAAAATTGTGCTGACTATACAGTTACAGACGGAAACACATTTTGTACAAATACAGGCCTACTAGTAATAACTTATTTATGCACTATGTAAAATGACTTTTCCATATAAAAGACGATTTCAGTATTTATTTTTACCAACTGCATAAGAATTTGACTATTTACTTTGTTCTGAAAACTTAACGACAATATTAAGGCCGAATGAAACACAGCCAAGAATCGACCAAGTTCGCCCAAGGCGCCACTGCAAGGCGACCCAACCGATCAAACTCATGCCAAAACGGCGATCAAATGAGGAATGGGTGGGAAATAGAATATCATACTTCTAGATGCAAATTGCTCCAGAATATGCCAACGAGGTGACCCAAGCTACCAAAACAAGGCATAAGCGCATGGTGACCTAATTTAAACCATATACCCGCCAATTATATTTAAATTACCTATTTTCGAGGGATGTGCATCAGTTCAGTCGTTCCACCACCCTATGACATTTTAACTTCCCCTTATCATTGTGCTACGTTAGGAAACCAGCGTTCGTACCTCCCCGGTGTGACTATTTCTCTCCTTCTAGGTATGCAGCCGATATTGATCGATGACGATCAGGAATATCGAACATGTACAAACACTGACTAATATACACATTGCCCGCGTGCAGCAGGTGGGTTAATCTTGCTCAGAGAAATTAAAAGGTTTTCTTTACCAATAATTAATCCGGGACCCAGCGATACCGACACTTGCAACCCAAGTCGGCGTTTCCCAAAGTACTGTAATGAATACAATGTAAACACTAGCAGTGTCATAAGCAACACCAACAAGTTTTAATCAAACCATGCATCGCATGAAAATACATGATACCACCTTTATAGTGTTTCGAACGAGCGTGTGTGTGTTTTCACAACTTGACGTGCACTACTAAAACATTAATCATTCTAAAAGAAGTAGAAGTGGCAAACAGAATAATTGTCTCCATGCCGAACTTGTCTGACGGTGTTGAGAATCTCACGAAATGTTTCCTTTCTCGGGTAATTAACGCACAATAAAACAGAAAAAGTAAATTAACAATGACTTGTTACCTCAAGCTGCAACGCATTTGTAATGGTGGTTGGATGATTCACGAAGTGTTAAAATAAGGATTGTTAAGATAAAATACAATATTCGCCGAGATTTGTTTCAGCTTGCATTTAAAACCACCAATTGCTTAATGTCACGTGCTGATGTTCTTTTGGATCATCATTACACATACAACCAATTGCATAGACCTTTAAGTTTTGGCGGTTTTTATGGCCCAGCTAAACAAATCTTTGTCTCATGTGTTTTTACACAGTGTAATGATTTAGTAGTAGATGAAATGTATATATTTTCCTGTTTTGTTTCTTGTTTATCATGTACTGTTTTTAAGGCTTTAATAAAAGTGCGATAAGCAGGTTAACTTTGTGTAAAGTACACACTCAAGTGTATCAACCAATATTGGGGTGAATTTGCTTTTAAGAACTCATCTTGGTAAACAGGAAATAATGCTATCTGTTCTAGATGGAGGTGGACTATGTAAGCATAAAAGCGTCTGTACATCAACATTGTTTTCAAAATTGTTCCTAAGGGGGGGGGGGGTCATTCAATATTTAATGCGAACTTATCAATTATCTTTGAAATGCGTCAATATAATTCAACGGCATACACAATAATTGTATCATTTTCAGCTCTTCAGTTTTTTCACATGTTTAAAATGTCGACCAAAGACTACAATAGAATCGACAGTGTAGCCAAATATACATCATGTGCATTGGTCTAAGTACACAGTATGACACGAAACTAATACCAAGCTAGCTGTGTTCGACGTTGACGTTTATTTTACTGCAATAGTTTAAGGAAATGATAAATAATGAGCATATATCAGTAAATGTCAGATTATAAATAGATACATGTTCTTAGCAATAGTGTATAATATCAGGTTTCAAATGCAAAAGCTAAGCGTTTCGATGTTGTATACTAACAAAACATAATTTTGAAAAATTTGGGTTGACGAACACATACTTTAGTTAAAAACAACCGATTTAAAAAAGACATCCGCGGAGCTGAAGCCATGAGTATTTGGCATGCAACTCAGTACGTTTTGAAGAAACAGCCCGTCAATAGGCAACGCTTTAAGTAATACATTACATATATAATATAAATGGACATGTATAATCAACATAAGCTAGACACAAAACATTCAACATAAATTATGTTTATAATTTAGATAAAGTTAAAAGAGAAATAGCCAGTAGTTATTTATGTTTTCAGTTCCGCTAACATTGTGTCTGTATCTGCTCGTTGTTAAGTACATGTCAAATAAATTATCATTGTTTGCACATCTACTTAGCCAGTGTAGTTTTCGAAAAGCCAAATGATACAGAAGTAAACAGTAAGTTACAACAACAGTCTGTATTATTCCGTGTTTCAATAGTCCCGTACGTAACGCGTTGTTCTCCTAAGTAGATAAGCATTGTATATACAGTAGCTAGAGGCTACAATTCTATCGTCAGAAATTTTAAACTTTCTTATCGAGTTACCGTTTTCAATAATTAACGTCTTAATTACATAAATGACTCGAACCGAATTTGGTTCACCTCGAATTTGCACATTGTAGGTTAGTACGACATAGTGAACGACTGACTGCAGTTTATAACGCAGCATCTAGTTAATAATCAGCGACGAACTTCACATATACAATTCGGGAGGACAAATAAAGTGTAGCCCTTCTGCAAATTAGAGTTGACGTTCTAACTCATGGCACTCGTGTTTTTCCAACAATAATTCTATAAGCATATTCTTTAATTACAGATTAGAACTTTATATTAACATCTATTTGATTATTATGATGCATTTGTCGGACATGATCAATTGAAAACACTTTTAGTTGAGTGGGTATATGCTTGAATACACCACTATACATGTACGAGGGTTGTCCCAGTAAATCGTGTACTTTGCCCATTACACAAAAAGTAGCCAAAACATCCGTTTCAAATTTTCACCGATGACTATTGAATATGTTCTTAAAAGGTATACGGAATTTCATGAAAATATATCAAGAAATCATTTGTCAGTTTAATTTACTAATACACATGGTATGCAAGTGCGGCGCACAGTGACGTCAAAGTAAGAACGTCAGGCCGCGGAACATTTTTCTCTGCATCTTAAGTTATTGTTCCTTTTATTCAATATGCTTAAGATGGTATTACACTTTTTTCTGATACGCATTTGCGAACCAATCGCAATCCGATGCACCATTGAAAATCTGTCTGATCGAAACAACCAACCCTCATAGTTGGATAAAAAGTAGCACGGACATATCCTTTCTCTTGCGAGAAGAGTAAAAGCACTGTGGTGCGTGGCACAGTATATAACGCGGTTGTACAACACGCTGTTGTCACAAACATCTTTACCTATTCGTCGTTATTCATGTAAACGTGTTCTAGAAACATTACTTCATATCCACCAGTAAAGTTAAGAGTTTAAACTATTTTTCGACGGCATACCAACCTAAACTATAAAGTGTACTGTGATTCTACGGGTGCTTCCTCTTCTGACGTCACAATTATCGCACGTTTTTATTTTTAGTGTGGCTAATCAAACATGCGTATTTCTCGCACAAATAATGAAATTGATTTGAAATTTTCTGTGATGACATTATACAGACAGTCCTTAATACTGAAGTAAAAATTATGCGCAATAACTTATTGAAAATATGAAAATTACAACTTTATTGAACATACATTGAATGAATCACGGCGTGTTTTATGGGTTGCGCCGCATTTGCGTACATGGGGTTGGTTAATCAACGATAATATGCACCATACACATATCCGTTCATTTTTTTCACTTGTTTTAGTTCAACAATGAATTCATAAGGGTAACTACAAAAATCATAATCATGTGGCGTCAAATAAGAAAATTATTAACAAATTACACGATTTACTGGGACAACCCTCGTATATCAGTAAACCTATCCTTATGATATATAATTGTTATTGTTTTAAGATCACAGTACTTTTGAACGCTTTATGTACATGAAAGAGGCCTATATAATTATGTTATTATATCAAATGCTAAAGAGCAATTCTGAATACACACAGTTGAGAGATCATGCTTGCAAATGATGAATCAACATATACATTTCCGTTTGTTTACCGTGTCAAACGATTCTACCAAAAGTGGAAGTCGGAAGGCCGATGCGATACAAACTTAAAATGATGTATGGTGAAAAAAGTAGGAATATGTAGAACAATAAACATTCATTATATATTTCATATTTTAACCAAGAAAACTTCGACATTAAAATATCACTCCTTTAGTACCGAATAATTCAACTTGAGTACTTGAAAAATGTAATTTTAATGTATTGACTAGTGTTACGTCAGAAGTCACATGTAGAAATATCAAAATCGAAATTAGATTCCTTTTAGACAGGTTAGATTGAGTTTAAAACAGTTATGTGTCTGAGTTGGCGAATATATTTCGATGGAATAGCAGACTTGTCATACAAACGAGTACAGCTTTTACGACTTTCAGGAGACGGTTAGTAAAAAATAACCAATCAAAAGAAAATAATGTGACACATTGGTGCCACAATATGTTTCATTTCTATCCGCTGCTGGATTTTGAAAATTGTTAACTATTTCAGTTAGGTGTGAGACTTTCGCATCAAAATTTGCTGTAATGAAAAAGTCTACGTATTATGTCGTAGCCAATCAGTAAGGAAGCGATAACGTTTCTGTCTATATTTGTAGTTGAAACAAACGGTTCTAATTTTGAAGAAAACCAGACATGGTTTGTTTGTCTGGCATATTGATGCTCGCGAGTGTGCAGAATACATGTAGGTAATAAGCAAACAGCCTTTCAAAAAGAATCCATCGTTTCGGACTGATCATAGCTACTGTAAGGTAATGATACAATGATAATCACACACATTTGGTTAGAATATAAATATACTATACAGCCTTTAAAGCAATGGTTCGCGTTTGTGTTGATCACACTCGTCGGTACCGTACATGTATAATTCAAGAAACTATATATATTCGCGAACATCGACAGAAAACAATTTTGATTTGTGAGAACAGACGCAATGATATATCTGTAAAACTGATTTTATTATTTTGAAAAAGTGGTACACATGGATTCCATTCATATTCCTGATAGTTTGTACGATTTAACATGTTAAAACACTATAGTTCATATTGCATTGGCATTAGCATGTATAAAAATATGTTGTACGTCAAATAAGAAATACTTAGTAGTTCTTTATGTCTTCAGTTTTACTATTAACATAATGATGCACACATGTATTGTATCTGTATATGATTGAATAATCACAAGTTAAATAAATTACAAAGAAACGTAAATCATTCGCGTAGACAGTGCAGTTGTCTACCTTTCAAAACGTACATAAGTACATGTATCCGGAATATGAATGTATACAAACAACCGTTATCCTGTTTTTTCCCCGCACAGAACACGGCGTTCTCCATATAGTAGACCAGCATTGCACATACAGTAGCTGGAGGGAACATTTTATATCCTTTTAAACATCGCCTGAAGTATTAAACTCTCTTATCAAGTTACTGCTGTCTTTAATAATTAACGTACTTACATTAATTACAACAATGAGTCAAACTAAATTTAAATTTGTATCTGGAATTTGCAAATGTAGGTTAGTGTGACATTGTAAACCGACTGCCTGCCTTGTATAAGACAATGTTGGGTAAAGTTGCAGAAGCAAAATTCAAATATAACAGTTCGTTGATCAAATATATAGAAGCAATTCTGCAAATTGTAGTTGACGTTTAGTCTCAAGTCACTCATTTAGTTCTTAATATGATGTTTATGTTACGCTATTCTTTGAGCACAGCCTTTTTCAGCATTAATTAGGCCTGGTGTGTTTAACAAACTCTTAGTTGAGTTGTTATATCAGTGAAACATGTCCGTATCGGCGATCGTATACGAATGTAGTGCTGTCGGAAGGCCGAACCAATACATATTTCAAATGGTGTTTGGTGTTCAGAACAGGAATGTTTAGAAACATAAACCTTTTCATTGATGGCAAGGTCGTATCTAAACAACGAAAAAGTGTCGGTTAATTTGTGCAGTTGATACGAACGGTTCTGACGGTTATTACTTCCAAGTGACAATTACATTTAATATAAAAAGAACAAATCGTACTTGGTTCACAAATAATGTTATAAACATATTATACTACAAACATTACATGCCAATTTATGTGCGTAGTATACTAGGAAGAAGATAACCCCGCTGTATCCACGTTCATTAGCAATTACGGGTAATGATAGTAAGTGTAAGAATCGCGACACAACATTCAGTTAGATTATATTAAATGGGTCCACGGTATATTGGTGGAAAATGGGACACATATGATATCAACTATAATAAATAATACCTTCTAACCAAAACCATCAGGAACCAGAATGATTCAATTTGCATATTACCTTCTGGTAAATCGTAAACATAGTATGAAACGATATTCTAACTAACATTAAGCTAATTAAACACTTCAATGAATACAAAGTAATTCTGAATGCAATGTAGTTGAAAATAATCGAATTAGATATCCACATAATTCGGAAATATTCGTTAAAGACGTAGTTTGGATAGCTTACAATTGCTTTTGGCTCGCAAACAAAACGTTAATTTTAAAATGTCAAAACTACCTGAAAAATAGCATAGGATTATGATTTCAAACAAAATATATTATAATAAGCAGTGTTGTATATACCACTGTTAAATCATTACTATTCGTTGTGGATTTAATTTCGTTGATTTTGTGGATGATCTCAACCACAAAAGTAAGTTAAAAGTTGCACATAACACAATCCGTAAATGTTATGACTGACTTTCGGGGTGTATCGGGAAAAGATCATCGGTAATGGCTTACACGGCGTAAAATGGTCGATTTTACTTAGTGTGTCAACACGTGTACCTTAATGCCTGCACGTGGCTTTTACGGTTTTGGACTAAGGGAGAATCGAGTCGTTCGCTATCGTACAATGTAACCATATTTAAATTCTTGGCTTAATACAACGGTAAAGCGGCGGTCACAACTGGACGTGCGTGCAAGTACGTTGTGTATGTGTGCAAACCGCAGGTGACACGTAGGAAAACGTTCGTGGTCAGTACTGCCTCGTACGTTTTTCGGAGCAGGCAGACACGACGCAGCACTTTAAGTGTATGAGGAACATTTATTGCGTCCGACCTGCGTTCTGTCTACATGTTTGTCTCCGTACGTGCCACGCGCGTGCAAGGTGCGTTTCGTGTTTTCTTCGTCCAATTTAACACGTGCGGACACTTTGTAAGTACGTACAACTCACTTGTCAAGTGCACCACGCACGATGAACGGAATCACTGCAGTTAACTTTGATGTATAAGTCTAGGATGAACATTTTATCACGTGTACATCAAGACAATAAATTTCACTCATACACTTGGTAACAATGAAGGTGTACATCTCGAGAAAATGTATGGTAGACGTTTACTACACAGTACATCTTGACTAATAGATCATGATGTGTACATCAGGGAAACCGAGTGTGCGATGTGTGTCGTCGTACTTCCTTCGTACTTCCTTCGTACTTCCTTCCCACGTTTTCAAAAACAAAACAGTCATGAAAAATACGTAATATAATCAACACATGTGCCAGCCAAAGGCATGCTCACAAATCGAAAGCGCATACCATCCGGCAGAATTGTGTTTCGTACACAAGGTATCCCAAGTTGTATATTAAACTGTACAGTTCATTCCAAGTACACTGATTAGTAGCTGTTTGAATGCATTGAAACAAACTGAACGTGAAATGGTTGTTTATTTACGCGCAGCGTTGACAACATGGACTTAGTGGGTTACTGAAAATCTTAAGGTGCGTACCCGCAGAAAGTTTAGGTGTATAAGTTCATGATATACATTATACAATATGTACATCATGCCTATACATTTCCCTCATACCATTATGGTTGCATGTAACAAACTTAAGTACAAGAATAGTGTTGTTTTCATTTACACTTGAATATTGTACCTCGTTTATACCACCAAAATGCTTCCGAGTTACTACAAGTATGGTGTTGTTGAAAATTAAACGACTTTCTAAGTCATGATGATGACAAATAAGCCAAACCATTGGTTGTTATGTTTTGACGTACATTGTTTCTCTTTGTACGGTTTATTTCCTACTGGTACGCTTCTGTCACATTTAGTTCAGACAGTTGTATTTGAAAATGGAATAATAAACTTCTGAATCTCAATAATACGCATATCCTCTAAACAGGCGCTTTTCTGTGAACAAAACAATGTTTACATTTATTTTGTTGCATTAAACTGAAACATTTGATACGCGTTATTATATTATATGTGTACGTATATGCATGGAGCTTCTTAAGCATTAAACTCCAGAGGAATGTAACGGACTAGACCAACCAAGCTACCAACACAAGAGACAGACACAAAACGTACCATTCAAGTACCGAAATGGATATTCATAGTACGTCTTTATACTGCTTCTTACAACTTATGGCTAAATATTTTTTACCAATTGTATTTCTTGCTGTTTAAATTATGAGTGCATTGTTTTATTGTGTTTAACTGTGATTAGAAACACAAATAATACCTGATTAAACCGAACTATAATGAGGGACAATTTATTCACAAGTTCTCAGATACGCTCTGTCTGCGGAGGTTTATTTTATTGTGTAAACACATTCGTAAATCTTGCTTAGCACTTTTGTTATTGATAACGAAGTCATCTCATTCGCTAAAACATTATGTCGCTAGGGAAATAAATTTCGGTAAATAACAATGTACCAGACGTGATGAGGTTATAGAATCAGGCGATCTAAAGGATTCAGGTCATCCAGGTTACTAAGATAACGATGGCCTACTTACATACAAATGTAGGATATTTCGTTCGTTTAGAATTACCAAAGATCTAATTGACACTTATTAAGGGTAATATGCAAGGACTTGAATATTAGAACTTGACGACATAGGTCATTGAATGGAAGAGCTACAAACATTAGCCAAACACACGACTAAGTGGAAAGAGATCATAGCAGACGTATGTCCCACTGGGACGAACAGGAATAAGAAAGTAAGTAAGTAAGGTTGTAATATTCCGGCGACATACATGGACTGTGAAGGTAGCTTTCAACTAAATCTGGATAACATAGAAAACACAATACACAGAACAATCAAGGTAAATCTGATAATGATAATTAAACTCGGTCGTGTATACTGATTAGATTAGTTTCATACTACAAGCAGGTGCTGATATTGACTTTACATATTAAAAATATTTCAAGTTGATACCGTATTTAACTTCAACAATAAACGAGTATGTCGGCAAAAGTTCTATGCCACGAGACGCAAACATGCATGTAGTCAGTAAAATGTCATAGTTAAACTAATACACCTCTTCTTAAAGACTCTGGTTCCAACCTTTCTTGAGTGATTGGTCGGATTTAGTTGGTCAATGCATTCATGTATAAATGTCACCACGACTTAAAAATGACATATAACATACAATTCAAAATGGTAAATCTAGTGTTGATGAGCATCAACGTTGTAAATGGAGAAACTCGGCCTTACCGGTTTTTTTATCCGAGGTATTTTGGTATATTCATTCAATACAATACTTCTACAAACAAACCGCCATGTAAAGTTTGACGATCCTAGGTCATTGTGTTCGACAGTTATTGAATAGTCTATCGATTGACAAACATTTAGACATACTGACACGTATAAAATAATACAACCCCCTTATCAAAGATAGAGCATACCTAACATTTGTATAACCCCAATTTCAAATAACAAAGAAACTAAACGCCTGCAGGTAGAAAGTTTGGCAATATTACCATTTTTGTCTTACTAAAATCGTGGAAGCTATTATCTTTAAGCAGTATAAATTGGACCTTTAAACGCTACTTAACGATATCCTTAAATCACATTGAATCGTACCATGCTTTTTGCGAAAAAAAAACGGAGAGGGAATAATTATACAATTACTGTGCGTCTAGACGAGTGGTAATTTGGTTCATACGGTGATCTGAAACATATCATTTGAATCATTGAATCACTATAATTTAACCGAATCACCAATTAGGATTTGCAATAACATTCCACAGGGATGGGCCATTAAGACGAGTTTCAAATGCTTCGTTACCACGCATAACCGCATTTCAGTCTACCGAAATGACACAATCCCATCGCTGTCTGACTTGTATTAGGCGATTTATGTGATGGATACCATCAAACATGAATGATTAACGTAAATATTTATGTTTGTCATATAATGATAAGATGGTTTGAAATAACGTACGATTCGTAATTATAATTATAATCCTGCGTTATCCAAGGATTTATAAGCAAGCCAGTAACCGATTCAAGGGACAAAACAGAACAGAGGCATATAATTCGAAGGGTATACGAATTCGATGTCAGTTCTCACCCGTGTTGGTAAGGGTATGAACTTCTGTACTTCTTAATATTTTAGTACTTACATTGTATACAAAATGTACACATGACATAAACAATTCTTGTAACATTTTATTCTAAGTATTCCTAGATTAGGTTGGAAACATTAAAGTGTAACACGCATTTCAGCATCTGATATACCGTTTCTGCAGTATTTCTGAGAATGTGATATATGTAAATTGCAACGGATATGTGGCTGACATAACTGTAAAGATACAAACACACAAACGTCCTCAACATCTTTTCCGATATCAGGAAACAACATAGACAGCCAGTAATTGTGCAGCAACTATTAAATAGAGTAAACAGCATCTTATGGCCTTTTGAAGTTGTGAATCTATTTGCTCTTGCCAACAAGGAAATTGTTTCTAAAACAAACTTATCAATACGACCAATTGCTTAGTCTGTTTCTGGCAAACAGTGACGATTTTGTGCACTTATAATACAATGTACATGTTGTACATAATTGATGTTCAAAGAATGACTTTTTAAAAGTAAAAAAAATAATTAAGGACAATGAAGAACGTTAGCACGCCTAACTCAATTAGACTCTTGCAAACGCATTGCTACACGTTTACGCTCATACTGTCGTCAATATCGTTTACCGAAAGTCACATCCATAAGCTCCTATAGTTAATGAACACTTTTCTGTCCTATTTGTCAAGTCCTAGAGAACGCGTTATTTGTCATGTAGTTGAATGCGTTTTTAAAAAACTATAACAATTGTCGCCAAAAAAATACTCATCAACCAAGAAAGCAGCTAATGTGTCAATCAGTCAATACTATACAATTAAGTATAATACAGAAATAAAAATATGAGTTATATTTTCCAGAATGACACAAAGAATGTCATGAAGCTTTACGACGAATAGTCGCCAGCACGTATGCATTCAGTGGTTTGTACATAACAAACCCATATTGTATACGGGGTAACTACTAAATGAGGCCATATTGAATTATAGTGTACCCTGTTTCTCTTTCATAGCAATTGCCTGAACATGTGACTTTTATGTTAACAAAATGTATTCTTGGCTATATAAGCTTCATGAATCCAATAACAAATTTACATAGCCACAGGGATTGTCAAAACGATTGTTCATATCATTTAACATAAATGTTTAGATATAAACGCAGGATTTATAGACTGAAGTTACGCAATTTTATACGCAAACCGCGACAGAAAACAATTTGGATTTGTGAGAACAAACGCAATGATATATCTGTAAAACTGATTTTATCATTTCGAACTACATACAACACATGTATTTCAGTCATATTCCTAATTGTTTGTATGATTTTACATGATGAGATCACTAGTCTTCAGATTATGTTGGCATTGACATGTATAACAATATGTTGAACATCAAATAGGAAATACTTAGTAGTCGATTAGGTCTCTAGTGACACTATTGATAAAATGATGCACACATGTATTGTATCTGTATATGATTATATAATCACAAGTAAACTGCATTAAAAAGAAATTTATTTCCTCCGCGAAGACAGTGTAGTTGTTAACCTTTCAAAAAATACATAACTCTATGTTTCCGGAATCTGCATGCTGTACAAATGTTGGACATTCTACAACGGTAACGCTCTGTATTGCCCCGCACAGAACACTAAAGTAGATATTTTTCCAAACATCGCCTGAAGTATTAATCTCTCTAATCGAGTTACTGCTGTCTTAAATAATTCACGTATTTACATTAATTTAAAAATGAGTCAAACTAAATGTGCCATCGTAAATTAAAGTTTCAGAAGCAAAATTGAAATATAACAGTTCGTTGATATAATAAATAGAAGCCATTCTGCAAAGTGTAGTTGTCGTTTAATCTCAAGTCACTAGTTTATTTCTTATGATGTTTATGTAATGCTATTCTTTGAGCACATATAGTGCTCATTCTTTTTAAGCATTAATTAGACTTGGTGTATTTAAGACACTATTAGTTGAGTTGCTAATAAGACCAGTCAACAAGGTGGTCTAGATAGCGAATCGGTCTTATTAGCGGACACCTTTTGTTCTAAATTTAATTCTTTGGGACCTTAAACTGGCAAAAATCTGCACGATTTCAAAATAATCAAAGTGGTCTTATTAGCGGAAATTTACTGTATACGCATGTATACATGCTAGTATGCATATCGGTAAGCATGTCCTTGAGTTTTATTGTTTTAAGACTGCTGGCAAATATAAAAAGTCAGTTCCATTTGTAACACAAAACATGGTTTGTTTATTTTGTCAAACGATTTCTTAAAGCGCGGTGATCGTAGATGGATGTAGTGCAGTTGGAAGGCTAATGCGATACATACTTCAGTTGGTGTATGGTGTTCAGAGTAGGAATGTCTAGAAACAATTGACATTCTTTTCATATTTCAACGTGGAAAGCTTCGACATAAAAATGTCATCCTTTTACTATTGAATAAAAAACTTGAGAATTTGGAAAACTGTAATTCCAATGCTTTGACAATGATAACGTCTAGAACCACTTGTAGAAATATTATCATAAGCGAGATTAGTTTATTTTTAGACAGGAAACATTGAGTTTAAAAAATTAATTTGTCTGAGTTGGATAATATATGTCGGTAGCAAAATGCACAGGCCAATTTATGTGCATAGTATACTAGGAAGAAGATAAACCCACTGTATCCACGTTCATTAGCAATTACGGGTAATTGTAATTATTTAAACCTCTCGGTCAAGGATAACCTATGAAAGTGCAAGCACTTATTTCCAATGGGGTCCTGTGTTTTTGCTGAAGGGACAGGAGGTGGAAGAGATAGTGGTGTGATACAAGGTATCCGGGCGAGATGCCCTAGCTCTTTCCGAAGAGACACCTTGGTTCTTTAACGTGCCCGGTGTATAGCACCGATACACGCGAGACTACCTCTGGGTTGCTAACCAGTTCATCTCTAGTTAGGTGGGAAACACAGAAAAGCGTTTCAGAAATGATCAAGTGCCCCGGCCGAGGATCGAACCCGGGACCTCTCGATCAGCAGTCAAGCAGGCTATCCGCTCGACCACCGTACCACCTTATTGCTAATTGTAAGTGTAGGAATCGCGACACAACATTCAGTTAGATTATATTAAATGGATCCTTAGTAGGTTGGTGGAAAATGGGGCACATATCAAATACCTTCTAACCAAACCCATCAGGAACCAGAATGATTCAATTTGCATATTACCTTCAGGTAAATCGTAAACATAGTATGAAACGATATTCTAACTAACATTATAGTCCATGTCCCAGGTCTTGAAAATTGAAGATCCATTACCAAAGAGGTGAACAGATCCAACAATGATTTTCGGTTAGCTTGATATCTCAGCTGTCCGAAATCAGTTGATGGACTTGCGGGACATTTTGCCAAATGACCTTTTGGTGGCCATCTTTAAAGATGGCCGCCGTTATTTTAAGCAATCAGAGGGTTTAGAAAAACTTCGATTATTCCTCACTCACAAGGGCTATCGGCTTGAAATATTTTTTAAAACGTTTGCAATTGAACTTCGCATGTGGTAATATATAAACATAAACATTATAATATGGTTATTAATTAATAATTACTGATTTTTTAAGGAAATTATGATATTTTTCGATTTTTTTCGTTAATTTTTCTTTTTCAAATCGGATCTGAGTGTGTATTTGACTATTTGTTGATTGTTATATGCAGAGGTTGGTTCTAGGCGTCCATTATAAACATTACATTGACAGATTTTTATTTGAAAGTCCTTCATTAGCCAGGAATATTGGATAACTGAAAGTTGATTAATAGTCAAGTCTATAAATAAGATATTTAGGTTATACCCGGCATTGGATTGTATTGTAAATGTTTTTTGGTTTTCTGTAAGGGAAATTGTTGTAATTGAAGAATATGAATAATGTCCAGCTGGCATCATTGCGCATTTTGTGAAAATCAAGATGGCGTCCAAGATGGCCGCCAAAATTCAGAAAAACAATCAGAGGTGCCAGAAATTAGGATTTAATCGCCTTTTCGCAGATTGGTTGTAGCTTTAATGTCTTAAACATTATTATTTATTTATATTCAACATTATTGATTGAGTTAGTGACTGTAAAAAGGCAATCGTGATAGCTGGAATCAACATGGTGGCTAAAATGACAAGCTGTTAGGAAAATAATTTGCTTTATCACAATTTAAGTTGAATGATGTAAAATAAATTGTTCAACTGTAATATGTAATAAATGCTCCAAGAAATCTTTGGGTTTTAAGCATTGCTACATTAGCTAATTCACAATGGCGGACAAAATGGCTTCTAAAATCAATTGCATAGTGTGTAAGTAGTCCAAAGAAGTTACAAATTGATACTTTTGTGATCGATACCATGAAACATTTGCAAACATAATAACAACTTAAATACACTGTATAAAAGATAACATTATATCTATTTGGTGATCGACTTATCCCGTTTAAAATGGTATAAATGAAGGCTGAAATCATAATTGTGACAAAATGGCCGTCGCATACAGGTATGTCAAACTGAAAAATTGCATTAAACATGTATCGTAATGGAATGTGTTAATGTGAATACAGCTATATGTTAAAGATATAGATCTACTGTAACATTAGAACAATTTGTGTGCAGTATATTTGATATGACTTCTAAGATGGTTGCCAACCTTGTATGTTCAAATGGGAGTGGTATTTAATACTGATCTTATCTAATTGGAGAATAAGGATAGCCACATAGTCACATCGCCTGTAACTCACCAAGTGTTTACTATGGTTATCTGGTTGGATGTCCTTACCCTTAAGTCAAGTACGATTACTATTGTGTAACACCGGTACTGATTGTCCAATGTATGTTGGGTTGGTAACGTGGTGCGGCATATGTATAAGATATTCTTCATACATAGTTATACATGTTTTATTTTCACATTGCCGTCAAAAAATAGTAGTAGCTAATCTGCTCATACATCAAACTCGACGCATACACCGAATTCACAGTAGCACCATCAATATGTCACAAAAGCTATCCGCTCACAATTACACTAATCTACCGATCACCCAGCAGTGACCAACCACCATCAGCAACCTAGCTTTTATGAAGTCAACCACCTCCACCCTGCCTACCCAACATCGACAAAATGGCTAACAGGCGACATCAACTTACCCGATATCGACTTGGAAACTGGCATGATTACAGACAACACCTACCTTCGCCATACTTGCCCAATATTTATAGACAGACACGGTCACAGAAGCAAGCTCAGAACAATTTGTCAACTTCACGATAGGGTTAAACAACAAACGTATCCTCTTTATAACCACTACAGCACTATCTTGGGTAAGCGATCATAGCGCTGTATTCATAGTGGCGAGGACCACAGCGGCAAGATGGAATACCCCGGCAAGAACGACACTTTATCAATGTTATTTCAGAAACTATGCCAACGTACCATATAAAATTATAAACCCATATACCATCCCAGTAATTTCCAACGATTGTTAGGAGTCTATGATGAAACAAACTGGATACCAACAGCCAAGCTCTCGACAAGGTCCAGAACTAAGCGCTGTGCATAATGACTGGTGCTTCGAAGTCTACACCGATTGAATTCATGGAAAAGTTCACTGGTATCCAGCCATTATACAAACGAAGGCAAGCTAAGTAATTCTTTAAGCGGAGAAGTTCAGATCAATACCGAACCACCAATGGCAAAGATTAGCTGGATTTACCAAAAATCGGATCAAGCGAAGCCGCTTTGTACACGAAACCAAGAAATTAGACGAATAATTTGCACCTGATTTGACCATAGCAAGTACACCTCTTGTCAGGGATGATATAGTCAACCAAATAGCAAATGATCTGTCTGCAGTTACTGTGAGACTTCAAGTCCCTCAGCTCGAGCCAGACAAGCAAGATGATGAATGTGTTCGAAGGAGCCTGACACTATCCATGATAAGCCAAGAATACCCTCCTGAGATATGGACCCATGTCCATACTGACAGCTCAGCCACCAAAGCTATCAAAGATGGAGGTGCTGGAATCTTCATCCAATATACACCAGGTAACAAAGAGAGCCATCACAGAGCCATAGGGAAGCAATGCAGTAATTACAGAGCGTAGACCGAAGCTCACAACAAAACACCAGAACTAGCCAAAATACTACATAACCTTAGTATTCACTGCAAACTAGTCATACAGTGGATTCCTGCCCACTGTGGAATACCTGGACATGAAACTGCAGATGAATTGGCAAAAATGGGAGCACAGTCAGCACAACCACCAGTACATGTGAGGTATATATAGAGAGTTACCATTATCAAGAACTTCACAAGACAAGATGCTGATCCCCACCGTCGCCTTAACAGGTCAGAACAAGTGATTATGGTACGACTACGCTCAGGGCACAACATGTTGAACCAAATGGGTGCCGTCTCCAGTCTGTTCTTGCGGGGAAGAAGAACAAACTGTCGATCATGTCCTCCAAAGCTGCAGAAGACACAACCAAGATTGAACTGCAACGTGGCCCACAGATACAACTCTTCAAGAGAAGCTCTATGGAGACGCTGATGATCTGCGGAAGACTAGAAAGTTCATCGCAGACACCGGGATGATAGTGTAGGACGAACGACTGAGGTGAGGTGAGGACAAACTGGGTGTGGGAAAGAATATAACTGGTCATGGTCCGCATGAAGCAACGATTCCAAACAACATCCACATAAGGTTTTGGAATACTATACTCCCTTCAGACTAGAGCGTCACACCCATCATCAAAACGGGAGACCAATTTATAGCGACCTAGCAACTACTGGTCCATCTCAATCAAGTCTGCGTAAAGTGAACTGTTCGAGCTCACGCCGTTACTTCAAAGCCAGATCATGGCCCTTCTTGACACGTTTTAGATCCTAGGTGACTAACATCATCGTTCAGAAAGATATTCCCTGAGAGCCAGCTGCACTCCATAACCAACTACAACTGTTACCTAGATGGTGGAGATCAGATTGGCCCGTCATTCGGGACTTCAACAAAGCCTTCGGTCTAAGGAGAGGCAAGCCAACAAACTGCTGAATTATTACAATATCAGTGGAACCTGCTGGGCGGGAATAGTACTAGCATAATTCTTGCAATCAGAACCCAACATGTACTGGTCGGTGAACAGTCCACCAACACAGCACCAGTCACACCAGGCGTACCTCAGGGATTAGCCATTGGACCACTTTTTTCTGTTGTATATCTACCACTTTCTAATTCATGCAACATCTACTCGCCATCTGCTTGCTGACAACAACCTCTTGAACAGGTTGATGTCATTTAATCCTTACAAGTATCACTAGGAAGAGAACTCGTGTTAAGACTCCGTTTTTCATCCACAACAGCATGACACGTTACAAGTTGTGGCAGAGATAAGTGCATCGGGGTATATATAGATGATGTCTCCTTGAATATCAATGTTGCTACCATTGTGAGGAAAGCCAACAACAGCATCGCCTTCTTCTTGACAAACTTGACAAACTAACGAAACAGATTAGGGTACGATGTTACTAGACACATGTCAAATCAATCCTTGAACACGTTAATTCGGCAAAAGATCAACCAGGGCAAATATTTGTCATCTGGAGGCAGTTCAGCATATTGGTCGCAATTCGTCAAACGGTACTTTAGCACAACAAGCAACATCAGGCAGATCATTGGTGACTTTGGTTGGAAACTCTAGAACCAGGTCCATGAGCATTGTCGACAGCGATCATGCCTTCTCGAGGTGTTTTATTTATAGTGGATAATCATGATTATTTGTTTTTAACAAAAATAACTCGCCGCTCACACGATATTGTAATGAAATATCAATGGTACGATAATACCCCAGAGGACGACCATATATACTATACAGAAAGAAGAATAATCTACAATTTATTCCCCACTTATGTTATGTTAAGTAGCCAACTTTGCTGCCATTTTTAAGTTAAACAATAATGCATGTCTGATAAATACAATGTTCAATACAAATAAAAACTATTTGAACACACTATACGATTTTAATAAAATATGCTTATTCAGCAATTATGATGACCGTTACAGCCGGTAGTTGATTTATTAGTATGCTATCTTAAATAATTTCAAACAACTAATAATGCTATGCTTGAATAGATACTATGCTTAACATCTACACAACTGCTAATTAGCAACAATAGTAATTTATGTAACTCTTGCACCGCCGACATATTTCCTGATTGTGGTGGCCATCTTGGACGCCATTTTGAATAAGGCAACTGGTCTATTGAGTCGAATCGAAATTTTATTTGTATGTTAGTTAACTATGTTGATTCCTATATCAACAAAAATCATTTAAATAAATGTTTTAATAGAATATATCAATATGTCAACTATTCCGGCCGCTGTAACCGCCATTTTGATTTCAGCCGACATGGATGCCATCCCACAATATTTTTATCGACGAATAACAATAGATATAATATAAATACATGTGTTAAAACATCTTAACTGCAACCAATCGTCAAAAAAGAAATTTGTAACTAATTTCTGGCATCTCTGATTGTTTTTCTGATTTTGGCGGCCATTTTGGACGCCATCTTGATTTTCACAAAATGCTCAATGATGAAAGCTGGTCATCATTAAGATTTTTCAATTGCAATATATTCCCTAACAGAAATCCAAAAAATATTTACAATACAATCCAATGTTGGGTCTAACCTAAATATCCAATTTGTAGACAGGACTATTATTAAACTTTTAGGTATCCAATATTCCTGGCTCATGAAGCATTTTTTAAATGAAAATCTGTCAATGTAATGTTTATTATGGACGCCTAGAACCAACCTCTGCATATAACAATCAACAAATAGTCAAATACACACACAGATCCGATTTGAAAGAGAAAAATTAACGACAAAAATCGAAAAATATCATAATTTCCTTACAAAATCAATAATTTTTAATTAATAACCATATTATAATATTTATATTTATATATTACCACATGCGGGGTTCAATTGCAAACATTTTAAGACATATTACAAGCCGATAGCCCTTGTGAGTGAGGAATAATCGAAGTTTTTCTAAACCCTCTGATTGCTTAAAATAACGGCGGCCATCTTTAAAGATGGCCACCAAAAGGTCATTTGGCAAAATGTCCCGCAAGTCCATCAACTGATTTCGGACAGCTGAGATATCAATCTAACCGAAAATCATTGTTGGATCTGTTCACCAATTTGGTAATGGATTTCGGTCTGTCACATGGACTATTAGGCTAATTAAACACTTTCATGAATACAATGTAATTCGAAATGCTAATGCAATGACATTCGCCTGTACTTGAAAATAATCGAATTAGATATTCATATAATTTGGAAATATTCGTAAAGGCGTAGTTTGGATAGCTTTCAATTGCTATTGGCTCGCAAACAAAACCTTAATTTTAAAATGTCAAAACTACCTGAAAAATAGCATAGGATTATGATTTCAAACAAAATATATTATAATAAGTAGTGTTGTAAATACTACTGTTAAATCATTACTATTCGTTGTGGATTTAATTTCGTTAGCTTGTGGATGACATCAACCACAAAAGGTAGTTAAAAGTTGCACATAACACAATCCGTAAATGTTATGCACTGTTTTGAATGACCTTCGGGAGGTATCGGGAAAAGATGTCAACGGTAATGGCCTACAATTCGTGACGTGACGGTTGATTTAACTTAGTGTGTCGACACGTGTTACTGAATGCCACTACTCGACACTGCATGTTGCTTTTACGGTTTTAAACTAAGGGGAATCGAGTCGAGACCAAATATAAAGTTTACCCTACTTCTTTGTCCAATCAAAAGTGAGGGGATTTCAAATTTTGGGAACATTTATTAATTTGTTTTTGCAATAGGCATAATATTTAGTTAATCTGTTTATAAGGACAATTTTGCTGATTGCAAATATGGAACACTAGATCCGCCTATTGTGCGTTAGCGACCAAGCTGGACCCCCATAAACCTTTAATAACTTAAAAAATACTGTCTCCATTAGAACAAAAATTGGTATGTGTTAATAAAACACCCTTACCAACTCTCACAAATTAAATAAGATTTTTTGGTGCTCAGAAAAGTGTACTTTGCGTTCGCGTCTAATGCAAAATTTTAAGTCTAAAACAGGGTAAATACGTATGGGTGATTGAAGTGAACGGAACAGCAAAGTTCAGCAATTTGATCCAATATAAAATTGTAAATATTAAATGAGGCCCATACATAAACATTTATTGTTATTTATATAACTCGAGCAACTGGGTAGAAATATTTGCAAGAAACACATTGTAATTCTGTTTGTACAATCAGATGATGGGCCTCAACTATGTACACATTGATGACCATACAAAATTAGATAAAATGATCCATATGTGTATTGTTATAGTTGTTAAAAATACAATAGCATTATTCTAACTGGCTGATCGTAATGGCTTATTTTACTCCCTGTCCATTTGTTGATTAAAATACCAAAAATAATGCATTAGACACAATGGGGAAAATCTTAATTAGTGAGTACAAAAATCTGAAATTTAAACAAAGAGTTGGTAAAGGTTATTCATTGAACTATGCATAATTTCAATCAAATTGCATAATTACTTTTAAAGATATTTAAAGTTTATGGAGGTCCAGCTTAGTCGCTAACGCACTATACCTACCCTTCTAATTTTACTGTTATTCTATCAGCAATCATACAAGTATTTTTGTGCAATCTTACTCTCATTATTCAATAAATGGGCATGTTATAGTTTGCATACAAAGGGTCACTAAACGGGGCGGGTAAATTATAAGCCAATTATAGATCACATATTAGAATTATAAACAAATTAGTACTGCGGACGCTATCGCTCCCTTGCACTATTTTGTTAATAAATTTAATATATGATCCATAACCTATACTTAATTTCTTGGCCTAATACAACGGTACAGCGTCGAACACAACTGCACGTGCGTGCAAGTACCTGGTGTTTGCGTGCGTGGTCATTACTGCCTCTGCACGTTCTTCGAATCAGGCAAACACGACGCAGCACTTTTCGTGTGTAAGGAACATTTACCGCGTTCGACATGAGTTCTGTCTACATGTTGGTCTCCGTACGTGCCACGCAAGTGCAAGGTGTGTGTCGTTACTTGTGCGAAAGTTGTAAGTACGTACAACTCACTTGTCATGTGCACATCGCACGATGAACGCAATCACTCATGGTCAGGAAAACCGTGCCTGCGTACTTCCTCCGTACGTCCTTCCGATGTTTCCAAAAACGTAGTGACTGCAGCCTTGCAAAAGACGTAATATAATCAACACATGTGCTAGCCAAAGGCATGTTCACTCTATGAACGCGCATACCCTCCGGCAGAATTGTGTTTCGTACACACTGTATCTCAATTAGTATATTTAACTGTACATTTAGCTTCAATTATACTCATTAGTAGCTGTTTGAATTCATTGAAACAAATTGAACGTAAAATAGTGTTGTTTACTTACGCGCAGCATTGACAACATGGACTTAGCGAGTTACTGGTAACACAATTATATATATCTATAAAACATAATAGAAAACCTTAAGGTGCGTAAACACAGAAAGTTTTGGTGTCTAAGTTCATGATGTACATTTTACAATATGTACATCATGCCTTTACATTTCCCTCATACCTTTATGGTTGCATGTAACAAACTTTGGAACAAGAACAGTGTTGTTTTCATTTACACTTAAATGTTGTACCTCGTTTCATACCACCAAAATGGTTCAGATTTACTACACGCGTGGTGTTGTTGAAAACTATACGACTTCCTAAGTCATGATGATGACAAATAAGCCAAACCATTGGTTGTTATGTTTCGTATATACATTGTTTCTCTTTGTACGATTTAATTCCTACTGGTACGCTTCTGGCAAATTTAGTTCAGACAGTTGTATTTGACAATGGAATAATAAACTTCTGAATCTCAATAATGCGCATATCCATGCACGGAAAGTCACCTCTAAACAAGCCCTTTTCTGTGAACGAAACAATGTTCACAATATTGCATGAAACTGAAACATTTGATACGCGTTAATATATTATATGTGTATGTATATGCATGGACCTTCTTAAGCATTTAATGCCAGAGGGATGTAACGGACTAGACAAACCGACGTTTAATCGAACTTTATAATATTCAATCTAAATTGTTGGTTTTAGAATGTCGCGAAGTTAATTGATTAGAAGTGTAATTGCCCCGCAGGAGTATTAGCAATATCAAAGCACATGCAGAGCGTTTGTACTTCGAGACACAACGTAATGAAGTTAAACATAAATAAAACCCGTAATAGAATTAATACACGTAGAATCTGTGTTATTAGTTCAGACAAAATCACCGACATTAAAACGGAATGTGCAATATCGTGCAATGTGCAAAGTATTTCTATATACCATGTCTCCTAAGTTGAATATTGCATTTCGTTTCGGCAATATGATACGATATGATGGGAGACTAAATAGCGTTGATAAAAATGTTTTTGTATATTTTATGTACATTGTATATTGTTTTAAACATGTATAAGTCGGGACTGTACAGCACTTTTGAACGTGTGTATACATGAAAAAAGGGCTATATAAATATGGTATAATAAATAATAAATAAATAAATATTTGTTTTGAGGCACAAACAAGTTGACAGCACGAATTAACGTCAACAAGTATTGATTTATAGCAGCTAAATGTGTTAATCGCAGACAAGCAATTTCAATAAAGCTTCAAATATCGCTTTTAATGTCAATCAATGAATATAAAACCACTAGAGAGTACGCTGTGTGCACCAACGGACAATAATTATATTGTTAAATACTGTTGAATACTTTGACAACATATAAGAGGACAAGGAATTGCACAGTTAACACGTCAGTCATTTTGCCAATGTCCAATAATGTGCATGTATACACAGCTCGAAGACATATTGAAAAGGCGGCACCAAGCTACCAACACAAGAGACAGACACAAAATGTATCATTCAAGCCCCCGAAATGGATATTCATAGTTTATACTGCTTCCTACGATTTATGGCTCAACAGTTTCTACCAATTGTGTTTCTTGCTGTTTAAAATATGAGTAAAAAAACATGTGCAATGTATTATTGTATTTATGTGTAACTGACTTTAGAAACACAAATATTACCTTATTAACATTATGCTGCGTTTACGGTCAGCCACGATGTCCACGATGCACACGTTTGGAAAATATCGTGGAGCTCAAAGATAAATTGTATGAAATTTCGTCTTACTACGCTGCCCTACGCTTCCACACGTTCTGCTACTACCTGGTACGTTCCCTTAAGATACCATTACGATTCTGTCAAGATGCGCCACGAATCTCTTACGTTCTCTTGCGATAGCCACGATATGGTGTCACGTTTTATTGCGTCTTACTATGTTTTATTAAGGTCTCTCATAATAGTCAAGTTATGTTTCGCTCTACTACGAATAATGTCCACGATATATTTAGATCGCCACGTTCTGACTACGATTAAATATATTGATTCTTAGAAATGATATAACATGAACAACCCTGGCCTTATCCCAAGATATTCCAAACAAGATATAAATTCAAGAGATGAAGACGTGGATTCCGCAATTGTTAATGCATCAGTCAGATGCATTCACGCCCCAGGGATTGTCCGGGATTTTTACTTGTGAATTGTCAAAATCCATTCCCTTCCACGGCCCTGCGGAGGACTGATCATGGTAAAATCTCAGGGTTTTTTCCCGATCGCTGATACGTAAATATTTTCACCAGGGGTAATGGTTCGGAGAAGAAAATCCCAAGATTTCACCGGCAGTGGGGGAGATTGAAAGTAAGGTCACGACCGTTTTCCCGGCTATCCTGCGCTTTCCCTGGGGATGGGGGCCGTGGATGCAAGTGGCAGATCTGCATAATATGTTCCTACATAGTAGATCTATATCAGTAGCAACATGGTCTGGTATGGGGAATAATAGAAATATTAGCAATTAGGGAGAAGCAGAAACTTTGAACCATGGTAGGTAGAAACAATAATATTGATTCAATATCCCCAACAAAGAGTCAATCGTAATAGTGAAAGCTTCTTCTTCGCCTACAACTATATGAATTGTACACGTACATGTAGCACAAGATATACACATGAAGAGAGGACCACTGGACCAGATGAGAAACATATTGTATTGAGGCTGGTACTGATCCTCAGATACACAAATTGTATCCAAAATTGCATTGTTCTGGGGAATATGTTATCGATTTGAGTCGATCCTGAGGAGCTCAGTTATATTTTCCTCTTAAATGATACTTAAATAGGTTAGTATCCTCACTCACTTGACGAACTTCAGTAACTCAAGGCGTTTACTATTTTCACTTATCTATTACTGTGTAGTAGTACTAGTCTGATATGTCAGTTCCTCCCATTATCTCTTCTTGACATGCTTCATATGCTTTTCTAGTTGAGCTTCGTCTGTAAGTGGCATAGGTCAGTCGGTTAAAGAATCATTCCCAGCAGACACTTTCCTGTTAAATTGTATGATGTCGACAACAAGACGAATCATACTAGCACCATAGTGCTGGAAACGCATCGGAACGAGTCTTAGGAGAGCGTAACGAGTCTTAGGAGAGCGTAACAAAGCGTGCGAACCCTTGCGATGAGGCACCATGTTCTTATACGCTACGTTACGGTCTGAGAAGATGCAATGCGCTCCACTATGATTAGCACGTTCCACCACGATCTGTCAAGACCAAAATTTGAATCGGGACAATCGTGGCCAAATTTTTGACAGTCAAAAAATTCGCTTCGATGTCAATGATGCTCACGATTCCTCCACCCTACGAACATCACGATTAGATTCCACGACCTGCTACGATCACCTACGCTCGTCCCGATACTACTCAATCGTGGCCATCGTGGACATCGTGGCTGACTGTAAACGCAACATAAACGGAACTATATTAAGCAATCATTTGTTCTCAACTTCTCAAATACGGTCTGTCTGCGGAGGATTATGTCATTGTGTTAACAAATTCGTAAATCACACTTGCTAAGCCTTTTTGTTACTGATAACGAAGTCATCTCCTTCGCTAAATCATTCTATCGCTAGGGAAATAAATCCCGGTAACTTAAAATGTAACAGACGTGATGCGGTTATACAATCAGGCGATCTAAAGGATTCATTGTCATCCAGGTCAACGAATGTAAGGGCAATATGCAAGAACTTTAATATTAGAAATTGACGACATATTCATTCAATGGAAGAGCTACAAACATTAGCCAAACACAGGACTAAGTGAAAAGAGATCGGGGACGAACATGAATAAGAAAGTAAATAAGTAAGGATGCAATATTCCGGCGACATACATGGACTTTGAAGGTACAATGTAGCTTTCAACTAAATCTGGATAACATAGAAAACACAAAACATAGAACAATCGAGGTCAATCTGATAATGATAATCACACTCGGTAGTGTATACTGATCAGATTAGTTTCATATTACAAGCAGGTGCTGATATTGACTTAACATATTAAACATATTTCAAGGTGATACCGAAATTAACTTCAACAATATATGAGTATTCTGTAAAAGTTCCATGCCACGAAACGCACACATCATGCAGTCAGTTAAATGGCATAGTTAAACTAATCCTCTTCTTAAAGACTCTGATTCCAACCTTTCTTGAGTCATTGGTCGGATTTAGTTGGTCAATGCATTCATGTACAATTGGCACCACGACTTAAAAATGACCTATGACATAAAATTCAAAATGGCTCATCTAGTGTTGAAGAGCATCAGCGTTGTAAATGGAGAAACTGGGCCTTTACGTTTTTTCATCCGAGGTATTTGGGTATATTCATTTAATCCAAAAATTCAACAAACAAACCGCAATGTAAAGTTTGACGATACTAGGACCATGTGTTCAAGAGTTATTGAATAGTCCTATCGATTAACAAACATTTAGACATACTGGCACGTATAAAGCAATACAACCCCCTTATCAAAGATAGAGCATACCTAACATTTGTTAAATCCCAATTTCAGGTAACACAGAAAAAACGCATGCATGTAGAAATATTGGCAATATTACCATTTTTGTCTTACTAAAATCGTGGAAGCAATTATTATTACATGTAAGTAGTATAAATTGGAACATTTAAACGCTACTTAACGATGTCCTTAAATATTGATAAATCACATTGAATCGTACCATGCTTTTGCAAAAAAATAAATGAAACGGAAAGAGTATAATTATACAATTACTGTGCGTCTATACGAGTGGTAATTTGGTTCATACGGTGATGTGGAACATATCATTCGAATCATTGGATTACTATAATTTAACTGAATCACCAATTAGTATTTGCAATAACATTCGACAGGGATGGGCAATTAAGACGAGTTTTAACATGCTTCGTTACCGCGCATTACCGCACTTCAGTCTACCGAAATGTATGGAAAGCCTTGACTGTCTTATACGTACAAAATGAACGTTGTTGTGTCCAAATAGCAATATATTAAGCCACGTTGTCAATATATTAAGTCAATATATCAGTATATTCAGTGAAAACGTCATTATATGATGCCGATGTGACCTTATATTGAGTCAATCTGTCATTATACGATGTGCATTTATGAATATATTAAGTGAAACAGTCGTCATATCGATTCAACAAGACAATATATCATGCCGATGTGACCATATATTGAGTCAATCTGTCATTATATGTGCATTTATGAATATATTAAGTGAAACAGTCCTTGGATTGATTCAACAAGACAATATATCATGCCGATGTGACCTTATATTGACTCAATCTGTCATTATACGATGTGCATTTATGAATATATTGAGTGAAACAGTCCTTATATCGATTCAACAAGACAATATATCATGCCGATGTGACCTTATATTGAGTCAATATGTCATTATACGATGTGCATTTATGAATATATTAAGTGAAACAGTCGTTATATCGATTCAACAAGACAATATATCATGCCGATGTGATCTTATATTGAGTCAATCTGTCATTATACGATGTGCATTTATGAATATATTAAGTGAAACAGTCATTTTATCGATTCAACAAGACAATATACCATGCCGATGTGACCTTATATTGAGTCAATCTGTCATTATACGATGTGCATTTATGGATATATTGAGTGAAACAGTCCTTATATCGATTCAACAAGACAATATATCATGCCGATGTGACCTTATATTGAGTCAATCTGTCATTATACGATGTGCATTTATGAATGTATTAAGTGAAACAGTCGGTATATCGATTCAACAAGACAATATATCATGCCGATGTGACCTTATAATGAGTCAATCTGTCATTATACGATGTGCATTTATGAATGAATGTTTAGGTCTTCAGGTCACTACTGAAATAATGAAGTACACATGTATTGTGTCAGTATATGATTGTACACTGAGCAGCAATGAAAACGCAACACTTACATAGTATAGCATAACACATTTACACAAGTGTGTAAGCATCGCGAAATGTTGGCATATGATAGATATATGCAAGTGACACATGAATATCACGTCGAATCAGATAAGGTTGTTTAGCAACATAGTTTTGTACCAGTTGTTTCGGGGTCAGTATAAAACAGAAAGTCACAATTTTTTATCTTTTAAAACCACCGTCTGGACCGATGCATCGTTTACACCTACGACGTATTAATCGTATGAAACGTTCATGGAATGCTAGTGGGATGCTATGCCATTGTTGCAAAGGGTTATGTGAAGTTCAGGTACTGTGAAAGGGCCTGTGCACTATTTCGCGCACAACCATCAAAAAAGTAAGGCTTGCTCAATTAGAAACCTGTGTGTATTTCCTATGGTCAAAGGGAGATAATCGTGGAGTAATAAATTGAGTAAATAATTAACTTGCCAGCTTCTTTATAACACTGCTTCAAATTTAGCGGCTCTAAACGGATATTCGAAACTGATCGTTTCAGGATTAATATAATTCTATTATATTTGTCCAAAGGATGGTAAAAGTATCACCATTTGTTACAGGAAATAAATTGCATGGACGCTATAGATATTCTTTTAAGACTAATTATTGCACTCTATGGAGAAAACATGCGCTTTTGAATTGGGTGCTTAATTTTCAAAACACAATTTACGGCTAAATATTAATGAACATCATAACCTGAGCATGTAAACTAGTTCAGTAATATCCAGTTGTACAATTCAGTGTAAAAGTTTGGTAATTAATCTTAAAAAGTCAGGATAATTATCCAAGAGTTATCGCACTTGACTTAACCATTTGTCTTACATCCTATGATGTTTAATGCATTTTTATCTTTCTTATCATGTGTATATGTATTCAAACTTGTGTTAAATGAATGAAATTATAACTTCGGGACTTTAAATCAACGAAACTTTGATTTTTAGTACGTATACCCTTCACTTGAGAATAACGACCGATATTTCGAAGTCTTCCTTTGACATATGCACCATGTTTTCTACTAGTTATTTTGTTTTTCCCACTCATCCATCCATATTCTTCAAAATGTTTGCACAATATGCTAGCAAATCGCGAACCACCCCTCAGTACGCGGAAAAATGCAGTTTAAGGCTATTCCGCTATGGACGAGTGATTATTGAAGTATTTTCATAGAAAAAGCTGAATTCTGTAGATACATGTAATATAAATCGTAGTCAGCGTACAAAATTTAAAGTGTTTAAGTTAACGGATTACTAAAATATTCAAGTTTAAAAAGTGATGCGTTTTCATCGCCGCTCAGTGTATAATCACACGTAAAATGAATTACAAAGAAACGTAAATCCTTCGCGTAGACAGTGCTGTTGTCTACCTTTCAAAACAAACATAAGTACATGTATCCGGAATCTGCATGTTGTACAAATGTTCGTCATTCTACAACCGTTACGCCCTGTATTGCCCCGCACAGAACTCTAGATTACATTAAGTACACCAGCATCGCACATACAGTAGCTGGAGGGTACATTACATATTCGAAACATCGCCTGAAGTATTAAACTCTCTTATCGAGTTACTGCTGTCTTTAATTATTTACGTACTTACATTAATTTAAAAAATGAGTCAAACTAAATTTGAATTTGTATCTGTATGTGCCATCGTAAAGTAAAGTTTCAGAAGCAAAATTGAAATATAACAGTTCGTTGATCTAATAAATAGAGGCAATTCTGCAAAGTGTAGTTGACGTTTAGTCTCAAGTCACTCGTTTATTTCTTATGATGTTTATGTAACGCTATTCTTTGAGCACATATAGTGTTTATTTTTTTTAAGCATTAATTAGACTTGGTGTATTTAAGACACTCTTAGTTGAGTTGCTAATAAGACTAGTAAAAAAGGTGGTCTAAATAGCGAATCGGTCTTTTAAGCGGACCTTTTTTGTTCTAAATTTAATACTTTGGGACCTTAAACTGGCAAAAATCTGCATGATTTCAAAATAATCAAAGTGGTCTTATTAGCGGAACGTTACTGTATATCAATGTATACATGCCTGTACGCATATCAGTTAGCATATCCCTGAATTTTATCGTTTTAACTGCTTGCAAATACAAGTAAGTTAACATAAAATAGTTTGTTTATTTTGTCAAAAGATTTCTTAAAACGCGGTGATCGCAGACGGATTTACTGCAGTTGGAAGGCTAATGCGATACAAACTTTAGTTGGTGTATGGTGTTCAGAGTAGGAATGCCTAGAAACAATTGACATTCATTTCATAATTCAACGTGGAAAGTTCGATATAAAAATGTCATTCTTTTAGTATTGAATAATAAAACTTGAGAATTTGGAAAACTGTAATTCCAATGCATTGGCAAGGGTAACGTCTGACACCACATGTAGACACATCATAAGCGAAATTAGTTTACTTTTAGACAAGCAACATTGAGTTTAAAAAATTAATTTGTCTGAGTTGGATAATATATGTCTGACTCGGTAGAAAATGAGACTTATAAACAAAGAATACAGCCTTCTGGTTTTCAAAAGACAGTAAGTCAAGCGTAATTATAACCATGCAATCGAGACTATTGTGTTTTAGTGGTAATATAATGTGTTCCATTTACATTATATTCCGTTGTTAGGTATGAAGAGGGTTAGCAATACCAGTTAGGTGTGGGACTTTTCCATTGATGTCAAGGTCTCGTCTGAACATGACAGTATGTTGTTACAAATCAGTAAAACCGACAGAGTGTCTGTTAATTTGTGCAGCCGATACGAACGGTTCTGGTGGTTATAACTTCAAAGTAACTATTAAATTTAACCTAAAAAATAACAAATCGTGCTTGGTTCCAAAATAATAGTATAAATATATTATACTACAAACAATACAGGCCAATTTATGTGCATAGTTTATAAGGAAGAAGATTAACCCAATGTATCCACGATAAATAGCAAATACGGATAATAATAGTTAGTGTAAGAATCGCCTCACAGCGTTCAGTCATATAATGGTGGAGAATGAGACACTTATCAAATACCTTCTAACCAAAACCATCAGGAACCAGAATGATTCAATTTGCATGCTACATTCAGATAAAGCGTACACATACATGTAGTATGAAACGATATTCTAACTAACATTAAGTTAATTAAACACTTCGATGAATACAATCCAATGCTTAATGCAATTACATTAGCCTGTACTTGAGAATAATCGAATTAGATATTCATATAATTCGGAAATATTCGTTAAAGACGTAGTGTGGATAGATTTCAATTGCTATTGGCTCGCAAACAAAATCTTAATTTTAACTGTCAACACAACCTGAAAAGTAGCATAGGATTATGATTTCAAACAAAAAATATTATAATAAATAGTATTGTACAAACTACTGTTAAGCCATTACTATTATTTGGGGGTTTATTTCGTTGTTCGTGAATGACCTCAACCAAAACGACAACTTAAAAGTAGCACATAACACAATCCTTAAATGTTATGCAATGTTATAAATGACCTTCGGGAGGTATCGGGAACAAATTATACCGGTTATGGTCTACAAAACGTGACATGATGGTCGATTTAACTTAGTGTGTCGACACGTGTACCTGAATGCCATTACGCGACTCTGCACGTGGCTTTTACGATTTTGGACTAAGGGAGAATCGAGTCGTTCGCTATCGTACAATGTTACCATATTTAAAGTTTACCCTACTTTTTTGTCCAATCAAAAGTCAGTCTAAGTTTGGGACCACATATTCATTTATTTTTGCAGTAGGCATAATAACTATCTAATACGTCTGTTTATTAGGACAATTTTGCTGATTCCAAATATGGAAAACTAGACCCGTTACCTACCATTCTAATTTTACAGTTATTCTATCATAAGTCATGCAAGTGTTTTTGTGCAATTTTACTATCATTATTCAATAGATGGACATTCTTTTGTTTTCAGACAAAGGGTCACTAAACGTGGACAGGTCAACTACATGTATAAGCAGGTTATAGATCACATATTAGAATTATAAACAAATTAGTACTGCGGTCGCTATCGCTCAACACCTACAAATGTACGCTTCCCAAAGGCATGGTCACTCTTCGAAAGTGCATACCCTCCGGCAGAATTGTGTTTCGTACACACTGTATCCCAATTTGTATATTTAACCGTACAGTTAGCTGCAATTACACTCATTAGTAACTGTTTGAATTTATTGAAACAAATTGAACGTGAAATAGCTTTGTTTATTTACGCACAGCGTTACAACACGGACTTGTTACTGGGAACACAATTAAAACATAATAGAAAATCTTAAGGTGCGTAAACACAGAAAGTTTTGGTGTCTAAGTTCATGATGTACATTTTACAATATGTACATAATGCTTATACATTTCCCTCATACTATTATAGTTGTTTCATACCACCAAAACGCTTTCGATTAACTACACGTATGATATTGTTGAAAATTATACGACTTTCTAAGTCATGATGCTGACAAATAAGCCAAACCATTGTTTTTTACGTTTCTCTTTGTACGGTTTATTTCCTACTGGTACGCTTCTCTCACATTTAGACAGATGAATTTGATAATGGAATAATAAACTTCTAAATCTCAATAATGCGTATATTTATGAATGGTAAGTCACTTCTAAACAGGCGCTTTTCTGTGAACAAAACAATGTTTATATTATTGACTGAAACTGAAACATTAGATACGTGTTAATAAATTATATGACATTATTGTGTAATACGTATTTGCATGGACCTTCTTAAGCATTCAAGTCCAGAGGGATGTAACGGACTAGACTAACCGATGTTAAATCGAACTTTATAATATTCAACCTAAATTGTTGGTTTTAGACTGTCGCGTGGTTAATTGTTTAGAAGTGTAATTGCCCCGCAGAAGTATTAGCAATATCAAAGCACATGCAGTGCGTTTGTACTTCGAGACACAACGTAATGAAGTTAAACATTAATCAAACCCGTAATTGAATTAATACACGTAGAATCTGTGTTATTAGTTCAGACAAAATCACCCACATTAAAACGGAATGTGCAATATTTGTTTTGAGGCACAAACAAGTTGACAGCACGAATTAACGTCAACAAGTATTGATTTATAGCAGCTAAACGAGTTAATCGCAGACAGGCAATTTCAATAAAGCTTAAAATATCCCCTTTAATGTCTATCAATGAGCATAAAACCACTAGAAGGTACGCTGTGTGCACCAAAGGACAATTATTATATCGTTAAATACTGTGGCATACCTTGACAACATATAAGAGGACAAGGAATTACACAGTTATCACGTTAGCTATTTTCCAAAATGCAGCACGAATAGTGTGCATGTACATAAACAGTTTCTACCAAGTTATTTTCTTGCTGTATAAAATATGAGCCCAATGTATGTATGTGTAACTGTCTTTACAAACACAAATGTACCTGATTAAACGAAACTATAATGAGCAATTATTTGTTCTCAACTTCTCAAAAACGGTATGTTTGCGGAGGCTTATGACATTGTGTAAACACATTTGCAAATCAGACTTGCTAAGCATTTTTGTTATTAATAACGAAGTCATCTCTTTCGCTAAAACATTATGTCGCTAGGGAAATAAATCCCGGTAACTAACAATGTAACAGTCGTGATGCGATTATACAACTAGGCGATCTGAAGGATTTACTGTCTTTCAGGTCAACTAAGATAATGATGGCCTACTTACATACACATTTAGGATATTTCGTTCTTTTAGAATTCGCAATGATCTTATTGACACTTATGTAAGGGCAATATGCAAGAATTCTAGTATTAGAACTTGCCGATAAAGGTCATTCAATGGAACATCCACATGCATTAGCCAAACACATGACTATAACAAGAAAGAGATCATAGCAGACGTATGTCCCAACGGGGACGAACAGGAATATTAAGTACCTGTAAGTAAGTAAGTAATATTCCAGCGACAGAAAGGGACTGTGAATGTAGCTTTTAACTAAAACTGGATGACACAGAAAACACATTACATACAACAATCAGTGTTAAGGTAACACTATCAGATTGGGCAATACGTAATACCAATATTTACATAAAGAATGTATAGATAAAGGAAATACCATTATCTAACAGGCATCACAAATGTGTTCCATGATATAATAAGGTTACATTTCGAAATAATCACCGAATGTGGAATATTGGTTCAGAGTTTGGATCAGAGCAAATTGGCGGCACAAATAAACGTCAACAATATTGATTAACCTCTTAATCCAATAGTCGCATGCAGACATGCAGTTACCATAACCCTTACACAATCTCATAATAAGGCCATGAAATGTTATTTAAGCAACTTGAAATGAAAGTCCACGTCCAATACCTTGTTTAAGACAAAATAGAACCGAGGCAATTAATTATGTCCAACAATTCTCACTCGTTTTGCTAAAAGTATGAACTCAACATTTCTGTACTTCTTAATATTTCAGTACTTACATTTTATAAAACATTTACACATGACGTTAACTATTCTTGTCACATATAATTCTATGTCTTCCTCGAACTAGGTCGGGAACATTAAAGTGTAGCACACATTTCAGCATCTGCCATAACGTTTCTGCAGAATTTCTGCGTGGTACATGTACAATTGCAAAGAATACGAGGCTGACATTACTGACAAGATACAAAAGAAACAAACGTCTTCAAAATCGTATCCGATATCAGGAAACATCACAGACAGCCATTGATTGTAAAGCAACTATTGAAAACAGTAACAAACATATTATGGTCTTTTGAAGTTGCGAATCTATTTTGCCCATGGCAACAAGGAAATTGTTTCTTTTAATATGACCTATTGCTAAGTCTGTTTCTGGCAAACAGTGACGAGTATGTGCACTTAATATACATCATAGATGTTCATAGTATGACTTACATGAAATTAAAATAACCAATTTAGGACTAATTCTAGCTTAACTAAATTGTAATCTTTCATTCTCTTGCTACGAGTTTACAACGATTCTGCTGTCCATTCCTATTATAATGGTGTTACCGATACCCTCATTAGCTGCTATAGTTAATGAAACATTTTTAATCCGAATTTCTAAGCTCCTTAGTCGTGTTTGAACGGTCTTTCTACACTAACAGTATTAATAGGGTTATTCGTCAATAACTGTTTAACATTCAATTCGGCTTTCGATGTAAATGACTCAACTCTGTGACTTAAAATTAAAAAGAAATTATACTTTATGAACTACCTGACAGTATGCTTTAATCTATTGTCGTCATGTTGTCTGTATATATTTTTTATATAGACACGGTGTATGTTATTAACCCTTTAAATCGAGTAGTATTTAACAGACTAGAACAATCGACATTCGAAATCATTTATATTAGGCTGCCGTGATGTTAATTATTTAGGAAGATGGCTTTCGATTTGCATGCAGAAGTATAAATACTATAGTTCAATGATAAATGACTCCGGGACAACACTTAATAACATTACACATGGATAAAGCAGTAATAAAATTATGAACGTATAGTCTGTGTTATTACCTTATTAATAACAGCATACTCGAATGAGAGGATAAGGAATAACACAGTTAACACTTCAGCTATTGTCCGAAATGTAGTATGAATAGTACACCCAACTCAAAGACATATTGAATATTGGTGTAATACGGAATACTGTAAAATCATTAATATTTGTAGGGGATTTAATTTCGTGGTGTTCGTGGATGGTCTCAACCATGAAATTAAACCCCCACGAGCACTATGAATTTCTATAGTACGAGAGGTGTTTAACTTATTTATGAACAGAAAATGAACATCAATATTGTGTTACTCTAACAATGAAATTAAATAAAAACTTTTATATTGTATAAATTAGTGTATCAAGAAGTATATATCATAATTGTAAATTGCCAATACGTTACGGTTAAATCATTATCAACATTATGGTAGAGGGTGTTGTTATTTGCGTTTTGAAGGTCCGAAACTAGTAATAATTACGTTTACATTTTCCTTCTTTAATCGTTGTTTTAGTATCAACCAGATGGAAAATTATATTGTTAAAGCATGAGAAGACTTCGACATCCACTGTTTGGTTATAATATATATCAAAGTTATATTCTTAAGTTTTTTTATTTGGCGTTGTATATGGTGACTTGAAGCTGAATCTGGACGAAACACTATGTTCTTGGAACAGTCACTAGGAACGATTCGTAACACTTTTTTGTTGAAAACCTTATTTGAAACGGTTCGTCCATAGACCACAGCCTTCAATTTCGTCAATTTGATATTGATTTTGATGTGCGTATTTCCATACAACAAACCCAATGCCTTTCCATGAAAACGGCCGCGAACACCCAAAGCTGGACAAACATGAACTTCTCCCTATCCCTGTGACCTTTTCTTAAATAGCATACCATAATCTATCATAACATTCTTTAAGATTCAGCATTGCTTCCCCATAATGAAACAATTTTTTCACATAATGTTGTTTATTTTGCATTTCTAGATTCCAAAACGTTTGGCTGCGAGGCATGTTTTTCTTGATTTTCAGCGTAGGAGCTTCGCATTTTCCCAGAACTATGCATTAAGCTATTTCGAAATAATGTCACTGATAGTTTCTATGGACACTCCCATCTGTGGTACTATTCCACGTTTTTCTAATGGATTTATCATAGATATCATAAAACCAATTTAACTTTATAGTGTACGTTTTGGCAATGTTGGGCAATTTTCAATTTTTGGTGCCATTTCACCATTCCTGGAGACAGAACTTTAATAACGCATCTTACGACAAATATTACTGATGTTCTCATTAAAAATGCAAAATAAAAATTTACAAACACTTTCTTGATGCTTATAAAAGGGCCTTTTTGTCTTAAAAACAGGAAAAACAACATCATCTACTAAATTGTTGTTTTAAGCTTTAACCAAATGAAATATACAATGTATGATGAGCATATGTTTAACTTAAAACATTTTCTCGCATGGTTTAAAAAATATATTTCAATTATTTTCATTCAATATTGCACAATCGGTGTTCATGATTTGTTCATAAATAAGTTGAACACCTCTCGTATACAATTAAGTAGATAAGGTATCTTTGAAATTATGCTCCCATGAAATGGTCTTTTTCACCTACACCACGGCATTTGGTCTCATTAAATTAATTGATTTTACAGTACCAATATTCACATAAAGATTGTGTAGATGAAAAACATATGTTACATGCATCATGAATGTGTTGCTTGATAAGGTTACATTGCAACATAGTCAGCGAATGTGGAATGTTTGTTCATAGATTTGTTAAGAACAAATTGGCAGCACAACTAAATTTTAATATTGATAAACGACTAAATTCAATAGCTGCATGCAGACATGCAAATACCATAAAGCTAGCACAATCTGATAATAAGGCCATATAATGTTAATAAAAACAACTGGAAATGAAAGTTCACGTCAAATAGCATGTTTATGACTTGTTAAACACGATCATTGTGTTGTAATTCTTTATTTGTAAAGATTGCTTGCACGCTTACTATGCACGACATACTTGCATTATGGTTTGTTATGGGCATTGTATACGACATTTGATTAAAAGAAGATAAGAATTATTCTTGGAGTCTGTGCACGTATTAGCAACGTTATAGAAATATACAAAATGCGCTATACTGCAGTAATAAATCGTATAATAAGAATCACACTCCGCCTTGTATATTGATGAAGTGATTTCATTAAAGATTGCACTGTTGCAGATTAGTTTCATATTACAAGAAGCAGGTGTTGATATGAAACATATTTCAAGGTTATACCGAAATTAATGTCAACAATATACATTTTGTATGTCTGTTAATTCGTATATTTCACGAGACTCACACATACGTGTAGTCATTGGCGTAAGTTATACGAGGGTATATCCAAAAGTATTGTCACTCCTCCCGTGGTTTATTTGTTAATAGGCCGATATGCATAAATATGATATTAAAATGTTCAGAAATTCAATTTTGATTAAAAAACAACTTGCTCCATTATTCCATTTTCGTAAATGGATTATATGTACATTTGAAATATACCTATGACGTCATATCGCCGCACACGAAAATTACGATATTTTGTTCATTATCATAACGATTTTCTTTCATGCGTTTTTATAAAAAATAATTCTCGACAGCAGACGATACTTTCGTGACGTGATAAAACCAATGTGCTGTGCCTGTTGCTAAAAATTCATTGACGTCATTCTATTTTGAAACTCGCAATATATTTTCAACGCACTGATTACTTAGCGAAAACACGGCAGATTTGTGACAAAAAGACGCTGCGCGTAATAATGCACTTTTCCTAAAAGTTATGACAGTCACCTACAGAAACTTAAGTTACACATGGCGGCAACATAGTCTCGTGTACCTGTAGTATAAGCTTTTAAAGGGGCATGGGTCAACAAATCATTATCGCTTGAGAGTCATATGAACGGTTTTGAGTAGATCCGAAAAGAACACCAAGAGTATTTTTAACACCGCCCATTCAATTCGACGTTCAAAACTGCGATCATTATGTGGTGAGTTAATTTTTTGCTGTGGGACTATCTAGAGGACACGTAACAATAATTTGATTTCGCAGAGAGTAAGTGTCGGGTGGGTTGCACATTTTTAAGGTCGTGGAAATGACTGCATGGTTTATGAGTCGTTAGAAATTACCAGGGATGAACTTCTGTTTGATGAGTAGGTGTCGACAAGTAATGTCATTGTGACGTCGTTGACTTCGGACTTGCGGCGATGTTCGTAAGTATGTCTCATATAAATATTTATATCTCAAGAACTATTCTGGGTATTGTTGTGAAATTTGGTCAACATATTCAAATTAGGCTGAAGTTACGGTGTGAAAAAAATCGTGGTTTTACTGGCATTATACACGATTTTACAGCATCAGTGACATTACTTTTGGATATACCCACGTACTTACAAATACATGTTGCCAGTAACGTTAAGGGTCTTAGTTTAACTCAAAATACTGGCCCCAAATGTTCTCGAGTAATTGATTGGATCAGGTTGGTTAATAAATTCACGTTGAAGGTCACGACGACTTCAAAATTGGACCTTTGACCTAAAATTATCAAAAAGACCCATCTAGCGTTGATGAGCAACATCGTTGTAAGTCTTGGATAAACTGGTCCCAACCGTTCATGATTTGATCCGAAGTCGTTTGGTTTATTCATTTAAACTACGAACAAACTGCAATGTAACCCCAAGACCACATACTAGAGAGTAATTAAATCTACCGATCCACAAACAAACATACAGACTGACGAGTGTAAAGTAATACAGCCCTCATGTCAAAGATAGAATAGTATGTTATACACATTGTTTTGGAAATGTCGGCAATACTACCCTTTTAGTCTTACAAAAATCTTGGTAGCAATTAGTACGATGCATTACAAATCAGAACTTCTAAACGATACTAAATACAATGCTTAATTATTATTAAATCATACAGCATCGCTCCATGTTTTTGTGAAGAAAAAATTGAAACCGAGCGGATATAATTATACAATATCCGTGTGTTTAGACATGGTACTTTTCACAACGGAAGCCCGTTATGTTGTACAGCCGTGCGATGATACATTCACTGTATCAGTCTCCATTTTAATTCATAATGATACACATACTTCAAGCTTAATGTTTGGATATTTTCTTAAATTAACAGTTTGCCGAATATCAAACTGGATCAAATATTGTTGAACACCACGTCAAATACAAATGCAATATCAGCAGTACCTTCATAAACGAAAACGCTCGCCAAAGATCGCGAATAATACATGAGTTCGCGTTAATGAACGATAAGTTCGCCACGAACATGTTAGTCAATCGCGAACGACCTTTACAAATAGCTCGTCAAGCGAACAAAGATGGCGGATAGATAAATATTTGATTTAATTTATTATAATATTAGCGATTAATTGTAGATTGTATCGTGTTTTGCATTTGTGATACAGTGTTGATACCAAAGCTGAATAAATAGAACACGAAAGGAGTATTACTGAGTTCCTAATTTTTAATCTACGAGTGAAAATCTAATAGAATAAGTTAGGCCATTAAATCGTCTATCTCCGCCATCTTGAAATTGTTTACGGCGAACGATTGTCATCGTTCAATAAGAAGTTCGCGTGACAAACTAATCCTCGCGGCGGACGTTTTCGTTAATAAACGTAAGGCAGGGTTTGCTTAAAACGAAACAATACCTTCAATTAGAAGGTCTGATGAGTATTATTTCAGAGTTTGTTCCTCACATTAACAATATAAATGAACATTTGTCACAATGTACGAATGTAGATAACATAAACATGATACGAATATTGATGCAACTCACGTGACAGATTTATAAATTGTCTTGCGAGAGAACGTTCTGTGACAAATGCATTTCTTCAGAATTTGTTAGAAGAAATTGGGAGACGTAATCAGTTTTTCGGGGTACAAAACCTAACATCATAATTACCGAACGTGATAAAGAATATTCAATCAAATGGAAAATTTATTACACTGTTCCATTTGTTAAGGTCGGTTCTGCTTTCAATTCACGAGTACACCGTGTCTTCTTTAATCACAATATATTCTGTGATGATGCGTTGGTACAAACGAACAATAGGACAGCGTACAGTGAAGGCAGCACTCAATTAAAGAAAACATAATTAATCAAACCTTCATTTACCACAATTAATTGGTACAATGGCTAACAACGAAAAAATACATTCTATATATCGCATAGCAATGGGTTCAAACTCACTTACATGTACACTTTAGAAATATGCCCTATCTTCGTATAGAAACACAACAATCCTGAAATCAATAAAAGGAGCCCACTTAATGTAGCAGTAACTAAAGTCTCTTAAGATTTTGGGATACTGTGCCCAACCGTTATTTTGATCCGTTTTGGTCGTCTTGAATATTCATTCATTAGACTTCTTCAGCTAACCAACATACGAGTACAGTGCAACTCTTGAAGATTATCGGATCATCGACCGACACACATACAGACCGATCATCATGTACAAAGCAATATAAACCCCTTGTAAAGGATAGGACATAATTTAGTTGTCTACCTCAATCAACAGTATCCATGACTAGGTAACACAACGACTACATCCGTAACTTAAAAAAATATTTGAAAACACAAGAAAACTGTCTGACAGTCACTCTTTCTTTATGGTAAAACAACCTGTTTCAACAGTCCCGATTTCCACGAAAATGGGCTCATAAGAAGCGCCTTGTGGTGTAGATTTCAAATATGTATTAGTCTTATAATACACTTATAGTAGTGGTATGTACGACCTTCTCGTTCTAAGCCATCGAATTTTTATATAGTACACTCATTAAATGTTATAAGTACACCAACACAGTACATAGCGTTATACGTACAAATAGTCGGTCGGTCGACATGCCGAATGGTTTTCGAAAAATAACTCCAAAACGGGCGAATCTAGGATTCTAAAAATTTAAGTGGAGATTATTCATCCTCCACAGACGGCCCTACTTTATTTCAAGGTCATTTGGATCAAAGGTCAAACTCACCATGACCTTTAATTACTGGTCCACATCATAAGAAATATAGGATCTTAGATTGTAAAACTTTACAGAGGGGTTGCTAATCATCAGATGTAGGCTCCTACTAAATTTGAGGTCGATAGGTTAAAGGTCAAGGTCGTGGTGACCTTAGCTACACTAGATTATTTACTGTCATGAGACGTGTATGTTTCACAAAACTCTCTTGTACAGTCAGTTATCGTAATTCTTCCTGTTTGGTGTTTTCCTGGTATGGGTATTGATGGACAATGTGTATGTAACATTTTGAGACTTCGTGCGAAAATCATTTGTTTTGCACGTGCATTTTGCATAATTAAAAATTCACGGTTCACTGGTCGCAGCGGGCAAATTACAATCATCGAATTATCGGATCTTGCTGCTCTTCTACTCGCATGAAGACATGCAAAATATGAACATGATATCATGAATAATAAAAAACATATACGCATTACATGTTGGTGTACTTATAACATTTAACAAGTGTACATCAATTATGACGCAGTTTAAGTCTGAGCTTCTAAACGTTACTAAATGATATGCTTAGCGATTGGTAAATACGTTTTTTGATGAATAATTGAAATGGAGCACGCAATATTATACAATTATTGTCTGTCTAGACGAGAGGAAATTTGGTAACACGGTGACTGGAAACGTATAATTCAAATAATTGGATTATTATAACTTGCTTGAACTACCAATAAGTATTTTTACTTAAACATATTATTCCAACCATTGGATTACTATAATTTACCTGAAGCACCAATTAGTATTTGCAACAACATTCGTAAGAGATCGGCAAATAAGAAGAGTTTCATAATGTTTCGTTACAACGCAATACCGAAGCACAGTTGCACAGCCTTGCTTTTGAATAATAACTAATTTCTATCATATACATATTGCGATGGATAACATCAACTGTCATATAATGATAAGTTAGTTTGAAATTATGTCCCATTCATAATTCTGATTATAATGAAAAGCAATTCAATACGAGGTCCAATGGACAAATTGCACCGAAGCAACACATGTTCGAGGGTATATACACTCAACCGCTTTAAAAACGCACCACTATTGAAAATAGTCAAATTTCGTCAAAATACTTTTTTTGCTAAAATTGATAGTTTACAACGTTTGTTCAGTTCATAAGCTTGACCTAAATAAAGAAAACGATTTTTTTCATTCGGAATACCCCGCCCAGAGAACTTTTTTTTATTTTGCATGTTTTGCGCGTGCAGCTCGATCATGTCGACCTGCGTGGTCAATATTAACTTTAAACTGTACGCTGATGGTTTAAACATTGAAAAAACAGCATAAACAATATTTGCTAATGGCATTTTTATGCTGCGAATATCTCAAATATTTGTTCTCGAGGATTGTGCCTTCGACTCCAACTAAAAAGAGCCTCGATGCATTAGCATAGCGGTTCAGCTGCCACCATACAGTGGTTGTGGGCTTAGAACATCGATTCTTAGCGAATAGCACAGTCACAGACCGACCCGGATGAAACCAGCTAAAGGTATTGAGCCCGAGCTAGGAGGAAACATGACACAGATTGTGTAACTGTAATTGGTTCCGCATGGCTGCACACAGTTTAAAAATTATGCTGGGTGTCAATCAACAAGCCATAAGTACATTAGTGCATTTCCATAATTATTTCTTTCAAAATTGTCAATAAAAGAAAAATTATTTTAGTACATTTTTTAATGAGTTTTCTCCCGTTTAGAGCCTAAAGTCCCAACTTTTTGTCTTCAAGCCCATTCATAGTGTTGATTTGAGGTGCCATAGAAGCACAACGGGGTATGTCCTGACAGTCTGATGCTCATAACCAAGACTTCAAGTTTAAATAAGCTTGAATCCATCTTAGGTTTACATAATGCGCATATCTGAACCGCACTCGGTCGTATGGTATTAGCCAGACAGCCATAGCCACATAACATTTATAATTCAAGTTAAGCATTGCTTGAATGGTGGGAACCATCACGTCAAACATCATTCTATCCTATTACGTAATTAATGTTATGCTTTAGGAGGAGAAACCACGTGCATGCATTAATCTAGCGGGCTCTTATACTTGCTTTTGAAATTGTGACTTTCACTTTCATGGGTCTCCGTGTTATCTACATCATAATTCATTTCAAACTCATAATAATGGCATGAAAATCACACATCTCGTTGAAAATAGACAGAAGATTATTAATCCGAAAATAAATAACAATAAATTAACGTTTTCATCACTTAAACCGATATTTCATATGTGTTGCGTTTTTAAACCGGTTGAGTGTATATATATTTTTTTTCTTTTAAAGTCATGCTTTTTAGATACCTAAGTTTCTAAGTCTGTTTCTAGCCAGCTAACGAGTATGTGCATTTATCATATACTGAGTTCCAAACGTTCCGTACCCAACATCGCTTTATTAGAATCTTCAACTTGTGTATGATAACATACACGTTGCAAGTAAATTGGAAGTGAAAATCCAGTCGAATACAAAAAAAACCAATGATAACAGCCTTCAACAATCACCTTCCATTAATTTAACTACAAAAAGAAACCCAACTTCTCTACTAATTTCAGCAATCAATATGTGTATTTGTTTTTACATATAGTTCTGTTATTGTTTAGTAACCATGCTTACTATACTTATACTCTAGAATACTTCCTGTTTGTGTCAGAATATGTGAATTAACATAATGCAACTAAAACATCAAGTATATATTTTACGACTAACTGACTGAGTTTACTTTATACTACCATTATCTTATTTTTGTACAAATTGAAATCAACACCCTGTGATGTATCATATATGTGTATATACATAAACATGTATATTATGTTATGTGATTTGTATGTTTAGAAAAACGAAATAAAACTTCCAAAAAAAAAAAAAAAAAAAAAAACCAATGAAATATCCTTGAATAGACGTTTTGCCATTTGTGATAGTGTGATCATTCAAGCGTGAAGAAACACAACGGAAATATGTTCAACATAAAAAATAAGGGTACGCAAATTGATAGTGTTCGTTAAAAGTTCTTTTTAGTTAACTATTCAAAAAATAGAATTTTGGGAACTCAGTATACATACTTAATGTTCAAAGTATCACTTACATGACAGAGAAAGAATCAATCAAGGACTAATGTAGAAAGTTAGTCAGCCTAACTAAATTATAACAGTTCATTCTCTTACATGTACGACATGTTTTCGCCCATCCTGCCGTTTATTACATACATGTATGTTATTTTGTTACCGATACCCACATTAGTTTTAATGAAACATTTTCTTTCCGACATTTCAAGCCCCTTAGTCGTGTTTGAACGGCATTGCAACAAAAATAGTGTTATTCGTATTCGACTATTTTTCATTGGTTTTTGCTGCCTATGTCTCGCCTCTGTGACCCACAATTAGGACATAATTTTACTTTACGAAACACCTGTAATTACGCTTAAATCTATTATCGTCATTATGATTTAATACATTAAGTATATCGAATGATGTTTAGAAAATATACATGACACTATTAACCCTTTAAGTCTATGAAAATGTCCAGGTCTTGACAAACCGACATTAAATCGAACACAATCAGATTCAAAATCACTTATACTAGGCTGTCGTACGGTAAATTATTTAGGAGGATGACTTATGATTTTCCCACAGAAGTATAAATACTATCAACGCACATATAGTTCAATACAAACTTAACAAAATTAAACATTAATAAAACCATAATAAACAAATTGACGTATATTATGTGTAATGACAGTAGTTAAGACAAATTGCCAACATAACAACATAATGTGTAAAATTTGTTTTTGATGCAAAGACAACTTGACAGCATTACTTAACGTCAACAAAAACTTTATAAACAGATTAATCGCAGACAGGCAATTTCAATAATGTTTCAAATATCACTTTTAATGGAAATCAATTGGCATTCAGTTCACATTAAGGTGAACCGAAGGACAATTATTGTATCGTTAAACATTGTGAATTACCTTAACAAAATATTCAAATGTTAGGACATAAATTACACAACATACACTCAAGCCACCTTCCTAATTGTATCATAAATAGTACGGACGTACAAACAACTTAAAGACATAAAGAAAAGGTGGCACCCAGCTACCAACGCAAATGACGCACAACAAGTACCATTCAAGTCCACGTCTTTATACTTCATACTGCCTCTTACAACTTATGACTTACTATCGCTATGCCGTTTCTTCCAGTTGTGTTCACTTGTGTTGCGTGTTGCTTACACTTCAGTACAGTGTCTTATTGTATGTGTACATGTATGTAACTCTCTTATCACAAATAAGGCTTGATTTTACTGAACTTTATTGACGGACCATTTATTCTCAACTTCTCAAATACGCTCTGTCTGTTGAGGTTTATACCATCATGTAAACAAATCCATAAATCACACTTGCTAAGCCTTTCTGTTACTGATAACGAAGTCATCTCCTTCGCTAAAACATTATGTCGCTAGGTATATTAATTCCGGTAACTAACAATGTAACAGACTCGATGCGATTACAAAATCATGCGATCTAAAGGATTTACTGTCTTCCAGGTAAATTAAGGTAATGATATTCTACATGTACTAACATACAAGTGTAGGATATCTCAAACCTTTAGAATTATCAATGATCTGATTGACAATTATGTAAGGCTTATAATATATGCAAGAACGCCAGCATTAGAACTTGCTGACAAGGGTCATTCAAATTGAAGAGGCGCAGACATTAGCCCAATGCAGGACCAAGTGGAAATATATCATTACAGGATTATGTCCCTACGATGACGAAGATGAATAAGTAAGGATTCGGGCCACAGACAGGGAATGTAACTTTCAACTAAAACTGAATAGCGAGGAAAACATACCACATACAACAAACACGGTAAGGTGACAAGTCAAGCTGCCTGTAACAATACGTAACGAAAATATTTAAATACAGAATGTTTAGATGAAGGACAGGAATCACGAATCAGTTCCTGAATATAATTAAGTTCCATTTTAAATAATTACCAAATGTGGAATATTCGTTCAGAGGTTGGTTCAGAACAAACTAGCAGCACAAATAAATGTCAACAATATTTATTAACGACTAAATCCAATAGTTGAATGCAGACAAGCAATTACCATAAGCGTAACCCAATCTCATAAAAATGACACATATTGTTAAACACAATTACTGTGTTGTAATTTTATATTTTATAGATTGCTTACACACTTACTGCGCAAAACATGCTTGCAATACTGTTTTTATGGACAATTCATTCGATAATCAATTATAGAATATTAAAATGATTCTTAAAGTCTGGGCACGTATTGGCAATGTTATAAAAATATATAAAATATGCTATAATGTAGTTATAAGTCTTTTATTGATCGAGTGACTTCAGATAAGATTGAACTGTTGCAGATTAGTTTCTTATCCCAAGAAGCAGTTTTATAGTTTAATGTTATAACGAAATTAATGTCAACCATGTATGTCTGTCAATACGTCTATGTCACGAGACGCAGACATAGATGTAGTATGTAATGTAAAAGGTCGTGGTTTAACTGATAAGCCTTTCCTTGAATTGGTGGTTATACTTACAAATACATGTTACCACTAACGTAAAAAGTCTCAGAGAAGATTGAACTTTTGCAGATTAATTTCATATCACACAAAGATGGTGCGTGTTTACATCATTAAACATAGACCAAGGTTATACCGAAATTAATGACTACCATATATGTCTGTAAAAACGTCTATGCCGCAAATACATGTAGGCAGTAATGCAAAAAGTCTTGGTTAACTTATAGACCTCTCCTTGAGGATTCTAGTTACAAATGCTCTAGAGTAATTGGTCGGACCAAGTTGGTTAATACATTCACGATAAAGATCACGACGACTTCAAATATTCACATATGACCTTATACAAAACGTGACCATATAGACTAAGTGCCAATGGCCATCATCGTAGTAATCTAGAAAAACTTGGTCAAACCGTGCTGAATTGAATCCGGAGTCTAAGTAATATATTGATAGTAATTAATAAGATGTAGTAGAAACCTGGACATCTAAATGATACAAAATGTGTTAAATCATACAGCATCGTTCCATGCTTTTCTGAAGAATAATTGAAACGAAGTGGGTATATTTGTACAATTACAATGCGTCTAGGCATGCGGTAATGTGGTAACTAAGGTGATCTGAAACGTATTATTAGATTCATTTGATTACGGTAATATTCTTGAACCACCAATTAGAATTTGCACAGAAACATATTATTCGAGCCATTGAACTAATATAATTTGTTAAAACCACCAATTAGTATTCATTCGACTGTGATGGACAATGTAGACGAGTGTGTACATGCTTTGTTAACATGCATTATCGAAGTAGAAATAATACAATATCATCGCTTACTTCAGGCTATAAGCCGACTTCTCATATAACTATAAGGCGATGGAAACTGCCAAAAATTAGAAGTTCACTTGAGTAACTAAGGTGGCTATAGAATGATAAAGTTGTGTGCAATTATGTACGATTCATAATTCTGATTATAATAATGCGTGTTACGAGGATAAGCAATTCATGAGCCAAGAGACACAACATGATCCGAGGCAAATACGTATGTCCGAGGGTATTTTTGAGGTGTTATCTTCTTTCAAAGGTAACTTCTTTTTTGTAACCTCTCCAGTTTTCACCACGACTAGATATATGTTTTGCAACTCGTAATTCCATATTTCAGTACATTTTACAGAGAATGTACACTTGACGCAAACAATTTTTGACAAAATATATTTCTAAGTCTTCCAAGGACTAGGCCGGAAACATAAAAGTGTAACACATATTTCAATATTTGACATACCGTAGCGTAAGTATTTAAGAGCATGTTATACAGCGGCAACATACATGTGGCTGTCTTACCTACATTTGTACATCACTACAAAAATTCACAAATGTCACTATCCACATAAGCAATCCCAGGAAACAAGACAGACAGCGACAAGTTATTATACAGAAACTATTGAAAAGAATACATAGCTTCTTATGGTCTTATGAAGTTGTGAATCTATTCCGCCAAGGGCTGCAAGGAAATTGTTTCTTTAATATCCAAACTTGCCAATATGACCAATTTATATGTCTGTTTGTGGTAAACATTCGCGGGTATGTGCACTTATCATACATTATTGATGTTCATGGTATGACTTTACGTTAGAACGTTAGACAGCTTAACGAAGTTAGATTCGATCATTCGCCTTGTTACACATTTTCTTCATTCCACCATCCTTATTTCCGCTTGACGTTATGTTACAGATACGTAATGTATGGTCGTTTCTATATATATGGACTTTACAATCTCCTTAATTATTTCAAAACCATAATACACTTGTAAAGACAGTATAAAATCTATTGCAGAAACACATCATATGTTTAAAGCAAATCTTGAAACTACTCTTTTCTCATGAAATGATTGCCCCTTGTGACTCTGTTCGTTTTCCTTTGCTTTTCTCCTAAGATACAAAGCACAACCCGAGTCAAATGCTAGCTTTTTGAAGGCTAACCTCGTTAACCAATAGCGGCAGTATCAAAGGAGTTATTCTTCTTGAATTGTTGTTCTTCGATAAGCCCATTACTTGCGTATTATCTATACCTGTCAGGAGTTGACCTGATGACATTCACCAATTAACTACTTACACGATTGGTGTGTTTACATGCTCCGTTGCTACTCATATTGGTAATTTACCTGCGAAGTCCGTTACGACACAAACGAAGCCGAAGAAAGGCACTTTTCACAAATGAATCAAAAACCATTAGTTCACTCAATAATAAAAAACATGTCTCCATTTCAAGTCATAATGAATAATCAAACGTAATTCTTAATATCTTGATAGTTTATCAAATCCAAAAAGTATACATCTGGATCATATATTGGTCAAATTCATACACAATATCAGGGTTTGCTGAAATCGGAAAGATACCATTAATTAGAATGTATGGTAAATTATTAACTACGTCGAATATTATCAAGATTAAATAAGCATTTGTCCCAATGTACCAAATTTAGTTAATATAAACATGATAAGAATATTGATGCAGTGACAAATTTATTGTCTTGGGAGAGAACGTTTTGTGACAAATGTATTTCTTCAGAATTAGTAAGAAGAAATTTGGAGACGTAATCAGTTTTTCGGGGTGCAAAACCTACAACATAATTAACGAACGTGGCAACGAATATTCAATCAAATGGAAAATAGGTTGCAATTTATTGCACTGTTCTATTTTATAAGATCGGTTCTAGTTCAATTCACGAGGGTACCGTGTCTTCTTTAATCACAATATATTATGTGAAGATTCGTTCGTACAAACGAATAATAGGAAAACCTACAGTGACGGCAGCACTTAATTCAAACATCCGAACACAGAAATCATCAACAAAATCATATCTATTGCATAGCACTGGTTTTCAAACTCACTTTTAATACGCGTGATCGTCGTATAGAAACGTAAACAACATACCTGAACTCAACACAATTAGTCTTCTTAGAGACGCTAATTATTATTATGCAGCAGTAACTGAAGCTGAAGTTTCTTAAGATAACACGATGGACAGTTAGCTCTCTTTTACAACGACAGTAGTGACCTTTAACATTGGGGGTATTCTACCTAAGAGACCAACCTTCATATAAAGTTTTAGATATAAGTGGAAGTTGGTAAGATACAGAGTGGAAATAAAGCGCATGCATTAATAAAAAGTTTTTAACAAATCTACATAATGGGACATCTATTGTAATATGAACGCGAAAGGGACGTCAAAAGCCTGCAATAAGACTGCCAAGACCGCACAAGTAGACCATGATAACATGTTATACTTGTTACCTACATAAACATATGGGATGCAGTATACAAGTAGCATTATTAACGAAAGACTAGTAGCATTTAAGCAAACATGCACCATTTACAGACAGAGTCGCATACATGTCAACTTATAATCAAATAGTTAATATTATTGCAAATTCAACACCAAAAGCAATACTGAATTTTATGTTGTATGATTATACATGTATTGCTACCAAATGAATGATAAAACTACACATGTTTCAGAGCATCAGGAAATTATTTAAATACTGTACTAATTGAGTAAGTGCTTGCAACAATTTAAAATCGGAAAATCACATCAAAACATTTGCAAGGTCGCAATATCGTTTAGGTCATATAATCAGCTTGGAATTGACAATTTTGAAATTTGACATTCTAACTCCTAATCGTCGTGTTGATGTAATTGTATCGTTGGCTGGATTTTTAAATGGATTAAACGTTTTTCAATCTTGAAACTAATGTTGCACTTTTAAGGCATTAATAATGCATGCGCTAACATTTTCGTCTAAAGAATGTTATGATGCAAAGATTAGCGACACTGTTAATCGAAAACACGCGAAATAAACAGGAAGTATATCATTGTAAAAGTTGGTAATTGTGTCTGAAGGACGTTTGTTAGTGTGGATAATTGGGCTAATGAATTTGTTTTTCCGCAAATTAGTGTTATTGTTATCACATTGATGTGCATTATTTTTTTTAAACATTTTTGATACACTTATTAAGTTGAGCGCAGCATGTGATATGAAAAAATACTATTCAGAAAAACAATATTTCTCATCAGTTCGAGACGGTTTCAACTAATACATGTAAATGCCAAACCATTGTGATTGCGAGGCATTGGTGTTTAATGGTTTAAGAATGATATGGTATAAATTATTATAAAAGCATCATATAAAAGCACTGATAAGCCATCGTGCTTACCCTTTTCAAGGATATGAAACTGATTACAGCCCACGTGAACTGCATTCGATACAACAACCGCCTCTTGATGCTCAATTGACAGGTGATAACCCCCTAAGCCGTAAAATAGAGAGCTTATGTCGTCATGTCATATCAATAAACACCGTGATGTTCACAAAGTATTAGTTTGAATTAGGTTTTATATATACTGAGCGTCAAAAGTTTCGCAAACGAATTAAAAAAAACATTTTTTTTAAAATTGTTAACTCGAAATAACATGAACACTATGGGTACACAAATAGACAGTTTTAGTAAAAAGTTCTTTCGAGTTAACAGTTTAAAAAATTTAATTTATAATTCGTTTGCGAAACTTTTGACGCTCAGTTTATTCGATGTTTGATATTACATTAGAGTAATAAGTAACGTATTATTGAGCATGAATTATACTTTAATGTTGAATACGATAGTATAATCGTCCGCAAAGTAGATTCAGCACACATTTTACTGTCACGTAGGCAAATACTTTCATTACGCCATCTTAGAAATTCCTTCTTCTAAATGATATCGAAGAAGGGATTAACATTGTTTACGTCGTGCGAGTGATATGCCGTTTCTCCTAGTGGTAAGTTGTGTTGCTTTAACTTGAGTTCCCTGTTGCCTACACTTGAGAACAGTGTTTTATTGTATGTGTATGTAACTGTCTAATCACAAATAAGACTTAAACCGAACTATATTGACGGATCATTTATTCTCAACTTCTCAAATACGCTCTGTCTGTTGAGGCTTGTACCATTATGTAAACAAATCCGTAAATCAACTTGTTGAGCCTTTCTGTTACCGATAACGAAGTCACCCCCTTCGCTAAAACATTATGTCGCTAGGGAAATTAAATCCGGAAAATAAAAATGTAGCAGACATGATACGATTATAAAATCAGGCGATCTAAAGGATTCGCTGTCTTCCAGGTCAATTTAGGTAATGATGCTCTACTCACTTACAAGTGTAGGATATTTCGCTCCTTCAGAATTATCAATGGTCTGATCGGCAATTATGTAAGGCTAATATGCAAGAACGCTAGCATTAGAACTTGCTGACATGGGTCATTAAATGCGAGAGGCGCAGACAATATAGAGGAACAAATGGAAATAGTTCATACTAGCATTATGTCCCTATGGGGACAAAGAGGAATAAGTAAAAGTTCAGGCCTCATACAGGGATCGTAACTAAACAGGGCATGTATTCATAAAGCTCCTAAGGGGGAAATATTCCATAGGTTCATAGATTGATCTAAGGTTTCATAGGAATTCCCTTAGTTTTATATGATTTCACATAAGATATCTTAAACATCCTTAAGTATTATTCAGATATCTAAGGTGAAATCATATAAAACTAAGGGAATTCCTATTAAACCTTAGGTAAATTAATCAACCTAAGGACTAGTTTCCCAATAGAAGCTTTATGAATACGGGCACTGGACAGAAAATATACCACCTTCACAAAGTATGGGTAAGGTGACCAGCTAAGCTCTCTGTCGCAATAATTAAAACAAATATTAAGAATTTTTAGATAAAAGGTTTTTAGCGCGCATCATAAATGTATTTCTGGACTTAACTAAGTTACATTTCAAAATAATCACCGAATGTGGAATATTGGTTCAGAACAAATTATTGATTAACGACTAAATCCAATAGTCTCATGCAGACATGCAATTACCATAAACCTAGCTCAATCTGACAATATGGCCATACAATGTTATTAAAAACAACTGGAAATGAAAGTTCACGTCTAATAGCATGTTTATGACTTGTTAAACACAATTAGTTTGTTGTAATTCTATGCTGTTTAGATTGCTTACACACTTACTGCACAAAACATGCTTGCAATACGGTTTTTTATGGACAATTCATTCGATAAGTGATTAAATATCAAGGTCTGGGCACGTATTGGCAATGTTATAAAATTATACAAAATGTGCTATATTGTAGTTATAAGTCTTATTATAAGAATCACACTCCGTCTTGTATATTGATCAAGCGACTTCCGAGAAGATTGAAGTGTTGCAGATTAGTCTCATGTTACAAGAAGCAGGTGCTGATAATGACTTTATAACATTAAACATATTTCAAGGTTATACCGAAATTAATGTCATCAATATATGTCGAGACCCACACATACATGTAGTCATTGCCGTTATTGACAAGATTAAGGTTATACATTTTGTAACAACAAATACATGTTGCCAGTAACGTAAAAGGTCTTAGTAAAACTCAAGATCCTGGCTCCAGATCTTCTCGAGTAATTGATCGGATCAGGTTGGTTAACAAATTCACGTTGAAGGTCACGACGACTTCAAACTTTGACCTATGACCTAAAAATGAACAATACCCATCTAGCGTTGATCCGCAACATCGTTGTAAGTCTTGGATTAGCTGGTCCCAACCGTGCATTATTTGATCCGAAGTCGTTTGGTATATTTATTTAATCTACAAACAAACAGCAATGTAACGTCAATACCACATGCTAGAGAGTTATTAAATCTATCGATCGACAAACATACATACGGACAGGCGTGTGTAAAGCAATACAGCCCTCATTTCAAAGATAGAATAGTATGCTATACACCAATTTTTGGAAACGACGGCAATACTACCATTTTAGTCTTACGAAAATCGTGGTAGCAATTATTACGATGCATTAGAAATCAGAATTTCTTAATGATATATTGTACTTAATGATATGCTGAATTATTATTAAACCATATAGCATCGCTCCATGTTTTGTTAAGAAAAAATGAAACCGAGCGGATATACTTAAACAATTACCGTGTGTCTAGACATGGTACTTTTCCCAATGGAAGCCCGTTATGTTGTTCAGCCGTGCGATAATACATTCACTGTAAAAATGGATATATGTCTTCATTATAATTCATTATGATACACATACGTCAAGCTTAATGTTTTGATATTTCATTAAATTTACAGGTTGCCGGATAACAAACTGGATCAAATATTGTTGAACACGTGTCAAATACAAACGCAATATCATGGTTTGCTTAAAACGAAACAATACCTTAAATTAGAAGGTCTGGTGAGTTTTATTTCAGAGTTGGTTCCTCACATTAACAATATAAATGAACATTTGTCCTAATGTACAAATGTAGTTAATATGAACATGATAAGAATATTGATGCAGTTCAGGTGACAGATTTATTGTCTTGGGAGAGAACGTTTTGTGACAAACGCATTTCTCCAGAATTTGTTAGAAGATCAGTTTTCCGGGTGTAAAACCTTACATCATAATTAACAAACGTGATAAAGAATATTCATTCAAATTGAAAATTTATTGCACTGTTCCATTTGTTAAGGTCGGTTCTGCTTTCAATTCACGAGTTCACCGTGTCTTCTTTAGTCACAATATATTCGGTGATGATTCAATGGTACAAACGAACAATAGGACAGCGTACAGTGAAGGCAGTACTCAATTAAAGAAAACATAATTAATGAAAACTTCACTTACAAATGTACTACAATTACACGGTACAATGGCCAACAAAGAAAAATTACATTATATATATCGCATAGCAATGGGTTCAAAGTTCAAACTCACTTACATGTACACTTAAGTTATATGCCTGATCGTCGTTGAGAAGCACAAAAAACATGAAATCAATAAAAGGAGCCCACTAAATGTAGCAGTAACCGAAGTCTCTTAAGATAATGGGATACTGAGCCCAATCGTTATTGTGATCCGTTTTGGTCGTCTTATATATTCATTCATTTGACTCATTCAGCTTACCATCATACCAGTACAGTGTAACTCTTGAAGATTCTCCGACTACGAGTTTGCTAGATATTAAATCAGATCATCGACCGACACACATACAGACTGAACATCATGTGCAATATAAACCCCATGTAGAGGATAAGGCATATATCAGTTGTATACCTCAATCAACACTATCTTGGCCCAGGTAACACAACAACAACATCCGTAACTTCAAAAATATTTTGAGTCACTCTTTATTTATGGTAGAACAACCTGTTTCAACTTCAGTTTGTCAACATGACCAGTCACGACTTCAACGAAAATAGGCTCCTAATAAGCGCCTTGTGGTGTAGATTTCAAATATGTATTAGTCTTATAATACACTTATATTAGTGACATGTACGACCTTTCTCGTTCTAAGCCAGCAAATTGTTCTATAGTACATGTATATCAATTATGACGCAGTTTAAGTCTGAGCTTCTAAACGTTACTAAATGAGCTTACTAAATGATATGCTTTTCTATTGGTAAATCATAAAACATCGTATCATGCGGTTTTGTAATGACTAATTGAAATGGAGCACGTATTATTATACAATTATTGTATGTCTAGACGAGCGGTAATTCTGAACTACGGTGACTTGAAACGTATAATGCAAATAATTGGATTATTATAACTTGCTTGAACTACCAATCAGTATTTTTACTGAAACATATAATTCCAACCGTTGGATTACTATAATTTACTTAAACCACCAATTAGTATTTGCAACAACATTCGTAAGGGTTGGGCAAATAAGAAGAGTTTCAATATGCTTCGTTACAACGCAATACCGAAGCACAGTTGCACAGCCTAGCTCTTGAATAATTACTAGTTTCTATCATATATATTTTGCGATGGATAACATTATAGATTAGTGATTAACTGTCATGTAATGATAAGGTGGTTTAAAATTATGTTCGATTCATAATTCTGATTATAATAATGCGATCCCGAATGAAAAGCAATTCAATGTGATTTCCAATGGAGAAAATGCACCGAAACAACACATGTTCGAGGGTTATTTTTTTCAAGCCATGCTTTTTAGTTACCTAAGTTTCTAAGTCTGTTTCTTGCCAACAGTGACCAGTATGTGCCCTTATTATATACTTAGTTCCAAAAGTTCCACATCCAACATGTTGTGTGTCTTTTTATTAGAATCTCCAAAATATTTATGATAATTCAAATGCGCATGTGTAGTGCAGTGTGTACTTGATATAAACCATTGACAGTTATAGATTTTAATATATGTATTGATCCATAATCAAACAGCATGTGACACCACCCAACGTTCAAAAGTACACGCAACGATAAACTTCTATTTTGCAGTGGAAAGGAGGTATTAATTGTAAATAAATACCGAATATGGTCTATTGACCACTGACAATTGTTGATTGATATTGTAATAGAGTCTGTGCAACACGCCATATTTTAACTACAAATGTAGCAGCCTCTTTGTCACAAAAAACGCAAAAAAGGAAGTTTCCCATAATTTTAATGTTGGACTACAATTAATCTACAACAATGCCGTTGTATTTGGTTCAAAAATTATAGCAGCATTACATGTCTAGGACACCGGCATTGACCCTTGACCTGTTGTAACGTGGTACGTCAAATACAGATTGTTTCGTACGGAGATGATACCACAGTCTTTTTATGATAGAGACATGTCAATTTAATTCGACACAATATATGTTTAGTGAAACACCAGCCTCTAGCGTCTTCAATATACGAGTACGTTCACCATTATCAATTTTTGCAATCAAATTAAGCGTTTTAATATCTACCTTATTTGACTAACTAATTGTATTTTTTCGTAACAAAGACACGTTGCAAGTAAATTGAAAGTGAAACGCCAGTCGTAAACGAAAAACCCAAATGAAAGTATTCTTGAATAGACGTTTTACCATTTGTGATAGAGTTATCATTCAAGAGTGTCAAAACCCAACGGAAATAAGTTCAACATAAACAATAAGGCTTCGCAAGTGGATAGTGTTCGTAAAAAGTTCTTTTCAGTAAAAAAAGATATTAAATCGAACACAATAAGATTCAACATAATTTATACTAGGCTGTCGTACTGTTAATTACTTAGGAGGATGACTTATGATTTTCCCAAAGAAGTATAAATACTATCAGCGCACATATAGTTCAATGATAATCATGATAAATGACGCTGGGACAAACTTAATAAAACCATAATAAACAAATTGACGTATAATATGTGTTATTACGGTAGTTAAGACAAATGTGTGAAATTTGTTTGTGAGGCACAGACAACTTGACAGCATAAATTAATGTCAACAAGAACTTTATAAACAGGTTAATTGCAGACAGGCAATTTCCGTTATGTTTCAAATATCACTTTTAATGGCAATCAATGGGCATTGAATTCAAATTAAGGTGCACCGAAGGACAATGATTATACCATTAAACACTGTGAATTACCTTAACAACCTATTCAAAAGTGAGAACATAAATTTTGCAACATACACTCAAGCCACCTTCCTGATTGTACCATCAATGGTACGCATGTACAAATAACTCAAAGACATATAGAAAAGGTGGCACCCAGCTACCAACGCAAGTGGCACACAAAAAGTACCATTCAAGTCCCCGTCTTTATACTTTGTACTGCCTCTTACAACTTATGGCTTACTATGGCTATACCGTTTCTCCCAGTTGTGATTATTGTTGCTTTAATTTGAGTTGCGTGTTGCTTACACTTGAGTACAGTATTTTATTGTAAGTTCTGATAATGACTTCTTAAATATTAAAAAATGTACATAAAAGTGTATATTTTCTGAAAGATACAAGTAATGATATCATCATCAAATTGTTTAATATTCGAATATATGGCATTATACATGCGATATACTACCCATTGAATTATCGACGTCATATTAGCGCTTTGGAGGGGTTACATAAATGCACACCATTTCTAGAATTTCAATCAGATTTGATTGAAATTTGCACATATCATGTACATGTAGTATATACCTATGCATCTAATGGTATATGGATATGCATGTTGCAACAGTCAACATGACTCAAGATATACATGAGATAGACCGGGACTAAAATTCTCTTGAAAACGACAATTTTACCGGAAATACGCCAATTACGGGCTATTGCATCTTTCTGCTGGATGTGTTATATGAAATAAAAAAAAAACATGTGCAGATTTTCTACAAAAACTCACAAATGTCAACATCCAGGAAAAGCAATCCCAGGAAACAAGACAGACAGTGACAAGTCATTATACAGCAACTATTGGAAAATATACATAGCTTCTTACGGTCTTAAGAAGTTGTGAATCTATTTCGCCTAGAGCCACAAGGAAATTGTTTCTTTAATTTCCCCAACTTGCCAATATGACCAATTTATATGTCTGTTTCTTGTAAACATGCACGGGTATGTGCACTGATCATACATTATTGATGTTCATGGTATGACATACATGACAAAGAAAGACTTAATTAAGGACTAATGTAGAACGTTGACAGCTTAACGAAATTAGATTCGATCATTCGCCTTGTTATACATTTACTCCATTCCACCATCCTTATTTCCGCTTTAAAGACGATTTCTATAGTTTTTTTGCGACAATGAAACTTTTTTTAACTCACCTTTTCTTATGTGAAATTTTATGCTCAAGACAATAGGCTAAAGAATAAAGGGGGTCGGCGAACTCGATTTTTCACAAAATGGGTTTTTGCAACATCACTTTTCTATAAAAATGACAAAAATAATGAAATTTTATCTATTCTGATTTTTTAGCATTAAATTCACATTTTTTTCATCACAAATTATTATTTTTTGTTCAGATGTACAAAAACATATCAGTCAAACATACCTATGCACAATTACAACTCTTAATAATATTCATATAGATTTTAACAAGAAATGAATTTTCAAAATTTTCAATAAATTACTATTTGAAATTAATAAAAAGATACATTATAGACCCTAAAAAAACAACTGAACAGCGAATGTTTTTTTGTTTGTGCAAATGATGTTGATAAAAGTGTAGTCTATCAGAATAATCAGAAAAATATATAGGTCAGCGCACATCTTTTTGCGCTATCAGGCAAGAATTGTCCCCCTTTTAGATGAAAATGGCGCAAAAACGACTCAAAATGATACTCTACGGGGTGATAAAAAATATCTGAACAGTAAAACCTATTCCTTTTTGCAAATGATGTTGATATAAGTGTACTCGATCAGAACAATAACAAAAAACATAGGTCAGTGTGCTTCTTTTTGCGCGTACAGGCCAGAACTATCCCCCCTTTTGATGAAAATGGCGCGAAAACGACTCAAAATGATACTCTACTGGCTGATAAAAAATATCTGAACAGTGAATCTTTTTTATTTTTGCAAATGATGTTAATATTAGTGTATTCTATTGGAAAAATAAGAAAAAAACACAGGTCAGCACATTTTTTTTTCGCTATCAGGCCAAAACTGTCTCCCTTTTTCGATGAAAATGGCGCAAAAACGCCTCAAAATGGTACTCTACATGCTGATAAAAAATATCTGAACAGTAAAACTTGTTCCTTTTTGCAAATGATGTGGATATTAGTGTACTCTATCAGAATAATAAGAAAAAACATAGGTCAGGGCACTTCTTTTCGCGCTATCAGGCCAGAATTGTCCCCCTTTTTGATGAAAATGGCGCGAAAATGACATAAAATGGTACTCTACAGGCTGATAGACGTTACGCACGATGTTGCGAGAAATGTCGAAAATACGCGAGTAGCACACGCATGAAATGCAGTAGTACGCTTATTATTAGGAATACTTAAATAAATAAGATATCAAACTATTCAGAAAAGAAAATGCAATAAATCTAATGCATTCAAACGTGATTAATCAATTACACTAGCCGTAATTATTAAATTTTAGTTGACGCGCGGGTATTAAAATACGATGTCCCAACGTAACATGATTTCCTCGCGCAATAAACAAAACATAGTACATCTTTTTTAATCTTTCATCAAATTAACCTAAATTTCCCCATAATACTGGCAGGAAATGAGGTTATACGTATATGAAATCAGAAATGACAAAACGTCGGGCGTGTTCCGGATATATAGATTTGTGTGATGATGCGTAAAATGTCCCGTTTGATATTTTCATAAGAAAAAAGGTCGACTGGTAGTGCAAGAAGTTGTTTCAGAAAGAAATCATGGCAGAGAAATGTGATATATAATGTACGTAATGAAATCTCATTTGATAACGATTATGTTAGTATCATTATCCTAAGAAATATAAAATTTAAGTATTGCGATATATTTGTTTGAAAAAGTCTAGCCACGGCGACATTTTTTAATAATTTTCATCGGTACCGGCAAAGTTGTGCATTTTCAAAGCAAATAAATAAAATTCCGTTCTCTGTATGAAAACAGTAACTGGAATATGTATGACTCATTTAACGGAGTTTCTTCAGCAGTAATTTGTGTTGTGATTTGTGCAAAAGTATAAAAGTTATAGTTATTGAGCTAGGTCTAGCCACGCCGCAAAACTGACTAAAACGCGATAGTTGACGTGATAATTTGCAAATGAGCGTTGTATACCATTTTTATATCTAAATTGGTGCTTTGTTTCGAGTGTAATAAACCCGACATCGTAATTTAATCATTTTAAGACAGAATATATTTGAAATATAATTGGTAACGGAATAAATATGAAACATTTACCATTTTTCTTTGCATTATTATTGAATGGTTTCTATAATGAATTGGCAGCAAAATAACCCAATGAAAATAGTACTAGTAAATGCAATCATTAAAAATATTTCGAAGAACTATCAAATGCAGACCAAAGGAAATACAATGTAATACCGTGAAAGATATGTGGGTTATCGTTTGCCTGGGCTTCAAATGTGGTTAAAGGAGTATAATTTAATTAAACTGATCATGGCAATTGAAGACTCGTAAAGGATTAAACAGTTCTACTTCCTGTGATGATTATGATCTAAATTGTGTCATTATCTATGTCAAACCAGGAGTTAATTAAGTTGGATCTCGACAAGAAACAAACTAGTTAGAGTGGATTATGTAATGATATAACAAATTTAAACACAGTATAAATGTAATAAACAGATAAAACGCATGTGTAAAAGTAAAATTATGGTATATGTTTACATTATTTTTCACATTTTCTTTCGTTTAAAGGACATTTAAAATAGACGTAATATTCGCACATTTGTCCGCGAAACATTAAAAGTTCTACATACATGTGCTATCGAATATTTCTCATTTAATGATAATGCTTATTATTTTTTACACGTCTAATCAATGATCTAGATAACAGCTAAAACTACAACACGTAACGATGTGTGTGACGTACATTTTGAACTAACGTTGACGTCATGTTACAGAAAGGTATCACAACATCGTGCGTAACGTCATAATAAATATCTGAACAGTAAAACTTGTCCAGTTTTTAGTAACAAAAACATAGGTCAGGGCGCTTCTTTTTGCGCTATCAGACCAGAATTGTCCCCCTTTTCAATGAAAGTGGCGCGAAAATGACTCAAAATAGCACTCTACAAGCTAATAAAAAGTATTGTAACTGTGAATCTTTTTTGTTTTTGCAAATGATGTTGATATATGTGTACTCTTTCAGAATAATAAGATTAAAACATAGGTCAGCATGCTTCTAGTTGCACTATAAGGCCAGAATTGTCCCCTTTTTGATGAAAATGGCGCAAAAACGACTCAAAATGATACTCTACAGGCTGATAAAAAACAGTGATTTTTTTTTTATTTTTGCAAATGATATTGATATGAGTGTACTCTACCAGAATAGTAACAAAAACTTTATATGGCTTTAAACATGGGTCAGTGTGCTTCTTTTTGTGCTATCAGACCAGAATTGTCCCCCTTTTCAATGAAAATGGCGCGAAAATGACTCAAACTAGTACTCTACAAGCTAAAAAAAAAATCCTGAAAAGTGAATCTTTTTTTATTTTTGCAAATGATATTGATATAAGTGTACTCTTTCAGAATAATATGAAAAAACATAGGTTGGCGTGCGTCTTATTGCGCTATAAGACCAGGATTTTCTCCCTTTTCGATGAAAATGGCGCGAAAACGACTCAAAATAGTACTTACGAGCCTAAAAATGAATTATAGCATCACAAATTTTTGCAAATCATGTCCATCAGTGTTTTTTTTGGATAAAATCATTGGTCATGATGCTTCTGTTCATGTTAAAACAGAACATTTGTCTCCCTTTTTATTAAAACAGCATTGAAATGAGTTATTAGCCTGTAGCCTTACAGTTCTTTGATATATTTTAAACATACTTTATCAAAAGTTACTGTGAACAAAATTACTTTCATGAACACTAACTTTCCCATTTTGAAGGTCATAGGCATATTTGCGACTACAATTTTAAACATTTTTAAGCCTTCCGCAATGTCCATAATAATTATTTTATCGTTTTCCCCGTCTACTTAATCTCATGAATTTCTACCATTCACAAACTCCGCAAACTCAAATCGCACGAAATAATTTCTTCATTTACAGTAAGTAAAACCTCTGGTCACATATCTTCCTATTGTACTATTACATGTTAATTGTCTCCCTTTGACATTGAACAAAAAATTATTCTGGCAAATTTCATCATAATTGGCCAAACAGTTTGAGAGAAGATGTTGTTTGAAAGTGTGGACAGGCGACAGACGGACATCATGATGGACGGATGGACGGACGGACGGACGACGAGTGATCACAATAACTCACATTGAGCACTTTGTGCTCAGGTGAGCTAAAAAGATACTTGATTTACTGTGTCTGAACCTGTACTAACTTTCTCTACCACAGGGAATCATCAACTTATCCACATGTGGAGGAAAAATAATTGTTGACAAATGTTCACAGAATTGCATAATGTGCAAGGAATTGAAGTGAGATTGTGGGTTTACAAATCAAAGCCCGGGATAGTTTAGAGGTCCCAGTTTCGATCCTCAGCTGGGGCACTTGGTCATTTCAGAAGCATTTTCTGTGTTTCCCAACCAACTAAAGATGAATCTGGTTGCCAATCCCATACACATTTAAGAACCAAGGCGTCTCTTCGGAACAAGCTAGGAGATACCTTGAATCACTCCACTTGCTGTCCGTTCAGCAAAAACACAGGAATCCACTGGGAAAATGTGCTTGTTACAATATGAAATGTTTTTCTCTGCAAAAATTTGAACATAGATGGATTGACAAGTTTTAATGATTCCCAAAATTAATGTTCAAGTACAATGAATAATCAAATAAAATGACATGTTCAGCTTCCACCCTCCTTCTTTTAGACATTCACAACCTGAAAGGAAACAAAACTAAATTAAGATATAGTCATTTTCCAACATACATGCATATGCACATCAATTTATTTTGGAATTTTATCCAGACAAGGCCAATTTCACATTTTATGGCAACTCAAGGGCCATAATCCAATAAGGACTGTGCAATCAATATCTGAAGTCAAGAAAGGAACATACACCATATATGCCTAATATAAAATTATAACCATAAACAGATTCTTTGAAGTAAACAATTCTTATTTGAGATTAATTTTCCATAGTTGCAAAAGTATTGGGAGGAGTGCTGTTTAATCCTGACCCATTAATGGAAAAGTAAAATGATAATGTAGGCAATATTCAACATACCATATTGGTCCTGAGGGGTGTGTTAGCAAAGAGCCCAGTGGGTCAGCATCACAACATTGAACAAGGTACAGTATGTGTGGATATACTTGTAGATCTTCAACTCATGAACTGCATGGCCATCAATTTAAAACCCCTTGGTTTTGGTCTACAAAGAAAGAAATACAATAATGTTAGTCACATAAGTCTAACTTGAAATAAGATGTATAATCTAGTTTATCATAACATGTTTGTAAAAGGGACAAAAAAAATGTGCAACCAGACTGCGGCTTGAACCCCGGACCTTCAGCTTACGGGCAATGCTCTACCAACTTAGCTAGCCTGGGAGCAACTCACTCAAGTTTCTCCAATATTAGTATAATAAAATCTTGTACACCTACATACATTTCACCCCTTCTTTGAAGATTAATCATGAAACCTCTATGGGATGTTCTTAGGGTGAAAGGTGGGTAAAAACTGTTGAGCACAAAATGTAATGCACCAGCAGTCAATTACATCCATGAAAACCCCAACCCTGGAGACAGGGCAGTAAAAAGCGCTATATCATTGCTGAAAAAATGTTGAGGATATATTCCCCACACTCATATCTGGGACCACTATAGAGCCGTCAGGGGGGCAGGGAATACCAGAGATCTTACCACCAGCTGTCCCCTGCAGTGCTGGGGGGGTTGTCAACCAAAAAGTTAAAATCCCCGCCATTCCTCAGAGGTGGAGGGCCATGGATGCAACTGACTGGTGCATAACAGGGTAAAAAAGTGTCCAGACCAGGGTTCGAAGCCGGGACCCTTCATTTACAGGGCAAATGCTCTTGATGATTGAGATAGCTGGATGCTTACATTAGTTCCTTCCCTAATAGGCTATTATGCACCGGCCAGTTGCATTCACCCCAAATCACAAGAGACAGTCATGTTTTTACCTCCCGGCTTCTTCCGCACGTCCAGGGATATGGGATTTTTTCCAAAAACAATACACAGGAATAATATTCAATAGTCAAGAGGCCGGGCGAAATACCAAAGATTTTATATCATCTGTCCCCTGCAGGGCCATGGATTTTGACAACCCGAAAGTATAAATCCCGGCCCATCCCAAGTGGTGGGTGGCCGCTGATGCAACTGACTAGTGTATTAATACCAGGCGCGTAGCCAGGCATACGCCCGTACGCCCGGGCGAACGCTCCATCAGAAAAATGAAAAAATAGACTGACTCAAAAATGCAATAAAAATCGATGCCTCACTAGGGTTAGGCATAAAATTGAATGTTGGAGGCTCTCCTTTTTGGTTTCAGCTCATATTTTAGATTTTTTCTAGCTCGCTTCGCTCGCTATTAGCTTTAAAATGAATCATCTGATAGAGATAATGTTTGTGTGGAATGCTTCCAAAATAAATATTTTTTTTCTAGCTGCTCGCTACGCTCGCTAAATACTTTTCTACACAAACTGCATATACGGCTTGTTGCTCACGTATTAACATTGTTTTTTTTCCTAGCTTGCTTCACTCACTCAGTACTGTATTAAGTGAACGCCATAAAGTAGGGAACGTGTATGTATGCCCAGCTGCTTAGGGAATCAGTGTTTTTTCAGCTCGCTTCGCTCGCTCAGTACTATTATAAGTGAATGTCATCAAGGAGTGAATGTGTATGTATGCCCTGCTGCTTAGGGAACCAGTGATTTTTCTAGCTCGCTTCGCTTGCTCGGTACTATTATAAGTGGATGTCATCAAGGAGGGAACGTGTATGTATGGCCTGCTGCTCAAGTAAACAAAATTTTTCTAGCTCGCTTCGCTCGCTCAGTAATGTAATAATTGAATGTCATCAAGGGTGAAACGTGTATATGTGGCATGCTGCAAGGTAAACAGTATTTTTCTACCTCGCTTCGTTCGTTCAGTACTGTAACAAGTGAATGTCATCAAGGAGGGAACGTGTATGTATGGCCTGTTGCTCAGGTTAACAGTGTTTTTTTCTAGCTCGCTTCGCTCTTTAAGTAACTGTAATAAGTGAATACCATCAAGGAGGGAACACATATGCCATATGGCCTGCTGCTCAAGTAAACAGTATTTTTCTAGCTCGCTTCGCTCGCCTAGTAATGTAATAAGTGAATGTCATCGAGGAGGGAACACGTATGTATGACCAAATGCTCAGATTAACAGTGTTTTCTTCTAGCTCGCTGTGCTCGCTCCGTACTGTAACAAGTGAATACCATCAAGAAGAGAACGAAATTGACCTGCTGCTCAGAAAAAAAGTATTTGTTTCTAACTAGCTTCGCTCGATCAGTACTGTAATAAGTGAATATCATCAAGTAAATAACAAATATATGTGACCTGTTGCTTAGGTTATCAGTCACTGTGTTTTTTCTAGCTCGCTTCAATAGCAAAAAAACTCTATTATTTTCTTTAATCACGTGGTACATGTTGCTAGATACTCTCATAAAACTATAACTGATAACGGGCGTACACTCTAAATACACCCAGCTACGCCCCTGAATACTATTAGTAATCAAATCTGATACCGACAATTAAATCTACATGTACACTTGAATTGTGAATTCAATTTACTGCCAAACAAACTGACAAAACTTACTTCCAACAGTCCAAAACAAAAGCTGGCCTGACTGTCTACTCTGCCACTATTTCTTATGTCTAACGTCGGATTCATTGGTCTTGCCACAACTGTAGCTGTTTGGGTCGTTATTCCATGTTCTACTCGATTTATATTGACTATTAAACGTCCAATAATCAGATGGCATAATGCTATGACATATTGCTAGACGATCCGTAGTCGACTGTCCGAAATACGGCAACTTGTTCTGTTGTTATTAACCCAACGGAAAGTAATACGCGTTTATTAGCGCAAAGATATCTTGAACCTCCATCATCGGACAATTTCAGGTGGGCCCCACGAAGACTAAATTGTTGATAAGGCCTACTAATCCGATGGCATGAAATATAGATGATTGACAAATTGAATTGTTTAGTTTCGCGCAATTCTCCTCCGTGAAGAGTAACACTTGCGCAGAAAGATGCGTAGAAATTACTACCGAAATCGTCCTTAAGTTATGTTACAAATACGTAATGTATGGTCGTTCCTATATCTATGGACTTGACAATCTCCTTACTTATTTCAAAACCAAAATATACCAACAACGACAGTATAAAACCCATTACAGTAACATATCATATGTTTATTGAAAGCAATTCATAAGGCTACTTATTTCTCATTCTTTGTGATTGTGTTCGTTATGTTTCCATTTGCACTTCTACTCAGATACGAAGCATAACCCGAGTCAAATGCTAGCTTTTGTAAAGGTTAACCTCGTTAACCAACAGCGGCAGTATCAATGGAGTTATTCTTCTTGAGTTGTTATTCTTCGGTAAGCCCATTACTTGCTTATAATATAAACCTGTCTAGAGAGGTGACCTGATGCTATTTTCCGATTTTAATATCTACCAACAGATATGACGTTTTACAAATGTTTGTGTTAACATTGTCCGTGTTCCGTTGCTAATCATTTGGTAGTATACCTCGGTAACCAACAGCGGCAGTTTCACTGGAGTTATTCTTCTTGAATTGTTGTTCTTAGATAAGCCCATTACTTACGTATTATTTATACCGTTCAGGAGGTGTCCTGGTGGCATTGTCCTATTACCGATTTAACTATTTACAATATTTTTGTGTTTACATGCTCCGTTGCTACTCATATTGGTTATTCACCAGCGAAGTCCGTTACGAAGATAACTGAGTCGAAGAAAGGCACTTTTCACAACTGTAACCCGTTAGCTTGTACAACCGTGCGATAATAAGTTCATTAAATGATATAATGTGTGTCTCCATTTCAATTCATAATGAATAATCATATGTAATTCGTAATATTTTGATAGTTTATCAAATCAACAAAGTACACATTTGGATCAAATAATGTTGAACACAAGTCAAATACAAACACAATATCAGGATTTGCTTAAATCGAAAGGTTGTCATCTGTTAGAAGGTCTGGCGAATTATAAAATATTTCAGAGTTGGCTTCAAGCATTATTAAGATTAAATGAGCATTTGTCCCAATGTAGAAAATGTAGTCAATATAAACATGATAAGAACATTCATGCAACTCTGGTGACGGATATTGTCTTGGGAGAAAAAGTTTTGTGACAAATGAATTTCTCGTAATCAGTTTTTTGGGATTCAAAACCTTACAGCATTACTAACGAACGTGGCAACGAATATTAAATCGAATGGAAAATAAGTTGCAATTTATTGCACTGTTCTATTTGATAAATTCGGATCCGCTTTCAATTCACGAGGGAACCGAGTCTTCTTGAATCACAATATATTATGTGAAGATTCGTTTGTAAAAACGAATAATAGGAAAACGTACAGTGACGGCAGCACTTAATTAAAACAGGCGAACACAGAAATCATAAACAAACTTCACTTTCCACAATTACACGGCACAATGCCCAACGGTTGTCTAAACGAAAAATTGCATATATCTATTGCATAGCAATGGTTTGCAAACTCACTTATAATATGCGCGATCGTCGTATAGAAACGTAAACAACATACAATGTACCTGAACTCAAAACAAATTAGTCTACTTAAAGACTCTTATTATTATTATGCAGCAGTAACTGAAGCTGAAGTTTCTTAAGATAATACGATGGACAGTACGCTCTCTTTTACACGGACAATAGTGACCTATAACATTTGGGATATTCTACCAGTGTATATCAGTGTAAGTTGGTACAAAAATAGTGGAAATAAAACGTATGCATTAATAAAACGTTTTTAACAAATCTACATAATGGGACACCTATTGTAATATGGTCGCGAAAGGGACGTCAAAAGCCTGCAATACGACTGCCAAGACCGCACAAGTAGATCATGATAACATTTTTTACTTGTTACCTACATAAACATAGGGGATGCAGTATACAATTAACATTATTGACGAAAGACCGTCAATATTAGAACTTGCTGGCATGGGTCATTCAGTGGAAGTGGCGCAGACATTAGCCTAATGCAGGACCAAGTGGAAATAGACAATTGCAGCATAAAGTCCCAACAGGGACGAAGAGGAATATGTAAGAATTCAGGCCACATACAGGGAGTGTAACTTTCAACTCAAACTGAATAGCACAGAAAACATACAACACACAACAAGTACGGTACGGTGACAAGTTAAGCTGCCTAGAACAATACGTAACGCAATTTTTCAAATACACTCTATGTAGATGAAGGGCATACTATTATCTAACAGGAATCACAAATCAGTTCCTGTGTATAATTAAGTTCCATTTCACAGTAATCACCGAATGTGGAAGTTTTGGTTCAGAGGTTGGTTCAGAACAAATTAGCAGCACAAATAAATGTCAATAATAATGAATAACGACTGAATCCAATAGTTGCATGCAGACATGCAATTACCATAAACCGAACACAATATCACAATAAGACCATAATTTGTTAATAAAAACGACAATAAATGAAAGTTCACTTCATATACCATGTTTATGACTTGTTAAACGCAATTAGTGTGTTGTAATTCTATATTTGTATAGATTGCTTACACACTTACTGCGCAAAACATGCTTGCAATACGGTTTTTATGGACAATTCATTCGATAATTGATTACAGATTAAAGTCTGGACACGTATTGGCAATGTTATAACAATATACAAAATATGCTATAATAAAGATTAATTCATCTATGCATTAATCTAATTTATTACGGCGGAATTTCACGGGATCTCCGGGTATTATATACACATGGTGCGTTTATCGCTACCCGGCGACGCTATCGTTTCCATGGTAATTCTCGCGAGAATACGATATTCACTGAGCGTGAACTCACATGATTGCCACGTCGGCTCACTTGCTTGTTCGGCAGCAAACGACGAACTTTAAAGAAAATTAATTAAAACTTTGGCTATCTAGCAATACTTTATGATGCCGGGTCGAGGACAAGGTGCAAAGAGAAGGCGCGGTGCAGAAGCAACGGGGCCGAGGACTAGGGCCAGTGCTAAGCGAGCTAGACCGGCGTTGGATGACGGGACGGAGCTAGCGAGAGGTATAAATCATAACGTTATAGATTTTAATGAAATTATTTGTGAGGCTCAGGTTCATGCGGAACAAGACCAGGTTAATGCTAGTTCGAACAGTAGCATCACTAATACTAGTCCCGTGGAGACCCGTATTTTGTCCAACGCCGGTAATGCTCAGACCCTGCCTCTAGGAAATTTAGATGTAGGGGCGTTGCCATATAACGGTACATGTTTGCCGCCTGTAATGCAACCCAGTGCTAATATGTTCACGTTTAATGAAACACAAAATGTTGAAAACATGCTTTTTGAAGGTCACGAGCTGACACGTGTCGCCCAAGACGATATTACGTTACATGTACCGCCTACTCTAAAACAAAAAATCTGTAAAGGCGAGTACGTCAATCTTTCTTTGCTCATAAAGGGTGCGGTGGAACTGGCCGAGCTATATTCCGGTAGTACGCTCAAATTAAATACCGACGGTACGATTGCCGTCCGGCCCACGGTATGTAAAGATGATATCGGAACTATTGAACGCTGGACAGACGCGTTTATTGTCTATATGTCTATCTATATGTCCACACACCCCTCAAAGATACATGAAATGTTGCACTATTTTTATGTTATACGAGAATGTGTTTCCCGCCAGGGGGGACAATTTTGGAAAATATACGACCAGCAGTTTCGCCTTCGTCAGGCCACCACACCGTCGTCGTGGTCGGTGATTAATCAAGGCTTGTGGTCTAGGTGTTTGCCTTCAATGCAAGATACATATAGGTATAAACAATTTGGGGTCGAGTCGCGGAAGCATGGTCAATCGCAGAACATATGTGTAGCTTTTAATAAAGGCTCATGTAGCTGGCCGAGTTGTAAATATAACCACGCATGTATTAATTGTGGCGGCACGCATAACATAATGAACTGTCACACAGGTACTCAGTCAGGTCCTTCACGTTTCGGGTACCAACAGGGTACTTACGGTCAATCGAAAACATATAATGCGGGTCATAATACCCAACAAGGTTTTACTGGAAATCCCTTTCGAGGCCGCCGCCCATACAGAGGGCGGGGATATAACCAGTACCGTGGTCAACGCGGTTCATATAGTAAATAATAACATACCGTCGCTTATGAATAATCCGACGAAATTAGCTCCTTCACCTATTAATATCCAATCTTTAAACCACTGGTTGTCTGATTACAAATCCCGTGATGCACTAATACTATTAGAAGGTTTTACACACGGCTTTCGTTTAAATTATACTGGTCCACGTGGGACACGCTTTTCAAAGAATTTGGTGTCGGCTAGACAATTCCCCGAGATTGTCTTACAAAAAGTACAAAAAGAAATCGATGCCGGTCGTGCGGCTGGCCCGTTTACCGTTAGTCCGATGAAAAACATTCAAATATCTCCGATCGGCGTGGTACCAAAGAAAACACCCGGGGAGTTTAGGCTGATACATTATCTTTCTTACCCAGAGGGGTCATCGATCAACGATTTCATTGACCCGAAATTATGTTTGGTTAAATACACAGAATTCGACCAAGCAATTCATATCATTCAGGAACTGGGAAAAAATTGTTACTTGTTTAAATCGGATATAAAAAATGCATTCCGTTTACTACCAATTAACCCACAGGATTTCGAACTATTGGGATTTATGGTGGAGGATAAAATTTTCTTCGATAAGGCTCTTCCATTCGGCTGTAGTATTTCCCCGAGTTTATTTGAAAATTTTTCAACCTTCCTTGAGTTCTGCGTTAAAACCAAAATGAAATCGGGCCAACTTATACATTATCTAGACGATTTCCTAGGGGGCGAAAAAACGTACAAGTCTTGTAAAGAGTTGATGGTGTTATTCAAATCAATTATGGACAACTTGGGCGTTCCGCTAGCGGACGAGAAAACAGCAGGCCCGACTCAAATTATTATTTTCTTAGGTTTAGAGCTAGATTCAATAAAAATGGAGGTTCGGATACCTCTCGATAAAATAACGGAAGTCGTTCAAAAAATCGAGTTCGTTCTGTCGCAAAAGAAGGTTTGTTTGAGGGTCATACAGTCACTTATAGGGTCTTTGAACTTCTGTTGTCGGGCAATTCCTATAGGTAGGCCATTTTGTAGGCGCCTTATAAATGCCACATGCGGCGTAAAACATATGTATCATTACGTGCGTGTTAATAAGGAAATGAAATCTGATCTCAAAATGTGGATGCGTTTTTTCAGTGGACATAATGGTGTCTCAGTCTTTCACGACCGTTTTTGGGTGTCTAATGATGACGAGCAACTTCATACAGATAGCGCGGGTGCTTTAGGGTTTGGTATTTGGTTTAAGGGGCATTGGTGGAACGCGAAATGGCCGGACGTGTGGCATGAAAATGGCTTTACCAAAGACATTACAGTGCTTGAACTGTTTCCTATTGTCGCGGCAATTTTTATTTGGGGTAATGAGCTACGTAACAAGAAAATTCGTTTCTACTGCGATAATCAGGCAGTAGTCCATATATTAAATACCATGACCTCTAAATCACCCGCAGTCATGATGTTAATGAGGGTATTTACGTTACAATGTTTGCATTATAATTGTTGGGTAAAAGCTTCACACATCAGCGGGGCAAAAAACGAAATAAGTGATTCACTATCTCGTTTTCAGTTCTCACGGTTCAGGAAGCTAGCTCCAGAGGCGGATCTATATCCATCGGTAATACCGAACTTTCTTTGGAACATCTTCGAAGCAGATCTAAATACTTGGCCAGTGCAGGAATAGCGGAAAATACCGCTTCGACCTATTCTACGGCAAGGAACAAGTTTCAGTCATTCAGGGGCTCGTATAACTTACCAAATAACTGGCCACTCCCTTTAAACGAGGTGGTTTTGTTCATTACGTATTGTTTTGAAAAGGCCTTGTCAGCTAGAACAATAGCAACATATATTTCTGGTCTGGCTTTCTTTCATAAAATTAATAATTGGCCAGATTTTTCTCAAGCCTTTATTGTCAAAAAGCTATTGGAGGGTTGTCATAGATCACGCCGCACATTCGATACGAGAGCCCCGATCACTATGGATATGTTAAAGGAAATATGTAAGCTTCTACCCACGATTTGTCATGATGCTTACGAATATCAGTTATTTAAGGCTATGTTTTGCCTGGCATATTTTGGCCTATTTCGCGTAGGAGAATTAGTCTCTACCAAGGGTCAAGTTAACATGTTACAATCAAGAGACGTAACTCTTGATATACCAAACAAACAGGTTTTGATTTCCATGAGTAGGTTTAAAACAAATCAACGTGGTAATCCGGTGATTTTAAAGTTACCGTGTGAGCGGGATGGAAGCATATGTCCTGTTCATTCGTTACAGAAATATCTTTTTTATAAATCGAGTCAAACCGGTCCGCTGTTCATTCATAGTAACGGGGCAGTAGCCACCAGATATCAATTTGCAGCAGTGCTGAAAAAATGTATTGACCGTTCTCAATATAACCACTCAAATGTTAAAACCCATAGTTTTCGCATAGGCAGGGCTACGCAATTAGCTTTAATGGGACTGTCGGAGTCAGCCATTATGAAACTGGGAAGGTGGCACTCCCCCGCCTATAACACATACATACGGGTTTAACCGTACTTTAGGCCAGGTTTGTCTAGCGGGTGATTATATTCATGGTATTATATATATACAATTATCATGCACGGTATAGCTAGTGTCGCTATGGTGATAGGACTATCGTAACTGACAGGCTTTAATAATGTCTTTACAGACGTATGGTTTATCGGGGATTCAATTCCATATTGGGCTGGGGTGCGAGCCGCCGAAAGAGGAATGCCGAATTTGAAGTTGCCGGACAACCTTACCATGGCTTGGTGGTGTAAGCGGGGTATGAGTTTGGACGATTTAATTAGCTCCTTGCAAATTCCCGTCCTGTTTAGGAGTTGTCCTAAAGTTATATTGTTCCATCTAGGTGGCAATGATCTTACAAAACATTCCTTAAAATGTATTTTTAAGATAATAATAGAGGCTGTTACTTATGTTCATCAAGCATTTCCAGAAGTAAAAATAATATTGGTTGACATTCTCCCCAGAGTTACCTGGGGAGAACACGCCTGTAGTTTGAAAGCCATAGAGAAAAAGCGTAAACGGGTGAACCAGATGGGCCGAAAACAATCCAACGGGCATATTACGGTCGACATCGACGTTCTTACACTCGGTTTCTTCCGCGATGACGGTATACACTTGTCCGACGTTGGTTTGGAATTCTATAATGACGCCATTCGCGAAGGCATTTTAAGTTATATATTATAAGAATTTTGGGGAAATAAAAAATAGATAAATAAGAAATAGGGATATCGAAGCTTAATTATATATTTTTCATTTTGTGGCGTAAAATTCTGTAGTGGGGATGCAACCGAGGGCATATCTATTATTTTTATTAAAAATGAATCAATACAAAACATATATTTTGCATTTCCATGGGTTTTCTCTCGGTTTCGACAGCTGTTACCAGTCGAGACTGAGGTTCCTGTGGTTACAAAATTCAGTCACTTGACTGTAGTTTTTATGAGCGTTTAAGACTTGTCCGAGCGTTGACTCAACTAGAAAAATGGCATCTCTTAAAAGGTCTCATCTGTTTAGATAAGTCACATTTGGTTAAAATACATACTTACTGTAGACATGGTTCTATATATGGTGCCTGGAGCGTACCTGGTTTTATTACGGGGTACCTGGAGCGTACGTCCCGGTATTTTATGGGTACTCGGAGTGTACTCGGTATTTTATGAGTACCTGTAGCGTACTCGGTCTCTTTTATGGGTACTCGGAGTGTACTCGGTATTTTATGAGTACCTGTAGCGTACTCGGTCTTTTTTATGGGTACTCGGAGTGTACTCGGTATTTTTATGAGTACCTGGAGCGTACTCGGTTTCTATGTGTAATCGGAGTGTACTCGGTTTCTTGTTACAGTAAATTAATGTTCAAGTTTGATAATAAATCTTATATGCCCTCGGTTGCTACCTTGCGTAAGGCGTTTTCACCTCTAACAGCGTTACCTGTTAGAGTACAAGTCAACATGGCCATTCTTCGCCACTTTAATTTAATTCATAATCGCAATAAGGCAAGCCTATATATATTACACGTATTATAAACAATATTCGCTAGTCATTTTGTATATAAAGATAATTATAAAATTAAATTGTTATTACTGCTGCCAGTTGTTGTTTTGAAATTTTATCTTGGAATAATAAAGATTAATTCATCTATGCATTAATCTAATTTATTACGGCGGAATTTCACGGGATCTCCGGGTATTATATACACATGGTGCGTTTATCGCTACCCGGCGACGCTATCGTTTCCATGGTAATTCTCGCGAGATTACGATATTCACTGAGCGTGAACTCACATGATTGCCACGTCGGCTCACTTGCTTGTTCGGCAGCAAACGACGAACTTTAAACCCACCCTACCGCACCCTTCAGGCAATATCAGTCATTATTATTAATTATCAATGTTAATAGTCTAACTATGTTTAATGGCAAATAGCAGTTACTATTATTATGCTGTATGAGTCATTTTTCTGCCGATCCGTTTGTTGTTATTTCAGTTTGATATTGAGAGAGTCAGTAACATTGGCATACGTATGTTGGCCAGAACAGACACATGGTCACGTTGAGGTTGTACTGGAAGTAAACTACACAATATACGACACAAGATGGTTCAATATGGTAACTATGAGGACAGATCCGGCATCAGATAGCATCCAGTCTTCATGGAATTCACGTATAGGAACTCTTCGTGTGCAAGGTGATTCTTACGTATGGGAATAATGCTGATAATGTGTTTTTGTGTTGTGATTACCATGGTATCAGTGTTAATTATGATAATATTAGTGTTTAATATGATGTTTTTAGTGTCGTGAATGTGTATATATTAGATGCTGAAAAGGAAAAGACATGAAGCCTATAATGTGAAGTTCGGAAAGTACATTTGTAGCAAAGGACGTGATTGTAGTCGTTCTACCAGTGACCAGAACTGTGTCTTAACGGTGATTTAATAGCCAATAAACAATTAATAACCATATCTAGATATAGCACTTGCCTTGCTCATGCATTTATCTAATTATAGTAGATATTTTATCATTTATTACATACATTGTCATGTTGGCGTAAAATTCTGTAGTGGGGATGCAACCGAGGGCATATCTATTATTTTTATTAAAAATGAATCAATACAAAACATATATTTTGCATTTCCATGGGTTTTCTCTCGGTTTCGACAGCTGTTACCAGTCGAGACTAAGGTTCCTGTGGTTACAAAATTCAGTCACTTGACTGTAGTTTTTTATGAGCGTTTAAGACTTGTCCGAGCGTTGACTCAACTAGAAAAATGGCATCTCTTAAAAGGTCTCATCTGTTTAGATAAGTCACATTTGGTTAAAATACATACTTACTGTAGACATGGTTCTTTATATGGTGCCAGGGCACTGTTTTATCAACGAACTTACGGAAATCGTAAACTTATGGTAAAATTTAATTTCTTTATAATACCTTTACATCTATAAAATGTGGTAAATAGAGCTGATATACTAATAAATGTTTATTTAATGAATTCCCACAAACAATATATGTCCCCAATGTGTAGTTGTTAAATGGTTATACTGAATCTAAATCTGAACGTAAGTTTACGATTTCCGTAAGTGCGTTGATAAAACGGCACCCTGGAGCGTACCTGGTTTTATTACGGGGTACCTGGAGCGTACGTCCCGGTATTTTATGGGTACTCGGAGTGTACTCGGTATTTTATGAGTACCTGTAGCGTACTCGGTCTCTTTTATGGGTACTCGGAGTGTACTCGGTATTTTATGAGTACCTGTAGCGTACTCGGTCTTTTTTATGGGTACTCGGAGTGTACTCGGTATTTTTATGAGTACCTGTAGCGTAGTCGGTCTCTTTTATGGGTACTCGGAGTGTACTCGGTATTTTATGAGTACCTGTAGCGTACTCGGTCTCTTTTATGGGTACTCGGAGTGTACTGGGTATTTTTTATGAGTACCTGGAGCGTACTCGGTTTCTATGTGTAATCGGAGTGTACTCGGTTTCTTGTTACAGTAAATTAATGTTAAAGTTTGATAATAAATCTTATATGCCCTCGGTTGCTACCTTGCGTAAGGCGTTTTCACCTCTAACAGCGTTACCTGTTAGAGTACAAGTCAACATGGCCATTCTTCGCCACTTTAATTTAATTCATAATCGCAATAAGGCAAGCCTATATATATTACATGTATTATAAACAATATTCGCTAGTCATTTTGTATATAAAGATAATTATAAAATTAAATTGTTATTACTGCTGCCAGTTGTTGTTTTGAAATTTTATCTTGGAATAATGTAGTTATAAATCTGATAATAAGAATCACATTCGGTCTTGAAAATTGATCAAGCGACTTCAGAGAAGATTGAATTGTTACAATTAGTTTCATATAACAAGAAGTTTGTGCGTATTTACAACATTTAATATAGTTCGAGGTTATACCGAAATTGATGCCTACAATATATGTCTATAATAACGTCAATGCCACGAGACGCAAACATACATGTAGTCAGTAATGTAAAAGGTCTTCGTTTTACTGACAAGCCTATCCTTGAAGACTCTGGTTATACTTACAAATACATGTTACCGGTAACGTAAAAAGTTACTGTGGCAGATTAATTTCATATTACACAAAGATGGTGCGTGTTTACAACATTAAACATAGACCAAAGTTATACCGAAATTAATGTCTACAATATATATCTATAAAAACGTTCAGATACAAGTAGGCAGTAATGCAAAAGGTCTTGGTTTAACTTATAGACCTCTCCTTGAAGATTCTAGTTCCAAATGCGCTTGAGTAATTGTTCGGACCATTTTGATTAATATACATTCACGTTGAAGGTCACGACGACTTCAAATATTGACATATGACCTAATACAAAACGTGATTATATAGAGCTAATGGGCATCATCGTTGTAATCTAGGTAAAACTTGGATCCAATCGTGTTTAATTGAATCCGGAGTCTACATATAACTAATATATTGATAGTAATTAATATGATGCAGTACAAAACTTGGACATCTAAACGATACAAAATGATATGCTTCAAGTGTGTTAAATCATACAGCATCGTACCATGCTTTGGTGAAGAATAATTGAAACGCAATGGGTATATTTGTACAATTACAGTGCGTCTAGACATGCGGTAATGTGGTCACTAAGATGATTTGAAACTTATTATTAGATTCATTTGATTACGGTATTATTCTTGACCCACCAATAAGTATGTGGACAGAAACATATTATTCGGGCCATTGAATTACTATAATTCGTTTGAACAACCAATTCGTATTCATTCTGCTGTGATAGACCATTGAGAAGAATTTTAACATGCTTCGTTAAAATGCATTATTGAAGTAGAAATAATACAATATTATCACTTAGCTCAGACTGTTAGCTGACTTCTCATATAACTATTAGGCCATGGAAACTACCAAAGATAGGTAGTTAACTTGAGTTACTAAGGTTGCTATAGAATGATAAATTTGATTGCAACTATGTATGATTCATAATTCTGATTATGATCATGCGTTCTACGAGGATAAGCAATTTATGATCCAAGGGACATAAAATGAACCGAGACAAATAAGTATGTTCAAGGGTATTTTTGAGGTGTTATCTTCTTTCAAAGGTAACTTCTTTTTTGTAACTTCTCAAGTTTTCACCACGACTAGAGATATGTTTGCAACACGTTAATCAATATTTCAGTACATTGTACAGAGAATGTACACTTGACGCAAACAATTTTTGACAAAAGATATTTCTAAGTCTTCCAAAGACTAGGCCGGAAACATAAAAGTGTGACACATATTTCATTATTTGACATACCGTACCGTAAGTATTTTAGAGCATGTTATGCAGCGGCAACAAATATATGGCTGTCTTACCTACATTTGTACATAACTACACAAATTCACAAATGTCATATCCAGAAAAAGCAATCCCAGGAAACTAGACAGACAGCGATAAAAAAGTCGTTATACAGAAACTATTGGAAAGAATACATAGCTTCATATGATCTTATCAAGTTGTGAATCTATTTCGCCTAGGGCCCCAAGGAAATTGTTTCTTTAATTTCCCAACTTGCCATTATGACCAATTTATATGTCTGTTTCTGGTTATCATTTACGGGTATGTGCACTGATCATACATTATTGATGTTCATAGAATGACTTACATGGCAGAGAAAGAATTAATTAAGGACTAATGTACAACGTTGTCAGCTTAAGGTAAATAACCACTAAATGCCTACGCGGACCAAATTCAGATACAGTCAAATAGTCCGTTAAAAAACTTTAAAGCGACTGGAAATGGGAGTATGTCTTGACAAATCAGCATCAGAATCATGAAATTGGTGTTAAATGCTTTGTATGCATGTATGTGATGTAGTGAAATGGTTTTATTCAGAAATATTTTGTATTCTGGCTTTAATATGAAAGTGAAAGTAAGGTTGGGGCTAACGGACAGTGAGTAAATCCGTACATGTGAGAAAATCTGTTCACCGCGTTTGACGAACCAAATTTTTCTTATATGATACATGACCCCCTGCTTTTTTTTCATTTTCTTCAAGCTGGATGCTATTTCTATTGATTAAAAGATTTTGAGAGGGCCCCATGGACAAAATGTTGACATTTTTTTGGCTGACCTAGGTCACTTTACATTGAGTTAAAGAACAACTCTATTTGGTGGTTTGTGACCTTAACGAAATTAGATTCGATCATTCGCTTTGTTATATATTAACTCCATTCCACCATCCTTATTTCCGCTTTATGTTATGTTACAGATACGTAATGTATGGTCGTTCCTATATCTATGGTCATTACAATCTCCTTAGTTATTTCAAAACCATACTATACTAACAAAGACAGTATAAAACCCAATGCAGTAACATATCATATGTTTATTGAAACCAATTATTGAAAATAATAAATTCTCATGAAATGATTTCCCTTTTTGACTCTGTTTGTTATGTTTTCCTTTGCATTTTTCCTCAGATACAAAGCACAACCCGAGTCAAATGCTAGATTTTTGAAGGCTAACCTCGTTAACCAACAGCGGGAGTATCAATGGAGTTATTCTTCTTGAGTTGTAGTTCTTTGATAAGCCCATTACTTGCGTATTATTTATACCTGTCAGGAGGTGTCCTGATGACATTCTCCGATTACCGATTTAACTATTTACAAGATTGTTGTGTTTACATGCTCCGTTGCTACTCATATTGGTAATTCACCTGCGAAGTCCGTTGCTACACAAACAAAGCGGAAGAAAAGCACTTTTCACAACTGAAACCCATTCGCCTGTTCAACCGTGCGATCATAAGTTTACTCAATAATATAATGTGTGCCTCCATTTCAACTCATAATGAATAACTATACGTAATTCTGAATACATTGATCAAATCCACAAAGTATACATTTGGATCAAATATGGTTGAACACAAGTAAAATTCAAACACAATATTTGCGGAAATCGGAAAGATATCATTAATAAGAATGTATGGTGAATTATTTACTAGTTCAGATTTGGCTTCCAACATTATCAAGATTAAATGAGCTATTGTCCCAATGTACAAAATGTAGTTCATATAAACATGATAAGAATATTGATGCAGTTCAGGTGATAGATATATTGTCTTGGGAGAGAACCTTTTGTGACAAATGAATTTCTCTATAATTTGTTAGAAGAAATCGGGAGACGTAATCAGTTTTTCGGGATACAAAACGAACGTGGCAACGAATATTCAATCAGAAAATAAGTTGCAATTTATTGCACTTTTTTATTTGATAAGATCGGATCTGCTTTCAATTCACGAGGGTACCGTGTCTTCTTTAATCAAAATATATTATGTGAAGATCGTACAGTGACGGCAGCACTTAATTAAAACAGCCGAACACAGAAATCCTAAACAAACTTCACTTACCACACTTACACGGTACAATGCCCAACGGTTGTCTAAACGAACAATTGCATATATCTATTGCATAACAATGGTTTTCAAACTCACTTATAATACGCGCGATCGTCGTATAGCAACGTAAACAAAATACCTGAACTCAACAAAATTAGTCTACTTAAAGACGCTTATTATAAATATGCAGCAGTGACTGAAGCTGGAGTTTCATTACGATGGACAGTACGCTCCCTTTTACAAGGACAGTAGTGACCTATAACATTGAGGGTAATCATATAAAGTTTTAGATATCAGTGGAAGTTGGAAAGATACAGAGTGGAAAAAAAGCGCATGCATTAATAAAAAGTTGTTAACAAATCTACATAATGGGACATCGTGAAAGCCTGCAATAAGACTGCCAAGACCGCGCAAGTAGACCATTATAACAATTTTTACTTGTTACCTAAATAAACATATGGGATGCAGAATACAAGTAACATTATTAACGAAAGACAAGTAAACGCGCACCATTTACAGACAGAGTCGCAAACATGTCAAATTATAATCAAATGGCTGATCTTATTTCAAATCCAACACCAAAAGCAATACTGAATATAATCTCGTAGGATTATATATGTATCGCTAACAAGTGGATACTAAAACTACACAATGTCATGTTTCAGAGCGTCGGAAAATTATTTAAATACTGTACTAATTGAGTAAGTGCTTGCAAAATTCTTAAAATCGGCAAATAACATGTAAACATTTGCAAGATCGCAATATCGTTTAGGTAATATACATGTAATTAGCTTGGAATTGACAATTTTGAAATTTTGACACTCTAACTCCCAATCGTCGTGTTGATGTAATTGTCTCGTAGACTGGATTTTTAAATGAATAAAACGTTTTTCAATCGTTGCACTTTAAAGGCATAGATAATGCATGAGTTATCATTGTAAAAGTTGTAATTGTGTCAGGAGAACGTTTGTTAATGTGGATAATTGGGCTAATGAAATGTGTTTTTCCGCAAATTAGTGTTATTGTTATCATAAGGGTGTTTATTACTTTTTTAAACATTTTACACTCTTATAAAGTTGAGCGAAGCATGTGATTTCAAAAAAAATACTATTCCGAAAACAATATTTCTCTTCAGTTCGAGACGGTTTCAACTAAAAACAAGTAAATACCAAGCCATTTTGATTGCAAGGCATTGGTGTTTAATGTTAGCTAGGTTTGGTTTAAGAATGATATGATATAAATTATTATAAAAACCTCATATAAAAGCACTAATAGGCCATCGTGCTTACCAATTTCAAGGATATGGAGCTGATTACAGCCCATGTGAACTGCATTCGATACAACAACCGCCTATTAATGCTCAATTGACCGGTGATAACTCCCTAAGCTGTAAAATAGAGAGCGTATGTCGTCATTTGATATCAATCAGATAAACACCGTGATGTTCACAAAGTATTAGTTCTAATTAGGTTTTATATATTACATTGTTTGATATTACATTAGAGTAATTAGTAGCGTATTATTGGGCATGCATTTCATATACTAATGTTGAATACGATAGTATAATCGTCCGCTAAGTAGATTCAGCACACATTTTACTGTCACGTAGGCGTGTACTTTCATTACGCCATCTTAGAAATTCCTTCTTCTAAATGATATCGAAGAAGGGATTAACATTGTTTACGTCGTGCGAATGATATGCCGTTTCTCCAAGTAGTGTTATTGTTTCATGAAGTTGCTTTAACTTGAGTTCTCTGTTGCCTACACTTGAGAACAGTGTTTTATTGTATGTGTATGTAACTGTCTAACCACAAATAAGACTTAAACCGAACTATGTTAATAATAATAATAATAATAATAATAATAATAATAATAATAATTGACGGATCATTTATTGTCAACTTCTTAAATACGCTCTGTCTGTTGAGGCTTGTACCATTATGTAAACAAATCCGTAAATCACACTTGTTAAGCCTTTCTGTTACCGATAACGAAGTCATCTCCTCCGCTAAAACATTTTGTCGCGAGGGAAATTAAATCCGGAAAATAACATTGTAACAGACGTGATACGATTATAAAATCAGGCGATCTAAAGGATTCGCTGTTAGTCCGGCAGAACTTGCAAGGGACCGTGCAATATGTTCTATACAAAATGTTTTTGCATTTTCTTGTTCGCTGGACCATACCATAACAGAATCCGAGTGATGCCACCTTGTCATCATTGAGCAATTCTCAGAATGAGGCCCCAAAGGGGGTTCATGAATTAATCAGTATAAATACATTATTATTTTATCAGATGTACAGAAAAACACAATACATGCTGTTTATATTATTCCAAATTATGTGTGTATTCCATTTATAAACATTTGTAACTGTAAATTGTGAAAATAAGGCCCCACTCGTGATTTACACATAAAACGAGGCCCGTTATTACACAAACAAATGCATTACATTAGTAAATGATGCATTTTAAACAAATGTTTCATGATATCTATTATTCGAATCGAATTCAGTGACATTGGTAAGTACGAACATGGCTAAATATTCAAATGAGACCATGTCATCATTAAGCAAATGAGGCCCCATATGGGTACATTAGTTTTTTATCAAGATAATTAGCTTAAACACATATAAGTTTTTATATTCACTCAGATGTAACGCACAACACCTGAAATGTAGTTCATGTTGTATTAAGTATTGCGTTGCAAAACACCCTACATGTGGTTCATATTTTGCAAATAGTATGTTTACACAATTAATCACATTTGTAATAGTAAATTGTGAAAATGAGGCCCTACTTTGGTTTTCACCCAACGAGACCCATTATTAGACTAACGAATGAGTTAGATTAGTAAATGATGGTCAGAACATTTTATTTGAATATTTTTTATATTGAATTGAATGGCTTTGACAAGTACAAACACGATTCAACAATTTGATTAATATAATTGAGGCACCCTAGACCATTTGATAAAACAAGCATCTCCTATGTGGGAATTCAGACCAAATGCTTGGTCCTATGGTGTGGAATTAGGCCTCCAAAAAAAACAACACAATGTATAGTCACCCTTGATCTCGGGCAAAATATTGAAAGGTGCATTAGCGTCAGTGACTCAGTATTACCCCTATAACAGTATAGCACAGTAATTCTGTACACAAGGGTACTCATAGACATTTCAAACCGATTGAGTTCTCACCAAAATGTAGAACACCCCTATGAAGTATTCGACTGAGATCATTCCGGCCCCTCATGGGTACATGCGACACTCAAAGGTAAAGGTAAATCTTCATTAAAGAGTAAAACTATCCAATGCCCTAAAGTGTACTCCCTACCACTATTTGCTGTTATAATAGTCTTAAAAGGGTACTTGGTCATTCAGACCCACCATCAGCGAGTTATGCCATGCCAACTATGATTATGTCGTACTCACTTTCCGAGTAACCAAATAAATCTACACTACCCCCATATAGAGCTCACAACCACAAAGTATTGCAACTATTGAATACCCAAAAGGCTACATGCTTAACAAACTTGATGAGTTTATATTTCGGGGATAAAGAGTAAGCTATTATTTTATGACATGGAGTGGTTGGTGGTAGTGCGTGTCTCTTAGCACCTGTTTATGCCTTCTCTGCGAGGCTGTGAGAAACCCAAAGCGATCGGAATCACATCCGGAAGTGACCATCAATACATATAGAGCCAGTAAAGACGCTGTCACACAGTGGCGAGTTCGGGCTTCGAGTTGTGTTTGAGTTGTGGCGAGTTATAACTCGCCTTAATTCGCGCGAGTTGCTCAATGACGGTCTTCAAGGCGACATTTGTTCGAGCTCTCTTCGACATTTACACGACATGAGTACGATAATAACACAAGTTTAACCGAGATATATACGATATGTGCACGGCATCTGTTCAACAATCGGAGACATGTTCTCAGGATTTACACGAGTATCAACGGGTATGTACGAGACACTATGTCTTTTGTTGGGCTGATGACCTGTGGTTTCGTGTGATCTCGCCGCATGTCGAGCAAATATCGTAGAAAAATCTCCCCAACTTGCCGCAAACTCGCATTATGTCGCAGAACGACTTATTTTGGCAACATGCATACGACAAGGAGCGACATGTGACGGGATTGTTACGACAGCTCCTCGACATATGTACGAGAAGTAAACTTCGGCGAGAAGAGGCGAGAATTTTAAATAGTTTAAGATCTCGCCACACACTGACGAGTACTGGCGACATTTGAAGACATCTCAGCGACAATGAACGACAAGCGTACGATATTTACGCGACACTGGGCTAGTTGTGGCGAATATAACTCGTGACAACTCGTAGCACGAACTCGCCACTGTGTGACAAGGTCTTTTGTTTGGTAGGGGTTAATACCCGCAAAGTAACACAAATGTCTGTGCAAAGGCTGTATGTGATGGTGATAGAAATACGGGTTAGAAGATAAGCACCAATGTCATTGATGTTAGAGAAATTTGTATGAAGCAGTTAATACAAAACAATACTTCCTATGCAGTTAGATAACACATGTCTGAAATAACTATTCCTAATCAAACAATAAATTACTTAATGTGTTAGCTTAAATGCACACAAAACAGTATATACAAACCTGTGTGTTACATAAGGTCCAATGTTTCGTATAATGAAATGGGTTGTTAATTGGTCAAACATAATCGGAACTCAGTATTCCACTTCCAACAAGCGATTTGTAATTATTCATTTTTTGCATAGTGTGTTCTACTGTTTCACTTGAGGGTTGTCTTCTCTGTCTGATTTATATAACCACTTGATCGAATACTACATGTGTAGTAATCACCCACAGAGACACATGTCCCCGTTTTTTCTATTCCCAAATGTGGTGTTTTATTTTATCTTAAATTGTTTATACGTTATTCACAGTTGAATTTACCCTAACAAAAGGCCTCAAATTTATGGAATGCCATATTAATCAGTGTAATCGAGGTTATTAATACTTATCGACGCTATTGAATTCATTTTAATAGTTTATTCCATACGTGAGCAATTAATTTATTGCCATGTTCCCAGTACAATCTTTATTTATAGTATTTCACTCAAGCAGGGCCTCATTTTCTCAATTTATTACCGACCGATATTTCAGCTCGGTATTTTAACATTTGATACATGAATATTTCATTCACACTTTCATAACTTCAAGTTATTGCTAAAGGTTCTCCCTTATACTATGTTTCATGACTAATAGATTTTTAAACGATAAGGTATTTTCAAATTTTTCTTTACCCTTATTAGGGCCTTAATGGCATTAATTGAAGCATTACACCATCTAATTAAAGCTGTTTGTACATTTGTATTTAACTATCTTTCGTAATGTTGTGTTATTGACAAATGTAATATGTGTTTTACACGTATTCGTTTACTTATTTAATTAATCCTGTATATGCCTACTTTCGGGACACATATTAGGTGTCGACCACTAGCGGGGCCTCAATTCAATTATTTACTATAGTAAAGGTAATTTTTGCAACGCAATACTTAACACAACATGAACTACATTTCAATTGTGTTATGTTACATTTGTTTGAATATAATACATCATATGTTTTAAGCTAATTATTTTGATAAAAAACTAATGTACCCATATGGGGCATCGTTTGCTTAAGGATGACAGGCCCTCAAGTAAAATTATTAAATATTTAGCTATGTTCGTACTTAGCAATGTAACTGAATTCAATTTGAATAAAAGATATAATGACACATTTGTTTAACATGCATCATTTACTAATGTAGTGCATTTGTTTGTGTAATAACGGGCCTCGTTTTATGTTTTAACTACGAGTGGGCCTCATTTTCAAAATTTTCTATTATGTTTTTTATAAATTGAGTAAACACATAATTTGGCATACTATAAACAGCATTTATTGCGTTTTTCTGTACATTTGATAAAATAATAATGTATAGATACTGATTAATGCTTGAAAATTCATATAGCCCCTTTGGGGCCTCATTCTGAGAATTGCTCAATGATGACAAGGTGGCATCACTCGGATTCTGGTATTGTATGGTTCAGAGAACAAGAAAATGCAAAAACATTTTGTATAGAAGACATTGCACGGTTACCCCAAAATATGCTGTTTATCTGCCGGACTATGTCTTCCAGGTTAATTTAGGTAATGATGCTCTACTCACATACAAGTGTTGGATATTTCGCTCCTTCAGAATTATCAATGGTCTGATCGGCAATTATGTGCGGCTAATATGCAAGAACGCCAGCATTAGAACTTGCTGACATGGTTTATTCAATGAGAGAGTCGCAGACAATATACAGGACCAAATGGAAATAGATCATACCAACATTATATCCCTATGGGGACAAAGAGGAATAAGTAAGAGTTCAGACTTCATACAGGGATCGTAACTAAAACAGGGCATGTATTCATAAAGCTCCTAAGGGGAACTATTCCATAGGTTCATAGAGGGCCTAAGGTTTTATAGGAATCCCCTTAGTTTTATATGATTTCACCTTAGATATCTTAAACATCCTTAAGTATTATTCAGATATCTAAGGTGAAATCATATAAAACTAAGCAAATTCCTATTAAACCTTAGGTAAATTTATCAACCTTAGGACTATTTTCCCAATAGGAGCTTTATGAATACGGGCCCTGGACAGAAAATGTACCACATACAAAAAGTACGGGTAAGGTGACCAGCTAAGCTGTCTGTCGCAATAATTAACCCAAATATTAAGAATTTTTAGATGAAAGGTTTTTAGCAGGCATCATAAATGTATTTCTGAATCACAAATCAGTTCCAGAATATAATTAAGTTCCATTTCAAAATAATCACCGAATGCGGAATATGGTTCAGAATTTGGTTCATAACAAATTAGCAGCACAAATAAATGTCAACAATATTGATTAACGACTAAATCCAATAGTCTCATGCAGACTACCAAAAACCTAGCTCAATCTGACAATATGGCCATACAATGTTAATAAAAAACAACTGGAAATGAAAGATCACGTCTAATAGCATGTTTATGACTTGTTAAACACAATTAGTGTGTTGTAATTCTATATTGTATAGATTGCTTACACACTTACTGCGCAAAAAATGCTTGTAATACGGTTTTTATGGACAATCAATCGATAAGTAATTAAATATTAAAGTCTGGGCACGTATTGGCAATGTTATAAAAGTATACAAAATGTGCTATATTGTAGTTATAAATCTGATAATAAGAATCACACTCCGTCTTGTATATTGATCAAGCGACTTCAGAGAAGATAGAACTGTTACAGATTACTTTCCTGTTACGAGAATCAGGTGCAGATAATGACTTTACAACATTAAACATATTTCAAGGTTATACCGAAATTAATGTCAACAATATATCTCTGTTAATTCGTATATTTCACGAGACCCACACATACATGTAGTCATTGGCGTAATTGACAAGATTAAGGTTATACTTACGAATACATGTTGCCAATAACGTACAGTAAAATGTTTTAGTTTAACTCAAGATGCTGGCCCTAATTGTTCTTGAGTAATTGATCGGATCAGGTTGGTTAATAAATTCACGTTGAAGGTCACGACGACTTCAAAATTAGACCTATAACATAAACAAAAGACCCATCTAACGTTGATGAGCAACATCGTTGTAAGTCTAGGATAAAATGGTCCCAACCGTTCATGATTTGCTCCGAAGTCGTTTGGTATATTTATTTCATCTACGAACAAACAGCAATGTAAGGCCAATACCACATGCTAGAGAGTTATTTAATCTACCGATCGACAAACATACATACAGTCTGACGTGTGAGCAATACAGCCCTCATGTCAAAGACAGGAGAGTATGTTATACACCAATTTTGGAAATATCGGCAATACTACCATGTTAGTCGTACGTAAATCGTGAAAGCAATTGTTACGATGCATTAGAAATCGGAACTTCTAAATGATATGCTTCATTATTATTAAATCATATAGCATCGTTCGATGTTTTTTATGAAGAATTATTGAAACCGAGCGGATATAATAATACAATTACCGTGTGTTTAGATATGGTACTTTTCACAACGGACGCCCGTTATGTTGTACAGCCATGCGAAGATACATTCACTGTAAAATGGATATCGGTCTCCATTTTAATTCATAATGATACACATACGTCAAGCTTAATGTTTTGATATTTCATTAAATTAACAGGTTGCCGCATTACAAATTTGATCAAATATTGTTGAACACATGTCAAATGCGAACGCAATATCAGGGTTTGCTTAAAATGAAACAATACCTTCAATTAGAAGGTATGATGAGCATTATTTCAGAGTTCAGAGTTGGTTTCTCACATTAACAATATAAATGAACATGTGTCCCAATGTACAAATGTAGTTAATATAAACATGATACGAATATTGATGCAACTCATGTGACACATTTATAAATTGTCTTGGGAGAGAACGTATTGTGACAAATGCATTTCTCCAGAATTCGTTAGAACAAACTGGGAGACAAAGCCTTTCCCTGAAGATTCTGGTTATACTTACAAATATACTAAGCAAAACAGCTAACCGAACGCTTAAGTTTTTTATGAATATTTGTAGAACTATCCGTTGGAATTTTCTGAAACTTGGCCTGAAGTATAATCCAAACATAAGAAGGCTGGTGGTAAAATTTCGTCAATATATTTAATTTGCATTATCATCAAAATATGTATTTAATAACATCACCCATCAAGATGAAATTCACAAAATGTACAATTAGCATATTTTGTGAATGAGCAGCGGTTTGTACCGTGTTACCTTTTTATTTATTAATATTTTTGCACGAAATTTTTTGTACTTGTTAATTACGATCTTGAGGAGCGATTTAGGTAGTTTCATTTTCACAAATGCGAAAAGGAAGTTCACGGAACCATGAAATAACAAAACCAGACATATAAACTTGAAATTTATGAATAAGCTTTAAATAATAAAAGAGTTTAGGTTTATTCCATACACATTAAAGACTAATCGCCAAATCAATAAAACAAGTAGTCAAACTCGATATAATGCTATTTAATCACAAAAAAATGGAATTTTAAATTTTTCAAAATTATGATGTTAATATTCAATGGTCAAGGGGAGGTAATTTTGTCGACTATCTTTTGGGTGAATAAATGAAGGTAATTATTGATTTAATTTTGATGTTATTCTCAGTATTTTGATATTTATTTTTGTTTCCGTTATCAGAATATACACTTAAAACAATCCTTAATACCAAAGCGGGCATTTAGCTGCATTAACAATTTGTCGAACACCTGATGCACGCAGTTCAAAAGTGTCCTATATTCTGAATGGAGAGAAAACACGTTTTTTCAAACACATGCAAAAAAGCGCTCAGGAGGAATATGTATTATTTTTTAAAGTCAACGTGTTTCACTAATGTATAACAATACAATTTCATGGAGAAATGTATTGAATGAACTTAAAAAGAAGTAAAATTATGCAAGAGTTATCCCACTTGAATTTATTCTTTTTCTTTGCTCCTGTGATTCCCAATATACTGTTTTAGGTATTTTTATGTGCATTGGTATTCACACACACGTGAAATAAAAGGAACTGATGTTTGTTATACTTTAAATCTGTGTAAAACTGATCTGTCTGATTGATACCCTCCAGGGAGCGAAATGGAGGAAAAACCCTACCTTTGACAAATACGCCATGTTTTTGACAAACTATTTTGTTTTTCCGACTTACAAACACCCATGCTACACAGCATGCTCACAAAACTCGTTCAATTCGAGAGTAATCGACCACAACGTGCAAAAATGTGATTTGAAGCTTTTTCGTCATGGATGAGTGATTTTGCCATGTATATTCATGTAGTAAGCTGCATTAGGTGCACAATCTATAGTGAAATAACTATGCAAAAGTTTAGGTTTGTACACTTACAGGATACTGAAATAATCAAATTTAAAAAGCGTTCGGTTAGCTGTTTTGCTCAGTATACATGTAACAAGTAACGCAAGAAAGTCTCAGAGAAGATTGGACTATTGCAGATTAATTTCATAGTACACAAAGATGGTGCGTGTTTAAAACATTAAACATAGTCCAAGGTTATACCGAAATTAATCTCTACGATATATGTCTATAAAAACGTCAATGCCACAAGACGTTCAAATACATGTATGCGGTAATGCAAAAGGTCTTGATTAAACTAATAGACCTCTCCTTGAAGATTCTTGTTCCAATTGCGCTAGAGTAATTTGGTCGGACGAAGTTGGTTTATACATTCACGTTAAAGGTCACGCCGACTTCAAAACGTGATTATATAGTGCTAATGGGCATGATCGTTGTAATCTAGGAAACACTTGGTCAAACCGGGCTTAATTGAATCCGGAATCTAACTAGTATATTTATAGTAATTAATATGGTTCAGTACAAACCTGGACTTCTAAACGATAGAAAATGATATGCTTAAAGTGTGTTAAATCATAAAGCATCGTTCCATGCCTTTGTGAAGAATAATTGAAACGAAATGGGTATATTTGTACAATTACAGTGGGTCTAGACATGCGGTAATGTGGTAACTAAGGTGATTTGAAACGTATTATTAGACTCATTTGATTACGGTAATATTCTTGAACCACCAATTAGTATTTGCACAGAAACATATTATTCGTGCCATTGAATTACCATAATTTGTTTGAACAACCAATTCGTATTCATTCTGCTGTGAAAGACCATTGAGAGGAGTTTTAACATGCTTCGTTAACATGCATTATTGAAGTAGAAATAATACAATATCATCACTTAGCTCAGACTATTAGCTGACTTCTCATATAACTATTAGGCGATGGATACTACCAAAGATTACTAGTTAACTTGAGTTACTAAGGTTGCTTTAGAATAATAAAAGCAATTCATGATTCAAGGGACACAAAATGAGCCGAGGCAAATAAGTATGTTCGAGGGTATTTTGAGGTGTAATCTTCTTTCAAAGGTTACCTCTTTTTCTTCTCCAGTTTTTACCACGACTAGAGATATGTTTTGCAACTCATAATTCCGTATTACAGTACATTGTACAGAGAAAGTATACTTGACGCAAACAATGTGAGACAAAAGATATTTCTAAGTCTTCCGAGGACTAGGCCGGAAACATAAAAGTATGACACACATTTCAACATTTGACATACCGTTGCTTCAGTATTTCAGAGCATGTTATACAACGGTGACAGCTATTTGGCTGCCATACCTACATTTGTACGTAACTACAATTTTTTACAAATGTCAACATTAATGAAAAGTCATCCCAGGAAACAAGACAGACAACGACAAGTTATTATACAGAAACTATTGGAAAGAATACATAGCTTCTTACAGTCTTGTTGTGAAGTTGTGAATCTATTTCGCCTAGGGCCGCAAGGAAATTGTTTCTTTAATTCCCCAACTTGCCAATATGACCAATTTATATGTCTGTTTCTGGTAAACATTTACGGGTATGTGCAATGATCATACATTATTGATGTTCATGGAATGACTTACATGGCAGAGAAAGAATTAATTAAGGACTAATGTACAACGTTGTCAGCTTAAGGTAAATAACCACTAAATGCCTACGCGGACCAAATTCCACCTTATTTCCGCTTTATGTTATGTTACAGATACGTAATGTATGGTCGTTCCTATATATGTATGTGAGGTATCAGTGGAAGTTGGTCAGATAGAGAGTGGAAATAAAGCGCATGCATTAAAAAAAAGTTTTTAACAAATCTACATAATGGGACACCTTTTGTAATATAATCGCAAAAGGGACGTCAAAAGCCTGCAATAAGACTGCCAAGACCGCACAAGTAGACCATGATAACATTTTTCACTTGTTACCGACATAAACATAGGTGATGTAGTATACAAGTAACATTATTAACGCAAGACTAATAGCATTTAAGCAAACACGCACCATTTACAGACAGAGTCGCATGTCTACTTATAATCAAATGGCTAATTTTATTTCAAATTCAACACCAAAAGCAATACTGAAAATTATGTTATAGGATTATATATGTATCGCTAACACATGGATGATAAAACTACACATGTTTCAGAGCGTCAGCATAATATTTAAATACTGTACTAATTGAGTAAGTGCTTGCAACAATTTAAAATCGGCAAATACAATCTAAACAATTGCAACATCGCAATATCGTTTAGGTTATATAATTAGCTTGGAATTGACAATTTTGAAATTTGACATTCCAACTCGTAATCGTCGTGTTGATGTAATTGTCTCGGTGGCTGGATTTTTAAATGAATTAAATGTTTTTCAATCTTGAAACTAATGTTGCACTTTAAAGGCATTTATAATGCATGAGTTAACATTTTTGTCTAAAGAATATTATGATGCAAAGATTAGCAACACTGTTAATCGAAAACACGCGAAATAAACAGGAAGTATATCATTGTAAAAGTTGTAAATTGTGTCTGGCGAACGTTTGTTAATGTGGATAATTGGGCTAATGAAATTTGTCTTTCCGCAAATTAGTGTTATTGCTATCACAAGGATGTTTATTGATGTGCATTATTTTTTAAACATTTTTACACTCTTATTAAGCATGAGATATAAAAAATACTAATCAGAAAACAATATTTCTCTTCAGTTCGAGACGGTTTCAACTAAATACAAGTAAATACCAAGCCAATGTGATTGCGATGCATTGGTGTTTAATGTTACATGTAGCTAGGTTTTGTTTCAGAAAATATGACATAAATTCTTATAAAAGCCTCAGAGCAGAATATGCTACAGTGCTTACCCATTTCCAGGATATGGAGCAGATTACAGCCCACGTGGAATGCATTCGATACACCAACCGCCTCTTGATGCTCAATTGACCGGTGATAACTCCCTAAGCTGTAAATTAGAGAGCTTATGTCGTCATTTGATATCAATTTTATAAACACCGTGATGTTCACAAAGTATTAGTTTGAATTAGGTTTTATATATTACATTGTTTGATATTACATTAGAGTAATTAGTAGCGTTTCATTGGGCACAAATTATACTTTACTTTTGAATACGAAAGTTTAATCGTCCGCTAAGTTGATTCAGTACACATTTTACTGTCACGTAGGAATGAACTTTCATTACGCTATCTTAGAAATCCATTCTTCTAAATGATATCGAAGAAGAAAGAAACATTGTTTACGTCGTGCGAATGATATGCCGTTTCTCCTAGTGGTGACTTATGTTGTTTTTGTTGATTTCCCTGTTGTTTACACTTGAGTACAGTAGTTAATTGTATGTGTATGTAACTGTCTAATCACAAATAAGACTTAAACCGAACTATATCGACGGATCATTTATTCTCAACTTCTCAAATACGCCCTGTCTGTTGAGGCTTATACCATTATGTAAACAAAATCGTAAATAACACTTGTTAAGCCTTTCTGTTACTGATAACGAAGTCATCTCCTTCGCTAAAACATTCTGTCGCTAGGGAAATTAATTCCGGTAAATAACAATGTAACAGACGTAATACGATAACAAAATCAGGCGATCTAAATGATTCACTGTCTTCCAGGTCAATTCAGGTAATGATGTTCTACTTTCATACAAGTGTAGGATATTTCTGTCCTTTAGAATTACCAATGATCTGATTGACAATTAAGTAAGGTTAATATGCAAGAACGCCAGCATTAGAACACGCTGACATTAGACTACATGGGTCATGTAATTGAAGAGGGCAGACATTAGCCCAATACAGGACCAAGTGGAAATAGCATTATGTTCCTATGGGGACAAAGATGAATAAATTAGAGTTCAGGCGACATACAGGGATCGTTAGTAAAACAGGGCATGTTTTCATAAAGCTCCTTAAGGGAAATATTCCTTAGGTTGATAGATTGACCTAAGGTTTGATAGGAATTCTCTTAGTTTTATATGTTTTCATCTAAGATATCTTAAACATCCTTGTTCCGATATCTTAGATGAAATCATATAAAACTATTAAACCATGCATTAGGTAAATTTATCAACCTAAGGAACCTTTCCCCTTAGCAGCTTTATGAATACGAGCCCTGAACATAAAATATACCACATACAAAAAGTACGGGTAAGGTGACCAGCTGAGCTGTATGTCGCAATAATAAACCCAAATATTAAGAATTTTTAGATGAAAGGATTTTAGCAGCCATTATAAATGTATTCATGAACTTAATTAAGTTACATTTCAAAATAATCACCGAACGTTGAATATTGGTTCAGAGGTTGGTTCGGAACAAATTAGCAGCACAAATAATTGTCAACAATATTAATTAACGTCTTAATCCAATAGGCTCATGCAGACATGCAATTACCATAAACCTAGCTCAATCTGACAATATGGCCATACAATGTTAATAAAAACCAACTTGAAATGAAAGGTCTCGTCTAATAGCATGTTTATGACTTGTTAAACACAATTAGTGTGTTGTAATTCGATATTTGTATAGATTGCTTACACACTTACTGCGCAAAACATGCTTGCAATACGGTTTTTATGGACAATTTGTTCGATAAGTGATTAAATATCAAAGTCTGGGCACGTATTAGCAACGTCATAAAACTATACAAAATGTGCTATATTGTAGTTATAAGTCTTATAATAAGAATCACACGCCGTCTTGTATATTGAGCAAGCGACTTCAGACAAAAACTGTGGCAGATAAGTTTCATGATACAAGAAGCAGGTGCTGATAATGACTTTACAACTTTAAACATATTTCAAGGCTATACCGAAATTAATGTCAACAATATATGTCTGTTAATACACATATATGTAGTCATTGACAAGATTAAAGTTATACTTACAAATACATGTTGCCAGTAACGTACAGTAAAAGGTTTTAGTTTACTCAAGATGCTGGCCCCAATTGTTCTCGAGTAATTGATCAGATCAGGTTGGTTAATAAATTCACGTTGAATGTCACGACGACTTCAAAATTAGACCTATGACCTAAACAAAAGACCCATCTAACGTTGATGAGTAACATCGTTGTAAGTCTTGGATAAACTGGTCCCCACAGTCCATGCTTTGCTCCAAAGTCGTTAGCTATATATACAAACAGCAATGTAAGGCCAAGACCACATGCTAGAAAGTTATTTAATCTACCGATCGACAAACATACATACAGACTGACGTGTGAGCATTACAGCCCTCATGTCAAATACAGAAGAGTATGTTATACACCATTTTTTGGAAATATCGGCAATACTACCATTTTAGTCTTACGACAATCGTGGTAGCAATTGTTACGATGCATTAGAAATCAGAACTTCTAAACGATACTAAATGATATGCTTAATTAATATATAATAATTATTATTGAATCATATAGCATCGTTCCATGTTGTTTTTTTGAAGAATTATTGAAACCGAGCGGATATAATTATACAATTACCGTGTGTCTAGACATGGTACTTTCACAACGGAAGCCCGTTATGTTGTACAGACATGCGATGATACATTCACTGTAAAATGGATATCTGTCTCCATTTTAATTCATAATGATACACATACGTCAAGCTTAATGTTTGATATTTCATTAAATTAACAGATTGCCGGATAACAAACTAGATCAAATATTGTTGAACACATGTCAAATACAAACGCAATATCAGGGTTTGCTTAAAACGAAACAATACCTTCAATTAGAAGGTCTGATGAGTATTATTTCAGAGTTCAGAGTTGGTTCCTCACATTAACAATATGAATGAACATTTGTCCCGATGTACAAATGTAGTTTATATAAACATGATACGAATATTGATGCAACTCACGTGACAGATTTATAAATTGTCTTGGGAGAGAACGTTTTGTGACAAATGCATTTCTCCAGAATATGTTAGACGAAACCGGGAGACGCAATCAATTTTTGGGGGGGGACAAAGCCTTTCCTTGAAGATTCTGGTTATACTTACAAATACATGTAACAAGTAACGTAAAAAAGTCTCAGAGAAGATTGGAATGTTGCAGATTAATTTCATAGTACACAAAGATGGTGCGTGTTTAAAACATTCAACATAGTCCAAGGTTATACCGAAATTAATGTCTACGATATATGTCTATAAGACGTCTATGCCACGAGACGTTCAAATACATGTAGGCGGTAATGCAAAAGGTCTTGGTTAAACTAATAGACCTCTCCTTGAAGATTCTTGTTCTAAATGCCCCAGAGTAATTGGTCGGACCAAGTTGGTTTATACGTTCACGTTTAAGGTCACGACGACTTCAAATATTGACATATGACCTAATACAAGACGTGACCATATCGTGCTTATGGGCATCATCGTTGTAATCTAGGAACAACTTGGTCCAACCGTGCTTAATTGAATCCGGAGTCTAACTAATATATTGATAGTAACTAGTATGATGTAGTAGAAACCTGGACAAATGATATGCTTAAAGTGTGTTAAATCATTCAGCATCGTTCCATGCTTTTGTGAAGAATAATTGAAACGCAATAGGTATATTTGTACAATTACAGTGCGTCTAGACATGCGGTAATGTGGTAACTAAGGTGATTTGAAACGTATTATTAGATTCATTTGATTACGGTTATATTCTTGAAACACCAATTAGTATTTGCACAGAAACATATTATTTGAACCATTGAACTAATATAATTTGTTTGAACCACCAATTAGTATTCATTCGACTGTGATGGACCGTTTAGACAAGTTTTAATATGCTTTGTTAACATGCATTATCCAAGTAGGAATAATACAATAGCATCGCTTAGCTGACTTCTCATATAACGATTAGGCGATGAATACTACCAAAGATTAGTAGTTAACTTGAGTTACTCGTTCTTAGGAATCTATATAATGATAAAGTTGTTTGCAATTATATGCGAATTATAATTCTGATTATAATCATAAATTCTACAAGGATAAGCAATTCATGATCCAAGGGACACAAAATGAACCGAGGCAAATAAGTATGTTCGATGGTATTTTTAGGTCTTATCTTTTTTCAAAGGTAACTTCTTTTTACGTAACTTCTCCAGTTTTCACCACGACTACATATATGTTTTGCAACACGTAATTCAATATTTCAGTACATTGTACAGAGAATGTACACTTGACGCAAACAATTTTTGACAAAAGATATTTGTAAGTCTTCCAAGGACTAGGCCGGAAACATACAAATGCGACACATATTTCAATATTTGACATACCGTTGCTTCAGTATTTCAGAGCATGTTATACAACGGTGACAGCTATTTGGCTGCCATACCTACATTTGTACATAACTACACAAATTCACAAATGTCAACATCCAGGAAAAGCAATCACAGGAAACAAGACAGACAGCGACAAGTCATTATACAGAAACTATTGGAAAAAAATACATAACTTCTTACGGTCTTGTTGTAAAGTTGTGAATCTATTTCGCCTAGGGCCGCAAGGAAATTGTTTCTTTAATATCCCAACTTGCCATTATGACCAATTTATACGTCTGATTCTGGCAAAACATTCACGGGTATGTGCACTGATCATACATTATTTATGTTCATGGTATGACATACGTGACAGAGACATACTTAATTAAGCCCTAATGTAGCACGTTGACAGCTTAGCGAAATTAGATTCGATCATTCGCCTTGTAACACATTTACTACATTTCACCATCCTTATTTCCGCTTAACGTTATGTTACAGATACGTAAGGTATGATCGTTCCTATACATATATATATAGACTATACAATCTCCTTAATTATTTCAAAACCATAATATACTAACAAAACCAGTATAAAACCCATTATAGAAACATATCATATGTTTATTGAAAGCAATTCATGAAACTACTCATTTTTCATTCTTTGTGACTCTGTTCGTTTTCTTTTCTTTTGCACTTCTCCTCAGATACAAAGTGCAACCCGAGTCAAATGCTAGCTCTTGTAAAGGCTAACCTCGTTAACCAACAGCGGCAGTACCAATGGAGTTATTCTTCTTGAGTTGGTGTTCTTCGATAAGCCCATTACTCGCGTATTATTTATACCTGTCTAGATGGGTGACCTTGTGACATTCTTCGGTTTTAATATGTACCAACAGATATGGCGTTTTAACAGATTTGTGTGTTTACATGTACCGTAGCTAATCCTATTGGCAAATCACATGCGAAGTTCGTAACGACGTATTAAACAGAGTCGAAAAAAGGCACTTTTCACAACTGTAACCCGTTAGCTTGTACAACCGTTCGATAATAAGATCACTAAATAATCTAAAAAATATCATGTGTGTCTCCATTTCAATTCATAATGAACATTTATAATTCTTAATGTCTTGATAGTTTATCAAATCCACAAAGTATACAATTGGATCAAATATTGTTAAACACAATTCAAATACAAACACAATATCCGGGTTTTCATCAATTAGAAGGTCTGGTGAATTATGAATATTTAAGAGTTGGCTTCCAACATTGTCCAGTAAAAACGAACATTTGTCCCAATCTACAAAATGTAGTTAATATAAACATGATAGGAATATTGATGCAGCCTGGGTGACAGATATTTATTGCCTTGGGAGAAAACGTTTAGTGACAAATGCATTTCTCTAGAATTTGTAAGAAGAAATCGGGAGACGTAATCAGTTTTTCGGGGTAGAAAACCTTACAGCATAATTAACGAACGTGGCAACGAATATTCAATCAAAAGGAAAGTAAGTTGCAATTTATTGCACTGTTCTATTTGATAAGATCGAATCTGCTTTAAATTCACGACAGTACCGTGTCTTCTTTAATCACAACATATTATGTGAAGATTCGTTCGTACAAACGAATAATAGGAAAACGTACAGTGACGGCAGCACTTAATTAAAACATCCGAACACAGAAATCATAAACAAACTTCACTTACCACAATTACACGGAACAATGCCCAACGGTTGTCTAAACGAAAAATTGCATATATCTATTGCATATATCTATTGCATATATCTATTGCATATATCTATTGCATATATCTATTGCATATATCTATTGCATATATCTATTGCATATATCTATTGCATATATCTATTGCATATATCTATTGCATAGCAATGGTTTTCTAACTGACTTATGATATGCGCGATCGTCGTATAGAAACTTAAACATCATACCTGAACTCAACAAAATTACTGAAATACGCTAATTATTATTATGCAGCAGTAACTGAAGCTGATGTTTCTTAAGATAATAGGATGGACAGTACGCTCCCTTTTACGAGGACAGTAGTGACCTATAACATTGGGGGTATTCTAACAAAGAGACCAACCTTCATATAAAGTTTTAGATATCAGTGGAAGTTGGTAAGATACAGAGTGGAAATAAAGCACATGCATTAATAAAACGTTTTTCACAAATCTACATCATGGGACACCTATTGTAATATGATCGCGAAAGGGACGTCAAAAGCCTGCAATAGGACTGCCAAGACCGCACAAGTAAACCATGATAACATGTTATACTTGTTACCTACATAAACATATGGGATGCAATATACAAGTAGCATTATTATCGGAAGACTAGTAGCATTTAAGCAAACATGCACCATTTACAGACAGAGTCGCATATATGTCAACTTATAATCAAATAGTTAATATTATTTCAAATGCAACACCAAAAGCAATACTGAATAGCGATATGTTGTATGATTATACATGTATTGCTACCAAATGAATGATAAAACTACACATGTTTCAGAGCATCAGGAAATTATTTACATACTGTATACATTGAGTAAGTGCTTGCAACAACTTAAAATCGGCAAATCACATCAAAACATTTGCAAGGTCGCAATATCGTTTAGGTCATATAGTTAGCATAGATTGACAATTTTGAAATTTGACATTCTAACTCCTAATCGTCGTTTTGATGTAATTGTATCTTTGGCTGGATTTTAAAATGGATTAAACGTTTTTCAATCTTGAAACTAATGTTGCACTTTAAAAGCATTAATAATGCATGCGTTAACATTTTCGTCTAAAGAATGTTATGATGCAAGGACGTGTACTGCATTCGATACACAAACCGCCTCTTGATGCTCAATTGACCGGTGATAACTCCCTTAGCTGTAAATTAGAGAGCTTATGTCGTCATTTTACATCAATTTTATAAACACCGTGATGTTCACAAAGTATTAGTTTGACTTAGGTTTTATATATATCATTGTTTGATATTAAATTAAAGTAATTAGTAGCGTATTATTGGGCATAAATTATACTTTAATGTTAAATACGATAGTGTAATCGTCTGATAAGTAGATTCAGCTCACATTGTACTGTCACGTAGGCGTGTTCTTTCATTACGCCATCTTAGAAATACATTCTTTTAAATAATTTCGAAGAAGGGATTAACATTGTTTACGTCGTGCGAATGATATGCCGTTTCTCCTAGTGATGATTAGTGTTCTTTTAACTTGGGTTCTCTGTTGCTTACACTTGAGTACAGTGTTTTATTGTATATATATATATAACTGTCTAATCATAAATAAGAATTAAATCGAACTATATTGACGGATCATTTATTCTCAACTTCTCAAATACGCTCTGTCTGTTGAGGCTTATACCATTATGTAAACAAATCCGTAAATCACACTTGTTAAACCTTTCTGTTACCGATAACGAAGTCATCTCCTTCGCTAAAACATTCTGTCGCTAGGGAAATTAAATCCGGAAAATAACAATGTAACTGGTGTGATACGATTATAAAATCAGGCGATCTAAAGGATTCGCTGTCTTCCTGGTCAATTAAGGTAATGATGCTCTACTCGCATATACTAAGCAAAACAGCTAACCGAACGCTTATGTCTTTTATGAATATTTATAGAACTTTCCAGAGGAATTATCTGCAACTTGGACTTAAGTATAATCCAAACATTAAACGGATGGTGGTATATTTAATTTGCATCATCGTCAAAATATGTATTTAATGACATCACCCAACAAGATGAAATTCACAAAATGCACAATTAGTATATTTTATGAATGAGCAGCGGATTTTACCGTTTAACTTTTTTATTTATTAATATATTTGCACGAAAAATTGTGTACTTGTTATTTACGATCTTGAGGTGCGATTTAAGTAGTTTTATTTTCAACAATGCGAAACGGAAGTTCACGGAATCATGAAATAAAGGAACCAGACATATTTACTTGAAATTCATGAATAAGCGTTAAATAATAGAAGCTTTTAGGATTATTCCATTCTAACATATTAAAGACTAATCGCCAAATCAATTAATCAAATAGTCAAACGCGATATACTGCGATTTGATCAAAAAAACGATTTTTTAATTTTTCAAAATTATTGTTTTAATTTTCAATGGTCAAGGGGAGGTAACTTGGTCAAATATCTTTTGTGTGGATATATGAGGGTAATTATTGACTTAATTTTGATGTTATTCTCAGTGTTTTAATATTTATTTTTGTTTCCGCTATCAGAATATACACTTAAAACAATCTTTATTACCAAAGCGGGCATATAGCTGCATTAGCAGTTTGTTGAACACTGATGAACGCACTTCAAAAGTGTACAATATACTGAATGGAGAGAAAACAACTTTTTTCAAACACATGCAAAAAAAGCCCTCAGGACTAATATGTATTATTTTCTAAAGTCAACGTGTTTCACTTATTCATGACAGTACAATTTTATGGGAAAATGTAGCGAATGAATTTAAAAAGAATTAAAATTATGTAAGAGTTATCCCACTTGAATTTACAATTGGTCTTTGCCCCTGTGATTCCCAATATACTGTTTCAGGTATTTTTTATGTGCATTGGTATTCACACAGACGTGAAATAAAAGGAATTAATGTTTATGATAATTCAAATATGTGTAAAACTGATCTGTCTGATTGATACCCTCCAGGGAGCGTAATTGCCGCTATTCCGCGACCTACCTTTGGCAAATGCGCCATGTTTTTGACAAAATAAGTTGTTTTTCCCACTAACAAACACCCATGCTACATTGTACACAACATGCACACAAAACTTGTGCAATTCGAAAACAATCGATCACAACTTGCAAAATTGTGATTTGAAGCTTTTTTTGTCATTGATGAGTGATTTTGGCATGTATTTTCATGTGCTAAGCTGCATTAGGTGCACAATCTATATTGAAATAACTATGCACAATTTAAGGTTTGTACACTTACAGGATACTGAAATATTCAATTTTAAAAAGCGTTCGGTTAGCTGTTTTGCTCAGTATACAAGTGTGGGATATTTCGCTCCTTCAGAATTATCAATGGTCTGGTTGGCAATTATGTAAGACTAATATGCAAGAACACCAGCATTAGAACTTGCTGACATGGGTCATTCAATGATAGAGGCGCAGACAATATACAGGACCAAATCGAAATATATCATACCAGCATTATGTCCCTATTGGGACAAAGAGGAATAAGTAAGAGTTCAGGCCTCATACAGGGATCGTAACTAAAACAGGGCATGTATTCATACAGCTCCTAAGGGGAACTATTCCATAGGTTCATAGATTGACCTTAGGTTTTATAGGAATTCCCTTAGTTTTATATGATTTCACCTAAGATATCTTAAACATCCTTAAGTAAAATTCAGCTATCTAAGGTGAAATCATATAAAACTAAGGGAATTCCTATTAAACCTTAGGTAAATTTATCAACCTAAGGACTATTTTCCCAATAGGAGGTTTATGAATACGGGCCATGGACAGAAAATATACCACATAAAAAGTACGGGTAAGGTGACAAGCTAAGCTGTCTGTCGCAGTAATTAACACACATATTAAGAATTTTTAGATGAAAGGTTTTTAGCAGGCATCATAGATGTATTTCTGAACTTAACTAAGTTACATTTCAAAATAATCACCGACTGTGGAATATTGGTTCAGAGTTTGGTTCAGAACAAATTAGCAGCACAAATAAATGTCAACAATTTTGAATAACGACTAAATCCAATAGTCTCATGCAGACATGCAATTATCATAAACCTAGCTCAATCTGACAATATGACCATACAATGTTATTAAGAAAACAACTGGAAATGAAAGTTCACGTCCAATAGCATGTTTATGACTTGTTAAACACAATTAGTGTGTTGTAATTCTATATTTGAATAGATTGCTTACACACTTACTGCGCAAAACATGCTTGCAATACGGTTTTTATGGACAATTCATTCGATAAGTGATTAAATATCAAAGTCTTGGCACGTATTTGCAATGTTATAAAACTATATGTGCAATATTGTAGTTATAAGTCTTATAATAAGAATCACACACGACGTCAGAGAAAAACTGTTGCAGATTAGTTTCATGATACAAGAAGCAAGTGCTAATAATGACTTTACCACATGAAACATATTTCAAGGTTATACCGAAATTAATGTCAACAAAATATGTCTGTTAATACACATACATGAAGTCATTGACAAGATTATATTAAGGTTATACTTACAAATACATGTTGCAAGTAACGTACAGTAAAATGTTTTAGTTTAACTCAAGATGCTGGCCCCAATTGTTCTCGAGTAATTGATCGGATCAGGTTGGTTAATAAATTCACGTTGAAGGTCACGACGACTTCAAAATTAGACATATGACCTAAACAAAAGACCCATCTAACGTTGATGAGCAACATCGTTGTTAGTCTTGGATAAACTGGTCCCAACCGTTCATGATTTGATCCGAAGTCGTTTGGTATATTCATTTAATCTACGAACAAACATCAATGTAAGGCCAAGTATGAGCTTCTAAACGTTACTAAATTATATGCTTAGCGATTGGTAAATCATACAGCATCGTACCATGCGTTTCTTAATGACTAATTGAAATGGAGCACGTATTATTATACAATTATTGTATGTCTAGACGAGCGGTAATTCGGAACTACGATGACTTGAAACGTATAATTCAAATAATTGGATTATTATAACTTGCTTGAACTGCCAATTAGTATTTTTACTGAAACATATTATTCCATCCATTGGATTACTATAATTTACCTGAACCACCAATTAGTATGTGCAACAACATTCGTAAGGAATGGGCAAATAAGAAGAGTTTCAAAATGCTTCGTTATGTACAGCGCAATACCGAAGCACAGCATAGCTCTTGAATTATAACTTGTTTCTATTACATATATTTTGCGATGGATAAAATTATAAATTAGTGATAAACTGCCATAAGGTAGTTTGAAATTATTTCTGATTGTTATAATGCGATCTCGAATAAAAAGCAATTCAATGTGAGATTCAATGGACAAAATGCATCGAAGCAACACATGTTCGAGGGTATATTTTTTTGTTTCTTTTAAAGTCATGCTTTTTAGTTACCTTAGTATCTAAGTCTGTTTCTGGCCAGCAGTGAAGAGTATGTGCACTTATTATATACAGAGTTCCAAAAGTTCAGCATCCAGCATATTGTGTGTATTTTTATAAGAATCTCCAACTTATTTATGATCATTCAAATCCGCATGTGTAGAGCGATGTGTACTTGATATAAACCATTGACAGTTATCAATGTTAAGATATATATTGATCCATAACAAAACCGCATATGACACCACCCTACGATATGTTAATATTGGTTCAGAGGTGGGTTCAGAACAAATTAGCAGCACAAACAAAATGTCAATAATAATGATTAACGACTGATTCCAATAGTTGCATGCAGACATGCAATTACCATAAACCGAACACAATCTCATAATAAGACCATAATTTGTTACAAAAAACGACAATTAATGAAAGTTCTCGTCATATACCATGTTTATGACTTGTTAAACAAAATTACAGTGTTGTAATTCTATATTTGTATAGATTGCTTGCACACTTACTGCGCAAAACATGCTTGCAATACGGTTTTTTATGGACAATTCATTTGATAATTTATTAAAGAATACTAAAAAGATTATAAATCGCTGGGCACGTAATGGCTATGTTATAAAAGTGTACAAAATGTGCTTTAATGTATTTATAAATCTTATAATAAGACTAACACTCGGTCTTGGATATTGATCAAGTGACTTTAGATAAGATTGGACTGTTGCAGATTAATTTCATATCATAACAAGCTGGTGCGTATTCACAACATAAAATATAGTTCAAGATAATAACGAAATTAATGTCAACCGTATATGTATGTCAATACGTCTATGCCACGAGACGCAGACATACATGTAGTCTGTAATGTAAAAGGTTTTGATTTAACTGACACGCCTCTCCTTGAAGATTCTGGTTATACTTACAAATACATGTTACCAGTAACGTAAAAAGTCTCAGAAACGATTGGACTGTTTCAGATTAATGTCATATTGCACAAAGAAGGTGCGTGTTTACAACATTGAACATAGTCCAAGGTTATACCGAAATTAATGTCTACAAAGGCCAAGGTTATACCGAAATTAATGTCTTCAATATATGTCTATAAAAACGTCTATGCCACGAGAGGTTCAAATACATGTAGGCCGTAATACAAAAGGTCTCGGTGTAACTAATATACCTCTCCTTGAAAATTCTAGTTCCAAATGCTCTAGAGTAATTGGTCGGACCAAGTTGGTTTATACATTCACGTTTAAGGTTACACCGACTTCAAAACGTGACCATATAGTGCTAATGGGCATCATCGTTGTAATCTAGGAAAAACTTGGTCCAACCGTGCTTAATCCGGAGTCTAACTAATATATTGATAGTAATTAATATGATGCAGTTTAACCTGGTCATCTAAACGATAGAGAATTATATGCTTAAAGTGTGTTAAATCAAACAGCATCGTTCCATGCTTTTGTGAAGAATAATTGAAACGAAATGGGTATATTTGCACAATTACAGTGCGTCTAGACATGCGGTAATGTGGTAACTAAGGTGATTTGAAACTTATAATTAGATTCATTTGATTACTGTTATATTCTTGAACCACCAATTAGTATTTGCGCAGAAACATATTATTCGAACCAATGAACTAATATAATTTGTTTGAACCACCAATTAGTATTCATTCGACTGTGATGGACCATTTAGACGAGTTTTAACATGCTTCGTTAACGTGCATTATCGAAGTAGAAATAATACAATATCATCGCTTAGCACAGACTATTAGCTGACTTCTCATATAACTATAAGGTGGTGGAAACAACCAAAGATTAGTAGTTAACTTGAGTTACTAAGGTTGCTATAGAATGATATAGATGTTTTCAGTTATGCACGATTCATAATTCTGATTATATTCATGCATTCGACAAGGATAAGCATTTCATGATCCAAGGGACACAAAATAAACCGAGGCAAATTAATTTGTTCGATGGTATTTTTGAGGTGTTATCTTCTTTCAAAGGTAACTTCTTTTTATGTAACTTCTCTAGTTTTCACCGCGACTAGAGATATGTTTTGCAACACGTAATTCAATATTTCAGTACATTGTACAGAGAATGTACACTTGACGCAAACAATTATTGACAAAAGATATTTCTAAGTCTTCCAAGGACTCGGCCGGAAACATAAAAGTGTGACACAAATTTCAATATTTGACATACCGTTGCTTCAGTATTTCAGATCATGTTATACAGCGGCAACAAATATGTGGCTGTGATACCTACATTTGTACATAACTACAATTTTTTACAAATGTCAACATCCAGGAAAAGCAATCCCAGGAAAGAAGACAGACAGCGACAAGTCATTATACAGAAACTATTGGAAAGAATACATAGCTTCTTACGATCTTATGAAATTGTGAATCTATTTCGCCCAGGGCCACAAGGAAATTCTTTCTTTAATTTCCCAACTTGCCATTATGACCAATTTATAAGTCTGTTTCTGGTAAACATTCACGGGTATGTGCACTTATCATACATTATTGATGTTCATGGTATGACTTACATGACAGACAAAGAATTAATTAAGGACTAATGTAGAACGTTAGACAGCTTAACGAAATTAGATTCGATAATTCGCCTTGTTACACATTTACTCCATTCCACCATCCTTATTTCCGCTTTACGTTATGTTTCAGATACGTAATGTATGGTCGTTCCTATATATGTGGACCTTACAATCTTCTTTAGTATTTCAAAACCATAATACGAGGGCCCATCAATAATTTCGTGAACTAATTTTATGCTGCGAGTATAAATAACTTTACACACTTTTAGCCTCTAGTCCTTATTAAAGTAACATCCCGTGCACTGTTTGCATGTATTCCATTGTTCGACCCATTACCGGAGCACGCGTTACAGGCCGTCACGTGACATCTCCCGCAACGTTTTGTTTATGACGCACACAACTTCTCTCGGGGCTTGTATTTCTAATCATGCAGGCTATTTTTGAGTTTTGGAAATGGCAAGAGGTAGCCTATAGTCTATTCTAGGTTATAGGATGAGTGCTGTAACAGTTGTATATTCAGGTCCTAGATTGTGTCAGAAACAAAGCTGCGGCTACGAATTTGCGATTTTCATGGTATATCAGAATTTCATACATTTGAAGTTGTATGTGCTTTCTTTTTATAGCCGATAACGACTGAGATTTAATTATTGCTACAATAGTTTCTAATAACAGTAGCTTTCGGAGAAACACAGAAATTACAAGTTATTCTTTGTATTTCACAAAATATTATGGTCAATGCACTTTACCGACCGCCAATTTTAACAATCAATGGCCGGCGAATATGCTTATCGTCTTTGTTTGCTCCTCTGTTACCCTTTAAGAACTTCGTCGACAATGAAAATGCACTATTCGATTACCAAGAGTCCAAATAAACCGCATACAAAATTCCCTGAATGTATATGACATATTGCGTGAGTAATGTATAAATCTTTAATACACAACGTTACTCGATCATAGCAGGCGACGCCATTTTCAATTACGAACGCCAATGACATGACGTTAGAATATTGCTATGACGTCATAAATAGTGACGTCATCAATCGCTTTTGATGCTTAATTAATTGGATAATAAATTATCTTTAACCATGCCAAATTTAAATAAGCTATGACAAAACGTTATGAAACAGTAGAATTAGTTCACGAAATTATTGATGGGCCCACGTACACTAACAAAGAAAGTATAAACCCTATTGCAGTAATATATCATATGTTTATTGAAATCAATTCATGAAAATACTCATTTCTCATAAATTGATTTCCCTTTGCGACTCTGTTCGTTATTATTTCTTAAGCACTTCTCTGCAGATACAAATGCTTGCTTTTTGAAGGCTAATCAGGTTAACCAACAGCGGTAGTATCAATGGAGTTATTCTTCTTGAGTTTTTATTCTTCGGTAAGCCCATTACTCGCTTATCATTAATACCTGTCTAGAGAGGTGAACTGATGATATTATCTGATTTACAAACAGATGTAGCGTTTAACACGAGTTTTATGTTTACATGCCCCGTTGCTAATCCTACTGGTTAATCACATGCGAAGTCCGTTACGACGTAAACGGAGTCGAAGAAAGGCACTTTCACAACTGTTACCCGTAAGCTTATACAGTACGACCGTTCAATAATAAGATCACTAAATAATATAATGTGTGTCTCCATTTCAATTCATAATGAACAATCATACGTCTTAATGTCTGGATAGTTTATCAAATCCACAAAGTATACATTCGGATCATATATTGTTGAACACAAGTCAAATTCAAACACAATATCAGGGTTTGCTGAAATCGGAAAGATACCATCAATTAGAATATCGAGTGAATTATCAACTATTTCAAATTTGGCTTCGAACATTATCAAGACTAAATGAGCATTTGTCCCAATGTACAAAATGTGGTTAATATAAACATGATATGAATATTGATGCAGCTCGGGTGACAGTTGCATTGTCTTGGGAGAGAACGTTCTGTGACAAACGCATTTCTACAGAATTTGTTAGAAGAAATCGGGAGACGTAATCAGTTGTCGGGGTGCAAAACATTACAACATAATTAACGAACGTGGCATCGAATATTCAATCAAATGGAAAATAAGTTGCAATTTATTACACTGTTCTATTTGATAAGATCGGTTCTGCTTTCAATTAACGAGGGTACCGTGTCTTCTTTAATCACAATATATTATGCGAAGATTCGTTCGTACAAACGAATAATAGGAAAATGTACAGTGACAGCAGTACTTAATTAAAACAGCCGAACACAGAAATCATAAACAAACTTCACTTACCACAACCACACGGCACAATGCCCAACGGTTGTCTAAACGAAAAATTGCATCTATCTATTGCATATATCTATTGCATAGCAATGGTTTTCTAACTGACTTATGATATGCGCGATCGTCGTATAGAACCTTAAATATCATACCTGAACTCAACAAAATTACTGAAATACGCTAGTTATTATTATGCAGCAGTAACTGAAGCTGATGTTTCTTAAGATAATAGGATGGACAGTACGCTCCCTTTTACGAGGACAGTAGTGACCTATAACATTGGGGGTATTCTAACAAAGAGAACAACCTTCATATAAAGTTTTAGATGTCAGTGGAAGTTGCTAAGATACAGAGTGAAAATAAAGCGCATGCATCAACAAAAAGTTTTTCACAAATCTACATCATGGGACACCTATTGTAATATGATCGCGAAAGGGACGTCAAAAGCCTGCAATAAGTCTGCCAAGACCGCACAAGTAGACCATAATAACATGTTATACTTGTTACCTACATAAACATATGGGATGCAGTATACAAGTAGCATTATTAACGAAAGACTAGTAGCATTTAAGCAAACACGCACCATTTACAGACAGAGTCGCATACATGTCAACTAATAATCAAAAAGTTAATTTTATTTCAAATTCAACACCAAAAGAAATACTGAACATTATGTTGTAGGATTATATAGGTATCGCTAACACATAGATGATAAAACTATACCTGTTTCAGAACGTCAGAAAATTATTTAAATACTGTACTAATTGACCATTAAGTGCTTGCAACACATTAAAATCGGCAAATAACATTGAAACATTTGCAAGATCGCAATATCGTTTAGGTCATATAATGGGCTTGAAATTGACAATTTTGAAATTTGACATTCCAACTCCTAATCGTCGTACTGATGTAATTGTCTCATTGGCTGGTTTTTAAATGAATTAAACGTTTTTCAACCTTAAAACTAATGTTGCACTTTAAAGGCATTAATAATGCATGAGTTAACATTTTCGTCTAAAGAATATTATGATGCAAAGATTAGCAACACTGTTAATCGAAAACACGCGAAATAAACAAGAAGTATATCATTGTAAAAGTTGGTAATTATGTCTGGAGGACGTTTGTTAATGTGGATAATTGGGCTAATGAAATTGGTTTTTCCGCAAATAAGTGTTATTGTTATCACAAGGGTGTTGATTGATGTGTATTATTTTTTAAACATTTTTACACTCTTATTAAGTTGAGCGAAGCATGTGATATGAAAAAGTACTATTCAGAAAACAATATTTCTCTTCAGTTCGAGACGGTTTCAACTAAATACAAGTAAATACCAAGCCATTGTGATTGCGAGGCATTGGTGTATAATGTTACTGTAGCTAGGTTTGGTTTAAAAATAATATGATATACATTACTATAAAATCATCATATAAAAGCACTAATAAGCCGCATAGCTAACCCATTTCCAGGATTTGGAACAGATTACAGCCCACGTGTGCTGCATTTGATACACCAACCGCCTCTTGGTGCTCAATTGACCGGTGATAACTCCCTAAGCTGTAAAATAGAGAGCGTATGTCGTCATTTGATATCAATTTTATCAACACCGTGATGTTCACAAAGTATTAGTTTGAATTAGGTTTTATATATTACATTGTTTGATATTGCATAAGAGTAATTAGTAGCATATTATTGGGCATGAATTATACTTAAATGTTAAAAACGAAAGTTAAACGTCTGATAAGTAGATTCAGCACAAGTTGTACTGTCACATAGGCGTGTACTTTCATTACGCCATCTTAGAAATTCATTCTTCTAAATGATATCGAAGAAGGGATTAACATTGTTTACGTCGAGCGAATGCTATGCCGTTTCTTCTAGTGGTGGTTATTTAACTTGAGTTACTTGTTGCTTACACTTAAGTACAGTGTTTGTTGTATGTGTACGTAACTGTCTCGTCACAAATAAGACTTAAACAGAACTACATTTGTATATGGATGGATCATTTATTCTCAACTTCTCAAATACGCTCTGTCTGTGGAGGTTTATACCAATATGTAAATAAATCCATAAATCACACTTGTTAAGCTTTCTGTTACTGATAACGAAGTCATCTCCTTCGCTAAAACATTCTGTCGCTAGGGAAATTTATTCCAGTAAATAACAATGTAACAGACGTGAAACGATTACAAAATCAGGCGATCTACCGGATTCACTGTCTTCCAGGTCAATTTAGGTAATTATGCTCTACTTACATACTAGTGTAGGATATCTAGTTCCTTTAGAATTATCAGTGGTCCGATAGACAATTATGTAAGGCTAATATGCAAGAACGTCAGTATTAGAACTTGCTGGCATGGGTCATTCAATGGGAGAGGTGCAGACATTAGCTAAATACAGGACTAAGTGGAACAGGGAATGAAACTTTCAACTAAAACTGGATAGCACAGAAGATATATCACATACAAAGTTACGGGTAAGGTGACACGCTAAGCTGCCTGTCGGAATAGGTAATGCAAATATGTACATTAAGAATGTTTAGATGAAGGTTTTATTTAGCAGGGTCGGTATTTATAAAACATCTTCAGTGAAAACTTAGAATATTCTTTAAATTTCAAATTTTCCTTAAGTGTTTCAGCTAAACATGAAAGCCAATATAAACAAGGTTTTACATTTTTAGAAGAATAATGTAAAAAGCTACATCAATCATTCAGAAAACAAGGGCCATTTTTCGTTTCTTTGGCAGCTCAATATTTTAACTTAAGTCAAAATATTTAAGTTTTCACTTAAGATGCTTTATAAATACCGGCCCTGGCATCATAATTATGTTCCTGAACATAATTAAGTTACATTTTAAATGAATGTGGAATATTGGTTTAGATGTTGGTTCCAAACAAATTAGCAGCACAAATGAATGATTGTCAACAACATCGATTACTGAATAAATCCAATTAAATAGTTGCATGCAGAGATGCAATATCCATAAAACTGACACAATCTGATAAAATACAATGTTAATTAAAACGTCCATAAATGAAAATTCACGTCCTATACCATGTTTATGACTTGTTAAACACAATTAATGTGTAGTAGTTCTTTATTTGTAATACAGTTTTCATGGACATTTTATTGGATACAAGAAGATTAAAATGATTGTTATCGTCTGGACACGTACTGACAACCTTATAAAATATACCAAAACGTGATAAACTGTTGTACAAGGGTTGTTTGAAAGGTACTTCAATTTGCCCTCTAACTTTTTTATTGACTAAACCGATTTCTATGAAACTCTTCATTGAAATCTCCGCTTCGAGGTGTACACTGATTGTGTTATCATATTTAAGATTAATATCATGTTTAAGCGTCTGAAACAGGTACTACTTTCATGCACTGCAATATGGTTGAACCTACTAGTTACAAATTTACTCATTGATTCGGGTTTTGAGTTGTAGAACCTAGGTCGGTGGACAAAATTCAACTGCATCACCTCCGTCACAAACCGAGTGTAATTTACGATCACGGGTTTCTTAGAAGTTTAGGAATCAAATACATAATATTTCTTGTTCAGTCTTCGTAAATAATAGTAAAGGTGTGTTTGGCCATCTGTTACGCAACGTAAAAGCATATTTGAAAGTATTTAGGGTATGAATTAAATTTGTTGTGGCATTTAAAATAAGATACGTTTTAGACACCACGAAGTGAGCATGGTATTCATGAGAGTACACATGTTGTTAACGTTTTGAATTTTCTTCCAAATGATTTGAAAATGGGATAAAATCGGGCATGCGTGATCAGCTAACTTCGAGTGTTAATATTGCAGCTGTGAGACCAATATCCTTCATTGTAGCAAAATATTGTTTGCTCGTTGTTGTTTTCGATTGGTCGTTTTTGTCTTCAAGATACTGTTGGTCTCAGTGCAATATGTTAAACACATACAACTTTGCATCCTATGATGTCTGTAAATATTAAAAGTTCCTCGTGTTTAAATTTGTCACTCTATGTAAGCTTTGTTTTGCCATACGTTTTTTCGGACGCTTTCAAGCTTAGTGTACATTAGGAGGTGCATGTGAACCAAATTTTATCCAAGTAAAGACGATAATTACATAGGTACACATGTCAAATTCGTCATCAGGAAGTCTCGAAACTACAAAGACATGCATATATTTGCATTACTTTTCGAACACCCCTTGTAATAAATCTTGTAATAAGAATTGTGTATTGTTATGGACATTGTATACGACAATTGATTAAAAGAAGATAAGAATTATTCTTGGAGTCTGGGCACGTATTAGCAACGTTATAGAAATATACAAAATGCGCTATACTGCAGTAATAAATCGTATAATAAGAATCACACTCCGCCTTGCATATTGATCAAGCGACTTCAGAGAAGATTGAACGGTTGCAGATTAGTTTGATATTACAAGAAACAATTGCTGATATTGACATAAATATATTTCAAGGTTATACCGAAAATAATGTCAACAATGTATGTCTGTAAAACTGATATGCCAGGAGACGTTCAAATACATAAAGACAGTAATGCTAAAAGTATTGGTTTAACAGATAGACCTGACCTTAAAGATTCTAGTTCCAAATGTTCTTGAGTATCTGGTCGGACCAAGTTGGTTAATAAATTCTCGCTTAATGTCACGACGAAGTAAAAATTGACAAACAATGGGCATTATCGTTATAATCTAGGAGAAACATGGTCCAACCGTTCTTAATTTTAATATTAACAAACCGATTTAAGTTTTTTGTGTTTGCATGTTCCGTTGCTAACCATATTGCTAATTCACTTGCGAAGTCAGTTACGGCACACACGAAGTCGAAGAAAGCACTTTACACAACTGAAACCCGTAAGCTTGTACAACCATGTGATGATAAGTTCACCCAATATAATGTATGTCTCCATTCAATTGATAATGCATAACCATGCATAAAGTTAAATGTCTCGATAAATGTGGTTTATTAAATCAACAATTTGAAAAAATAAATGAAAAGTTCACTGAATTACGTATTGTTGAACACAAGTCAAATGCACACAATATCAGAATTTGCTGAAATCGAAATAGTGTCAACAATTATAGGGACTGGTGTGTTAATAAATATTTCAGAGTTGGCTTCGAACATTATCAAGATTAAATGAGCATTTGTCCCAATGTACAAAATGTAGTTAATATAAACATGATAAGAATATTGATGCAGCTAGGGTGACAGATATTTATTGTCTTGGGAGAAAACGTTTTGTGATCAATGCAATTCTCTAAAATTTGTTAGAAGAAATTGGGAGACGTAATCAGTTTTTCGGGGTACAAAACCTTACAGCATAATTAACGAACGTGGCAACGAATATTCAATGAAATAGAAAATAAATTGTAATTTTTTGCACTGTTCCATTCGATAAGGTCGGCTCAGTTTTCAATTCACAAGGGTACCGTGTCTTCTTTAATCATTATATACTATGAGAACTAGACGATGCGTCCTTACAAATACATTATAGGAAATCAAGCACAGAAAACATAACACATACTCACCACAATTACATTGCAAAATGACCAACACTTGACTAAACGAGAAAATAGCAAAAGAGGGGGTATCAAAAATTTCGTAGACTGACTCGTTCATTTGATATGCATAATGCGATTGAATTATTTATTTTATCATCTTAAACTACATTCAATTTTGTACTGAGAAACAAATACAATGTTGAATAAATGACAATATTAATAAACTATTCTAACGATTTAAAAGATTACCAAGAGCCACCCGGCGCACTATTATGACGTTACAACGTCATGAAACGCCAACACTGCAGTCACTTTTCGACCGTCTAAAGAAGCCAAAACTTATAAACCTGGCTTGAACTGTTCTATTGCCTATTATAATACTTAGTTTAAACTTAATAACCTTTTATTCATAAAAAAGTTCGATCAGTTAATGAAAGATTTGACAAATTCAATTATTCCAGCGCTAATAATCACACAGTACATGAAGTGTACCCTACTGATATTGGCATCATTCAACTCTCATCGCCCCATCTTTTATACCATTTAAACAGATTCATTTTCGTAAGGCAACCTTACTTTTACATTCTTGGGTGACATGCTCTAATCTGATATCAGAATTGGTGTTTAATCGAGTAAAATTGCAAAATGCAACGGAGTATCGATAGTCCAAGTGTAACGTCATGTCGAAAAGCGCGCCGACGTCATGGAGTGCGTCGAAAATCAGGCTACACAAAACGGCGTGTTTATTACGTCACACCAGTATCCGTGACAACAGCTCTATAATATAAACACCAGGATGATGCTACAATCTTAATGTTTATGTCGACTGTTTTATATTTCAAATCGGATGACGATTCACAAAATTATAGGTATATGTGGGAGGTCAAGTGAATGATTTTTTACAGTGCGCCGCGGAGCATAATTTAAGTTACCATAGTAACCGCCACACACTCGGGAAAAGGTTAAATGAGCTGGAAATTTGCAAATCTATTCAAAATACGTTGTTTTAAAGAATGTGTGATTTTTACGGAATTTTGTCAACAACTAAACAAATGGCAGGCCTAGTCCACGAACTTTTTGATACCCCCTCGTACATGTATATCTATTGCATATCAATGGGTTCAAACAAACTTATAATATGCGTATAGAAACGTTACAACATACCTGAAATCAGCAAAGGTAGTTTATTTAAAGAAGCTAATAATTATTATGCAGTAGTGCTTGTAACTAAAATTGAAGTTTCTTAAGATACGATGGATGGTATGCTTCCTTTAACAAGGGCAGTAGCGACCTATAACACTGGGTCATTCAACCATCATATCAAGTTTGAGGTAGCAGTGTAGGTTGATAATATACAGAATGGAAATAAAGTGCATGCGTTAATCAAAAGGTTTTGACAAATCTACAAAAGTATAGGTCATCTAAAACATGATGACCTCTTCACTTGTAACTGACATAAACATATGTGATGCAAGTAACACTATCAACGCAAGACTAGTAGCATTTAAGCAAACACGCATCATTTACAGACAGAGTCCTATAAATGTCTACCAAAAGCAATACGGAATATAATGTTGTGGAATTATATATGTATCGCTTCCAACAGGATGGTACAACTGCACATGCTAAAGAGCGGCAATATTTTTTTTACATGTGACATAATTGAATAACTTCCTCCTGTAATAATTTAAATCAGCAAATAATTCCAAAACAATCTGTAAGATGGCAATATTGTTTAGGTCATATAATTTGTTTGGATTTGGCAATAATTATTTTGAAATTTAACATTCTTACTAATAATTGTCGTGTTGACATTATCGTCTCGTTGCCTGGACTTTTGAAAGAATTTAACGTTTTTTCAACCTTGAAAATAATATTGCACTTTTAAAGGCATTAATAATGCATGAGTTTACATTTTCGTCTAGAGAATATTATGATGCAAAGATTAGCAACACTGCTAATCAAGAACACCCGCAAGAAAACAGGAAATACATCATTTTACATGTAAAAAATGGAATTGTGTCTGGACGACGTGTTGTAATGTCGATGAATGGGCTAATAAATTTGGTTTTCATCAAATAAGTGTTATTACAAGGGTGTTTATTAATGTGCATTTTCAAACAATTTTGATAAACATATTTAGTTTAGTGAAACATGTGATCTGAAAAAATACTATTCAGAAAATATTGTTTCTCTTCAGGTCGAGACGGTTTCTACTAAATGCAAGTGAATACTAAATCATTTTGTAATCGAAGTAATGGTGTTTGATCGAAAAAATGTAAACTAGGTTTGGTTTAAGAATCGTATGCTATATCACATGTATAAAACCATCATATAAAAAAACACGTTCCACCGTACTTACCCATTACCAGAATATTCTGCGGACTACAGTCCATGTGTAATGTATATTCGATAAGACAGTTGCCTCTTGATGCTCGATTGACTTCGACCACTTCTTATGCTGTATATTAGATAGCTTATGTCGCAATTTGATATCAATTTATAAAACACGTGATTTTCACAAAGTTCTCGTTCGAATAAGGTTATATATATTTACATTTAATTTATTTGATATTACATCAGGGTTATTAGTAGCGTCTTATTGTGCATGCATTATTCTTTAATGTGGAATGTACACGGACTTCGAAAACGCACCATTTATCTAACTTCGAAATTTAATAGTAAACCATGTTTAATTGCATAAAACATTGTCTATATATAACTCATTTTATGTTTAAACGTCAAGTAAAATTGCAAAACGACAGTTAACAATATTACTAAGTAACGTGACACCAACGTGTTTAAATCTCAAAACCAAATTCACAATTAGGGAGAGTGCGTGTTAAGTTACGAGTTGGTTGCGTTCACAACACCGGGTACAGGCATTTCAAGTGCAATCCGCTTCTGGAAAATGTAGGACAACCTTGTGGACAGATCGGGTCAGGAAACTTATCCGTGGATTCGGGGTTGAAATAACACGTCCTATGTCTTCGTTTGGTCAACATCTGGCACACTCCACCATACACATATTGTTTTCTTCAAGAAATTGTCTGTCATGCGTTATTTATGACTGTGATGCGTTATTTATGAGCATTGTTATATTCATGATGTCTAAGGTCAACACCCCTGACATCCAGAAACAGTAATACAAGAAAAGTGACTTATGTTGAAGCATGTGTTCAGTGTCTTTGGTTAGATGAAACAGAATATCTCAGGGTAGTAAATGAAATTGTTACATTTCATAAATAAACGTATTTCATAGTTTTATGTAATGATATTCTATATCTATAGACACCAAGCATTCATCTGACAGACACGTTAACTGATCGGATGTCGATAAGGAATATTATTTTATCGAACATAACATCAGCGATTGCGAACTCATGCTGACAGTGGTATGCCTTTAATATCAAATTATTATGATGACGCATGCAGTTATTACATAATTTAAATTATAGAAAGGTCGAGGCAGGTGCATTAAGGAAAAAGCCAATCACCAAGCCTTCGCGTTCGAGGAATTTTAAACAAAATGTAACTATATCATACACATACCGTCAACGCCATAACTGTGGTGTAACATACATGTATGTTGTTTATTATCTAGCGTTAGCGATTCGTAGTCAATATAAGACAAAAACTGTACTTTAAGGGAAGTTCTTCGATCGTCGTATATCACTGTGTCTACAAACTTCATTTACATCTGCGATCTTCTTTTGGCAGAGGATTGTGAGTATTATTTCTTAAAAACTAACACAGAAGAAAAGCAAGCACGTTTAATTGAGAATATATTTTGTTTATTTGTACAACTGTTACTCCGAAACATTTATTACTGTTGAAATAAAGAGTGTATTTGAAGACCTTTCTCCACATTCAGTATCCACGAAAGTGAATAGTGTATGAGTACAGTGCAATTAGAATCACTGTAATTATATTGGCTTTGCAATGTTTGTATCAATTGATTCTGCTGTTTCAAGCTCAAATGCGATTTATTCGAACATATTTACAACGGCTGTACTACGAAACTTTGAGAACGGACCGCATCTTCGGACAACATGTTGTATTTTGCGCTGTATGTATTTTGTCTGATTCACAGCGACTATCCATTTGATTCGGAGGAGCGTCATTCAACAGCATATTGCTTTGTTGTACTTACATTAACGCACTGTTCAATTACTTGTGTAAGTAGATGAAACATTATAATAGAAGGGAAATAACTCCTATTATTTTGCAGCATATATTTTATTTGAACATATCGTATGTAAAGAGATTCTTTCTTATCATTTTACCTAATAAAACGAGGCAAAACTGCATCAGTTCATCTACTCTCAACCGCTTTAAAAACGCACCACTATTGAAAATAATCAGATTTGGTCAAAATACATTTTTTTGCTAAAATTGATAGATTACAGGGTTTGTTCAGTTCATAAGCTTGACCTAATTAAAGAAAACGATTGATTTTTCATTCGGAATACCCCGCCCAGAGAACTTTTTTGATTTTGCATGTTTTGCGCGTGCAGCTCGATCGTGTTGACCTGTGTGATCAATATTACTTTCAAACTGTACGCTGTTGGTGTACACATTGAAAAAACAACATAAACAATATTGGCTAAAGGTATGTTTATGCTGCCAATATCTCGAATATTTGTTCTCGATGTTTGTGCCTTCGCTTCCAACTGAAAAGTGCCTCGGTGCCTTAGCATGGCGTTTCAACTGTCACCATACAATGCATGTGAGCTTAGAACATCGATTACAAGTGAATGGCACAGTCAAAGACCGACCTAGATGAAACCAGCTAAAGGTATTGAGCCCGAGCTATGAGGAAACATGACACAGGTTGTGTCACTGTAATTGGTTCCGCATGGATGCACACAATGTCAAAATAATGACGGACGTCAATCAACAAGCCAAAAGTACATTATTGCATTTTCATAACTATTATTTTCATAATTGTCAATAAAAAGGAAAATTGTTTTAGTACATTTTTTTATGAGTTTTCTCCCGTTTAGAGCCTAAAGTCCCATTTTTTTGTCTTCAAGCTCCTTCATAGTGTTAATTTAAGGTGCCATAGAAGCACCACGGGCTATGTCCTGAAAGTCTGATGCTCATAACCAAGACTTCAAGTTTAAATAAGGCGTGAATCAATCTTAGGTTCACATAATGCGCATATCTGAACCGCACTCGGTCGTATGGTATTAGCCAGACAGCCATAGCCACATAACATTTATAATTCAAGTCAAACTTTGCTTGAATGGTGGAAAACATCACGTCGAACATAATTCTATCCTATTACGTAATTAATGTTATGCTTTAGGAGGAGATACCACATGCATGCAACAATGAATCGGGCTCTTATACTTGCTTTTGAAATTGTGACTTTCACTTTCATGGGTCTCAGTGTTATCTATGTCATAATTCATTTCAAACTCGTAATAATTGCATGAAAATCACACACGTCGTTAAATATAGACTGAAGATTATTAATCCGAAAATAAATAACCATAAATTGACGTTTTCATCACTAAAACTAATTTCATATGTGGTGCGTTTTTAAAGCGGTTGAGTGTATGTTTTTATTACAAACAATTATCGCATTCAACTTCGAAACAGAAGTGCGGTTCATGAAAAAACATGTTGTGCATTTTAAGAATCATAAGGGAAATAAATCAAGTATCGGACTTTATATAAGGAAAATAAATCAAATACCGGACAAAGCTCCAGATTTAGATTGTAAATAAGTTACAAGCGCCCATCTACCGAATGGAAACTAACTGAATGTCACCACGAACCAAGAGAACACGGTGAGGTTAACGAATGTGGTTGATGTTGTATATGGTTTCTTTATAACAAAAGTGCAGAATGATAAACTCAACATCACTCACGTCTATTACTCAGACTAAGAAACCTGCATGTTGGTATGACGTTGGTTTGTTTACATGCGTCATTGCCGTTTTTACCACGGTGACCGGTAAAATTGTTATATCTCGAGACGTTGATTTGTTTACATGCGCCATTGCAGTTTTACCACCGGGAAATTTTTATATCTCGAAGTACATGTAACAGTTTTGGTTCGGTTATGTGTTGGCATATTGTCGTGTGTTTGTGTTATGTGATCTGTTGAGTTCTCCATTCCCTTTCTGATTCGCTCATAGTTTAGTATAAAACACAACGTACAGTCACATATGGTTGGATAGGAGTTTTCAACATTCCCGAATCCCATATAGACTATTATTAATATGCAGTATATTTCGATAGCAGGATACGGATATTCACAAGAGGAACTCCAGACAAATTAGCCCTCTGACAACATCGGTCGCTTGAAATCATTTTCATGCCTACAAAATAAATTGTCTGGTTGAGACATACATATATAGACCATCTATCCAGCACATGTTGGAACTTTGACAAGTTCGTAGTCGATGCTTTATCATTTTTATTGGGAAATTGAACATTTACAAACAATACGCCGTTAGCAGTGTCGGATATTACTCCAATATTGCTCCTTTATTGAACTTGTCAGACAGAGTAACAAATATATTAAATGTTCATCTTCAGATGACGGATTGATGCTTTTATTGTCAGTCAATTGAAATGAATTTCGTTTTTAATCGAACAGGGACAAATTGACCTGATTTCTTTAGTCTGCTTCGGTTTAGACTTTATTAGCCCGTCCACATATGTATATCCCTAAACAGAAGCGTAAATGATCGATGATTTACTAACAACTTTTAAACACCACTTATTTCAATACTTGACATTCTATAGTAAAACCTTTTATTATTTACCTAGACCGTGCGGTGTCTAAGCAGCAATATCAAGATATATGCAAGTTCTGTCTATGACCAAGTTGAATCATATAAACGTGTAATACAACTTCCGAAATGTCCGATACGATGTAAGATAACTTATTTATACTAAAAAATCGATTTTTTCCAAGGATATAACGTTCAAATTTGTTATAAGAAAACCTTTTGTAGGGAAAAGTCTTACGTCGTTAAAGACGTGCAAAACATGACAAACGCGATGATTAATAGCTCTTGTCGTCTAGCCGTGTGAGGAAGTGCCGGGTTAACGTTCTAAATGTTGTGAAAATACACACAAGCTACACGCTTTATTTCTATAATCATTTTATCATAAAACAAAGATTTTCCAAAACGTGCATCATAGCTTACGCTTACATCATGATAATCGACATGCAGACACATTCTAGTCTTGTAGTGCTTCAGTGTGTTTATAGCTGGTTTCAAAACCATTACAACAATCATCGATATACGGTTATCGCAAGCTATGAGCTTACTACAATTATGCCGATTACATTTGACCTGATACAGAATTATTCTGAACATGATTTGCTTCAAAACCAAGGCAATTGTCCCATGCTTACGCATTTTTCGTGTACGAATTTATATACCATTGTAACCAGTAAATTTTTCTGATTTGACACGATGTTCTTGCTTAAGTCGTGTAAACACCACATGCGTACATTTCAAAAGGATAGATTAAAGAATGAGGATGTAACGTAGAAAGGCAACGAAGGTTTCGTTTACTAAGTCACAAGAACTATATAATATTTATGCACTACCTGTCTTTGATAGATCAATTGTGACATGAACTACAAATGTGTCCATAGGACACATATGTCCCCTTGCAATGTGCATACAGTAAAATCATTTAGTTTCAAGGGAATTAACTTTCGTGATTCGGTTTAAATGACAATTTCGCGAGGATGTACATTCGCAGATTTTGCACTTAGTAAAAATATTAACTCTGATCCAGTACGTTAAAAACTATTAGCAGTGGGCCATTCTCCAACGAGTAACAAGACATTTATTGTTTTGTGCACAAAAAGGAGTGTTTATTGCGTACCAAGACTTGTCGTCACTTAACATTGAACCTATCAAAGGGACGCTCAATAATACATATCGCTGGCTTAGAATGAGAAGGTCCAAAGTACAAAATAGATATTTTGAGAAAACACGCAAAAACTGTCCAAAATTTACTCTTTACGTATGGTAAAAAAGCTCTTTCAACTTCGATTTGATCGACATGACAAGTTCCAATTTTCATGAAAAAAGACTCATAAGAAGCGCTTTGTAATGCAGATTTCAAATATGTACGAGTCTTATAAGGTCGTACGTAGTATATAGTTACGTCCTTCGCATTCTAAGCCAGCGATATGTGTTCATCTGAACCTTGACCTAATGACGGTTAAATACGATTTTCTGAAGATCGAAATAATTATGAAATATTCTTACCTTCGTTTTCATCTATTATAGCACGAACACTGAATACTGTGGTTGATAGGGAGTACTAGACGTCGCAAGTACAAAATGCTAATTTGAGAAAGTAATTATAGTTTTTAAAAAACATGGATTTTTAGCGAAAACAAGCCTTTTCTACTTAGGGCAACATGACATAGATATATTGAGATTTACATTTTTAAAAGATGATGACGTAGTATTCGAATATAAATATTTGAAGACCTTATTACTTGCAATATTACTATTATTAGTATGTGATATGAAACCAAGAGACGTTTGTAAAACACCATAGCAGCACAAAAGTCGAAAATGGTATAGATAACAGTGGCTTTGACCTACTGACTTCAAAATAAATATTTACTGTTGCTTACCTACCTTCAGCGTTCTGAGTTTTGAACGGGAAACATCTGGCATAAGGACCAACCAACAGACATGCGCAAAGCAATATTTCCCTAAAGATAGGGACATCACTTAACGTCAATGACGTGTCGATTGTATGAAATGCTGGACGAATATTTTTTGAAACCAAGAAATGATATTAAAGTTAAAAGTAATATCATACTAGGGTTTGCTGTCAAATGTCCCGACAATCCTATGTATCAAAAATACATCAAATAATACGATAATGTTCCGCTTGAATCGAGATATCAGAGGGCAGACGTCCAGCATAAACGTGCAGTAACTCCAAAATAAATCATTATAGCCAACGGTTACATCTGTTATTCTCCTTTACTTTATTAATTAAGGAAAAGAATAGTGCGTTTCACGTATTAAAACTAAACACAACATACGGATTCATACACATGTCTGTGTCTATATCTGTATAGATATCATAAATAATTATTGCATATAACATAAACTATATCAATATAAAGCCACTCTTTATCAAAACGTTGAACGGGACATGATAATTGGGAGGAAGTGTATGCAAGAAAGATAGGTGTCTCATCAGCCAATTTAACTGATCCTTTTAATAGGGGTTACACTATAATAGACCAACACTTTACCTTACATGCGATAACACTTGGAATGGTATTATTTATATTTTCAGTATCATCTGTATAGAAACCATTCATCGATTCATACACATAACATCAAATGTCAATATCCGTGTTATACTTGTAATCAAACTTGGAACGTAAACGAGTAAACAATTACATCTGCCTGCCAACAATGTCAAGGGTAACTTTGACATCATACGACGTAACAGCTCGAACACTATTAAAGGTATTAACAATTCGGATAATTGATTTCATTTAAAGCGAAATTCCAACGTGTCATTCCGTGACAGGATCATTCTATAGCATCACATGTGGTACTAAAATGGCGTCACAATTTTCATATTATTGCAACGACCAGAAACAATTGATTACGCAAAATTTAAAATGATGAAGCTATATGTGTAGGGATACTCTAACTTCTACGTGAAATAACCAGATAATGTGTCTCGGCCTCTTACTTAGAAAGCATTTTTACGAAATGTGTCTAAACTTTTTACGAAACCGATATTATTCCCAGTTCTTAAGTTGCAATATGCGACCCCATCATGCACAATATAACATCACGAATAGCAATGCTTGCAAGAATGTTGTAAGTGTAAGAATGGTGTAAGAAGTACAAATACTCAAACGTAGGTCAAAGCCGCCGGGAAATTATAAGTTGTCGGGAAAATCACAATTTCGTCGGAGGCGGAACAAGTGTCAAAACTGCATTAACCTTTTCGGTTGGAAACTTTTAACTGTCAGTTTGTTCATATCGCAAATACTTTAAATGAGTACTAATCATATACTGCTGCCTCACATTATTACACTGTTTTCAAAAGCAGTTGTTTATGAACACACATTTCGAACATTGTAAATGTTACTATTAAAGCAAGACTGTGCATAAGGTATGCACCTGTCAGATGCATCCACGGCACCAACACCCGGGGATGGGGGTTGGATAGCTTGGAAAACGGCCGTGTTTTACTGTCTGGTCCCCCTCCCCCCAACTGTCGGGAAATGTTTTGGATTTTTCCTCCTACTCCAATAACCGGGGGAAAATATGAAATTGTTAGTGACCGGGCAAAAACGGCTATTCTACCTTCACCTTTCCCCGCTGGGAGGGCGTTTGACAACCATATAGTAAAAAGTCCCGCCCATCCCCGGGATGGGGGTCGGATTCAACTGACCAGTGCAAGTTTTGTGAGTATTTAAGAGATTCATTTTCAAGTTATTCTAACAAACTAGACACGTGTGTATCTCGCGTGTATCGGTGTACGTAAGAACCAAACGAATCCATTCGGAACAGACTAGGATACCCCCCACCAAAAAAAACACACTCTTTGTTCCAAACAACTACCTCTTCAATAGAAGTAGAAGGTATTTGACCATTCCAACAGGGCATTGGAATGACCACACTATTACGAAATTCCCGGTTGCATATTCAGGTTCACAATAACTTTATCAGTTCGTCTTGCATAATAACAGTATTTATATAGAAAGAAACAACACAAAAGGTGTATTAAAGGCCTCCGAATGTGCATCCGTGCCTAAATAAGTATATATCCGGTATGTTGATCGGCTACTGCTTTAAAGCTCGGAATCGCGAAATAAAATTTGTAAACTAAAACCAAATGGGTACAAGACTGCTTTGTCCCCGCCCTGCTGTTATATGCTCACGAACGAAATCTATAGCACTCACTCATAGAACCTGTAAGGGCATGCGACACTGATTGAAAATACGACTAACATCTGCATATCCATCAACAAAGATGATAATACGCTGTTTGGATTCAAATAGCACACACATACAAGCATCTGCTTGACTTGTCGAAATAAGCAACAGGAATACCATTATCCTTGTTATCACATTGAGCGAGAGACACGGTACTTTTTATGAGATTCTTCGTCTGGTAATTTCGAGAAATATTTGTCCGTTAAATGATAATATAGGTTTATTTCTGGATGTCAGAAAACCATAGGCGTCTTCTTATTATCTTTTCAACACAGCGTAGTTCGTAAAGGATGAAGGCGATTGACAACAGTTACCACTACGGAAAGCATTAGCCAAGCAGTCCGGAACACATTATTAAACAAACCTAATGTCTAAACAGGGTCCACTAGTCGAAAGAGAATCAACCGTATTTCGCTATGTGAGAGACGGTACCATTAGGGCAACCGTTTTCAATCAGTAATCTGCAAAATTACATTACATTCTCAGGAGAAATAAAAACCACCATACATATCGCAAAAAATGCACAATCAGATACATTTTCCTATACAGACACGGATTAGCGTCCTTGTATAGTTTTAATTGATGGAACGTTTACAATGCAGTTTACCTTACTAGTATTTCTCGAAATAAATAGCAGGTAACACCTACTGTACAGCCAATTTAGTAGCAACCTGAAAACGTTTACATATGTAAAGATTTTGTGTTATTAAATTTAAGACAAAACACGGTTTAATCTAGCAAAAACATGCGTACTCGCCTTAATTGCAAACGGTATTCTGACATTCAAATCTTATTACTTATGAAATAGTTGGATTTCTCTCCTAGACTTTTATATTACACATTAATCACTATTTGTTTAAATCACGTAAAATGTCCTCAAAGAGAACATTTGTATTGCCTCCATACTTCCATGTTAAATTCAATTCAGTGTTTTTATCAAACTTTGAAAATGGGTTGAAAAAACTGTATTTTTGCTACAATATTCGTAATAGCGTTGCTGAACGGATATGCACATACTTTACAGTAATGTTCTTTAAGAAGCCGCATTGCAAAAACGGCTGTTCGTCGAGATTCCTGCAGCTATTATATAACGAATTGTGACCCACATATCGTCATATTAGTTTTGACACGTTTTACCGTATCGACATATAGCACTACATGCATTTTCATTCAACAGGTCTTTATGCGAATCTTTATTCCATCGGGATTAATTACTTGTACGTCCGAAACAATACAATGAATGTCAAAATCTGCAGAGGGTGCACAATGATGTTAATAACTGTCACAGTGGTTGATGTTGAATGTAGTTCCTTGGAAACAGAAGTACAGATAAACTCAACGTCTCGTGTCCATATTGCAATGTTATAGTCAGTACATTTTGATAGCAGGATACGTAGCAAACGTAATGTATCTGTTCAGGAGCTTTTCCAGACAAGTATGGTCTTCTCATAATATTGGTTGTTTAAAATTGTTGTGATATCCAAATAATATATTGTCTGGTTTATACATAAATATATAGACCATCTATCAAATACATGTTGGAGCTTTGACAAGTTCTTAGACGATGCTTTATCATTTTTTTGGGCTAATGGAACATTCACAAACAATTCAACGTTAGCAATGTCGGATATTTCTCCCGTATTGCTCTTTTATTGAACTTGTCAGACAGAGTAACAAATAGATTAAATGTTCATGTTCAGATGACAAATTAATGTTCTTAGTGTCAGACAATTTGATTGAATTTCGTTTTCAATCGAACAGGGGCAAATTGATCTGAATTCTTACGTTTGCCTTGTCTAAGACCTTAATGACCTGTTAGTACATGTAATTCCCTCATTAGTAGTGTGATTGATTGGTGTTTTATTAGCACATATTAAACTTCACCTTATTACTGTCCTGCAATTTGCATCCAATATTCAAACAATGTTTTATATATACATGTATCTCCCTTCACAAAAGCGTGAATGATTGATGATTTACTGACAACTTTTAAACACCACATTTTTTCAATACTTGACTTTCCGCTCGTATAGTAAAACCATTTATGATAAACCTAGATCGTCCAGGGTCTAAAATACGATTAATAGCACAAATATTTGAAACAGCTGCCTACGACTGATTGGAATCATAAAAACTTGTAAACAACTTCCGACATATCGGATTCGATAACAACTTATTTATACATGTACGAAAATATCGGTATTTTCAAAGGATATAAATTTCAAATTTGTCATTAGAATAACCTTTTGAAGGAAAACGTCTTATGTCGTTAAGACGTGCAAAACATGATTGTAGCGATTAAGAGCTCGTTCTGTATGGTGAAGTGTTCGGTTTAACGTTCTAAATGTAGCGAAAATACAAACAAGTTATACGCTCTATTTCTATTATTCATTTATCAGAAGACAATTTTTTTCTAAAACTGCACTTCAACATGCATCATAGCTTACGATTAAGTCATAATAAACGACATGCAGACAAATTGTAGTGTAGTAGTACTTCAGTGGGCATATAGCAGGAGTCAAAACTGCAACAATCATCAACATTATGTTCTCACATAGTCATGAGATTACTAAAATCATGCCGATCTGAACTTACCTGATAGACTGGTTCAGAAAGATGCTGGACTCGATTTGCTCCAAAACCAAGGCAATTGTCCAATAATTACGCCTTTCACGTGTACGTACTTGTATACGATTAGTGCACTTAACCATGTAAACGTACTGATTTTGACAAGAGGTTCTTGTTTACGTTGTGTACCACATGCATACATTTCAAAATGATAGGTACAAGACGAAAAAATAAACACCGGGTCCCGTTTTATAGCTACAGTCCAGTTAGGATAAAAATCCAGTGACGTAGTGAAACAATCCACTAGTACGGTGTAAAAACAACTATAAAAGCTTATTACAACAGTTTACTACCAAACTAAACTCTACCTATTTAAGCAATGGTTTTAATCTGTTGTGTATGACGTCACTGTCAGATTACCCTAGCTGGACTATAAGATCTTTCTTTTCTGCAGACTATTGAGACCTGAATTAGTCGACAAAGATTATATCGTATTTAGTAAAATGTTTTAAATTGTAATTTATGATAATACTAGCTCACAAAACGTGCATGTAATGCACTAGCTGCATCAGGTAGCTTAATTATCACATGAACTACATATGTGTCCATAAGACACGGATGCCACTTGCAATGTGTACAATACTTGTTAGGTCAGAAAACACATGCATGGAAATATGAAAATGTAATACATGTAAGACAAGAGTGGATTAATTACATGGGGGAGACATTCATGTAGTCACCGACTTCCACTACCCTTTATATAAACAAAGCAATGGTGTATGGTGTTGCCAAAGACAACAACTCCTGTATATGTAATGCCTCTTGACAATAGTGTTCTTAAAGACATCGATTTGTACGGAATAACACCTAAACATACACCTGTAATTGACAGCTTGATAGATTAAACGCATACTCAAACAGTTAGCAATTCACGATTGCTACTCCATACCAGTAAAAACTTGTAAATAGTATCGGAATTGAAACCAGACCGTGATTTGTTTACAAAGTCGGGTGTCAGTAAGACATGGTTGTGACACAACAGGAACTTAACCCGGACGGATTTTGATGCACGTAAACATTGGTGGGTTATGTAATTATTCAAACCGCTGCCGTACTAGAAAAAGGTCGCAAGTACAAAATGTCATTTTGAATAATTAATGTCAACACCTCTGAAAACTACAGCATAGTTTGCGAAAACATTGGGAAACATGGCCTATTGTGATATATATTTTATTAAGATGAGCATATTTACGTAGAATTGGAATATGAAAGAGTTTTCACGACCATATTACTTACAACCTTATTCTTATAAGCATGGAAGATATATGAAAACCAGATGTCAATGACGGGTCGATCGTAAGAAATACCGGACGAATTACGTTTGATGCCAAGAAATCATATTTACGTTAAAAGTAATATCATGCCAGCGTCTGCTGCCATTTGTCCAGACAAGTCTATGCATCAAAGAATACGTTATTGTTCCACTTGCATAGAGATGTCATAGGGCAGACGTCCAGCATAAAAGTGCAGTAATTACAAGATCAATCATTTAAGATAACTGTTACATTTTTTATTCACATGAACGTTAGTAAAAAGGAACAGAACATAGAGCGTATTGAAACTGCAAGAAATTTATTCTTCATATCTGCCGTATCTGTATAGACATCATATATAGTTATTACACATAACGTGAAATATCAATATAAAGTTACTCTTTATCATGTGTTAATATAAACATTATACGAAACGGGGTTCGGGAGGTAGTGTACGCAAGCAGGATAAGTGTCTCATAAGCCAATTTAACTTGCCCTTCCAATAGCGATGACACTATAATAGACATACACGTTACCTTACATGTAATAAAACTTGGAACGGCATTATTTATTTTATTTCAGTCTCATCTGTATAGAAATCTTACATCGATGAATACACATAATATATAGTACAGTGTATATCAATATATAGTCACTCTTTATCAAGTGTCAATGTGTACGTTATAGATGTAATAACATTGGAAACGTATGTGCAAGTATAAAATTACTGGACGAATTACGTCACAATTTTCACATAATTGTACAGGCCAAACACAATACGCAAATTCTAGAAATCTGACGCTGTAATTGTAGTGGTACTGTTCTACGTGAAATTAGCAGATAATGTGTAACGGCCACTTACTTAAGAACCCTTTGTTCTTGCAAATGATCACGAAATTTGTCTAAACTTTTACAAAACCAATACAAATCCCTGTTCACAAGTTGCAATATGCGACACAGTCATGCAAAATATAACATAATCAATGTCAATGTTTGCAAGCAAGTTGAAATCCAATACAGACATGGTGTACAAAGGACTAATGCTCACATATAGGTCAAAGCTGCAGGAAAATTATAAGTTGGCGAGAAAATAACAATTTCGTCGGAGGCGGTACACGTGTCAAAACTGCATAAAGCCTTTCGGTTAGAAACTTTTAACTGTCAGTTTGTTAATATCTTCAATATATACTTTAAATGTGCACTAATCATATACTGCCGCCTCACAGTAGTAAACCGTATTCCATTTTACGGCACGAACAAAAACATTCCAAGTTTGTCAACGCACATTTTATTTTCAGACATTGTCAATTTTACAATAATATCAAAACGTGTATAACTTCCAGATTCGTCTGAATACAGAGTTTCATGTTCAAGGTTGCATGTATCTGTTTGACTAAACGAATCTATTTGGATCGAGCTGGGGTACCCAAAGACTCTTTGTATCACGCAACCGCCTTTTCCATGAAATGTATCCGTATCGGCATCCACCCCGTGTAAAAGGTCAGTTGTTTGATCAGATCAGTTGCCTAGTTCAGTTCAAACTTAGATGGAATGTTGACCGAGGTACTTGTTTGAATGAACACGGAGTCATGTTTATGGCATTTAAATGCGTTTTTGTCAATATAGAATCTATATAGCACCATAGCACCGGGGATATAAAGTCCTTGAACCAATCTTGCCCCTAAAAGCTTTTTATATGATTACTTTCATCAAGTTAAGTTAAAAACACCATACATTCGACTTTATTTTGACACCGGATCCCGGTTGATATAGAGCTGCGATGTCTGATCAAGTCATAGTTTCCCTTGACAATGTTGGCAAACAGCCTATGTTCCAAGTTTTATTACATGTATAGAGTACAAAAGTGTAGATATTAGCTCTTGGTAAAGACTGTCTTTATATTGTTATAATTACCCATTTACTTGTATGTTGTGTTAAAACGCTCAACGCACTGTTTCTTTTCCTTTTCAATAAAGTGAATGTGTATAAAAATGAAATAGTTATCTGAAATGACTAGTATGCTGGACGTCTGCCCTCTGACATCACGTTGCAAGTGGAACATTATCGTATCATTTGATGTCTCTCAGATTCATAGGATTATCTATGCAAATTGACAGCAGACTCTAACATATTATTTTTATTTCTTGGCCACTAATGTAAATCTTCCATCATGTTTTACATTGTCCAACCGACAAATCATTGACGTCTAGTGTTCATATAACTCGCATGCTTAAAAGAACAAGGTTGTAAGTTATACGGTCTTAAAATACTCATTCGTCTTCTACATCAACATTTTCATCTTATGCAAATATAAATCGCAAAAGGTCATGTTGCCCAAAAAAGGAAACAATAATGTGTGTTTTCGCGATTAAACAATTGTTTTCAGACAGTATTTTGTTTAAAAAAAAGTTTGAAAATGAGCACATTGTGTAATTACCCATCACTGCTATCATGCGTCCAAATCCGTCCGGGTAACGTTCATGTGGCCTTATTCACCAACTTTAAATAACTGAAACAAAGACTAAGACTTACAATTGGCAACATTTGTAACCACTATCATTTATTTGCAATGCGATTTAACAAGGAGAAATGTTGTCTGATAGTTTGTTGTTACCCACTGAACATACGTATATACCCCTTTACATTAAAATCGATACAGTACATTTATAACAATATGCGAGTTAAAAATACATATGACCATTTAAAGTTTTAGACATCAACATGTTTGTGAATAAGACCCCTGTGGTATTACCAAAATGTTACATACCACCATGCCTTGCTGACACCGGTTATGTAATCAAATCGGTCCAATCGATGTCGTTTAGAACACTGATACATTATTAATGTATATCTAGTGATATGTGGCGTATTGTCTTAATGTATTTGTTCCGAGAGCTAGAAGTATCATAACATACTATTTTACGATATAGTATAAATTGACTCAGTAAGGTCTTGCTTGTAAGTTTGCAGAAAAAGTAGGTCGTGTATTTAAGCCCCATGAATCTTATCACTGTACATCTTCTTTCTTAAATTCATGCTTTTGTAATGTACACACGTGGTGTTTTTTCCGAACTAAAGTCAAACTCAAAATGTTTACACGGAGCAGTGCAAATAATGGTTGGTCTACAAAGACACACTCGAAAAACAACGTGCGCCGATCAGGTCATTTTAAATATACATTATTTACATTTTAAAGTACGCTCATGCTATGTGTGAACGAGATATTGTTGTTAGGTGCAATTGTCTTGTCGCTACTAGCTTTATAATATAACCGCCGGAGGTCTGAGACAAAACATAAATATCAAGGTGTCTGCATGTCTTTTATCATAACTTAAGCATAAGCTATGTGCTAAGATAAGTTTTACTGCAGTTATGGCAATTTTTTGTTCATTGATTAATGCATATTACACATAACACGTGCAACTTACTTGCGTTTTCACTAGAAATTCAGAACGTTCACCCGAACTTGTCTGGCAATAGAAATAGCTCGAAATTTGCACAACTGCAACGACGTTAATTAGACGTTTCTCACAAACATATTCTTCTAATATCAAATTAAAAAGTTCTATGATAATGCTAGAGTGGTTATCTAATTTAGTATTAAGTGCATACCCTCAAAATAAAGTCACGATCTTACAAATTGTTTTTCGGGACTCAACCAATCTCTGGCCCATCATATAATTCTTATCAGTGACTGAAACGTCTGCTTCCATAAGTTTACAACGTTACAAGTTTACAAGTTTATTCAAAATGATTTTTTACATGTATTTCTATACGATTGTTTAGGTCATAAATGACCCATGAACAAACAACATTGCTATAATAAGAAATAATAAAGGATGGTAGGTAGTATGAAGGTAAATAATTAAGTTTCCTTCATTAATCATGAAAACAAAAATGTATAAAACAAGTAGGTTTTCTAATTACCTCCCTTCTTATAATTCAAAAAGTTCATTACTTCAAAGACAACATATCAATCATGTTAGTAAGTAACAATAAATAGATAAAGGTCCATATTGAGTATTATTTTAGTAGATGTGTAACAAGCTGTCTCTTAGTTTAAAAGCATGGTAGACAAACATTGCAAGATTTCTTTGTGTACTTACACGTTCAGTGTTAAATAGTTCTATTGTTTTGTAAACACTAGGATTTCTGTGAAAATATGATACAAAATACTTTTTTCTTAAATCTTTATACAAAATACATTCGAAAAGGAAGTGTTGCTCGTCTTCTAGCGTGTTACATATTGTACAAATTCTTTCATTTAAAGGTACAGCTGGTTGTTTCCACCTCCCTGTTTCAATATTTAGTCTATGCGATGAAACCCTTAATTGTGTTAAAGCAATACTGATTTTTTTTATATTAATTATGCTCAAATATGGCTTTAAACCAAAGATGGAAAAGTTTCTATAAAATCTACTCCTTGTGGAATCCAATATTCTGCTGTTCCAGTTTTGTATAAAATTATCTGTCAGTCTTTGTTTGGCTAAATTTAGGAATATATTAACATTGCCTACACCCTGTGATAGCCATACGTCATGAAAACCAAGTGAATTGAGTAAGTTTCGCAATAACGAAACCCAGTTAACTGTGTTTGGCGCCTGCTCAGTATCATTTAATAGAACATTGTATATGACTTTGATTAATTAAAGTTCATTTGCTTCTAAGATTTTAAACCAAAACTTTATAATATGAAACATTCTTTTGTTTTGCAAGTTCGTTCTTCCCAATTCACCATATACAAAGTCATTCTGAGTTTTAGACTTGACTCCAAGTAAGGATTTGCAAAATTGTAACTGTATTCTTTCGACATGATTTGCTGCGTGAAAACCCCAAACTGGGCTTCCGTAATTTAAGATGGGTGTGATGAGTTTATCAAATAATTCAAGAGAATGTTTTATACCAAACGTTGTAAAATTTAACATGTAACGTTTTAATTTAAATATTGCTTTGTTTGCTTGTCCGGCCAAATTTGTCTGTGTATCGTTAAAGCTTCCCCCACTTGTAAATACAATGCCTAGGTAAGTGAACTTAATAACAATATCAAGTTCAATTCCATCATAAAAGAATTTTAAGTTTCTGGGTAACTGACCCGCTTTTCGAAACACCATTATTTTAGTTTTGGCAATGTTAACTTTAAGTTTCCATTTACTGCAGTATTCGTATAGAATATCGAGTCCCCTTTGGAGATCACTAGGCGATTGAGCCATGATTACTATGTCGTCTGCATACATTAACAGGTATAACTTTACGAAGTCAAGGTCAACGCCTTTAAATCCCTTTTTTAATAACTCGTCTTCAAGGTCGTTTATATATAGTGAGAATAAGAACGGACTTAAACATTCTCCCTGGCGTACCCCCAAAAAACAATCAAATGATTCGCCAACGTGATTACTTACTTTGATTTTTGATTTAACGTTCTCATACATTGATTTAATGATATTAAAAACTTTACCTCGAAGTCCTAGTTGTATCATTTTATACCAGATATTTTGATGAACAAGATAATCGAACGCTTTTGAAAAATCTATGAAAGCACAGTACATTTTTAAATTATTATTTATGTGATAATTTATAAGCCCATGTAAAACATATATATTATCGGTGGTGCCCATTTTACTGCGAAAGCCTGCTTGGGCTTCAATATAAACATAGTAGTTTTCAGCCCATAGTGACAAACGGCTATTTATAATGCGTGTTAACAATTTACCCATAGTACTTAATAACGTGATACCTCGATAGTTAGCTGCGTTTTCACTGTCCCCTTTCTTATGCAACGGTATTACATATCCTTCGCTCCATGCATCTGGGAAATAACCCAGTTTCAATATTGTATTAAATACTAGTAGTTTTAATAGATATGGAGATAAAGTATCCTTTCCGTAGATAAAATAATTAATATCCGATCAGGACCAGCGCTTTTACCATTCGATAATTCTTTTATTGCCTTAATCAGTTCAGCATTTGTTATTGGTACGTCTAATTCTGCGAACATAATTTTTGCTTCTGATGATAGAAAGGTTTCATTAAATTGAATAACATCCTCATCAGCTTGAAAAAATCTATCAGCCGGATTATTTATTGCCTTGAAATATTCTGTAAATGAATCAATTGTTATATTGCAGCCTTTAGTTTTACTTCTGCATGCTGGACCGGAACTGTCTCGGAGAAGTTTCCAATAAAGTTTAGCATTTTTTGTTTTTTCTTGTAATAGCTTGTTTGTTCTGGACTGTGCCTCTCGGAAGTTACATTGTCTTATGCTATTTTTGTAAGAAGTGCGGGCTGATATCATATTTTCTCTGTTTATATTATTTTTGTTTTTGCGATGTTTAAAAGCCTATAATAGTCATGACGTTTAGACGAGACCTCTTCGTTTAACTTCGGTTTATACGTCTCAAAAGGTGCATCCGTGTTTGACTTATTTACTAGAGGTTTACAAACTAAATCAAGTTTTTCAACAAATTTCTTGATTGAATAATCAATACATTCACGGCTATTTGCCTCATTTAGATTTTCAATTAAAATTTGCAAATCTGCCAAAAAATTGTCGCTTGTTATACCAGTTATGTAAGAATCTCGTTTATTGTTATTCCACTTATACGAATCTTTGATTTTTCCACCAATTATAGCGTTTGTGATTAAAACATTTTGTTCAACAGCACTAATTGCTGGGAGTGAAAACTCTACTAAGCAATGGTCAGATAATAAATTGGGTTCATGAACTTTAAAACTAGTAAAACTCTCCAATAATTTTGGATCAACAATACAATAATCTATAAGGCTTGAACCTTTTTTACCAATATATGTGCACGAACCTGTGTCACCGCACACTCTGCCATTTGCAATGAGCAAACCAGACTGTTTAAGAAAATCTATTAACAATTGTCCGTTTGAATTAGTTTTGAGATCTTGTGTTTAACGTGGCAAACATACATCGGGCACATAATCATCGGGTAATAAAGTTTGATTCAATAAATACATATTATCATGAACAACATAATCGCACAATTTGCCCACACGGGCATTCAGATCACCTAGCAACATATAATAACAATCACTTTCTCGAGTACTCTGTATAACAGCCATATCGTTGACCAGTTCATCAAAAAAGTTATCGTCCATCAGACTATTTCTAGTGGAATTTGATGGTATCAAATAGCTAAGACAAATAATCAAATCTGCATTAAAACCAAAGTGACTCTTATCAATAATAAACCACACATGTGAGTCATCTTTATATGAAATAATGTTGTTCAGGATATCATTATCAATAAGCAAGCCTTTTCGTAAATACAAAATAATACCGCCAGAATTCCTAGTTGTACCTTTAACTTTAACAGTTCTATTCAATTCAAAATGTTCAAAATTATCTACATGAAAATTGAATTCTGCACTTCCCCAAGTTTCTGTCATACATACAATATCATTATCACTAAACACTTTTTTTAGTTCACATGAGTCAAGTTTGTTATGATATTTATTGATTAGACCGTTTATATTCAACAGGGCAAAACGAACACGTGCGTCGTTACTAGCGGAAACTTCCCGCTTTTCATCCTAACAGTTCATTGGCTGTGTAGCCGTAGCTCCGCCCTGTGACCTGTCCGTCGACTCATTGCGCACACCTGTAGTATTTTCCTGTAATCGATTGGTCGGTGTTTTATTGTTATTACCACGTGGTTTACTATTACTACGATTTGTTGATACTGAGCGAGCACGTGGAGCCTTGACATTACGTCTAGACGTGCTTCGATTTCTACGATTAATCACTGGCTCTGTAGACATTCCAGCAGAAGCTGGCACTGATTGAGGTAAGATCGATTGTGATGGTGTTGGATTAGGTTGTGAAGACGTTTCAACAGATACTGGCACTGGTTGTGGTGACTTTGCAGGCTGTGTTGACGCTCTATTAGGATTACACTGGGATTGTACCATGACCTGTGACGTGTTGACATTGACGGAATTTACGGATATTGGGGTTTTAAATGCGTTCATATCAGATAATGGTGTGTGCCGCAGACCATTATGACGTTGTTTCGACTTCCCATTTACTATGCGGTCCCAGTCAGGAAACGCTTCCAACACCACAGTACCGGCAACAACTATGGCTGCAGGATAAATTAATTTAACAGTAGCAGACGATGATCGATGTTCGGCTCTTAAACTTTTCACTTTGGGCCATAATCGTTTCCTGGCTTTTTGTATTTCCTGGGGATAATCCCGATCTATAGCATATGAAGTGCCTGCTAGCTGAAAAGCCTTACGCATACAACTGTCCACATCTTCACTGAACCTGAACGTGACCAATGTCGCTCTTTTACGTGAACGGCTACGTTGCTGTATTTCACGGCCTAGTTTAACAACCGATTCTACACATACTTCGTTTGAATCGATATCCAAAAATTGATACATGAACTCGTACACATTATCACGAATGCTTCTGCCCGATTCGTACAGACCGTATATCAACATGTTACGGTTTCGGCTTTAAGTCTCCATATTTAACAATTTATAGTTCATCTGTGTTATGGCTGCCGTGTTTGTGTCAACACGGTGGTCTAATTCGGTGACACGGATATTTTTACATTCAATATTTTCATTTAATCTCGTTACATATCTTGAGAGGCTTCCAAATTTGAAATTTCGGTAAATAGTACAGTCAGTTTATCGCCCGCACTCATTTGCTCGAAAGCATCTATATCCACGCTGCCAGTCGCTCCTCGTTTACGTTTACCTTTTACACATGTCCATCCTGCACTGTCACCTTGCTGGCTATGTTGTCCGCCATTATCACTAAAACGGTCGCCGAAAAAGTATTCATTTTCCATTTCTATAGATGCATTTAATATTTCACTCAACGCATTATCATCCATGTTACTCATTGTTAAATAAAAACACGTTTAAATCCTTTTAGTCCACTTGTAAATATTTAAAATAACTAATTTTTTGCTGACTAATTGTAGCTGACCACTATCCACCATTGACCGGATGTACATAAGTGTTTGTGTATCATCATTATAATCCTTATTGTTAAAATTACCACCTGGCGACAATTGATTATGGTAACTTGGGTGTTTGGATTCTGCCGTTAATCTCGTACATGTAGCATATATGATAAGAGCAGGAGCTCCGTCCTGCAATAATTGTACGTAACATATTTAATGATACATGACCGCCGGGCATAATTGTTTTCTAAATTTCAACGCAACGTGATCCGTATAATGTAATCCGTCTGGTAAATGTGCAATTTATTCTGTATTCATGGCAATACATGGAGGGTATATAAAAACAAATCGTTTTACTATTGAATGTACAGTACATTCACTGCACTGTCATAATTAAGGTGGCGTTTAAAATGTGCTCAAAATACCAATCAATCAACTACAGTAACTGTTAAGGGAAATACATGTACTAGCAGGTCAATAAGATCTTAGACAAAGCAAACGTAAGAATTCAGGTCCCAGCTCAATTCAAAACGAAATTCCATCAAATTGTCTGACACTAAGCGTATTATTTTGTCATCTGAAAATGAACATTAAATTTATTTGTTACTTTGTCTGACAAGTTTAATAAAGGAGTAATATTGGCATATAACGGCGTATTGATTGTAAATGTTTTACTTCCCTTCCCAATAAGTTCCAACATGTGCTGGATAAATGGTCTGTATATTTATGTCTAAAACAGACATTTTTTGTAGATGTCAAAACGATTTCAAGCGACCGATGGTATCGGAGGGCTAATTTGTCTGGGGTACCTCCTGTAATTCATTTCGATTGAATAAGGATTCGAATATAGACCTGTTGAATGATAATGCTCAATTGACAATTCATGTAGTGTTTAAACTTCAAACCGGCTATATTTCGATTACGGTAACACGTTTTAATACTAATATGGCGTGATGAAGGTCACAATGTATTATAAAAATCAAATACAGGAATGTCGATGAACAGCCGTTTTTTGCAATGCATCGTCTTAAAGTACATTATTCTAAAGTGTGTGCATATCCGTTTAGCACCGCTGTCACGTATATTGTACCAAAAAATACACTTTTGTCAAACCGTTTACGAAGTTTCTTGAAACACTGAAATGGATGCAACATGGAAGTATGGAAGCAATACAAATGCTCTCTTTCATGACATTTTACGTGATTTAAACATATTGATTAATGACTCACATAAAACACACTGTGGAAGGAATTTAACTATTTCTTAAGTAATAAGATTTGAGTGTCAGAATACCGTAATTTTGCAATTTAGACGAGTGCGCATGTTTCCGCTAGACTAAACCGTGTTTTACCTTACCTTTTAATTAATAAAAAAATTAGGTTGATACTGAATTGCCTGTACAGAAGGTGTTACCTGATATTTATTTCGAGAAATACTGGTTAGGTCAACTGCAATCCCTTAATAGTTTGCTTGCGGTATACCGTTCCATAAATTATAACCTATACAAAGACGATATTCTTATTGTCTGCGTAGGAAAATGTATGTGAGTTTGCATGCTTTTGCGATACGTATGGTGGTTTTAATTTCTCCAGAGAATGTAATGACATTTTGCAGATTATTTAATGAAAACCGTTGCCCTAATTTTACGGTCTATTGAATAGGGATATATGGTTTAGTCTCCTTAGCCTCTCCTGTTTCGACCTTAGATTTGTTTAGTCATTTGTTTCAGACTACTGAGCTAATATGTTTCCGTTATGGTACCGGTTGACAATCGCCTTCGTCCTTTACAAACTACACTGTGTATATATAATATGAAGAAGCCAATAATGAATTTTCTTTGGCTTCCTTAGTTCAGAAAATAACTTATATTATTACAACATATTGTTTGTTGATACTAACGGGCAAAATCCTCTCGAAATTGCCAGACGAAATCTCATAACGCAACAACAGTGTCTCTTGCTCCATGTGATATTAAAGATAGTGGTTATCCGGTTGCTATTTCGACCAGAGCAATCATTTGATTGTACATGTATAGTCCGCCAGTGACAACGCTAGCAGAAAATAGAAATTGAAAGAGATTTCCGTATATCCCTATGCGCAATACCGTGCAGTAAGTGCAACAGTTTTCATTTTACTAAATATTCTGCGAATTCTCATTACATTTCAGTTGAAATTTAAACCACCATTCGTATCGCAAACATAAGCAAAATCACATAATTTCCCTATACTGATAATTAAATTAGTGTCCTTTTATAGAATCTAAATTATGGAACGTATAGTGCAATCAAACTCTAAGGGAATGCAGCTGATCTAACCAGTATTTGTCGAAATAAATATCAGGTAACACCTACTGTACTGCCAATTAAGTAGCAGCCTTATAAATTTTCCATAGAGTGAGTGAACCAGTGCTCGGTCAAAAAGTGTACATTTTCAAAGTTAAAACACTTAAAGATAATAAAATTTTAACACCTTAAAATAATGACCCAGTATTCTCCCACGATATTGTAAACAAAGCGTCCACATTGACACAGATTATAGTATAAATCAGGTGCAGTGAAGATACGGATCAAACAGAAGCAAAATTGATTATGACGGAACCAGTGCTCGGTCAGTGGTCTATATTTAAGCTCATATATATAATTGTATAGTAATCGCTGAAAACTCTTTGTTTTATATATCAACTGATAAAATGTAACATAAAAACAGAAATATCTGCTGGTAATAAAGCCTAATTGTACCAAACTATTGCTTTACTACCACTCACCTTTCCACGTCTTGTTGAATGACAACGTTATAACGAGTAATGCGTGAGGTTAAGCATTAAATAACTGATTATGATTCATTTCGGCATCATATGAATGAAACACTATTAACGTTATAACGAGTAATGCGTGAGGTTAAGCATTAAATAACTGATTATGATTCATTTCGGCATCATATGAATGAAAACCTAATATCACTTTCAAACAGAACATACGAAAAAATGAAATAGGTGTAAACATATTAATTTTACCACACTTGTTTTATCCAATAGTGCAAAATGTTCATTTTATCCACGAGCCGCGCAGCAAATAAATCACGTCAATGGGTGGGTGGGGTATTTGTTTATTTATCTTTTAAAACGGTAAAAGTGGAATAATGTTCAGTTTTTCTGTTGACACACAAAGTACACATATTTCGTAGTTTAGTTACATGCTAATGATATCATTTAGTTAAATATTGGTGGTGTGTCATTACGAAAATGTAATGATATGCATTCTATATTATTTCAATGGTGGACATCTGCCGTCTGCAAAATCATTTTTTAAAAAGTTAGAAGACGATTTCCTGGTGTTATTAGGTGATAAAGGATTGGAATAAAGAAAAAAGATGTAATACATGACTAACAACCTTTATTTTTCATTTTATTCAACATAACAATCGAACTGACCGAGCACTGGGCTGACCGAGCATTGGTCCCCTCACTCTATGTTACCATGTTTGGTTAATTAAAATTTAAGGCGAAACACGATTGCATCTAAATTAAACTTGCGTACTCGGTTAAATTGAAAACGATATTCAGACTTTCAAATCTTGTTTCTATAGAAATAGTTGGATTCCTCTCCTAGGCTTGTGTTTTATATAAGCCATTAATCACTATTTGTTTAAATCACGAAAAATGTCCTCAGGGAGAACATTTGTATTGCTTCCCTGCTACCATGCTACCATGCTTCCATGTTGCATTCAATTCAGTTTTTCATCAAACTTTGAAAACGGTTCGAAAAAAGTGTATTTTTGCTACAAAATTCGTGAAAGCGGAAAGCGGATGTGCCCAATAAGGTCATACTGTAGAATATTGTGCTTTAAAAAGATGCATTACAAAAACGGTTGCTCATCGAGATTCCTGGAATTGTTTTATGATAAATTGTGACCCAACTCACGTCATATGAGTCTTTACACGTGTAACCTTAATCGAAACATAGCATGTTTAAAGTGTAAACACTAAATGTATCGTTAATCGAGCATTGTCCTTGTCAATGACTGCGGTTGGTGCTCATAGTTGTTTTCTGGTAACAGGCGTACAAATAAACGTCGTGTCAATTACTTAAACCAAGAAACGTGCATGTTGGTAAGACGAGTTTGTTTACATGCGTTATTGCAGTTTTTACAATCGGTAAACTTGTGTTGTCTCGAGTTACAATTACAATTCGGTTATGTGTTGGCATATAGTGCCATGAATTTGTGTCATGTAATACTGTTCTGTTTCCCGTGCTCAACTGATAAGTTGAATGCTGCCATACTAGTTCGACTATCTCATATATTTGAGTATATAACACATTGCACAGTCTCGTGTCGGTAGATGTGAATTTTCTATATTCACGAGTCTCCATATTTTCAGTACATTTTGGTTGCAAGATACGTAGCAAGCATAACGGATTTGTTATGGAGTCATTTCTAGACAAATTAGCCCTCTCAAAATATTGGTCGCTTGAAATTGGTTCGATATCAACAAAAATAAATTATTTGGTTTAGACATAAATATATAGAGTTTCTATTCAGCACATATTGGAACTTAGACAAGTTCGTAGACGATTCTTTATCATTTTTATTGGGAAACAGAACATTTACAAACAATACGCCGTTTCTATTGTCGGATATTGCTCCAATATTGCTCCTTTATTAAACGTGTCAGATAGACTAACAAATAGATTAAATATTCATTTTCAGATGACGAATGGATGCCCTTAGTGTCAGACAATTTGAATGAATTGCGATTTGAATCGAACAGGGGCATACTACCAGATGGATTATATTTTCCGGATCATGTGTCTCTTACATTGTGTTGAAATATGGAACACAACTTCTAGTATGTCGGCAGTCACGTATCATTAAATATGTTTTTAGTACGTAAAGTCATTGCTTGACGGAGCTCCTGCTCTTATCAAATATACTACATGGACGAGCTGGTTAGGTTTAGTGCTACCTTCCCTGTCGGATTTCCTCATACCTTTTTTACATGTACGAGCCTAACATCAGAATCCAAACATCTACCAGTTACCACAATCAACAGTCACAAGATTGTTATTGCAACAATTAGGATTATGATGATGTTAAACAAACAATTATCATGGAAGCAGACGTTTCAGTCATTGATAATAATTATATGATTGATCAGGACATGTTTTTGTTCCAAAATACAATTTGCAAGAAGGCATACAGTTAAAACTATCATGTTAGATAACAAGTCTATGATTATCATAGAGTTTTAAAATGTGTTATGAGAAGACCAATTTTGGGAGAAACGTCTACGTAACGTCGGTAAAGTTGTGCAAAGCATAGAGCTATTTCTGTTTTAAGAATGTTGTTCTCCATGAAATCTAACCAAGTTCGAAACAGGGTCATGTGGGGTCAAACACTAGGTCAAATCTTAGAAAAACCTTGTGTACACTCTAGATGTCATCAATTTGACCCAATCTTCATGAAACTTGTTCAGAATGTTGTTCTCCATGAAATCTAGGCGAAGTTTGAAACTTGGTCGTGGCGGATCAAAAACCAGGTCACTAGGTCAAATCTTAGAAAAACCTTGAGTACACTCTAGAGGTCACCGTTTTGATCCAATATTTAATGTTCAAAACTGGGTTATGTGGTGTAAACAACTAAGTCACTAGGTCAAATCTTAGAAAAACCTTGTGTGCACTCCAGAGGTCGCCGTTTTGTTCCAATCTTAATGAAATATGGTCAGAATGTAAGTTGTATTGATACCTATACCAATGTGCAACAGATGAGCGACCTAGGGCCCTATTGTTTTGTTTTATCCATTAATCCATGAATAAATATTTGCCAAAACTGCAGTAAAACATATCTTAGTACATTGCTTATGCTTAAATCGTGATAAACGACATTCAGACACCTTATGTTTTTCTGTCTCCGAATTCCTGCGTGCATAAAGGTAGTCGTGACAGGACTATTGTACCTAACAACAACATCACGTTCACACATAGCCATGAGCTTACTACAATCATGTCTATCTGACTTAACATGATAGGCTGATACAGAATTATTGCGCACGTTGTTTTGCGGGTGTTCCATCCATTACATGAGTTGGTCCTCGTTGACATTTTGATTGTGACCCGATTTTTTTGCTAAAGTTCGGAAAATCACCACGAGCGTACATTACAAAAGGATAAGTCAAGAAAGAAGATGTAAAGTGAAAAATTCATGGAGCTTAAAGACATTACATTATCGTACTATAAGCTATCAAAATAGTATGTTACGAGGGATGTTTCATAAATAATGCAACTTTAATTTATTATTATATTATTGTAAAATTTATTTGCGGTCTTTTATTATAGTTTTGTCAATTGATATATGTTAAGCAAACTGTCTAGTGCTAGTTGGCAAATTTTCAGGATTTTCGATCAAATATTAAGGCAGTTATGGTGAATTTTATAGACCCCAGTTAAGGCCACTGTACATGCCTAAATAGACTTATCATTAATTGTAGCATAAAACTACATTTTTGGGCTTCATGTGATATATTAAACTTAAAATATCTAATAACACATATGCTTTATCAGCATGAACAATTTTAAACTATTGATGTAGTCGAGGAAAACTTTTTTGCTTTATTAAAGATTCTCAATGGGGCAAATAATGGTTAAAATTAAGCTATCAAAATTATCGTGTAGCTTTTCATAGTTGACATTTTGTGGTCGCATGTGCAAATAATGCATGTAGCAATTACAAATGTGTTAAACATATTTTCAGCTTTCTAAATATGTTTAAAATGAAGATATAATTCTATGTGCTCAATATTTATTCAGTCTTTTTCAAAATTATTTTTTTCAAAAATGGGTTGTTTTTTGGTGGATTTTGTTTTTCTTAGAAAATGCAGTTTATTCAGGATACAGTGCAAACAGTGCATAGTATGGATCAGACAATACTCAAGACACATGGCTAGTTTCAATAAAATCGTACGATGCAAACACCATTTGAAGGTCATTTAAAACTGGACAACGTCATGATTTGTCTATCGCTTTATTACTGAATTTACTACAGTGGGTGTGAGTGGACCTTAAATAGAGTAATACCCTGGTTTTATATACCGACAGATTTTGGTAATATTTTAGGATATTGTCAATGAAAGATAGCTTTTTCGAAAATAAGTAAGAGTTCTACCTCATTTAGCACACAGCGTGCGTGTGTGGGGCAGTTGCCTCGTATGATACTTCCAGCTCTCGGAACTGATTTCTTCTTGTAATCTTAGCAAAGTCGATACGTCACGTACCACTCAGTAAACTTAATCAGATGTTGATGTAAAAGTCGAATGAGTATTTTAAGACCATGTTAATTACAACCTTATTATTATAAGCATTCCAGATATATGAACACTAGACGTCAATGACAGGTTTGTTGTATAAAATGATGGGAGATTTACATTTGGGGCCAAGTAATAATCTTGTTAATTTCAAAATAACATCATGTTAGAATTTGCTGTCAGTTTGCATAGACAATCCTATGAATCAAATAGACATCAAATGATACGATAATGTTCCACTTGCACCGTGATGTCAGAAGGCAGACGTCCAGCGTAATAGTATTTTCAGATAACTATTCCATTTTTATTCACACTCACTTTATTGAAAAGTAAAAGAATGAGTGCATTGAGCGTATTGACACAGCTATTTGTTCTTTAGAAGTCATACAACAATAAAACAATATTAATATACATAACCTAAAATATATCAAAGATAGTCAGTCTTTATCAAGAGCTAATATCAACATTCTTTGTACTTTACACATTGTAATACAACTTGGAACATATACGAGTGATAATATTCTGATGTTTGCCATTAATGTTCAGAGAACTATGACTTCATCTGGCATCATCAGCCAGGGTCCGGAGCGACATCGAAGCCGAACGCATGGTGTTCTTAACGTAACTTGAGGAAATAATCATACAGCAAAGCTTTGGGGGCAAGATTGGTTCAAGGGCTTTACTTCTCCGGTGTTACATGGTTCCTATATTGACAAACAATCGCTTTTAAGTGTCATCAACATGACAATAAATAAGCGGAAATGGCGGTGGATTGGCCACACACTCCGGAAGGCCCCCAACAAGATTGTCCGCCAATCCCTTGACTAGAACCCCAAGGGAGGAGGAAGAGGGGAAGACCTGTCCTGACATGGAGACGAACGATGGAAAAAGAGCTGAAGGCCATCTCCATGTCATGGAACGAAGCAAAAACAGCGGCTCAAGACAGACCTAGATTGCGAAGAGTGGTGGATGCCCTATGCCCCCCTTGGGGCGAAGAGGATTATATTATAGATTATTATTATAACATGACTCCGTGTTTCGGACAATTACCCCGATCAACATGCCATCTTAATTTGAACTTGTGGAAACTGAACAGCATGAATACAGTGGTTAATTATTGTTTTGCACCAAGAGTCCCGTTTAACAAACTGTCAGTTAAAAGATTTAACCAAAAGGCTTAATGCAGTTCGGACATGTGTACCGCCTCCGACGAAATTGTGATTTTCTCGACAACTTATAATTTTCCCACAGCGTTGACCTACATTTGAGCATTAGTCGTTCGTAAATCATGTATTGGATGTCAACTTGCTTGCAATCATTGACATTGATGATGTTTTATTTTGCATGACGATGTCGCATATTGCAACTTAAGAACAGGGATTTGTATCGGTTTTGTAAAAGTGTAGACACATTCCGTGAGAATTTGCAAGAAAGTATGCGTTCTAAGTAAGAGGCCGAAACACATTATATGGTTATTTCACGTAGAAAAGAACCACTACAAATATGGGTCCAGGTTTGTAGATTTTGCGTTTTGGTTCTGGTCTTTGTCACGAAATGAAAATTGTTATACCATTTTAATATTTTTAAACAACATGCGATGCTTTAGAATTGGCCTGCCATCGAATGTCATGATTGCAATTACGCATTTAGATGAAATAAATTGTCCGAATTGTTCATGTTTTACGGTTACATAGATTGGATTGAAATTAGAGCTGTGATGTCGGATGAAATTATAATTGGAAATGACCAGGGTCTATTCCCCGGGACTCGGAGTTGATACGGTTGTAAAATTACCGCCTGATGGCAAGTGGTGTCAGCCTAATTCCCCCTCTATCCCCCGCCCATGACGGGCATAACATTGGCTGGTGCTTTACAAATGTATAAGACCATTAAACGGGGGGGGATTGTAAGGTTAATCCTGGTGAGCTTTAAGTGAGGGGAAAAGTTGAGGGTGCTCAACATGACGGAATATCGATAAGTTTGATTGTTTTTTTCGTCCAATAAGTAAATATTTCCTTTAAAGAAAAACGATTAATGAAGGATGTGGTTATTGTATATCACTACCTTCGGTTTATCACCCTGGGTCTGTAACGTTCGAAACAAAAAAGCTTTTGAGCACAAATGAGCCAAATTTCGTGTATTAACGATGTCAGTGACTCTACATTTGGATCATTTTACTGCTTATTCTTGTTACTACGGCACATAATTCATAACGACAGCAGACATACACGATATTTCACATAGAACAATTGAAGAAATACATCACCTCTCCTGTTTAAACCTTATGTTTGTTTAGTTATTTGTTCCAGACTGCTAAGCTGTGTTTCCGTAGTAGTAACTGTTGATAATCGCCTTCATCCTTTGCAAACTACGCTGTGTAGAAAAGATAATACGAAGACGCCTAAATTGATTATTCTAAGTTTCATTAGATCCTGAAAATAACTTATATTATTACAACACAGTCATTGTGTGTTTATACAAACGGGCAAAATCTTCTCAAAATTGCCAGACGAAATCTCATAACGCAACAAAAAGTAGTGTCTCTCGCTCCCTGTGATAATAAGGATAATGGTAATCCGGTTGCTGTTTCGACTAGCGAATGCAAATGATTGTATGGTCCGTCGGTGATAACGTTAGCATTTGTTAATAAAATGAAAAGAAAGATGTCTAATATTGAATAAACATAATATCTCTATATATATGAGATATACTGTAAAATTAGGGCAACATTTTTCCATGAATATTCTGCAAATTCACATTACATTCTCCGAAAAAATTACAAACCACCATTTGTATCGCAAACAAATATGCAAAAACACATACATTTCCCTATACAGATAATTAAATTATCGTCTGTGTATGGGTTATAATTTATAAGTTAAGTTAAAAGTTAAGTTACCAATTTTCTAGGGCTCTTTTCAGCTGTTAGGCCGCTCAAGCACCCTTTGACATTATAACTCCCCTGGTCATTGGGCTACATATGGAAACCTACACTCGTGTCTCCCAGGGGAGACTATTTCTCTCCTGTGGTGTGGCAGCCAACATCGATCTGCGGCGCCCAGGAATAGACACTACCCTTACAGGTACCATTTTACACCATGGTGGAGTGGAGCTGTGGGTCTTGCTCAAAGATTTTAACCAGTGGTCCAGAGGAGGATCGAACCCGGGACCTCTCGATCCCGAAGCGCGCGCCCTACCTCTAGGCCACCGCTCCCAACATTTATTGAACGTGCAGTACAAGCAAACTCTTAAGGGAATGTAGTTGACCAGTTTAACCAGTATCTCTAGAATTAAATAGCAGGTAGCACAAACTGCTACATCAGCAGCAACATAAAACCTTTTACATCTGTTACGATGTTTTCTTAATTTAAATTTAAGGCAAAACACGGTTTAATCTAGCGGAAACATGGCTTGCGTACTCGCCTTAATTGCATACGGTATTCTGACATTCAAATCTTATTACTTTAGACATAGTTGGATTTCTCCTAGACTTGTGTTTTATATTACACATTAATCACTATTTGTTTAAATCACGTAAAATGTCCTCAAAGAGAACATTTGTATTGCTTCCATGCTTCCATGTTAAATTCATTTCTGTGTTTGTATCAAACTTTGAAAATGGGTTGAAAAAAGGTATTTTTGCTATAATTTGCGTGACAGCGTTGCTTAACGGATATGCACATACTTTTGAATAATGTCCTTTAAGACGACACATTGCAAAAACGGCTGTTGATCGAGATTCCCTTAATTGTTATAGGATAAATTGTGACCCACATCACATCATATTAGTTTTTGACACGTGTTACTGTTATTGAACACTACATTTGTTGTCAACAGAGCATGTCCTTCAACAGGTTTTTATTTACGAATATTGGGAGTTTTATTCAATTGTCCCGATGAATTACATGGACGTCGTGTATTCGATTAATCATATTTTGCCTAAAAAACATGAACATAAATTGCTATAATAGTTATTAACCAAAGCTATAAAATGTGTTTATTTATAGCGACTCTTCTATGATTTACATGTTTTATTTTGTAGCTTCATTAGTGGCGATGTGTAATAAAACACTTTGTCAACAACGTGTGTATAAATTCTACATGTAGCCGACATGTTACATGTGAAACGAGAAATATGTCCATCGACACGGGTGTCCCCGTACAGTACGCGTACAGTAACTATTCGGCTTAATTGAACTATACAGTTTTATATTTATACAACTTTTATAGGGGGTAAATAAAGCATATTAAAACATGGAAATGACAATAGTTATCGTTATCGCTAATGCTCGTAGTTCTGTACGTACGAGCGTAACGTTTGTCCAGCATAATGTTATCGACGATCCTCAACCCACATGAACATATGTATGGGATATGTGAATAAACTTGTTATGGTTTATTGAGGTGGTGTGTGTCGTTAAGACGATGTCCCCGATCGTACATGTACTAATGTCTAGGTTGATTATTCGTCAAGCTCCGACTATACATCAAATTTGTCCCGGAAACGTCCTGTGGGAACGTGAAAGTCGAAATCTGTGTATATGTAGGCTAGCATTAATCATACATCACACATCATAAACCGTATATAAATACGTTACCGTAGTGATGTAGTCACCATAGTGAATGGGTCATTAACAAGACGCTGGTCCACTTACACGACTAAAACATGAAACTTTATTAACATTACGTCATAAACATAACACGATTGAAGGGTACAACAGTATGTCATGCATGCATACCAGTTTTATTAGCAAACAACAGATTCGTGAGATTGTGAGTATTAAAAAGCAGCGAAGAGGAATAGTTGGCACCTCAAACAACGACCAATCAGCATTATTGCAGCACAAATAATGGAGGGCGAATATGAAAACAATACTTTGACCGAATATCCTACAAAGAATGTTATTTACGAAATTTAATGTGCATTGTATTTAATGTATTTAAAAAAACATTGTCATGCTATATGAATGACAACGTATACAAAGACAAATGCAACTGTGCGGAATAAGCTTAATTGATTATAATATTATAAACCTTTACATGCATTCAATTTAAATTAGTATCGTCTGGCACTATACGTTGTATATTTGACATAATGTTTATACATATTGCTTCATTGTGTCTTATACCCAATCTCAGAATTCGACAGAATTGGGTCAGCATGAAGATAAATACAACAATTGGAACATTCTGAACAGTATTTCGTACTAAACGAGATCAACCTAATTAATGTTGTTCGAATACTACCAATTGTGTGTAAACTTTGTGCAATGTTTCTGAACTTTTTAGATTCAAACATACATTAAATTGTATCTCCAACTTGTGACAAGCGAATAAAACCAAACCCATACTGAAATAACAGCTCGTTCTTGGAAGTATGACCAAGGACGTATGGTCAATGTCGCATTAAATCGACATTTCATCAATAAAATCCTACGATTGCGTTCAATTGACATTTTCAGCATCTTCAACAAAATTGAATATTTATGTATTAAGAGGAATATATATTATACGGGGAAAGCCTACCAAATTCTCTTAGGTATCTTGCAATTATTTACATAGTGATTTGCTGCAAGACAATATTTACAAAAACTTATTTTAATACAATATCTGTTCAATTTCTCTATTCTCTTGGAATCTCAAAAAAACGCCTGTTCCAAGTGTGAATAGGTGCGACCATTCTGTGGAACCATTTTGATATAACATATTGATTAATGTAACCACATGATGTTTGATTGTATGGACTCCAAAGCATTCTTACGGTACAATAACGAAGGTATGCGTGGAATACTGGATTTCAATTGCAACACAACGTCTAATTGTACTTACCGATTTGTAACAGAGACAAAATATATTGTACTCCTATCCGTATTATGGTTGGTTCCACTGTTTACAGAATTTAGATTTACAGCATGTCATGAACATACAATCATTGCGTAAAGTACGAAATAAATCCTTTCGGCACTTAACACGCCACTTGTCGTGAATAATTGTACTGGTGTATTCCCAAAAGTGAAATCATGAAACAATATCGTCTTGCTTCCTTGTCTCGCCACAATTACTCGCCAAAACTACTTGTATCTGATATGTTTGAAAAATAATCCGATAAATAATATCAGGATGTGCTGCATTTCACACACAAAACGAACATCATAGATCAAATAGTGTTAAGAGAACCAGTGTAGCAACATCATCAAAAGTGGACATTCGGGTGTGACGTATTATTAACTAAGAAAGTTGTGTAATAGTATTTGTACGCGTTACTTACACTCTTCTCTTTTAATTATGTTAATGCAAAACTAACTTCACTTTGACCTGTGGTGCAATAACGTAGTCAACACGTTTGAAGTTGCATTGCCAATGAAAACGACTACGGATTACGACTAATTCGAGTTACTTTTACTAATTTGGACTTTCACAATGACGTTTGTTTTGTTTATACTTTGAAAATACCAAATTTGACATTCATTTCGATGTTCGAACACACGATGTTGAATGACTAAGCTTCGACTTCGGAAATAATGGTCGAAATTAAACATGAAAAATATTTTGTTTTTAAAAGAGCCATTTACAAGGTAGAAGTTTTACTCTGCATACAACTTATATATCTTGCCGACTTCATACAAAATAATATCACTTACCGATCCAATAGACTTTTTTAGTATACTATTATAATGTTTAGATGTTTTTGGCACGTCCGAAATATTATGAGACGCCCCTCTTGATCAGTAGCAAAAAGAAAAAGGTGACATTTAGGTCGTTATCACAAAAAAAGTATTTCAAATGAAAAAAGGTTGTTTGCAAAGTACCCTTTACTTACGACAAAACAAGTTCTTTCTACTTCAGTTTGGTCAGTATGTTTATTTCGAAAGTTTTGTGAAAATAGGTTGATTCAAAAGAAGCGCCTTGTCATCATCCAGTGCACCCCGATACAATGTGTTAGCCAGGATACTTACGTTCTAGCCAGAGCGGAAAATAATGACGCTTGAGAGGTAATGAATGTCGTGCTGTTTCAATCATTTCGTGTCCATACCAGTAAATCGATGAACATGCATGTATGCAGTGGTTCTACCTCGACATGCAGATATTTTTTCCGACCAGAAACTTCAGATCAGATTTTAAACTTGATAAATGCGTCCAAAAGTCCACGGGTCATCATGTAAATTTAAATATGAACCAGTTGCCAGAAGAACAGCTGTTTTGATGACTATTTGTAACAACGCTTCAATTTTGATACATTTTTAACTAAAAAGGTGTCCATGAGACGCGGGGGAAGCAGATGATAGCACATATCAGTGAAATGGCAATAAAAAGGGAAAATAGTAAAAGTAATATAAAGACATAACAATATTCCGCACAGTTTATGTCAAGTTTATATCAAGTTGTAAATAAAGAAATATTACTTGTATTGTTACAGTTACGTCAAATAACTTTAAAACGCCGCATCGACGTCACACAAAAAACGTTGACAAAAAGAGCTGTAACATCGTCATAACTTCAATTCTTAACGTATTTTGCGTTTGTTTCATAAACATTACATTTGAACACTATGGAGAACACTAAAATCAGTACTTAAGAATAGTAAGCTTCCTAGAGACTGGTTCACAATATATGTTCTGGTAATATATGGTCGTAAGTAGCACTTCTTATTCTTTTTTGCGATCGATACGGCGTTTTTATCTTCGTGATAGTTGTGACTAACTACTGTATAAAGTTTTTTCAACGTACAAAGAAATTGTATAACATATTGGTTTAATTTCTGAAAATCTACTTAACATATTTTGGTAAAGGCTAACAAAATAACATTAACAATTCACCTACCTAGGCAACTCACATTCAACATTTCAAAGAAAGCTCTTGGCTCCTTTCGGTTTTAATTCTATACTTCTGATCAAAAGAATGAATGAGCCAAGAAGTTTTGGGTTAAGCTAACCTACTTGGCATATGTTTACCTGAATTGATCAGAATAACCATAAAAAACGAGGTGTTGTAAATTAGCTACACAATCCAATTGAGAAAAATAGTTGTTTTGTTTTTCTTCGCATCCTTGCTCCTATAACTCAATCATAGCAATAAAATTGTCTAGACGTTATTTGTCTTCTGTACCAAAAAGGAAACTAGGTTATGCTTACACAATTATTCTGAAGTGGATTGTTTAGACACTGTCACTAAAATGCTCACTCTGTTAAAAGTACTATGACATAATTTTTACAAATACATGAGTATACAAACAAACCTTGTACATCTATAGTCGATTCGATAAGTAATTTTAATAAGGGAGCTATCTCATTCGAAAGAATAAAACCTAGATTAGTGTAGTTTATCTGCCGGACAATAGTATATTTACAACGGTTACAGTGAAGTTTATAAAACGGTCACGGTCAACTGCGGTCTCACCACGTCTGCACTCGACGGTTTTCGTAAGCGCACTGATATTTATGGTCACGCTAGGCGCTCATCTCATATGAGCACAAGAGTGATGTATGACGTAATAGAATAATATATTTACAACGGTTACCGTGTTGTAGGAGTTATTCTCTCGGTTCTGACAACCGTAAAAATTTACCGAAATTTAATAAGGTATACTATTCGCTCACAAATACTTAACAGCCATTATAGCTATCCATTTTCTTTCCATCAATTCTCTTAAATTTTCCAACAACTAAGGCACATGGGATCATTAAAATATTCATTAAAATTGGAAATTTGTTCTACCTTTTCCATGGAAATGAATCAATGTCCATTTTCATCTTAAATCCGCTATAATTGACAGCTTTTTATGATAAATTGAAGCGATGACAATTGGAAATTATTGACAGCTTTATATGAAAAATTGAAGCCACGGAAATTGGAAATATCGCTAACACAACTTCATTTCCAGGACTTTTGTTCAGTTTTTATACGCCCGTTGAAAAACGGGACGTATTTTGTGAACACCCTTGGCGGGCGGCGGCGTCCAATATTTGTCTGTACTCTAACTCAAACAGTTTTTGTCCGATCGTCTTCAAACTTGCTGACAATGCTTATGGGTGTAATATCTAGGCCAAGTTCGATTATAGGCCAAATCAGTGCAGGCCTTCTTGGGTTATGGTCCTTCTTTTACCAAAAAAATGTGAAATTGGCCTTGTCTGTACTCTAGCTTAAACAGTTTTCATCCGATCGTCTTCAAACTTGCTGACAATGCTTATGGGTGTAATATCTAGGCCAAGTTCGATTATAGGCCAAATCGATGCTGGCCTTCTTGGGTTATGGTCCTTCTTTTACCAAAAAAAATGTAAAATTGGCCTTGTCTGTACTATAGCTTAAACAGTTTTCATCCGATCGTCTTTAAACTTGCTGACAATGCTTATGGGTGTAATATCTAGGCCAAGTTCGATTGTAGGCCAAATCGGTGCAGGCCTTCTTGGGTTATGGTCCTTCTTTTACCAAAAAAATGTGAAATTGGCCTTGTCTGTACTCTAGCTTAAACAGTTTTCATCCGATCGTCTTCAAACTTGCTGACAATGCTTATGGGTGTAATATCTAGGCCAAGTTCGATTATAGGCCAAATCGGTGCAGGCCTTCTTGGGTTATGGTCCTTCTTTTACCAAAAAAATGTGAAATTGGCCTTGTCTGTACTCTAGCTTAAACAGTTTTCATCCGATCGTCTTTAAACTTGCTAACGATGCTTATGGGTGTAATATCTAGGCCAAATTCGATTATAGGCCAAATCGGTGCAGGCCTTCTTGGGTTATGGTCCTTTTACCAAAAAAATGTAAAATTGGCCTTGTCTGTACTCTAGCTTAAACAGTTTTCATCCGATCGTCTTCAAACTTGCTGACAATGCTTATGGGTGTAATATCTAGGCCAAGTTCGTTTATAGGCCAAATCGGTGCAGGTCTTCTTGGGTTATGGTCCTTCTTTTACCAAAAAAATGTGAAATTGTCCTTGTCTGTACTCAAACCCAAACAGTTTTCCTCCGATCATCTTCAAACTTGCTGACAATGCTTATGGGTGTTATATCTAGGCCAAGTTTGATTATAGGCCAAATAGGTGCAGGCCTTCTTGGGTTATGGTCCTTCTTTTACCAAAATAAATGTGAAATTGGCCTTGTCTGTACTCTAGCTCAAACAATTTTCATCCGATCGTCTTCAAACTTGCTGACTATGCTCATGGGTGTAATACCTAGGCCAAGATAAGTTTAAAGATGATTGTTCAAAAATGTTTTGATATAATATGGGCTTTTATTTCATAATCAATATTTTTTCACTAGCACAACCAAGACGGGCGTATTTTGTGACATTTTGGCATTTTGTTTAAAATAAATTGTCCCGACATTTTTACTAAATGAGATCAAGATTTCACCTTCTTATCAATATATGAACAATATTTTTTTCAAAATTTGGCATACTGACGAGACGATTTTGGAACATTTGCGGAACGGGTTGAGTCAGGTTTTCTTGGAAACAGAAGCACAAATGTATGGGTTTGGGTGCTAGACTTGAACCAGATAAAGCATGACCAACATGATAGTGTGTAAAATTTCATGTGCCCGGAGGTGCTTCACTTTCCTTTGTAAATGTATGGAGAGTGATAATGGCTGTTGATATATTTGCAAAACTTCATATATTTCTATGAACGGTAATCGATAAGTACAATTCAAAAGGCGCTTAAATATATCACTTAGGCTTATGAACTATATCAACCCATCCAAGTTGTCCAAACAGTGTGCACCCCTTTATCCCTAGTAACCAACCTGCTCCTCCTCAGCTCTCGCATCAATTGCTCAACCTGTCCGTCTTTGCTGCTCTTTTACCGTTGCCTCGACACGCTCGATCATCTGTAAGGAGCTCTCGCTGGCTTCCTGGATGAGCTCTTGAGTCTGCGGCACCAGCGCTGCTAGCTGCTCAACGAGCTTCCCGTCACGGACTCCTCAACGGCTGCCAGTGGGTACTGCTCCTGGGCTCCTGCTGGTGCCTCCAGCTCTTCTACCGCTAGTCCCGGTTTGTTGACTTCTGCTGGTGCCACCTGCTCCTCTTCCACTAGTGCCGGCTGGTTGGTATTTGCTGGTGCCACCTGTTCCTCTTCCACTAGTGCCGGCTGGTTGATTTCTGCTGGTGTCACCTGTTCCACTTGTGCCGGCTGGCTGATTTCTGCTGGTGCCACCTATTCCTCTTCCACTATTGCCATCTGGTTGATTTCTGATGGTGCCACCTGTTCCACTTGTGCCGGCTGGCTGATTTCTGCTGGTGCCACCTGTATCTCTTCCACTTGTGCCGGCTGGCTGATTTCTGCTGGTGCCACCTGTTCCTCTTCCACTATTGCCGGCTAGCTGATCTCTGCTGGTGCCACCTGTTTCTCTTCCACTTGTGCCGGCTGGCTGATTTCTGCTGGTGCCACCTGTTCCTCTTCCACTATTGCCGGCTGGCTGATTCCTGCTGATGCCACCTGTCCCTCTTCCACTAGTGCCGGCTGGTTGGTTTCTGCTGGTGCCACCTGTTCCTCTTCCACTAGTTCCGGCTGGTTGGTTTCTGCTGGTGCCACCTGTTCCACTTCTACTAGTGCCGGCTGGCTGATTCCTGCTGATGCCACCTGTCCCTCTTCCACTAGTGCCGGCTGGTTGGTTTCTACTGGTGCCACCTGTTCCTCTTCCACTAGTGCCGGCTGGTTGGTTTCTACTGGTGCCACCTGTTCCACTTCTACTAGTGCCGGCTGGCTGATTCCTGCTGATGCCACCTGTTCCTTTTCCACTAGTGCCGGCTGGTTGATTTCTGCTGATGCCACCTGTTCCTCTTCCACTAGTGCCGGCTGGTTGATTTCTGCTGGTGCCACCTGTTCCTTTTCCACTAGTGCCGGCTGGTTGATTTCTGCTGGTGCCACCTGTTCCTCTTCCACTAGTGCCGGCTGGCTGATTTCTGCTGGAGCCACCTGTTCCTCTTCCACTAGTGCCGGCTGGCTGATTTCTGCTGGTGCCACCTGTTCCTCTTCCACTAGTGCCGGCTGGCTGATTTCTGCTGGTGCCACCTGTTCCTCTTCCACTAGTGCCGGCTGGTTGGTTTCTGCTGGTGCCACCTGTTTCTCTTCCACTAGTGCCGGCTGGTGGATTTCTGCTGGTGCCACCTGTTCCTCTTCCACTAGTGCCGGCTGGTTGACTTCGGCTGTTGGACTGGTTTCAGAAGGCAAAGGCGTCTCTTCCCGTCCAGCATTTGATGGAACCTCCATTTTCACCACATGATACTACATGATCGTAGTTTCGCCCTTGGTCACTATGTATAGATAGCGGACTGCCCCACCGAGGCACAAACTCCATAACGATATATCGCGCTCAAACTTCAGCCGTCTGGTCCTGAACTGCGACAACCTCAAGATATTTCGAGAGCAAATCAGTCGGGACTAAAATGTATCGATTTCCTCGCGACGTTAGTAGAAGCGTTCCGATATAATCTGTCGCGAGGACATCCCAAGGAGGCCCAACGAGTATCGTCCCAAGCTGACCTCTCGGTTTCTTCGCCGGTTTCTTGTCTGCGGCGCAAGTATCACATTGTCTTACAAATATCGACACGTCTGACTTCATGTTGTACCAATAGAATCGCTGAGAGATCTTTCTTTCGCTTTCTTACATCCCATGTGACCCGCCACAAGTCCTACATGTGACCCGCAACAAGTCCTGCATGCATCTGGTCCAGGTCCAGGATGTCCCACAATAACCAATAATGCCTTGCCACCGGACTCAGTGTTGCTATCTCTTCACTTGTCGGTCTGCTCTGTGCCTGTTTCGTGCGTGAAACTACGCCTGCGTCTGCTATTTGCGCTTTTATCAGCTCATCTCTTGTATAGCCGGTTAAACGCCGTTAAGACAGTGAAACACCGTACCGGAGCTGGCCTCATTGTCAGGCATGTTTCTGCGTGGTCCTGCTATGACATTTGCTGCACTTTGCATCTCAATACTTCTAACCACCATTGGCGCGTAACTTATTTTGCACTGCACCTCCTCTGTCTGCGGGGAGATTACTGCGAACGAACCATCCAGTTGCATGTTGTCTGCCCGTCTCCGGTATTTCTTGCATGGCCCACATTTTAATGGTGCTTTCATTGTGAACCTCCTCATATTGGCAGTCTTTAGGATTCGACGTAGAAATCATACTGTGTCAGGATCTCAATCCATCTGGCAGTCTTACTGTGTGGCTCTTTAAGCCTGACCAAGTACACCAACGCCCTCCCGAGCAGACACTCCCGAGCAGACACTGTCGAAGTATTCGACAAAATACCTTATTGCCAGTAGCTCCATTTCAGTGACACAATAGTTCTTTTCCGCTTTGTTAAGAGACCGACTTGCATAACGTATCACTCTCTGTGAAGAGAAACAGGTGGGTTTCGCATACCTGAAAATAAAAGCGGTGAAAAAACACTGAAACTACATGCAATTACAAGTGATCAAAAAGACACCACTATACTAAGAACACACAAAACTATTTGCAACTTTTGCAGAAAATGAACAGTGGAGAAGTATGAGTATGCCCGTGCCGCCAAAACTGGTGGAACTGGCGAAACGACCATGCATGTTGAAACAGCACAAACAAAAACTGAAGTAGTCGGTGATAATGCTACAGACGTGGAGCAAGTACCCGGAGAAACTGAAGTAGCCGGCGAAAATGCTACTAAAAAGGAGAAAGTACACCGAGAAACTGAAGAAGTCGGTGATATTGCTACAGACGAGAATCACGTAGACGGTAAAAACAATAAGAATGATAAGCACTCAGTTGTGTTAAACAGTCAAAATAATCAAACCGAAGAAAATGTGTCTTTGGTAGAATACAGGAAATTGATCGTGAAGAGTGTGCTTGTCAAATTGACTTCATGGAAAAAGCAAAATATTTGTACAAGTGGCCCATTAAGAAAGACACTTTGTGGGTAGAAAGTTGTGACGTATTGGCCAAGCTACAAGAGCCTGTGCAAACTGGGAAATCGCGACGGTTATTTAAGATAAGAGAGGATGAAAAGGCACTGACTGGATGCATGTATTAGCAAACTAAATGCTAAATATTACAAGGACAACTATAAAAAGCATTGCACCCGATACATTATACCGTATATTACTGTGCCATTATTAAACATTTCTAAAGCACGGTACTGTGGACACCAGATACTTACGTTAGTCCGGAGGGGACTTATGGTCTACGCTCAGTCAGTCAGTCAGTCCGTCCGTCACACTTTTTTGTCCGGAGCATAACTTCAAAATTAAGCAAGCTATGAATTTGAAACTTTACATGTGGATAGATATTAATGAGGAGAAGTGCAGTGCACAAGAACCATAACTCTCCCTTGCATGTGTTTTTAGTTATTGCCATTGGTTAATTTTAATACTTAAATTTTGTCCGGAGCATAACTCCATTACCAAAAGAGATATGATTTTGAAACTTAACATGTGGATAGATATCAATGAGGAAAAGTGCAGTGCACAAGAACCATAACTCTCCCTCACTTAATTTTTGAGTTATTCCCCTTTGTCAATTTTAATACTTAAATTTTGTCCGGAGCATAAGTCCATTACCAAAAGAGATATTATTTTGAAACTTTACATGAGGACAGATATCAATAAGGAGAAGTGCAGCGCACAAGAACCATAACTCTCCCTTACTTAATTTTTGAGTTATTTCCCTTTGTTAATTTTCTTACTTAAATTTTGTCCGGAGCGTAACTCCAATTCCTAAAGAGATATGATTTTAAAACTTTACATGTGGATAGATATCAATGAGAAGAGAAGTGCACAAGAACCATAACTCTCCCTTACTGAATTTTTGAGTTATTTCCCTTTGTTAATTTTTATACCTAAATTTTGTTCAGAGCCTTACTCCATTACCAAAAGATATATTATTTTGAAACTTTACATGTGGATAGATATTAATTAGGAGAAGTGCAGTGCACAAAAATCATAACTCTCCCTGTTACAATTGGCTACCGGTAGGGGACTTTCATTGCTTGGCAATAGTCTTGTTTAGACTAATGTTTTAATCTTAACCCGCATTAGGCATAATAAACGACCTATGAAAACGAAATAACGATACACATGTTACTTATTGTGTTTATTGACCGTAAGGTGATGGAAAGTACAACTTTATACTTTAAGTATAACAGCGAATGACACTTTCATATGTAGATACTAGTTAATGTTGATTACTATTTCACACAGTTTTTACATTGTTTCTGTTTACGGTTTTGCACAGGTTGATACATACGTTACTTTGTTTAACTTTTTTTTAAATGCATATACAAAATGTATAGCATATTTTGTGGCTGTATTTGATGACAACTTTTTTCTGTTTCGTTATTAGTTATATATTTTGGAGTATGCCGAATCATTTAAATGTATGAAATGTTAAAATGGGCAAACTGTTAACTCTATTTTAGTAAATTTTTACAATGGCTAACTGTAATTATGTTCTAATGTGCATAAAACTATACCATGTTGTTAATAAATGTTGCTATGTTTTCAAAACAAAACCAGATTTAACCGAGACTGAAATTTTAAATGAGACATTTATTTTAAACATTACTATTCGGTAATAATATACAAGTTATTTTTCCAGCGAGTTGATACATACGTTACATTTATATGGTATTTGTTGAGAAAGGCTAACAACTAGATGAGATTGATAGAAACGGTCAAATGACCTTTAACGTACCAGTTTCTAGATGTAGTATTGTTTGAATGTTTTATTTGTCTTAACAAACAGTCTGTCAATATAAAGTGTACTTAATTGTTTGTCATTGTTGAAATCAGTTATTAAAAGTTTCTCAGTTTTCAATATGTTACTTTTATTGGTAACGTAAAAAGCTAGAAACACAAAATTTGATGGGCGTCCATATGATGTTTTCTTGCATCTTTGAGCATTATATTATCTCTTTAATATAAAAAGGACAATAGATAAAGATGTACATCTGGACATGTTTGAGGTGGCTAGTATTACCCAAGAGGTAACATTATTATGTACCACTGAAAAACACACTAACCAACTTTGAAAAATCATAATTTCACTATCTACCATTTCTTGTGAAAAATATTTTACGCTGGAATGGCTACATGGTTATACATATTTGTACATTGTGAAAATATTTTGTAAATAACTACTCCCAAATGTGCCCCATTATTGAGAATGGGCGAGAAAAGGTCGCAACAATATGCAGAGTCTAAGACGACAACTACAAATTAGTGGATTAATTGAACCATTCCCGCTATTAAACTTGGGAATTCCCCGCGTTGCACCTCTCTGACGTCAAATAAATATAAGACCAGTAAATCCGACAGTGACGCAATCTTCGCGGCATGCTTCCTTTGAGTTAGAAAAGTATAATTAACAATTAAACGTGGCTTTATGTAGAAGGTTACGGGCTGGACAGTCTGAGCTAGAATGGAGGTTAGGTTTAGCTATTGACTAGAAGTCGATGGTCATCTCCATTCAGTAGTGTCTTTGTTTCATTAGTTATTAAATCAACATGGTTAGGAATTAAATCAGTAGATAGTTAGAAAGAGTGAAATTGACTGCATTATTCTATAGTAGTGGCCAATTAATTTAGATCCCAAGTTATATAAATGTAACCAATTGTATTCCTTTTATAAACGACATGCGTTGACATTTCAGATTTTCTGGTGGAAGTTCTGTATATAAAAGAACATTCGAGGGGGAGATCGAAAGTACAGGTAAAATGATACATGTCTTGATCTATTTATAAGATATATCTGTTAGTCTGAGTGTTTGAATTACCATATTTTTTATGTAGACATTGTATACCCATCACTTATCAGTTAGAGATGGGCGATTTCGGAAGGCTTTGCAACTTGTATGACGATATGAGACACTTCCATGCAGCTTGGATTTTGCTATGTTACATTTCATGTCAACAATAATCGTTTAACTTTCATTCTCTATATTTTCAGTGTTATGAATAATTTTTGATCGGTCAATGAATGATATGAAGTAGCAAGTTTTAAACCAGAAGATCAGTAGACTTCTTTAAAAAGTTACAAATTATATAGTGCGTGTTTGTGTCATTTCAGTAAGCTGTGGTGAATGTGGTATGAGCAGGTCAAATACGGAGGTTTACAATAGTCTTTCATTGTCAGTAAAGAACGTAAGTGTGTTTTGGCAGCAGGGAGATCTATTTGATCTTCATCATGAAGCATATTGTTAGTTTTTCAATATTTTCTTAACGCATACACGACTGCATATTCCCCACATATATTAGTATTATAATCTATTAACAGCAGTATGTTGCTGAACAAAAGCTTTCAAATGGTCATATTTAGTTGATTAGTTGTTATTATTACTTTGTTTTACTTGTATTTAATTTTATTTAGCAAGAGTCATTGTTTGTGATTGTAAGCAATTGTACTACACCCGATGCATAACATCTAAATACAAATGAACCTTAAACTCGCTCTTCCCATTTCGATTGATTGTTTCACGTGTGATTGTTATCATAATATTCATTACAATTGTTGTGAATTATGTTCAGTTAAAAGTTTCTTAAACAGTGTGGGGAATCACGTGACTAAAATGGTACGCAGCACTATGAAATAGATCGCGAAAATCTGGATATTTGGATAGTTTTTCGATTCTTGGTAAGTACTCCTTGATTATGTTTACTAGTTATATAGTGCAGGCTATGCGAAATTTAACGCGCTTTCTAATGGTACACGTGTCATTCATGTACTCTTTCTGGTTTCTGAGATACCTTCGAGGTTTTAAGACGAACCAGGGACATATTTTGCCAATAAATTTAGATAAATTACACAAAAACCGTGTTTATTGGGAATATATTAGACCATGTTCAGGTGTCAGTACTATATTGTATTCGGAAAAGAGTTTTTGTTGAAAACCAGTTACTCTTTCATACTTTATTGGTATTTTAATGCGTTATTTTGCTAAAAATGACAATTTATTGAAATGGTACACTCCACGGAACAACAATGTTGTGATACAAACCACGGATCATTTTAAACTTGTATTTTAGAGCGAGTAACTTTTTTTCTCCATAATCGTTTTTTGTTTAGTATATTTTATTATGCTTATTTTTAGTTGCCTAATAATAGTTTTCATCTATTCTTTTACAGAAATAACAGGATCAAAGAAACATGGTGCAGAGAGAATTGGAATCGAAACTGATCTGAATCAATTGAAGGAACTAGAATGAGTCGTGTTATAGTACAAAATATAAAAAATGTTACGATTTTGTATTCTGTATTGACCATTACATCAAATTAAAGGATTTTTCCAAAACTGTAAACGTTGTCATTTCGATCAGAACAGATAAACCTAATTTGAGCTTTTTAATCTTTTTTCAATGCGACACTGATATAAGTTGTCCTTTACCAGGATAATATTTCATTTGTATACAATGTATATGGTCTTGAATATCAACATAATGTCGACATTTTGGGTAAAAATGTCTAAGATCGGGCAAGTATTAATGAACTTATATCAATACCAAGTCATTAATTCTTTAAATGAATGCCACAGGGTGTATCGGTTAATTAAAACATATAATGGACTTTCAATTCTAAATTATGTAAAATAGGTAGCATATCAAGGGTCTGCAACACCACTGCAACAAAACAAGGCGATGCGACTTCTTCGAATTTCGCATAATGCTGTTTCTGCTAATTTATGTGTGACTTTCATTTTCTGGAGTTATGTCTTTGTTGCGCAGTATTTTTTTAAACACGTATTTGTCGACTTTTATTACTTACCCTCTCCAGTAGCTCAGTGGATGCGTTGCCCGGTGACACTGGCTCAAATCCGAGTGGAGGCAATCGCATGCATGTCATATTTTAGCAGAAAGGTAACGGACAAATGCTCGACATTTTTGCTACCAAAACAATTAATTCATTTTTATCTGTGTCATATGAATTTAAAAACTAATTTTGGCTTCCTTTTAAAAAATAAACTCCACTCCCACTATCGAGTTTTTAAATCGTTAGGCCAGCGACCCGTGAGTTGTACATTGTTTCTGACACCATTTGCTCTGTCATACATTGAAGAGTTGTTCATAATGTTCTACTTCAGTATTAAATTTGTCTTCGACTAGATTTATTTGTGATGTTACATTATCAACTGTTTTACATGTATACTAATATAATAAATGCTATTGAAGAATCATTTTGATTTTGTCAATATAAATGTTTGTTTTCTGGTTATTATCTCTGTGAGTATTTCGACATTGAACTATATTTTCGGCTGCCATTTTAATGCGATTACACAGCAGATACATTAACTATTAGTTCGTTGATACTTGTTCAGATGGGCATTGTATACCTTTATGTACGCTCATAATCACAAATGAAGAGAAAAATACAACATTACATCGCCATTTTTTCTTTTTCTTATCGAATTAGATAGTGCATCAAATCAACAATCTAATAAGGAAGAGCGATGGTCGATTATATAAGTACAACATGTCAATGAAGTAAATGGACAACAAACTATTATAGATGGGTGTTGCATTTAATAATAAAAATCAAAACAGCACAGTGATTGTGGGAAAAAAAATTAAAATACACAATTGCAATGAAATAACACTAAAATCACATGTAAATTACCGTCCTGCATGGATTAATGTAAAATTATATTGGATTCCATTCCCGTCCAACTATACAATCTTCAAACTACACGAATAAAAGCTATGTCTCTGCTTGATTAGATAGTACATTGCACTGTTTTAAGATTCATTTCACATTCGTTCTGGTGATAGTGTGTCTAAATTTTCTTTTATTTTAGTTGGCCCGTGACGTGTTCCCTTCATTCGTCTGAGACTAGCTTCTCGACAACGTCTTGCTGTAACTTCTGTATAAGAATAAAGGAAACCTAATTAAACAACTGAAAACAATAGTAATCAATCAGTATTCTGAACCAAGGTTCCAAAATGCGGACCAAATTTTGTTCTAAAATGTACAGGACAGGTTTAAAACTGATCCGTGGTTAGTATCACAAATATGTTATTCCGTGGAGAGTATCATTTCAATAATTTGACATTTTTACAAGAAATCCCTTAAACTCACCAATAAAGGACGTTATCAGGCACTGTATTTCAACGAAAAGCCTTTTCCGAATACAATAAAGCACATGCACCTGACCGTGGCATAATAAATTGCCTTTAAATACAGTTTTTTGTGTAGTTTATACACAGTAATGTAGACTTGTTGACAAAATATTCCACTGGTTCGCATTAAAACCTCGAAGGTATCTCAGAAACCAGAGAGAGTACATGAATGACACGTGTACCATTAGAAAGCGCGTTAAATTTCGCATAGCCTGCACTATATAACTAGTAAACATAATCAAGGAGTACTTACCAAGAATCGAAAAACTATCCAAATATCCAGATTTTCGCGATCTATTTCATAGTGCTGCGTACCATTTTAGTCACGTGATTCCCCACACTGTTAAAACTCACAAGGTACAGTGCTGAACTGTTAACCTTTTTATATTTCAGTGTATATCCCTGAAACAATCCCTGTCCAACTTTTTCAATGGAGAAGAAATATCAGGATACATATGTCGAAGGTAACTATACGATTAAATACTTAGTAACATAATTTTAAAAATTATAGTATTAATTAGCCCAGTTGCAGTAATAAATTCTACTGGTATCTTTTAAAAATTTTGTGATTTAAATGAAATCTACTTAGTACGTAGACAAGGGATATTTTGTGGATTATCCATTGTCATTCAGTTCATATATAGCAAGAACTTAATAGAATTAACCGCATGGTTAAATGATTTCAATTTAATTACAGAAAAGTAATACCGTTAATATATTTTCATTGCAGTTGTCACAAGAATGAAGCTGCGACTAAGCAGAATAGAATTTCTGCGATACCCAGAAATTTAATCGTCCACCTCAAAAGGTATTCCATATAGATTAGATCAAGTGTCGTGCCATCCACGCAAGGGTACACAATAGAACGAACCATAGATAGTGTCAAATTGTATAATTAAAGAATCTTATATACTCGTCCACAGAGAATGTCACGCTATATTAATTAAAAAAATAAAATGATTGAACATTTAACCACACGAAAAGCGAACCAGTAAATTTAAACATGTTTCATCCAACAAGCAAGTACGCATTTTTACTGTAGAAATGTATGTCCCACCTGTGTTTGATGTATATATTTTATGAATTTATATTATTTGGGAAGTATGCGTATCTCCATGTTATTGAATACACCGAATTAGGATTGAAAAAACATAGAGACAACTAGAACCATCACTGTCGTGATCAGGGCCCTGTCGTTATCATTGTCAATAAGTATTGCAAGTTTCATTTGAATATCTTGAAAAGTTTTTGAACTATGGCCAATGTTAAAGTTTTGAAATCGAAAAAGAGGAACAAGCCAAATTTATTAAAGCTAGAGTTGTTGCCCTTTGCTACACATGTGCGTATTGTCACTGTCAATATGTATAGCAAGTTTCATTTGAATATCTGTAACAGTTTTGAAGTAATGTAGAAAAAAAGATGAAAAATGAGGAAAATTGTAATTTTACAAAGGGCCATAATTCTTACAATATTGTAGCTGGAGTAACATCACTTGGCATACAATAGTGTATTGTTGCTGTGACCTTATGTTTAAAGTTTGAAGTCGATAACTTTAACGGTTTGCAAGTTATTAAGAAAAAACATGAAAAATATGGACGGACAGAGGGACGGACGGACAGACAGACAGGGTGATTACTATAGGGCACCTGCAAAAAATTTGCAGGGGACCTAATGAACATACGAGTATTCCCAGTCAGTTGCAGATTATGAAAGGAGTCAGTTTATTTGATACTGAATTGATAACTTCAGGTTAACAGAGAAAGGATTTTCATAAACAATATTTTTTTCAATGCCGCGATGGCCGCCGGTTTACGTCATTCGATTATTTTGTTATTTTACTACATCGATTTTTGGCGCGCTGTAGACCCGGGTACGGTTGAGTATATCGGGGTACGGTGAAGAATTATCTGAGAAATCGGGGTACGGTGAAGTATACTTCAAAGTACCCCGGGTACGGTGAAGTAGTACCCGGGGGACCTTGACCCATTCAGCGTACCGCGTTAGAGATTTAGTTCAATTTTGAACACTGAGCCATGACCTTTCAGGCGAGTCTATTTGGGCGGGTAACCCGTAAGTTATTGATTTTCATATCATCATTTAAATATATTATAGTAACTAGTGTGTGTAATTTATCAATTGGATTAAACTTTAAAAATACATTCAATGCACAATGCTCGAAATCAAACTATATAGACACGAAGGTCATGTTATTGGTGCTGAATGGGTCAAGGTCCCCCCGGGTACTACTTCACCGTACCCCGGGTACTTTGAAGTATACTTGACCGTACCCCGGGTACTTAGAAGTATACTTCACCGTACCCCAGTATGCTTACGGGTACCCCATTTTTACTGATGAAAAAGATTATATTGATACTATTTTAATCGCTGAACACAGCATTTATAAATGAACGTAAGGTAGAAAGATTATATTTCGGTATAATTCGACCCATAATATTTATTTTGTTTTACCGTCGAATTTCTAAAAAAAGATTTCATTGTCGTAAAAATCGATCAAATGATGGTCACGTGACTACGCTTGGAACAAAATCTGAAATCAAAACACTAACGCTTTTGGCGCACTTGATATCTTACAACAGATTATATGCAAATAGTGTTTAAATTCGTTTCAACCAGCCTGAGTATTGAATTCTTCTTTACCCTTTTCTCCACTGTATACGTAATCTTGAATAAAATTCGTTTTTTTACTTCTTTGATTTATATAAACATTTTTTTTTCAATGCCGAGATGACCGCCGGTTTGTTATTCTATTGTTTGTTATTTTACGACATCGATTGTTGGCGCGCTGTTAACCCGGGTACGGTTAAGTATATCTGGGTACGGTGAAGTATTATCTGTGAAATCGGGGTACGGTGAAGTATACTTCAAAGTACCCCGGGTACGGTGAAGTAGTACCCGGGGGGACCTTGACCCATTCAGCGTTATTGGTATATATGCTTTTTAACAGTTTATATAGTGTTCCCAGAAATTAATGAGCATTTATAGGGTGTTTTCAAAATCGTGTTACTATTTTATTTGAATAGCAAACAACTGTTTATTTGTATAAATTATGTATGCTGTGTCCATTGTATGAATTGCCAATAGTTTTTAATTCAGATAATGCAATGGTTGTCATGGCAATTGGAGTTATAACCCACAAGTCGTAAGTTTTTCATAGAATGCATAATTAAGACCCTTTATTAAACTTGAAAAAATATTTTATAATTGACACTTGAACCAAATCATTGCCAAAAAATGAAAACTTAACGAGAATGTTTATGTTTTAAACTAACTGGGGCATATAATTTCTGGGAACACTGTAACAGAAGTATTATCGATGTTCATTTGACAGTATTAAACAAATAGTAGTATATTATGTATTATTAGCTGTAATGAATAGGTAAAATAGTTTGTGAATGTAATAAACATTAATTGTTATATTTTTATATGTTTTTTCTAATACACTCGAACCACAAAATAATCACTGTTTAATCACGAATATTAACGCTTTTACAATAGCATATAAACTTTTAAGTCAGCTTATTGCGGAGATGCTGAATAAGATACTTTTTAATTTGGTCACTGTTCTGTTTGGTCACTATAATAATAATGTTCGCAGTCTTTTTGCCCATTATTGTAAACTCGGTCAAGTCGGCCCCACCTTTTTACAACACAGTGCAGTGTCGATGTATTTTTGTTTCCTCTTGTCCGCGGAACTTAATTTCTTCTACCCCCTTTTTAAGAGTCCACCGCCCCCACCCCCTTCATCATTTGTATCTTGCGGAGATAGTGGATGAGATACTTTTTAATTAGGTCACTGTGCTGTTTGGTCACTATTATAAACCGTTTTTGGCATATTTATAAGCCCTCTTTTTGCCCATTAATGTAAACTAGGTCAAGTAGCAAAAATGTCTCTTTAAGACGTATTAACACTAGTTCACTGTCCTTGGATGTTTTATTAAACTTGGTCAGGGGGTTGTGTCCGATATGGTCGCCGTTTTGGCACGGGTTTGTGCGTTTGGTTTGCCGTGCTGTGAGGCCTAGGGGAAGTTATTTTGGTAGAGTTTGTTGGCTGCGTTTGTGTGGACATTGCTCAGGGTAGTTGTGTCATGGTGCTTCTGATTTCTGTGCTCGGCTGGTTAGGTTGAGTGCTACCTTTCCTGTCGGATTTTCTCATACCTTTTTGGTTAGAAAATGTTAATTTTAGGAGTACTTTATTGGAATTTGGTCTTCAATAGTTTTGATCCTGATCGGGATGCATATCTTTTAGCTCTACTTTTCGACGAATCGCTCGTTTATGTTGGAGTGCTGTTGGGTCAAGATCCACACTGTTCGCATACCCTTTTCGACTGAACAACTTAATTTCATGTTTCTATTTTTAATGAGTTCATTTCATCATTTTTATAATTGCAAGTTTCAGGTCAGTGTTGCAGCAATTCTTATTTCATTCATTAGTTCTACATTCAAGTCAAGTCTGACACGTGTAAGTTAAGTGTTAAAAAACTGCTATGACAACCCCTTGTACTTGTATGGGGACTGTACACTAACGCGCACTACCGCAAAAACTTTATTAGACTCTATTAGAGCGTTATGTTGTAAGAGAGGTAACTCATGGAGTAATAAATTGTAGAAGCTAGTCGGATGAATGTGACCAAGGCATTGTAAATTAAGAATATAATAAAGAATTTCATGTCTTTGAGAAATTGGGTCATCCTGCATTTTTTTCGGCGGTGATGTTTGATAGTTTCTTTGGCTTAGGTGTGGCCATTGCTTAGCCAGTGTAGTTGTGTTGTGGAGTTACTGATTTCTGTACTCGGCTGGTTAGGTAGAGTGCTACCTTCCCTGTCTGATTCACTCATTTTTGATAGACTTAGCACATACTATCTTGTCATTTGTATATTTCAGATAACACCGTCTGGTCGTCAGAGAAAAGTTCGTTACAAGCGTACTATTCCTGCACCAACACCAACTTTTCCTGTCTAGGCTGCTGAGCCAGAAAATGAATTGGATTCAAGTGGCAACAAAGTAAACAGCAGTGTTTACGGACAATTTGCATATAGCATATTTGCATGGTCGAGGTGTTGTCAGTTTGCGTTTTGTTTTTTAAGCTATGGGGGGGGGGGGGGGAGAAAAAAATCAACACCTAGACGTAGTCATAAAAAATGCACGAAAGAGTGCGGTGTGAGGCGTCTAAATCAGGTTACAGAAGCGTAAATTTGAAGAAAAACACCATAAAATATGGGCCCCCAAGGAAACGACAAAAAACGTTCAAATCAATGCGAACTATTTTTGGAACCGGATGATCGGTGGTCCAAACAATTGAGAGGATCAGTGAAAAAGTCTTTATAAACAATGCGACGAGTTAAACAATGCCCTTAAAAAGTTTCAGATATGAAGCTTTATTACTTATTCTTCAGAAGATGGTGATTTGATTCACCACTGGAAGACAATCCTTTCCGATAAAACAATAGAGGACAAGGATCTTATGTTGCTGTAAACCAATCTGAATCTAAAGATGACAATAACTTCAATGATGTTCACTTTAGGATGATCGAGCTTCTTCCTGTAGTGATGAAAGCACTATCCAGCAAAATTCATTACTCCAAGTACATGCACCGACTTAATTTTTATGAAGGATATTTCATATGTTATGAAAAGTGGATTAAGTAGTACCTAGCGTTCTGAAATTTCACTGGGATCAACAAAATGCCCTCAAGCTACCCAGAAAGCTAACTCATGAACACATTTATCCAGACAGTCAGTTAAACATGTGGAATTAATTAGCAGAGGATGTGCTAAACTCTGTAATATTGAATGGATTTACAACATACGTTTGGGAGAAAATGGACAAGTTTTGAATGGGGTCATTGCTTTTTGGAGCGACATTACAGTTAGTTGACATAAACTTCGTGATAGCAGACCTAGAAAAGATATGACTGATTCTCGCTTAAGTCAACTACATGCTATCAACAACTGGTTTATTAATTGGGAAAAACATGCAAATAGCAAACCAAAAGAACTCATGTCGTACAAGTGCAATGAAGATATCCCTTTTTGCATCTTAGGATTAATAAGTTAATAAAATTACAAGTTACGTTTGGCCAAGACTAATTAATTCAGATGTCATAGAACACATTTTTACCAACCCCAATGCAGTACAATATGAGAAGCGATCAACAGTGGTATTCTTGGCTAGAACTCTATTTCCAAAAAGGATAAACTATTTTGGCCAATTGTGAGCTATCTTGTATTTGAGACATGTTGTACTAACTGCTTGCGAAAGACATGCTTTTACCGAAGGAACTGTCTTGGACATTTTGCCAATAACGAAGCAATGCGGCTACCCGACTGTATATCTGTTGATTTGCCTCGTGACCGATAAAAAGTTTCATGAAAATACGACAATAAAAGAGTTTCTTTAAAGATCGTAGGTAGGATCCATGTAGGTATACAAAGGGGACCAAAATCGGATACACTCGAGGAATCCCTGCACTACTTAAGATTGACTGGAAATGGCAATATGCCTCGACAAAATGAAACTGGACGTTCAAGGCATCATATAAATGTAGGTGAAATAGTGAATTTAATCTTTGGCATATTTGTGAAAGTGGTTAAAACCAGTACTGTATCAGTACGCGGGTCTGCAAAAATATGTGCCGCAGCTTTAACAAAACAAACATATCTTGTAGGACGGACTCGTAAAGCCCATTATATGTATTATTTGTAGCTGAAACCTAGTACTTTTCAATGATATATGTCTTCCAACTGGCCTTCAAAACATGATTCATTATCGGGCCTAAAATTGTCCCTTTACATTAGGCTAAAGAATACATTTATTCTGTGGTTAGTGACCTGGGCGCCGTTTCACTAAGATAGTTACGTTTAGCGTTAGTTTTTGCGTAAAATTTAAACGTACGCAAATCTTAAGAAAAGCGTACCTGTGTTTCTCTAAAGTTGCGTACGCAAATTTTCGGCGTATGTTCGAACTCGCCGTAACTCTTCAATTGGAGACTGATAAACATATCACGCGCGCACCTGTCAAATACGGAAGTAAACAAACTGTCAAAAGTCGTCTGCACTAGTTACAGTTCAACATGTCGGAGAATGCAGAAAAACGAAAGTGCAATTGGACATCGGAACAAACTGCGGCGCTGCGTGTTGGCTATATCAACAACACAGTTATTGACGGAAAACTGTGTACTAATTTAACAAATCAAGACAATGAGTGAAAGACCGTGTTTGGAAGCAGGTTATTGACAGGTAGGCATATGATTTAATATGGGTCGTTGTTGCATGATCATAAATCCATGGTATGGGTAAGTTCTAGTTGGTGTATATTCATGATGTGATGAATAGATTATAATAGTAGTAAATAAAATGATGGACCAAACAATAGTCCTAATCTGCTGGCAGATATTATTAATTTGTGACTTTCATCTCCATAAGGGTCGATAGTTTCTAAATCTAGATTGTTTGACTAGTCCAAGGCCAAGCTCTTTGTCGATCATCATTCCATGTCAAAGGTAGACGCCAGTATTACATGGAGTATAAACAAAATACCTTTTAGTTATGTCAAGAACTTCCGCCAAATCAGAAGATAAGTTTCAGCAATTAAAGTCAGTATCCATCTTTGTTTACGGGAGTGGGACAGACCACAGGCTAGTTCTGGGTACCATAACTAAATGATCTTTTATTGACTGACGTTGATCTTTGAATTGGAATTATCACTGAAATGGAATAATCATCGTCTAAGAAGCTTGGATAACAAACTGTGTCATGTTTTGTGCAAACGACAGTTTTTACTTCCCCAATAAAATAATATAACACTGCACTTTTTTATAAACCACATTGTTTTTGATCAGCTACAGTTGTAGGTGTTCAAGTGTATGCTAGATTGACTTGCTTACATACAGCTGAGGGCTTTTTTGCCAAAATTGTGAAGAAGGCCTGTTAGATTTGTGAAGCGCGATTTTTCTTCAAATTGTGAAATTTAAGCGTAGTTTTGCTTTAGAATTGTGAAAGAGGAAGCACGATATTGACTTTAATAAATTTGTGAAAAGCAATTAACAACTAATATTTCCCTTTAATTTGTAAACAAAATCACTAAAGGCTTGTTATATTTCATTATTGAATGTTTAAGCTACTCTGGTTTTATCAATTTCAATGTGTAGAAAATTGAGAGCCTGGGCAAGTGGTTTCATTTTTGAAAGTGGCATTTATGTGGTTTGTGTAACTGGAATTTTGGAATTGTGAAGCACCCTCCTTCAAATTAAGAAGCAGCCTTATTTCGGCCTCTGTTATATAGTGAAAAAAAGCCCTGATTACATTATGGATACAAAATTTAACACTTACTGTAAAATCATTTAATTTCGTTGGGACGAAGGGACGAAATTTCGTCGTTTCAGTCAAAAGGACAATTTCGTTAGGACTTGCATTCGTGGATTTTGCATTTCAGGTAATAAAACAAGGGTAAAAAATGATGTTCGTTTGGATTAATGTTTGTGGTGGAGGGGAACCACGAAATCCACGAAATTTAATCCCCCACGAAAATTAATGATTTTACAGTATGTGAGAATTTGATTGTATTCATTGGCAATTGTCTTGTTCTTCCCCTTCACTTATGTGTAGTTGACTGTAAAGGAAGGAACTTATGCTGCATCAATTTCAACTAGAGTTTGGAACTTTTACTTTGTATACACCAATGTCGGCACCCGTGTTGATGGACACATTTCTAGTTATATTTGTGTCACCTGGTCCTTTCCATGCTGTTTCTTAATGATAAACATTGGGTTGGCAAAGTAAAGTGACAAACACATTTTTCCCTGACCAAAAGGTTATTTTCCATGATTTGTGTGGCATTTGCGACCATGGTTTAGTAAAGGCTGTTTTATTATTTAACATAAAATCTAATGGCAATATAGGATATGTTGCAAACTTTATCTTACTATTTCTTTTTGAAACTACATGATAAGATGTTTATAACCATAAAAGTTATTTTGCGAGCGAAGCGAGCACGAAAAATCACATTTCATACTTTTTCACCAAAACAAACGGCAAATAAATAATTACATGACTATTTGATTTCTCCAATTTTGTAAAATTCCCTGATTTTTGCCAATTTTGAAATTCCTTGATTTTTTCCTGCAGGGAATTTATTTTGGGCATTTTCCCTGTTTTCCAGAGTCTGTGGCCACCCGGCGGTTGAATCCGAATGTGATTCAGACCTGACACTGGCTCTAGACCCTGAATTGGAATATGCTGTCACTATAAACCTCACATCCGATATCTTTGTATCTGAGGAGGGCTATGATTCTCAGGCTGACCTATTTGATTAGTACTTTTATGCCCCAGCATCTACTGATGTAGAGACATATATCGATGCACCTGTCCATACGTCCGTTCGTCATAAAATGTTGAAAGTTTACCAATGTATTCCTGTCAAACTTGGCATCTCAATTTACAATCATTAATACATTGCATTTTTAAAGCCATGTTACATGCATTATGGCCCCTAAATGACTTATTATTGCTTTCACTGGGGCATAAGCCTTAACTAAATGCAGACTTCTCATTTCTTTTTATTTTGATTACTATCTTATTTTTTGTCGAGCCCGCTGGCGGTGAACTCGATATAGTTGTCACAATGGCTGTTCAGTATATGTGCGTCAGTCCGATTTTGTCCGGGCTGTTTCTTCATCATTCAATGTGTGATTTTGAAATACATTGGCACAAATGTTCCCCGTGTTGAGGCGGCGTGTCGCTCCCAAGAACAGTTCCCCTAGCTTGAAGGTCTATGTCACTCTTGGAGGTCAAAAATGGGAATAATACTGCATGTCCGGACCATATGTTCTTCATTGTTGGGTGATTTTGAAATACATTGGCACAAATGTTCACCGTGTTGAGGCGGCGTGTCTCGCCAAAGACCAGTACCCCTAGCTTGAAGGTCAAGGTCACTCTTGAAGGTGAAAGGTCCAAAATGGGCATAATACTGCTTGTCCGGACCATATGTTCTTCATTTGTTGGGTGATTTTGAAATACATCGGCACAAATGTTCACCGTCATGAGGCGGCGTGTTGCGTGCAAGACCCGATCCCTATATGTGTGCATGAGGCGGCGTGTTGCGTGCAAGACCCGATCCCTATATGTGTGCGGACGTCCTAGCAGTGCGTCCGATCTTGTCCGGGCTGTTTCGAAATGGATTACGGCATTTGTAATATACAGCATTTGAAATTAAGGACTGCACTAAAAAAATAAAGGTAACAATACCTTTTTTGCATGAATTTGTTGTGATGTGATTAAATGGGCACAAAAAGGGACGTTCCAAATGGAATAAAGTGCAGGTTTCGTCGATTTAGTCATACTTTTGCTTGCACCATTCCATTTGGATGTCCCTTCCAGCATTGCATCTAGCTATTTTGTTTGTGTACACTTATGTCTGTGAAGCTCGATATATTCATTAAGATGATCTTACTGACCTTTCAAAATTGTAAATTAATTATATAGAGGATATTTGTATTTTTCCGTGTATGATCGGCTGATAATTCACCGAGTGAGCAGCAGATGTAATATTTTCACGAGTGGCGTAGCCACTCGTGAAAATATAAGTCAGCTGGGCACTGTTTTATCAAAGCATTTACGCCAGCGTAAACCTAAGATTTCCTAAAATAGTGCGTACGTCGATAATATTTGCGTAAATGCGTTTTACAAAGATATTTTAGTTCACATTCTGTCGTAAGTTTTTGCTTATTTCTACGCCAAGGCTGGGCAACCCTAAATGGCAAATATGAACGTAATTGAAGAGTTTTTAACACGCACTGATGATTTTTGACCGTCGCACGTTAATTTAGACCGTCGTTTGTTGTTTTAGACCGTCACTTGTTGTTTTAGGCGTGATTAATCATCAAATCTTGACGCATATTTATTCATTCTGGTACCCGTTATATTTGTTATATTGGTTATATTGTGTCCCGAATTACGTTCAATCTTCAATATTTTTTGCGTAAATGTATGCGAGTACTTGCGATCGTTTAGTAAAACACACTTACGAGTTTGCGTAAGGTAGATATATATGCGTAAATATACGCGACATTTACGCATTGTTAGTAAAACAGTGCCCTGCTCACGAAGTGAATTATCAAACGATCATACACGGTAAAATACTAATATTCTATTTATCTCATGCTTCAAATGACTTAAATGATGGAAATACTCCACTGTTTACCTGAAATGTTTTGAGTGACGTCGTGTTCCCGCCATGCACGCAATTGAGTTGCAATCAAATAGTTCTTCTACAATTTCGTCCATTTGTTTTAAATTAATGTACATATAATGTTTTGTTATTTGGTAAAGATTAAGAGAGCAAGTGAAAATGATTATTATTTTATTTTTTAGCGGCGGGAAAATTTGATTTTAAAAAAATAGTCCGTTTTCCGTGAAATTATGAACTGTGAAATTATGAACAGTGAAATTATCGGGGAATAATCCACCGTTATTCCTCCGTAAACCACCGATAAGCATGAAATAAAAAATATATATATAAAATTGTACTACATAATAATTATACTACTAGTAGATATCTTGGCTTTTATTTATTTGCTAGCTGCAATTGCTCCATGGTATACCTCCGCGAGCATGTCTTAACGGTTGAGAACCTGCTTCTCTTTTTTTCGTCCAAACATAAAGAAAATTAATAGTTTAATAAAAAAAATCTCAATAAACAAAAATAATTCTATTGCACTTCCATGTTAACAGTTAAGGCATGTGTGGTTGTGCCTGGAAAATGAAGGTTGTGCTGTATTCAATGATTGTGGGGGAAACCTAGAGTGCCAGAGAAGATCTGGAAAAAAGTCAGGACAACCAGTGCCTTCCTAAATAAGTCAGTATTTGTCCTCAGAGACATCCAGATGAGTACTACCGCTCTCTGTCCGTCCGTCTGTCTGTCAAAAATTGGAATCCTGCACTAACTAAAACAGTTTCAATCTAGGTTTATGAAACTGGATATGTGGGTAGCGGTCATTTAAGGAGATAATGCACATACAAATATTGTTGTATTCCAACAAAAAATGTGGTTTGCTATGGAAACAAAAATAGTGAAAATACCACAATATTTTGCTAAACTTGCTAGTTATGTGGGATTTCACACTGTCTTTGTTCATTTAAAAATGATTCTGACCTGTTAAACTGTTCATTTGCTGTCTTCGCAATGGGCTCGACCAATGCCGACAGGCCTCTAGTATTTATTTTAATTCTGTTTGTTTTGGCTTATTTCATTTGTTCCAAAGTAACAGTCCGCCTGAGTTTTAATATAATTATGTCGGGGAAAACGAAGCTAGTGCCAGCCAGTATAATATGTAAGTATGCATGTAAAAGCATGTTTCTTTGCAATTTCAGAGTAATTCAACATGGCTGATTGTCAAATAACTGATAACTGGAGTTTAATCCAAAAGGTGGGTAAGATAGGAAATGTAAAGGCTGTAGATCACCTAGTGACAATATGCCCAACAAAAATAGATAGAAGTGATTTATTTACAAGTTGATAGATTAATAAGCAAACATAGAAGACTTCAAAAGGACAAAACAAGGATTAAGGGCGCCCAAATTTTAGACTACTTTCACAAGACCACATTTCGTGTACATGAAGCATCACCATGCAAATCCCAGCCACTACAGCAGCCATTCGACATGGAACATGACAATCCAAACAAAAGGTTTGGAGTGGGGTTAGACTGCTAATGAATATAGTTTTATGTTGTAATTGTGCTGATATATTTTTCAAGGAAAATGGGGACGGGTACTGTTTTGGAGTTACATAAAAGTATTATAACATTACGATCAAAGGCACTATTGGTGAAAACTCGCTAACATATTTTACTACCCGTAAATTTGGTCAAAGCTTTTCTCGGTATTTATACACAACTACGCTGAAACAACATTAAATACATAAAAAATAGTTTACTGTGTTAGTCAGGCAATAAATTTTCGGAGTTTTAAAGGTAATAACTGGAGTTAAGTCCCTTCAACGTAGGTAAACCGAACATATCACATTTTAAAGCACACATCCTGACATAGAACTATTATTATGTGTAGTCGTATTACTCACCTTCATTATTTAAAATTGAAGGTTGTCGTTATAATTGCAAGAAATTAGGAAAAATGTTGAGGACAGTAAATGTGTTAGAAATGAACTAAATGAGTTGGATAAAAGCTTCGAAATTGCAAAAACTGAACACCAAAAGCGCGACTTCAAACGAACATCAACACGAGAAAATTATAGGAGGGAAAAATAAAGAAAGTTGGAGGAACCCTTAGGGGGGGGGTGGAAACATTGATTTGATAGTAAGAGAAAATGACTATTAAAATGAACAAATAGAAACCCTAACAACTCACAATAGTGCAAAAAAAGATGAAATTGGAAACTTAAAGGGGTAGAGCCACGAAGGCATGAAATCGGCCCCGCTTTTTCCCATATTGTGAAGTACTTGTTTTATAATGCTTTTTATGCTATTATTGTTTATTAAGCATCGTACTTTCATTCAAAATAAAAAACTTTTAAAAATTACGAGTTGTTGTTGTTACATAGGCCACCAAACCCCACCCACTTTTAACAAAAATGGCATTTTTTTACGAAATTTACCACTTTGAGCATCATTTTCGTATTGGCGGCAAGGGTAACCAGCGACTAAATTTATACCAGTGATATGTATTCATAAAAGCAACCAAATACATAAAAATCATCGCTGGTCATCAATGCCGCCAAGTTCAAAAACGAAAAAAATCGTAAATTTTGATCAAATTTCTGCAACGTCAACGTAAGGAAATGACGTCATAGACGCGCGCCATTTTTCCCGGATTTTCCAATCAATTAACTGACATGTGTACAATGGTATAAAATAATAATACTATTTGGTTAAAACTCGCATCGTACTTTATCCTTCTCCACGCAATATTATTTTAGTGCAGTCTAACCGTTGCATGCAGTGATAGTTCTCTCCCCTTCCATAGACGGCGCGAGTGTCGCTGTATTACATGTTTTGTAAACACTGCATTAAAATATATGATTTTGTAGTAATATTGACATCGATCGCAGTATGATCTGGTTGTTATCGAGTGCTATAATTAAAACGAACAGGTAAGTTGTTGTTTATAATTTCTGTCATCACACTGCCACTGTAAATAATACTAAATATCGGGATCTACGTAGGTTGAAATTACCCAGAAGTGTACGCCTACAAGCATCGTTTGTTTGTTTGTACATGGCGTTGGATTTATCTAAGATCGTGATTTGTGTCACGGACATCCATAATTGGCTCCAATCTACAGTAGACTAAATACTTTTCAAACACAATTATTACATCGGCATTAATTCGATGAGACATCATAACAGTGTAGTTCTAGCCATGCCTAGCCTACGTGATATATTCGCTTGTGAGATTCCTGGGTACAGTGGGTAGAATGGCCAAACTACAGCTTCTTTTATAATAGCCTAAATAGATATATGTTATTTTGCCTCTCAATCGTGTTTGTTTACCTCGAAATGAAAGTACATTCCAGATGCTTGTATTGACATTCATTGCGTCATATATGACGTCATGACTTAGAAATATTTAGGTCGTCCAAGGGACACAATCCCTACACTTTTTAGAGAACAGATATAATTCAGTTATCCCCCTTATTATCGACAGCCACTCAGAACCGTCATGATGACGTTCACTTGTGGCTCGGCACTCGACTTGAGCACCATTTTTTCCTTATAAATAATACACTATTTGTTACGACTCAACCTTTGATCATACACTTGAAGCAGACTCTCTAAATCTAGGATATTGCAGTTATTCTTAGTTTAAAAAGTTGCTACGCAAAGTCTTTATTTGCCAATCAGCTATCTGTCGAAATAAGGAACGACATATGAGTGTCTCAATATGTATTTGAACCCGGGTCGGCTGCTCGCGAACAACGGATAGGTATAAATTGCAAAACACATTGAATACTCAATAATGTGGCTAAGTGCTTTAAATTAAGGCAGAACGAGCTGTTTAACACTTGTTAATGTATATAGACATTGACAAAGTCACATATTTTTCAGGTTATCCATTTTGTTCTTCAACACACAAAGAAAGTGCAAACTATGTGGGGAGTACTGTGCTCCGCCACAGACTCACAGGTGATCATTCTGTTTCATCTGTTAGTTTCGATTTATGAATCCATCTCCGGGTGTTTGTCAAATGATGGTAAGAAGTGTTCTAACAAGCGTTGTCCTTAATGTTGTCAGTAGAAAGAACACGTCGCACATATAAAAAAGATGAACACATATGCCTAACGCACATCGATTGCAGCGAAAGTGACGCATACATGAAATGTGCTACAACGTGTCTGCGCACTCCCAAAAATGTACCGAAGATAGCACTGATCAGTAACCTTGCACGGTTCCTACGTGTTACCTATGTTTTAGCATGTAGACAACACGGCTCTAATTGTGACCGCTGCTATACTGTAAAGTATAGATATGACAACTGATAATGAACTGGTTGACCAACTTAACTCAGACAATTCCCAGACACTTCTTATCTACCAATATCTATATCATACATGTTATATTGGTGCTGCAAAATCAATGTATTTAATATGATACACTGTCGATGAACTGTGTAATTTGCAAGTTTATACGAATATGTGGCTAGTCATATTTTTGAAAACAATATTTGTAAGTTATTTATTTCTTTTCAGACGCGTTGACGATGGTGGAACTATTTGGATTTGCTCCTTATTGATGAGTCTTGAATCTACTGGATGCTGTCAAAATATACTAAGTCCACAGGTTCAATATTGTAATGCAGAACTCCATTCACATGTCTTTAGTGCCAGTAGTGAGGAGGAGTAATCTTCGAACAAGTTATATACAATCAACTATCGGGACTGAGAAACAATGCCGGATAATGGATAAAACAGGTTCTGTTGAAATCAGGGTACTTCAAATAGAAATACAGTGGCATTTTGCCGGGACCGACGAACAGTGCTGGTTAAATCATAGTTCGGGTAGAATCAGGTTCCGGATAAACCAGGTTATATTGTATTTGTTTGAAGTGCGTCATTATTATAGTACATGTGTATAAACAAAATTGATCATCACTCATATCAGATGTTATGAAGTTAACCAGCAATAAATTATAGCAAACCAGTGTATCTCGTTATTTATTATTTGTAGTTGAGAAAGTATCCATAATTAGTTCAAATATATTCTTATGGCGAAGAAAATTTGAAAATATGTGCAAGTTTCTTTGCAATCAAATCATAAATGAAACCATTTTCATTCTGACGCTATCCTATTGGCAATTGTTTATTGCTGTTCTCACTGTTTATGGCTGTAACCACAGAGGACAACATAAGATATTCATATCGGTCACAAGCTTGAATGGAAGCCATCGCTCATGTCTACGTAATTGTTATGAATTGGTTCAAATTCCATCAAAAATGGAATAGCTATAGTGTAGATTCTTTAAAAGGCCTAAACCAACTCCAACAGAAGTCTAGAATCCAATTTTGTCAAAAAGGTTACCATGGTAACCAAATAAAAACAACTGTCAAAATGTTACTTTGAATCTGTATGAACACTCTCATGAAAAAAAACTTATTTTCTACAAAATATGAAAAATTATTTATTTTTCACAATTTCGGCAAAATGTTGTTTTCGTTGTTATGGTTACAGTTACAATGTTTAAAAACAACTTGAAATGTAAAATACTGAGGAACGTCTTAAAATTTATTTCGAGGGATATGCAGCTGCAAGTAAAGTGTTAGGCAGAAAAACCCTGATGAGGTTTCGTAAATAATCGTTTTGGACATTATTTAAAACTGTTACCATAGCAACCGAAGTGAAAAAAATCGTAACAAATGTCAGTATAATTGCTTTGTATGATTATATGGACGCACACCTCCTTTCCTTTTAAAGATTTTTAAAATATAAGCAATTTTTCAATTTTTTTACAAAATATTCAATCCGTTGCCATGGCAACAGTTGAATAACAATTTCTTTAAAAAATGCCTTTTTTGAAAAACATTTGAACAATTGATATCACATTATCATTTTCACAGGATTTCGAAATGGGGCCATTTTTTACCCTTCGTGGCTCTACCCCTTTAACAATAGAACATCTAACAAATCAATTGGAACATTTACAAGAACTTGAAAATGAAACAGTGATATTGTATAATGATGAAAAAAAGAATTCTATTAGGGTTAAGTTAAGTTGCGCTCTACTATGATTAATGTCCACGATGTACCGGTATTACGATCGCCACGTTCTGACTATGATTAGATATATTAATACTTTAAAATGACAAAACATGAACAATCATTGTCTTGTCACAAAATATTCCGAACAAGATATACATTCAAGAGATGAAGATGTCGGAATCGCATTGGGATGGGACCGTGGATGCAAGTGATAGGTGCATAATATGCAGATCTGTATCAGCAGCAATATGGTCTGGTATGGGGAAAAATAGAAATGAAGGAGAAACATAAACTTTGAACCATGGTTAGAAGAAACAATACATTTAATTGGTTCAATATCCTCAACAAAGACGTCCGTCCTAATAGTGACTTAAAATGGGATTAGTGGAATATTGTATTTCTTATTTTACATATGCATTACCAGTAGCCTCTGAATCACGGAAACACACAAAGGGATCAAATAAGGGCAATACTTACATAATATAGCTCGTATGTACTGCGCTCTGTAAATCACAACCGCTCAGGCTCACGTCAAACTTGCTAAGGACGTTCCGCTCGTTCAACGCTCTTACGTCACGTCATGACGTCATTCCTAACGTGCGCCCGTTCGGTCGGGATCGAGCACCGTTCAGCCCATACTAATTGGGCCTAATTGGCTGATACAACACTCCCCCCGACTTTACTTGGGCCACTATCTGGGTCTGCTGGACAACATGACCAAGCAGTAGATGTCTCTTGTAGAAAACCACTTCGGCCGGACAACATGACCGGGCCTAATGGATGTAGATATCTCTTGTAGAAAACCACTTCGGCCGGACAAAATGACCGGGCCTAATGGATGTAGAGGACACAGTAGAAAACCAATCTTGCTGGACAACATGACCAAGCATCAGGGGGGTAGAACTCACTGCACCGATCGTCCTCTTCTTGGCTTGAGTAGGGGAGATTTATTTTGGGGCGTGTTGATCTAGTTCCAAGTGAAGTATGTAGAATCCAGGTTGGTTGGACAACATGACCAAGCCTAACTGATAACAATTTGATGTTCCGAATGAAGAATGTAGAACCGGGGTTGGCTGGACAACATGACCGAGCCGAACTGGTAACAATGATGGTGTCCCGAATGAAGAATGTAGAACCGGGGTTGGCTGGACAACATGACCGAGCCGAACTGGTAACAATGATGGTGTCCCGAATGAAGAATGTAGAATCCAGGTTGGCTGGACAACATGACCGAGCCTAACTGATAACAATTTGATGTTCCGAATGAAGAATGTAGAACCGGGGTTGGCTGGACAACATGACCGAGCCAAACTGGTAACAATGATGGTGTCCCGAATGAAGAATGTAGAATCCAGGTTGGCTGGACAACATGACCGAGCCTAACTGGTAACAATGATGGTGTCCCGAATGAAGAATGTAGAATGTAGGTTGGCTGGACAACATGACCGAGCCTAACTGGTAACAATGATGGTGTCCCGAATGAAGAATGTAGAATCCAGGTTGGCTGGACAACATGACCGAGCCGAACTGGTAACAATGATGTAATGTCTGTCAGTCCAATAATGTTTCTCCAAGTCAGCAGTGTAGAATCCAGGTCGGCTGGACAACATGACCAAGCCTAACTGGTAATTATTTCATCAGATATACAGGACAACATGACCGTGCAACTGACTAAAATAATTATTTCAAAGCGATTCAACGATATTCAGCTAATGGCGATGTGTCATATACAGCTGTCGAGCGTTGGCTACCGTAAATTCCAATACCTTCCGAACAGGCCTCCCCAAGTGTGCAGCAACAGCTTCTGCAGATTCATAGACTTCACTAGGGGAGGACCAGTGATTCTTCGGGTTATGGAAATACGGAGCGTCCGTCTCCAGGATGATGTGATGTTCATCTATTTCCCGAAGGGCCTCAATCTGATCATCGTTGAAACGCTTCGCCATATTGGTGAAACCAAAGTAGGTGTGTGGAAAAGCTGCCAGCCACTTGTTCACTACATAGCTGTCCCCATTGAAGCAGTGAAGATGAAGGTACTGGTTCGAGTGCAGTCCTCTTTTCAGGGTGTGGAGAAGCAGTAGGTAGGCTTCTGTACCACAATCACCATCCATCCCACGGCAGTGCAGGACAACTACATGCCTGGCTTCCACAAGTGGCAACAACTTCTCCACCCACTCCACCTGGGTCGACCAATGCATCATAGGTACAGAGTGATCCAACCCAATTTCCCCCACAGCTCTGACTTTGGGATGTCCTATCAATACCCGGAGATCCTTTAGGTGGGACTCAAACTTTGACTGGCCCCGTTTCGCATGTTTCGGGTGGATGCCAATTGCCACACACATGTCGTCCGGAAACGAAGCCAGCCGCTGCTGAGTAGGGTAAGAGTGGGGGTCACAGAAAACTGCAACTGTTCCCACAAGCTTAACCCTCTTCTCTACCGGGACTGATGCCCTTGATAAAAGGTCCTGCAGGGATGCTGTGGGAGGAAGACCGGCTTTCCTTAGCGTCCTGTCTAAATGGAAATGCGAATCGAAGGCTTCTGGACAGGCGTCATCCCGAATACCCGACAAAAGGTCATCAGGGGCTTGGAACAGCTCCATCCAGTACCTTGCCTCGTCCTCTTCCAAACTGGCAGCTATCAAGTAAAGCACTTTCCAATGGATAAGAGCAGCCGGTGTATTGGGTGGATCTAACTGTAGTTGATCCGGGATGGGGCACTTGAGGAAGGTTCCCAAGGCTTCCATGGCTTGACGCTGACTTGGAGACACCGTCGAATTCTGCAGGGAGCCAAGAACTTTTTGCATCTGGATGAAGGTTAATAGGTCATCCAGCGTGGCTGGCTCACCCGCTATCCAGGTGGCGGCTTGCTTCAATGCCTTCTTCCGTCCCACTAGAACTTGATGCATGTCATGTGGAAGCCGTTCATCGAATATGGTAGGGATATGCTGGCTCATGGCGTGAACTTTCAGGTACCGGCTGTCTCCCTGGCAAGAGGGTACATAGCATCTGGTGCTTCTAGAAGCGCTCCGGCATTTCTTGCTGGTCCGCATATCCCTAACCACGTCAGACGGCTTCACAGAGCTGGTGCTATGGGACTGTTCCACCTTGGTCTTCTTGTTTGGCGACGGTTCCAGAAAGCAGGTGAAATTGACCCTCAGGTCCCTCACCTCCTTAAGGGCTCCCTTGCCAGTGCCTGCGGGAAGCATGTCTGCCCTACGTTTATGGGCCTTAGCTCCATGCCTTGTACCTTTAGGCCTCTCCACAGTATTGGCTGGATCCCTAGTGAGAGGTTCAGGACCCGGAACCAAGTTCACAGAGGCTCCGTTCTTCCCCGGGCTGACAGCGACATTCTCCTTTAGTAGTTCCGCGGGACTGACTGCCAACAGCTCCTCTTCCGCTTCTGAGTCGATGTCCATGTAATCTAGAGGCTCGTTCTCAGGAAGATCCAAAGGGGCAGGTGTAGAGCATGAAGGTTTCGGAAATCTGATATCAACACACCCCTTTCCTGGCTCATACACCTGCTCCTTTCCAGGTTTGACCCTTGGGACCGGGGAAACGTTGTCATTCACCCAATCCCAAGGTGCAAGTTCAAAACAAAGGAGGGCTTTGGCGGCATCCTTCCTCCAACCCCGGCACTTCTTTCCCTTGGAGGGTCCCCCATTGACCTTGTCCACCAAGGCTGCCATCCTGAGGACCAGTGAAGAAAATACCGAGAACTCCTGGCAATCCTTGTCCAGCCCCAGCCTTGAAATAAAATTCTCCGCATCCGGATAAATCTCCCCTATCTCAAGCCTGTGTTCTACCTGCTTCACGAAACTTTTTACGATTCTGGATTCCATAATACCTGTGGATGAAATGAACAAAAATAGGTCAGGTCTAGGTCTTACAGGTCGGACACTTGTATTTATTTATTGTCAAGGCGTCTGTCGCTGTCAGATTGACGCAAGACCCATGATACCACTCATCACAGTAGTCACACTGTATCATGAATCTTCCTTCCCAGGGCCTTCTGCAAGAACAGTACACTGCGGTAAGATCTTCAGGATCATGTTCATCTTCGGCAGTTTTATTCTGTTGCTTTCTTATCCACGCCGGGATATTTCTTGCATTACATGGCATCATTTTGTCGTGATTTGTGATGAACACCGCATTCCTCAACTTCACTTGATACACATAGGCGGAGTACTGTTTTGTTATCATACCTGGGCCCTTCCAGGGACAGCAGAGCTTTTTACTTTGACCTTTTACAGTGGCCGTGTCTAATAGATACACTAAGTCGCCTACTTTATACGGCCGCAGAAGAACTCTCAAGTCATAGTTTTTCTTCATTCTTTTAAGGGACGTGTTCAGTGTTCTGCGAGCTACTTCATGAGCCTCATGCATGCGCTTACGTAAGGCGGACACATACTCTGGGTAGTCTGCATGGTCTATAGCAGGTAGTGGAAACATTAGATGGGCCGGTATAGTTACCTCTCTACCTAGCATCAACATATTTGGGGTGAACCCTGTACTTCTGTTTACTGATGCGCGTATAGCCCCTGCTATTTGCTCTACATGCTGATCCCATTTCGCTTGAGACTTACCGATGAAGCATCTTACAGCATCCATCAGAGTTCTATTGAAGCGCTCCACTTGTCCATTCGCAGAAGGTCTGTATGGAGTAGTCCTAGATTTATGAATTTCCAAACACTTACAAAGTGCTTGCACTAGATTACTCTCGAAGTTCCTCCCTTGGTCTGAGAATAACTCAAATGGATAACCAAAGCGTGAGAAGAAACCTCCAATCATGGCTTTGGCTGTAACTTCGGCCTTCTGTGATGGTAATGGTATGCACTCTACCCACTTCGTGAACTGGTCTACCAGCATCAAGCAGTGTTCATTGCCCTGGTCCGTCTTTGGTAGAGGCCCCATAAAGTCTATATGTACCCTCTCCATTGGTGCTCCTGCTTGATACATAGTAAGTGGCACCCTACCATACTTGGCATTCTTCTTGTTTTTACAACATACATCACATGACAACACATAGTTTGTCACATCCTTGCTTAGATGGTACCAGAAGAATTTCTCCTTTAACTTGGCTTTGGTTCTGGTAACACCTTGATGCCCTGCCGAAGGTATATCGTGATGTAGTCGCAATGCTGTTTCCTGGAGTTCCACGGGCAACACCAATTTAAGGTCCTCATCAGCGATCTTCCGTTGATATATAATACCATCGATCAGCTGAAACAGTTCCTTGTTAACCCAGTAGTACTTTGCAGCTGGACTTCCTAAGAATAATTCTCCTTGACTGTGCACCTTATTGGACCTTAGCCACTCACAAATGAACTTCAATGATTCATCCTTGGCCTGGGCCTCCTTCACTGCTTCGCATGAGAATCCCCAACAACGGGCAACTTTTATCACTGGTGTCCCTACACTGGTGTTAACCATGTTTACTCGTAAACGGTCCCCCACCAAACACACATCAAACTGACTTTCACTGTCAATCACTGTTTCATTCAATAACTGTTCTGCCAATGAATTGATGTTATCCATATCACTGCCACTCCCACAAAGTGCACCATTATCCTGAATGTGACACCCAGTACTATTTACACTTGACACTTGGTTCACTGTCTTTCCAAAATCAATGAGAAGCTCATTTTCACTGACTTTACCCAGTTCATTCACATTAAATTCCTTTACACTATGGGTATTATCACTTGCGCGGAACACATCACTTTCACCGTTCAAATCATAACTCACTGAATTCAATGGAATACATTTTTCCTTAACTCCACCGGGCTCTAACAAACAGAATGTGTCATCATTCCAACCAAAATGTTTCATATCTGAATTATTCATGTCCCCGGCACACTGATCCATATCGAGCAAGACAGCATCTGAGTGACAACATGTCTCTCCAGTATGTCTGTTAGTTCCAATTCTACTCACTCTCCGTTGAACCAACCCGGTCACATCATCAACTTCCTCGGTGAATTTAGCCCAATCCCGATCAGCTCGCATGCAGTAGTTACAGCCTCCACATGGTAGGTCCGTCAGTTTGATCCCTGCCACATATGAAGAACATGGTGTCAGTGCTTCCGGTATCCTCGAAAGGGAATCCGCATTTCCGTGCTTGATCCCGGGTCTGTGAACGACAATCATGTGGTACTGCGATAGTTCTTCCATCCATCTAGCCAGTTGTCCCTGTGGTTCTTTGAACTTTAATAGCCAAGTTAAACTGGAATGGTCTGTTCTCACCGTGAATAATCTTCCTAACAAGTGGTACTTGAACTGCCTTGTGAATCGTACTATACTGAGCAGCTCCTTCCGCGTAGTGCAGTAGTTCTTCTGTTCAGGAGTGAGGGAGAAACTACCATATGCCACAACTTTTTCCTCGCCGTTTTGAATTTGGAGTAGTTCCGCGCCAATAGCCAAGTCAGACGCATCGCAATCTAAGATAAATGGATCTTCGTTGTTCGGCAAAGCCAACACAGGCGGTGAAGTCAAGGCTTGTTTTAGGTACGCAAAGGCTTCGGCTTCTCTATTGGTCCACTTGAATGGCTTCTTACCAGTTAGATCATACAGTGGTTTAGCTTCACCTGCGAAATCTTTCACGAATAGTCGATGGTAATTAGCTAAACCAAGAAATCTCTCCACATCTTTTGAGCAGGTAGGAGTCGGCCAGTTTTCAACAACTTCGGTGTCTTTTGATGACATTGCCACTTGATTGTTGTTTACTATCCGTCCCAAGAACTCCACTTCGGGTTTACAGAACAAACACTTCTTAGGTTTCAACTTCATGCCATACTGTCTAAAACGGGCCAAGGCCTGGCGAAGGTTAAGTAGATGTTCGTCGAAAGTATTGCCCATCACCAGAATATCATCAAGGAAGGCTAGTACAGTTTTCCAGTTCATCCCCCTCATAATCAAGTTGACTACCCTGGAGAACGTAGCTGGGGCATTTGTCAGACCAAACCCCATACGCACATGTTCAAATAAACCATACTTAGTAACAAATGCTGTTTTCCTCCTGTCCTCTTCCTTTAATTTGACCTGCCAATAAGCTGAATTCGCGTCCAACTTTGAAAACCACATACTACCTGACAATGTATCTAAACAGTCTTCTATTAATGGGAGTGGGAAAGTGTCCTTCACTGTGATGTCATTCAGAGCTCGATAATCAATACAAAACCTCATAGTCCCATCTTTTTTTCGGATTAGAACAGGAGCAGAAGCCCATTCTGACACAGATTCTTGAATAACCCCGGCATCTACCATTCGTTTCAAGTGTGCTTCTTCTTCGTTCACGAAACATGCTGGGGTTCGTCTCATGCGTTGTTTGATGGGTTTGGCATCCCCTGTGTCGATCCCATGTTCAATCTCAGTAAAGCTGCCTAAATCAAACTCGTGAGCAGCAAACACATCATGGAACTCCCTGAATAATTCAGCCAATTTCTGTTGTTGGTCACTAGTCAAATCTTCACATGATCTTTCAAACACATCTTGCAGATGAGGTGGTACCTTGATAGCTTCTTCTTCCTCCCCAGTTCCTTCAGCGTTGATTTTGGTATTACAACATGTAACCCCAACACCCTGTCTGAGAGGCTCATCCCCTTCTACGGAATCACTATCCAATATCACCTCCTCCCCAATCTCAGTCGCTATTCCCACTATAACATTTTTATTCAATGTTTTATAGAAGTCAGTACAATTCACCAGACACACAACCGGTTCAGAACCTTTCCGACACACTGTCCTGGGCATTATGACACCTAGACCCTCAGATGGTTCAATATAATATTCATTCAGATCACTATTCATTTTACACATTATTTGCTTCACCGAATTAGGAGGTATCACAATCCTTTTCTTTAAAGTAACCCTTGCTGTGGTAGGATTTTCCGCAATAGTGGAAGACTGCATCGGAACAGCCTCCCCTTGCACCAATAACACTTTCGAAGAGAAATCGAGAATAACACCTTTATCTTCCAACAAATCATGGCCAAGCAACACCTCATCACCAATTGGAGCCACATATAACTGTTCGTAGAATGACTGGGACCCCAACTTCAACCATATTGGTTCTGTCTGAAAACTTCTCATCTTGGTGTTATCTGCCATCTCAAGATCATGATAACTTACTTTCCTAGGCTTATTCTTTATCTTCTCAAATACTCGCTCAGCTACAATTGTGATATCTGCTCCCGAATCCACCCTGGCTGTGGTCCGAACTCCACCAATTACCATCTCAACCATGGAAGATCCCGCACGCAGTCGTTGCACCTTGATGCTGTTTTGGGCTTTGTAACCCATTTCTATGGTAGTTCTTTGCTTCACTGTATGACTATAAGCCTGCTGTTCCACCTCAGAACTACCATGCTGGTCAGGGAATACAGAAACCAGGTGTGGCGGTTGCGGACAAGATGACCGCATTGTACCTTCCGGTGTCCCTTCTTCCCCCTTACCAATCATATCCCCATAGCGGTTTTCTAATCTATGGGGCTGGGATACAAACCGCGTTTGACCAGCCCTTAGTGGTTTAAAGACTGTCTGTACTTTTCGCAGTCTCTCTTGAAATGTCCCTTCTCTTTGCAAAAGTAACACACAAATTCCTTTTGGGTAAAGTTAGATTTACCTTCATTCCTAGTCCTATTTGACCTTTCCCCAGTCTCCAGCTTCAGTACCATTTCGGTTAGTTTTTCTATTGAGGCCTGCATTTGCTGGATGGTGTCCTGTTCTTGGGTACCCACAACGTTTATTTTGAGAGGGTCATCTCTAGCCTTCTTCTTTGAGGACACACCATACACTGCCTGGGTGGTATACTGGAAATGCTTCACCGCATCCAGAGCTTCACTCATAGTTTTCGGCCGCTGTAAACTAGCATGACTTCCGGCATCCCTATCGTAGCAACCTTGGCAGAATTTTATTATTGCTTCTTCATTTCCATGAATTTCTGGGCGATCCCGGAATGCAGGGGTGGCAAGGGAAAGAACTCTATCTGACCATTCTTCCAGGGATTCTTCACTGTTCTGCTTGGCCTGGTTGAATTTGGCCCTTGAGGTAGCCACCAGCTCACTCACTCCAAACCGTCTACCCAGCTGCTCTAAGATGGTGTTCAGGGATCTGTGACGGAGTTTTTGGTAAGTGAAAAACTCCAAAGCTTTTCCTCTCAAACCCCACACTAGGTAGTCCTTGGCTTGGTCCTTAGTCCAGCCCAAGACATCGCGGTAACTGTAAAATACCTCCTCGAAAGCTACCCAACTTGTTTTCCCATCATACATCAGGTTTTTTGGGCATTCCCTCGGTGTACCCCTCTGGACATCTCTTTTTGACGGCTTGGGTCTCCTGACTCTTCTAGGGATGTCTGCCGAACTTGATGCATAACCCCTACGACGATCCCTGCGTACATGTTTGGGAGATTTTGAGGCAGTGGATATGGAACCATCACCATCAGAACTTGATCCACCACTGGTATCTGTACTTGTACTAGACTGATGTCTAGTCAACAATGTGTTCCCATTGTTTTCGTCCCTACCTTTTAAGGCATTTTGATAACCCTTAGGAACACAGGCATTATCATCCAAAGTGAGGCGTCTAATCCTGTCCATCAGGTCGTCATTGTCCCGTCCGTTATATGAAGCCCCCTCCTCCATAACACCAATGGGGCTATGGCGCAGAGTGCTTGAACTAGCCTGATTAAGGCTAGATTTTGAAACATTTGCATGCATATTAGGGTCAGAAGTAGAATGGGAATTAGGACTTGGCAAAACAGTTTTTGATTTATCAGATGACTCAGAGTCCTCCATGAAATTCATGAAAGACTCATGACCTAAAGCCTCTAATCGGTCTTGCAGAGCCTTATCTATACTACAGAAGTCTATTCTGCTGAGCAGATCCCCGGACGGTTCAAAGCCCAACGCCAATTTCAAATTATCGGGCAAAATAGTAGTCATTTCCCTAAGATTAATAATGTATTGGGCCCTCTTAGGACCCACATTGGGCAACCTTTGCAATTCATGAAAACTGGCAAAATTGATAACTATTTTACCCTCCATTTTAGAAACGCCATTTTGTAGTGCCATGATCTAAAGGCTATAGTTAATATAGTTATTAACAAAAAACACAATAATTGTTGAATATGAAATTTATAATGGAACAATAATGCAAATATCAATGACAAATCGGACAGGTCAAGTCAGACGCTAAGTCAGAATAGACGAAATCTCAGTATTTCCACACAATGGACTGGATGCTGTATGTGGTAGTGGTTAGATCATACGACCGACAAAAAGTCCAGGCCAGTATAACATAAACAATACAGTCAGAATAGACAAAATATCAATATTCTAAAAGTAATTCTCGGACAGGCAATCGTGGCAAGAAAACTATAACCGACAAAATATCTAGGCTAATAGTGACCAAACCACCAATAACCTTACACTGGTACAGAAGACAAAAAGCCTTGACTGAACCAGATTTTAAAGTATCAGTAATAATAATCTGAACAAAATGATCAAGATTTTTCAGCTAAGGGGGGCTGATATACCGCTGAACTTTATATAACCGTCTAAAAGACTGGTTATGTAACTCTATAAATAGTCTAGTAACACGAACCCTCTGTTGACTGATGATATCCACCAAATATTCAGAAATGGTCCAAAAAGTGTAACTGCAAACTATAATAGAATAAAAATATATATGACAGCATTCACAGATATATGACCAATATCAAACTCATATCCAACCCATACCCCGGTAATCAACCCTAGGGCACACCCGTGCCTATACCGTGTTAAAGACCAACAGGGGCCAAGATTGGATACCAAATATATTGCTGATATATCTTATATACCCACTCAGTTAAACAGCATATGAGTTGAGCTTCATGATGAGACCATAAACCCTATATATTTACAATCCAATCTCCACTCTGTACTGAACCCCATTATATGGAGGCAAACAAATTCAGTACAGTTAAATAAAACATATATTAACCTAGAATAGTGAACCGCGTACCCCGCGCTATTGAACATTGTTCCCTGGACTCCTGCTACAAACATCCTGAACAACTTTTATCCCCTTCAATAACACTGTGTAGTTCCCCTATGCCAAATAATGGTAAGCCAGACTGCATACTGTATTGGGGTTCGCAATACCAATATACATCATAGACCACCCCTACTATTAACATTTCAGGGTCATACCACCGTTATACCACCCCTACTACCTTAAGGGCTAAACAAATACCCGGGACTCCATTTAACATACGCTGGACCCACACCCCACAGAACCCTACTCTAGTGCTTTAATTGGATTGCTCGGACATACATAAAATATAACGTTAAATATTAAGACCAGCTTAATGTACAAGTTTCCGGACAAACCCATCGGTCATATTTCATATATCTCGTCAATAGAGCCTCATCGGAACTTTGAAAATTACTTTTACTCCCCTTTGTGATCCCTAACAACTTCCTAACCTGGGGTTGTATCACACAAAAGGGGCATATCACGGAAGCAATATACACTCCACTCAACTCAAACGCTGGTTAACTATATTGAAATCACAGAGGCTCGCTTATAAATTTTTTACTTCTTACAAAATACCCAAATATAAAACCCAGAATGTTCCAATAAATTCTTCAATAAATCAACAGTTCCCCAATAATATAAAAAGTATTCCCGTCGGCTATGCTTTAGTCAATAAATAATGAATACCGATATCATTCACCCATTTATTTATAATAATACTGCTATAAAGATAAATTATTATAGATCCCATTATACCTATATTCCAATCCCACAATGAAATAAATCACTGAGTGATTATCAAAAAGTACTAATAATGAATGAGAATTGTAGGTGAGTACCTCAAAAATGGTCAAAACGGAAATATATTATTATAAAACAATAAAAAAACAGTATTATGGTTGATTTACTGCCAGCATCTGTTTTGAACTCAAATTACATTCCGAAAATAGATTACAGTAAATGTGTATCATAGAGGTATCTAAGGTATAGATCTAATATAAATATTGGGTATCGCATCTATAACAAAAACCAGATCTCAAAATATTACCAAAATGATATTATTCAAGAGTTGCCCCAAATATTATAAAGATTGGTCAGAAACTTGTAGGCTCTATCAATAAGTCATAAGGATATTGCAGAGATGAAACACTGGTATACTACAGGCATACTTCAGAAAATAAAAGGGCAAGTTTAGCAGCAAAAGTACATCAATCAAATAACCATCTAATAAAGTACAAAGTTGTGCCAAGGGAAGTAACTCCGATGTCAAGAAAGAATGTAAACAAAGGGATTAACTCCCTTGCCTCATTTTACAAAAAATCAATATCGAGTAAGGACGACTGTTCGTGCATTATGGTTGCGATAGTTCATTGAAATACGGTACAATAATATAAGCCAATGATGACATGAGGCATCTTACGCCGAAAAAACATTACCGAATCATTTGGCAAATGACAAAATTATGGAAATAGTGCGCATTAATATGTCAATATCCGCGGTAACCTAGACACGGTAACCTTAGCGACGCCAGCGGGAACTACTTTAAAATGTAAACAAGAACATAGCGTAAAACGCTGATAAATACACCAACTAAAAATTTAACGATCGCCCAAGAATATTACATGGCAGAAACTGCAGGAATAATGAGCCCCCTTACCCCGTGAATTCAAATAAACCCTTCAACAACGAAAAGACGCAAGTCACGTGATACTTTCAGCGGAAAAATACAGCCTCGTTATCGAACGATGACCCGTAGCGAGGTCACCGACTGCTATTACAAGTTAACCCCTTACTGTATTTCCCAACTTCATTCTAACCCATTCCCCGGTATTCAACCCTAGGGCACACCCGTGCCTATACCGTGCTGAACACCCATGAAAATCAACCCTAGAGCAAACCTATGCCTTTACCGTGCTGAAGATCATGACCGAATGCGTTTGCCATCGCATCCACCGGCATTAGAAAAAGTAAACAAACTGCTTTATCGTATCACGTGACCCACAACTGTAAACAATGCAGTTCGTCCGCCCTGCATCCCAAAAATGACGATTTAATACAACAGCCATTCATAAGAAGCAGAACAATCGCACAACACAGCCTAATAATGCAGATATAAACCCTTACCATTCCCTCAACAAAAAAGAGAAAAGAAAAACCCACCCTTTGTGCGATCCGTGATTCAACATGGCTGCAACGTTCATGCGTTTGCTGGACGCATAGAAATACCGAAAAAACCCTAAGAATCACAAATATACAATTTGAAATAACAAGGTACACCAAGAAAATCCACTTACTTGTGATATAAATCTATAATCCAAACACTATTCCTCCGAATAATAAACACAAACAATCCACGCGTGAAAAAATTCAAAAAACAAAACAAAAAAAACCCAGTTTCTCTCGTCGCCAATATTGTATTTCTTATTTTACATATGCATTACCAGTAGCCTCTGAATCACGGAAACACACAAAGGGATCAAATAAGGGCAATACTTACATAAAATAGCTCGTATGTACTGCGCTCTGTAAATCACAACCGCTCAGGCTCACGTCAAACTTGCAAAACCAACAGACGGGGACAATAAATGGGGTTACCCTTGTGGGCCCGAAACGAAAAAAAAAAAAAAAAAAAAAAAAAAAAAAAAAAAAAAAAAAAAAAAACTTGCTAAGGACGTTCCGCTCGTTCAACGCTCTTACGTCACGTCATGACGTCATTCCTAACGTGCGCCCGTTCGGTCGGGATCGAGCACCGTTCAGCCCATACTAATTGGGCCTAATTGGCTGATACAACAGGAATGAGGATTTACTCACTTCAAAACACTCTAGATTCCTTATTAACGTTCAATGCACCTCCGGAAGTACTGATTATTCATTGTGGTGGACATTATTTGGGGTCTATTTCCACGTTGGGGCTAACTTGACACATAAAACATTTGTTTATTGATTATATAATTCTTGGCATGGCTAACACAAAACTTGTCTGGTCTCAGATTCTACCCATCGCACTTGGGTGTTATATTCAAGATAACGTTGTGGTACATAAATTGAGAAAGAGTAAAAAGTTGTCTTAGGTCCCTTTTCGTGTTTAGCAAATTGGTTTTGTACCAGTTGTCTTTGGGTCAGTGTAACAGAAAGATGTATTTATTAAATCTTTTATAACCACCTCCTAGAGCAATGCATTGCATACTTCTACGACGTATTAATCGTATGAAACATCCATTGAATGCTAGTAGGATGTTGTTCCGTTCTGTGACTTGCATAAGGGCTAGGTGACGTATACTTTTAAGCGGCCTGAACCCCGTTACGCGCTCGACCACAAAAAACGTCACAACCATGATCTATTAGAGCATTATGGTGGCAGGGAGGTAACCCATGGAGTAATAAATCGAGTAAATAAACATAGAACATGAATTACTTGACTGCTACAAAGTTAGCGACTTTAAGCGCATGTTCCAAACGGCTTGTTTTGCGATTGGTATACTTTTATTATATTTGTCTCAAGAACGGTGAAAGTACTAGTATTTGCAATGAAAATAAATTGCATGAACGCCATAGGTATGCTTTGAAGACTGTTTATTGCATTCATCTGAGAAAAATGCGCTTTTAAAATTGGTGCAAAATTTTAAAAACACAAATTTCGTCCATATTTTAATGACCACCATAACTTGAGGATGTATACACGTTCAGTGATTGATCGACAAACGGTTTTAGGGTATTGTACGTGGGTGAATCAAAAAGTTCGTAGAAAAATATCATAACTCTCAAACGGAAGCTTCAAATGCTTTCAAATTTTCATATAACGTGATCATAAGTATAACAAAACAATTTGTCAAATTTCATTGAATTAGTCAAAACTACATGATTTTTACATTGAAACACACACATGCTATAACAGCATACCGGAGCACGTCAGTGTCATTTGATGAACAACGTCAAACTTACGCCACGTTTGTCAATACTTACGTTAACGTTTTGACTCATTTTTGATTTTCGAGTTACTAATATGTTGGTATTTTTGGATTACCATCGTGATAGTAGTTTCTGCATTTTCAATTGTTAGTTTTAATCATGTGCGCTGTCCCATAAGATTAATCTAAGTGTTTGCTATATCCGCTATTATATAGCGCTGGTCCTCTTCGACGGCGTTGCGAATCAACGTCACCAATTTCGGGAGTATTGTATTCGGTTGTCAACTTCTAGTATCCTACACGAAAGCACTAATTCCACTTATAAATCGATGTCTATTTATTTCAGGATATATACCTACTCGTTTCAAACCATGTATTGTCTCTGATGCCGTACGTATATTCCAGTTTTACGCAGATTTTAATAGCAGCCCATTGTTCCGTAAATTCCAGTAAACCCGTTTTACGCGGGTATTTCTATATAGTGCGATTATGTAAATGTCGATTAATAAATTATTCATCGGAGATGGAGTCTGAAATTTTAACAGACTTTATAAATGATATCATGTAATCAGACATAACATTTTGACGGTTTTTGGAAGTCCTACAGTTGAGATATTTTAGAAAATTTAATAAAATGGGTTTCAAATTATCCGTGTGCTCCGGTATAGGCAATCTCCCTTATTTAAGATATACATATTTTTAAAACAGTTATCATCTGGTCGCTATAAATTTGTGTATGTAAAGAAAATACAAATGTATTCATTCAGTATAAATATGACGACAATAACGACGGCAAAATTCTACGAACTTTTTGCTTCACCCACGTATACATGCATGAATGGTGCCCAATGCAAAAGGAACGTCATGCACACAGGTCTTGGAGAACATTCAGCGAAATTCAGTACTCAAATTTCATGCACATCTAAGGACTAAATTTTTATGATGGATATTTCACACGTAATGACACAAATAAGACACAATGTTATGAAAAGTGGATTGAGTTGTACCTGTACCAGATTATTAACATTGCCTAGCTCTTATGAAATTTATTTGCAAATGTTAAAATAGTTTTTCACTGGGATCAACAAAATGTCTTCAAGCTACACAGAAAGCTTAACTCATGAACACATTTATCCGGAGAGTCAGTTAAAATGTGGAATTATTTAGCAGAGGATGTGCTAAACTCTTTAATGTCTTATGGATTTTAAAAATAGCATAAAAGTTTGGGAGAAAAGGGACAAGTTATTTTTGAATGTTGTCATTGCTTATTTGGAACAGACATCACAACTAGTTGACATATTTCGTGATTTCCTGTAAAAGATCTCGATAAAGTCAACTATATGCTGCCAACAACTGGTTTACTTATTGGTAAAAACATGCAAATAGCAAACCAAAAGAGCGCATGTTGCACCAGTGCAATGAAGATATCCATTTTTGCATATTAGGATGCATAAGAGTTGACAGTGTGTGAAATTGTGCTATAATTGAAAACTACTAGTTACGTTACGCCAAAACTAATTAATTCAAATGTCATTGAAAACATTTTTAACCGGCAGAGATACACATGCAATGGTGCCAATAACAACCCCAATGCAGTACCATATAACAAGACTATCAACAGTGGTATTCTCGGCAATAGCTATTATTTCGAAAAAGGCAAAAACTGCAAGGCCAGTACACCCATGTCATTCCCTATTGTTGTAAGAAAACAACCCATCAAAACAACAACTGACCCAACAACTACAACAAGAAGCAATATCCATCATAAGTTTGTATCTATCTTTGTAACTAGAACCATCACTGTCGTGATCAGGGCCCTGTCGTTACCATTGTCAATAAGTATTGCAAGTTTCATTTGAGTATCTTGAAAAGTTTTTGAACTATGGCCAATGTTAAAGTTTTGGAAGTCGAAAAAGGGGCACAAGCCAAAATTTATTAAAGCTAGAGTTGTTGCCCTTTGCTACACTTGGCGTATTGTCACTGTCGCTGAATGGGTCAAGGTCCCCCCGGGTACTACTTCACCGTACCCGGGGTACTTAGAAGTATACTTCACCGTACCCCGATTTCACAGATAATACTTCACCGTACCCCGATATACTCAACCGTACCCGGGTTTACCGCGCGCCAAAAATCGATGTCGTAAAATAACAAATAATAGAATAACGTAAACCGGTGGCCGTGTCGGCATTGAAAAAAATACTGTTTAATAAAAATCAAATAAATAAATCATGGGTTTTATTCAAGAGTACGTATCCAGCGGAGACGAGGACGAAGAAGAAGTTAATATTCAGGCTGGTGGAAACGAATTTGAACACCATTTGCATACAAGTGAAATGTTGATGCTGGGCATCAAAGATGCCGCTAGTTCTTTTTAAGTAAATCTTTTTATTTAGTAAAAGGTATTGGTAGAAACTTGTAAACAAACTAAAATTCCGGCGTGATGTGTGATGCACAAGGGAAGTTATTCAGATGTGTTGAGTGTACGCTGCAAAAACTTAAGATTGCTGAAAATGGGTATTTTTCACTAATTCAAGGGCAATAACTCTGGTTGTACTAAATTGAAAGGGGAGTGAAACCCCAGGTGCACTAGAGTACATGCTGTCAAACATTTCTATAAAGGTTTCATGATCCTAGGTCAAATACTTTTTGAGTAGCATGTGAAACAAGTCAAAAATGGCTATTTTACACCATTTCAATGGCTAATAACTCTGGATGTACTAAACTGAAAGGGGAGTGAAACCCCAGGTGTAGAGAAAACATCCTGACCATTTCTGTGAAGGTTTCATGACTCTATGTCGTGTACTTTGAGTACCGTGCGACATAAGGAAAGCGGCCAATTTTTTCTGTTTCAAGGGCCATAACTCCGTCAAAATTGGTTGAATCATAAAACCCTGATAATATGCACCAGGTCACATGATGACAATCATTCTCTGAAAGTTTGGTTGAAATCTATGAAGAAATGTAGGAGGAGTTGTGCACAGAAGAAATTGTTAAGGCCCGCCGACATTCAGCAATCTAATAACCAGAGTTTTCCTTTGGAAAACCTGGTTAAAAACTTGAAGGCAGTGAAACACCAGGAAAGAATAGAAAACATGAAAACATTCTATTTTCTATTGAAATATTTATTCAAATGAACATAACATGTTTTAGAAATATGAGCACCATTATAATATTGATTAATGCTTCACAGATGGCATTTAGCATGTTTCATAAAATAACAAAGTGTATTCCAATAACGTGGTATAGCCTGACAACGTGAAACTGACACAAAAGGACATTGTTATTTCGTGGTTTGTGAGCTTGATAAGTAAATTTATTGCGAATTAATACGTTCAACATAGTTTAAAATATGCATAGAACTAGTTCCATTTGGCAGGAGTATAGGAGCGCATATGAATATTTTGTAAATAAGAAGTGTCAGTTCAATGTTGGCAAGCTATATTTACCCGTTTAAATTTTGGCAAAACAAACTATTCTGACATACATAAATAAAGAAACATAGAGATTAAAAAAACACTTGCATTTATCAAATTTAGATTAAGACAAAACCTAAGAACTGGAAAAAATCGAAAATCATAACTAAAAAATATCTGACAGACATGAAAGTATTTAACATGTTCCATAAAAGTTCGAAAGGAAAATCGCCGCTCCGCGCAAATAGTTTTTTTTTACTTTTTAATAGCCCCTGCTAAGACCCGCAAATTGCAACATATGTAGCCGTTATATAAACACCCGTTCCGAACTGATTTGGACTTTAGTACCTACCGAACATTTATCATCCTATTTTACCCCTGACGGGCGAGTCCAACAGCGTTATAACCAATCAAATCTTGTATCCTCCTGGGACTTGGACTTTAGTACCTACCGAACATTTATCATCCTATTTTACCCCTGACGGGCGAGTCCAACAGCGTTATAACCAATCAAATCTTGTATCCTCCTGGGACATCTGCTTGCACCCTTTCATACTCGATGCCGCCTCTTGGCGGCATCGAATAATCTGTTGAAATATATAAAGCGCGCCAAAAACGTCAGTGTTTTGATTTCGGTTTTTGTTCCAAGTGCAGTCACGTGACCATCATGTGATCGATTTTTACGACAATGAATTCTTTTTTTTAGAAATTCGTCGGTAAAACAAGATAAATATTATGGGTCGAAGTATACCGAAATGAAATCTTCCTACCTTCCTTTCATGTATAGTGTTTGTTATTTGTTTATCAGTAAAAATGGGGTACCTGTAAGCATACTGGGGTACGTTGAAGTATACTACTAAGTACCCGGGGTACGGTGAAGTATACTTCAAAGTACCCGGGGTACGGTAAAGTAGTACCCGGGGGGACCTTGACCCATTCAGCGTCACTGTCAATATGTATAGCAAGTTTCATTTGAATATCTGTAACGGTTTTGAAGGAATGTAGAAAAAAAGATGACAAATATTTGCAGGGCACCAACTATCAAGTGTTGGGAGGTAATAATAACCGAGATGCTCCTGATATTAGAACGGCAGGCGAAGCTGCTACCAGGGGATAGGTTACTGGTAGTATGACTATACATATGAAGTTTTTGCAGCTGTCCAGACAGTACCAATCAGTAATAAGATAGTGAGAAAGAATTTGCATCGTTAGACCTACTCACTAGAATAAAACCATCATCCATAACAATGACCCATGAAACTCTTTTTATGTGGTCCCAAGACAAAACCGGTCATTGAATTGATACACTAACATGATACTCGTGAGGAAGGTATGGTAGAATGACTGAACATTTCCTACATGAGCATCAACGTACTGAGAACGATTGACGATGATAGCCAATAAAAAAGTATTTCTGGACTAAGATTTAAAAAGGCCGGGTAAGCTGAAAAACGCTGAGAAGTTAAAAACAAAAAATGAAGATTATTAAGATAATCCGACAGGGAAGGTAGCACTCAGCCTAACGAGCCAAGCACAGAAATCAGAAACACCATGACACAACTACCCCAACAGCAATGGCCACACAAACCCATGCAAAAACGGCGAACAACAACAAGGAACAACAACCCCGCGGCGTGACCTAGTTTAAAACACAAAGGACAGTGACCTAACGATATGCGACCTAAAGAGGCATAACGACTTGACTTAGTTAAAATAATGGGCAATGTATATAGCAATGAGGTGGGAAATAATATCACAAATTCCTAGGAACATTGAGCAATGCCCACACATAAGCCGAAGAAACAATTCAAAATCCAAGTCCCTGCCGATAAAATGCAGGATGACCCACTTTTACATAGAAATTATATAAAATCGGTTATTGTCGAATAAAACGCAGCCAATACTCGACCAAGTTCCCCAAGGCCCCACTGCAAGAACAACCAATACTAAAGATACTGTTTGTCATGATGCTCATATAAAACATCCATATCTTGAATGAGTTATGCTCACTAACAACCCTGAAAAAAAATCAGTCCGAAACACGAGTCTGCCCTGATGAAAAGTTTGTCTCCCATTATGTTGGAACAAATAGTATGTCGCATGGCCTGCAGGAAGCAAATAGTTTGCGCATGGCCGTGAGGAAACAATAGTTGGCCATAATGTAAACAACCAGTCCCCCTTAAACATTGAATGATCGTCGCCTGACGGTAACAGTATGATTAAGGAATTACATTTCCATTTGCATCCGCTTTGTTACGAACAGATGAGAGAATAGCATGTGTAATTGGAAGTAAAGGCTATATACATCTCAAGAGTAGTGAATAATTACTGCTTAAATTTCTCGCCGCGTAAAATCACTCTTTGCTAATATCCTTAACTCACGATTTGTAGACTAAATTGGTCTCGAAGGAATTAAAGTGATGACTTGTTTGGGAAACTTAGGGACAGGTGAATGCTCTACTCTTAGAATCCGATCAATTGTTTCTTTCCACAAATTACTAGATCTATTGTACAGCTTAAACAAGTAATTAGGAATTACCGCAATACAGAAGGACCCTACCTGGTTTTCATATTTTCAATGTTACGGTTGCCAATTTTTGTCCGAATTAATACAATCTCCTAAATAGTCCCTATCCACATACCATGTTTCATAAACATAGCTTGTAAACTGTTTAGTTATGATTTCTTGGCGAACTGACTCAGACGGAAGGCAAACCCAAATTCAACCGGAGAGGACGTACAAGACAGTCAAGAAGACCTTAGTAATCTCCAGTCACAAATATGTTTATTGGTGAACATTGACAATTTAAAATGAGACATAGGATGATACTTGCACCTATTTAAGTCTCATACAAATACACATTTTGCAAAGTATTGAACGGTGGTTGCCTGCAAGACTCGTAGCTGCGTGTAATTAAAGGAGGCCATACGGCAGTATTGAATGCAACCCTCGATATTATTATGCAACCAGCTTGGCAAGATTGTTTTTCGTAGATTTCAAAGAGATACTTAGCAAATATATTTAAATCAATTGCATCCTTCGAGGTCATTATGCACCTGTCAGTTGCATACACGCCCCCCTCCCCACCCCCGCGTCGGGATTTTTGCTATTGAGTTTTCAAAAAACCGCCCTTCCACGGTCACCGGAGGACAACTGATGGTAAAATCTCCAGTATTTCGCCGACCCCTGACAACTAAATATTGTCCCCGGGGTATTGGTTCCGAGAAAAATCCAACCTTTCCACGGCAGTGCGGGAAGCTGGAAGATTAAAACACGGTCGTTTCCCCGGTGTTGGTGGGGTGAGTGGATGCAACTGACTGGTGCATTAACCAAACATATTATTTTATTCAGCACATTGAACTTTTACAGAGTAATATTATTTTACGATACCTGGTCACTGTTTTACTAACAATGCCCATAGATATCAACCATAACGCAAATTCGCGAGTGTGTTTTACGAAACGATCGCAGTTTCGGGTAATTCTGCGTACCTTAACTTTCTGTTTCTTACATACTTTGCAGTGTCGTTTTCCTTCGGTCCTCAAGTGATTTTGTAAAGTTTTATAATCACATCAACAAAATCGGAAAAGTATTTTCACGAAAAAACTACCAAAATGTGTGTCAACGGCGATTTTCGTTAATTTGACATACCAAGTGGCAAATAAATTGAATAAAAGCACTTTTGTAATGGATGATGACTTTTCCCTATTTGTCAACATTGTCTTTATGACTTATTCTTTCGATACTGTGACCAATTTCTTGTGAAAAAAATTTTGAAATAGACTATACAAAATTAATTTCACCTGCCAGAATTAGCCGCAAAAAAATTACGTCATGAAAACTAGCAGTCATCTTGTTTGTGACGACAATGTCCACAGTGTCTAACTGTTTTAAAACATGAACAAATCACAATCACATCTTAAACAACTCATATACCAGTTACTAGGTGTATTTGAAGTAGATCATAGCTGATGAATGTTTAAATCATACAAGGTTAACTACAGCGCATCATCAACCAGAAAATGTCCCCAAATGGCTATATAAGCTGCTTTGCCAGTCATCATATGAGTTACGCTGAATGGGTCAAGGTCCCCCGGGTACTACTTCACCGTACCCGGGGTACTTTGAAGTATACTTCACCGTTCCCCGATTTCAAAGATAATACTTCACCATACCCCAATATACTCAATCGTACCCGGGTTTACAGCGCGCCAAAAAATCGATGCCGTAAAATAATAAAATGACGTAAACCGGAGGCCATCGCGGCATTGAAAAAATATTGTTGTTTTTTCAAAATCAAAGAAGTAAAAAAATTAATTTATTCATGAGTACGTATCCAGCGGAGAAAGCGAATATTTAGGCTGGTGGAAACGAATTGAACACTATTTGCTTGCACAAAATCTGTTGAAAGATATAGATAAAGTGTGACGTTTTTGATCGCGGACATTGTTTCAAGCGTAGTCACGTGACCATCACGTGATCGATTTTTACGACAATGAAATCTTTTTTTAGAAATTCGACGGTAAAACAAAATAAATAGTATGGGTCGAAGTATACCGAAATGAAATCTTCCTACCTTTGTTTCTTGTATAAATGTTGTGTTCGGCGATTAAAATCATATCAATTTTTTTTCAGCAGTAAAAATGGGGTACCTGTAAGCATACTGGGGTACGGTCAAGTATACTTCAAAGTACTCGGGGTACAGTGAAGTAGTACCCGGGGGACCTTGACTCATTCAGCATGAGTTACAGCATAAACAGTTTACTTTTAACCCTTCTCCTGTCAAGGAAAAGCTCATTTGTATATGCAATCCTCCTAAACTAAGAACAAACTTTTTCAAGGAGTCTGTCTATTACAACATTCAAGTATATTGGTTGCTTTCTGAAACAATGACTGGTCAAATTTCAATACTGGAGTTACACCATATTTCCTTGCCTCATCAGAAATAAAGTGTTAGGTTGAATATATGCAAGTCATATCACTGACATTCATATTTATTAAAGGCAAAAATGTAATGCTTTACGTAGCAGAATTGTGCCTGCTTTCTTATCATATACAAATGTAACTGCACGAAACCAGATCTGGCCCGGTGATTATAAATATTGGAGGACGTACTCCATGCTCCAACTCATATTCCGTACTCCAATTGGAATAGTTCTTACTTACAAAAACTGCTGTAACTTCTTTATTACTGAAATTCAATGGTAATATATCTGAAAGGGGGGTATTTTCTGAATTAGTTCATTTGCTACAAGTTGGTATTGGTTTTATGCGAATTTCTAAAAAAATAGCTGATTTACAAGTTGGAGCATGGAGTACGGAGTTTAAGTATGAGATTGAGAAATGTTTATAATCACAGGGTCTGTTCTCATCATCAGCCTGAGTAACATCATTATACATACTTAGGTCAATTACTTCAGGACTTGGAATATCTTTTTGCTTCCCTGTGTATGTAGGCCTTCGATGTTTAAACGTATGAAAAAATGGAGACAGGCATGTTATTAGAGCTGGTTAAGGGTCACCCAAAGATCATTCCTGTAAAGTTTTATTGAAATCGGCCTAGTGGTAAAGGTCAAGGTCCCCCCGGGTACTACTTCACCGTACCCGGGGACCCTTGAAGTATACTTCACCGTACCCAGATATACTTAACCGTACCCGGGTTTACCGCGCGCCAAAAAATCGATGTCGTAAAATAACAAACAATAGAATAACAAAAACCGGTGGTCATCTCGGCATTGAAAAAAAATGTTTATAAAAATCAAAGAAGTAAAAAACGAATTTTATTCAAGATAACGTATACAGTGGAGAAGAGGGTGAAGAAGAAGTCAATGTTCAGGCTGGTGGAAACGAATTTAAACACCATTGGCATATAATCTGTTAAAAGATATAAAGTGCGCCAAAAACGTCAGTCTTATGATTTCAGATTTTGTTCCAAGCGTTTTTTAGAAATTCGACGGTAAAATAAAATAAATATTATGGGTCAAAGTATACCGAAATGAAATCTTTCTACCTTCCTTTCATTTATAAATGTTGTGTTCAGCGATTGAAATAATATCAATATAATTGTATTCATCAGTATAAACGGGGTACCTGTAAGCATACTGGGGTACGTTGAAGTATACTACTAAGTACCCGGGGTACGGTCAAGTATACTTCAAAGTACCCGGGGTACGGTGAAGTAGTACCCGGGGGACCTTGACCCATTCAGCCTTATTAGAAACAAACTTAGCAAAAGTCCGCATGCTTCGATCATTACACACTAATCAATGCAGCATTTAAAGCTCGCCTGAGCTTTTGTCATACCGAGTTGTCCGTCGTCCGTCGTCAACAATTTCTTCAAACGACATTTCCTCCTAAGCCGCATGGCCAATTTGATTCAAACTTCACAGTAATGATCCTTGGGTGACCCTCATAGAAAATAGCTAAAATTGTTCCGCTCCGATTAACAAGATGGCCGCCAGAGCTATAAATAGAAAACTCTTTAAACGACTTATTCTCCACTAGGCCGATTTCAATAAAACTTTACAGGAATGATCTTTGGGTGACCCTTAACCAAAATATCTAAAATCGTTCCGCTCCGCTAAACAACATGGCATCCAGAGCTAAAAATAGAAATATCCTTTAAACGACTTCTTCTCCTTACCCACTTTGCCGCTTTCAATAAAACTTAACAGGAATGATCTTTTGGTGACCCTAAACCAAAATAGCTAAAATCGTTCCGCTCCTCTAAACAAGATGACCACCAGAGCTAAAAATAGAAATATCCTTTAAACGACTACTTCTCCTTAACCACTTGACAAATTTTGATAAAACTTTACAGTTGACCCGTAACCAAAATAGCTAAACTAAATGGCCGCCAAAGCTCAAAATAGAAATATCCTTTAAATGGCTACTTCTCCTTAACCGCTTGATGGATTTTGATAAAACTTTACAGGAATGATCCTTCGGTGACCCTAATTCATAATAGCTAAAATCGTTCTACTTTGATAAACAAGATGGCCGCCAGAGTTAAAAATAGAAAAAAATCTTTAAACGACTTCTTCTCCTTAACCACTTGGCCGATTTTGATAATATTTTACAGGAATGATCTTTGGGTGACAGTTAACCAAAATAGCTGAAATCGTTCCGGTCCGTTAAACAAGATGGCCACCAGAGCTAAAAATAGAAATATCCTTTAAATGTATCTTCTCCTTAACCGCTTGACTGATTTTGATAAAAACTATATCGGTGAAGACACATCAGGTACTTGGCACAAAACTGAAATTTTCACACATGACTGAGGTGAGCGTTACTGGCCCTTCTTGTTTTAATTAGTGGTAACCTGTTATAATTTGTTTAATTATTATTCTTACAACTTTGCTGGTTACGATTATTGAACAAAGTTAACGCACCATCATTATGACATTTTTGTACATTACTAAAACCCGGAACGAGACGGGACAGAATACGGAACAGGAACACGGACCGGAATAGAATATAGAGCAGGGATATGGAACACGGAACGGAATAGGATACGGAACAGCATATGATACACGGACCAGAGCAGGATATTGAACAGGGATATGGAATAAGGAACAGTGTTTCTATTGCGTTCCGTATTTGAAACGGACATTGTGATACTTTCAGTCGTTTATATTTCTTTACATTTTGGGCAAATAAATTCTGTAGATTCATTTATAGTATTGTCAAATTTTACACACTCTGGATGGTATTCGTTGGCACAACTGTCACAAAACACATAAATAGTTCTTGTGTCTGGCAAGTTACACACACAGAATAATTCGATAGATATAAAGTTTTTCACACTCTTTCGTCTTCTTATGTGTTGAACGATGGGGAATAACCATAAGCGTAGGAGCATCGTTTGCAAAAAATACACTCGTCACATAAATTGTACTCTAAACGTCCCCCTACCCTCCTATACGACTTTGAGAGGTTGTCAATCATATATAAAGCCTTTGAAACAAACGTTTTCACAATTAAGCTTCAATCTCAAAATCGAGCAATTAAAATTTTGTGCAAGCACTGTAATGTAAGAACTTAAATTCCCTGTATTTAGGTCCTTTTTTATCCCCCGCCGAAGGCGAAGAGGATATGGTAATGGTAGCCGTCATTCCGTCCGTCAGTCCGTCCGAACTTCGGTGTGCAACTTCTCCTACATTTCTGAAGGGACTTTGACAAAACTTTCACAGAATAACTGTTATGATGTCCCCCAGCGCATATTGTCAGGATTTTTTTATTCGACTATTTTTGACACAGTTATTGCCCTTTGTTGTTTTTTACATATAAAGTCTTCTGTGTGCAAGTCCTCCTACATTTCTTGAGGGAATTCTACCAAACTGTCACAGAATTACTGCTATGATGTCCCCCTGCGCATATTGTCAGGATTTTTTTATTCGACCATTTTTGACACGAGTTATTGCCCTTTGTTGTTTTTTACATATAAATTCTTCTGTGTGCAATTCCTACTACATTTCTTAAGGGAATTCGACGAAACTTCCACAGAATAAATAACTATGATGTCTTCCAGCGCATATTGTCAGGATTTTTTAATCGACCATTTTTGACAGAGTAATTGCCCTTTGTTGTATTTTACATATACATTCTTCTGTGTGCAAGTCCTCCTACATTTCTTAAGGGAATTCAACAAATCTTCCACACAATAACTGCTACAGTAGTCGGAACGTCCGAGTTGTCACACGATGCGCACGATGGACGAACGATGCACGCACGATATACGAACGATACACGCACGGTTCACGTTACAAAAATACACGATGGGCGATACGATAGGATACACGATCCGTACGTTATACACGGTATACACGGTCTGCACGATGGGCGATACGATATGATACACGATCCGTACGTAATACACGGTATACACGATAGAGATATGGAACGTGCGTTCTACACGATATGCACGATTCGCAAGAAGATTCCGAGTGTGAGAAAATTCACCTTAACATTTCGTCCACTTTCAGAATCAAAATTGTGTGTTCCAGTAATCGAAGCAGTAATTAATACGACTAAAAATGTTGTTGTATCGTCGTCAAGACGTCGAGTCCGACCAAATACTGTTGCATTAAATAAGTCGAGTACTCAGAGTAACGTACTTGCGACTGAACGTTTAGCCGATATTTATCAGTATTTGTCAAGTATTGTTACAGGGTTGCCGAAGGCCTTTTACCGACTAGTTTTACTCACTAGAAGTATAGGCCTTCATTAGGCGTGTCTGTAGGAAGGAAAAGGGAAGTAACCGTTGGCAATACTGATCATCGGTATCTTTCCGGCGGCACGAAATACCTTTCAAGCCTTTGTTGATCCAGATTTTTATGAAAACACAGAAAGATGGATTTTCGGTTTATTTAAGGTTTTTCAACTTATTTAAGTACTCGTTACTATAAACGAGGAATTAACGTGGTTATACAATGCACCCCGATGACAGAAATCTTATGTAAGTATCCTGTCATTCTCGATTCCATTTGTTCGACCCCATTTGTTAGCCAAATTTTGGAATGACCCTGAACACTTTTTACACTGTGACTTTTTTGTCAGTGTCTCAATTGCTCTTGTAATAGCCTTGTTTATGAGATTATGCACCCACGACCCCCACCAACCAGATGGGCTAGATTTTTACTTTCGTGTTGTCGAAACCCCCGCCTTTCCTGTTCCATGGGCCGGCCAAGTAGAACAGCTAATGGTAAAATTACCATAAACCCTCTGGTAATTCCTCGGCCTCTGGCAACTAGATATTGTCCCCGTGGTATTGGTTCGGAGAAAAAATTCCCAACATTTTCCCGGCATTGCGGAGGAAGGCTGGCTCATAAAATTGAAGGTCAAAATCTAAAACATAACTGTTTCCCCTGGCTATTCCATCGCCCATCCACAGGGGTGGGGTTGTGGATGCAACTTACTGGTGCGTCATTATTGCATTGTGTTACTTAGTTGGAGAAGCTTACCGAAGGGCCAGCGCTAAGCTTAGTGCGCTAAGCTTAGTGTATCATGTCCCTTGGGTAGTTTGTGTAATTTCTGACAAGTAATAATTTTAATACAGTACATTAATGCATAGCTACTAGAGCCCTTTCCATTTTAAAGCAATATGTTATCAATTGCTTTTTGGTAGTGCTTTACCATGTATATATAGAACAACATGCAACCAGCGAGCATACCATTTATCCGCACTGCTAGGCAAGCGCTACAAAGTGCTTTCGTATGAAACGGGCGCCTTGCAAGAACTTAAAAAATTAAGCGCTACGTAACAATCTGCTAGCCACGAGCGCTCACCAAAATAATATATTTGTTCCATTTTGTCTGATATGTAGTGCTTATTTTAAGCAAGCTGTTTCGAAGCCTAGCGCTCAATAGAGGACCATTCTTCGCGAAAGTCTTCGGACCGCCGGTCATGACCGGTGAAAATCAGTTCGGTCCGACAAAAATTATAGCTCGCCGGTCCGAATGTCCGTCAAAATTTTCGTATCGTCTGGTACGAAATTTGTCGGTACGAAGCATTATTTCCAGTTATTTCACGATGCGCATGTGCAGGTTGGTTGTTTAAAGGACGAAAAGAGAACTAATTTGCAAAAAGACGCTGATTTGACGAATACTTATACTGTACTCTATCTTTAGTATGTTATTTTCCGAAACACATTTTGTGAATACAAATCTCAACAAAAAAAGATTTTGAGATACAAGTTACAGAAATTTGGAAAATCCTGTTGCTAAAAATAGTACGATTGAGACCGCCCGAGGATTTACCTAGACTGGTTTTCTGACGAACGGTTGTGCTCAGCGCTATTAGTGACCGAAAACTGATAGACACAGTCCACGTGTCACACTATTAGGTCAATAAACGGCCATGTTAAACAAACAAACAATACGATGACATCCTCACCTGTGTATGTCACAGTTTGCGAGATAATCCGTTTATAATTGCCGATGAGTGTCAATATAAACGTCTGTCTGAAAACGTGTGTATCATCAATTAAATACATTAACTTCAGACGATTAACTTTTCAAGGACAGTCGCTAAATTTTCAATCAGCGGCGGCAATTAATTAAGTCTACAGCAGTTACTGTTAAGTGTTGTTTTATTGTTTCCAAAGTGTTGTTTTATTGTTCCTTTGTCCATTTTTAATGATAAATTGTTAAAACATCTGGTTTTTTAACCGTTTCCTATAAATATTTTCGGTCCGGCCAAAATTGATTCGCTCCGGCCAAATTTATTTTATGCCGGACCGGATGTCCGGCCTTTTTTTCTCACTTTCGTGAAGACTGGAGGACTACTGTACAGCTCAGAGCTGCTCCGCAATGTTTCCCTAAAATCACACATTTCTGCGATCATCATCAGGGTCAAAATAAAATTTCACTTTTATCGCTGTGTTGCCCGAATGTTTACCCAGCCGCAAAGCCTGTAGTGAAATAATTTCACTCCCATTATTATCAGGCTTACTTGGGGAAATAAGTGACATTAAATCGCCACGATTACATCGCCATGTCTACTCATGTCGATTATTTACTCTATCCGCTTGGGTCAGTTGGTCAAAACCTTAATTGTGACATTGTCACGTTGTGTAGTCACTAGGTCACTTTTATCCGATGGATAATCTCTACAAATCTAGTTCAATCTGGGGTAAAAAATTGTGTAACTTAATATATAAGTCAAATCCTAGAAATTTCTTGTATAGACAATAGAGATAAAAAAAATTGGTCTTATCTTGATGAAAATTCTCCAGAATGAATTATTTCATTATAACCTAGGTCAATTTCAATAAATTAGGTCATCCTGGTTAAAAAATATAGGTCACTTGGTGAAAGTGTCCGAGACATTTTGGGCTTCCAGACTTACCGATAGTCGCTTACCGTCTGACAGACTTGGAGAAACTGTCAGACCGGAAGGAAATTCTGTCAGACTGATTTTTGTTATGCTAAAAGGCGGACGGATACTGGAATTGTCGGATTCATCCAACAGCTATTGAGAGGTGTGGCTACCCTAAGTACCCTTTTAATACAGAAAAATATGCCCTCTGACAAATGTGTCACATATGTGCGGTGAACATGTATCAAATGTGAAATGAATATACGGTGAATACAGTCTTAACACATTCATTTCATTTTAATATATTCACTTTTCGAATGCCAGTTATAGGTCTGCAACAAATAAGTGTGACGAATAGGCGGCGTACACTCGGTAAAAGAAGGCTTTGAGCCTTTTTTTTGTTTCATTGTGAAATCAGTTTTAGACTTGTTGTTTGACGGCCATCCGCATTTTTATGCATACTTTTTCCTCGGGGAATTATAAGGAGACTTCAGAAAAAGAGTACAAGAGCGAGGAGATAATTAGATTGTTTTCCTACTTTGCGACTGGCTTACAAATTGATAATTGACCCATCAAGACATGTCTTACAAAAGACATGCGGTAATGTACAAAGGAATAAAAGTGAACCATGGTTAAGAGTCATCGGACAGGCAGTCCGGACGGAAACCAAATGCACCTGATAGAGACCAAAATTGTCGGATTTGTCTGACGACTATTGTGAAGTCTTATCATGTATTGTCATTTAATTTATAGCTAATTGTCATTAATACGTAATATTTATTAGGTATTTATTTACAAAACATATACTACTCATCCAAATGGTTAAATGTACGGAATCCTGTTAGTGCCTCGCAAGATAGGGACCTAGCGACGGCGGTCTAGTTCGACTACCGTCAGCCTAACTTACATCTACATACCTGGTCTTCTGGGGTCACAGAAACTGGTTGCCTCAGTACGCTCCTTTTTATCATACAATGTGTCGTGTCTCACAGTTGTTAAATTTTATTCGACTGCGACAATCAGGCGATATAATTTCGTATGTCGCCTAATTGTCGCTTCTTGACTCGCTTCTTATCTCGTGCCTCGACCTTGGAACACGAGGCACGAGAATCGCGCGACATGCGAAGCGAGACACGAAGCGACATTGGAGAATCTCGCGACACAGGAGGCGAGGTACAATATTCTACTGCAAAATCTCATGGTTTTTGATACTGCGTTAGAGCGAGATCTCGTGTTTGAAAATTGTGCCTCGCTTCTTCACTTGTATCGACTGATTGTCGCGCATTGCTTCATGTGTCACGCAATTCTCGCCCTCTTAATTGATAATTCATACGGCACTAATCGGATTCTGTACAAATGTGAGACAACTGGTTGAGTACCATTAATTATGGGTTCAAGTGAGTACTAAAACCCCATTTAGGCGGTGCCTTAGTTCATATTATTGAATAACTTAGGCCAAAAGATATATGAATTAAATTACCAAATATCCATGTTGAGATAAAAAGTAAATACTGCAGTTACATGCAGTGATTAGAAATGCCTGTCGGCCGTCTTGAACGAAGTCGTTAACTTTGATGTTATAAATATTATAATTTATCATTATGCATAACACATCTACACCTCAATATTCCCATTTAAATGTTCGATTCATGAAACCAGAATTAGATCATGAAAAAAGTTGGATTCTGCTTTTCAATAATAGCGGATAGCTACTAGCATAATTGCACGTACAGCATGTACACCAATTCATGAAAAGTCGGCATTTCAAAGACATGGGGATAGTTGGTCGGGAAAAAAACAACATTTAAGACATTTTTATTACATGAATTATGAATTATCGATGTGCAAAGAATTGTTTTCATGACGGTGTACATAATTTCGGATGTCAATTTCGGACATAATTCCGTTGCGTCCCGGAAGTTATTGTCACCGATACGATACTAAACTGATGAATGATTTGATGAATGATTTGATTTGGCATTAGTTTAAAAGGTCCTCGTATCGTCCCATACCTTTCGGTAATTTGGATTTATTATAGGACCTCCGACATGTACCCCTTCATGTCGGAAAAAAGTGTGTTGTGTTTTTATAATGTAAATGGACGATTCACACGATACGATGCACGATTAATCTCTCGCTATCGTGTTTCGTATACTTATACTGTACCATACACGTTTCACACGTTATACACGTTGTACACGATGTACACGATACGATGTACACGATACACACGATATGCACGATGGGCGATACGATACGATAGACGATGCACGTTACTAAAATCACACGATACACGCACGCATACGATACGCACGTTACACGAACGATATACGCACGATACACGCAAATTTTGACAACTCGGACGTTCCGACTACTGTATGATGTCCCCCAGCGCATATTGTCAGGATTTTTTTAATCGACCATTTTTGACAGAGTTATTGCCCTTTGTTGTTTTTTACATATAAAGTCTTCTGTGTGCAACTCCTCTTACATTTCTTAAGGGAATTCAACAAAACTTTCACAGAACAACTGCTATGATGTCCCCCAGTGCATATTGTCAGGATTATTTTGTTCAACCATTTTTGACCGAGTTAATGCCCTTTGTTAATTTTTTCATATTTCTCATGGAATTTTGTCAAAACTTTTACAGAAGTACAGTTACGAGGTGCACTAGCGGATATCGTCAGGGTTTTTCATTTCGGCCATTTTGAAAGAATTATGGCCCTTTGTTGATTTTTTTCATATTAATTAACTTCTGTGTGCAACTGCTCCTATATTTCTTAAGTAATGTTGATGAATTTTTTTATGTGTTATGCTATTAGGTTGTTTTGACATTATTCCTGTTGGCAACAACAACAATTCAACTGTAGTGGTCATCTTTATGAAGCTTTGGTGATAATATTTGTCGTTTATCTCACTTTTTCCTTCGGCGGAGGATATGGCGGTCAGTGACTGCTTCTTGTTAATACCAAATAAGGTATCTCTGAACGCCTAGAATGCACCAGATTGATCCATTGTTCAGAAAATTTTCCCGGGGACTCCCCCTCCCCCGTATACTTGAACTGATTAACTTCCAATTACTACGTAATTACTAAACCAAATATCCATAGAACCATAAACTCAGTTATTATACACATCCTGGAGGGGTGTATACGTCTAATAGTACAATTTATGTACTAGTGTATTTTTGTGTAAAGAATGGGTATTGACATATTTTGAGATGATGCAGTTACTTCGCAGCGAGCAAAAATTATTTTTTTACCCTAAGTTGCCAAATGTTTGCCCCCCCCCCCCCCCCCAATGTTGAAGACGCTCCTACGCCCATGATAACGTCAGATTTTTCTTTTCCAAACAATTGTACAAATGCTCACGCATAAGACGTGGTATATACATTTGAGTTGCCGGATCTTTTCCATGTGGCATTCGCTATGGCATACAGCCCACAGTCATGTCAATTTGTTCTGGCAACATTTGAAAACTGTACTTTTAAAACCTTTGATTCTACAGAAATTAAACTTGCTACGACCAGTTCTTGTTCATGTGGCATGTTGTTGAAAGCAGAGTCATAAACTGTAATTTTGTTAGCCATGCAATTTATAATGCTAACTGTTAGCCAATGGGATCCCCGTGACTTAGTGATCTATTGATTATTTGGATAAATAATTTATCATGCCTGTCGAAATCTAGCTGATGTGCTAATTGACAGGACTGAAACCCTTCCAAATCTGGAAATTGGTATTGAAGCAAGTTCATTGCACTGTCAATTACCACATCATTTAACGATTCTTCTGACCTTAACAAATTTTGTTCGGTTGTATTTAGATTATGAAAAAGCTTTATCCTGTCAGCATGGAACCATGACACGTTTCTTCCTTTTGTATTGCGCGAACGTTGTGAACCTGTTTTACATTTCTCGGTTTCGAAACGGCATCATGTCCTTCAGTATTTTCGCATACTAGGTCTTTGTAAATTTTGTGCGCTTTTTCATTATGCGGCCGAGCTTGCAAGCCTTTGATTACGGACGGCTAAAATGTTCTCAAAAAAGGATTTCGCCCTTTGCATTGTCATGGGGATGCTTAACAGATATACTATCGTCCCCAATGTAATGGACAATCGCCACAGACTCGGGGTTTTCAATGTGAAAATTTTAAACTTCCCCTCTGAACAACTTGCTTTTTCCATCTTCTTGTTTTATGTAAAAGTAGATTTTCAAATACTGCGGATTTTCCCTTGGTTAACCCACCTGAAAAATACAACGAGCGTTTATTAGATAAGGCTAATGGGTTTTTGTATTAAATAAATCAATGAAATGCTATCGTACGTTAAGAGTAAGTAAACATATCACATTTATATTAACGAAGCAAACTTACGCATGTCCATCAGCTTTCCAGTCGTCTTTTTTACAACTCTTAAAAATAAAGAGTTCTCCACCCTTTGATCGGAAAGGAATCACTGGTGTTGTTTTGTCGTACTGGAACAATGTCATTAACTCTGCAACCCAAGCGCATTCTTCCCCAGTAAATGTTTATCATTTTCTAATGATAGCATGGCTTGTGCCATTTTTATTTATTTCACTTGATTTCTTTTGAATTAGTTCATTCTCTGCATCGATAATTATACACTTGTCTATAAATACGGTGTGATTGTGACGTTTTAACTACGCAACGTCAATAGACGGGCCTCAGATTTATCTTATAGTTCTGTTCCGTTCCGGGTTTTAGCAAATTTTGTTCTATTTTTAGAATAATTATGCCTATTCTGTTCCGGGTTTTAGTAAATTTTGTCCCGGGTTTAAGCAATTTTTGTTCTATTTTTAGAATATTTGTGTTCCGTTCCGGTTTAAGTCACTGTTCTGTTCCGTGTTTTAGCATTTTTTTAAATTCTGTTCCGTGTTCTGTTCCGTTCCGGGTTTTAGTAACCAGCTCTATTGCAGGCTCAGGATTGAATTGAGATATTGCTGGTGACTGTAGTTTGACAGTTAGCGGACTGTCCAAAGTTGTGCTGTTCAGTCTTTATAAGTTTCAGGTGGGAGTTGACACTTGTAGGTGGGAAGGTCAAGAACGGTACCAAATATCGGAAGATCAATCGTCTTCATCAGGCTTATAGCACAGTTTTCTTTTCTTCCGAACCTTTATAAACAATAAAAAATAATCTTTAATCTCATTTTTTCACATATATGTACTGTTAACTATATAGTACATGGTATCCTATTCGAAATCTCCCAACAAACACCTAACGCTCCTTTTTGCATAGCATTCCATTTGGTGAAAATTGCTCCTTTGTTCCTGTAACCACATATTCGTGTTCTTTGCTTAGTGTAAAAATGATCATTAAAACTCATTTGTCTCCGGTGAATAGCCAATGCCTAAAGGCCGAAGTACGTCAATGAAAAACCATGTCACCACTCTAGTACCACATAGTTTTCTTAATTGTAATGCCAATTGGTCAGCAAGTTCGCCTCCAAGGTAATGTGGGTCAAGTTTGAATTAGGGTCACATGGTATTAAAACCTGTTAGTGGTTAGAATGTTTGCTTGTATGTTATCTAAACATAGTTTGAATCTGGGTCATGTGGGATAAAAACTAGGTCACTAGGCCAAATATTCGAAAACAAACGTTATTACTCCCGATGTCACATTTGTAACTCGATATTAATGGCAATTGGGCAAGATGTTCATCTCCATGAAATATGGGTCACGTGGGATACAAAACTAGGTAACTGGGTCTAATCTCAGAAAACTTTGGAGGCCACATATTTTACTCAATCTTTATTTAACATGGCCATAATGTTCGACCCATGTTATCTAGGTCTTCTAGTAGACCTGTAAGTTTGGCCAAATACGGGACCAATAATACCCCATTTTATGTCAGGTGAGCAACACTTGCTAATTGTTTGTTAAACGTGTGTCATTTGTTCACGTTCTGTTGCTGGTACCTTGAATGTGTTGTATCTGATGTTTCTTAATGTCCCCAAATCTTGATGGTATATTGTTTTGGAAATGTTGTTACTTATTTCCGTCCAATAACTCGAGCAGGTATTCAAACATGGTGGTTGGTCAGCAAAAGTTACTACAGAGATGAATCATACTGAATTTACGTAATACGCGCCGAAAAAATATAATTCGCTTCAGTCTACATTGCATATTGTCGTTTTCATTGACGCGTTTTCGGCGCGTTAAATGTTTTACATGACCGTGCGAAAAAAATTCGCTTCGGGTAGCGAATTTTTTACGCTAGGACGCGCGTAAAATGATATTTTAGGTATAAAGTGACGTGATCTCCTCGATTTTATCGACGACGCTCATATTAAATTACCTGAATTTAGGTTTACAGTATTAGGAGAAGCTGTTAGAAGAATCCCTGTATTTTTCGGGAATATCATTTTTTGGTCAGACCAAAAAAACACCAGCACCGTGTTCTCCACCTCCTGATCTTTAAAATGAGGTACTTAAACATGCTATAGCGTCATTTTACGACATGGAAGAAGCATTTTGATGTAAAATATCAATAAAAGCTATGCGTTTTAGTCCAGAATACGCGTCTGTTTTCAGCTTCATGGAAACAGTTTTTCAGCGCGTAATCGGCACGTAAATATTATTATAGTACATAAAAAATACGCTCCATGGAGCTTTAGTCTTGCTCACCGCAAGCGGACTAGACAAAAACCGATTGGTAAGGCTTTACATGTATTAATCTCCAGTTCGTTAGCTATTATACTACCGTTTCTACTAATGTTGATGCGTTTGCTAAGCCTAATCTTAAACTCAGAAAAGAACTTCACATTAAATTAGAAACCGGGGGGCCGTTTCATTAAACTTCGTACGTAACTTATCTTCGTAGCCTTACGAAGGTCTTCGTACGAACTTCTTACGAAAAAGTTATGAGCGTTTCAGTAACACCTTCGTACGAACTTTCTTAAGTACGCATCGCTTACGAACTTCGTAACGACTCTTCGTTGCTGAAGATAAAATAACTGCGACTTCCGCTGTCGCGCGGACCGCTGAGAGAGCACGTTTACAGACGACAGCGAAAAGCAACTTGACTGACAAAAATTACGAAACATCGATCGTACTCGTTAAATAAGAGATTCAAAACGTTGGGATCATTCAAGGGTATTAAACGACAAGTGAATCTGTACATATCCACTCCAAATTGTGGCTAGATATAGCAAAATGGTAAGTAAAATAGCTCAAATCTCGTGATCTTTGAAGTTTCACGTTTGTTGAAATTGTTTTCGTATAAAAATCTGTTAACTGCTGGTTTGTTTAGGACAACATGCAAATGCACACATCATTGTATCAACGAATATTGGATTATGCTCTGATCAGAATGGGCCCTGCAAATTAATTGGAAGAATAAGAAGACACAATTGCAATTCTGAATGCAAGCATGTTGAAACGTCCCTACCAAGTCCAAGATACTGTGGGTACTTGTCTTAATTTACTTGAAACAACACATAGTCCTACATGTTGATTAATTCCTTCATGTAAATATATTCATAAAAAATAAAAATTATGTATATTTCAGGAAAAGGTTTCCAGGAAACTTCATTTTACATGATGATGATGATGATGAAGCAGTGTTGGTAATGGGTGATGAAGCTATGAATTTTCATATTGATAAGAAGGAGAAATCATTAACAGGTACTGTATTTTCTCTAAGAAATGTTTGTGAAAAAAAAGTCTAGATTTAATTTATGTATATCTAGATTTAGACCCTACTTGTAATAAAATTTCTTATAAACAATTTATTGGATTCCAATAATAATTTTACTCTAAGTAGAGTCAGTTATATCATACACATCAATATAGGCATAGCTTCTTTCCTTAATTAACTGCATATGTATGTAGTTGAATGTACTATGTGGCTTTTTGCTTGGTGTGGTGAAAGTGATCTTAATTTAAACACCAATGTTTTAATTTGTTTTTAACACACATGATTTGTCAATTAAAAATGATTGCATTGGTATACACTGTCACATTATTAAAGCTGTAACACCATGTTATGTTTTTTTTTATTTAAGGCTCTACACAACTTATGAGATGTCATCCATGGAAGTATTGTGCCCAGTTTGCAACAAGATGATTGTCAAAGCGGAGAATATTTGAGGATATGATGATCCCATAATAGCAAAAGTTGGCTATAATAATTTGACAATTGCTCTAAATTGTGTGTCACATGACATGATTCACCTTGACATTATTCTTCCAGACTGGAACTGATTAGATATGTCTTCATGATAAATTTGTGTCTAATTAAAGGGTGGGATTTGTGTGCTATGAGAAAAGCATCCATATCACACAATTTCTTTTGGGTTTATAAATGATATATGATAGTCATGCTAATATAGTTGTTTACCCTTTTATCACATGCTTTCTCAATAGTTTAAAACAAAGGATGGTTATCACTTGCTTGTTTTTGAATGAGATACCAACAGACCAACTATAATTAAATATAATCTAAGGGTAATTTTGAAAGGGTTATTATTATAGAGATAGTGTTGCTCTACAGAGGGCTGCACTGGAGAGGTCATACTGTTATTGAAAACTAGTTTTTTTCTTCTCCTAGTCTGGAAACACGGATCGACTCTCTATCAAAACGCTGTTCTCATATTCAACTTTCTCGTTTGTGAGTGATGTGATTTCAGGTTGACCACTCCTAGCTTCTCAGAAAAATAGCATGCTCCCTGCATGTATGATGATAAAAGTCTGTATTCATAGGTCAGAATCATATTGCACCAGATAAATGTTAAGTTTTATATCAACTTTTTAATCTTTAATTGCTAGTTCATCAAACAAGTACAGTTGTTATGGTTATATGTAAATAATACATTTTGTCATAATTTGTGGTATAAATAAATAACTTAAGTATGACATGTATTTGTTTTGTGTTTAATAGATTATTAATATGCCAGTAAGAAGCTGCCAACCTATATAAGAATTTGCACATATTGAGGGATTCAAAATCAGTGCTTACACCTATAGTTGGATTCGAACCCAGTGGTTTTTTGCATAGTGGGTTCAAACCCAGTAGTTGCTTGCATTGTGGGATTCAATCCCAGTGGTTGCTTACACCTATAGTTGGATCAAACCCAGTGCTTTTTGCATAGTGGGGTTCAAACCCAGTGGTTGCTTGAATAGTGGAATTCAATCCCAGTGGTTGCTTGAATAGTGGGATTCAATCCCAGTTGTTGCTTGAATAGTGTGATTCATTCCAAGTGGTTGCCTGCATAGTGGGATTTTAACCCAGTGGTTGCTTGAATAGTGGGATTCAATCCCAATGGTTGCTTGCATAGTTGGATTCAATGCTTGGGTTGCTTGCATAGTGGAATTCAATCCCAGTGGTTGCTTGTGTCTGTATACTAAGATAATCAATGACAGGAGTTGGCAAATTAAACCAGCCAGTTTATTGAGTCAACATATCAAACCACTCAGAAGCTCAAGTGTGCACCAGTTACTTCCTTGAATTGACACATGTTAGCAGTCATTACATGATTAACAAGCAGATGGATAAAAACCAGTTGACATACCCAGTTGCTTGAGTTGCCAACTCAGCCAGTCAGTTGCAAAAAGTGGGCATTTAAAACAAGTCAGTTCATGGCATTAAACTAGTCAGTTTCTTGTGTGGACATACTTAAACCGTTGCCTGAATGTACATTCATATCTTAACCACTTGCTTGAGTCAGCATACAGAATCAGTAGGTCAATGATATATAACCAGTTACAACTCAATAAGATGTCACACTATATTCTAGTTACAGAAAACATTGAGCTCATTTAACTCTCAAATAATTATTTTGAAATAGCAGTCATGGCTAAGCAATGATTTTTCATGGAATTATTGCCTTCATTTGCTGGAATCAATATAGTTGATAACAAACATTGTCAGTTAGTTTAGATCTAATTTATGTTTAAACACAGAAGAAACACAGTGTATTCACCAGTAACATGTTTTTATTGAATGGTCATTTAATCTGCATTGCATTATATAATTGAATCTATTATCATAATAAAAGAGCTTATCATTCCCTTAACATTTCATGATCTTTTTTCCCTTGACATATGTTCTACAAATGTGGTAAATACTAGTAAGTCCACATAAAAACTTTAAATACTATTCCCACAACCTGTTTTCAATAACAAATTTAAAATAGAAAATAGTAATTAAATTCTAATGCAATTATTTGATAAATCAGAACAATACTTGTTAGCAAACTTACACTTAAGTCATGAATGTTTTCATATATATGAGTTTGTGTTATACAAAATATCCTAAATATCAGACCTAGTACCATTTTAGAGTTTGTCTTAATAATCAGTATTTATAGATTTAACTGTATGCATGCAATGTGTAAGTTAGCCTCATAAATAGAGTTATCATTTGAAATAAACATAGTTATCACAATGTAATATGAATTCGTGGGATTACACCTGTTTTTTTATATGTATATGGTGATTAAGAGTAACAATACCTGCAAAATGTACTATTTAATGCATGTTCTCAAGATGCTAGGCTATTTATCCATTTCCGACATAAAATGTAAAATCAATCAAAGATACAAAGAACAAATCCCATTTCTAAACATAGGTATGGGAATTAAAACAGCTGTTGTATATCAAACACATACAATGTATATAATAATAGATCAGATATATGGGACTAACAAAGGTGGTATCAGGCAACAGGAAAACTATCATTACAATTGTCTAATGCAAGAGAAAACTATTGGTCTCTTTACACATGTATTTGCATAGTGGTCTTCCATGGCAGGTGACCTTTTTAAACACATGTTCACTGTATATCTGTATATCTGTGTAAGTGGTTCATTAGTGTTTAACACAGCAATATTTCAATAAAGTTCTATGCGGATTCAATGTTGACTGTTTCCAGTGCACCAGCAGGGTGATGTGTATGACTACCTGAAATATGAATAAACCAATTTTACAATTTCCAGCCATCAGTAAAACCAAATATTCATCAATGTCAGAATCCATTATATATGATCATTTGAAAAAATACAGAAAGATATATTGTTTTAAATTAATTAATTAAATCAAAAATTATTAAGCATGGTTCATACAAAATTATCCAAGCATTTACCAAGGTAATAGGTATTGTAATGGCATAGACATGAGTACCAATATATTATCATCAATGGAATACACCTGCCTAAACATGTTAATATACTTTCAGTTTGTGCAAAAACACATATTTGTATTTTAATTTTTGCCAGATAATATGCTATCTTGACAACATAATACATACTTCTAGAGATAATCTAGGCCTAAATTCAAATATTTTCTGCTAAATTCTAGATAGTTCAATTTGGCATTAATGTTGGTGTAAATTAAGGTGTTAATACTGGTGCAAGTATCTCTCAAGGCTAAAATCAACTTCAAGGGCCTTTAAAGTCCCTTTCCCTGAGATAGCTAGAAATATCACATGTATTTAAATGTGTTACACTTTATATATATTTTTAAAAAAAAACAGTTATTGAATATACAATACAACAGTTGTATATTTATGTCATTTGATGTAGAAAATATAAATGTGACTAACTTAATAATATTCATTGTTAACCTTTATCCACATTATGATATTCATGAGTTCATTGGTGCAAGTTGGTTAAATGTGTCCATGTTAAAATATTTCACCTCAGACATCTACCAGTGAGAGATTTTGGTAAAATATTACACCATGAGTATGTATAAATCCACCAGTTTGTTCTTTCTTCTTGAAATTCTGCAATAGAAAGTGCATCAGTCAGGTTAGACAGTTTCTAAGTAAGGATACATATGTATATTATGTGGTCACATTGTACACATGAGCATTATAGCCACATGTGACATGATATTAATGTGATAGAAGTGTGATATAAAATAAACCCTGCATAAAGTGGGTCCTTGACACCTGTATTTATATGAATGTGCACCTATTTAGGGTCCAGAGCACCTGTATTTATATGAATGTGCACCTATTTAGGGCATACAGTGGGTCCAGAGCACCTGTATTTATATGAATGTGCACCTATTTAGGGCATACAGTGGGTCCAGAGCACCTGTATTTATACGAATGTGCACATATTTAGGGCCTACAGTGGGTCCAGAGCACCTGTATTTGTATGAAAGTGCACCTATTGAGGACACAGAGTGGGTCCAGAGCACCTGTTTTTATATGAATGTGCACCTATTTAGGGCCTAGAGTTGGTCCAGAGCACCTGTATTTATATGAATGTGCACCTATTTAGGGCCTAGAGTGGGTCCAGAGCACCTGTATTTGAATGAAAGTACACCTATTTAGGGCCTACAGTGGGTCCAGAGTACCTGCATTTATATGAAAGTGCACATATTAGGGCCTACAGTGGGTCCAGAGCACCTCCATTTATATGAAAGTGCATATATTAGGGCCTACATTGGATCCAGAGCACCTGCATTTATATGAAAGCTCACCTATTTAGGGACATATACAGTAGGCCCTCAAAATGTCCATTTTCATATACAATATTGAGGGCTACTGAGCCATGAGCACCTGCATTTAAATGAACGTGCACCTATTGAGGGCCTACTGTGTTATGACATATGAAACTATATCCGCATCAAGCAAATATGTGAAATAAAATCTATACTGTTGGTACTTGTATGCAAAAGCATGATTATTTTAGTAATTTCTTATAGGTAAACTGTAAGAAATAGCAATTCTACTCCATCTTTAAATAAACTAGCAGTTAACCCAGGATACTGACAGAAAATAAAATGTCATAATGTTAACTCAGCCACATTATGAAGTAAATATTCGAGCCGGTAATTATGAAATGGATACTCAGTACAGTATAATTTTAAAAAAATAATGATACAAATGTGCAGTACGAATTGACCTAAGTACGAATGGCACCGTTACCATGTAGTTGTTTACATTAACATCGGTGTTAACTGTAAAATCACCCTCTGTGAATTAAGTCGTCCAAGGTAGCGAAAATGTATTTATAAACTTTTCTGTACCTTTGCAGTTGCATCTAAGGGTAGTTTGTGGTTGTCAAAAGGTTAAATATCGCCTTTGATAAGCTCCACCAACCGAATTACACCTTCGCATGATAGCCAACACCTGTCTGTAACTTCCTCCTCACACAGTTCGTCCTAGAATCCATGCTTTCTCTTAAAACACAGCTTTTTCTGATCATCGGGCTGTGTGAAACAACAAACGCCGCCATCTTGTACTCTTAGTTTACGCAAGGTACTCGCCCGTCGTAGGCTTACGAAGAAATCTACGAAATTCTTAAGAATCTTCGTACGAATTTTAGTTTACTGAAACGCTATTTTGGGTCTACGAAGTTCGTACGAACAAACCTACGAACATTTCATGCGTACGAAGTTTAATGAAACGGCCCCCGGGTCTCTTAAAACAACCACAAAAATAACACAGATTCAATTAGACAGTTTCTAAAACTAATAATATAGCGAATTACATACCAATTATTGGATTAAAAACAACTAAATTAGTGTGCGACTTGGCAATGTGTTTGTCTACCGTGTCTAAATAATAAACAAGCTGTTGACCCACATATTTCGAACTAGGATACCAGCATATTGCTATCATGATCTTCATTTCCTTCTTCATTGAACAACACGTTTAGAAACCTTTACGATAACGTTAGTGCTATTTCAAGTCAATTGTGTCACCCAATTGACAATAATGTGACGGGTTAATATGATTGTTTCGGTTAAAGTACTATGTCGATATTTGTTCGAAATATAATTAAACTTGCCATACTAAAATAATCCTACATGGTTTTCTTCCACGACAAGAGACGATAGTCCCAAAGTCGAGGTTGTTTAACTTACTGGTGGCATTAGCAGTCAAACAATCTTGACTTGCGTATTATCGCACCGTAGTGGAAGAAGCGAGAGACATAAATTGTGTCTAGTGTATTAATTAGTTGCTTAGTATAAATGTCCAAATACTTGGGTTTCACCCAAAGGCAGATTCACTTCGTCCGACTGAGGATTTAACTAGGTACCGGTAATTTCTCAATTTCTTGAACAGTATGATTCTCTTCTTCCGTATAATTTGCAGGGCCAGCTATGGTGCATTATCAATACCTTATTACTAAATTATTTACATAGCTGTACCGAGTTTTGTGTTGATATCAAAACATGTCATTCCTTTAACTTTCTGCCTGCTCATCTCTCGGTATTCCCTATGGACATGTCGACATTCCTTGTTCTCACACCTCACATATAAATGCCCACCAAGTCCCTTCTGCATCTCTCCAACTATATTATATGCAGTCAGAGGAACTGGTTCAACTCTAATTTTTACACAAAACCCTACATTGTTCAGGAGTACATCTAACTCCATGACTCGACGATCCTCTCTCCACTCAGCATCAGAAACATTCTTTCCCAAATCAACTACGATCCAACAAACCGTTCTTCGTATCACAGTGCTCGATTTGAACACAACTATCGTTACTCTCCCTGGTAGGTGTTGTCGACTGCTGATTTACTTTCCGGAAGATTCTTAATTTATCACAATACTTCATGGCTAAACACCTGGCTAAACCCGCTACTTGTTTAATGCGTTTTTGTTTACTATTTTAAAGTCATAGAAACCAAATACTCTAATCAGAAAGTACGTACCATGCGTCAGTCTTACTCTTGTTCCACATCTAGCACAAAATGTGGCCTTATGCAAGGCCTTAAACCCACAGGTTGAACAATACATCAAAAAATATGATTACATGAACATTGCTATTTTTAGAATTGGTGCTTCTATCGTTACCAGTGAATCCCCGCAGAAGTGGGAGCTCTCTAAAAAACAACAGCAAGTTGTGTTTAATTCAAGTAATGATTAGCAGCTCAATGTTAATATTTATTAAAAACGTGCAAGGAATTGGAGTAATATTATCGTTGAAAAAATAACCTTGATTACCGACATCGGATGACGTCGACGCGGCGTCATTATGGTCTCGCTACGTTAAAGGTAAACTGCGGTATTTGTCATCACACCTGCGCAGGCGTCTTTCTCCTTTTTCTTTCTTTACTACAGTTTGAACGAAGTCGTGAAACTCACACGGTCTAAGTTCCATACCTCTCTGAGCAATTTCAATCAGGCATGTCACCCTTCTTCCTCGACTGTTTGAATATGGTTGAGTGGCCTTCCAATTTACCTGAATACTGGTACGTAGGTAGGAAATTAATTATTTTTCCTGGTCACCGGTAGTCCCGTGGTGTAGCCTAAGAGAAGTAAAGGTAGGTAAGTCAACATCGGCACCCCTATCCGCAATGCATCAGCCAGTTCTATCCACGACCCCACCCCAGGGATGGGCCGGAATTGTTACTTTTGTGTTGTGAAACCCCCGACCGGATTTTGAAACAATCCGATTTTCAATTGGGTAATTAAAAAATTAATCTGAAAAAAAAAAAATCCGGAATTTCTACGCCATGTTTAAGTATTTGTTACATCAAAATAAAGATGCTCTATTTTAAACGTTGTGGAGGGGGTACGCTTGTTAATTATTAATAATTTGTAGCTATGGTGGTGAATATAATTCTTATGGGAAACTAACAATGTCACCACGTTTTCTTTCTTTTTCTCTTTTGTTGTACATTTATAATTCTTTTTCAAAATGTATAAACTTTGTAGAGCATCTGCACATAGAAAGGGTGGTCATTTATTACAAGATTATAATACATTTCAAGGTTCCATTGGCCTTATTCACCAACATTGTAAGTCCTTAGACTTTATTTTGTCGAATGTTATTTTCGCTTTCATGTTGATCGATTTTGATATAAATTGGTATACATGTTCAGTGGGTAAAACCAAATAGTGAGATAAAATTTCACATGGTTAAATCTCATTTCATTGAAATGGCAGCAATTATGAATAATGGAAATGTAAAGTCCTAAGTCTGAGTTTTAGACTTACAGCGTTGGTGAATAAGGCCCCAGGTCATACCAGAAGTTTACTTATGACTGTAGTGTTCAGTATGTGTATTCTTTTTGTTACCCTAATGCCAGTCGTTTCCGTTGATAATTGTGACTGATAATCATGTCAACTTTATTATATTTACTGTTTAATCAAATATAATTTACTATTACGTGAAATGAGTACTGAAAAATTCAACTGTGTGTAGATCTATTTAGTTGTGGTCAGACAAATGCAAATTAGTTACTGTGATTAGAATTCAAGGGAAATAATGCGTTAGTCATAGCTTTATACCCTATATTCTTATATTTCATACTAAATTGTTGGCCAGCTTGCCTGTAGATTAATTCATCTGTCACTCCGTCTGAGTAGAGGTATGTGAATTGAAAGAGCTCAGTTGAAAATAACATAATTATATATCACAGAAATGTAAATGGTTTCATTTTAGTAGTTCATGTCTCTAAAAGATGAATTAATAACTTAACAGGCTGACTGTAACTGCTCTCGTCAAGTTTAAGATAATACTTCCATGAAATTGTCTCCCTGAATGGAGCACCGTGAGCTTTTTAAACCACCAGTTTAACGCAGATAATAGGTGCTTCCCCTCATGTGACCAAAATTCTAGTCCCTCTTTTACCAACGAATGACTCCTGCAAGTGCACTTAAGAGAAGAGTTGTGTGTTCTTTATTTGTTGTGTATTTCAACGTCAAGTGTTTTCTTTATTGGGTTTTGAAAATACAATTATTCTATAATACAATTTGGACATAATCCTTAACTAACTGCACAGGTTTAAAGTCAGAGAAACCAAATACTCTAACCAGAAAGTACGTACCACTCGTCAGTCTAACTCTTGTTCCACATCTAGCACAAAATGTGGCCTTGTGCAAGGCCTTAATCCCACAGGTTGAGCAATACATCTTTAAAATATGATTAAATGAATATTTACGAAATAGTCACCAATTGAATACATAGCTCGTTTTCACCAAGGCCAACAGAAAAAGGAACATTTATTTAAAACTAATTAAGGCCACAACAAATTGATCATGCGTTCGACGTGATCGCCGCTTCTGATTTTCTCAAAATGAAAAATAAATATTGAAAGTCTTGCGCTCGCACCCGATAAAACGATGCGCATGTGTGTTCTTTCCTACAAATTATTTTTCTAATTTTACCGCACGCATCAATATTTACAAATTACGAAATATAAAGCAATCTTGTTATCCCCTGCCGAAGGGGAGGGGGTATGGTAATGGTAGGCGTCATTCCGTCCGAACTTCCGTGTGCAACTCCTCCTACATTTCTTAAGGGAATTCGACGAAACTTTTACAGAATAACTGCTATGCTGTTCCTCAGCGCATATTGTCAGGATTTTTTTATTCGATCATTTTTTTACAGAGTTATTGCCCTTTGTTGTTTTTACATATAAATTCTTCTATATGCAGATCCTTCTACATTTCTTAAGGAAAATTCGACGAAACTTTTACAGAATAACTGCTATGATGTCCCCCAGCGCACATTGTCAGGATTTTTTAATTTGACAATTTTTGACAAGAGTTATTGCCCTTTGTTGTTGTTTACATATAAAGTCTTATGTGCGCTACTCCTCCTACATTTCTTTAGGGAATTCGACAATACTCACAAAATAACTGCTATGATGTCCCCCAGCGCGTATTGTCAGGATTTTATTATTCGACCATTTTTGACAGAGTTAATGTCCTTTGTTAATTTTTTACATATTTCTCATGGAATTTTGTCAAAACTTTAACAGAAGTACAGTTATGAGGTGCACTAGTGGATATTGTCAGGGTTTGTCATTTCCACCATATTTGAAAGAATTCTCGGAGAAAAAACACACTTATACCAAAAACACACTTTAAACCAACTTAAAGTGGGTTTTTTCTGCGTTTTTTGACAAAAGTATGCTAAAAGTGTGTTTTTTCTGTGTTTTTTTACTAAAGTATGCTAAAAGTGTGTTTTTTCTGTGCTTTTTTAACAACAAGTGTGTTTTTTCTGTGTCTTTTATCATAAAAGTTCGTTTTAAGTGCGTCTTTTCTTCTAAGAAGTGAGTTTAAATAAATGAAGTTGGTCTTTTACGAAAATAAGTTGGTTTTAAGTGCGTCTTTTCCTCTAAGAAGTAAGTTTATATAAATGAAGTGGGTTTTTTATGAAAATAAGTTGGTTTTAAGTGCGTCTTTTGTATAATGATATTTTTCACGAGAGTAGCTTCGCGTTAAAAAGACTCACTTAAAACACACTTTTTAAAGAAGTTGGTCTTTTGTTTTGAAACGTTTTTCATGGAAAACAACATCTCAGATCGACACCTTATATTAGTTTTCAATGAAACCAGGGGTTTTATTGTACCATAAATATACATAGAACAGCCCCCGGTGTAATATATAACATATCTGGTCCACCTTCATTCGATAGTTCAATCTAACAGCGTCGTCAGATTTTTTCACACTGAACTGGATTAGAACATGACTATATATATGATATAGTTGATAGTATGCATGTTAAATAAAAAAAACTATAAACTTTATTGTAACATAATCATAGAGAAGTTCCTTCCAAATCACACAATAAGCGTTAGCAATGCAGCATAAGTCAATGTCATGATGGGTATTATGTCCACCCTGAAATTTATTGGGTGGAGATTTTGTCCACCCTGTAAAAAACATGGACGGGATTATGTCCTGTCCACCCTGTCAAAAATGAGGGAACGGTATTCTGTCCACCTGGGATTTTGTCCGGATTCCCATAAAAATACATACTAGTATTTTATAAGTTGTGACTGTTTTGTTGTTAAATAAATTGTAAGACATTTTTTCATAAATGTCAGGTTATTTCAAGGATCTGTAAAATAAATGACAAGTGATGATAAACATAAAGGATCAACATATCGGCGCTTAATATACTATATACATTCACCATATCGGCAAAGGATAACGCAAGGATTTAAATACAATGTCATATATATAACACGGAATTTTCATCAGTGATTTACACATTCCAATCTGTATGTCACGTGGGACTATAGATAACACTAAGATAATAGTTCACAGTAAGTGGTCCAGTTTTAATTAACGGTGCTTATAGATAAGGAGGGTCGATTACAAGTTTTGACCACGTGACATGTATAATATACATGATACTGTATGATTAGAGACACGTGACCAATTATGTCATATGTATTTTATATGACACGTGGCAATACAGAGAAATTCAGGGTAGTTTCACAGCGGGCAGTCTTGTAAAGATGGACGGTTGATTTATATTTATAAACTATATGAAATTTTAAAAAATCTCGATAAAATATTGTACAGTTTCACCGTACGAAAAAAATCTGTCTAATCTTTGTTATGCACTAGTCTTACAAAGGTTACATATGTTTTTTTTCTCAATGATATGGATTCACTATGAGCATGCACAATAATGACTGTCGCGTTAGATTTTAAATTTGATGAGAAGTGTTTTTAATAAAATACGAATTTGATTTACTGGTAGTGTCATTCCATTTCTTGATAGCTACAGTAATTATTCATATACTTGTCTTATCTAATCTTATCTTATACTTGACATTTTGGATCTCAAATTGGTAGTAATTTACTGATTACATAGATCTGTGCGTTCCGTCTTGATTTATATTATTTATGCCACAGATATATATTAGCACAGATATATATTAGATCGTAAAGATGTAGACCAACTACACGCATATCTGTTTTTATGTATGTCTACTGTATATTATATACAGTATGGTTATAATTTATAAAAATAAACTTTGAATAATAAAAATCGTAAGAGAATAACAATGCCTGTAACAATCGTGGAGATTCACTTGAAACATTATGCTATTAACCACTGAATAATAAACAAACGATCGAACTACTATACTGCAGTAATTATATATTTTGAATTCATCCAAGATGTGTCCGGTTTTTGCGGGGTTTTATACCGTTCGTCGAGACGTACACGATTACTTCCCCTTGTAGGTGGCGCTTGCTAGCGTGGAAAATTCGAAAAAATACAAAAACCAGAAAAATGTTACATTAAAGGTAATAATCGATTTATGATGCAATTTTTACTAAGCTATGTATTATTTTATAACAAACAACAGCAGCACTAGTGTTCTACACTCTCAAAATCTGTGATTGATCATTCTTGCACCATCGATTTCATTGACATTTTCAATTTGTTTGCATGTTTTGTCAGGACTGGATGAATACAAAAAAATGAAATAATGGTATCCTTTTAGTTGGAACTAGTTAGGCAATTGACGATTTTGCAAGGTTGTGGTTGATTAAAGTACAAGGGTCCCCTCCTGCAAAATACTGGTCAGTCAATATTTTGTCCAGGCGGGGGTGGGGGGGTTGATTTCAGACATTTTGTAGTTATTTGAAGCGGCTTTAAATTCCCAGGCTGGAGACTACGCATCATTGCTAACTGTTTAAATCGAGAATGGGACACAAAGTTGTTCCTGGGTCTAAGAACCATGCCAATTTCCGCCAAAGTCAATTCTATTTCAATATTTGTTGGGTGGCACGGTGGTCGAGTGGTAAGACCGTAAGACACTTGATTCCTGACCGAGAGGTACCGGGATTGATTCTCGGCCAGGACACTTGGTCATTTCAGAAACGCTATTTAGTGTTTCCCACCCATCTTGAGATGATCTTGGTTGGAAACCCAGGGCTAGTCTCGCGTGTATCGGTGCTTTACACTGGGCATGTTAAAGAACCAAATAATTAATCTATTCGAAACGAGCTAGGGTATCGCACCCGTATTCCTTGTATCTCACTTCTCTCTTTAACATTTGCGAAAATGCCCCTGAATGGGCCCTGCTAATTGAATGGAAGAAAAAAAGAAAGGGCTTCCAATCTAACTCCCCAGGTAGAAATTTTCCGCCTGACTTATTCACCCTGTATGCCCCGGGCTGGCGGGCACCAAATTGACTCAAGCTGCTCGACACTAACACTGGTCCGTGGCCAGTGAAAATCCAGAAGGACCAGTGAAAATATTGAAGGACCAGTAACTTTTATTTATAAATTTTACGTTTCTTTGCTGGGGGTGACCAAAAATAGTGTCAAGCCTTGATGCAAAGTTCACTGTAAATGTATAGTCAAGTGGGTAAAATGTACAGTACTACTAATCGGGTTCCCATTTTGGTCTTGGCACTTGGTCCCTTTCTGAAACGCTGCTTACGCACCAGTCCGTTGCATCCTTGGCCCCTACCCTCTAGGATGGGCCAGGAAAAGAATCCCAACATTTCCTCGGCAGTGCGGGGGGAAGTTGGAAGGTAAAAACATTGCCGTTTTCTAGGCCATCCGCGGATGCAACTCACTTTTGCATTAGTCTTTCCCGTCTATCTTCAGATGATCTGGTTGGAAACCCAGTGTTAATCTTAATAATCTTAAGTGTATCGGTGTTTTAGACCTGTCATGTTAAAGAACCAAGGAATCTATTCTTAACGAGCTCAAAGGGTTGCACACACTGATTCCTTGCAAGTTGTATCTCACCACTTTGTCCAGACTCCGGTCCACTTGTCTCTAATGCACCAGTCAGTTAGGTTGGCACTATATGACACCCAATAAAAGGCGATTCCTAACCCTTAACTGATTGGAAGCCTATCCCTAACCCCCTAACCCTTAACTGATTGGAAGCCTAACGCTAACCCTAACCCTGGGGTAGCCAAATACCGGGTGTCATATAGTTTTAATCAGTCAGTTGCATTCATTTCACAGCCCCCCCCCCCCCATTCCTGGGGATTGGCCAGGAAGTTTTACTTCTCAGTTCCGTGTTGTCAAAACGGTTTAAACCCCCATCCTTTCAAGACCATTGGGGACAGCTGATAGTAAAATCTTAAGTATTTCCCAAGCCCCTGATAACTAAATATTGTCCCAGTGATTTAATTATTAATTTGGAGAGCAAATACAAACATTTCGGATTCCCTGGCAGTGCGGGGGAATCTTGAAAGTATAAACACGGCTGTTTCCCTGGCTATCCTCCACCCGTCCCGATTGTTTGGCGGACTGTATTGAGAATCCAATCGAGACAAACTTATTGGGTTGAATCGAATTTCAGTGAGACTTTGCATCTCCAGGCAATCTATCAATTAATTTAACACGAAAAACCTGTGTAAAAGCTATTAAAGCATACTCAACATCAGTTTGTTAGTATGCATATTTATGACATTTTAACTGGAAATTTCGTTTTAATATGCTTCATGGTTAGAAATACCAGTCCTGAGGGGAGTTGGGAGTGCCATAAACAGAAATGTGCGGGATGTTATATTATCTCACATGACAGCTTGGTGCACATACTTCCGTTATGAGTTATAAGTTGAGCAATGGAATATATATATGCATTTATTGTATACATGTGTTAATTAAAAAATACTAGAGGCCAATTGTGTTTTTAAACTGTTATTAAAGCTTTAGTATTCAATAATATTATTTATGCTCACAACATAAAATTAGTTCACAAAATTAATTTTACTGATACATGTTTATAATGTTTACATTCAGGTACCATGGTTAATGTGATAGACTTACTGAATGTAATTGGCAACAGATGAGAACACTCAGCATCACTTGACTGCATTTAAAAGAATTAATGTAGCGAATATATATGGTCCACCTAATGGTTGAGAGGAACATAACAACAAAGGAAAAGATCATGACATGTTTTCATTTGAAGATATGTAGAGAAATTCAATGTTGATAAACTGACCCGGACAAAATTACATGCTTGTCAAGTAGTCACAATGTGGCTCAGTATTAAGGTTGGTGCTTACTTCTTTCTCTGTACTGCATAAATATTGCAATTTTGCAGGGTTGGCAAAGTATTGACCGCCTGGTTTTTCCTGTCCTGGAAAACCCGTTTTTTTTCCAGGCTTCCCAGTAATTCCCGCCGGGCTGGGTTTTACGCTTAAAACCCAGGTTTTTGCCATCATTATAATGGGCTCTATAAATGGCAAACTTTACATCCAGATATCAGTTACTATTTGAGCCAAGTTTGCCTATTGCAGAAGCATTGTATACAGTAATGTTAATACTGTTTGCTACTGCTGTAAGTGTTAATGCCACTCTATTGCTTTTGCAAGTGAATAATATACAATTGTTATACTATTACAATGGTTATAATTTATCGCTAAGTTTTGACTACCACAGTTTTACTACATGATTGTATTAAATCACTGAAAATGCAGTACATGCCTGCTAAGTTAGGGTTCCCACGGTCAGGGAAAAGTCAGGGGGGATTTTTCAAGGTCAGGGAAAAGTCAGGGAATTTTGAAATTAGTCAGGGAAATTTGGAAATTAAGCAAAAGTCAGGGAATTCTTCATTTAAGATCTCATTCAGTGTCATTTCATATGACGAAAATACCTAAAACTAAGAAAAAATCCTCGCTCGCTATGCTTGCTTGGAATAATCTTAAATTAATTATATATTATTACTTTGTGTTAAACAACAGCACTAAAAGTGCTACCTGAAACATTTTGGTTTCATATAAAGAAACTATAACCTCCTTTTCACTGTTTCTATTGTGCTATTTTGCTCTAACAAAAAGGCCAGATCGCTAAAAAGTCATCTGTCTGGTCAGGGGATTTTGTCTAAGAATATTTTTGGGAACCCTGTAAGTCCAAGACATAAACTTGTACATTCTACCATATATCATTCATTGAATTTAAAACATTTCAATTATTGTACAATGTTAATTTTTTTTATATATTGTACTTGTTTATAGTATGTAATATGTCCTCATGAGATAAATTCCTGGTTAATTTGAGCACTTTGTACAAAATCGCAAAATTAATTTGTCACATAAAGATGCAAAGTAATAGTTATACAATTTAATAATTATTTCCTCTTTTGCTTACAGTACATCATTCAAGCTTAGAAACACCACCGTAAAATGACTTGAGAGCTGTTACACACCTGGCAACATGTTCTCTGTTCCATGAAATGTGAATCAAACAATAATGCAAATAAAAAAGTGTGATCAAGACACCGTTCTGCAGAAAGAAGGCAAGAACAGCTATTATTGGTAATTTGCTGTCTTATTTATGATTTTACTTGCTGCTGCACAGCACACAAGTTGTAATATCATCATTAGCTCCACTTTTCGAGGATAAAAAGAGCTGTTGTCATAGTCTGATCGTCTACGTTGGTTAAGTTGATTGTTAGTAAATGTTAAGCTCAATTTTCTGGAAACTACTGTACGAGAGGTATCGACTTGAAACTTAACATGTGCATGTACCTCCATGCCATCTAAAACCTCTACCTAATTTTAGGTCAAGGTCGCCATGAAGGTCACCATGACCTTAGGTTAAGTTAATTGTTACGGTCAATTTCTTTGAAACTACAAAAGGTATCAACTTGAAATTTCACATGTGCATGGCATCAATGCCATCTACAACCCATGCCTATTTTAGGTCACTAGGTCAAGGTCACTGTGGTCTATGGTTATTTATTGTGAAGTTCAATGTCTGGAAAACTGCGAGAAGTATCAACTTGTATCTTCACATGTGCATGTACCTCATTGCAATCTACAACCTCCACCTACTTTTGAGTCAAAGGTCAAGGTCACTATGCCCTTTGGTTAAGTCAATTTATGAAAAACTAAAAGAGATATAAACTCGAAACTTGACATGTACATGTTACTCGATGCCACCCACAACCTCTACCTATTTTCAGGTTAAAGGTCACCATGGCCTTTTTAATTCAAAATTTAACCTTGGTGAGGGACACCAACTTTTAAAAGTCCGGTTCCCTCTGGGATGCCAGTTAAAAAAGTTAGTGTCAAGGCCTGAGGATGTAAACCACATACTTAAATTTACTATCAAATTGGATTAAAGTCGAGCATTCAGTACTCATTGGTGGTTACTTACACTAGATGCTCTTGTTTGGTTTTGGTTCTTGTCTGCACAATTTTGTTGGATCGATTTTAATGGGGCTGTTGACCTAGGTATATATATACTTTAATATAGTTTTGTTTGCACTATTTGTGGTAACTAATAGTTAGACTGCATTGAAACGTTGCGTGGCTAATCTTGGCAAAGGTAGTTATGTGGATACGCAATGATCAGATAAGTTTTGCTAATGAACTTCAAACAGAACTTAGCACTGCCAAATTTAGACGAATTTGAAGCATATGTTGTGACCCTATTGTTAACATGCATGACGTCATAAAAGCGATGTGACATCACTTCCATTTCTCATTGGTGTATAGACTTACATACAACAGTGAGTAAGATATGTTCTTAGTCGATGTTGGCAAAATTGTTGATTTTGTTTATTGGTTTGAAGGAATTCTTAATGTATGCATATTATATCATTGCAGATGAGGTGACCTACCATTCTGACCATGTTGTAATGTGGTGAAGCAACTAAAGATGAGGGTGGCACACCATTTAGTTTGAGGTAATTGTTTGTACCTGTAAAAATGACAGAAAGTATTTTAATCTGTCATTTAAAGTGTATAGAGCTATATTCTAACAGTCATTCAATGTCAAAATAATTACTTGCATCGTTTTAAGTATGATATTAGACTACCTTAATTGCAAATTAAAACTTTGGACGGGTTCCGTGTACATTGATTCAATCGTCGAAAAATAGACGATTCTTATAGTTTCATAAGGTGTTCTAGGAACACTTTCGTATGAAAATGGACAGTTTGCATGTCCAATAAATCACACAGAGAGATTCCGTTAAAACTGAAGCGAAAAATAACCTAATGGATGTGAAAGCATAATTGTGTTTTAGTTTTTGAAACTTACTTGTAAAAAATATGTTCCTATATAGCTCTATACACTTTAAGCAATATTCATTTACAATGTAATTTCTTGACTGTATGAACTGCAATTATCATGATAATATGTAACTAGTTCAGTGAAGTAACATGTGTGCACAACACAAACTGGACTTTTGCACTTAAGGTATAAGAATAGATACTTTATGTACCTATTTAGTGTGCTATTAATAAGATTTTTTATTTTTCTAATTGTTATGTATCTTAGTCGTCCAAAGACTGGAATGGTTTATTTAAGATTTTCAATATTTATTTACCAAAATTGACCCATCAATTTCAAATAAACATGCATTTCTGATAAGAACTTGAAAGGAAATAAATTCAATGGATGAAATGCTGGTGAGTCAACATCTTTCCATCAGTCATGGATGTTTATAATTCTGTATGTCTTTTTATAGGTCAGATTGCAGATGTTATATCCACCAAGTTTGGGATTCCACGCGTGGAGGTCGAGGCAAAGAAAATGATGCATCGATGATCAATTTAGTTTAAGTGGTTTTTTTATGGATTGTGTGTTTTTTTTAAGTGCTTGATGTGGATAATGATTTTGTGATCTTACTTACATGTATCTGTGTGTATATATAAGTTATGTTTTGTTATTACTTTGTTTGATTTTTAATAGCTTCTTACAAGTATGGAGGTATTAACCTGAACATCATTATTTTATTATTATTTTGATATGTTGATTCTTTTTATGCCCCCGTATCGATAGATCGGGAGGCATATAGTGATTCACCTGTCCGTTCGTCCGTCCGTTCGTCCGTCCAGCCTGGTTAACCCAAATTGACCGTTTCTTCTAGCATCAATATGGCTTGCTACAAAGCTTTCAAACTTGCATTGATGTTGTATATGACCACTCTCCACACGCCTGTATCACCTGACTCCATTTTGACCTTCACCTTGACCTAATTTTGGACTTAGACTTATTGAAAGGCCAAATTCTTGGTTAACCTAAATTGACCGTTTCTTCTAGCATTAATATGGCTTGCTACAAAGCTTTTAAACTTGCATGGATGTTGTATATGACCACTATCCAAACGCCTGTATCATCTGACTCCATTTTGACCTTCACCTTTGCCTAATTTTGGACTTAGACTTATTGAAATGGCTCCCACAGGGGGCATAAGCGTTTATTGAACGCAGTCTTGTTATTCCAACTATAAGTTTTTTGTGGGGGGTTAAAGATTATGTGGTGGCTATCTCATATGTAGCCTCCCTTTCTAAAATTTGGAAATCAGGTTTTTATTCCATGCAATTTTTTATATATATATATTGTTTACTATTACATTGTCTTTCATCTTGGGCTGATCTTAATAAATTGGGAGTTTCATTACATAGATTGTCATTCAGGTGACTATTTAGTAAAATAAGGTAGTGGGTTAAACAAAATGAAAATACCTAAGAATTCTCTCATTTTTAAGGTCAGTCCTGATATGCTTTATCTTAATACAGTACAACCTCTCCAGAGGGCACTGCTTTAGAGAGGTTTTACTGTAGTTAACTTTGAGTCAAATGTTGCTAATAATGATTTAAATTTGCATATTTATGGCAAAAAATGTACTATCTATTTATGTGATTTGTCTTTTTATCTGTATTTACACTTTCTTGTCTACAAATCCTAAGTTTTTGTTGGGTTTGACATGTATATATTATGTATTTTTGAATATCAATATGAAATCATTATTTTTTTCTAGTAAATAATTTATTTTATTGTTGTAGTTCTCTTATTGATTGATAAGTGAGTATAAATATATTTTTTATCCAGCTGAAACACCATTCAAACATGGATTGAACACATCTTACATTCTGTGAAAAAGCATACATTAAATTTGCTTTCAAAAGGTATACCATTTAATTTAATTCAAATAAAAGTGAGTTTAAGGCGTGTTTTTAGTAGGTTTTTTCATGTTTAAATGCGGGTTTAAACTGTGAAAAACGCGCTTTAAATGCGCTTTTAACACACTTTAAATGCGCTTTAAACTCACTTTTAGCTCGCTAAAAACACACTATAAACATACTTATTGAATTGAAAAACACACTTTTTACAGAAGCGAGTTTTTTGTTGGTTAAAAGTGCGTTTTAAAAACCCGCTTAAAACACACTTTCTGGAAAAAAATCTTGAAAGAAGCGAGTTTTGAGACTCACAAAAAACACACTTTTAACACACTTCATAAAGAAGATGGCTGAAGCGGGTTTTTTAGACGCACAAAAAACACACTTTTAACTTACTTTCTTGAAAGAAGCGAGTTTTTAGACTCACAAAAAACACACTTTTAACACACTTCATAAAAAAGATGGCTGAAGCGAGTTTTTTAGACGCACAAAAAACACACTTATTGAGAAAAAACACACTTTTAACACACTTCAAGAAGAAGATGGCTGAAGCGTGTTTTTTAGACGCACAAAAAACGCGCTTCTTGAGAAAAAACACACTTTAAACCCGCTTCATAAAAAAGCGAGTTTTTTTGACGCACAAAAAACACACTAATTAAGAAAAAACACACTTTGAGCCTACTTAAGTTGGTAAAAACTGCGTTTTTAGTGTGTTTTAAGCGCGTTTTTTCTGGTTTTAATCCAGAAAAAACCCAGTCGGTAAGCTAAAAGACGCACTTTTAGCACGGTGCGAATACCGCAGCGTTTAACACGCTTTAAACGCGGTTTTAAACCGCGTTTAACACGCTTCTTGGAGAAGGGAATGGCCCTTTGTTATTTTTTACAGATAAATTAACTTCTGTGTGCAACTGCTCGTACATTTCTTGAGGAATTTTGATGAAACTTTGATTCATCAAATGTGCGTATAATCTGTAAAGAAAATAGATGTGTCCAACCATTACTGAATTTTGAATAGTGGATAATGTTATGTTCAATACAAAACATTCTTCATGTATGTACACTATATTATCTTGAATCATCAACAACAATTCAACTGTAGTGGTCATCTTTATAAAGCTTTCTTGAAAATATTCGTCGTTTACCTCAATTTTTCCTTCGGCGAGATATGGCTGTCAGTGACTGCTTCTTGTTTATGATTTCGGACACTCGTACTACAGAATATGTTCTGGAAAAGCGCGCTCTACTTTGGATGTAAGTGACTCTTAAATTCTTGCACAAAAAATCGAGTAACTCGATCACTCAAACGCTTGCAAGCGTCTGCTGAAACGATTTCGGTGAATTTTCTGCCCTTTACAAAAACACGCATAAGACTGTACACGTATAGTCAAAAGGGAAGAATTACTATGGCGGAAAGCACCATCAAGCGTATCTAGTTTGTATTCATTATTATTACTGATTTACCATACTACTGACGAAATCGCGAATTGTCACCCATTTTCGCGACACTGATGTGCCCTGGTATCTGATACAATGTATTAACACCAACAGATGTGTGCTTCAGGGACACGAAACGCACCTGTAAATTAGTGCTCTTTACTTTATCTTACATAATTTTCTCAGGGATTTTAAATACTGTACATAGAGAAGGTCCTGATTTCATAAAAAAAGTTCGAAAAATTGGATAAAACATATTTTGCTCTAATTATTGCACCAAATGCTTTACTTATCCGTCACTTTCATAAACACCAGCTATAACAAGTGGATAAATCCAAGTTTATTTTACTGTAGGTGACCTTGTATATCCCTAAGGGAAGTGTACTTGATGTGGGACGATAACCTTACACAGCAGCGCTACTAACAGTGCTATTTAGTAAACAGTCGTCTGAGCTTATGATGTATCACTACAAGAATAATTCATACATATTTAAAATAAACACCAAAAGGCGCTTCTTATGAGCCGATTTTCATAAAAATCGGAACTTGTAATGTTGACCAAAACCAAGTTTAAACCGCTTATTTTAAATTTGACTTTAGAGTCGCTCTTGGTAATGCAATGCAATTGACTTTGCTAAAGGTGAAATTTGATCTTAACAATGGTTATACTGTATTTATAAGGTATTGATGTGAATGCTATTTAGGCAAGGTAGTATAAACTGTACTAGCCAGAGCACCGCTGTCTCGAACAACATCCTCACTTAAGCAACTCATTTTTTTGTACCAGAAGTGACCCTTTATTATTTATTGTACTTGTTCTTAGCAACAACCTTTGTTGAACACCGAGTTTTGTGTTCCACGTCTTTCAAAACTAGAATTCATCCAAAGATATTGTAATGTTACTAAGATCATATTTGATATAGTACGCCAACGCTTCTATATAGATGAATTAGCGGATACGTGGAATTGGGTATCCATGTCCGGATACGGACGCGCATGTGGACCACGGAAGTGTGCACATGGATAAGACAAGATAATCTTTATTCAACGTCGGTAATGTTTAACAAAATAACATAAGCTTGAAGCTTGTATCCGACATTAACATTGATTATCCAATAACAAACAAACAAACAATCTATAAAATAAAATAAGATTAAAGATATTAAAGACAGTATCACATTCAAACGCTCATTATAATATAGATAGGTAAAAATTAAATACTCCAGGAAAGACATGGGTATAAACTAAAACTAAGACATGCATATTAAAGAATGTAACACAAGATGAGCAGTTTAATAGAAACAATGGAAGCCAAATCTAGGTAAACAATTAGATTATTGGAAAAAATGTATATAAAAACAGTCACCAAAATTAAAACTGCATTTATAGAAAGGTCATGACTAAAATAAATAGCAAAGAAAGACATGTTCAATGGAATAGGCATTAAGTGGCTAAAATAAAAGTACAGAATGGCATACATAATGACATAATTCAATAAATAATCCATGCAATTTTATGTTTAAAGCAAAGTGATATACGTCCCAGAATGTACATGTACATGCAAAGTAAGGCAAACAAACGAATATAAAATGTATACAACCAGTGTCAATCGAGTGGATGCAATACATCCTAAAATTAATTAAAAGGGAGAAAATAAGAAACTGAGAGGAAACGTGAAGCAAAAGCCGACGATTAAGATAGTGCTAAGAATGTGTATCACCTCATATCGGATATGAAATGAACAGATTGACACTGCTTGTATATATATGGGTAATATCAACAGCAGGTGAAACAATAATAAGTACATACGAGCTAGTAAGCAGTGTTTTAGCACATGATTATAGCATCACTGTGTTATAAAGTAACATAGATATCTATATATATATATATATATATATAAACATTTAAGCAAATGATGAACTCAAACATATAGGTAACAACATGACATTTGAAGCTAAAGGAGGTTAACTAGAAACAAAATGGCTGAACAATGTACATATGACAAATACAGCACATAAGCATTTATGGAAAACCGGCCTTATTGCAAAATGCACGTATCCGTTTGCGTATCGTCAAATCGCTTACGTAGTGTATGTAGTAAATAATATATACGACAGTACAATTAACTAAAGACACAACTGATAAAGTTTAGTTCACAAAGAGCGTGACGTGAAAGGTACTCAATCAAGGCGCCATACTATACTACTCGGTGTACTTCCGTGTATTAAGAAGTTGTTGACTCAGCATTTTAAAGTGTTATCAATCGACCGCACTGTGTCAGGGTTCCCACAAATATTCTACGACAAAATTCCTTGACTTTTCCCTGACTTTTTCGAGTAATCGGACATTTTTTTTATAAGAGCAAATTAGCACAAAGGAAACAGTGAGAAGGTGGCTATATTTATGCTACATAAAATTCCAAGTTTTATGGTTGTTGATGGACATTAAAGAGTCATAATTTAAAAATATTCCAAGCCAGCATAGCGAGTTTTTGGTATTTTCTTCATAGGAAATAGCACTTATTGAGATCTTCAATTAAAAAATACCTGACTTTTGCTCAATTTCCAAATTTCCCTATTTTCAAAATTCCCTGACTTTTCCCTGACCTTGAAAAAGTTTTGTTTTTCCCTGACTGCGGGAACGCTGTGTATGGTGTTTATAGTATTTTGTATGGTCAGTCCGTCCTTGGACGGATTCTTGTGGACGCAACTTCTACAGTTTTACAGAATTTTCTTCAAAACCTCCCGATGAGATTTTCGTTGAAAAATATCTGGAAGTAAAAATAACAAAATATTACTTGTCTCGAAAATGGCGACTCAGATCAGAAATTAATGGCTGTCACATTAATACTGCAAGCTTATCTAGTGTCACTGTGTGCCTTTGTCGTATGATTTGTTTACATTTTGTCGTACTAGTTTTATAGTAGCTATTTCCGACATACATTAGTTATAATGATATATTTATAGACACGACATATTTCATGCCTATCTGGGTGCATATTTATCAGTTTGTCTTATTATGATATGTGGTAGAATCAATTACGTACATATGACAGTACATCTAGTTCATTCTGGTGCATTCGTTTGTGCCGAGCATAGCCTTTATCTGCCTTTTTCTACTGAAATATGGTAGGCATATGAATACGTGTGCCTTCACCCGTACTTGATCCCGGGTCGCCAATAGACGACAGCGCGCTGAGCTACGGAGACAGATTTGTTTGTGTTCGTATGTTATCACACTGTTAAGACGACGGAATCGACTACTACCAAAGCATCTCTACCTTTGTATATCGATATCATTTGGGGAACAAAACTAAAGTTATTGCACAGATGTTATTTCTGTTCAGAGGTAAAAGCTATTCAAAATTGTTACTCCTAGAAAATATGTTGCCGAAAAGAATATGTTGCTCTGAGCCGGGCTGCACTACAATGGTTGTATGATGTAGTTTATTTGTTATTGACAGGGTCCCCTAGTTCGGTGAAAAGTCGAGGAAAACTAAACTTTTTCAAGGTCAGGGAAATTCGGAAATTGGGCAAAAGTCATTGAAAAGTCAGGGAATTTCGTCATGAAAGGGAATTTCGTCATGAAAGATCTCATTAAGTGTCATTTCCTATGAAAACAAAACAAAAAAACAATCCTCGCTCGCAATAATGCCCACTTTGGGATAATTTTAAAGTATGATTACTTGGTTAATCAACGGTCCTTAAACTACTACCTAAATCTTTTAGTTTCAAGCAAATATAACCTCCTATTCACTTTTTCCCTTGCGCTATTTTACACTAACAAAAAGGTCCAATCGCTCGAAAAAGTCAGGGAAAAGTCAGGAAATTTTGTCATAGAATATTCCGCTGACTTAGAACCAGAAGGTCGTAGCTACCAAATCGATATATTGAGAAAATAAGAGAAAACTGTCTGTAATTTACTCTTTACCTATGGGAAAACACGTTTTTAAAACTTCATTTTGGAATAAGAAGCGCCTTGTGAAGCAGATTTCAAATATGTATGAGTCTTATAAGGTCGTAAATGGTAGTTAGTTACGACCCTCTGATTTTTGGGAACGCTGATTGATCATAGCCTTCATTTGCCATTTAGTTATCTGCATTTGAGTGCCTCCACCCAGATTTGATATCGGGTAACCCGATTAGACGACTAGCGAGCTTACAATTGCAGACAATGAAATCCATCTTCACACGAAGCTGCTTGTTTCTATTTTTCATTCATTTTGAAAGTCTTGTATTTGGTGAAAGCATACATGTGAGCATAAATATCGCAGCACCACACAACACTGAATATAAACACCTTAACAATTGCAACATCAGTGATAGAACCAGGATATGTATCAGACAAGAAGGTTATTGCATCTGATGGGGGAAATAGTAACTAACTGTTTAAAGTATTTGCAGGTTTATAGTTGGACCAAGTTGCTTTCTGTGCTGCGGGTCTTATGGGTGTTTTTACTTGGTATTCAGTGCAATTAACGATTGCTCTGGTCCTTGGGTATCTCAGGAAAGATGAAGGTAAATTTGCCTTCACAATATCTTTTGCAGGCCATACAATTAATTCCTTTAAACATTTAGAAGGTTAACATAAGCAATGAAAATTCTGCATACATGCTTTCTGATATACAAAACAAGAATGAAAGATGTTTGTTGCTGAACCCATTTCTAAGTTTTACAAGACATAGAATTAATTCTTGGAAAATTGAATATTTCTTTCTATGTCTACCACCTTTCCTACCAGGTAATGACATAATGGCTGACCGTGGTGTCAACATAAGGCATCTACTGCTGCCTAAAAGGCATCTTTAAATGTCCCTGCCTTCACACATGGAATGGTCTTACTTTTCCCATCCCATAACTTAATTTGTTTAGCTGCTGGTTCTATTCATTCATAATAATACTACAGATGGAACTCCTGTGTAGTGGTAACAAGTTTCATCATTTTTTAAGTGTGTAGACCTGTATTGGAAGATATTTCTTAAAAAAGTTTCAAAAACTGAAAAACAATATTATGCTTTCATATCCATTAGATCATTTTTCGCTTCAGTTTCAATAGAAACTCTATCCGAGAAAATTTCCAAACACCTCCGAACTTCCACAACTTGTATTTAACAGCAAACCTGAAAATAAACATTTATCGGTTACAAAGATGTAATCTCAAGCTTACTTTAAGCAATAATATGCCATATACAGTCAATTAAAATCCACTGGTTTGAGTCTAAAACTAACCATTTTTACTGCTCGGCCGAGACCAAAACATGTCAAGTTCAACCGACCGTAACACAGTATTGGTCAATGATGGAAGTCTGGCGGTTGCGGTTTGTATACGCCCGAATGGATCGTATTATGTTGAGGTATCCTTCGACTGTCTTTCCATCCGTTAGCAATTCCGTGTATGGGCTGTATCTTCCTCATTTGTTGTAGGATTTTAAAATAACTTTGCATAAATGATTTCCACATGAAGACAATGTGTCATGCACATGACCAGGTCCCTTGGTGAAAGGTCACATGTGGATTTTGCACTTTTATTCTTTGTCCGAGCTGTATCTTTCATACTAACGGTAGAATTTTAAAATAAATTGGCATAAATGCTTACCACAGGGAGACGAATAGCCGTACATGTTCCTTGATGAAAGGTCAAGGTCACCGGGGGACTTTGATGTTTTCCACTGCTATTCAATGTTTAGCTGTTGTTTAGCTACCAAATTTCAATGTCAGCCCACCCAAAAACGCATGGTTTCAAGATCCAAGCTTCAAGGAGATACAGAATGACATTGTACTGATATTAGTTCGCATTCACTATCACCTTGATCATAATATTCACTCCACTCGCTGGAATGAAAACTAAAAATCAACAAAGAAATAGTCACTTAATATGCAACACCTAAAATGTCCTCCATTATCAATTTTCTACATGGCCATTTCGCACATGAAGCTTGGAAACTGTGGTCTGGCTCCCTAGATATCTGCCATAAACATCACATCAGCTGCATGCATAATTTGAAATACCTGCGTTTAACCTCTTTCCGGACTTTCATGATTAAGGTCATTATTTTCTGTATAGCCTCAGTATTAGTCCATGTCCCAGGTCTTGAAAATTGAAGATCCATTACCAAAGAGGTGAACAGATCCAACAATGATTTTCGGTTAGCTTGATATCTAAGCTGTCTAAAATCAGTTGATGGACTTGCGGGACATTTTGCCAAATGACCTTTTGGTGGCCATCTTTAAAGATGGCCGTCGTTATTTTAAGCAATCAGAGGGTTTAGGAAATCTTCGATTATTCCTCACTCACAAGGGCTATTGTCTTGTAATTTGTTTTAAAATGTTTGCAATTGAAATGTGCATATAGCAATATATTAATATAATGTGGTTATTAATTAATAATTATTGATTTTTTTAAGGAAATTATGATATTTTTCGATTTTTGTCGTTAATTTTTCTCTATCAAATCGGATCTGAGTGTGTATTTGACCATTTGTTGATTGTTATATGCATAGGAGGGTTCTAGGCGTCCATAATAAACATTACATTGACAGATCTTCTTTTAAAAATCCTTCATGAGCCCGAAATATTTGATACCTTAAAGTTTAATAGTAGTCCTGTCTATAAATGGGATATTTAGGTTTGACACAACATTGGATTGAATAGTAAATATTTTTTGGTTTTCTGTAAGGGAATTTATTGTAATTGAAGAATATGAATAATGCCAAGCTGACATCATTGAGCATTTTGTGAAAATCAAGATGGCGTCCAAGATGGCCGCCAAAATTCAGAAAAACAATCAGAGGTACCAGAAATTAGGATCAAATCGCCTTTTTGCAGATTGGTTGTAGTTTAAATGTTTTAAACATAATTATTTATTTATATTCAATATTATTGATTGAGTTAGTGAATGTAAAAAGGCATCCATGATGGCTGGAATCAACATGGTGGCTAAAATGACAAGCTGTTAGGAAAATAATTTGTTTTTATCACAATTTAAGTTGAAGTGGTGTATAATAAATGATTGAACTGTAATATGTAATAAATGCTCCAAAAAATCTTTGAGTTTTAAGCATTGAACCATTAGCTGATTCAAAATGGCTTCCAAAATGGCTTCCAAAATCAATTACATATTGTGTTAGTGGTGCAAAGAAGTTACAAATTGATACTTTTGTGATCGATAGCATTGTAAGTTTTGCAAACATTATAACAACTAAATACCCTGTATAAAATATAACATTATATCTATTTGGTGATCGACCTACCCCGTTTAAAATGGTATCAATGAAGGCTAAAATCATAATTGTGACAAAATTGCCACCGCATACAGGTATGTCAAACTCAAAAAGTGCATTAAAACATGTATCGTAATGGAATGTGTTGACGTGAATACTGCTATAGGTTAAAAATATAGATCTACTGTACCATTAGAACACTTTATGTGCAGTATATCTGATATGACTTCTAAGATGGTTGCCAACCATGTATGTTCAAATGGGAGTGGTATTCAATACTGATCTTATCTAATAGTTTTGAAGAATAAGGATAGCCACATAGTCACATCGCTTGTAACTGACCAAGTGTTGACTATGGTGTTATCTGGTTGGCTGTCCTTATCCTTAAGTCAAGTACCATCAATATTGTGAACCACCGGTACTGATTGTCTAATTTGTGTTCGGTTGGTAACGTGGTACGGTAAATGCATAAGATATTTTTCATACATAGTTATACATGTTTTATTTACACATTGCCGTCAAAGGAATAGATCATCTGCACATACATCAAACTCGACGCATACACCGAGTTCACAGTAGCACCATTTATATGCCACGGAAGCGATTCGCTCGCCATTACACTAATCTACAGATCACCCAGCAGCAACCAAGCTTTTAATGAAGTCAACCACCTCCACCCTGCCTACACAACATCGACAAAATGGCTTACAGGCAGCATCAACTTACCAGATATCGACTTGGAAACTGGCATGATTACAGACAACACCTACCATCGCCATACTTGCTTAATATTTATAGACACGGTCACAGAAACAAGCTCAGAACAATTTTTCATCTTCACGATAGGGGTAAACAACAAACGTATCCTCTGTATAACCAGTACAGCACTATCTTGGGTAAGCGACCATAGCACTGAATTCATAGTGGCGAGGACCACAGCGGCAAGATGGAATACCCCGGCAAGAACGACACTTTTGTGGAAGAAGGCTGATATTAACATCATAAGCATGATCCAGGGCGTCAGCATTGACCTTGCCTAGCACTTTTCTCATACCACAGATATTGACACATTATGAATGTTATTTCAGAGACTATGCCAACGTACCATATAAAATTACAAACCCATAAACGATCCCAGGTATTTCCAACCATTGTTAGTAGTAATCAGAAAAGTCAAACGTCTATGATGAAGAAGTGGGCATTCCGCGCAACTTCAGTATAGATAAACTGGATACCAACAGCCAAGCACTCGACAAGGTCCTGAACTAAGCGTTGCGCATAATGACTGGTGCTTCGAAGTCTACACCGATTGAATTCATGGAAAAGTTCACTGGTATCCAGCCATTATACAAACGAAGGCAAGCCAAAGTCATGCTTCAAGCGGAGAAGTTCAGATCAATACCGAACCACCAAATGGCAACAAGATTGGCTGGATTTACCAAAAAATCGGATCAAGCGAAGCAGCTTTGTACATGAAACCTAGAAGTTAGACAAAGATTTTGCACCTGAGTTGACCATAGCAAGTACACCTCTTGTTAGGGATGATATAGTCAACCCATTAGCAAATGATCTGTCTGCAGTAACTGTGAGACTCCAAGTCCCTCAACTCGAGCCAGGCAAGCAAGATGATGAATGTGTTCGAAGGAGCCTGACACTAGCCATGATAACTTGATACGCCAAGAATACCCTCCTGAGATATGGACCCATGTCTATACTGATGACAACAAAACACCAGAACTAGCCAAAATACTACATAACATTAGTACTCACTGCAAACTAGCCCTACAGTGGATTCCTGCCCACTGTGAAATGCCTGGAAATGAAACAGCAGATGAATTGGCAAAACTGGGAGCACAGTCAGCACAACCGCCAGTACATGTGAGATATACAGAGATAAAGAGATATAAAGATACTGGTCCCTACCATCGCCTTAACAGGTCAGAACAAGCGATTATGGTACGAATACGCTCAGGGCACAACAGGCTGAACCATCACATGTACCGGAAGTACACATTGGTGTTGTCTCCGATCTGTCCATGCGGGGAAGAAGAACAAACTGTCGATCATGTCCTCCAAAGATGCAGAGGACAAAACCAGGATCGAACTGCAACGTGGCCCACAGACACAACTCTCCAAGAAAAGCTCTATGGAGACGCTGATGATCTGCGGAAGACCAGAAAGTTCATCGCAGACACTGGGATGATAGTGTAAGACGGACGACTGAGGTAAGGTGAGGACAAACTGGATGTGAGAAAGAATATAACTGGTCACGGTACGCATGAAGCAAAGATTCCAAACAACATCCACACAAGTTTTTGGAATACTATACTCCCTTCAGACTAGAGCGTCACACCCATCATCAAAACTAGAGACCAATTTATAGCGACCTAGCAACTACTGGTCCATCTCAATCAAGTCTGCGTGAAGTGAACTGGTCGAGCTCACACCGTTACTTCAAAGCGAGATCATGGCCCTTCTTGACACGTTTTAGATACTAGCTGACTAACAACAAGGTTCGGAAAGATATCCACTGAGAGTCAGCTGCATTCCATAACCAACTACAACTGTTACCTAGATGGTTGAGATCAGATTAGCCCGTCATTCGGGACTTCAACAAAGCCTTCGGTCTAAGGAGAGGAGAGGCAAGCCAGCAAACTGAATTATTACAATATCAGTGGAACTGCTGGGCAGGATTAGTACTAGCATAATTCTTGCAATCAGAACCCAACATGTACTGGTCGGAGAACAGTCCACCAACACAGCACCAGTCATCAACCATTGGACAACTTTTTCTGTTGTATATCTACCACCTTCTAATTCATGCAATATCTACTCACCATCTGCTTGCTGACAACAACCTCTTGAACACGGTAATTACTAAAGAAAATGCTTAAGGCTAACAAGATGACATTGACAGACTACAACAATGAATGGGAAGGTCCATGGTTCATGTCATTTAAGTATATGGTCACCCGCATCACTAGGAAGAGCACTCGTGTTGAGACTCCGTTTTTCATCCACAACAGCATGACACGTTACAAGTTGTGGCAGAGATAAGTCGGGGTATACATAGGTGGGGTCTCCTTGAGTACCAATGTTGCTACCATTGTGAGGAAAGCTAACAACAGCATCGCCTTCTTCTGGATAACCCTGACCCACTATCGAAACAGATTAGGGTACGATGTTACAGACACCTGTCAAATCAATCCTTGAATACGCAAATTCGTCAAAGGGTCAACCAGGGCAAATATTTGTCAGCTGGAGGCAGTTCAGCATATTGGACGCAATTCGTCAAACGGTACTTTAGCACAACAAGCAACATCAGGCAGATCATTGGTGACTTGGGTTGGAAACTCTAGAACCAGATTCATGAGCATTGTCGACAGCGTATATGCCTTCTCGAGGGGTCTTATTTATTGTGGATAATCATGATTATTTGTTTTTAACAAAAATAACTCGCCGCTCACACGATCTTGTAATTGAATATTAATGGCACGATAATGCCCAAGAGGACGACCATATATACTATACAGAAAGAAGAATAATCTGCAATTTATCCACCACTTATGTAATGTTAAGTGGCCGTCTTTGCTGCCGTTTTGAAGTTAAACCATAATGCAAGTCTGATAAATATAATGTTTAATACAAATAAAAACTATTTGAACATACTATACGATTGTAATAAAATATGCTTATTCAGCAATTATGATGGCCATTACAGCCGGTAGTTGATTTCTTAGTATGCTATCTTAAATAATTTCTAACAATAAATAATGATATGCTTGAATAGATACTATGTTTAACATATACACAACTGCCAATTAGCAACAATAGTAATTTATGTAACTAATCGCTTGCACCACCAACATATTTCCTGATTTTGGCGGCCATCTTGGACGCCATTTTGAATAAGACAACGGGTAAATTGAATCGAATCGAACTTTTAATTGAATGTTAGTTAACTACTTTAATTCCGATATCAACAAAAATCATTTCAATAAATGTTTTAATAGAATATATCAATATGTCAATTATTGCGGCCGTTGTAACCGCCATTTTGATTTCAGCCGACATGGATGCCATCCCACAATATTTTAATCGACGAATAATAATAGATATAATATAAATACATGTGTTAAAAACATTTAACTACAACCAATCGGCAAAAAAGAAATTTGTAACCAAAATCTGGCATCTCTGATTGTTTTTCTGATTTTGGCGGCCATTTTGGACGCCATTTTGATTTTCACAAAATGCTCAATGATGACAGCTGGTCATCATTCACATTCTTCAATAGCAACATATTCTCTAACAGAAAACCAAAAAATATTCACTGTACAATCCAATGTTGGGTCTAACCTAAATATCCCATTTATAGACAGGACTATTATTTAACTTTAAGGTTTCCAAAATTCCGGGCTCATGAAGGATTTTCAAACGAAAATCTGTCAATGTAATGTTTATTATGGACGCCTAGAACCCTCCTATGCATATAACAATCAACAAATGGTCAAATACACACTCAGATCCGATTTGATAGAGAAAAATTAACGACAAAAATCGAAAAATATCATAATTTCCTTAAAAAATCAATAATTATTAATTAATAACCACATTATATTATTTATATTAATATATTGCTATATGCACATTTCAATTGCAAACATTTTAAAACAAATTACAAGACAATAGCCCTTGTGAGTGAGGAATTATCGAAGATTTCCTAAACCCTCTGATTGCTTAAAATAACGACGGCCATCTTTAAAGATGGCCGCTAAATGGTCATTTGGCAAAATGTCCCGCAAGTCCATCAACTGATTTCGGACAGCTTAGATATCAAGCTAACCGAAAATCATTGTTGGATCTGTTCACCAATTTGGTAATGGATTTCGGTCTGTCACATGGACTATATAAGGAGGACCATACATCCGTTTCGCAAATAACCGCGTTTTCAATTTGAAGGTGGATGTTGCAGATAACGTTATATGCTACAGTGATATATGTTTTGTGCACGGTGTAGCCATATTACATATAACACATCAAAACAGTACCGTGTCTAAGGTGATTTAACAATGAAAATGTAATAACATTTGTGTATACCGAACATATGTTGTGTTGCCAAGAATACCGTTAATTGTCACAGAATGTTGACCGATTATTAAGCTAGTCCATAATTAAACTGAAATTTAGTTAATCTTTATTGTGAAATTACATGTATACTGGTGGACTCTTCATATTCCGTATATTAGTTTAATATTTTGCGCTAATTTAAGGTGTAAAAAGAATATCGCCATACAACTAATTGCTTCCTTGCTGGTGTTAACGCCCTAAGTAAATTGTCTTTTTCATCACCACAATTTTAGAGTATTAATGGCTCACATAGCTCGTATCACTTCAAACTTCAAACCTTTCTGTAACATTAATCGACTGTTTGAGAAAGTTACCGGATTCCGACGACATCTAGTTCGTTGTACCGTATAACATATCAACATTTTTATATTTATTTATTCCCTTTAAATATATGTCCGAATATATCAACGCAAATATAAACATGACTCTCGGTAATTTGCCAACGACTTCGTACACAGTTAATTAGGCATCTATCCTGAGGCCAGGGCATCTGGTCGCGAACTTTTAAATGACTTTGAAACATTCCAGTACGTTGTACCGTTGGACTATATCATGTACGCTCGCTTAAATCATTATCTATATTCAAATCAGATCAAAGCCGCCCATCCCTTGTCTGGGGCTCTGATGACAAATTTTACAATACATTATCTATATGTAGATATAGTTAAACACTACATCTGATTAGAATCTAATACGCTACTGTCACATATTTATAAGATGCTAGGCAGATATGATAATGAGTAAATTGCCGGCGGCGGTATATGACTATACCTGCGTTATGAACAAATACACTATTCTACACCTGGATTCGCATCGAGAAACAATACATGGCAAAACAGTGATTATACACCACTTGATACCGCTCATTAATTAACTTATATACGGAAGCAAATAAGGAGAGAATTAAGATTAATTCGCGTAAATCTTATCTTATTCACAGTAATTTGTGTTAGTTGTTAATGAACTGAATGTGAAACCATTGTGAAAGGACCGTTTGTGACTTCAGAGGATGAAGGGAGCTTGTTTACATACTTGGACTTATATTGACGAGTGTCCATATTGATAAGGTGAGAATGGTGGTGCATGTATACATTTACATAATAAAATTATATTTATAAATGATTCAGCGTAAATAACATGGTTGTCATGAAAAAAACAATCTAGTGCCATTTTTCTTTTAGATTGTGTCAAATATATGTATATGCATCTTGGATAAATACGTTACTTTATACAAATAAATAACGCGGCAATGCAGCATTGTTAAACAATAAAACAAAATTGACCAATTCTAGACACGCGTGTTCCATTTCGTCGGCATGTATATTAAAACAACAGACAGGAGATGTCTTACGTCATATACGTTACGAAAGAAGCTAATTTATTTTCGAACGTTATAATGAATGTGTTCGAATTAGGTAACCCTGTAGAATTCGTTTTGAATATATTTAATTTGCATGAATTAAATTTGCATTTAAGCAAATATCGCATGTTATATGCTTTGAAATGATGGCATGTTTATTACAACTATTGCAAGGCAGGTCACGGTGCCCTATGTAGGCCATAGCCTTGATTATTGCAAATGGTCGTGTTTGCACCTGAATTCAAGGTTCTTTGATATCCTCTGAAGACAGTTTCTTGGATGGAATAAAATATTCGATGTTTTATTCTTACATCACTGGAACTGATTTGATTGTACAATACTTAGATAAAATTCTAACTTGAAGCCTTTTCTGAAAATATCTTGACAAAATCACTAAGCAAACTCAGGAAACATAACTGCCAGTATATACTTCATATTCGCTTCCTTTTGTAATATTTGGCATAACAATACAAAGTTTTGGGTAAATATTTTGTTTGAGAGCATGATATTTACGAAAATGACAATCATTGCTTTGTTTTAAATGTGTCAGTATGTCATGCGCACTAAAATCTTCTGAATATAGAGAAACCGTCATCAATACATAGACGTACATATTTATTTATATGGTTCCATGTACAAAGCTTGAGTGCATGTTACTGCAGAGGACCAATTACAAAGTAACAATAACAATGAAATAAATAGCATTGTGATACATTTGTACTTGGCTAGAAAGTATTCATTGTAACATTAATATACAAACGGAGAATACATAGTATATATGTGTTACACGTGAGGCAAATTGCGGCCCGGAAATACACGTATGTTTATATATATGTACATGCATCGAAATATGTACTTTTCTATGTAACACAATGTTATTCACATGTTATACAAACGATACGGTAACTTAAAACTACAGCGACGAATGATTTATGTTGACCTGTAAGGTTATTTCCTTTCCACATACAACCTTTATCATGTCCTTACGTATACCGTACGTGATCATTATGTTGTTTTATATGTTATATTACGTATATGTTTTCTTAAATCATCTCATTGACGTACATTTTTTAATCGATTGTTTTTGTTGTATGCCATGCCCCCCCGCCGTTAAAACTTAATATTTTTAAAGTGCATTAAGGCATTGTGCTCTAACTTTAAATACTTGTTAACCATCAAAATTCAATTACATTGACAAAGCAAGGTAACATTATTTAATAAATATATATTATAATTTAACATTTCAACACTATTATGGCCCCTAATTGCATGACTTGGCTAGTTTTCATGAACAAGGCTTCCACCGGGAAATAAGCATTTACTGAACGCAAGCTTGATATCTTAGAACTGCTTCTCAGTAGTGACCATTCTTGATAACTGTCCTGTGTTAGTTTTCGCGATGACGTCTGGTCAGTAAAATTAACGTAAATAATCTTGAAAGTCAATAGTCTTTTTTCAAAGCGGGATTCTTGCTGTTTGTCGCAGGAATTAATCAAGTGCATGTTCCTCGCTCGCCACATGATGTTACCATTTTTGTATGGTTGAGTGATGAAATTAATAATGGTTCACTGTTTCACCTTTCCTTAAATATGTACATATCTTTGTCTATACATAAGTAATTTGAAAACCAAGTGTCGCAAATTACATTTTGTATTTATCACCCAAATGTCATAGAAGTTTATGTAATGGCGTTTTCTAAATATCGACGTCCAAGAACAATGAACTTGTTTATTAACTGCGTACATTTTAAAGTTACACCATATTCCGAACATTGTGCAATTTTAATATATTGTTTTGTCCCCATACTTATTTATTAGTGGGTGCATATAACATCTAGGTTCTTTCTGATAGGATTGCTTCAAATACCTGTAGTTAGAATCCAACTGAAGATATATATAGATATGCCGCATCCTTACGTGTCAAATGAGCTAAATTATGTACTTGAAGTATATGTATTTTTCTTCGATTTGCTAATGATACAATACACGTATTTCTTTCGAGTCATTCAAAGGTTTACATAACTAAGTTAGTTATTTTTTGGAAGATGCAGATTTTCCTAAATTATGCAGTATTGCTTACGATTAATTCGACTGTTTACATACATTGTTAATCTTTGACAATGCAGATTTACCAAGTTATGCGTACACGCAGCATTTGTTACGTTTACAAAATTATTCTTACAGAATGCATCGACATGTGTATATGGACTTTTCAATGTCATATCTACATGATAGGTACGTTTTGATTTTGTTTGAAAAGTGAAAAAATGAGCGAAAATGTGCATATCATATCTTTAACTGGTAACTGTTTTAAAATATTGTCACGTGACTGTCGTAAACAGTAAGAATCCCGATCAGGAAATGATCAAACAGTTGAACAACTTTATGACAAGTATGTTGTTTGTTAAGATGATGTATGAAACAAAAGGCTGTAAAACTTGGAGATGATGTACGTCTTATTGTGTAGTTGGTAAATCAAACCATTGTCTGAAGTCAGTTTTTAAAGTTCAAACCATGGCCATTACCGTATAATGATACTTACACTTGCTAGTACTATTTCTTACTATGTGAAGCTTACGCCTTTAAGCCAAACATTAAGTCGCCGTGTTCATGTATATGTAGTTACAAAATTATCATCATATTCAATCCTACTACCAAGGATTTTCAAATTATTTCAACTGGTTGAGCCCCCTCACTTATTTATATTTAGTAAGTAAGACTAATGCTACGGTCACAATGCTCGTTCGATGTCCGTACGGATTTACCAACTCGTACGAGTCTGAAATATTATAATCCTAACGGTATTTGCCTCAGGTCACAGCTCGAACGGATCTCGTACGAGTTGAACAGAATGTATAGAATTCATCAGATCACCGAGTCCTCTACGAGTTATGAAAATCCGTACGATGCTTGTACGAGTCTCGATATCCGTACGGAAAAATCAACTCGTACGGAGCACGTACGGAGTTCGTAGGGCAAATGTGACTAGGGTATTAGTAAAGACTTTTTAGAGATATTTAAAGTGAGGGACATAAAACGTTGGGATATTTCGTGTTGAACTCGTTTAAACCGTTGTTTGGAATTTCTTTGAACTTTCTCAGATGAACATCTTCAGTGTATTGATGAACGTAAATGATGGACTTTTTGCTGCTGAATTATCGCCCATTTTTACTTTACTATGGACTCAGTTCTAGTTTATTCATATAGGGTTTGTGTTTCACTAGGGGTGTTTCAAGAACTGGAGTATCACCTGTATCGAGCACTAATATATCCTACAAAAACTTAAAATGACTTAATTATTCAGCGGAACGTCGTCCATATGGGCCTCCCGGTGGTATGGATGAAAAAGCGAATACATTGAGTTTGAAACCTAACGAGAGTTTAATAATTTGTTTAAATACCACTGCCTTCATTTATCAATTGTTCACAATTAATGATCCACTCTTATTCCGCTTTAAGTAATAAATCATTACTTGAATTCAATCCACAATGTACTTTTTAACTATGCCCCCACATTTGATGATGGGTATATTGCTTTGACTATGTCTGTCGGCCGTAAGGCATAATGGCTTCTGTCGAATTCTTCAAGAACACTGTCCCTAGGATCTTCAAACTTTACATTAGATGACCCCTTTTGATTTTGAGGTCAGAAGTTCAAGGTCACTGACCATAACCATTTAAGACTATAAGGCTACCATGGAAGCATGCCTGTTTACAAACATCTCTTGTACTATGAATGGAGTCCCCAATCGGTTTGAAAAGGGTGTGATCACTAGTGTTTTGCCCTCAACAAGTATGGCGTAAAGCCGTCTGGATCCAGGATCGGCCATATTCGTAATGTTGCCAGGTAGAGTTTAGGAAACTTGGTATGTGAGTAGGGACCAATAAAACAATTAAGTATGGTTAAATATTGATTGATAATGACAAAAATGCGGTGAAAATGAACAAGGAAGAGTTAAATACTGAGAATACGTCAAATAGGTCATAGCTTCAAATCTCTTATAAGGGACTGTCGTATTACTTGTAATTCTTCATACTATTGTTCATGATTGAATCCGAACGTTTGTAAATATTGAAATTTTATTATTGTACGGATCTTTGTTGATTACCGTTGTCATTTCAACATCCGTGTTTCTGTCATGTAATGCTGCCGCACGTAGCTCTATTTTATGATGATAAATCACCAACATACAAAGTAATGCGGTGAAGGAGAAACAACCTTGATTAGAATTTCATAAAAAAAGTGATTCACCTTACACGCTGGGTTAACTGTATGATAAAACGATTTCTGATTCAAATGATTAATTTTAACTGTCAAAACGTAGAAAACAATAGGACGTGTGTTCATAGTACCGCCAATGCACTGGTCATCGCTTTGACAAAACGTAGCTAATTAAGTATTCTTATACTACAACCATGTGTTGCTCATTGTGCGAAGCTGTTGGAGGCCGACTTGAAGACTGGACTTGTCCCACTCTGTTAAATGAAGTCATCTTATTATCATTTTAGTGTGTGATGCCTCAGAAATTATTGCTGTGCACATGCTGGACGATCGGTTGGTCGGTAGACTCAAGTTTTCCGTTCAATAACTCAAAATTGCTCTGCCCTAGGATTTTCAAACTTAACATGGAGGTTGCCATAACATGGAGGTTGGCCAGCCACATAAGTTTATCCTTATTGATTTAGAATGCATATATTTTACCCCACCTCTCAGTTCTAGTAATAAGTGTATCTACTAAATGTACAGATGTATCATCCCGTTCACTGTTTTGTGTTGCTATATCTACATAATTATTGCGTTATATTCACAAGAGGAAGTTCCATGGGGACAACATTCGAACTATATAATTTACCTGTATATAAAAATACGTGTAGAATATTTTTAAATAAAAACTTATTGTTACATCTATCGTATCTAAATCCTGAGAAATGATATACCGTAAAACTTCGTTATCCCGAGGAATGATAGGGACAGGTAAAATGATCGAGATAAACCGGGTGATCGAAATAACCAAAACGATATGTATTGACGGTACAAACGGATGTTGGTTTAAAACTTGCTCGAGATAGGCCTGGTGCTCGTGATATCGATGCTTGTCATAACGAAGTTTTACTGTATATCCACAGATTAATTGAGACCAAGATGGTCCAGAGGAGTTGCAGCGAAATCTTAATTAGTGACGAAACAATACATTGATGGTTGCGTCAAACCTGGTTGCATCAAACTCATTCATGTCACCTTAGATGAAGTTAATGACTCTGTGTCTGCCAAACATGTTTCCGTGTGTGGGAGGGTATACTGGCTATTTTAAACAATTAAATAGTGGTAGTTTATTTCTGTTTACACTGTATTTAATTTACATCAATTTGAACTCACGTACTAGAAAGTAATACTTAAATTATTATTAACTGTCTTCAACACCCCATCTCGGATTTATTTCGCTCTTTTAAAAGACTGACGGAGAGCTAAAGTGACAATGTGATAATTTAAATTTACTACTGATAACGTTGTCAGTATTGGGCAAAACATATGCATATTTTTCAATCAATTTACTATAGCGCTGGCTCATAATGAGACGGTCGCATTGTCCGTTTTTCTGGTTTTCTCAAAAGGTCTATTTGTACTTAGGGCCTTCTCATTCTAAGCTAAGCCAGCGATACACTACCTAGTGTCACTGACATACTCACTTTGTTGCCAAAGGAGTAGAACTATGCGTATGTTGACAACGTCAAGATACACAGTCACGCAGACCGTCTAATTAAGGTCACAAACCACTAAATAAATTTGTTCTTTAGCTCAATGTAAAGTTACAATAGTCAGTCCCAGGTTGATACGTGTTAAAGTCTATGGCCAGGTGGCAGACATATATCATTGAAAAGAAGGGGCTACTAGCTTTAAGAAAATACAAAAAAAACAGGGGGTCACGTATCATATAAGAAAAATTTTGTCCGTCCAACGCGGTGAACATATTTTTACAGGCGCGCGGACCGACCAAATCCGGGTTTTACCCTACCCTACTTTCGCTTTGGTATTTTGGCCAAAATCTCAAAATATGCAAAATAAAACAGTTTCAATACATCACATACATGTATACAATGCCTGTAAACCCAATTAGATGATTCCAGTTCCACCTTGTCAAAGCATACTACCATTTAAACACAATCACAAGTTTAATTAGTGACTATTTGAGTGTATCCTATTTTGGTTCGCGGAGGCATTTAGTGGTTTGTAACCTTAAGACAACCCTTTTCCCCCATTTTGATTGATTTAAACACTTATTTGACAACTACTATGTATATACAACTCCAAATGATGACTTTCCAGACTGAAATGACATGATTTCTCAAAATTTTGACAAAAGAGAGTAAGCGCCTTTAACGCAATTTCTTGGATTCTGCTGGCCATATTGTATGAATACTGGCAAATTAAACAGTTGCAGTTTTGTATAAACCTTACATTGGGCAATTATTTTATGTTGGTTGCTTAATTATATGACTATTCCTCATATATATACACAATAATTCAGGTCTGATACCTAAATAAGGTCAAAATTGGTATGAAAATGTCATTTTGTGGAGGAACAATCTTCATTTTTTCCTTAAATTTTCACCCCAAAACACAATTTTTTCACATTTTGAGACAAATTTCACTGAAAAATGGAATTAAACCCACAGAAAAATGTATTTCTAAACATTTAAAGTCAAAATATTGAAAATATACATTTTAATTTTTTGGGTCATTTCTTAAGGTCACAAACCACTAAATAAATTTGTTCTTTAGCTCAATGTAAAGTTACAATAGTCAGTCCCAGGTTGATACGTGTTAAAGTCTATGGCCAGGTGGCAGACATATATCATTGAAAAGAAGGGGCTACTAGCTTTAAGAAAATACAAAAAAAACAGGGGGTCACGTATCATATAAGAAAAATTTTGTCCGTCCAACGCGGTGAACATATTTTTACAGGCGCGCGGACCGACCAAATCCGGGTTTTACCCTACCCTACTTTCGCTTTGGTATTTTGGCCAAAATCTCAAAATATGTAAAATAAAACAGTTTCAATACATCACATACATGTATACAATGCCTGTAAACCCAATTAGATGATTCCAGTTCCACCGTGTCAAAGCATACTACCATTTAAACACAATCACAAGTTTATTTAGGGACTATTTGAGTGTATCCTATTTTGGTTCGCGGAGGCATTTAGTGGTTTGTAACCTTAAGGATGTTAAATAAATGCAATTGGGGTTATGGTTCTGCAAAAACCATTTGCAAATACACTGGTACCTTTTTGATTGTCAAAAAGTGGATTAAAATAGTGCACACTTCATCCGATTCGGAATATTCAGACTTTGTTTTTTCGATCTTTGTTTAATTGATTACGAAAAATTTCTTGGTCATGTATAATACAAAATAAATCTTAATTTGAAAATTACTTGTTGAGTCCAAATATGGAAGCAGAATGAAATATATAAACCCCGTGAATTATCAATGTAATTAGTTCTAGCAGTATTCTGATATCCAAGAGGTTTTAATCCAAGTGTATCTAGGCTGTCGGCATAATACAATGTTCTAACATTGACCATTCACAAACTTCAAGGCACAGACAGGCTACTTTATGATGATGGTGTATTACGCCACATCACACTATACATGTCCTATTGCGGCCAATCATAACCCATCCCCCAACTATCGACTGAACAGCACGTTCTGACGAATTAGCCGGATAAATGTGTCATTTTGTCTGTGAATGTGTCAATATATTCACCACACGATGAGATACACTATATTGGTATCAACATTGAAGTTTTGGCAATGATAGTAAATGTCAAAATATTTGCTGATTCATGGAACCGCAGCCGAAAATCGCGGAAATGGTGTGTCGTAAATAAAGCTCTCGAGACGTTCATTGTAAGGGAAGGTCACGTTGACGCCGCCGCGGAGTGTATGGTAATATATATACAACGGAGATTAAAAGAACTAAAGATCGTTTTATAGGAAATGTATGTAGATTTCTAATTCTGCTTTGTATGATAGCGTTTATGGTAAAGCTCAGTAGTATATTGACAATATCGGACTAATTCGGAGTAAATCTTTAGGAATATATAACATATGATAGTAGAATGTCGAGTTTTGGGGCTTTCTGCACGCAATGAAGACCGCCCCCCCCCCCTTGATCATTGAATCTTCTCCGATCAAGTATCAAGGTCTGTACTTTTGGCGTTGAGTTAAAAAAGATACCAATTTTCTAGGGCTCGTTTTAGCTGTTAAGCCGATCATGCACCCTTTGACATTTTAACTCATTATCATATAACTCACCAATCAGTGATTAATATCGTGTACCATCTTCACCACTGGATGTATCAAAATAATGATATGTTTTGTATAATCGTTACATGTTTATTGAATTCAATGAGATCGTTTTAGCAATACTCTCAAATTCAACTCTTATAAGTTATGGATCTTAATTGCGATTGATCGATTCTTGATATCCACCATAAACTTAATGAGGACCACAATTCAAACTCGACTACTTTCAGTTAAATGCCCCGGCGGAAGCCTTGTCCAAAAGAAATAGCTAAGTCATCAATGGACCATAAGTATGTTGGAATGTTTGATAGTGTGACATGGCTTTGATAATGCAATGTGTTTATGATGGTAAATAAGTATGCCAAATTTGATAGTATGCCAAGTTTGAAAGCAATCCATTGATGTACTTCAAACATATTTGATTTTCAACATTTTGTAACGAACAAATGGACAGGACAATCACTATATGCCTCCTGCAACAGTATATGCCGGGGTATAAAAAATTATTGAACAAGGAGGCTTGTTTATTTTGGCAAATATGTGGGCATTGCTCAGTGTGGTTGTGTTTTGGTGTTTCTGATTTCTGTGCTCGGCTGGTTAGGTTGAGTGCTACCTTTCGAGTCTGATTTCATCATATCACATGACTTACGGATAATTACTACGAACACCAGCTTTATGTATGCGATGAGATATCAATAATGTTGATATATGTAAAACAGATATTTATGAACTCCAACGATCATGTATAATACGATCGCCTAGGGTTCGACCAGTTTGAATGTTTCATTCAACAGGTATGTACATGTGTACATCATGAAATAAACATGATGATACAGGGACTATTTTATACAATGTAGCCTTCCGATTTACATGACATTTACAAAACAAATGTTTATAAAGAGATGTGTGTGACTTTATTTTTCAGGAAATGCGGAACAAGGAGGATCAAGGCTACAGAAATCCGGCCTACATATATGTAAGTTTAATAATGCATTTCTAAATTTTTTCATATATCGTCATGTATGGCGCTCAACATACCGTCGCCTTAGTCTTAAAGTGTCCTATCTACCTATTTCACATTTTCGAGAAAATGAGGTTTAAAGATTTACATTCTCATATCTTTGTCACGTCGCGTCCGAATTCAAATTTATTTTAGAACATGGTGAGTATGTGTAATTAGAGTATTATTGTGTGACTAATTATGAATTTTGTTGAAACAACTTCGTGTAATTAGCAAACTTAATTTGGAGATAGAGCAAAATTTCCAGAAATTTTGATTTTTTTTTACTCTTAAAGTGCGTTTGTGGAGATAGCGCAATGTAGGGCAAATTAGAAACGAAGGAGAAGTCAGGAAATACCAAAACCATGCAAGTAAAACTAAGATTTACGTTAGTAGTATCTGTATTATAATGTTATAGTCTAATTACCATTATTAATGGCTGGGTAATATGCACGAGCTATGCCAGTGTTTTGATATTGTATGACTTCCCTCGTATGATTGTATGACAACTTAAAGCTTTGAGATGATCACCTAGTATGCCTAAATGAAGATGGTAAGTGGTGTTACGTTGTCATGCAAGCTTTTACTGGTTATTTACGCAACCTTTTTGGGGTTGTTGCGATAGCCGAGTGGTCTAATGCTTTCGTACCTCGCAGGCGATGGCGCGGTACAGTATGGGTTCGAATCCCACTATAGGTGCAAACTATGTATTTCACAACATTGCTATTTGTGCCGTGTGGCGGCCGTAAAAAGTCTCCCCGTACATATAGTCAGTGTTGTTATCACATATCAACCTATTACTGGTGTGGTGTGGTGTCATTACATAGTTACTAGTTATTTGCGCAACCTTTGTGGGGGTTGTTGCGATACCCGAGTTGCCTTATGCTTCGTACTTCGCATTGCTAGGCGATGGCGCCGTACAGTATGGGTTCGAATCCCACCATAGGTGCAAACTATTTATGCATTGTAACCTGTGCAGAACGATCCTTTTCTGACAAACAGCATTTCACGAACGAAAGAACCACTCGATATGAGGATCTTATAGTGGGTATCGCTCTAGAAAGGTTGCACTGTATATTTATTTTGTTTGACTAATGTGTTATAATTCCCGAACAAAGTTGTAATTCTTGAACAAAGAATTTATTTCATTAAAACATAGAAAAACTGTAAAACATCTGAACATCAAACGAGAACTATTTAAAATTAAATTCTACAAGCGTATTTCAGAAACGCCTTTAGCAACACAAACACGCCCTTTATTCATGATTGAAATGTTGGTCTTTTACTACCAACATGACACAAGTTTTCCATAAAACGTTTTTCATCTTGTGGCATAAAGCGTAACATGCTCTCAATGTCTTTCTTCTATTCAACTGATAAGACAGGATTGCATTTCAAATGTTTTGGAAGTGCAAAACTATCTGATCTATCAGATAATCGCGTTTTACGCGTTATTCTGATTTCAGTATAGTCAACATTGAACGATTCCTTGTAATACACATGGAATGGTAAACGGCTGACTAATCTCAACGACTTGACTTTTGTAAAAGGAACGAGTTTGTACAAGAATTTAGCTGCAGCTGATTGATAATCATATATCATATCTTCTTTAAGTTGTATAATGGTCATTTTGTCTGGACGAACCTGCTTCAATTTTCGTATTACACTTAACGGGCTATAGATGTCTGACACTTTTAGTTTTTTCTCTATGTGTGAATGTATATTATCAATCTCCTGAATACTAGAATGACCCGGTGTACAGAATTTCTGTACAATTTCAGTAACTGATGGATGATTCATCTGAAATGTTTTCAGTGCATACATCATGATACTATTACGGTTTTGGGGAACACAAGAATCAGACCAGAGCGTGATTTTACTGATACCCGGATATTTACGTACAACTTGTTCTAAAATCACAGTAACAGCACTAGCCAGCTCGTTGGATCCACGTCCCGCTGTTTGTTCATTCCATATGATGTTATATGCCATTTTATCGGTCGAGCAATGACCAGTCATATTGTAAACATTAAGCTTTCTCTTGTAAAAGAAGTTTGATACATTACTGCGGGGACACGTGATTACATTTTCCATATCAAAGCAAGTATAATTATAAACAACTTCATTTAGTGAATGTGTTTTTCGGTCCTTTTCTCGCTCTTCAAATGTGAATCGTTTGTCCAAGATATGGTTCTCGTGTTTAGTCATTAGAACAGGAACCTTTTCTGATGCCTTTTCATATTCCTCACACAAGTCGCACCTATCCTTTTTAGGTTTTTGAAATTTTAAGTTAAAGTCAGTGTTGAATATGTTCCTGTAGGCATTTAACGTCTGTGGTATTATGTTCTCAGTGTTACATCTGTCAGTATAGAGTCGATGCATTTGGCACACACTCAAATCCGGTTCTAGATATTCCGCTGTGCTTGAGGATCGACAATAGTGCGAAGGGACTCTTGGAAATGAGTTAATGTGGTCTCGTATTCCATCCTTTGCCTCTTTTGATATTTTAGGTAATCTTGGAGACCCTCGCATATCACTAAATCCTTCTCCCTGACGTGCTTTCATATAGAAATAGTCAATACGCTTTGGACTAATGTCTAATGTAGAAAAATAAAAACCTTTGCAGACTCTAACCCTATCTAAGTCTTTAACGAGATAGTATTTCATAGTACATGACCTTCGAGAATTCGCTTGATCAGTTCTTTGTCTTTGTTTGGTTAGTCTGTCAGTGGTGTTTCCATAGAACGTATTTTTTTCTGTATCCGTTAAACTCCAGAACTCCCTGAAAATTGCTTCCCTGTCTGAATTAGAGAACATGATTGAACATCTATATTTGCAGTTGCTACAGTCCTTTGTGTGTTTTATTTCCCTTTCTCGAAAAATTGTACCCTTGACACTAGTATATTCTTTTCCACTTTGTCTTAGCCTTTTTCGGACATTTTCTTTCCAAGTCGATTCGTGCCTAATACGTTTTCGACCCCGTTTGCCATTATATTCATTAGCAGAATCATGGGATTCATTTCAGTTGTTATTGTTTTGTTTTCTTCTTGATTTATGTCAACTACTAATTGTATGTTATTGTTTTCATCTGTATTATCATTTGGCACACTACTGATGTTTACGGGAGGACGAACTGACAGAATAATACAATGTTCATCATCTTTAGGGGTTTCGTTCGAAATGATCAACGTCATGGGATTTTGCGTTTCAATCAGACATGAATTATTCTCCTCAACTATCTCCTGCTCAACATCTTGTAATGTATTATCATTATCATCCGACTTTGACAAATTGGGACCACAGTCGCTCATCTCACTGTTCAATAAGCTGATTTCGTTATCACTTTGATCTTCCTCTAAACTCCCGAGTTCTGTCAATTCGTCAAGCATTGCAACTGCTTGAGTCAAATTGTACACACTCATTTGGAAAGTACGTGGAAGGAGCAGTCTATGTAATAATATCTTATATGTTCATTAAACTGTGTGGCATCAAGATCATCACTGAATGAAAGACTTAATGATATCAAACTCTCATACACATCAGATAGAATATCTTTACAATCAGTTAAACTGAATCGTATACCACATGCATCAATTACTATAACAGATTTATCTTTCACAATTTCACTAATAGTTTGTGGTTTTATATCTGTGAATGAAACATATATTTGGTCTAACTTTGTGCAGTCTTTCAGGATGAGGAAATCAGGATCTCTCAAGTTGTGGCCTTCTGAAACATCCAATATTTCGATGTTTGGAGCATATCTTAAGAAACAAAGTGTCGATAATGGGGTACCACTGAGTGACAACCAATACAAGTTTTCAGAGTACACAAATTTAGTTACGAATGTAAAATCTATGTCAGGAACACTACAGCCGTACACTGAACACGGAGGTAGAATGAACCTCCTGAATTTCCTCGAGTGTTTCAAAATTCTAGTTAATACACAGCTTGTAAAGATTAATGGATACTCAAAATCGAAGTTTTCCCAAAGACATGAATTGTTGCTGATGAGATCCTGACACTTTGTGCATGTTTTGGTCACTTTAGTCAGTAATTCCTGGATGCTGATGAATCCCAAAATCTGCAGTATTACTTCATCAGGTAAGGAAAGGAGACTTGCCCTGAAACAAAATAAGAATGACATACACCATCCATCGCGACTTATTTTTATTTCAATCGGTGTATAACAACACTGTGTTATATACAAATGAATAAATACTGGATCTAGTGCATTAAAATACATTCTGTCAATGTGGCAACGTAATATGTATACTTAACATAATTTATGACATGTGAACTATCCAAATAATAAATATCCGAAATAATGTACATGTACCTTTAAACTGATTAAAGGAGCATAGAGACATTCGACTTAGGAACTACTGTTTAGATACTTTTCCCAATTGTATAGTTAATCAAATTATACTTACATTTTGAAAATAGGATATTTCTTGTACACATCCTGGCACGCATTCAATGAAATTTCTTCTCCGGAAGTTTACAATACAACATCCATCTTCCAGAATATTTTAGGAGTCACGTGAGCAATTGTGGCTCATTGATTGGTCCATACAATTTTAACTCTTAAACTGTCCTATGTGATGGATATACGACAAAGTACACACTAATCGTAGATGCACAACGTGGAGATAGGGCAAAATACGACGCGCTAAATCAGTTAATATGACGTATATGCATGACGTCAAAGGTTTAAAAGATAGAGCAACGTAAGGTTAATCAAATGGTGCATTTATCTAAATTTTGTAAAAAATGGAGATAGGACACTTTAAGAGTAAGGCGACGATACTAGGTGGTTCTACAGGTAACTGTTCTTTGTGGAAGTGTCGGAATAATGTGTTTCCCTATGACTTTTGACCGGTAATACTTAAATAATATTCAAATGTTCTTCAGTAGCGTATGTCAATACTTTAATACCCCCACCATTTTTGATAAGGGGTATATTGCTTTGCACAGGTCTGTCTGTCGGTATCATTTTCGACTATTAGGCTGCCATGGGGTAGTGTTCGCGTTTTACTTACATCTCTTGTTCTATATTTTGTTACGTGTATCTTGATGATACTAGCCAAATAACCGGCACCTAGTTCATGATCCACACCTATTTCAATAACTGTCCTTGGTTGGCTCTATTAAAATATTAGTATTCGATACAACTGTTATGATGTCCTGTTTCATATTTAAAATACAAAAAACCAGATGGACTAAACCTGAATTTTATTCTCCGACGCTATATGTCGAATTCAACCAATGACAAACTAAGGAATATATCGCTGACTGACTCTACACAACTGAAAAGCAATCAAATATTCATATATAATATGTGTTCAACTGACGGCTGTAATGAATTGCATTAAATACTTATTAACATACATCAAAACTAAACGCAGATTCTTTGCTTTAGTTATGCATAATTGACAAATAAACACATCTTGTTTATTGGGTTCAATGCAATTAAATTACCACAGACAACTACAATTAAAGTTAAACAAGAAGAATGTTTTTCTTTCTGGGCCAGATAATACAACACTGGGTTCTCGCATTTATTACTCTGTGTGGTTTTCATTCGATGTCTAACTTGCGTACATCCGGTCTAATAACAACTTTTAAATTTATTATCATTGCCCCTATCATTTTCTAGGTTCTCAAACATCGTCCGCTATGTGGTTTCACTTCGGTATCTTAAATCAAAACTTAAATTCGCATCATACGTATGATCGATTAATGATAAAACAATCCGATAGCCTCGGAGAAGTATAGAGTATACATGTAAATGAGTAGTATATTATTGTTGATTACTTTTAATAACGCCCTGTCCAATTCTACATAAAGATGTAAGCAAAATTATACAATGACCACTAGCAAAAAATGAATGCTAGCCTCGGAGAAGTATGTTGTATATACTAGATATACAAAGATATACAATGACCACTAGCAAAAAATTAATACTACTATTTTATATGACGCACAAGTATCAAATCATTAACATACAGCATACCTCTCCATGCATATCAGAATAATACGAGTGAACTCCACGAGTTGGAATTTTACCCTCGCCACCGGGGTAACCCATTTAGGTAAGCACACAGGTTAACTCAGATTATTTCAACTCTATTATACGTACGTCCCAAAGTTGACAAATACCCATTATCCCGGAACGAACAATCAGTTCTGTCATACCGATATCATGTCGATGAATCGTACTTTTCTCATCTGGTTATATCATATGTTCCGTTCAAACGTAACATCGGTTTTGAGTCATCAGCGTACTGTTTTCAAACCACGAAAATCGTAAACTTATGTTAAAATTTGATTTTTTCATAATTTTGTAACAACTTTAAACTGGGAACATATATTGTTTGTAGGTGTTCATCACCTGTATCTCTATTAGTATCGTACATGTAGCTCCATTTACCACTCTTTATAGATGTAAAAGTATTACATATACATTGAAATTCAAAATTGATCGTAAGTTTAAAATTTCCGTAAATTCTTTGATAAAACAGTACCCAGAGCCGTATGAAAACAATAGGCTTACATTCTCCGAAGGAGCCGAAAAGTGGCATATCGGGATTACTACAATGACTTAGCAACGAAGTGGGAATGACATGGTCGCAAGCAATGTTACTGAAAGCTCACCCGATTAATCAGCCAAGGTGTCATTTAAGCACTATGCTAAATGTGTTAATTGGTGTAGGATCGAATGACCAATGCAAAACAAACAGCATATTGGATTATAAATATTTGACGACTTTCACTGTCAAATATTCGTGGAAACTAAAGAAATGATCTACTAGTTATGTTTTAGTATTAACCTTGACTGCCACCTTCATAAAATCGTATAGAAATGTTTGTTGTTGCATCAGTATTTGTAATCCAATTATCTCATTGCCTGAACCGTATCATGCAGAGTCTAGACAATCAGATATCTACACGGCGTTCAAATATTGGATATTACAATATCAGCTCTAAAATGTTACTATGTCTACACCGTCAGTTTCTGATATGAATAACAGACAAAACAAATGACAGAAATCGGGCAGGGAAGCAAATACTCAAGTTCAACACCCCAGCACATCTTGAACATCATGACCACATTATGTACCACAATTACACGACAAAATGTCGATCATCCAAACTGAACAATAAAAATAACTTAACCACTGAAAAAAGATATTGGGGACATCGGAGAGAGAATTAAAACAGCACTAAGCGTAATAAATCAATACAATTCAGGCCTAAATGCGTGTTAAGTATTAATTGGCAGCCATATTGGACACCTTCTTGGATTCTGAAGCGTTGTGAAAGCAGAATTTTGTTGAAAGTTTTAGATTTGGACAAACTTTTTTAATAAATCGCCTTCAGCCTTTAGGCTATAACCAGCCAAGGGAAAGTTCAGCGGTTAAAAAGTTGAAGGCCAAGTTACTATCTTATGCTACATTACAGGACGAGGGTCAAACAGGCGGAGGGCCGGATACCAGATCGTCGGCTTCTGCATCCTCTTCCTCATCAATGTCAAGTATGAAGGTTATTGGGACAAAGTTGAAGGGCAAAGGTCGACGATGGTATATATGGTTAGCAGTGATCATCCTTATTATCATAGTGATTGCTGTCGCCGTGGCTGTCGCTATGGTATTAACAAATAAACAAAATGACGGTATGTTGTTCTTAAAAATAATATTATACATTGTTGATAACACGTATTTACAAACTTGAATAGTTTTGCACATTGATGCTGGCCGCGGAACATTGTACATATACTTTATCTGTCGATTATTTTTTACATGAGGTGCGTACAGCCTTTTAAAATATCCCATAGACAAGCATCGTATACCGTGGTATGGTTGCATTCTTAACTAAAACTAGTCGGCTTGTGGCCATTCGTTTGTCAAAAGTTCGTTTTGTTACACAAAAATAGTAGCATATATATATATTTGGTTTAGTAAGTAATAGAGAGTCAGTGTGTTAGAGGCCCGGTTAGTTAAGTCATTAAGAGCTTCTACGCCGTACACGCGAGGTCATACTTTTCACTCGAATTATGAGCTTAAGGTCTAACTAATCATTACATGTAATTGAAATACTGTTAAAGTGGGAAAATGTCCTCTAAAACGACATGATATGATCACGATGTCTTTAATAGGTCATATAATTACAATGGATAAGTTAGAGACGAAACTGTATGTGGATTGTATTATATATACCACACGGTGTATAGAGCACGTGTAAAATGTCAAGGTAGCAAAACACAATGTTATTCATCATATTGTGACAGTTACATTGTACAACCGGAGTAGTTATACTCTATCGTGTTATGTATATCGTAACATTCACATTGTTGAAATAGCAACATTTTTTAGACCATCGTATGTTATTAAATGGTGTTATTGTATGAAATGAGTTATAGTCCTACCAGATTAAACTGAGACTCCTTGCTTTTTTCGTAAAAGTCCGGAGGTCACGGTATATAGTAAGTTAATATACAAATCGAATACAACCGAGCACAACCTGACAAGTTTTACGGAGTTTAATGAGAGTCAGTTTAATCTGGACAAAGCTATACTCTCTAATTGAAGAGTACTTGTATCCGAGCAGCGCTTTCATTGAACGATATTTTTCCTTCGCGAAGTAAAACGAGTTATCGACAGCTGATTATCTCACGGTACTTCATGTAGTTATGTACAATGGGTATCCGACGATGAGGTAGTATTGGTCTTAAATTGAAGGTATGACGCATGTTCTTGTTATATAAAACGAAGTGTAAATAACGTATTAATGTTAATTGTTACAGATACATCAACACGTGCATCGACTAATGCATCCAGGACAGATAATTCAACGACAACAACAACATCTGAACCAGCACAAAGTACAAAAACAACAATGAAAACAACTCCGACAACAACTCGGCAAAGAGCAACAACGACTACAGTTAGAACAACAACAACAGATAGAACAACTACAGGAACAAAAACACAGGTATGTGGCATGTTGTTATTGTGAAACAACGGAATGATTATTATTTTATGTGATACAATACTAACTAAGTTGTTTTACAAATCGGTCTGTCTTGGATACTTTATTCAATCAAAACCAAGCTATATGAAGGCTAATTTAATAAGGCAGGAAAACACCAAACCAAACTATTGACGCATTTGATAACAGAAATTCTTGTCAGAATGTTTTAAATGAAACTCTTGAATAGTCCGAGCTTGCTTATTGAAGGAGCCAAAACATGTCTACAGTACAGTGGCGAAATTGCTGAGGATTTTTGTTTGTAAACTAACAATTGCAACAAAACAATCATACTACTTTATATCTAAAGGAATGAAACTTTGGATATGTTACAAAACCTGCGTTTCTGGGTTATCGGAAAGATTTAATTATAACAATAAATTCTGCGTGGTTAAAATCATTTACGATCGTACATTTCATATTCATTTCGAAATTATGTGTCCACCTATTGATGGCCCACAGCGTTTTACCAGCAGCCAAAAGAAAAGTTTGCTCCAAGAGAAAAAAATATATATAGTAGCTTAAATACGCCGCTTATATATATTCAGATTAATTGCTGTTCACATTAAATATAAATATGCAATTAATTAGTTCTTTATTAACAAATTAACAGAAAAGACTGCATCCTACAACAATGTTTTTTGTTGTCAGTTTTATTATGCGAGTGTTTTAATTCATAATACTATTAATGTTATGCTTCCGCGAAACTGCGTCATTAAATAAAAATGTGCTTGATTTGAATTTATGGGTCATATTCTGCTTTAGGCACTTGTATAATCGTATAAAACATCATACATATGCACATACGATTTCGATATAGAACTTAATGCGGATTGTCATTTAGTCGAAGGCGCAGTCCCGAAACTATAAAGCACAGTCGGGTTTTGGTTTTGTCATACATGATGTTACATTTTCACCCTTTTTTAAACAACTACGAGGGGTGATCAATATATTCGAGAACTTTTCATCTAGCAATTCCATATTGGCAACAAGGCTCCAAGCCATTTAACATCATTCGGAGTAAGATGTCTCCGACCGAATGCACAAATAAAATTATTTTATTCATACAAGGGATGCGTTACGTTGGACGTCATGCGCCGTCAGTCCAAGCGTCGAAGCCGCAAACAGCTCCTTTCAGGACTGATACCCGGTCCAATGTATGAGACTTGTCTTCTTTTACTACTGAAATAAGTAGTTAATAGCCAGTTCTGGAATGTGAGGTGAAATAAAAAGAGTATCGATGCATTATTGGAAACAAAACTCGGAAAAGAATGGTTACGATGTTGTTTCTCAGAAATAACGGTACGTCCGAGATGCTCGACGGCGCGTGCTTCACCATAGTTACAAAAAGTGACGTCATCAAGTAAATAATGACGTTATCATAAAGTAAATTAAACAAATTGCGAGATAACGGATTGATCTACATCACCTTGTAATTTCATTACTCTAGTTTCAATATTTCAAAATTGAGAGGGAAAGTTCTCGAATATATTGATCACCCCTCGTAAATTGAACGTTTCACAATAATTCTTAATATACACTGCCCTCCAAAAGTTCCTCCATACTTCTCATAAGTTTATACGATTAGTTTAGATTGACAACACCCTTGCAATGTCATGGTTTTTTTCAAACCTTTCATGATTGCATTTTTATTCATAATTGTCTTATTCCATCGACATTTTTATCGATGTTTATCTACAATAAAACATTAAATTTCACCGTCAATTTATGCAATCATATAATTTGAAGAGTGTGATGGAAAGTTTGGGGGCAGTGTATAATGCTCGTATGGATAGGTAACTTGTTTGTACGAGGCTCAGTGTATATTAAGTAGAATATGATCTCCGATGCCCTTCCAAGTTTTTTTTAAATCATGAAGAGCTTTTGTAATCACTCTTAGCCCGTCAGAGCGTCCGTCAACAACTGATTCAAATTATTTCTCCTTGGTTAATTCCTACCACACTTAACATGAATGTTAATCAAAAATAGAATTTAAGTCTTATTGTCATGGCAATGGAATAGAAAATCCTTATAAAACCATTAAGAGTCGACCGCTTAAATATTTCTAAATCATCATAATTTGACAGAGCCAGTTGTCCGGTAACTATCTTACAAAACATGAGTACCATTTTTCTCTTGTAGTGGTCTTACCTTCTGGTGTCCGGAGTAAACAATTGACACTACGAGACAGCAAAGATTGCTCCGCCTGGCTGTTTGTCAAAGGCTGTTTGGCGAAGGATTTCGAGTTAATCCATTGGGCCATGTCATTATAATATACCGTTAAAATTGTTTTAAAGGGTATTAAGTGACATCTGGCGTAATGTTAATTTTCGCGTGAAGAAGTCATATGTGATAGTATTACCTTTTTGGCATACGCATGTACGCATATAACTGCTTCTTGACTTGAAAATTTTATTTCATAGAAACCTACTACATCGTCCACTATACTTACAACTTTGACCACGAACGAAAAGGTTGGGACGACAACTAGTTCACAGACAACAACAACTACTACTAGAGCAAACGTTGTAACAAACAACAAAACATCAACTAAAACGACCGATTCAACAACGACAACAACATCGGGTACAACACAACCGTCAACAAATGCCACAACAACAGAGAGCAACTCTGTTACAAACGGGAATTTGAGTAAGCAACATTTTGTAATCATTGTGGTAATGCCATTTGGATCTATGCCCGAGCAGTTTGTAATACACATGCATTGTATATATTATTCAAGCAGGTATTAATGTCGATTGGAGTATGTAACCAAGTATATCCGTACTTTCTTTCGGCGTATCATTTTCAATTATAGCTTGACAGATTAAACTGAGACTCATCAAAGTCCGTATGCTTGTCCGGCTATATTCGGTTGATGGTCACAGGTTCATTTAGAAACCAATCATTCAGTATGTTATTCATTATTTGAGGCCGCATATAAATGTTAATGTATTGATTTACTTTTGGAACTATTTTGGCAATACGGTCGGTGTGTCATGTGTCTGTCTTGTGCGTTGTATCTATCTACTTAGTGATCTGCGCAAAGCATTATGAACCCAATGACATGTGAGTAGTATAAATTCAAGGTGCCAATAAATGTTAGTTATAATTTAATATAAATTATGTTTTATACATTATAAGTAGGCGTGACATTTAAGATCAAGACTGAATACTGATTGAGCTGTATTGATAATGAAAAAGAAAACTTTGTGTTAAGTGTGCACAATTACACACTCGTCCTTAAATTATTTATTCGATATTTTGCTCCTTTTTCCATAAGATAGCATTCGCAAATGGCGAATTAATTTTGTAGATTGTTCGTTTGTTATGAACAAAGATGACACACTCTGCAATATGTCTAAACGATTAACGTTTCGTCCACGTATTGTCATTTTAAGTTAACAATGACATGCCTTTATGCTAATCGTGGGTTATGTCAAGATGTTTTCTTTATCAACTTGACAACAACGACAATTTGAACATTTGGACCAAATAAGTGCCAAATTAACTGAGAAAATATTTCATCTAATTGAATTATTATGTTAATTATCGTCAATTTGAAGTTCGGAACATGTTATTGGCTTATAAATTCGGATTGGTGTGTTTATTTAATTCATGATTGAATACCAAGTTCAGAGTACATTTATATATGTACAAGATGTTAATAAGGGGCCTGTTACACAGCAACGTATGGCCAGCGTACGTGTATTTTAATGAGTACGCTTTTAACGTCAAATCGGTAAGGGGTAAGCTTTACATACGTTAAGGTCACAAACCACTAAATAAATTTGTTCTTTAGCTCAATGTAAAGTTACAATAGTCAGTCCCAGGTTGATACATGTTAAAGTCTATGGCCAGGTGGCAGACATATATCAATGAAAAGAAGGGGCTACCAGCTTTAAGAAAATACAAAAAAAACAGGGGGTCACGTATCATATAAGAAAAATTTTGTCCGTCCAACGCGGTGAACATATTTTTACAGGCGCGCGGACCGACCAAATCTGGGTTTTACCCTACCCTACTTTCGCTTTGGTATTTTGGCCAAAATCTCAAAATATGTAAAATAAAATAGTTTCAATACATCACATACATGTATACAATGCCTGTTAACCCAATTAGATGATTCCAGTTCCACCTTGTCAAAGCATACTACCATTTAAACACAATCACAAGTTTATTTAGGGACTATTTGAGTGTATCCTATTTTGGTTCGCGGAGGCATTTAGTGGTTTGTAACCTTAAGAGCACACTGAAACACACTGCCGTTCGTCAATACCGGCTGAAATGTGCTTGGGTCGTCACATTACGCACTTATACACTTTTGATTACGATTTGTACAAATCAGGCGACGTTAATGATAAATTCCAAAATGTTATTAACGTTTGGGATTCAGGTGTCACGTGCAACCACGCGTGTGTAAGTTATGCATATGCAACAGGCAAATAAGAAATCATTAACCATACGCTAAACAAAGGTTATTATAGTTTGATTATTCGTTCAAATGTGACGCCCGATTGTTGTTGAAGGTCATGCATAGTGTCCATATTTTCGGCATATGATATTGTTACATGTAGTAGTGTAACAGGCCCATAAGGCAGTAACGATCTATCATAATGTATTTAGGTCGATTATGTAACACGTTATACAGTTTAATATTATATTGATAATGTATACTCTCGACACTTGATTTCTGAAGTTTCCAATCGTCATAAGAGTTAAAGATAAGAGAAGTCAGTCTTAAGTAGTGATTCTAGTCCGTAATAAACCCGCCATTATACCATGTAGATAATATGGTAATGTATTATAATTCAAATGGCAATTAAAAACTAGGTTAAACTTAAAGCACTCTGTTCCTGTCAGTCAGGATTTATATATAACATACGTAATAGTGTATGCCTATATTAAATGTAATTAAGCGTTTAATTTGGGTCATAGTCACCTTTTTGCTGGATCAGATTTTATTATATATTATATATTATAAATGCATGTCCAGACCAAAAGATAGTTTAGCTCCAAATACTAGTAGATATTATCAGAGTAATTGCGATCACCATGTTGGTTTTCACTACAAAAATGAATTTCTACATCTTGTTTATTATTTCCAGCGGTGTCCATGTCAAATATACTATATTATCCTGGTGACGTCAAAGCTGTGACGTTATGGTGTAATGGCAACCACCAAGGTGATTGGAAAACCATCACAATTAGACGTCAGTTTAAGGACAGTTATGAACCAGTGGCAGTGGCGGTACTTAACGATAATAACGAAGTGGAAGTGTTCAAGTTTTATCCAAACGTTTCACATACTATAGATATTGGTGAATTTGACGTCTTATTATCTATTGTGTTTGATCCATTCGATTGTGAGGAACTTACAAACTTTACATGTGCTTTTGCCAATGAATTTGGATCTGTCAATGGACGGGCAGATATTTCAAGTAAGTGTTTTATTTGATCAAACTAAATGGAATGAAAATTAAGATAAAAACAAGCAGCTACTCCGCCATTGAAACTTCATTATGCTCTTAGGTTAGAAACCACCAAATAGATTTGCTCTATAGCTCAATGTAAATTGGCCATAGTAGGCCCCAATTTTCAACTTTTTTTAGTCTATGGCCACCTGGACCACATATATCATTGTAAAGAGGGGCATTTAAGCTTCAAAATAATGCAATAAAAAAGGGGGGTCATGTATCTTCTAAGAAAGTTTTCGTCCTTCAAACACGGTCTATCCGTTTTTACGCATGTCCGGATTTATGAGTTCTGGGTTTTACCCTAGTCTACTTTCACTTTGGTATCATGAACAAAATAGTGGAATAATACTAATATTACAGTTTTACTATACCACATGCATATTTACCAACCATTTAAACTCAATTTCATCATTCAACTCCACATTTGTCAAGAAATATCTCCATTTACAGGCAAACCAAAGTTTTTTTAAGGACTACTTGAGTGTATCACCACTTGGTCCGCGGAGGCATTTAGTGGTTCTTTACCTTAAGACAGCCTAGTTTTACTTATTAAAGTGATTTTTGCACTTTTTTCAATACTACTATGTATATGCAGCACACAACAATCAATTCTAGACAAATTGTGCATGAATTCTAGAAAAAATGACAAACACGCATATGCGCCTTTAAGGAGAAATTTGGCCAGCACCTGCAAAATATTATGAATAGTGATTTTAAATTGGGTTGTATTTGTGAAAAACTGTTTCACTGAACACTAATTATGCTTTAGATGCCTAATAATGTGTCTATTCTTCATATTTAATCACAATTACCCCTGTCTGACACTAAAATAAGGTCAATTTTGGCATAAAAATGTCAATTTTAGAAGAAAAAATCTGAAATTTTCTAGATTTTCATGATAAAAATCCAAATTTTCACGTTTTTAGACAATTTAAACAGATAAAAGTGGTCAAAACCCTATCTGGGATGCATTTCCATACATTTGAATGCAAAAAAATGAAAACATGAATTTAATAGAATTTTGACCTTCTTTAGGTTAGAAACCACCAAATAGATTTGCTCTATAGCTCAATGTAAATTGGCCATAGTAGGCCCCAATTTTCAACTTTTTTTAGTCTATGGCCACCTGGACCACATATATCATTGTAAAGAGGGGCATTTAAGCTTCAAAATAATGCAATAAAAAAGGGGGGTCATGTATCTTCTAAGAAAGTTTTCGTCCTTCAAACACGGTCTATCCGTTTTTACGCATGTCCGGATTTATGAGTTCTGGGTTTTACCCTAGTCTACTTTCACTTTGGTATCATGAACAAAATAGTGGAATAATACTAATATTACAGTTTTACTATACCACATGCATATTTACCAACCATTTAAACTCAATTTCATCATTCAACTCCACATTTGTCAAGAAATATCTCCATTTACAGGCAAACCAAAGTTTTTTTAAGGACTACTTGAGTGTATCACCACTTGGTCCGCGGAGGCATTTAGTGGTTCTTTACCTCTTAACGGAAAGCAGCTTAGCTATTTGTACCGTAATTACAAAATGAAAGCTCAATCATCATAGTATTTATGGACGTAATGTGTATGTGATTTCTCCAAATATACTGAGCGTCAAAAGTGTATGTGTATCCATAGTGTTCATGTTGAACACATTTCCATTGGCCTCCGTTACGCTTGAATGATCACACCATCAAAAATGGTAAAACGTCTTTTCAAGCGCGCAAAGTAAGGGCTTTTCATTTTCGTCTTAACTTCCACTTCCAATTTACTTCATACATGTCTGTGATACGAAATACACCAATAGTGAGTCGAAATAGTTTGCAATATATGCTACATTTGATGGCAAAAATTTGTAAATTGTGAACATAAACGCTTCACTACGTTTTTTGCAGTTGAAGGGAGGTAATTTGATCGGTAATTGTACCAAAATAATCTCCCTTTGACCACAGACAAGTGTGGATGTCGTAATAGACACTGTACGAAATGTCACATTTTAAGAAATAGCGCACTGGTCATAAAAACGCAAAATAAAACGAATTGCCCCATAAGTTTTAATGTCGGGTGGACTACGATTAAGCTAACACAATGTCATTGAGTTTGGTGTTTTAATTATAGCAGCATTCCCTGTCTAGGACAGCGGCATTGACCCTTGACCTGTTGTCACGTGGTACGTCATATACACGGTCCGTATGTTGGATATGATGCAACAGTCTCATCATGATAGAGACATGTCAAATGTATCCGACACAAAGTATTGACTGTTATATACACGATTATGTTCACATTTGTCCATTTTTGCCCTCAAATGTAGCGTACATTGCAAACTATTGTGACTAAATATTTGCGTATTTCGTATCATAAACATGTATCAAGTAAATTGGAAGTGTAAATGTAGTCGAAAAAGAAAAACCCTTACTTTGCGCGCTTGAATAGATGTTTTACCATTTCTGATGGTGTGATCATCCAAGCGTAACGGAGGCCAACGGAAATGGGTTCAACATGAACACTATGGATACACAAATAGACAGTGTTAGTCAAAAGTTCTTTCGAGTTAACAATTTAAAAAAATGAATTTTTAATTCGTTTGCGAAACTTTTGACGCTCAGTATATTATAAACTAATCGACGTAAACAATACACGAATCTTATATGAACTTCTCAGTAGATCGTTATAATACTGAAAGTTAATGGTAGTATAAACATGCATACTAGTATATATATTTGCTATATATCGCAATCATTAATCATTATAAAAGGATGTACATTTTCGTATTAGTAAAACTTTATCTGGATCAGTATAAAACGCTGTATTCATAAAATTTTATCTGGATCATTATAAAACGCTGCATTAGTTAAACTATATCTGGATTATTATAAAACGCTGTATAAGTAAAACTTTATCTGGATTATTATAAAACGCCGTATTAGTAAAACGTTTGCTGGATCGTTATAAAACACTGTAAACCACTATCTAAATATTTATCAAATAATATAGTATGCCTTGGTGATATCCATATGATTTAAAGACTTATTATTTCTGTATTTTTTTTTTTAATAATAATAATAGCGCTGGATCAAAGCTCGTACAGGAACCTTCAGATGGGCATTAACAATATCTAGAAATACACCCACGGTCACGTTTAACCGCACCGTAATATGTTCAATTATATTACCATCAAAAGTGTAACAGATAGCAAAGGTGAACATGTTTACAAAACGTTTTTTGATAGTTCTGTCATTCTCAATTTCCTGTAGATGAATATATCTAACACAAAATAACACAATTCGTGATAATCATGAATTTATGATGAAACCACATCATATGAAAGTCAACTATATCTAGTAATTTCATGCAAGCCTGTTATGATAAGAACGGACATATCAAGCCATGTTCGTATTTTTGTCATATCATCGGTAAAACATGTACCAGAAATATTCGTTAGATCAGTCATTTGTTTACAGTCCTTCAGAAGGGCATGTAATGCCTGAAATATGTCTTCAAGTATCTCTAATCCAATTAAACAATCTACAATTGACACTTCCTAAAATATAGCGTATTAATACTTGTTTTTCTTTTGTTAATATCTTACTAAAACGTCACGAAATAGCACTTGCTTGCTAAGCAGGCCAGTTATCTTTGGTTATAGATTATTGAGCAGCTGATTTAAGATGGCCATTCTCTGTCAATATAAAACTTACTGCAGATTTAGAATCTGCAAGCATCTTGTTCTTTTTGCAGATTTAGTAAAAAATCCTAGTTGATGGCAAAATAGCACTGACTACGTATTTGCTAACATAGCGCTCTTTTTATCACTGATGTTTATATTATATACACTCATATCTTCCTCTTGTTGTTTTTCAGTTTATATGCCACCACCACAAATTACTCTACCTCATTCAATTGTGGAGGACTCAGAACTAGCATTGAATTGCATAGCAGAAGTTTGGGGATCAAGTGCAAGCCTACTGTGGCAGTTCAAACCAGAATACAGTACAAACTATATGCAATTTAGCGTGGAGCCATTAACTAATATAACCAGTGAAGGTTGCTATATGCAGATTAATAGTACTTTGGTGTTTAATCCAACCATGTATGAAGATGGTGCAGTTTTTAAGTGTGAAATTATAGACACGTATGTGCATCCACAAGTTATACAGACACGTGCAGTCGATGTCACATTCAAGGTAGTACCAAGTAAGTAGCCCTTGCACTAACGATTTTTGTTATTAAGTAGCAACGATTAACGGAATTTATACTTAACCTAGTATTGAAGTAAAACCTGATTTAAAGAACACATCAATAGTAAGTACACCTCTAAATTCAGGACAATTTTCACAGTTTTATTCTTTATTTCACTTAAAGTGTATATAACTATATTTTAACAGTCATTTAAAGTCAAAATAATTCCTTGCATCGTTTTTAGTATGATACTAGACTACCTTAATTGCAATTAAAACTTATGATGGGTTCTGTGTACTTTGATTCAATCGTCAAAAAATAAACAATTCTTATAATTGCATAGTGTGTTCTAGAAACGAAAAATGATCTCATGGGTATGAAAGCATAATTGTTTTTCAGTTTTTGAAACTTTTGATATAGCTCTATACGCTTTAAGTATTAAAAGATAATAAAACGTCGGACAGGAAAGGCAGCATTCAACGGTAACTAGTACTAACTACAGAGTACAAAAGGTATAAAAACGATCGCACAAAACAACAACACGAACAATGACGCGTCACAATGGCACCTTACAATTACAAAGACACAAGCGATAAGAAAGTTTAACATGAAATCGGGTCTCGTTATGATATTGTCTAAAATGGGTCTAAATTTGACTTGTATAATTTGGCTATCACGAAAGACTGTGTTAATTCTATAAATTAAGTGTTTGTTACTAGCCTAAAGTACGAATTGATGGTTTCATGTGGCAAAGTTTCATCTTGTGATAACATTAAACTGAATATCTTGACTATTCCGTGGTTTTCAGTTATCCAATCATAGGATTTCTAACCTTAAAACACATTATAACAGTACAATTACGACCGACACTTAGTGAGGTCCAGTTATATGTTACGTACAGGATAACCGATAACAATTTGTTTTCTAGTTTTTAGCTTTAACCTTTCACTATTGCAGGTAACTACTGCGAAGGAAAGCGACAGTTTACTATACATCCGCACCCACATGGACCATGTACACTGGTAGTTTATTGCCTAGACACCGGTCCTTTAGTGTATGAAATCGAGTGTGAGCCAGGACAATGTTATGATTACGTGAAAACTGCATGCGTTCCTTCATAGAATTATTTATTGGAGTCAAGATGGATTATCAACAGAATGTAACACTTCTTTTTGTAGAAAGAGTCCTAGTGCTGTTGGTTCGGAGAAGCGTCCAGAAGTACTAGCCAAGACAGTATCGTGTTGTTAGATAATTATGCTCCCTATATTTAATGATGGGGCTTTGCTCATTTATGTTTGTCGGTAATCAAATGGCTTCCGTTCAATTAGTTCAAGAAGGCTTTGTCCTAGGATCTTCAAATTGACATGAAGGATGGATAGCAACAGTAGACGAACCCTATTGATTTTCAGGCCAATAGGTCAAAGGCCAATGTCACTGGTCGACGTTTGGGCTGCCATTGGGCATTGGGGCAAATGTATTTTACAAACACCTCTAGTTTACTTTTAGGAGAGAGATGTAGAGATGATAGTGATTATAAATCCACAACATTCAACTTTAAATACGATCAAGGTCGTATTCACAAATAACCTAGAATAAATCCATAAAAGTGTTTTATTATCATAATAAGAAAGTAACGATCGTAAGTTGTACAAAGTATTGAAACTTTATGTAAATATGTGTATCCATTATAATCACTATTGAAGCATGGAGTAGAAGAAGACGAATTTACTGAATTTTGGTACTGCAAATAAGATACTAGTAGATTAAAATGGGTCAATATGTGCCCTGAAAAACATATTGACGGATAAATACATATTAAGAACATCAATAGATACAGTTCGCGTAAGAGTCAATTTTCTATAACTAGGTCAAACTCGTTTAAGTTTTAAACAAAGATCTTGTGTGAGTTCTGTCCAGTCAGTATCGTTTCGCCGACTGGTTTATTTTGGGTATGACAAGGGAGACGATTTTCAATTCGCTTATATCTCTTATTTTTCTAAGTTAATATTATGCTGTTTTACGAGGAATTGATGACAAGAATTTGATTTCTAGATGTCAGGATTTTTTGTTTGGTATCAAGATCAAATCCTTATATTGCGAAATGTCATCAATAGCTGTTTCTGAATTGTTGAAAACTTGCACTTGCATAGTAATATTACACAAATAAACCGCAAAATGGAACGGAATGATATAACAGTGTAAGAGCACCGTCTTTGAAAAACTCATTAATTTAATGTTATTATATTTTTAGGAAGTAGTTTTACTGAAGTTGAGTTTGCTATACTAAGTGTTTTTATTTGTTGGAAATTGTACATATGTATATACGAGTAGTTAGTCTCGTATTGTTTCGTTTATTTAGGTCAGTCAATGTACATACAAACAATATAGTTTGAACAAACTATAGTATTTTTTTTAATTAGTGCTTCCAACATTTTAATTGGATTTAAAGGTAAAGAAAACAATTCATTTTTCATTAGGACAAACACATCGTACTTACATGTATACCTTTACATAATGTTTGAAATGAAACCATGGCTTATTTACAATCGTTTACTTACAGTAGTATAGCCCAGTTCGGATATATTGACAGTGATGTCATCGTTTATGTGTACTCAAAATATTAAAACCATTGCTTAAATAGGTAGAGTTTAGTTTGGTAATGAACGGTTTGCATAAGACTTTATACTTGTTTGTACACCATACTAGTGGATTGTTCCATTGCATCACTGTATTTTTATCCTAACTGGACTGTATGCACAGATGACTGACCTTAACAAACGAGTAATATATATCTATAAACTTACAGGGTAGACACGGGTAGAGTCTGTGTCATAATATAGTTATGTTATAAAGATAATATTAACTGTAATAATGAAGCAATCCATTGTATTCTAGAGACACAAACTTTCAAGAATTATGGCAACGAAATATTGTAGACGTGTTTAATATGTTTATGTTTTCTCATTAACAAACTAAATGTTCATAACGTTTTCATTGTTTTTTCAAGTGCTCCATCACATAAATACGTTCATGTGATGATCCACTAATTACCCGGATTCGCTCTCTCAATAGAGCATAATGATATTTCATTGGGCAAGTGATATACTATCTTAATCTGCTGGACAATTCCTATTGTCTGATGTAAAACTTTGTTGATTATCTTTTCCTTTTTATAGAATATGTATATAGTATATGTCGTATTATATATTACTTGACCAGTTTATAAAAAAATTTAAGTGAAAACTTTAATAATTTGACTTAAAATATTGAGCTGCCGATATTTCACAAGAAACAGAAAAATAGCCCATGTTTCTAATGATTATTGTAGCGCTTGAAATAATGCTAATGCAATGTAAATAAATGTTAATATTAGTTTTTCTGTTTAGCTGATACACTTAAGGAAAATTTTGAGATTTTAAGACAATTCTAAGTTTTCACTTAAGATGCTTTATGAATACTAGACCTGGTTTCATACAATCTGCATCAACTAGAACTTGTCTACACACAGTTCACAAACCTCAATAATATTATGCTGTTGACACGAGTGTAGCAAAGCCGGAAATATCAAATCTAGATTACCCGGTTGACGTTCAAGCACCAAGTTCAGATACTGATCCGGCTGTTGCGGCTTTATTGGTAACTAAAGTGTGCAACAACTGGCGGTCGGTAAATCGTTTTGATTGCTGCTCCAGTTATAAGCTCCAAAAACGATGGGATCACCAAAAGTATGTTAAACATGTGACTATTATTATTTTATACATTTATATGGAATAATATATATAATAGATACTCTATGGCATTTATATATTTATAGTCGATGCTGACATGATATAAGCGCCCAAGTACATGTTGTTTACCTTCTTTGTTTATCTAATTTTATCGCATTTCGACTGATTACAACGGTATGATGTGTTATATTTCAGTATAGGCAAAATCACCGGTCATATAGGAATTGAAAAACATACATATAAAGTTATTATAAACTTATCTTGGAGGAGAGCAATATGATACAACATATCGCTGTCTTAGAATTCGAAGGTCGGTACTACTACTTACGACCTTGTAAGACTCGTTCATATTTGAAATCTGCTTCACAAGGTCAACATGACAATTTCCAATTATCATGAAAATAGGCTCATACGGCAGATTTTCATGATACGTGTAATTGGAAATTGTCATGTTGGACAAAATGAAGTTTTAAAAACTTAGTTTCTCATAGGTAAAGAGTAAATTACTGACAGTTTTCTCTTTTTTTTCTCAATATACTTAGTATTGATTTTGTAGTTACGACCTTCTTATTCTAAGCCATCGATAAAGTGCGAAGAAATTAACACAGTACTCTAACATTAGACAATATAATCAGACATTGTCATAGACAAACGTATTTTTGGTGTTTGGTGCGCTGGGGTAGATTATAAATTTACACGAAATCCATTATAATCCTCACTATAAGACATGAGGCCATACCAAATCGTTTCTCCGTTTAGCGTCCGAGGACGGATAAATTTGAGTATCTTGGGAAAGAAAAAACACCAAAGTTTTCAATTTCAATTATTTATTATGAATAACAATGCTTGAAAGCTATATTCGTGTAATGATGAGAATAGAAGTGCATGGTTATGACTTTTTTTGTCGAGTGTTTTGTTTTTTGTCTCAGGATAAGTAGAAAGGTTTTTGAGCTGAGGATGCACGCTAATCAAAGATACGATGGTCGCGGAAATTGGTATATTCTTGTATAAAACTCATACATAAGTGGGTTCTGAGATCAGGTTAATTGCTTCGCACTATAATCATCGTATTTCGTTCTTAACCGTACAATATATAGAAATTACTTCAGTTACCAATTTGCGAGGGCTATTTTCAGCTGTTCGACCACCCTTTGACATTTCAACTTTCCCTGGTCATTGGACTATGTAATGAAACTTACATTCGAGTCTCCCTGGGGGAACTATTTCTCTCCATTGATCTGCGGCACCTAGGTATAGGCACTGAAATGCGTGTGGATGATGTCAGTTTACTGCTTCCGTAATGTTAAGATGAGGGAAGTCATTCTACAATGTATATTTATTTTAGTGTTCTATTAATTACTATGTTCATACACTGCAATAAAGTTTCTATAAATGTGTTACTGTGTTATCTATGATCTCTGGTGACACCGTCTGTTGACCTTAAACTTTAGATAATAGACCACTTTATTTGAGAGGATGACACGGGTTCCGATATGCACACTAATAGCCACATTTTTGGCCTTGCACAGTGTTGTTGGACAGTTACAATGGCTTGATTGTGGTAAGTACAACAGTTACTTGTATTCTATTCATGTAAAGGACATACTGATGTGCATCGGCGCTTAGATGTCTGTATGCATGTATCTAGGTTTAGTATACTCGTTATATGTAAACATTAGCAGTTGTAATTTGACCGATCTGGATGGGAAACTGGCGAAGCCCTAACGACTATCTCAGCTGATCGAAAACCACAATAACAGCAGTATTTATGTATTGCATTGCATGTGTTATGGCATTTTATACCAAATGATACATCACACACACTATTGCATATATTGACACATTGCAAATTAGAAAGAAGTTATCCATATCATAGTGCGATGTTTAGTCATACAAATTGCAACAAAAACCGTGAAATTTAACAGACCGTAGTCATAGAACGAAGCCGGGCCCCCGGAGCTGACTTTCTACCGATAGGTTATCGAAGCGGTTATCAAATATCATGCGGGACTATAATTTAAACGAAAATCCAACGCGCGTTATACATTCATACAAAATGTTTTAATGGGACTCAACTTCAGTTGGTAAATTGCAAAGTTTATCAAAAAGTTTTCTCAAAGACGCATTTTTTGGGTTGACCTACCTAATATATTTATATAAGAATATGGACTTATTCATCTAGAAGAAAAATAATCGCATGAGGCCGGTTTATTACATTTAAAACCTATAAAATCTATCGCGTGATTAACACAATACAATATATATTCAAAGTTGTTTTATAGCTTAGGAATGTATAAATGCCGAGAAAAGCCGTCACCTAATTAACGGAGTTTTCCTCAATTGCGCCTTTGATCGTAATGCAAGTGGTAAGAATACTTAATGTATTCGTAAAACATCGTTTTGTGATTAAAACGTCTACAAAACGCGTTTTCATCATCGAAATGGAGTTTCATCTACACGTTAGTTCAAACAACGACAAAGTCGTTTTTAAAAAGTAACTTCGTGAACTATACGCGCGTGCTCATTACTGAGAAAGACGTTAAATATTTAAATGAATATTGTACCCTAATTTAAGTCAACATTTTGAAAACAATCACACCTTTTTCAGAACAGTAATGTTGATAGCATAAAATTTAATAATGCATGTGATGTGTACATTAATTATAGGTTTGTCATAATACTATAACAGAAAAGAGAGACAATAATACACCTGTGAAACAATTTGCATTTGTGATATTAATACATAATTTTGGTGAAACGTTTTGAGATGCTTGATTTCATATTCATTGTTCCTGCTGTAAGTTTTCGTAAGGATATAAATAGCACGATAGCCAGACTCGAAAGTGATCCACCAGGTTCCACATAGCTTTGAGGTCGACAGTAATAATAGCCTTGTTAAGTAATGTTGGAAGTGTTGCACTTCCTGCGAACTATTTTACAATGTAAGTACATGTACAGGCCTAAGAAATTATAACGGAAAAAAAAGTTTTAACATCCCCAAATATTCACTCATTCATTCGATAAAAGATATGCTATATTGAATGGGTGAAAAATCGGGGAAGTAAAAACTGTCGTTTGTGACACAATTCTTAGCTCTGTAGTACATGTGTGCAGTAAATCAAAAACACAATCTTAAAGAGGCTTTTTATTTCCATGTCTTCATTTGACCAGTACCAGATGATTCGACCGACCTAATATACGTTAATCATATTGGCATTTCGCCATTACCCATCCGACTACCGGGACGGTATAACATCTCATTCGATGCGCATGTCAGCCAGACTGTAGATGAGCTATTTATAGACGTAGAGGTTGGATGGAAAAACTCTTCTTCCGGAATAATGCAGAAAATGTATCCAACACCAAGAAACGGAGCAATGTAAGTACATGATAATGCAGTTTCAAACCAACGTATTCATCGCATATTTCGCACAAATTGTTGCATTATAATCATTTGAAGGGGCTAGTTGTAAAGGATATACACCATTTAGGTCAGATTCTGTACCATCGGTATGCGTGTTCTGTAAGGGTGTAGTGACACTTTAACATTATAACAACAACGAACGTACGCAAGTTTACCCCGAACGTCGGGCATGTGCTGGCATATTATCTTAAGATGATATAAAACAACAGTCCGATGCTTTAATGAACGGACGTATCCTAAGCGTATAATCCAATTAGAAACCTCTGTTAATTAAATGTTCGGAGGTCGTAAGTACAAAATCAACATTTTGAGAAAACAAGACAAAAAACTTACCAGTGTTCGTTACTTATAAAAAATGTGAAACATGTTTTCCAACTTCAGTTAGGTCAACATGACACGTTCCAATTTTCATGAAAATAGGCTCATAAGAAGTGCCTAGTGATGCTTATTTTAAATATGTATCAGTCCTATAAGTTCGTAAGTAGTATTTACGACATTTTCATTCTAAGCCAGCGAATTACTGTCCTTATGAGGATTTTCTACGCCTCGTCGCATAAAGCATCATTATAAGTCTCTAAAATTAACGTATTACAATTAATGGCCATTATAAAAGCCTAGTTTCCCGCATCGAAGCCTCATCAGAAAAACAACTAATATCCATTAAATGATACCACACATAAACAAAATTATACAGCATCAGTCACATCTCTCAGGAGAGCTAATGGATACATCTGTAAAGTTAGTTGATTTTTATAGAAGAAGACGTGAGGCCTACATATAAGATTAAGGTGAAGTAATATTTTAAGAAATATAATATAATTAGTATTAATTACCGAGTTGTGCTTGCACGTATACACAAATGTGCTTTTCAAGGTTCACAAGAGCTGTATCATATTCAGTTTAATATAATACATTAAATGATTTTGGCGTAAAATCGATTTGAATTTCATAGAGTGATCACAGAGATACACCCGTCCGATATATTTTCTTAACATTGTATCCTAAGAAAAGTTTCAAACATTGTGTCCTCAGCAATATTTACAAGCGTTAAATGATTAACATTTAAAGTAAATGATTAACATTTAAAGTTATAGAGCTATATTCTAACAGTCATTCAAAGTCAAAATAATTACTTGCATTGTTTTAGTATGGTACTAGACTACCTTAATTGCCTATTAAAACTTTGGATGGGTTCCGTGTACTTCGATTCAATCGTCCAAAAATAGAAGATTAATTCTTATAGTTTCATAAGGTGTTGTAGAACACTTTCCTAATGAAAATGGACAATTCGCATGTCCAATAAATCACGGAGAGAGTTTCTTTTAAAACTGAAGTGAAAAAATATCTAATGGATATGAAAGCATAATTGTTTTTTCAGTTTTTGAAACTTTTAAAATATCTTCCGATATAACTCTATACACTTTAAAGTTCTAAGCCGCCATCCAAGTATTGGAGAATCAAAAACAACTACATTGTAGAAAGTGAATGCGTGGTCTAAACGCAGCCAGCGAGAATTCCTCGAATACGTAATGTGCTACGTTGTATCTACGTGCTCCAAAATAACTATAGAGGTGGTGGCACAATGATTAATCAGTGTCTTCATGTTGTTCCATATGTTTAATCACTTGTCCAAGTTCAAATAAAATGAAATTTTGACCGGGGGCTCTTGCTCGAATGGTCACGGAGTCATATTTATGACACTTAATGCGATTTTTCGTCATTATATGCTATATCTGGCATCTCAGATGTAAAGCCATCAAACATTTATATGAATACTTTCATCAAAGTACGTTAAAAACATTCTACTTTCGGTTTCGTTGTGGCACCGGATCCCTCTCTGTTCTGATCCCGAAACCCTCTATGTGCGTTACAGCTGTCTGACACGGGAACACGCTCTGTGATTGCAATCAAAATAATCATACTATAAAGCTTAAACGGATCGGAATGTGCCAAATTGCAAAGTGTTACACTAGGCGTATGGATTATAACGCGCCTGTGTGTAATGCATATGCATATTATACTGTTATCATGCACTTCCTAACTATCTATTGTTGGTAAGGAATCCCAGAAGTCTGGTTCTTTGAGGGCAATATCAATTGCTATTCCATGCTGCATTATATAATCCATGACACGTTTTATGTGTTCATTTTTACATAAAGGAGACGAGCTTCTCTAAGCTGTCAACCACGACTGGCATTAATCAGAAGAACGTATTTAGAGAATATTATCAATCAATTCTAAACGGAGAAAATTTGAGTTCCATTTACCGACGGTTTGCAATTTTAATATTAAATATATGCCACAATGATTTAGATAAAGAGTGTTATATCGTTCGCGACTTTCGGTCGCCACAATAAGAACATCCTATTGCATTGAAATGCATCGACTGTCTTTCAAATGATACACATTTGGGAAAGCTATTTGCGGAATGTCTATCATTAAAATTAAGCAGACGATGCATTGGTTTAACATGTCAATCTGAATTCCCCTGGTCTATAAATTGATTACAGCTCCGTGTAAATTGTTTGGTGTTGTATCAAATATGTAAAACGTGTTTGACAGTTTATTTAGAAAATTCCAATCAACGCTGAACGGGAAGATTTTAAGAGAACTTTGAAATGGTTGTTTTACGTGTAACAAAGCCACTATGTGAATTGTTATATCATGGCGCTTAGCACTCCGATCGACATAATCCCGATACAATTTCAAAAATACTTTATTATGCTGATGAGTGTTTTTTTTCAAAGGTATAAGTCAAACAACAACGGTGGCTGATACTACACCCTCTACAAAATAAGATAGCCTAGCATTTGTTCTCTTTCTTCAACCTGCATGATAATTAATGATCCTTCTTCGGAAGTATTGGATGTTACTATACAGGGACATATTATACGCATTTACCATGCTTTGAAAAAAAGGCTGCTGGCTCATTTTCTGGTTTGTCAATGTCAACAACAGTCGACTTATATGAAGAACTTACATTATTTAGCATTGTTATGGAAAGTGTCCTTCTCCCTCTGAGACTGTCCTTATGACATATAAATAAGAAAATAACACATACTTTCTTTTTTATATTGTAAGGCGGGTATATGATGGATGTTACCTTATTAACAAGCTACTGACAACCGAGTCGTATGACACCATAGAACGCGATATAGATGTTCAGATTGATGAGGTATTTGTCGACACTATAAGGTAATTATAGCACTCATTTGCGATTGCCTTCCCTTGTGGTATACGTCATTATTTAAGAAACCAGCATTTCGTATCCTTCATGTCGCAAGAGGAAGATAAACCTTTGGATAGTTCGTTTCAATAACTCAACGGTTTTCATGTGCATGTATATTAAGTAAAGCTGTAATGCTATCCCATGAAGCATTTTTATATATCGAACCCTTGGGTTTAATCGTAATATCGTTTCATTACCACATTAGGTACATTAATGTATACTTGTATGGTGAAAGAGTCACACAGCATGAGTTTGCTGTGGATTGTTTGTGTCATTTTGACCAAACCACTTATAGTTTTATCGTAGAAACGGCGGATAAAATTACACTAAATTCCATACTGTACTGGGTATGGCGTATAGACACTACACACTTGGATATATTATTTAATAAATGAACAAATGTCTTATAATTAAATAGTTACGACAACCTCGTGTTTCACTTCTGTATAATCGTTGTGCTATCAGTAGTATATTGAATATATCGATGTCTGTACAAGAACAAGTTTCACAGTAGAAAACAGTCGAACATTGTAAAGTTGTAGAACTCTGTTATAACATAGTATATATTTCAGATACCATGCTGGTTGTCCTTTGTTGTCAGGGCGCATAAACACACAAAATCACAGCATCGATTTACCAATGGACCTAATTGCTTATAATGCACTCCGAAAGGTAAATGCATTTTGGCCACCGTTATTATTATACCCAAAACAGCATTTGCAAAGGGTTGGTGTTGGCTTGTCAACATTCATTAACAATCACTCTCATTTATGTTTGTATGCTTATTTTAATTTTAAGCAATGTTGACATTGTTTCATTTATTGTTTTATTGGGTCAGTATATGTACAAGCGTACTTGAATTATGTTTAAGTGTGGGTATATGTATTACGTTCTCGCGCTCGTTTATCTCTTGCGCTGCAGCAGAAACTGTATGGCTTTTAAAAACTGGCTGGGCAGCAACTAAACAATGATTGAATGGTGTGGAACTAGGTCATCTTGCAAGTTTATGAAACGGGGACTTGGGCTTTTCACTATTTCGTTGCGTTATGTGTGGGCATTGCTCCGTGTGGTTGTACTATGTCCTGTTGTTACTGTTTTGTGTGCTCGGCTGGTTAAATTGTGTGCTGCCTTGCCTGTCCGATTGATATTTTTTACTATATATCATTTATACAACTAGATACGTAAGGCGTCACTTAGAAAAAACTAATCAGTTGGCGATAACTTAATATTAAATTGATATTTACGAATATTAATATTTCCAGATGCGAATACAGATCGAACAGCTTGTGCACGCTAAGATGTTATTCGTCTTGAATAAGTGTATCCTAACTGTGCTATTTAAAATATTGTCGAAACACGACTTTCTTCAAGTACAAACAAACAGAAATGAAAAGTATAAACATAACTCTCCTTATATGTCAGTACTTGCTGGCAGCATAAGAACATGCAGACTATAATGCAGTAAACAAAATATCTTTATATTTTTCGATGTATTGTGAATTGAAACTAACAGTCAATATTCTCATTAAATCGTTTTCTCACGCTTTTAATTTCGCCTTTATAAGCTTCTGAGCATATAAGTACTTTAATTGATAATTCAACTGAAAATATATGTTGTTTGTTGCTGAAGACTATACCCATGGGAATACTTACTGGTATACATAATATTAATAGACGAACCAACATTGCTTAATAAATTTTGTGTTGAAATTGATGCATTTGGATAAGTATATAATTATTAGCAATCAATTAGTTCTAAAAATTGTAAATGATAGAAACGTCAACCGTGTGCTAATATGAATGTTTTCATCATAATTCATATGGATAACAAGACAAGACTGTTGTGCCTTAACCACCCGTTGACGGAAGCGCACGTACAGTGGGTTAAAAGTGGTCCCAGTGGACATTACACCAGTTGTCAATCAATACCCCGTTCAATCAATTTTAACGATAAATTATAAGCATATGGTCCAATGGACTAACTTCGCAACTTTCGCAAAGCAACCTTCGACATACTATCTTTCCACTATGTTTCATAGAAATCACGTACAATCCATGATGACAATCATTCTCCGTAACATGTATTTCACTTACACATAACTATTGCTTGGATTTGTCTCGGGAATCAATTCACCAAAGTTTGCGGTATTTATATTAAAGTGCATACGCTATACCATAAAGCGGGTTAATTTAACTTTTCTATCCCTGCGGTTTCAGGCTGTCGCGCAGAAATAAATTAGGAGAGTTTCATACATCGACATATTGCTTAGTAACATTATATGGCATTAAACTTGTACTTCAATATACCGGCAAATTTATTTCCTATTTTCTGACCTGCATCAGAAACAACAAGATCCCGAAATAAAATTGTCCCACTTATGCCAACATAGCATAATTCCTAGCCCGTATATTCATAAAGCACTGTTTATTTTCTTCCCATAGGGTCGTTATCTGGTGAAGATACTATTCAAAAGTAGCAAACATGTCTCTGTAGGATGTACCCAGTTCAATGTGGACTATGGTGGCCAGGTCATCAACAAGTGAGCAATGGTATACCACACCACATCGAACACCGTAATTATCCGTTTTCAACATCACTTGGGCATTTTCAAAGCTATATTAGTAGCTCCATTGTCTTAACCTGGAGGTATACTTGTTTATATAATTGTTTGCATTGAATGTATAAGTTAACCTCGTATATTAAATAGATGTCATGTATATACATTATTCGCTGATTGCTATGCACTCCGATTGGCCAGGATTTTTACTTTCGTGTTGTAAAAACCCCGCCCTCCACGGTCCTCCCGGTATTTCCCCCACCCCTAACAACTAAATATTTGCCGGTGTTTTGGTTCGGAGAACATTTTCCCAACATTTCCCGAAGCTAGAATGTAAAATCACGATCGTTCCTCCGAACGTCCACCGACCATCCCCGAGGATGGGGGCTGAGGATGCACTGACTGGTGCACTATTTTGCCCAAGTGATTCAAAACATTGTAGCGCATTTTCAAATTTGGTTACCAACTCAAATATTTACCAACTAGTATGTTCAAACAATAAGATTAACAAGTGTCATCAGCGATCATTATGCATCAGATATAGGTGTGGGTATAATCAAAGAAGGTGGTAAGACAGTGGAAGAAGCTATACATCGATGCATAATGCCTTCAATATATTCAACATTAACCGAGTCGGTAGGAGACTCTGTGAACTACAGACATTGAACATCAGGGAAATATATAATCTGCTCAGTATGTAGGACGAAACTGCACATACAATATTCGTTTACACCACATTTGGTATGAAGACATGTTTGTAATGTCGTTTCCAATAAAATTATACATATGCGAATTGTTTCGGCATCAAGATAGACTGTTGAAAAAAGAGTTGAAATCGCGATGTTTTGCATACGACGTTACACGACGTCACGATACCTTGCCCCGCTCCGCTCAATCCTACTATGCAGTTTTTTGAATCATGCCATTGTTTTTTAGGAAATCGATTGAGATTTTCATGAAATATCAAGAAGACATGATATGATGTTACTTTGTTGTATTTATGCTTTGCTATAAATAGTATTGTCACAATCAACACAGCCCGGTTAATTCTGGAGACCCCTCGTATGTTCTGATGTTCAACAAAAAGAAAAAGGGAATAAACGAATAGGGATACTTGTCTGCACGACAACATGCAATTAACAGCTAAATATATTAATGAAATCACCCTGTTCATCACGGGACGCGCATCCAGATGTTCTTAGAGGCATGGTAGCACATTACCGACTGTGTAAGCCAGGTTGAGTATAAATACAAATGTATCAAGCAATAAACGTATTACGATACTCTTCCCGAAACTTTCCAAACACCCTTCTTACAATACCGAGTAAAGAAACTCAATAGTTTGTATCATCTCTGACAAGTGAAACCAAGAAAAGGGCATGAAACTGGAATCAATCTTCCAAACAAGAAAACACAAATAATTACAACACCGAGTGAGAAATTGCCGTTCACAATTATATTGTTTACAGGCAAAAAGCAATCAAATATGTTGGTTAACGTGTATTGGTGAAATGTGCAATTCAATTTGGAGTCTGTGGTTTGGGAACAATGTCGATATGGGAATACATTTTTGTGTATATACATGCCGGGATTGTTCATTTTACAGAAACTCTTGTTGAATCTTTTTGGGAGTTAAATTATATTAAGTTCCAGATTTTTTAAATAATGATGCTAAATCAACAACAACAACACGTACATAATGAGCTCTGCTGTGCGATTTCCAACCGCTTGATAAAATATTGTCTTTTGAGAAACCCATATTCGAGAAAAATGCGAAAAAATGATTTTTGTTTGGTGATGTCACACTATGTTTGTTTTGTAACATATTACAAATCTAGGTCCTTACATGTTTGTGAAAGTCTATTATTTTGGGGTAAAACCCTACAAAATATAAAAGTTAAGCATGATTTTTTGAATCTGTAACCCACATCACATTTACTGCTTTATTGGATACAAATAGATTGTCATAGGTATGTTGTTACTTGTAGTTTCCGATATTAAAAATCATTTTCCAGACCGTTGTCTAAAATCCGATATTTTGGGACAAAACCTGTCAAAATCTGTGGAATCAGTTGATTACAATGTAATGAAAAAATATATTTGAAATTTTTTAAATATGGTAGGTACAAAATGCCTTGCAATTTAAGATAACAAAACTATAGTGCCAGAGTATTTTGCTAAATGATAGTATTTTTAGGGTTAAATAGTGTAAAACATAAACGAAAAGTGAAAATTTTGAGAATTTGTTAATTATTTTGTTTTATTTTATGCTTACCGGTGGTTTACGGCGGAATAACGGTGGATTATTCCCCGATAATTTCACTGTTCATAATTTCACAGTTCATAATTTCACGGCAAACGGGCTATTTTTAAAAAATCAAATTTCCACGCCGTCAAAAATAAAATAATAAGCATTTTCTCTTGCTCTCTTAATCTTTAACAAATAACACAACATTATATGTACATAAATGTAAAACAAATGGACGAAATTGAAGCCATTGCAGAAGAACTATTTGATTGCAACTCGACGTGTGCATGGCGGGAAAACGACGTCACGCAAAACATTTCAGGTATATAGTGGAGTATTTCCATCATTTAAGCTATTTGAAGCATGAAATAAATAGAATATTAGTATTTTACCGTGTATGATCGTTTGATAATTCACCTCGTGAGCAGCTGACTTATATTTTCACTCGTGGCTACGCCACTCGTGAAAATATTACATCAGCTGCTCACTCGGTGAATTATCAGCCGATCATACACGGAAAAATACAAATATCCTCTATGTGTTTACTCAAAATATCAAATATCAACTTAGTTTACAATACATCCATGATGTGTCATGATACAACAAATTAATATGTGAATTGTATTTCCTTTTTCTTATAGGGCGCTTATAATAGGACCTGTACTAATTATATGACGTCACCATATTTGTTTATCTTTTGTGACGTCAATAACGTCATTTTGAACGTCAGTTGTAATTTCATGCCTCTAGTTTTCATTTTGTCATAGCATGTCACTATGTTGGATGATTTTGAAAAGGTATACCTTTTTGGAATCCTTAAACATTACTCTACACAATCCTATTAAAATATGAAGATGTGAAATTTTGACATCAGGTTGGAAATCGCACAGCAGAGCTCATATATTGTTTTGATTGTACTAACGTTTCGGTCGTTCACTACACTCTTTATGTTTGGTACTTGAATGCTTATGAAAAATAGCAACTAATGGAACCATGTGCCTACCTATATGTGAGCTTATAGTCCATGTCCCAGTTTTTGAAAATTGAAGATCCATTACCAAAGAGGTGAACAGATCCAACAATGATTTTCAGTTATCTTGATATCTAAGCTGTCCGAAATCAGTCTGCGGGACATTTTGCCAAATGACCTCCTGGCGGCCATTTTAAACAAGCAGAGGGTTTAGAAAAACTTCGATTATTCCTCACTCACATGGGCTATCGGCTTGTAATATGTCTTAAGATGTTTGCAATTGAACTTTGCATGTGGTAATGTATAAATATAAATATTATAATATGGTTATTAATTAATAATTATTGATTTTTTAAGGAAATTATGATATTTTTCATTTTTTGTCGTTATTTTTTCTCTTTCAAATCGGATCTGAGTGTGTATTTGACCATTTGTTGATTGTTATATGCAAAGGTTGATTCTAGGCGTCCATAATTAACATTTTCATTTAAAAATCCATCATGAGCCAGGAATATTGGATACCGAAAAGTTTAATAATAGTCCTGTCTATAAATGGGATATTTACAAAAAAAAATTTGCCGATTGGTTAATTGGCAGTTGTGTAGATGTTAAACATAGTATCTATTCAATTATAGCATTTGGAAGATAGCATATCAAGAAATCAACTACCGGCTGTAAGGCCATCATAATTCAGAATAAGCAAATTTTATTAAAATCGTATAGTGTGTTCAAATAGTTTTTACTTGTATTGAACATTATATTTATCAGACATGTATTATGGTTTAACTTCAAAATGGCGGAAAAGATGGCCACTTAACATTACATAAGTGGGGAATAAGTTGTAGATTATTTTTCTTTCTATATAGTATATATGGTCGTCCTCTATTATCGTAACATTGATATTTAATTACAAGATCGTTTGAGCGGCGAGTTAGTTTTGTTAATCATGTTTATCCACTATAAATAAGACCCCTCGAGAGGGCATAATCGCTGTCGAAAATGCTCATGGATCTGGTTCTAGAGTTTCCAACCAAAGTAACCAATGATCTGCCTGATGTTGCTTGTTGTGCTAAAGTACCGTTTGACGAATTGCGTCCATTATGCAGAACTGCCTCCAGATGACAAATATTTGCCCTGGTTGCTCCTTTGCCGAATTTGCGTATTCAAGGATTGATTTGACATGTGTCTGGTAACATCGTACCCTTATCTGTTTCGATAGTTTGTCAAGTTTGTCCAGAATAAGGCGATGCTGTTGTTGGCTTTCCTCACAATGGTAGCAACATTTGTACTAATGGAGACCTCATCTATGTAAACCCCGATGTACTTATTACGCGCCACCTCATAGTCAACCAGAACACGCCGCAAACCGCTTCATAATAATGAAGAAATATGCAAAAGAATTTGTGTAAATGTCTTGTGATTTGAGGAATTCCCTTAAATTAGGGGAAGAAACTCCAGGTTGACTAATTTTAGTGCAACCGCAGTTGTTAACTAGTGGAGGCAACTCCGTGTCGACTAATTTAAGTCTGACCGGAGTTACTTCTCTTGAACCAGGGGAGGCAACTCTGGGTCGACTAATTTTAGTGCAACCGCAGTTCTTACCCTTAACTGTTAACCAGTGGAGGCAACTCCGGGTCGACTAATTTGAGTCTGACCGAAGTTACTTCCCTTGAACCAGGGGAGGCAACTCTGGGTCGACTAATTTAAGTCCGACCGGAGTTACTTCCCCTTGAACTGTGAACAAGGGGCGGGAACTCCGGGTCGACTTTTAGACCGACCGGTGTTACTTCCCTTGAATTAGGGAAAGCTTGTTTTTACAACTTGTTTTGTCAACATGACACTCATAAAAAGCGCCTCTTGATGTAGATTTCAAATATGTATCAGTCCGATAAGGTCGTAAGTAGTAGTTACGACCTTTCCATTCCAAGACAGCGATATATTCTTGTTGCATCCACTGAATAGCGTTATAAATATTTTTAAGCATTGTATCCATAATCTCAGGTTAAAAAAAGTAGTCGACAAATTGCCAGTGTCCGATGAACTCCCTTATACTTTCGCCAGTCTTTGATTTTGACGAGTGTGTGTCAACAAATCCCACATACGAGTATTATGTACTCGCTATTGTAGCAACTAGGAGTGTATTAATTTGTTTCGTGGACCAAGGGGCACTACTCTGATAAAAAATAAATGAAATATTGATATGCATTACTCCCCTTTGTTGAGACAAAACATTGAAGACATACTTAAATAATACACTGTATGTACTTTGTGTGATATAAATGTACTCGTTATATATGCAGAAATAAATACAAAGACATCATAATGACAAAGGGCCTTTCACAGACTGAGGGAACATTTTATTATACTATATCAGATTGTAGCAAGGGTACTGGGGATTTATTGTTGTTACCCTCTGAACAAATATCCCATTTATATTAAAATCGGTACATTTACAACTACATGGGTGCGACTAGAACATTTGACAATATAAAGTCTAAGCTACAACGTTGGTGAACAATTAAGGACCCTGTTTTTCTTATTAAAAAGGTTCCGGTAGTTCGCTTGATATACGACTCGTCGTTCATACCGTTATGATAATGGGAGCCATCAGTAAGGAGGTTTCGTGAGTGGTAACTACGGCAAGCATCACGAATTTGTTTCCCAATCAATCATACATTAATTAATCGTAAGTTGCTGTAAAACAATCATTTTTGTGGAGATAAAGTTTCATTAATTTTATAGTTGGACTAATTCCCGCCAATAATCGATCTCCCATATTCAAACTAAATAATTCGCTGACTTAGAACCAGAAGGTCGTAACTACCAAATCGATATATTGAGAAAACAAGAGAAGACTGTCTGTAATTTACTCTTTACCTATAGGAAAACACGTTTTTAAAACTTCATTTTGGTCAACATGACAATTTCAGATTTTCATGACAATAGACTCATAAGAAGTGCCATGTGATGCAGATTTCAAATATGTATGAGTCTTTTAAGGTCGTAAGTAGGAGTTACGACCTTCTCGTTCTAAGCCATCGAATTATATTGCTGTCATATTCCTGTTTTGTTATTCACAAAGATAAGAATCCGCAAACTAGATTTGTTGAAAACATCATGAAATTAAATGCCTACGAAAATGAGTGTTTTTACAGTAAAGGCACTACAAAAAGTAAGTCGCGTTTAGAAACAGGAAAAGTCTGGTGTTATGAATGAATCTTATCTCACTGAACTATCAACATATTGCAAACATGCACGAAAAGGTTAAACTTGAGGTATTTAAAATATCATAAAATCTGCGATAAGTAATGCATCCCGTACACGATGTTATATCGTAAATAGATTACGTACGAAACATGATTGTTATTGCTATGAGCTCAATGCTGTCTATTAACCACTCTTAATTCGGTCAGTCAGTCAGATAAACAAAACAGTTTCTTATCAACATTTCCATCACTGTATTTTTCGATAGCCAATTTGATCACAAAATAATTCAAGACTTTTTATAAAAAATGTGGACGAACCAACTTTTTAAAATACATAAGAAAATGTACAATAATCTTAATTGACAAACACAGATATCCAGGTTATTTTATACTTAATCAAGGTCGATTGTGAAATAAGTTATTAACTTATATTTAATTCTCTCGACACCTCATTCCTGTAGGTATCAATCGCCAGAAGAGAGAAGAGAAGCCAGATTCCCTTTAATGCTGAGCGACAAGCCAGATATTCAGGTTGGTTATAAGCACTTTATCCACTGACTAGAAATCTACCCGGTTAATCTATGTTCAAACTAGTTTCAGACCATCATATCAGATGTACCCATTCATACAATTGAGTGAATTTGAGCAATGCGGGCTATTATTTTACTCATAGAATTTTCTCAGTAGTGTAGTAGGATCTTATGCCAAGGTCACAATGCTCGTACGATGTCCGTACGGATTAGCCAACTCGTACGAGTCTGTAATATTAAAATCCTAACGGTATTTGCTTCTGGTCACAGCTCGAAGGGATCTAGTACGAGTTGTACAGAATGTATAGTTTTCACCAAATCACCGAGTCCTGTACGAGTTGTGAAAATCCGTACGATGCTCGTACGAGACTCGACAGAGCTAACCCCTAAGCATCTCAACTTGAGAAGAATCTCATCAAAAGTACATGTATTGGTGTCCGTTGTCTAAGCAAGGCGCTACCGAGCGCCATCATTCAGTTACATCCCGTTTAATTAAATATAGAAGGCTTGGATTACCTCCCATTGAAAGCGCTATGTAGCGCTTTGCTTAGGCAACGGACATTTGGAATAGGAGACTGGACTTGACGTTGGCATCAAAACACAGAAAGATCATTCTGAGTTAATACAGTTAAAAGTTCAAGAGCACGAAAAGAAGATCTAACTGTCAGTCGGACTCTGATTTGAGCAAAATCTCAATTTAAGTTTTCTAAAGATTTCTACTTGAGATGCTTCGGGATAACGGCGCAGTGATCACCGCTCTTTATTTTTAAATATTTAATATTGATGAACGTGAAATATGCTCACAGGAAAACTTACGAATCAATACAAAATCAACGAATCATGCACCTTTATGACGTCACCTTTATAACCATCATCCTGGTGTTAGAAGATAAAAAGAAAAGAGAGAAAAAAACATAATATAAATTCCCACCACAAAATACCAGAAATCAACGAGGTTATAACATCGGTCAGACATTCATTCATTCAAAAGGCTAACTAATCAGTTTGTTTATCATAACGCACGTCTGTTATTTATATTATCTTTTCTAAGTGCAAATTGTGGCAGTACAATTTGTGGTGGTGTTTTCAATTCTTGTTTTTCTATATGGCCACCCACTATTTGTGATGAATGCGTTCAATATGTTCAATATTCTTTCATTTTAAATCTGCGTGTTTTCGCTATGTTTAATTGCCACTGTCCGTACCTAGTTGAAAGGCTTACAGTCAAGTTTTGTAAACATGGTTTGTCCACTCTTTATTCTTAATATTGCGGATAGCGGTGACCTAGATCTGCAGTGCACTTTCAGGCTTCTTGATGTGCTGGGTTCGAAATTCGTATGTGCAACTGGTCAATTTTTATGAGCAAAAGAATAAACACCATGTCTCCAGGCATACGCATGGGTACTTGAAAATGTTCAAAGCCAACGCGCTGTGGATGCAAGCAGCGTCGTGTTAACAGTTGATAACAGTGATAAAATGTACAGCCGGCTGAACGGAAAATAGACTTTGAACAGTTTGCGTTCATTAAAAAATACTGAACGTACATGTACGAATGTTTTTACTAAAAGTGCCTGGTGGTCATTTCTTCATTTGAATTATTGGCATGGTGCATTTGTTGCTGTTCGTGAGCATTTACATCGGTGAAGTACATATTATGGCTACTGCGTTAATTCAAAAAGAGAATGTGCACTGCTGTGTTACTATGGCGACCGTATGATGCAACGCCAATCACTAGGTCTAACGTCAACCTCTTGTTATGTGGTAATGACTTAAAGTCAACATATTGTAACTATGGTAACCATAAGACGTTACAACAATCGCTTTTTGCTATTGTAATAACGTAAAGTAAATATAGTGTTTCTATCTTGATGGTTACGTAAGTTACAAACCAAAGCCACACAGCTACGGCGGCAGCGCCTAGCCACACACGCATGAGTCAGACAAAGAACAAGCCATCCACATCCCAAAAAATGGATGCTTCAAGCGAGCCTTATATGCTCAGTCAGCAATGAATGACACACTGTGGACTTTGAATTTTGTGCATAATTAGCCATAAAGGGAGGTATTTATAAGTGATAACTACACTGATGACGTAATGATAACATATATTGTTGCTTTGGTGATGACGTATGAAGAAATAAATAATGTCACATGCAATCAATTCAATAAGAATTCAAGAGTTATTATCCATTCGATTAGAGGTTTTGTTCTTCTTGGAATTCTCACATGGAACAATGATCAAAATATGCATCAACAATAAAATCCGATTGGGGCTATTGAATGGTGGAGAAAAACATAATTTGGCAGTTGGAAACAACTTCCGGCTGGTATACGTCCTAAAATAATGAATATCTTTCAACTGCATTTTACTTTACGTGTATGCTATAGCAATACATTAGTTTATTTTTAAAAAAACTTTAAAGATTATTTTGAACCCATGTGTGGCTTAAGCCTTTAAGTCTCAATTTACGATTTGTTTATGTGTAATAAATAATAAAACTATTTTATACAAGGATAAAAATGAACAAAAGGCGTTGATTCTATTAATGTGGTATAATCTTTTAACTAGATCTCGCAGTACAAATTAAGTAATCATGTTTTACGCCACAAAATCTTATCACCAATGCTATAACACAATTTCTCATACTGACGATGCATCGGTCTGGTATATCCAAAGAAAGCCATAATGAACATGGTAGATTTCAATATCATTATAAAACGGCATCAATTATCCTGCAGACTGCATTAGTTTGTATAGTAGGTAATTAATAGAAAAGTTAAGTTCATTTCTTATGTCAAAGAAATTGATGTGTGTGTATCCTTACGAGATTTAGAATTGATATGATGGTCTGATGTTTTCGTTTTTTCCGTCTGTCTTTCCTATTTTGAGATTGTCGTCGTTTGTGTTTTCTTCGTTTGCGTCTCTTGTGACGAGTTCCGTGTCGTCTTTGTTTCTTTTTTCTCTCAGGGCGTACATTATGTTTGTTATCTACGTATATTTGTTTCGTTAGTTGCACTACTCAGCTTGAGAATCGCGGCTGGAAAGGTAAAAATGTAAGAATTATATACAAAACAAACTTGCAGACAAAAACATACATGACAAAGACTGTCTGATCAGAGCATTAATCAACAATGGAAGACGACAGCGTGGGTAGCTTCCATTTGAAAGAATTCTACAGTAATATAATTACAATGTGGTATTCGTATGATCAAACTATGATTCATCTTTGATAGATACTTTATCCTACCAACATTGTAAGATCTTGATTCATCAAAGGGTTTTAACCTGCTTATTCGACTATTGGACAAAGAAACGCGACAATCGAAAGATGAATAATTATTCTCATATGTTAGAAATGTATTGTCATGAAATTCACTTTAACAATCGTACTTTATTACCTGTTTATTTTACAAATACATTCTTTTTCATTTTATGACAATATTATTTAAAACATTTACTGTGTATATATTTAGCTATACCGAAGACATTGTAGTTAGTCAATAATGAAAACAATACATAATGCATGTGTGCATAAACTATGGTAAATTTGATAAAAACGATATGACGTTGTGGTCTTGACTATTCAAACCATAGGAAATCAACCGATGGGTAATAATTCAGGCGCCGATCTAAAATAATTTTGCACTAACTGAATTGTTTAAAATAACAAGTGTATGCACACACACCTTTTAATTTTACTCTGACAACTTTAGCATAGTTCCTGGCGCTGATCTGTTATAAAATGTCCAGTTCTACATCCATAGTTAACCACATGACAATAACTTTGGTATGTCCGTCTATCTGTTCCACAAACTGGTATTGTCAGCGAATGTTCACACTGCTTGTTACAGTTAACACATATTGGTCGGCCATTTTTGGATGTCTTAGACACGTGTTTCCACTCTGACAGTTAATACTGGTACATGTTTCATTGGCTGAAATACAAACATAAAATCATATCAATCCACAGATTGACGGAAAGTCGAGCATACATAATATTAAATGGAACAAAAATTATTTAATCGGAACCCAATATGATACTTGTAAATAACATAAGTATTTTGCATAGACAAATGATACTGTACCAGCTAAAACTTAAGTAAAGTATATATATATATGTATGTGTGTTTGAACGTCAATTAGTCTACTTTTACAACTCTTGTTGAATGCAATCCACTGTATATGACTTTCTTATTTAAAGTGAATTATTGTACATATCACTAAAAAATTGTCGAAACATATTGTTTGGTTAGTTTTATGTGTCTAGATGTTTGTTTTAGTAACACAGACATGCATCAATCTTTGAAGTCAGACATTGAACCCCACTAAATGATGTAGTATTCTATAACATACATGTAGTTGTTACCTATAACGGATAATGATGATACAATTTATTCCCTTGTAAAAACACGTACTTGCATATAAATTAAGTACACTCAACCGCTTTAAAAACGCACCACTATTCACAAATAATCAAAATTTGTCAAAAATCATTTTTTGCTAAAATTAATATTTAACAGGGTTTGTTCAGTTCATAAGCTTGACCTAATTAAAAAAAACGATTTGGTTTTTATTCGGAATACCCCGTCCCAAGAACGTTTTTTGATTTTGCATGTTTTGCACGTGAACTCGATCGCGTCGACCTATGTGGTCAATATTGACTTTTAACTGTACACTGATGGTTTACACATTGAAAAAATAACATAAACAGTATTTGCTAATAATATTTTTATGGTGCGAATATCTCGAATAATTGTTCGGATGTTTGTGCCTTCGCTTCCAACAAAAAAGAGCATCGGTGCCTTAGCATGGCGGTTCAGCTGCCTCCACACAACGATTATGGCCTTAGAACATCGATTCCTAGCGAATGACACAGTCAAAGACCGACCTGGATGAAACAAGCTAAAGGTATAGAGCCCGAGCTGTGAGGAAACATGACACATGTTGTGCCACTGGAATTGGTTCCGGATGGCTGCACACAGTGATAAAAGAATGGCGGGTGTCAATAAACAAGTCAAAAGTTCATTATTGCATTTGCATAACTTTTCTCTTCATAATTGTCAATAAAAAGGAAAATCGTTTTAGTACACTTTTTAACGTGTTTTCTCCCGTTTAGAGCAGAATGTCCCAACTTTTTGTCTTCAAGCTCCCTCAAAGTGTTGATTTGAGGTGTCATATAAGCACCACGAGGAATATCCTGAATGTCTGATGCTCATAACCAAGATTTCAAGTTTAAATAATGCTTGAATCCATCTTAGGTTCACATAATGCGCATATCTGGACTGCACTCGGTCGTATGGTATAAGCCAGACAGCCAAAGCCACATAACATTTATAATTCAAGTTAAGCTTTGCTTGGATGGTTAGAAACATCACATCGAACATAAATCTATCCTATTACGTAATAAATGTTGTTCTTTAGGAGGAGAAACCACGTACATGCATCAATTTAGCGGGCTCTTATAATTGCTTTTGAAATTGTGACTTTCACTTTCATGCGTCACTGTGTTATCTATATCATAATTTATTTTAAACTCGGAATAATGGCATGAAAATCACACAACTCGTTGTGTATAGACTGAAGATTATAAATCCGAAAATAAATAACCATAGATTGACATTTTCATCACTAAAACCGATATTTCATATGTGGTGCGTTTTTAAAGCGGTTGAGTGTAATAATATACGAGGAGTGATAATTGCCCCCACCATAAACCAGTAAAGTCTTAAGTCTGTATGTCCTCGCTAGTTTTGCTCGAAATAAAGTCCGGCACTCATGCGGACGTGTGAGTGCGGGGACATTGGGGACTATTTCCCCCGCTATTCTCCGCCCTCCCCGGGATTTGGGGTCAATTGATAATATGATCTTCCATTCTCGTCACACAATGCACCACGTGATTTTAACGCCGAGTCACATGACGGCTGATACATCTTGGGAACCCATCAATCATTCGACACTTTTTGCCAGGAAAACAACTTTCTGACTCGCAAGTCCCTGTAAAATGTTACGCAAATGTCAATATGTGTTATATGTATTTATATGAGTATTGTGTGTCCAGGTTGTTAAAGTGTGATGCGTCTCGGTTTAGTGTGGTTTTCTACACTAAAATATTACCCCAAATAAGCAATTAAACGTACAATTAGTGTGGGTCAACTTCGCTGTTTTTTGCATCACACTTAATGCAGAAATCGCATCAACTTCACAACACTATGACACCACGAACTCACCAAATGTATTTAACAACATTGGCGACCAATCTAACTAGTTGTACACTTGATACAATATGTAATAATGTAATAAACATTGGTTATGATATCGTTTTCAAATGTCAGATCATTTATCAGTAACATACGAGCAGGACATTATACATTTTTGTAGTGAGAAAAAAGTAGAAAAAATGCGGAAATGAAATCATGCATATTTCTGAAAACCAAATGTCACAAATGATACATTTTAGGTTAGGAATAGCGCATCAGAAATAATTTATCGTTGGTCCAACTGCAAATTACGGTGAATGTGTCACATCGTTTAAATTGCCATACAAATACAACAACAAGTGTACAATGGACATAATTTATTATGTCAAGAAATACACATTATATACAAATACTATGCCAAACACCCTCGTGGTACTTATCATAAAAGTATTCCGCGAATGAATAATCTTAATTCTTAAGAGTTATCAGAAATAGTAAAATAAACGTTGAGTCAGGACTGATAACCAAGCGCGTAAAGTCGCCTATCTATTAATTTAGCGAACTCAATTAAGTATAGAAATCGCTAAACAATCACTACTAAACGTCTCGAATAATTATATTGATGGCTCTTTACCTGTATCTTAACAATACGTTACTTGCAAAAGTTTACTAAGCAGAAAATTCGCGAAAAAAAAACCCGAATGTCTTTCGTGAATATAATTATGTAGTTACGGAATTAATGATCAAGCTGTCGCAGGCGGTTTGCTTGTGCAAACATAAATGATACAACAGACAGTCGTACGTGATGTTGTATTACATAAACACTGTCTCAATGTATTCAATTACGAGTAACTATTACGTAATATTACACGAAAAGACACGTAGAGTGGTCCTTGACGAATTGATTCATTCCTCACGCCATTTCTGTTCGGAGATTTCGGTATTGCATTAGCAGTGCAGACACGCAGACACTTTAGATACTTTAAGAGAACGTAGAAGTATTGTCGCGAAAGAGGTCAACGCATTGTGCATTTGACGTAAGAGCATCATCAAATCATCAAACCATTTGTGTGTATTGACTACGTGTAATACTGTCGTGCTGTCATAATCCCGCACAATGTCGCATCGATGGCATATTCCCATTGTGCCAAACCGCTACATTGTGCTGCATATATATGATAATCTGTGACATACATTCGCAATGTCGCATCGATGACACGATCCCGGCGCAACTTACCGTCAAAATGTCGCATTGATGGCACCATCCCGGCGCAACTAACCGTCAAAATGTCGCATTGATGGCACCATCCCGGCGCAACTAACCATCAAAATGTCGCATAGATGACACGATCCCGGCGCAACTAACCTTCAAAATGTCGCATTGATGGCACCATCCCGGCGCAACTAACCGTATAAATGACGCATTGATGGCACCATCCCGGCGCAACTAACCGTCAAAATGTCGCATTGATGGCACCATCCCGGTGCGACTTACCGTCAAAATGTCGCATTAATGGAACCATCCCAGCGCAACTAATCGTCAAAATGTCGTACAGCTAGCCCTTCTCGGAGAAAAAACACACTTATACCAAAAACACACTTTAAACCAACTTAAAGTGGGTTTTTTCTGCGTTTTTTGACAAAAGTATGCTAAAAGTGTGTTTTTTCTGTGTTTTTTTACTAAAGTATGCTAAAAGTGTGTTTTTTCTGTGTTTTTTTAACAACAAGTGTGTTTTTTCTGTGTCTTTTATCATATAAGTTCGTTTTAAGTGCGTCTTTTCTTCTAAGAAGTGAGTTTAAATAAATGAAGTTGGTCTTTTACGAAAATAAGTTGGTTTTAAGTGCGTCTTTTCCTCTAAGAAGTAAGTTTATATAAATGAAGTGGGTCTTTTATGAAAATAAGTTGGTTTTAAGTGCGTCTTTTGTATAATGATATTTTTCACGAGAGTAGCTTCGCGTTAAAAAGACTCACTTAAAACACACTTTTTAAAGAAGTTGGTCTTTTATTTTGAAACGTTTTTCATGGAAAACAACATCTCAGATCGACACCTTATATTAGTTTTCAATGAAACCAGGGGTTTTATTGTACCATAAATATACATAGAACAGCCCCCGGTGTAATATATAACATATCTGGTCCACCTTCATTCGATAGTTCAATCTAACAGCGTCGTCAGATTTTTTCACACTGAACTGGATTAGAACATGACTATATATATGATATAGTTGATAGTATGCATGTTAAATAAAAAAACTATAAACTTTATTGTAACATAATCATAGAGAAGTTCCTTCCAAATCACACAATAAGCGTTAGCAATGCAGCATAAGTCAATGTCATGATGGGTATTATGTCCACCCTGAAATTTATTGGGTGGGGATTTTGTCCACACTGTAAAAAACATGGACGGGATTATGTCCTGTCCACCCTGTCAAAAATGAGGGAACGGTATTCTGTCCACCTGGGATTTGTCCGGATTCCCATAAAAATACATACTAGTATTTTATAAGTTGTGACTGTTTTGTGTTAAATAAATTGTAAGACATTTTTTCATAAATGTCAGGTTATTTCAAGGATCTGTAAAATAAATGACAAGTGATGATAAACATAAAGGATCAACATATCGGCGCTTAATATACTATATACATTCACCATATCGGCAAAGGATAACGCCAGTTTTTCGGAATTTCATAAACTTGGTGGTATAGTATAAGTTTACCCACGAACCATGTCCGTGGTTTACCATATAATATCTAGGAATGAGACAATATTATTGAGTGCTCCTGTCGATTGTATTTGACATCATTATTATGTGCCTCCGTAGCTCAGTGGTTAGTGCGCTTGTCGTCTAATCTGGCGACCCGGGTTCAAATCCGGGTGGAGGTACATATATATGCCTGCCATGTTTCAGTAGAAATAAAGCAAATAAAGCCTATGCTCGGCATAATTCATTCATTTTCATTATACAACAAACTACACTGTTTTTTAAACTGAATACATATTTGGTAATGATGAATGCAACAAATCTAACTGAATATAGAATTTCCTAGGGATTTAAATGCATATCAAGGCTCGTATAATGTTTCGTCTGCTTATGGTGAGTCCGATTGTCTTGACAAAATTTAGCAGTGGGGTTTTTGTCCCTATCTCGACTGTTCTTGGTTCGATGATATATATAACACGGAATTTTCATCAGTGATTTACACATTCCAATCTGTATGTCACGTGGGACTATAGATAACACTAAGATAATAGTTCACAGTAAGTGGTCCAGTTTTAATTAACGGTGCTTATAGATAAGGAGGGTCGATTACAAGTTTTGACCACGTGACATGTATAATATACATGATACTGTATGATTAGAGACACGTGACCAATTATGTCATATGTATTTTATATGACACGTGGCAATACAGAGAAATTCAGGGTAGTTTCACAGCGGGCAGTCTTGTAAAGATGGACGGTTGATTTATATTTATAAACTATATGAAATTTTAAAAAATCTCGATAAAATATTGTACAGTTTCACCGTACGAAAAAAATCTGTCTAATCTTTGTTATGCACTAGTCTTACAAAGGTTATATGTTTTTTTCTCAATGATATGGATTCATTATGAGCATGCACAATAATGACTGTCGCGTTAGATTTTAAATTTGATGAGAAGTGTTTTTAATAAAATACGAATTTGATTTACTGGTAGTGTCATTCCATTTCTTGATAGCTACAGTAATTATTCATATACTTATCTTATCTAATCTTATCTTATACTTGACATTTTGGATCTCAAATTGGTAGTAATTTACTGATTACATAGATCTGTGCGTTCCGTCTTGATTTATATTATTTATGCCACAGATATATATTAGCACAGATATATATTAGATCGTAAAGATGTAGACCCACTACACGCATATCTGTTTTTATGCATGTCTACTGTATATTATATGGTTATAATTTATAAAAATAAACTTTGAATAATAAAAATCGTAAGAGAATAACAATGCCTGTAACAATCGTGGAGATTCACTTGAAACATTATGCTATTAACCACTGAATAATAAACAAACGATCGAACTACTATACTGCAGTAATTATATATTTTGAATTCATCCAAGATGTGTCCGGTTTTTGCGGGGTTTTATACCGTTCGTCGAGACGTACACGATTACTTCCCCTTGTAGGTGGCGCTTGCTAGCGTGGAAAATTCGAAAAAATACAAAACCAGAAAAATGTTACATTAAAGGTAATAATCGATTTATGATGCAATTTTTACTAAGCTATGTATTATTTTATAACAAACAAACAGCAGCACTAGTGTTCTACACTCTTAAAATCTGAACAGGCCTGTGATTGATCATTCTTGCACCATCGATTTCATTGACATTTTCAATTTGTTTGCATGTTTTGTCAGGACTGGATGAATACAAAAAAATGAAATAATGGTTTCCTTTTAGTTGGAACTAGTTAGGCAATTGACGATTTTGCAAGGTTGTGGTTGATTAAAGTACAAGGGTCCCCTCCTGCAAAATACTGGTCAGTCAATATTTTGTCCAGGCGGGGGTGGGGGGTTGATTTCAGACATTTTTTAGTTATTTGAAGCGGCTTTAAATTCCCAGGCTGGAGACTACGCATCATTGCTAACTGTCTAAATCGAGAATGGGACACAAAGTTGTTCCTGGGTCTAAGAACCATGCCAATTTCCGCCAAAGTCAATTCTATTTCAATATTTGTTGGGTGGCATGGTGGTCGAGTGGTAAGACCGTAAGACACTTGATTCCTGACCGAGAGGTACCGGGATTGATTCTCGGCCATGACACTTGGTCATTTCAGAAACGCTTTTTAGTGTTTCCCACCCATCTTGAGATGATCTTGGTTGGAAACCCAGGGCTAGTCTCGCGTGTATCGGTGCTTTACACTGGGCATGTTAAAGATCGAACCAAGGAATCTATTCGAAACGAGCTAGGGTATCGCACCCGTATTCCTTGTATCTCACTTCTCTCTTTAACATTTGCGAAAATGCCCCTGAATGGGCCCTGCTAATTGAATGGAATAAAAAAAGAAAGGGCTTCCAAAACTCCCCAGGTAGAAATTTTCCGCCTGACTAAAAAAAAATTATTCACCCTGTATGCCCCGGGCTGGCGGGCACCAAATTGACTCAAGCTGCTCGACACTAACACTGGTCCGTGGCCAGTGAAAATCCAGAAGGACCAGTGAAAATATTGAAGGACCAGTAACTTTTATTTATAAATTTTACGTTTCTTTGCTGGGGGTGACCAAAAATAGTGTCAAGCCCTGATGCAAAGTTCACTGTAAATGTATAGTCAAGTGGGTAAAATGTACAGTACTACTAATCGGGTTCCCATTTTGGTCAGGGCACTTGGTCCCTTTCTGAAACGCTGCTTATGCACCAGTCCGTTGCATCCTTGGCCCCTACCCTCTAGGATGGGCCAGGAAAAGAATCCCAACATTTCCTCGGCAGTGCGAGGGGGAAGTTGGAAGGTAAAAACATTGCCGTTTTCTAGGCCATCCGCGGATGCAACTCACTTTTGCATTAGTTTTTCCCGTCTATCTTCAGATGATCTGGTTGGAAACCCAGTGTTAATCTTAATAATCTTAAGTGTATCAGTGTTTTAGACCTGTCATGTTAAAGAACCAAGGAATCTATTCTTAACGAGCTCAAAGGGTTGCACACACTGATTCCTTGCAAGTTGTATCTCACCAATTTGTCCAGACTCCGGTCCACTTGTCTCTAATGCACCAGTCAGTTAGGTTGGCACTATATGACACCCAATAAAAGGCGATTCCTAACCCTAACCCTTAACTGATTGGAAGCCTAACCCTAACCCCCTAACCCTTAACTGATTGGAAGCCTAACCCTAACCCTGGGGTAGCCAAATACCGGGTGTCATATAGTTTTATAGTTTTGCATCTCCAGGCAATCTATAAATTAATTAAACACGAAAAACCTGTGTAAAAGCTATTACAGCATACTCAACATCAGTTTGTTAGTATGCATATTTATGACATTTTCACTGGAAATTTCGTTTTAATATGCTTCATGGTTAGAAATACCAGTCCTGAGGGGAGTTGGGAGTGCCATAAACAGAAATGTGCGGGATGTTATATTATGTCACATGACAGCTTGGTGCACATACTTCCGTTATGAGTTATAAGTTGAGCAATGGAATATATATATGCATTTATTGTATACATGTGTTAATTTAAAAATACTTGAGGCCAATTGTGTTTTTAAACTGTTATTAAAGCTTTAGTATTCAATAATATTATTTATGCTCACAACATAAAATTAGTTCACAAAATTAATTTTACTGATACATGTTTATAATGTTTACATTCAGGTACCATGGTTAATGTGATAGACTTACTGAATGTAATTGTCAACAGATGAGAACACTCAGCATCACTTGACTGCATTTAAAAGAATTAATGAAGCGAATATATATGGTCCACCTAATGGTTGAGAGGAACATAACAACAAAGGAAAAGATCATGACATGTTTTCATTTGAAGATATGTAGAGAAATTCAATGTTGATAAACTGACCCAGACAAAATTACATGCTTGTCAAGTAGTCACAATGTGGCTCAGTATTAAGGTTGGTGCTTACTTCTTTCTCTGTACTGCATAAATATTGCAATTTTGCAGGGTTGGCAAAGTATTGACCGCCTGGTTTTTCCTGTCCTGGAAAACCCGGTTTTTCCCAGGCTTCCCAGTAATTCCCGCCGGGCTGGGTTTTACGCTTAAAACCCAGGTTTTTGCCATCATTATAATGGGCTCTATAAATGGCAAACTTTACATCTAGATATCAGTTACTATTTGAGCCAAGTTTGCCTATTGCAGAAGCATTGTATACAGTAATGTTAATACTTTTTGCTACTGCTGTAAGTGTTAATGCCACTCTATTGCTTAAATGCAAGTGAATAATATACAATTGTTATACATGTACTATTACAATGGTTATAATTTATCGCTAAGTTTTGACTACCACAGTTTTACTACATGAATTTGATTGTATTAAATCACTGAAAATGCAGTACATGCCTGCTAAGTTAGGGTTCCCACGGTCAGGGAAAAGTCAGGGGGGGATTTTTCAAGGTCAGGGAAAAGTCAGGGAATTTTGAAATTAGTCAGGGAAATTTGGAAATTAAGCAAAAGTCAGGGAACTCTTCATTTAAGATCTCATTCAGTGTCATTTCATATGACGAAAATACCTAAAACTAAGAAAAAATCCTCGCTCGCTATGCTTGCTTGGAATAATCTTAAATTAATTATATATTATTACTTTGTGTTAAACAACAGCACTAAAAGTGCTACCTGAAACATTTTGGTTTCATATAAAGCAAATATAACCTCCTTTTCACTGTTTCTATTGTGCTATTTTGCTCTAACAAAAAGGCCAGATCGCTAAAAAGTCATCTGTCTGGTCAGGGGAGTTTGTCTAAGAATATTTTTGGGAACCCTGTAAGTCCAAGACATAAACTTGTACATTCTACCATATATCATTCATTGAATTTAAAACATTTCAATTATTGTACAATGTTAATTTTTTTTATATATTGTACTTGTATATAGTATGTAACATGTCCTCATGAGATAAATTCCTGGTTAATTTGAGCATTTTGTACAAAATCGCAAAATTAATTTGTCACATAAAAGATGCAAAGTAATAGTTATACAATTTAATAATTATTTCCTCTTTTGCTTACAGTACATCATTCAAGCTTAGAAACACCACCGTAAAATGACTTGAGAGCTGTTACACACCTGGCAACATGTTCTCTGTTCCATGAAATGTGAATCAAACAATAATGCAAATAAAAAAGTGTGATCAAGACACCGTTCTGCAGAAAGAAGGCAAAGAACAGCTATTATTGGTAATTTGCTGTCTTATTTATGATTTTACTTGCTGCTGCACAGCACACAAGTTGTAATATCATCATTAGCTCCACTTTTCGAGGATAAAAAGAGCTGTTGTCATAGCCTGATCGTCTACGTTGGTTAAGTTGATTGTTAGTATTTATGTTAAGCTCAATTTTCTGGAAACTACTGTACGAGAGGTATCGACTTGAAACTTAACATGTGCATGTACCTCCATGCCATCTAAAACCTCTACCTAATTTTAGGTCAAGGTCGCCATGAAGGTCACCATGACCTTAGGTTAAGTTAATTGTTACGGTCAATTTCTTTGAAACTACAAAAGGTATCAACTTGAAATTTCACATGTGCATGTCCCCAATGGCATCAATGCCATCTACAACCCATGCCTATTTTAGGTCACTAGGTCAAGGTCACTGTGGTCTATGGTTATTTATTGTGAAGTTCAATGTCTGGAAAACTGCGAGAAGTATCAACTTGTATCTTCACATGTGCATGTACCTCATTGCAATCTACAACCTCCACCTACTTTTGAGTCAAAGGTCAAGGTCACTATGCCCTTTGGTTAAGTCAATTTATGAAAAACTAAAAGAGATATAAACTCGAAACTTGACATGTACATGTACCTCGATGCCACCCACAACCTCTACCTATTTTCAGGTTAAAGGTCACCATGGCCTTTTTAATTCAAAATTTAACCTTGGTGAGGGACACCAACTTTTAAAAGTCCGGTTCCCTCTGGGATGCCAGTTAAAAAAGTTAGTGTCAAGGCCTGAGGATGTAAACCACATACTTAAATTTACTATAAAATTGGATTAAAGTCGAGCATTCAGTACTCATTGGTGGTTACTTACACTAGGTGCTCTTGTTTGGTTTTGGTTCTTGTCTGCACAATTTTGTTGGATCGATTTTAATGGGGCTGTTGACCTAGGTATATATATACTTTAATATATATAGTTTTGTTTGCACTATTTGTGGTAACTAATAGTTAGACTGCATTGAAACGTTGCGTGGCTAATCTGGGCAAGGTAGTTATGTGGATACGCAATGATCAGATAAGTTTTGCTAATGAACTTCAAACAGAACTTAGCACTGCCAAATTTAGACGAATTTGAAGCATATGTTGTGACCCCTATATTGTTAACATGCATGACGTCATAAAAGCGATGTGACATCACTTCCATTTCTCATTGGTGTATAGACTTACATACAACAGTGAGTAAGATATGTTCTTAGTCGATGTTGGCAAAATTGTTGATTTTGTTTATTGGTTTGAAGGAATTCTTAATGTATGCATATTATATCATTGCAGATGAGGTGACCTACAATTCTGACCATGTTGTAATGTGGTGAAGCAACTAAAGATGAGGGTGGCACAGCTTTAGTTTGAGGTAATTGTTTGTACCTGTAAAAATGACAGAATGTATTTTAATCTGTCATTTAAAGTGTATAGAGCTATATTCTAACAGTCATTCAATGTCAAAATAATTACTTGCATCGTTTTAAGTACTGGTATGATATTAGACTACCTTAATTGCAAATTAAAACTTTGGACGGGTTCCGTGTACATTGATTCAATCGTCGAAAAATAGACGATTCTTATAGTTTCATAAGGTGTTCTAGGAACACTTTCGTATGAAAATGGACAGTTTGCATGTCCAATAAATCACACAGAGAGATTCTGTTAAAACTGAAGCGAAAAATAACCTAATGGATGTGAAAGCATAATTGTGTTTTAGTTTTTGAAACTTACTTGTAAAAAATATGTTCCTATATAGCTCTATACACTTTAAGCAATATTCATTTACAATGTAATTTCTTGACTGTATGAACTGCAATTATCATGATAATATGTAACTAGTTCAGTGAAGTAACATGTGTGCACAACACAAACTGGACTTTTGCACTTAAGGTATAAGAATAGATACTTTATGTAACTATTTAGTGTGCTATTAATAAGATTTTTTATTTTTCTAACTGTTATGTATCTTACACTTAAACGAATTTCTAATTGGCCACCCTAAAAAATATTATATCATCTGATATATTATATCAATAAATCTTAGGCTGTGTTATTTGTTCATTCCACGCACTTACTTATCTATTTCTGGAAACAAATGGCTTATTCACATACAAAATCATCCATGCGTAACGGTTGGTGCGAAATTGCTTTTTTGCACGTTGGCCTCGTGCACAGCTTGGAATAGTATCGTATTTGGTATAAATTTGTTTTCTGTAGATCGACTTTTCTTTAAACACTATAATTTGTGAAAAGGAGTCATGAGGAACGCGCTCATGACGTCAGATGCATGCATACATTGAACGAATGTCTGATTGACCACGTGTTTTTATAAATTGGTTTTTAAAAAAATGCTTTTAGAAGAATATAAATAATCGAAACCCCGATACTGTCCAATTTTGTTGATGGAAAATATGTTTTTCGCTGTAATTCGAGCTAAACCCCACGTTATTATAAATATCGCAATTTACAAAAAGACGTTTTGACGTACATGTCTGGATTTTGGTGCTGGTACTCGTCATCCTAACGGCCTCAGCGCGCACCGTATTACTTATTCTCGTCAGTATTAATACCTTTCATTAAGCCAATCGACAGAGAATACATTTTGACTTATTTCAAAGCTCAAACATGTCGGGCACGTGAACCACGTGCACGTAAGCTATTTTGCACTAACTGTTCCGCATGGATGATTTTATACATGCATGCGTAATTTATTTCTAGAAATCAATAGATAAGTGTATGGAATGATAATTACCACAATTTTAGAAATATTGACTGAATATATCGCATAATATAATATTTCATTGGGTGGCCAATTAGAAATTCGTTTAAGTGTAGTCGTCCAAAGACTGGAATGGTTTATTTAAGATTTTCAATATTTATTGCCCAAAATTGACCTATCAATTTCAAATAAACATGCATTTCTGATAAGAACTTGAAAGGAAATAAATTCAGTGGATGAAATGCTGGTGAGTCAATATCTTTCCATCAGTCATGGATGTTTATAATTCTGTATGTCTTTTTATAGGTCAGATTGCAGATGTTATATCCACCAAGTTTGGGATTCCACGCGTGGAGGTCGAGGCAAAGAAAATGATGCATCGATGAGCAATTTAGTTTAAGTGGTTTTTTAAGGATTGTGTGTTTTTTTTGAAGTGCTTGATGTGGATAATGATTTTGTGATCTTACTTACATGTATCTGTGTGTGTATATACTGAGTACATCTAGAAACGCAACACAGGTGTTACTGTCAACACTTTTTCAAACTTTGTATGATTGGCAACCAAACGGTATTAACTTGATGATATTTTATTTCATGAACAATGCAACTGTAACATTGTTTTCATATAGTGCTACCGATCCGATTAAACAGTTGTTGTGTGTATAGTGCGGCTAAAAAGTAACGGAACACAAATGTGTAAAATCATAATTTATTCAGAATCGTTGTTTTAAGTGAATTGGTCAAATCTTGATTAATTATTGATTGATAACATACACATGACCTCCAACAAGTTGTGTAGCAGTGTATGAATCAGTTTTAAACTTTGCCTGGAGATGGTACATGCGGAGTTACTGGTCCTGTCGGAGAGTTGTTTCACATGGATGACCTTGACATGGGTGGTTGTAAATGGTGCCAAAGTGCTAGTACAGTGTCTCCAGATGAAACATTGTCGGTTCATGACAATTAAGCCAAAGTGAACTTCCCATTTGACATATCCGTCATAGGCACCCGAATGGCCTGATTTGGCATATGTTCGGACTATTCTGACATTTTTATTCCGAAGCCTAGAACTTTTCTTTTGTGATTTTCTTTCCATTGGCAAACCTTACCATTGATTCGAAGCAATTTAATTCAAATTTTATCATGCGTAAATGGCGCACGTGGAGTTCGTGCGTTTTGTGATTTTCTTGATGCACGAGTTACGTAACCCGATCGATAAAATTTGGACAATAGCCAAGTTTCTAGGTGATTATACAATATTATGACATAAAATTAAAAAATGTATGAACAATGGAAGTAAGAAAAAATCAAGGATGAAAACGTTGCGTTTCTAGATGTACTGAGCATATAAGTTATGTTTTGTTATTACTTTGTTTGATTTTTAATAGCTTCTTACAAGTATGGAGGTATTAACCTGAACATCATTATTTTATTATTATTTTGATATGTTGATTCTTTTTATGCCCCCGTATCGATAGATCGGGAGGCATATAGTGATTCACCTGTCCGTCCGGCCTGGTTAACCCAAATTGACCGTTTCTTCTAGCATCAATATGGCTTGCTACAAAGCTTTCAAACTTGCATTGATGTTGTATATGACCACTCTCCACACGCCTGTATCACCTGACTCCATTTTGACCTTCACCTTGACCTAATTTTGGACTTAGACTTATTGAAAGGCCAAATTCTTGGTTAACCTAAATTGACCGTTTCTTCTAGCATTAATATGGCTTGCTACAAAGCTTTTAAACTTGCATGGATGTTGTATATGATCACTATCCAAACGCCTGTATCATCTGACTCCATTTTGACCTTCACCTTGGCCTAATTTTGGACTTAGACTTATTGAAATGGCTCCCACAGGGGGCATAAGCGTTTATTGAACGCAGTCTTGTTATTCCAACTATAAGTTTTTTGTGGGGGGTTAAAGATTATGTGGTGGCTATCTCATATGTAGCCTCCCTTTCTAAAATTTGGAAATCAGGTTTATATTCCATGCAATTTTTTATATATATATTGTTTACTATTACATTGTCTTTCATCTTGGGCTGATCTTAATAAATTGGGAGTTTCATTACATTGATTGTCATTCAGGTGACTATTTAGTAAAATAAGGTAGTGGGTTAAACAAAATGAAAATACCTAAGAATTCTCTCATTTTTAAGGTCAGTCCTGATATGCTTTATCTTAATACAGTACAACCTCTCCAGAGGGCACTGCTTTAGAGAGGTTTTACTGTAGTTAACTTTGAGTCAAATGTTGCTAATAATGATTTAAATTTGTATATTTATGGCAAAAAATGTACTATCTATTTATGTGATTTGTCTTTTTATCTGTATTTACACTTTCTTGTCTACAAATCCTAAGTTTTGGTTGGGTTTGACATGTATATATTATGTATTTTTGAATATCAATATGAAATCATTATTTTTTTCTAGTAAATAATTTATTTTATTGTTGTAGTTCTCTTATTGATTGATAAGTGAGTATAAATATATTGAACACATCTTACATTCTGTGAAAAAGCATACATTAAATTTGCTTTCAAAAGGTATACCATTTAATTTAATTCAAATAAAAGTGAGTTTAAGGCGTGTTTTTACTAGGTTTTTTCATGTTTAAATGCGGGTTTAAACTGTGAAAAACGCGCTTTAAATGCGCTTTTAACACACTTTAAATGCGCTTTTAACACGCTATAAACTCACTTTTAGCTCGCTAAAAACACACTATAAACACACTTATTGAATTGAAAAACACACTTTTTACAGAAGCGAGTTTTTTGTTGGTTAAAAGTGCGTTTTAAAAACCCGCTTAAAACACACTTTCTGGGAAAAAAATTCTTAAAAGAAGCGAGTTTTTAGACTCACAAAAAACACACTTTTAACACACTTCATAAAGAAGATGGCTGAAGCGGGTTTTTTAGACGCACAAAAAACACACTTTTAACTTACTTTCTTGAAAGAAGCGAGTTTTTAGACTCACAAAAAACACACTTTTAACACACTTCATAAAAAAGATGGCTGAAGCGAGTTTTTTAGACGCACAAAAAACACACTTATTGAGAAAAAACACACTTTTAACACGCTTGATAGAGAAGATGACTGAAGCGAGTTTTTTAGACACACAAAAAACACACTTTTAACTCGCTTCATAAAGAAGATGGCAGAAGCGAGTTTTTTAGACGCGCAAAAAACACACTTATTGAGAAAAAACACACTTTTAACACACTTCAAGAAGAAGATGGCTGAAGCGTGTTTTTTTGACGCACAAAAAACGCGCTTCTTGAGAAAAAACACACTATAAACCCGCTTCATAAAAAAGCGAGTTTTTTTGACGCACAAAAAACACACTTATTAAGAAAAAACACACTTATTGAGAAAAAACACACTTTTAACACACTTCAAGAAGAAGATGGCTGAAGCGTGTTTTTTAGACGCACAAAAAACGCGCTTCTTGAGAAAAAACACACTATAAACCCGCTTCATAAAAAAGCGAGTTTTTTTGACGCACAAAAAACACACTTATTAAGAAAAAACACACTTTGAGCCTACTTAAGTTGGTTAAAACTGCGTTTTTAGTGTGTTTTAAGCGTGTTTTTTCTGGTTTTAATCCAGAAAAAACCCAGTCGGTAAGCTAAAAGACGCACTTTTAGCACGGTGCGAATACCGCAGCGTTTAACACGCTTTAAACGCGGTTTTAAACCGCGTTTAACACGCTTCTTGGAGAAGGGAGATAGCATCGCCCGATTGATGACATACCGTTGCAATTCTGTATCAGCTTGTACAAAGTTACATTTCTATTCTACATGCACGCTGTACAAGAGCATAAGATGTTAAAGAAGTTGCGCTATAAGTGTGAGATGGATTGCAATAACCTAGATATACTGATCTTCAAACTTTGGCAATACAAGCATGAACGACTTACTATGACATCTTTGATATGACGATGTGCCTTTGGAGAGAAAGTTAAATAAAACACGTCTGGTGATACATCGTGTGAGGTCCATGATACACCCGGAAGTCCACGTAAGTTACAACATTCTTCATAAGTCATATTTGTTACTATCGCTGTACGACAAAGTCCTGAATTAGTATCCTGATATTTCCAGCATACACCGCCTGAAAACACAACTTAAATTAAATCGAAAATAACATTCTTGTTCTTCTCTTCTGAAAAAATAAACAAAAAACTTCTTCATCAGTTGAGTATATAGGCAATTGACGAATTTCATTCACGAATTTCTTTTACCTGCTACATTATTTTCGAATGTATGCCAAATATGTAAGTTTCCACTAATATTCTTTCCGATTACCAGCCCAAGACTTGTTTTGTTATACAAAAGTGTTTAAAGCAATGTATGTAAGTATGACTTCATGTTTTCGACAACTCCTTATCAGAATACACGACCTTTTCCGAAATATAAAAAGGTAATAGATAGTTTTGTCTACATGAAGTGTTTACAAAGCGTCCAAGGTCTTGTCTCATGTTTTAAAGCATTATATGGCTAACCCCAAGGCTACCAATGCAAAATTTGTAAAATTTATACATATAATTGAAAGCTAAAATGAAAATAAAACATTGTTTATTCTTCATGCACACCTTTGTATTTCTAATTCGTTTTCGTAAATACAGTTTTAATCACGTTTGATATTTTAGTATCCATTGCTTCATTAATCTTTTTAACCATGTGCTGCTCATTGTGATTGAGAAGCATTGCTGCATGTTTAATTACATTATAAAAGTTTTATTATTGGATTACAAATGTGATACAATATCAATTATAGTTTTAAAGTACATGAGTACTAAGTCTGCATAAAGTGAGTATAACATTCTTTATTTAAACATTTGAATGTACACTGTAGATAGACGTATGAACTACTAACTTTAACACAGGTTGTAAATGTTAAGCATTATTAAACCGCATGCAGCCAATTGACATTCTTTGGACGAAAGCATTCTTTTGAAATTATCTACCACGGGGTCATTTCCCACAGATTAAAAATTGCATTTTTGTCATTTTCACAACGGAAAACAAACTGAAATCGCGCACGTGGAATGTTGCAAGTAGTATTTCTGATCCATCGTTCGTAGGGACGAAAATAGAATGCCGTGTGTGTTTTATACCCTTGTACTATTTGGCATGAATTCATATTAGAGTTTAAAGACTTCATTTGTTATTCAAGTTGTATTTGAATCTTTAATTATGCACAAATTATTGTTGAGATGAAACCTTCTTTTCTATGGATAAATAGCATACAACGTAAGTGAAATAAAATAGAAATGTGTAATAGAAATTTAATGGACAACGAAAGAGGAATATGTAGAATGCATGGAGAATAGACGGATAATGGGTTGAATAATACTACATTGATTGAGAATCGGTTGTTTGGATGACTAAATAAATGGATAATGAATATGAAACAATTGACATTACACCAGGGCAGAGAAAGCTCCGCCTGGCTTTTGTCGAAGGTTGTTTGGCGAAGGTTTTCAAGTTAATCCATAGGACCATGTGATTATAATTTACCGTTAAAATTGATTTAAAGGGTATTGCTTGACAACTGGCGTAATGTCAATTGTATGCGAATGGCATAAATAAACGAGAAATGATTGAATGTAAGGTTGCTGAAAGTTAGTTGAAATCGTTAAATGTTCGACTGAAATATACTGAAAACTCGGATGTACGAGGGTCATTCAATAAATTCGTGGACTGGATTCGTTATTTTAATACACATTGATACAGAGAATAACTAATTATATCACACTAAACTACAGCCTTTCTGACACAAATGCAGAAAATTGTGCACGAAACGACGAATTTTTAAAGAAAATAAGGCTAAAACAAAACTATTACCTTACCGCAACCACCACACAACACAAATATATTCTGACGTCAGCGACGTTATTGGCGTTTTGCTATTTCTCAAGAGGTAAACCCGAAACTGAATTATGTCATTCATATTTAATTAAACGTAACTCTTTCAGATATGCATTATTAAAAAGATCTACCAAATCATTTTATGTATTCAAAGTTAAGAATTAAGCTAGAAATAGTGGTTTTATGCTAAGTTGAAACGCCTCGCACATTTTGACTGGCGTTTCCTTAAATGTCCCTACGTTTGCAAATTTCGTTCGATCTCTGTATGATTTTTAATACCATGCTGCTCTTCAGGAATTTGATTTTGTCACTAAAACACAGTGACACTCAATACTGCATGTGCTCCGATTGTTCTCATTAGCAACTTATGTGTGTTTGTTGTGTATTTCTAAGACAAGTGCACGATTTAATAGTTGCATGAATTTCCCTGCGTAAATTCATCGGCATTTTGACGTAAATGAAAACGTGACAGGCATAGATTAAATACTTCTCAATTCAAACCCAAACGTGCAAACAACTTAATAATTTCACAAAATATTATGCTAATATCTTGCAATAATCTGGCAAATATATGGGAATGTAAATAAATTAGTTCGGAATTCATCACTTGTTGAACAAGTTAAAATGGTACGTTACGTCGGTCGGGGGTGGTAGCGCGTTACTATGGTAATACAACGGCTGATGGCATGTTACTGTGCTGCATAATCAAAGATAAATTTGTATCTACGGTAGGTAAAAGATAAATGTTTATAATGATATGAGAAATTATTATTCAAATATGAATATAATAAAATGAGAACGATTGTCTACGAATATATTGAATGACCCTCGTATGGTAGAATAAGTTCAAGAACGTAGTAGAATTGGCTAAACGTACGAACAAATGGCATTTGCTATCACATACCCACATTAATCGGCTCACACATAAACACTATCAGACAGAGTGAATACGATGTTCCTTTGTTTAGTCTATCTATTGTGTTTAATTTGACACAGTCAAGCGTTATATAAAACAACTATGTTTAAACTGAAGAAATGAACGCTAACTTTATTTATAGCTAATGTTAGTTGATGTTTTACACGTTTGAAAGTTCTGGATGTACTTTTGTCTAACAAATGTATAACCACGTGTGAAATCAAATATATCGGTTGCATCATTTTAAGACAATAACATAACAGACTACTAGACATTATTGTGTCTAGCTTATTTTGTGTTATTTGTTTATGTTTTTCTGTTTATCTCCAGATAGTTCGTAAAAAGTTACCTAGAAAAAAATGAGACTATATAATATTATTCACATCAGAATAAGTATAGGCTGTAGGTAAATAAATTATGGTCTATGGAGTTGGGTGGGAGTAATTTATTCAATTTATGTCTTTCTCTGGTGTGTACCGTAGATGTACTATTGTCTATTTTATACAATATGTCTTAGGAATTATTGCATGCTTCTAACCATATAGGAACTGGTCACTATGGAAGCCCTGGAGGGCACTTTTGACTTGTGACTCTTGACTTTTGACATGTGACCACTGACTTGTGACTTGGGACTTGAGGAGGCCCTGGTGGGCTTTTGTGACTTGTGAATTGCGACTTGTGACTTGGGACTTTTGAGTTGTGACTTGTGACTTATGACTTCGGACTTGGGACTTGAGGAGGCCCTGGAAGGCACTTTTGACTTGTGACTTGTGACTTGTGACTTCGGATTTGTTTCATTATATAAATAAATTAACGGGCATTTGCCTGGACGCCGTGACTGGTGACGGATGTTCCTTGAATCGTAATTAACTGTTGATATTCTAGTAAATCAGGTAAGTGGGCATTGTGTTTGTATGATTTAAATCGTCGTTTCTACATTCACCGAGCAACTGCCCATCTCATTAACTAAAATAGCGTTCATGCCTTATAGCGTACTAATAAAGTAAATATGTATTACGGTGCAGTTGTGTATTATACGTATTGTACGAGTTTGCTTCCTTGTCTTTATCATACGAGTCTCATTTTTTATCATACACTACTGTCGATGCAATAAGTAATACTAATGAGGGAACTATCCGGTTCGAAAGAATAGCGTGGACTACAGTTAACTCGGGTATACCTAGTTACCCTAGATAAACACAGTTTACCTGACGGGCGAGGTTACGTTTACAACCGTTATCATTTAACTGTGAATAGTCTGTATTATGCCATAATTTTTATATTAGGTTTTAAACTTTGTAATCGTTGTTTAGGTATACCATAGTTACCAATCAGCGTTTCAATCGAGACGAATCTGTTGGTTAAGGCTTTTAGTATTCAGTGTTATTAAACTGTGTTTGTTTTATGTTTTGCAGGTGGAGAAAAATGAAATGTCTGCTTTCATCGTGATGGAATCCGGAAGATAGCATCTCTTGTGGAATATTGCACCAACGGAATCTTCAACCCTGCTATTTTACTACCATAGTGGAAGAAAGGCGTACACTCACAATGAACACTCACATGTTGAACATAAATTGTCGTTATACATGTATGTCAAAGTGGAAGTTATCGTTGATATAGTAGACATAGAAATACATACTGATCTGGCATGGGTTGCAAAAATAAATGAATAATTATGGTCATTATTCCAAGATAAAATTTCAAAACAACAACTGACAGCAGTAATAACAATTTATTTTATAATTAACTTTATATACAAAATGATTAGCGAATATTGTTTATAATACATGTAATATATATAGACTTGCCTTATTGCGATTATGAATTAAATTAAGGTGGCGAAGAATGGCCATGTTGACTTGTACTCTAACAGGTAACGCTGTTAGAGGTGAAAACGCCTTACGCAAGGTAGCAACCGAGGGCATATAAGATTTATTATCAAACTTTAACATTAATTTACTGTAACAAGAAACCGAGTACACTTCGATTACACAAAAAAACCGAGTACGCTCCAGGTACTCATAAAAAATACCGAGTACACTCCGAGTACCCATAAAAGAGACCGAGTACGCTACAGGTACTCATAAAATACCGAGTACACTCCGAGTACCCATAAAAGAGACCGAGTACGCTACAGGTACTCATAAAAATACCGAGTACACTCCGAGTACCCATAAAAAAGACCGAGTACGCTACAGGTACTCATAAAATACCGAGTACACTCCGAGTACCCATAAAAGAGACCGAGTACGCTACAGGTACTCATAAAATACCGAGTACACTCCGAGTACCCATAAAATACCGGGACGTACTCTCCAGGTACCCCGTAATAAAACCAGGTACGCTCCAGGCACCATATAAAGAACCATGTCTACAGTAAGTATGTATTTTAACCAAATGTGACTTATCTAAACAGATGATACCTTTTAAGAGATGCCATTTTTCTAGTTGAGTCAACGCTCGGACAAGTCTTAAACGCTCATAAAAAACTACAGTCAAGTGACTGAATTTTGTAACCACAGGAACCTCAGTCTCGACTGGTAACAGCTGTCGAAACCGAGAGAAAACCCATGGAAATGCAAAATATATGTTTTTGTATTGATTCATTTTTAATAAAAAATAATAGATATGCCCTCGGTTGCATCCCCACTACAGAATTTTACGCCAACATGACAATGTATGTAATAAATGATAAAATATCTACTATAATTAGATAAATGCATGAGTAAGGCAAGTGCTATATCTAGATATGGTTATTAATTGTTTATTGGCTATTAAATCGCCGTTAAGACACAGTTCTGGTCACTGGTAGAACGACTACTATCACGTCCTTTGCTACAAATGTACTTTCTGAACTTCACATTATAGGCTTCATGTCTTTTCCTTTTCAGCATCTAATATATACACATTCACGACACTAAGAACATCATATTAAACACTAATATTATCATAATTAACACTGATACCATGGTAATCACAACACAAAAACACATTATCAGCATTATTCCCGTACGTAAGAATCACCTTGCACACGAAGAGTTCCTATACGTGAATTCCATGAAGACTGGATGCTATCTGATGCCGGATCTGTCCTCATAGTTACCATATTGAACCATCTTGTGTCGTATATTGTGTAGTTTACTTCCAGTACAACCTCAACGTGACCATGTGTCTGTTCTGACCAACCTACGTATGTTAATGTTACTGACTCTCTCAATATCAAACTGAAATAACAACAAACGGATCGGCAGAAAAATGACTCATACAGCATAATAATAGTAACTGCTATTTGCCATTAAACATAGTTAGACTATTAACATTGATAATTAATAATAATGACTGATATTGCATGAAGGGTGCGGTAGGGTGGGTTTAAAGTTCGTCGTTTGCTGCCGAACAAGCAAGTGAGCCGACGTGGCAATCATGTGAGTTCACGCTCAGTGAATATCGTATTCACGCGAGAATTACCATGGAAACGATAGCGTCGCCGGGTAGCGATAAACGCACCATGTGTATATAATACCCGGAGATCCCGTGAAATTCCGCCGTAATAAATTAGATTAATGCATATGTGAATTAATCTTTATTATTCCAAGATAAAATTTCAAAACAACAACTGACAGCAGTAATAACAATTTAATTTTATAATTATCTTTATATACAAAATGATTAGCGAATATTGTTTATAATACATGTAATATATATAGACTTGCCTTATTGCGATTATGAATTAAATTAAGGTGGCGAAGAATGGCCATGTTGACTTGTACTCTAACAGGTAACGCTGTTAGAGGTGAAAACGCCTTACGCAAGGTAGCAACCGAGGGCATATAAGATTTATTATCAAACTTTAACATTAATTTACTGTAACAAGAAACCGAGTACACTCCGATTACACATAGAAACCGAGTACGCTCCAGGTACTCATAAAAAATACCGAGTACACTCCGAGTACCCATAAAAGAGACCGAGTACGCTACAGGTACTCATAAAATACCAAGTACACTCCGAGTACCCATAAAAGAGACCGAGTACGCTACAGGTACTCATAAAAATACCGAGTACACTCCGAGTACCCATAAAAAAGACCGAGTACGCTACAGGTACTCATAAAATACCGAGTACACTCCGAGTACCCATAAAAGAGACCGAGTACGCTACAGGTACTCATAAAATACCGAGTACACTCCGATTACCCATAAAATACCGGGACGTACTCTCCAGGTACCCCGTAATAAAACCAGGTACGCTCCAGGCACCATATAAAGAACCATGTCTACAGTAAGTATGTATTTTAACCAAATGTGACTTATCTAAACAGATGAGACCTTTTAAGAGATGCCATTTTTCTAGTTGAGTCAACGCTCGGACAAGTCTTAAACGCTCATAAAAAACTACAGTCAAGTGACTGAATTTTGTAACCACAGGAACCTCAGTCTCGACTGGTAACAGCTGTCGAAACCGAGAGAAAACCCATGGAAATGCAAAATATATGTTTTTGTATTGATTCATTTTTAATAAAAAATAATAGATATGCCCTCGGTTGCATCCCCACTACAGAATTTTACGCCACAAAATGAAAAATATAATTAAGCTTCGATATCCCTATTTCTTATTTATCTATTTTTTATTTCCCCAAAATTCTTATGGTATATAACTTAAAATGCCTTCGCGAATGGCGTCATTATAGAATTCCAAACCAACGTCGGACAAGTGTATATACCGTCATCGCGGAAGAAACCGAGTGTAAGAACGTCGATGTCGACCGTAATATGCCCGTTGGATTGTTTTCGGCCCATCTGGTTCACCCGTTTACGCTTTTTCTCTATGGCTTTCAAACTACAGGCGTGTTCTCCCCAGGTAACTCTGGGGAGAATGTCAACCCATATTATTTTTACTTCTGGAAATGCTTGATGAACATAAGTAACAGCCTCTATTATTATCTTAAAAATACATTTTAAGGAATGTTTTGTAAGATCATTGCCACCTAGATGGAACAATATAACTTTAGGACAACTCCTAAACAGGACGGGAATTTGCAAGGAGCTAATTAAATCGTCCAAACTCATACCCCGCTTACACCACCAAGCCATGGTAAGGTTGTCCGGCAACTTCAAATTCGGCATTCCTCTTTCGGCGGCTCGCACCCCAGCCCAATATGGAATTGAATCCCCGATAAACCATACGTCTGTAAAGACATTATTAAAGCCTGTCAGTTACGATAGTCCTATCACCAGCGACACTATTGCTATACCGTGCATGATAATTGTATATATATAATACCATGAATATAATCACGGACTAGACAAACCTGGCCTAAAGTACGGTTAAACCCGTATGTATGTGTTATAGGCGGGGGAGTGCCACCTTCCCAGTTTCATAATGGCTGACTCCGACAGTCCCATTAAAGCTAATTGCGTAGCCCTGCCTATGCGAAAACTATGGGTTTTAACATTTGAGTGGTTATACTGAGAACGGTCAATACATTTTTTCAGCACTGCTGCAAATTGATATCTGGTGGCTACTGCCCCGTTACTATGAATGAACAGCGGACCGATTTGACTCGATTTATAAAAAAGATATTTCTGTAACGAATGAACAGGACATATGCTTCCATCCCGCTCACACGGTAACTTTAAAATCACCGGATTACCACGTTGATTTGTTTTAAACCTACTCATGGAAATCAAAACATGTTTGTTTGGTATATCAAGAGTTACGTCTCTTGATTGTAACATGTTAACTTGACCCTTGGTAGAGACTAATTCTCCTACGCGAAATAGGCCACAATATGCCAGGCAAAACATAGCCTTAAATAACTGATATTCGTAAGCATCATGACAAATCGTGGGTAGAAGCTTACATATTTCCTTTAACATATCCATAGTGATCGGGGCTCTCGTATCGAATGTGCGGCGTGATCTATGACAACCCTCCAATAGCTTTTTGACAATAAAGGCTTGAGAAAAATCTGGCCAATTATTAATTTTATGAAAGAAAGCCAGACCAGAAATATATGTTGCTATTGTTCTAGCTGACAAGGCCTTTTTAAAACAATACGTAATGAACAAAACCACCTCGTTTAAAGGGAGTGGCCAGTTATTTGGTAAGTTATACGAGCCCCTGAATGACTGAAACTTGTTCCTTGCCGTAGAATAGGTCGAAGCGGTATTTTCCGCTATTCCTGCACTGGCCAAGTATTTAGATCTGCTTCGAAGATGTTCCAAAGAAAGTTCGGTATTACCGATGGATATAGATCCGCCTCTGGAGCTAGCTTCCTGAACCGTGAGAACTGAAAACGAGATAGTGCGTCACTTATTTCGTTTTTTGCCCCGCTGATGTGTGAAGCTTTTACCCAACAATTATAACGCAAACATTGTAACGTAAATACCCTCATTAACATCATGACTGCGGGTGATTTAGAGGTCATGGTATTTAATATATGGACTACTGCCTGATTATCGCAGTAGAAACGAATTTTCTTGTTACGTAGCTCATTACCCCAAATAAAAATTGCCGCGACAATAGGAAACAGTTCAAGCACTGTAATGTCTTTGGTAAAGCCATTTTCATGCCACACGTCCGGCCATTTCGCGTTACACCAATGCCCCTTGAACCAAATACCAAACCCTATAGCACCCGCGCTATCTGTATGAAATTGCTCGTCATCATTAGACACCCAAAAACGGTCGTGAAAGACTGAGACACCATTATGTCCACTGAAAAAACGCATCCACATTTTGAGATCAGATTTCATTTCCTTATTAACACGCACGTAATGATACGTATGTTTTACGCCGCATGTGGCATTTATAAGGCGCCTACAAAATGGCCTACCTATAGGAATTGCCCGACAACAGAAGTTCAAAGACCCACTAAGTGACTGTATGACCCTCAAACAAACCTTCTTTTGCGACAGAACGAACTCGATTTTTTGAACGACTTCCGTTATTTTATCGAGAGGTATCCGAACCTCCATTTTTATTGAATCTAGCTCTAAACATAAGAAAATAATAATTTGAGTCGGGCCTGCTGTTTTCTCGTCCGCTAGCGGAACGCCCAAGTTGTCCATAATTGATTTGAATAACACCATCAACTCTTTACAAGACTTGTACGTTTTTTCGCCCCCTGAGAAATCGTCTAGATAATGTATTAGGTGGCCCGATTTCATTTTGGTTTTAACGCAAAACTCAAGGAAGGTTGAAAATTTTTCAAATAAACTCGGGGAAATACTACAGCCGAATGGAAGAGCCTTATCGAAGAAAATTTTATCCTCCACCATGAATCCCAATAGTTCGAAATCCTGTGGGTTAATTGGTAGCAAACGGAATGCATTTTTTATATCCGATTTAAACAAGTAACAATTTTTTCCCAGTTCCTGAATGATATGAATTGCTTGGTCGAATTCTGTGTATTTAACCGAACATAATTTCGGGTCAATGAAATCGTTGATCGATGACCCCTCTGGGTAAGAAAGATGATGTATCAGCCTAAACTCCCCGGGTGTTTTCTTTGGTACCACGCCGATCGGAGATATTTGAATGTTTTTCATCGGACTAACGGTAAACGGGCCAGCCGCACGACCGGCATCGATTTCTTTTTGTACTTTTTGTAGGACAATCTCGGGGAATTGTCTAGCCGACACCAAATTCTTTGAAAAGCGTGTCCCACGTGGACCAGTATAATTTAAACGAAAGCCGTGTGTAAAACCTTCTAATAGTATTAGTGCATCACGGGATTTGTAATCAGACAACCAGTGGTTTAAAGATTGGATATTAATAGGTGAAGGAGCTAATTTCGTCGGATTATTCATAAGCGACTGTATGTTATTATTTACTATATGAACCGCGTTGACCACGGTACTGGTTATATCCCCGCCCTCTGTATGGGCGGCGGCCTCGAAAGGGATTTCCAGTAAAACCTTGTTGGGTATTATGACCCGCATTATATGTTTGCGATTGACCGTAAGTACCCTGTTGGTACCCGAAACGTGAAGGACCTGACTGAGTACCTGTATGACAGTTCATTATGTTATGCGTGCCGCCACAATTAATACATGCGTGGTTATATTTACAACTCGGCCAGCTACATGATCCTTTATTAAAAGCTACACATATGTTCTGCGATTGACCATGCTTCCGCGACTCGACCCCAAATTGTTTATACCTATATGTATCTTGCATTGAAGGCAAACACCTAGACCACAAGCCTTGATTAATCACCGACCACGACGACGGTGTGGTGGCCTGACGAAGGCGAAACTGCTGGTCGTATATTTTCCAAAATTGTCCCCCCTGGCGGGACGCACATTCTCGTATAACATAAAAATAGTGCAACATTTCATGTATCTTTGAGGGGTGTGTCGACAAATAGATAGACATATAGACAATAAACGCGTCTGTCCAGCGTTCAATAGTTCCGATATCATCTTTACATACCGTGGGCCGGACGGCAATCGTACCGTCGGTATTTAATTTGAGCGTACTACCGGAATATAGCTCGGCCAGTTCCACCGCATTCTTTATGAGCAAAGAAAGATTGACGTACTCGCCTTTACAGATTTTTTGTTTTAGAGTAGGCGGTACATGTAACGTAATATCGTCTTGGGCGACACGTGTCAGCTCGTGACCTTCAAAAAGCATGTTTTCAACATTTTGTGTTTCATTAAACGTGAACATATTAGCACTGGGTTGCATTACAGGCGGCAAACATGTACCGTTATATGGCAACGCCCCTATATCTAAATTTCCTAGAGGCAGGGTCTGAGCATTACCGGCGTTAGACAAAATACGGGTCTCCACGGGACTAGTATTAGTGGTGCTACTGTTCAAACTAGCATTAACCTGGTCTTGTTCCGCATGAACCTGAGCCTCACAAATAATTTCATTAAAATCTATAACGTTATGATTTATACCTCTCGCTGGCTCCGTCCCGTCGTCCAACGCCGGTCTAGCTCGCTTAGCACTGGCCCTAGTCCTCGGCCCCGTTGCTTCTGCACCGCGCCTTCTCTTTGCACCTTGTCCTCGACCCGGCATCATAAAGTATTGCTAGATAGCCACAGTTTTAATTAATTTTCTTTAAAGTTCGTCGTTTGCTGCCGAACAAGCAAGTGAGCCGACGTGGCAATCATGTGAGTTCACGCTCAGTGAATATCGTATTCACGCGAGAATTACCATGGAAACGATAGCGTCGCCGGGTAGCGATAAACGCACCATGTGTATATAATACCCGGAGATCCCGTGAAATTCCGCCGTAATAAATTAGATTAATGCATATGTGAATTAATCTTTAATATATCATGCTTGAGCACAATTGTTACACCCACACCTTGGTGATATACACGGACTCATAGATTGAGATTGTGGCATTTTATTGTGAACTGTGTCGAATCGCAGCTACTGTTACTCGGTCACTTCAGGTCACCGTTATTTTGAATACTTCTTTGAAACAAGGTTATCCTGCCCTTAAGCTTTCATTTTTCGTATTATGTCCACCCTGAAATTTATAGGGTGGGGATTTTGACCACCCTGTAAAAAACATGGACGGGATTATGTCCACCCTGTCAAAAATGAGGGAACGGTATTCTGTCCACCCGGGATTTTGTCCGGATTTCTAGTTACACAGTTATGAGATTATTTACATTAATTATAAAATATAAATATTCTGACAGAATTATTTGACATAATTATAAAAAAATATTTCTATTTTTATAGCTCTAGATCTAGTTAAAGTTATGAAGTGAAAATTGAATTAGTAAAAGTCTTTTACAAATGTTTGGTATATTTTTACAGTTTCTCTAATACTTTAATTGACGTGTGCGCAGTCATAAACAGTCTGAGATCTTTCATGATTCACGAATTTCACGGCCATCATGATATTCGTCTTACCGGAACCGGATGTCCAACGATATTTATAGCTTACGATTTTTTGGCTACACCGGTTTGACGACGTCGTAATGACAACGAATAATGAATATCTTTCAAATGAATTTTTCTTTAAATGCATGCTTTTTTGCTATTGTAATGACGTAAAGTAAACATAGTGTTTCTACATGTATCGTGATAGTATGACGTAATGTTAACATATCGTTGCTTTGGTGATGATGTATGAAGAAACAAATAGTGTCACATGCAATCAATTCAATGATAACTGAAGAGCTATTATCCATTAGATTAGAGGTTTTGTTCTTCTTCGAATTCTCACCTGGAACAATGAGCACAATATGAGTCAACAATAAAATCCTATTGTGGCTATTGAATGGTGGAGAAAAACATAAGTTGGAAACAATTTGCGGCTTATCCCACAATAATCAATATCTTTCAAATGCATTTTTCTTTACGTGCATGCTATAGCAATACATTTGTTTATGTTAAATAACTTTAAAGAGTATTTTGAACCCAGGTGTGGCTTTAAGTCTCAATTTACGAATTTGTTTATGTGCAATCAATAATGTGCCTCCGTGGCTCAGTGGTTAGCGCGCTTGTTTCCTAATCCAGCGACCGGGTTCATATCTGCTTTGAGGCACATATATGCCTGCCATATTCAGCAGAAAGCTGACTGGCAAATAAAGGCATGCTCGGCAATAAACTATTTTATACAAGGATGAAAATGAACAAAAGGCGTTGATTGTATTAATGTGATATTATCTTTTAACGAGACGTCGCAGTACAAATTAAGTAATTATGTTTTACCGCCACAAAATCTTAATACCAATGCTATAAAACAATTTCTCATACTGATGATGCATCGATCTGGTATAGCCAAAGAAAGCCATAATTAACATGGAAGATTTCAATATCATTATAAAACGGCATCAATTATCCCACAGACTGCATAAAAACATTTGTTTGTATAGTTCATTTCTCATGTCAAAGAAATTGATGTGTAGGAATCCTTACGAGATTTAGAATTGATATTGTGGTCTGATGTTTTCGTTTTTTTCCGTCTGTCTTCCCTATTTTGAGATTGTCGGCGTTTGTGTTTTCTTCGTAAGCGTCTCTTGTGACGAGTTTCGTGTCGTCTATGTTTCTTTTTTCTCTCAGGGCGTACATTCTGTCTGTCATCTATATTTGTTTCGTTAGTTGCACTGCTCAGCTTGAGACTGGTGGCTGGAAAGGTAAGAATGTAAGAATTATATACAAAAAACTTAGAGACAAAAACATACATGACAAAGACTTCTGATCAGAGCATTAATCAACAATGGAATACGACAGCGTGGGTAGCTTCCATTTGAAAGAATTCTACAGTAATATAATTACAATGTGGTATTCGTATGATCAAACTACGTTTCATCTTTGATAGATACTTTATCATACCGATCTTGTAAGATCTTGATTCATCAAAGGGTTTTTAAAATCTGCTTATTCGACTATTGGACAAAGAAACGCGACAATCGAAAGACGAATAATTATTCTCATACGTTAAAAATGCATTGTAATGAAATTCACTTTAACAATCGTACTTTATTACATATTTATTTTACAAATACATTTGTACATTCTTTTTCATTATTATGATAATATTATTCACAATATTTACTGTGTATATATTTAGATATACCGAAGACATTGTAGTTAGTCACTACTGAAAACAATACATAATGCATGTGTGCATAAACTATGGTAAATTTGATAAAAACGATATGACGTTTTGGTCTTGACTATTCAACCATAGGAAATCAACCGTTGGGTAATAATTCAGGCGCCGATCTAAAATAATTTTGCACTGACTGAATTGTTTAAAATAACAAGTGTATGCACACACACCTTTTTATTTTACTCTGACAACTTCTGCATGGTCCCTGGCGCTGAACTGTCATAAAATACCCCGTTCTACATCCATAGTTCATCATATGACAAAAACTTTGGTATGTCCGTCTATCTGTTCCACAAACTGGTATAGTCAGCGGATGTTCACACTGCATGTTACAGTTAACACATATTGGTTAACACATTTTGTTGATGTCTTAGACACGTGTTTCCACTCTGGCAGTTAATATTGGAACATGTTTCATTGGCTGAAATGCAAACATAAAATCACATCAATCCAATCCACAGATAGACGAAAACTTGAGTATACATAATATTAAAAGGCACAATCGTAATGTAATCCAAACTCATTTCTTGTAAGTACATTGTAACATATTAAGTCTTCTGAATAGAGGAATAATACAGATGAATGTTAAGTAGAAGTGCATCATATCAATTAGTCTGATTTCAGATTAATAGATGGACTGCACGCTAGATCTATCATGGTTTTTCAATAACATATTGTTTTGTTTGTTTAACGTGGCTGGACGTTTTGTTTTATTAACACAGACACGCACCAGTCTTTAATGTAAGACAGTGAACCCACTAAACGATGTAGTATTCAATAACATAGTTATTATCTATTACGGTTCATGACGACACGATTAACTTCCTTGTAAATACACGTATTTGGACATAAATTAAGTTAAGTAATAATATACGAGCACTGATAATTGACCCCACCATAAACCAAAATAGCAAGGAAGTTTGTCCTCGGTACATTTACTCGAAATAAAAGTAATTCATGCAGATATACAATGAGAATGTTCTTCTGTTGACCAGATGCTGTGTTTTATGGCCCAAAATAAACAATGATAGCCATCTCCTGCTGCTATCATGCTGCGTAATACATATAGGGTCTTTAATAAGACCAGCCCTAACTTCAGGTCTAAGCTGGTTAGGGCAGTCCTAACTTCAGCCCTAACTTAGTAAGACCTGCCCTAACTTATGGTAAAACTTCTGACCAAACGTTTCAAACTTACCCCGCCGTATCTAACGGCACTTGAGATTGGATTGAGTTTTTCGCCTGACTGGTACGCGTTAAAGTCGATATATCCAATAAGTTAGGGTTGGTTAGGACAGGTCTAACTTAAATTAGGTATAACTTCACGCGTACGGAGAATGTCTAAAAAACAATCTCAAGTTAGACCAGCCCTAACTTGGAGTTAGGCCTGGTTATGGCTGCCTTAACCAGGTAAGACCTGAAGTTAGGGCTGCCCTTACCATGTTAGTGCTGAAGTTAGGGCTGAACTAACTAAGTTTGGACAGGTCTAATTAAATTGACTCTAAATATACGCCATACGGAAGTGTTTCTATGAGTGCGGGGAGATTGGAAAGGTTATTTCCCCCCGTTATTCTCTGCCTTTCCCCAGGGTTGCAGGACAGTTGATAATATGATTTGAAGCTGATAGTTAATACAAATTAAACATTAATTTCACTCTTACTTAGACATTTAACGTAATAATTAACAGATATCCATGGGTCCTTTTCACAATTCTCCCTCTGTAAATGACAATAGTCTCTGTATGTACGTCCATTCTCGCCACATAATGCACCACGTGATTTTAACGCTGAGTCACATGACGACTTACAAACACATGTTGGGAACCCATCAACCATCCGACACTTTTTGCCAGGAAAACAACTTACTGACTCGCAAGTCCCTGTAAAATGTTAATCAAATATCAATCTGTGTTATATGTATTAATATGAATATTGTCTGGCCAGATTGTAAAAATGTGATGCGATTCGGTTTAGTGTGGTTTTCTACACTAAAATATCACACCAAATAAACAATTAAACGTACAAATAGTGGGGGTCAACTTCGTTGTTTTTTTGCATCACACTTAATGCACAAATCGCATCAACTTCACAACCCTATGACACCACGAGCTCACCAAATGTATTTAACAACAAAGGCGACCAATCTTATAAGTTGTACACTTGTTACAATATGTTATAATTTAATAAACATTGTTCCTGATATCGTTTTCAAATGTCAGATCATTTATCATTAACATATACGAGCAGGCCATTATACATTTTTGTAGTGAGAAAAAATGTAGAAAAATGCGGAAATGAAATCATGCACATTTCTGAAAACCAAATGTCACAAATGATACGTTTTAGGTTAGGAATAGCGCATCAGAAACAATTTATCGTTGGTCCAACTGCAGTTTACCAAGAATTTGTCACATAGTTTAAATGTCCATACAAATGCAAAAACAAGTGTTCAATTTGTTTTGTCAAGAAATAATCATTATACAAATCTTATTCCGAACACCATCTTGGTACTTATCATAAAAGTATTCCGCAATTGAATACTTTTAAGAGGAACCAGAATTAGTAAAATAAATGGTAAGTCAGGATGTATAACCAGGGTATTGTTTTATCAAAGCATTTACGGTAATCGTAAACTTACGTTCAAATTTGAATCCTTTATAATTATGTAACTGTTTCAAATTCAGGTTATGCGATAAGTAAAATCATCAGCTAATTAATTCAGTTAATGATTTTAAACAAAATATTTCCCTCATTTGCAGATGTAAACGCATTATAAGGAATTTAAATTTGAGCGTAAGTTTAAAATGTTCGTAAGTCCTTTGATAAAACAGTGCCCTGGTGCGTAAAGTTTTGATGGGTTCGCCTATCTCTAAATTTCTCAAACTCAATGAAGTACAAAAATCGCTTAACAATCACTACTAACTGTCTCAAATATTTATAGTATATTTACCTGTATCTTAACGATACGTTACTTGCAAAGTTTACATAGTAGAATATTCGCAATCGTTTTTTTTAAACACAGTGTCCTGAATACATGGAGTTACGGAATTTATTATCAAGCTCTCGACAGACGGTTTGCTCGTGCTAACATTAATGCAACGGACACAATACGACAGACAGTCTTAAGTGGTGTTATATAAGATAGACACTGTCTCAATGTATTCAATTACGAGCAGCTATTACGTTATTTTACACGAAAAGACACGTAGAGTGGTTCTTGAGGAATTGATTCATTATCGTGCCATGTCAGTACGGAGATTTCGGTATTACATAAGCAGTGCAGACTCGAATACTATTTAAGAGAACGTTTTAAGGTAAAGACGATTCGCAGAAATATTGTCGCGTAAGAGGTCAGCTATTTGTGCATTTGACGTAAAAACGTGATCAATAAGGGCATCATCAAACCATTTGTGTGTATTGACTACGTGTTATACTGCCGTGTCGTTATCATGTCGCATCGATGGCATAATCCTATTTTGGCCAAACCGCAACATTGTGCTGCATATATATGACAATATGTGACATACATTCGCAATGTCGCATCGATGACACGATCCCGACGCAACTAGCCGTCAAAATGTCGCATTGATGATACCACCCCGGCGCAACTAACTGTCAAAATGTTGCATTGATGGCACGATCCCGGCGCAACTAACCGTCAAAATATCGCATTTATGGCACCATCCTGGCGCAACTTACCGTCAAAATGTCGCGTTGATGTAACCATCCCAGAGCAACTAACTGTCAAAATGTCGTACAGATAGCATCCGATTGCTGACATACCGTAGCAATTCTGTATCAGCTTGTGCAAAGGTACATTTCTATTCTACATGCACGCTGTAGAAGAGCATAAGATGTTAAATAAGTTTCGCTATAAGTGTGAGACGGATTGCAATAACCTAGACATACTGATGTTCAAACTTTGGCAATACAAGCATATACAATGTAAACTAGCTCACTTACTATGACATCTTTGACATGATGATGCTCCAACTTTGGCAATACAAGCATATAAATCTAAATATTATACAATACAAATTAGCTCACTTACTATGACATCTTTGACATGATGATGAACCTTTGGAGAGAAAGGTTAAATAAAACACATCTGGTGATACATCGTGTGAGGTCAATGATACACCCTGAAGTCCACGTAAGTTACAACAATCGTCATAAGTCATATTTGTTACTATCGCTGTACGACAAAGTCCTGAATTAGTATCTTGATATTTCTAACATACACCGCCTGAAAATACAACTTAAATTAATTAGAAAATAACATTCTTTTTGCCTCTTCTGAAAAAATAAACAGTTGAGCAAAGTCAATGTACGAATTTTTTTCACGAATTTCTTTGACCCGCTACATTTTTTTCGAATGTTTGTCAAATATTTAAGTTTCCACGAATACTCTTTCCGATTACCAGCCAAAGACTTATGTTTTATTATAAAAAAAGCCTTTAAAGCAATGTATGGAAGCATGACTTCATGTTTTCGACAACTCCTTATCAGAATACACGACCTTTTCCGAAATATAAATAGTTTCGTCTACATAAAGTGATTACAAAGCAGAGTACAAGGTCCTGACATGGGTTTTGGAACATCAGATGGCTAATTAATCCCAAGGCTACTTATGCATTATGTTTGAAATGTACGCTCCGAAAATTAACTTAAGCTAAACTGTAAATAAAACATCTTGTTTAATCTTGTTATTACTCATGTATACATTCGCATTTCTAACTCGTTTTCGTAAATACAGTTTTAATCACGTTTAATATTTTAGTACCCATTGGTTCATTAATCTTGTTAACCATGTGCTGCTCATTGTGATTGAGAAGCATTGCTGTATGTTTAATTGCATGATAAAAGTTTTATTATTGGATTACAACTGTGATACAATCTCAATTATAGTATTGAAGTACATGAGTACTAAGTCTGTATAAAGTGAGTATAACATTCTTTATGTGCACTGTAAATAGACGTATGAACTACTAACTTTAACACAGGTTGTAAATGTTAAGCATTATTAAACCGCATGCGGCCAATTGACTTTCTTTTTACCAAAGCATTCTTTTGAAATTATTTACCACGGGGTCGTTTCCCACAGGTTAAAAAATGCATTTTTGTCATTTTCACAACGGAAAACAAACTGAAATTGGGTACGTGGAATGTTGCAAGTAGTATTCCTTTTCTATCGTTCGAAGGGACGAAAATAGAATGTCGTGTGTTTTATACTCTTGTACTATATTGCATGAATACGTATTAGAGTTTAAATACTTTATTTGTTATTCAAGTTGTATTTGACTCTTCAATTATGCAATAATTATTGTTGTGATGAAACCTTCTTTTCTATGGATAAATAGCATACAACCTAAGTGACATAAAATAGGTAAGTGTATAATGGAAATGAAATGGGGGAATGGACGAAGAATTTGTAGAATGCATGGAGAATGGACGGAAAATGGGTTGAATAATACTACATTGATTGAGAATCGGTTATTTAGGTGACTAAATAAATGGATAATGAACATGAAACAATTGACATTACACCAGAGCAGAAAAAGCCCCGCCTGGCTGTTTGTCGAAGGTTGTTTGGCGAAGGTTTTCAAGTTAATCCATAGGACCATGTGATTATAATTTACCGTTAAAATTGACTTAAAGGGTATCGATTGACAACAGGCGTAATGTCAATATATGCGAATGACATAAATAAACGAGGAATGATTGAAGGTAAGGTTGCTGAAAGTTAGGAGAAATCGTTAAATGTTCGACTGAAATATACTGAAAACTCGGATGTATGGTAGAATAAGTTCAAGAACGTGGATTTGGCTGAATGTACGAACAAATGGCATTTGCTATCACGTACCCACATTAATCGGCTCACACATAAACACTGTCAGACAGAGTGAATACGAAGTTCATTTGTTTAGTCTATCTATTGTGTTTAATTTGCCACAGTCAAGCGTTATATAAATAAAAAAAATTAGTATGACTTTCTGACATTTGTTTCGGTTTTGTTTTATGGCATTTTTTCACAATAAATGCCCGTTATCAATTTAAAACCTGTTTCTGTTGTTACTGATTCCATACAAGTTCACCCTTGGTTGCGACCCCCTGACAATACATAAAACAATAATGTTTTAAACTGAAGAATTGAACGCTAACGTTATTTATAGCTAATGTTAGTTGATTTTTTACACGTTTGAAAGTTCCAGATGTACTTTTGTCTGGCAAAGATATAACCACGTGTGAAATCAAATATATCGGTTGCATCATTTTAAGACAATAACATAACAGACTACTAGACATTATTGTGTCTAGCTTATTTTGTGTTATTTGTTTATGTTTTTCCTGTTTATCTCTAGATAGTTCGTATTAAAGCTACCTAGAAAAAATAATATTTTTTTTTTAAATTTATATTTTTGTAGTGCAGTACGTTTTTTTCGTTTTTACTGCACCTGTGTGACCTCATTATTGTGAGGAATAAAATGAACCTAGATCTACTGCAAATCGAGAACCTAAACAATTGACAGTCAGGTGAAAGAAACACTATTTATGTAAGTGCTATCCTAAAAGGGCCTTTAGTAAGAAAATAGATCCTTCTTTATAAACTTTAATTTATTGGAGAGTTGGAAGGCTTATTCTGTTCTGACATGCCAAGGTCTCAGAATGAAATCTTTTGTTCCGTATTTAAAAGGCGAATCTGAAAATCTGAACGAGCTTTGAACAATTCAAATAAAAGCAATAAACACACACCTACAATTTATCGAATCATATAGAATCCACTGCCCGTAAATGATCATACTAAATGCATTTCGAGATTCAAAATCGCATCTCGTCAAAAAATCAACATGTCGCCCTCGTTTTTCGATGTTGTGATGACGTCAAAACACATGATAAAGTCACTCTGTACGTCGATTCCCGTTTTTAACTGTCAGTACGAGTATTTTCCCTTACTAATCAGACTGGCGACATAGAAAAAATAAGTCTATGACGTGATAATGATTAAAAATTCCCGGCATCGTGACTTGAATTGACAATAACTATTTGTTGACAATGAAATAACTCCGCGATCAAATTTAATAAATGCCAGTTATTTCGCTTTCAATAAAACATTAAAATAATTTTGTGTTCGTCAAATATTATATTTGTTTTATTTATAAACTTTACACATATCTTGTTTTATGTTTTGCAGAAAAATACTACAACAAATAGTTGCACTACTTTCAGTGGAACTTTTGTTTAAAAAAGTGAATAGGTTGAACTGAATTTGGGGCGCCCCATGGGGTGAGGTTCCAAGAGGGAATTGTAAAATATTAATAATATGATTAATTACGCATATAATTAACAGAAAATTTGTTGATTTTTGGTGTAAGATTGAATTTTATTTCACTCGTAAATATTCATTTCTGTGATCACTCGGTGAAATAAAATTCGATCTTACACTAAAATCAACAAATGTCCTCTATATATTCACATCAGAATAATTATAGGCTGTAGGTAAATAAATTATGGTCTATGGAGTTGGGTGGGAGTAATTTATTCAATTTATTCCTTTCTCTGGTGTGTACCGTAGATGTACTATTGTCTATTTTATACGATATGTATTAGGAATTATTGCATGCTTCTAACCATATTGGAACTGGTCACTATGGAAGCCCTGGAGGGCACTTTTGACTTGTGACTTTTGACTTTTGACTTGTGACTTGTGACTTATGACTTGGGACTTTATGAGGCCCTGGAGGGCACTTTTGACTTGTGAATTGCGACTTGTGACTTTTGACTTATGACTTCGGACTTGGGACTTGAGGAGGCCCGGAGGGCACTTTTGACTTGTGACTTGCGACTTGTGACTTATGACTTGTGACTTGTAACTTGTGACTTCGGATTTGTTTCATTATATTAATAAATTTACGGGCATTTGCCTGGACGCCGTGAATGGTGACGGATGTTCTTTGAATCGGAATTAACTGTTGATATTCTAGTAAGTGAAGTAGGCATTGTGTTTGTATGATTTAAATCGTCGTTTCTACATTCACCGAGCAACTGTCCATCTCATTAACTAAAATAGCGTTCATGCCATAGCGTACTAACAAAGTAAATAATTTTTATGTATTACGGTGCAGTTGTGTATTATACGTACACATGTACGAGTTTGCGTCCTTGTCTTTATCATATGAGTCTCATTTTTTACCATACACTACTGTCGATGCAATAAGTAATACTAATGAGGGAACTATCCCGTTCGAAAGAATATCGTGGACTACAGTTTACTCCGGTATACTTAGTTAACCTAGATAAACACAGTTTACCTGACGGACGAGGTTATGTTTACAACCGTTATCATTTAACTGTGAATAGGCTGTATTATGCCATAATTTTTATTAGGTTTTAAACTTTGTAATCGTAGTTTAGATATACCATAGTTACCAATCAGCGTTTCAATCGAGACGAATCTGTTGGTTATGACTTTTAGTATTCAGTGTTATTTAACTGTGTTTGTTTTATGTTTTGCAGGTGGAGAAAAATGAAATGTCTGCTTTCATCGTGATGGAATCCGGAAGATAGCACCTCTTGTGGAATATTGCACCAACGGAATCTTCAACCCTACTATTTTACTACCATAGTGGAAGAAAGGCGTACACTCACAATGAACACTCACTCATATGTTGAGAATAAGTTGTCGTTATACATGTATGTCAAAGTGGAAGTTATCGTTGTTATAGTGGACATAGAAATACATACTGATCTGGCATGAGTTGCAAAAATAAATAAATAATTATGGTCAATATATCATGCTTGAGCACAATTGTAACACCCACACCTTGGTGATATACACGGACTCATAGATTGAGATTGTGGCATTTTATTCCAAGCAATAGTTCATCATTTAACATAATATTCAAGAATTTAAACCATTTTGTCCCTCAGTATAAACTAGCTCATCCTGCTCTTTTACAGCGGGGACTTTGTGAACTGTGTCGAATCGCAGCTACAGTTATTCGGTCACTTCAGGTCACCGTTATTTTGCATATCTCTTTGAAACAAGGTTATCCTGCCCTTACAGCTTTCATTTTTCGTATTATGTCCACCCTGAAATTTATAGGGTGGAGATTTTGTCCACCCTGTAAAAAACATTGATTATGTCCAGTTTGTCCACCCTGTCAAAAATGAGGTAACGGTATTCTGTCCACCCGGGATTTTGTCCGGATTCCTAGTTACACAGTTATGAGATTATTTCTAGTAATTATAAAATATAAATATTCTGACAATATTATTTGACACAATTATTACAAAATATTTCTATTTTTATAGCTCTAGATCTAGTTAAAGTTATGAAATGAAAATGGAATTAGTAAAAGTCTTTTACAAATGTTTGGTATATTTTTACAGTTTCTCTTATACTTTAATTGGCGTGTGCGCAGTCATAAACAGTCTGAGATCTTTCATCATTCACGGCCATCGTGATATTCGTCTTACCGGAACCGGATGTCCGACGATATTAATAGCTAACAACTTTTTGGCTACACCGGTTTGACAACGAATAATGAATATCTTTCAAATGATTTTTTACGTGCTTGCTTTTTTGCTATTGTAATGACGTAAAGTAAATATAGTGTTTCTATCGTGATAGTATGACGTAATGTAAACATATTGTTGCTTTGGTGATGATGTATGAAGAAACAAATAGTGTCACATGCAATCAATTCAATAATAACTGAAGAGCTATTATCCATTCGATTAGAGATTTTGTTCTTCTTCGAATTCTCACCTGGAACAATGAGCACAATATACGTCAACAATAAATTCCGATTGGGGCTATTGAATGGTAGAGAAAAACATAATTTGGCAGTTGGAAACAATCTTCCAAATGCATTTTTCTTTACGTGCATGCTATAACAATACATTTGCTTATTTTAAATAATTTTAAAGATTATTTTGGACCCCGGTGTGGCTTTAAGTCTCAATTTACAAATTTGTTTATGCGTAATAAATAATAAAACTATTTTATACAAGGAGGAAAATGAACAAAAGAACTTGATTCTATTAATGTGATATTATCTTTTAACGAGATGTCGCAGTACAAATTAAGTTATTATGTATTACCGCCACAAAATCGTTCACAAATGCTATAAAACAATTTCTCATACTGATGATGCATCGGTCTGGTATAACCAAAGAAAGCCATAATGAATATGGTAGATTTCAATATCATTATAAAACGGCATCAATTATCCCGCAGACTGCATAAAAACATTTGTTTGTATAGTAGGTAATTACTAGAATTGTTAAGTTCATTTCTCACGTCAAAGAAATTGATGTGTGCGTATCCTTACAAGATTTAGAATTGATATGATGGTCTGATGTTTTCGTTTTTTCCAGTCTGTCTTTCCTATTTTGAGATTGTCGGCGTTTGTGTTTTCTACGTTTGCGTCTCTTGTGACGAGTTTCATGTCGTCTATGTTTCTTTTTTCTCTCAGGGCGTACATTATGTTTGTTATCTATATTTGTTTCGTTAGTTGCACTACTCAGCTTGAGACTGGCGGCTGGAAAGGTAAAAATGTAAGAATTATATACAAAAACTTGGCGACAACAGCATACATGACAAAGACTGTCTGATCAGAGCATTAATCAACAATGGAAGACGACAGCGTGGGTAGCTTCCATTTGAAGGAATGCTATAGTAATATAATTACAATGTGGTATTAGTATGATCAAACTATGTTTCATATTTGATAGATACTTTATTCCTGCAAAAATTGTAAGATCTTGATTGATCCAAGGGTTTTTACATGTTTATTCGACAAAGAAACGCGACAATCGAAAGATGAAAAATTATTCTCTTACGTTAGAATTGCATTGTAATGAAATTCACTTTAACAATCGTACTTTATTACATATTTATTTTACAAATACATTTGTAAATTCTTTTTCATTATTATGACAATATTATTTAACATATTTACTGTGTATATATTTAGATATACCGAAGACATTGTAGTTAGTCAATACTGAAAACAATACATAATGCATGTGTGCATAAACTATGGTAAATTTGATAAAAACGATATGACGTTGTGGTCTTATTCAAACCATAGGAAATCAACCGTTGGGTAATAATTCAGGCGCCGATCTAAAATAAGTTTGCACTAACTGAATTCTTTAAAATAACAAGTGTACGCACACACACCTTTTAATTTTACTCTGACAACTTTTGCATGGTCCCTGGCGCAGAGCTGTTATAAAATGTCCAGTTCTACATCCATAGTTCACCATACGACAATAACTTTGGTATGTCCGTCTATCTGTTCCACAAACTGGTATTGTCAGTGAATGTTCACACTGCTTGTTACAGTTAACACATATTGGTTAACACATTTTGTTGATGTCTTAGACACGTGTTTCCACTCTGGCAGTTAATACTGGTACATGTTTCATTGGCTGAAATACAAACATAAAATCATATCAATCCACAGATTGACGGAAAGTCGAGCATACATAATATTAAATGGAACAAAAATTATTTAATCGGAACCCAATATGATACTTGTAAATAACATAAGTATTTTGCATAGACAAATGATACAGCTAAAACTTAAGTAAAGTATATATATATATATATGTATGTGTGTGTGAACGTCAATTTGTCTACTTTTACAACTTTTGTTGAATGCAATCCACTGTATATGACTTTCTTATTTAAAGTGAATTATTGTACATATCACTAAAAAATTGTCAAAACATATTGTTTGGTTAGTTTTATGTGTCTAGATGTTTGTTTTAGTAACACAGACATGCATCAATCTTTGAAGTCAGACATTAAACCCCACTAAATGATGTAGTATTCTATAACATACATGTAGTTGTTACCTATTACGGATAATGATGATACAATTTATTCCCTTGTAAATACACGTACTTGCATATAAATTAAGTACACTCAACCGCTTTAAAAACGCACCACTATTCACAAATAATCAAAATTTGTCAAAAATCATTTTGTGCTAAAATTAATATTTAACAGGGTTTGTTCAGTTCTTAAGCTTGACCTTATTAAAGAAAACGATTTTGTTTTTATTCGGAATACCCCGTCCCAAGAACTTTTTTTGATTTTGCATGTTTTGCACGTGTAACTCGATCGCGTCGACCTATGTGGTCAATATTGACTTTTAACTGTACACTGATGGTTTACACGTTGAAAAAACAACATAAACAGTATTTGCTAATAATATTTTTATGGTGCGAATATCTCGAATAATTGTTCGGATGATTGTGCCTTCGCTTCCAACAGAAAAGAGCATCGGTGCCTTAGCATGGCGGTTCAGCTGCCTCCACACAACGATTATGGCCTTAGAACATCGATTCCTAGCGAATGACACAGTCAAAGACCGACCTGGATGAAACAAGCTAAAGGTATAGAGCCCGAGTTGTGAGGAAACATGACACAGGTTGTGCCACTGGAATTGGTTCCGGATGGCTGCACACAGTGATAAAAGAATGTCGGGTGTCAATAAACAAGTCACAAGTACATTATTGCATTTGCATAACTTTTCTCTTCATAATTGTCAATAAAAAGGAAAATCGTTTTAGTACACTTTTTAACGTGTTTTCTCCCGTTTAGAGCAGAATGTCCCAACTTTTTGTCTTCAAGCTCCCTCATAGTGTTGATTTGAGGTGTCATATAAGCACCACGAGAAATATCCTGAATGTCTGATGCTCATAACCAAGATTTCAAGTTTAAATAATGCTAGAATCCATCTTAGGTTCACATAATGCGCATATCTGGACTGCACTCGGTCGTATGGTATAAGCCAGACAGCCAAAGCCACATAACATTTATAATTCAAGTTAAGCTTTGCTTGGATGGTTAGAAACATCACGTCGAACATAAATCTATCCTATTACGTAATAAATGTTGTTCTTTAGGAGGAGAAACCACGTACATGCATCAATTTAGCGGGCTCTTATAATTGCTTTTGAAATTGTGACTTTCACTTTCATGCGTCACTGTGTTATCTATATCATAATTTATTTTAAACTCGGAATAATGGCATGAAAATCACACAACTCGTTGTGTAAAGACTGAAGATTATAAATCCGAAAATAAATAACCATAGATTGACATTTTCATCACTAAAACCGATATTTCATATGTGGTGCGTTTTTAAAGCGGTTGATTGTAATAATATACGAGGAGTGATAATTGCCCCCACCATAAACCAGTAAAATCTTAAGTCTGTATGTCCTCGCTAGTTTTGCTCGAAATAAAGTCCGGCACTCATGCGGACGTGTGAGTGCGGGGACATTGGGGACTTTTTCCCCCGCTATTCTCCGCCCTCCCCCGGGATTTGGGGTCAATTGATAATATGATCGTCCATTCTCGTCACACAATGCACCACGTGATTTTAACTCCGAGTCACATGACGGCTGACACATCTTGGGAACCCATCAATCATTCGACACTTTTTGCCAGGAAAACAACTTTCTGACTCGCAAGTCCCTGTAAAATGTTACGCAAATGTCAATATGTGTTATATGTATTTATATGAGTATTGTGTGTCCAGATTGTTAAAGTGTGATGCGTCTCGGTTTAGTGTGGTTTTCTACACTAAAATATCACCCCAAATAAACAATTAAACGTACAATTACTGTGGGTCAACTTCGCTGTTTTTTGCATCACACTTAATGCAGAAATCGCATCAACTTCACAACACTATGACACCACGAACTCACCAAATGTATTTAACAACAAAGGCGACCAATCTAATTAGTTGTACACTTGTTACAATATGTTATAATGTAATAAACATTGGTTATGATATCGTTTTCAAATGTCAGATCATTTATCAGTAACATACGAGCAGGACATTATACATTTTTGTAGTGAGAAAAAAGTAGAAAAAATGCGGAAATGAAATCATGCATATTTCTGAAAACCAAATGTCACAAATGATACGTTTTAGGTTAGGAATAGCGCATCAGAAATAATTTATCGTCGGTCCAACTACAGTTTACCAATAATTTGTCACATAGTTTGAATGTCGATACAAATGCAACAACAAGTGTTTATTATGTCAAGAGATACACATTGTATACAAATCTTAATCCAAACACCCTCGTGGTACTTATCATAAAAGTATTCCGCGAATGAATACTCTTAATTACGCGTAATCAGAAATAGCAAAATAAATGTTGAGTCAGGACTTATAACCAAGCACGTAAATTTTGATAGGGTCTCTAAATTTCGCGAACTTAACTAAGTATAAAAATCGCTTAACAATCACTACTAACTGTCTCAAATATTTATAGTATATTTACCTGTATCTTAACGATACGTTACTTACAAAGTGTACATAGTAGAAAAATCGCGATCTTTTTTTAAAAAAAACCCCACAGTGTCCTGAATACACGGAGTTACGGAATTAATTATCAAGCTCTCGACAGACGGTTTGCTCGTGCTAACATTAATGACACTGCAGACATTCTTAAGTGGTGTTATATAACATAGACACTGCTTCAATGTATTCAATTACGAGCAGCTATTTCGTTATTTTACACGAAAAGACACGTAGAGTTGTTCTTGAAGAAATGATTAATTATCCCGTCATTTCTTTTGCATTAGCAGTGTAGACTCGAATAATATTTAAGAGAAAGTTTTTAGTTAAAGACGATTCGCAGAAGTATTGTCGCTAAAGAGGGCAGCGATTAGTGCATTTGACGTAAAAGCATTATCAATAAGGGCATTATCAAACCATTTGTGTGTATTGACTACGTGTGATACTGCCGTGTCGTCATCATCCCGTACAATGTCGCATCGATGGCATTTTCCCATTGTACCAAACCGCTGCATTGTACTGCATATATTTGGCAATCTGTGACATACATTCACAATGTCGCATCGATGACACGATCCCGGCGCAACTAACCGTCAAAATGTCGCATTGATGGCACCATCCCGGCGCAATTAACCGTCAAAATGTCGCATCGATGACACGATCCCGGCGCAACTAACCGTCAAAATGTCGCAATGATGGCACCATCCCGGCGCTACTAACCGTCAAAATGTCGCATTGATGGCACCATCCCGGCGCAAATAACCATCAAAATGTCGCATAGATGACACGATCCCGGCGCAACTTACCGTCAAAATGTCGCATTGATGGCACCATCCCGGCGCAACTAACGGTCAAAATGACGCATTGATGGCACCATCCCGGCGCAACTAACCGTCAAAATGTCGCATTGATGGCACCATCCAGGTGCAACTTACCGTCAAAATGTCGCATTGATGGAACCATCCCAGCGCAACTAACCGTCAAAATGTCGTACAGATAGCATCGCCCGATTGATGACATGCCGTTGCAATTCTGTATCAGCTTGTACAAAAGTACATTTCTATTCTATATGCACGCTGTACCAAAGCATAAGATGTTAAATAAGTTGCGCTATAAGTGTGAGATGGATTGCAATTACCTAAATATACTGATCTTCAAACTTTTGCAATACAAGCATGTACAATGTAAACTAGCTCACTTACTATGATATCTTTGACATGATGATGTGCCTTTGGAGAGAAAAGTTAAATAAAACACATCTAGTGATACATCGTGTGAGGTCCATGATACACACGGAAGTCCACGTAAGTTACAACATTCTTCATAAGTTTGTTACTATCGCTGTACGACAAAGTCCTGAATTAGTATCCTGATATTTCCAACATACACCGCCTGAAAATACAACTTAAATTAATTAGAAAATAACATTCCTTTTCTTCTCTTCTGAAACAATGAAACACAACCTTCTCCATCAGTTGACGAATTTCTTTCACGAATTTCTTTGACCCGCTACATTTTTTCAAATGTTTGTCAAATATATAAGTTTCCACTAATACTGTTTCCGATTACCAGCCAGAGACTTATGTTTTATTATAAAAAAGCCTTTTAAGCAATGTATGGTAGCATGACTTCATGTTTTCGACAACTCCTTATCAGAATACACGACATTTTCCGAAATATAAATAGTTTCGTCTACATAAAGTGATAACAAAGCAGAGTACAAGGTCCTGACATGGGTTTTGGAACATTAGATGGCTAATAAATCCCAAGGCTACTTATGCATTATGTTTAAAATGTATGCTCCGAAAATTAACTTAAGGTGGAACCAGTGGATTAAAATCCAAAAGAATTAATATACAAATTTGGTATCATAGTAAAATTGAAGTTATTTCCGATTTAAATCTGAACTATACACTTCCGTATTTTTTATATTGACGTTGCTATGACGTCGTGAAGTTGCCATGTAACGCGCGTTTTTACGTTACGGCGCGATCAACCCTTTACATAGTAATACGGCTGTGAAAATCGGTATAATTACACCAGCTATGTCAAACTTACGGCATTCGATTCGTGTGATGAATGCGCATCCGTGCATACATAACTGTTACACATTAATTTCAAAACGCGTCAATTAAATCCTTAAAATGGCGCCGTTTAAATTTTTTGTTGTGCAAAATTTACGAACGTTTCTGCAATTTAAAAAATATCTGCCCGTCAAAAAATGATAATTTTTTTTATATGTTTAACTAATATATCTTACCTACAAAATATACAAAAAATTAGGAAAATTCATCTCAGGAAACGTTTTTCACAAGACGTCAACCTATACCAATGGCGACGTTATCATTGCGTCATTTTCGTTTCTGGACGTCGGACATAAAAGTTTATATATAAACAAGTTTCAAATTAATATATAGATCAAACATAATATGCTACAGTTTAGCAGTAGTATATTCCCATAACAGTAATACCTTATTATCTCATTTTGAGTCCACACTAGCTTGATACTTATCGGTTTTTGTATAAAAAGTAGACCTTCACCCTTGATTGTGGCTTGGTGGTTTTCTATTGTTTGAATTATTCTAATATCTGTTGATATAATTATTTCCCGTTAAGATTATACATAACATGACATGACAAAATACGCAGTTAATTCTGTCATTGGTTTAATGACACTATACATATTTAAATATAGTACAAATAAGTCACCCAATAATTTCCATCAACAAATGTTCACATACTTACACGCACATAGGGCAACACGAGGAAGCTTTATTTTTATATTTTATCATTGAAAAATTCTTTCAAACTGTCAATTATGTTTCGCCTGTTTGTAACCCTTGGCTTTCCGTTCACTTTTTCTGCCAATATATATCCAAGTCCATTCACACTATCTCGTTTATGGGCTAGTTTTAGATTATCGAACGTTATACAACTTGCCACGATTTTTTCCGCTATTCTTTCAGTTATTGCACTTTTCCCGTTATGTGATAACTGCATACGAAGGTGTGCGACGCTGTTGCGGACTGCCATTCTCTTTAAACTTCTACTTGAGCATGATGAAAATAGTTCTGCCTCCGCATAAAAGTGTTTGCGAGGGAGAGACGTGACAATTTTCATCAATGCCATAGCGTCTTCAGTAGCATTGTGTGCATCGAACGGGCATGTAAATATGTGTTGATATAGTGCAGTTAGACTGTATGATGGACAGTCCTTAACATGCTTACGTGTTACCGGGAGTGAATCAATAACACAATATATGCCTTCTTTTGCAGTGGTCATCATGTTAGTTACATTTAAATGACGAGATAAAATCGGAAAGTCAAATCGGTTACCGTTATGTGCAACCAGACATATCTGTCCCGGAATCGCTCTCAGCCAGTCTAGGAAGTCCGAAAGAGCGTTACGTAATGGGACTGTGTCCAACATGGCACCATTTCGTAGTAAGTGGCGTTCTCCGTTTATTGCAGAAACGACAAGACCTGTCTTTTCTGTTGCTGTTTTTAAAATGTCCCGTGTTGGCACGATGAACCGGTTGAATGAACCGCCCTCACAACAAGCCGCGAGTTGTACCATTTCAGCGTTATAACCCAGTCTGTCAGTCTCTAAATCAATAAATACCAATGTAATATTATTCATCGACTCTATTGTAACACCTTAAGCTAAACTGTAAATAAAACATCTTGTTTAATCATTTTATTACTCATGTATACTTTTGCATTTCTAACTCGTTTTCGTAAATACAGTTTAAATCACTTTTAGAATTTTAGTACCCATTGGTTCATTAATCTTGTTAACCATGTGCTGCTCATTGTGATTGAGAAGCATTGCTGTATGTTTAATTGCATGATAAAAGTTTTATTATTGGATTACAAATTTGATACAGTATCAATTATAGTATTAAAGTACATGAGTACTAAGTCTGTATAAAGTGAGTATACATGTAGCATTCTTTATTTAAACATTTGAATGTGCACTGTAAATAGACGTATGAACTACTAACTTTAACACAGGTTGTAAATGTTAAGCATTATTAAACCGCATGCGGCCAATTGACTTTCTTTGGACGAAAGCATTCTTTTGAAATTAGCTACCACGGGGTCGTTTCCCACAGGTTAAAATTGCATTTTTTTGTCATTTGCACTACGGAAAACAAACTGAAATCGCGTACGTGGAATGCTGCAAGTAGTATTTCTGTTCTATCGTTAGAAGGGACGAAAATAGACTGTCGTGTGTTTTATACTCTTGTACTATATTGCATGAATACGTATTAGAGTTTAAAGACTTCATTTGTTATTCAAGTTGTATTTGACTCTTCAATTATGCAATTATTATTGTTGTGATGAAACCTTCTTTTCTATGGATAAATAGCAAACAACCTAAGTTAAATAAAATAGAAATGTGTAATGGAAATGAAATGGGGGAATAGACGAAGAATGTGTAGAATGCATGGAGAATGGACGGATAATGGGTTGAATAATACTACATTGATTGAGAATCGGTTGTTTGGATGACTAAATAAATGGATAATGAATATGAAACAATTGACATTACACCAGGGCAGAGAAAGCTCCGCCTGGCTTTTGTCGAAGGTTGTTTGGCGAAGGTTTTCAAGTGAATCCATAGGACCATGTGATTATAATTTACCGTTAAATTGATTTAAAGGGTATTGATTGACAACTGGCGTAATGTCAATTGTATGCGAATGGCATAAATAAACGAGAAATGATTGAATGTAAGGTTGCTGAAAGTTAGTTGAAATCGTTAAATGTTCGACTGAAATATACTGAAAACTCGGATGTATGGTAGAATAAGTTCAAGAACGTAGTAGAATTGGCTAAACGTACGAACAAATGGCATTTGCTATCACATACCCACATTAATCGGCTCACACATAAACACTATCAGACAGAGTGAATACGATGTTCATTTGTTTAGTCTATCTATTGTGTTTAATTTGACACAGTCAAGCGTTATATAAAACAACTATGTTTAAACTGAATAAATGAACGCTAACTTTATTTATAGCTTATGTTTGTTGATGTTTTACACGTTTGAAAGTTCTGGATGTACTTTTGTCTAACAAATGTATAACCACGTGTGAAATCAAATATATCGGTTGCATCATTTTAAGACAATAACATAACAGACTACTAGACATTATTGTGTCTAGCTTATTTTGTGTTATTTGTTTATGTTTTTCTGTTTATCTCCAGATAGTTCGTAAAAAGTTACCTAGAAAAAAATGAGACTATATATTCACATCAGAATAAGTATAGGCTGTAGGTAAATAAATTATGGTCTATGGAGTTGGGTGGGAGTAATTTATTCAATTTATGTCTTTCTCTGGTGTGTACCGTAGTTGTACTATTGTCTATTTTATACAATATGTCTTAGGAATTATTGCATGCTTCTAACCATATAGGAACTGGTCACTATGGAAGCCCTGGAGGGCACTTTTGACTTGTGACTTTTGACTTTTGACATGTGACCACTGACTTGTGACTTATGACTTGGGACTTAAGGAGGCCCTGGTGGGCTTTTTTGACTTGTGAATTGCGACTTGTGACCTGGGACTTTTGAGTTGTGACTTTTGACTTGTGACTTATGACTTCGGACTTGGGACTTTAGGAGGCCCTGGAAGGCACTTTTGACTTGTGACTTGTGACTTGTGACGAGTCTCATTTTTTATCATACACTACTGTCGATGCAATAAGTAATACTAATGAGGGAACTATCCGGTTCGAAAGAATAGCGTGGACTACAGTTAACTCGGGTATACCTAGTTACCCTAGATAAACACAGTTTACCTGACGGGCGAGGTTACGTTTACAACCGTTATCATTTAACTGTGAATAGTCTGTATTATGCCATAATTTTTATATTAGGTTTTAAACTTTGTAATCGTTGTTTAGGTATACCATAGTTACCAAGCAGCGTTTCAATCGAGACGAATCTGTTGGTTAAGACTTTTAGTATTCAGTGTTATTTAACTGTGTTTGTTTTATGTTTTGCAGGTGGAGAAAAATGAAATGTCTGCTTTCATCGTGATGGAATCCGGAAGATAGCATCTCTTGTGGAATATTGCACCAACGGAATCTTCAACCCTGCTATTTTACTACCATAGTGGAAGAAAGGCGTACACTCACAATGAACACTCACATGTTGAACATAAATTGTCGTTATACATGTATGTCAAAGTGGAAGTTATCGTTGATATAGTAGACATAGAAATACATACTGATCTGGCATGGGTTGCAAAAATAAATGAATAATTATGGTCAATATATCATGCTTGAGCACAATTGTTACACCCACACCTTGGTGATATACACGGACTCATAGATTGAGATTGTGGCATTTTATTGTGAACTGTGTCGAATCGCAGCTACTGTTACTCGGTCACTTCAGGTCACCGTTATTTTGAATACTTCTTTGAAACAAGGTTATCCTGCCCTTAAGCTTTAATTTTTCGTATTATGTCCACCCTGAAATTTATAGGGTGGGGATTTTGACCACCCTGTAAAAAACATGGACGGGATTACATGTATGTCCACCCTGTCAAAAATGAGGGAACGGTATTCTGTCAACCCGGGATTTTGTCCGGATTCCTAGTTACACAGTTATGAGATTATTTCCATTAATTATAAAATATAAATATTCTGACAGAATTATTTGACATAATTATAAAAAAATATTTCTATTTTTATAGCTCTAGATCTAGTTAAAGTTATGAAGTGAAAATTGAATTAGTAAAAGTCTTTTACAAATGTTTGGTATATTTTTACAGTTTCTCTAATACTTTAATTGACGTGTGCGCAGTCATAAACAGTCTGAGATCTTTCATGATTCACGAATTTCACGGCCATCATGATATTCGTCTTACCGGAACCGGATGTCCAACGATATTTATAGCTTACGATTTTTTGGCTACACCGGTTTGACGACGTCGTAATGACAACGAATAATGAATATCTTTCAAATGAATTTTTCTTTAAATGCATGCTTTTTTGCTATTGTAATGACGTAAAGTAAATATAGTGTTTCTACATGTATCGTGATAGTATGACGTAATGTTAACATATCGTTGCTTTGGTGATGATGTATGAAGAAACAAATAGTGTTACATGCAATCAATTCAATAATAACTGAAGAGCTATTATCCATTAGATTAGAGGTTTTGTTCTTCTTCGAATTCTCACCTGGAACAATGAGCACAATATGAGTCAACCATAAAATCCTATTGTGGCTATTGAATGGTGGAGAAATGGTGGAGAAAAACATAAGTTGGAAACAATTTGCGGCTTATCCCACAATAATCAATATCTTTCAAATGCATTTTTCTTTACGTGCATGCTATAGCAATACATTTGTTTATGTTAAATAACTTTAAAGAGTATTTTGAACCCAGGTGTGGCTTTAAGTCTCAATTTACGAATTTGTTTATGTGCAATAAATAATGTGCCTCCGTGGCTCAGTGGTTAGCGCGCTTGTTTCCTAATCCAGCGACCGGGTTCATATCTGCTTTGAGGCACATATATGCCTGCCATATTCAGCAGAAAGCTGACTGGCAAATAAAGGCATGCTCGGCAATAAACTATTTTATACAAGGATGAAAATGAACAAAAGGCGTTGATTGTATTAATGTGGTATTATCTTTTAACGAGACGTCGCAGTACAAATTAAGTAATTATGTTTTACCGCCACAAAATCTTAATACCAATGCTATAAAACAATTTCTCATACTGATGATGCATCGGTCTGGTATAGCCAAAGAAAGCCATAATTAACATGGAAGATTTCAATATCATTATAAAACGGCATCAATTATCCCACAGACTGCATAAAAACATTTGTTTGTATAGTAGGTAATTACTAGAATAGTTAAGTTCATTTCTCATGTCAAAGAAATTGATGTGTAGGAATCCTTACGAGATTTAGAATTGATATTGTGGTCTGATGTTTTCGTTTTTTTCCGTCTGTCTTTCCTATTTTGAGATTGTCGGCGTTTGTGTTTTCTTCGTAAGCGTCTCTTGTGACGAGTTTCGTGTCGTCTATGTTTCTTTTTTCTCTCAGGGCGTACATTCTGTCTGTCATCTATATTTATTTCGTTAGTTGCACTGCTCAGCTTGAGACTGGTGGCTGGAAAGGTAAGAATGTAAGAATTATATACAAAAAACGTTGAGACAAAAACATACATGACAAAGACTGTCTGATCCGAGCATTAATCAACAATGGAAGACGACAGCGTGGGTAGCTTCCATTTGAAGGAATGCTATAGTCATATAATTACAATGTGGTATTAGTATGATCAAACTATGTTTCATATTTGATAGATGCTTTATTCCTGCCAACCTTGTAAGATCTTGATTCATCAAAGGGTTTTAACCTGTTTATTCGACAAAGAAACGCGACAATCGAACGATGAATAATTATTCTCATACGTTAGAAATGTATTGTAATGAAATTTACTTTAACAATGATCGTACTCTATCACATATTTATTTTACAAACACATTTGTACATTCTTTTTCATTATTATGACAATATTATTTAACATATTTACTGTGTATATATTTAGATATACCGAAGATATTGTAGTTAGTCAATACTGAAAACAATACATTATGCATATGTGCATAAACTATGGTAAATTCGATAAAAACGATATGACGTTGTGGTCTTGACTATTCAAACCATAGGAAATCAACAGTTGGGTAATGATTCAGGCGCCGATCTAAAATAAGTTTGCACTAACTGAATTGTTTAAAATAACAAGTGTATGCACACACACCAAATAATTTTAATCTGACAACTTTTGCATGGTCCCTGGCGTTGAACTGCCATAAAATATCGGTTCTACATCCATAGTTAACCATATGATAATAACTTTGGTATTTCCGTCTATCTGTTCCACAAACTGATATTGTCAGCGAATGTTCACACTGCATGTTACAGTTAACACATATTGGTCGGCCATTTTGTTGATGTATTAGACACGTGGTTCCACTCTGGCAGTTAATACCAACGCATGTTTCATTGGCTGGAATACAAACATACAATCACATTAAAGTGTATATAGCTATATCGGAAGATATTTTTAAAAAGTTTCAAAAACTGAAAAACATTTATGCTTTTATATCCATTAGATCATTTTTCGCTTCAATTTTAACAGAAACTCTCTCTCTGTGATTTATTTAACATGCAAACTGTCCATTTTCATACGAAAGTGTTCTAGAACACTCTATGAAACTATAAGAATCGTCTATTTTTCGACAGTTGATTCAAAGTACACAGAACCCATCGAAAGTTTTAATTGAATGACTGTTAAAATATAAGTCTTTACACTTTAATTCACAGATGGACGAAAAGTTGAGTATACATAACATTCAAAGGCTTAATCATTATGTAATCCAAACTGAATACTTGTAAATAACATAAGTCTTCTGAATAGGGGAATAATACATATGAATGTTAAGTAGAAGTGCATACATCAATGTCAATTAGTCTGATTTCAGATTAATAGTAGGACTGCACGCTAGATCTATCATGGTCTTGTAGGCGACTGGTCGACTTATTTTGATTTAGTGATGTGTTACATACTTTTATTGGGCGATTGTTTCATTGACTAATTATGAGACGTTCGACGGATTGGAGGAAAAGGTGCATTAAAAGGAAAATCGGTAAAACATTTGAACTCGAACCCACGTCAACTTGGTTAATAGGTTGGTGCACCATTGACTATTATGACTACACCTATCAAAGCTGTTTGTCTTAGAGGTAAGTTCCAATACATAATATATTCTACATGTAAGTATGTTATGTGCTCATGACATGAATGTTGAACATTTTAATCAATAATTAATTATGATTAAAATGCTTTAAATTCACATCTTTGAAATATACCAAACCCAAATAAAACGGTCGCATATAAGTTATATGAGTTATAAAACCACACTAGTATTTACCTTTACAAGATCCGATATGCGCTATCCGAATACTTTTCCCTAGTTTACACATGTCGGCCTTGAGATCACACGTGTTTCTGTAGGTTCGGCTATTTTCGCCGCATAAATAATTGGTCTGGATTTCAGGGATGAACTTTTTACAATACTGACTGCAAGTAACACAGTGTGGAGTTCCATTCTGATCCTGTATACAACGCTGTCCAACTTCACATCTTACCTCGTTTACAAGAACCTTCAATACGAAAAGTGTTCATGGTAAGTTACGATTTGATGACAAATTTCGACAGACCATCTTTTTAATATTGTCATCGAAAAACTTACACGGCCAGGTTTCCTCAAATTATTTATCAGCCAGTATTTTTTGTCTACACGCATGAACTCAAATGTTAGGCTTACGTAATTAAGACTACTTTAAACAACTTTTGATGAATGTTGAATGCAATCCAATGTATATGACTTTCTTATGTAAAGTGAATTACTGTACATATCACTAAGACAATTATCGAAACGATTACTTTCAATAACATATTGTTTGGTTAGTTTAATGTGGCTAGATGATGGTTTTAGTAACACAGACATGCATCAGTCTTTGTAGTCAGACATTGAACCCCACTAAATGATGTAGTTTTCTATAACATAGATGTTACCTATTACGGATAATGGTGATACGATTTATTCCCTTGTAAATATGCGTACTTGCATATAAATTAAGCAATACTATACGAGGAGTTATAATTGCCCCACCATAAGCCAGTGAAATCTTAAGGCTGTATGTCCTCGCTATTTTTGCTCGAAATAAAAGTCCGGCACTAATGCGGACGTGTGAGTGCGGGAACATTGGGGACTATTTCCCCCGCTATTCTCCGCCCTCCCCCGGGATTTGGGTTCAATTGATAATATGATTGTGAAGCTGATAGTGAACACAAATTAAACATTAATTTCACTCGTACCACGTCATTTTCCGTAATAATTGACTGAGATCCTTTGGTCCCTTTACAATTCTCCCTCTGCAAATGACAATAGTCTCTGTATGTCCGTCCATACTCGACACATAATGCACCACGTGATTTTAACGCTGAGTCACATGACGGCTTACAAACACATGTTGGGAACCCATCAATCATTCGACACTTTTTGCCAGGAAAACAACTTACTGACTCGTAAGTCCCCGTAAAATGTTAATCTGTGTTATGTGTATTTATATGATTATTGTCTGGCCAGATTGTAAAGGTGTGATGCGCCTCATTTTAGAGTGGTTTTCTACACTAAATATCACCCCAAATAAATTATATTTATTGTGGGTCAACTTCGCTGTTTTTTGCATTATTCATAATGCACAAATCGCCTCAACTTCACAACCCTATGAAACCACGAACTCACCAAATGAATTTCACAACAAAGTTGACCAATCAAATTAGTTGTACACTGGCTACAATTTGTTATGATTTAACCAACATTGGTCCTGATATCGTTTTTCAAATGTCAAATCATTGATCAGTAACATATACGAGCAGGACATTTTTGTAGTGAGAAAAAATAGAAACACGCGTGAAACCTCCAAATCATAACAAGGAAATGAAATAATGCAACTTTTTAAAAACAAAATGTCACAAATTATACGTTTTATGTTAGGAATAGCACATCAGAAACAATTAATCGCTGGTCCAACTGCAGTTTACACCATGCATTTGTCACATCGTTTAAATGTAAGTATAAATGCAACAGCGTGTACAATAGACATAATTCATTATGTCAAGAAATGAACATTTTGCAAATCTTATTCCGAAAATCCTCGTGGAACATTTTGTACGGATCATCAAAGTATTCCGGTATTGAATACTTTCAAAAGTAATCAGAAATAGTAAAATAAATGTTGAGTCAGGACTTATAACCAGGCGCGTAAAGTTTTGATGGAGTCGCCTATCTCTAAATTTCGCGAACTCAATTAAGTATAAAAATCGCCAAACAATCACTACTAACTGTCTCAAATATTTATAGTATATTTACCTGTATCTTAACGATACGTTACTTGCAAAGTTTACATAGTAGAAAATTTGCGATTGTTTTTTTAAAAAAAACACACAGTGTCCTGAATACATGGAGTTACGGAATTAATTATCAGGCTGTCGATATTCGGTTTGCTCGTGCTAACATTAATGCAACGGACACAATACGACAGACAGTCTTAAGTGGTGTTATATAAGATAGACACTGTAACAATATATTCAATTACGAGTAACTTTTACGTAATATTACACGACGAAAAGACACATAGAGTTGTTCTTGAAGAATTGATTCATTCTCACGCCATTTTTGTTCGGAGATTTCGGTATTGAATTAGCAGTGCAGACTCGAATAATATTTAAGAGAACGTTTTTAGGTAAAGACGATTCGCTAAAGAAGGCAGCGATTAGTGTATTTGAGGTAAAAGCATTATCAATAATGGCTTCATCAAACCATCTGTGTGTTTTGACTACGTGTGATGCTGCCGTGTCGTCATTATCCCGTACAATGTCGCATCGATGGCATATTCCCATTGTGCCAAACCGCTACATTGTGCTGCATATATATGATAATCTGTGACATACATTCGCAATGTCGCATCGATGACACGATCCCGGCGCAACTAACCGTCAAAATGTCGCATTGATGGCACCATCCCGGCGCAATTAACCGTCAAAATGTCGCATCGATGACACGATCCCGGCGCAACTAACCGTCAAAATGTCGCAATGATGGCACCATCCCGGCGCAATTAACCGTCAAAATGACGCGTTGATGGCACCATCCCGGCGCAACTTACCGTCAAAATGTCGCACTGATGGCACCATCCCGGTGCAACTTACCGTCAAAATGTCGCTTTGATGGAACCACCCCAGCGCAACTAGCCGTCAAAATGTCGTACAGATAGCATCGCCCGATTGATGACACACCGTTGCAATTCTGTATCAGCTTGTACGCAGGTACATTTCTATTCTACATGCACGCTGTACTAGAGCATAAGATGTTAAATAAGTTGCGCTATAAGTGTGAGATGGATTGCGATAACCTAAATATACTGATCTTCAAACTTTGGCAATACAAGCATGTACAATGTAAACTAGCTCACTTACTATGACATCTTTGAAATGATGATGAGCCTTTGGAGAGAAAAGTTAAATAAAACACATCTGGTGATACATCGTGTGAGGTCCATGATACACCCGGAAGTCCACGTAAGTTACAACATTCTTCATAATTCATATTTGTTACTATCGCTGTACGACAAAGTCCCGAATTAGTATCCTGACATTTCCAACATACACCGCCTGAAAAAACAACTTAAATTAATTAGAAAATAACATTCTTTTTCTCCTCTTCTGAAACAATGAAACAAAACCATCTTCATCAGTTGAGCATAGGCAATTGACGAATTTCTTTCACGAATTTCTTTGACCCGCAACATTTTTTTTGAATGTTGGTCAAATATTTAAGTTTCCACTAATACTCTTTCCGATTACCAGCCAAAGACTTATGTTTTATTATAAAAAAGCCTTTAAAGCAATGTATGGAAGCATGACTTCATGTTTTCGACATCTCCTTATCAGAATACACGACCTTTTCCGAAATATTAATAGTTTCGTCTACATAAAGTGATTACAAAGCAGAGTACACGGTCCTGACATGGGTTTTGGAACATTAGATGGCTAATTAATCCCAAGGCTACTTATGCATTATGTTTGAAATGTATGCTCCGAAAATTAACTTTAGCTAAACTGTAAATAAAACATCTTGTTTAATCATTTTCTTACTCATGTATACATTTGCATTTCTAACTCGTTTTCGTAAATACAGTTTTGAATCACGTTTAATATTTTAGTACCCATTGGTTTATTAATCTTGTTAACCATGTGCTGCTCATTGTGATTGAGAAGCATCGCTGTATGTTTAATTGCATGATAAAAGTTTTATTATTGGATTACAAATGTGATACAATATCAATTATAGTATTAAAGTACATGAGTACTAAGTCTGTATAAAGTGAGTATAACATTCTTTATTCAAACATTTGCATGTGCACTGTAAATAGACGTATGAACTACTAACTTTAACACAGGTTGTAAATGTTAAGCATTATTAAACCACATGCGGCCAATTGACTTTCTTTGGACGAAAGCATTCTTTTGAAATTATCTACCACGGGGTCGTTTCCCACAGGTTAAAAATTGCATTTTCGTCGTTTTCACAACGGAAAACAAACTGAAATCGCGTACGTGGAATGTTGCAAGTAGTATTTCTGTTCTATCGTTCGTAGGGACGAAAATAGACTGTCGTGTGTTTTATACGATTGTACTATATTGCATGAATACGTATTAGAGTTTAAAGACTTCATTTGTTATTCAAGTTGTATTTGACTCTTCAATTATGCAATTATTATTGTTGTGATGAAATCTTCTTTTCTATGGATAAATAGCAAACAACCTAAGTTAAATGAAATAAATGTGTAATGGAAATGAAATGGGGGAATAGACGAAGAATGTGTAGAATGCATGGAGAATGGACGGATAATGGGTTGAATAATACTACATTGATTGAGAATCGGTTGTTTGGGTGATTAAAGAAAAGGATAATGAATATGAAACAATTGACATTACGCCAGAGCAAAGAAAGCTCCGCCTGGCTGTTTGTTGAAGGTTGTTTGGCGAAGGTTTTCAAGTTAATCCATTGGACCATGTGATTATAATTTACCGTTAAAATTGATTTAAAGGGTATTGATTGACAACTGGCGTAATGTCAATATATGCGAATGACATAAATAAACGAGCAATGATTGAAGGTAAGATTGCTGAAAGTTAGGAGAAATCGTTAAATGTTCGACTGAAATATACTGAAAACTCGTATGTATAGTAGAATAAGTTCAAGAACGTAGTAGAATTGGCTTAATGTACGAACAAATGGCATTGTAATCACGTACCCACATTAATCGGCGCATACATAAACACTATCAGACAGAGTGAATACGATGTTCATTTGTTTAGTCTATCTATTGTGTTTAATTTGCCACATTCAAGCGTTATATAAAACAACAATGTTTTAAACTGAATAATTGAACTCTAACGTTATTTATAGCTAATGTTAGTTGATGTTTTACACGTTTGAAAGTTCCGGATGTACTTTTGTCTGACAATTTATAACCACGTGTAAAATCGAATATATCGGTCGCATCATTTTTAGACAATAACATAACAGATTACTAGACATTATTGTGTCTAGCTTATTTTGTGTTATTTGTTTATGTTTTTCCTGTTTATCTCCAAATAGTTCGTAAAAAAGCGACCTAGAAAAAATGAGACTATATATTCACATCAGAATAATTATAGGCTGTATAGGTAAATAAATTATGGTCTATTGAGTTGGGTGGGACTTATTTATTCAATTTATGTCGTTCTCTGGTGTGTACCGTAGATGTTCTATTGTCTTTTTTATACGATATGTCTTAGGAATTATTTCATGCTTCTAACCATATAGGAACTGTCACTGACACACCAATGTGACATTTAGTCTGAACGTGGAGGTGTGATTGAGTGGGTGTCTGGTGGTGCACATGTCGTGTATGATTGGGCATCACGGTATCCTGGAATATCTGTAAATTGTGAGATTAGGCACGTGCCCAACAGTATGCGTGCGTGAGTGTGTGTGTGTGTGTGCGTGTGTGTGTGTGTGTGTGTGTGCGTGTGTAGGCGATGACACCGTGTCTGTGTTGGTTTGGATCGTTTGTGTGCTATAGCAGTTTCCTTATTGTTCATATTGTAACAAGAACATTTTTGAAGATTTGAAATCACACCTAGCATTCAGGAAGATTCCCATCTTATTAGCAAGATGGTCATACTCAACTTATCCTGAAAATATTGAGGACGACAAAAAACCTTAAATGTACACACCACAGTCAATTTACTAAGTTGTATTTGTCAACTGTTTGGAACTAATCATAACCTAGAGACTGCTTTTTCGTCACAGTAAAGTAACTAGCTTACTTCTTCTAAGACAAGGAAAGGTTCCGGTAGCATGGAAACATGTCTATTTCTAAAGTTGCTCCAAAACAGGATTTATGGAGATTCGATCCACTGGTCCAAGAAACCTCATTGGTATCTTTACCACACTTAATTTTCGACTGTCCTAAGCTAGAAAAACTACAAGAGCTTTCTATAAAATAGCTCACCCCATGACAAAATTTGCTGGATGAAAATTGGCAGAAAATGCAAAATTATAATTAATATCCTACAGGTCTACTCAGTCAACAAGAACCAATAAGCAGAACAGGCCTCTACCGCATGGATAACCGCATCCAGAACCAGCAAGGCCCAACTGAACGCGATTCACAATCCAGGCCTAAGAAGTATCCTCATGAAAACCACTTCAATCAAGGAAATGTAAAGAATAGCCACTTGACAGTGTGAGCTCAAAGGCAATTTCGCTAGTAGAGATGAATAAATGAATCAATGAATACACTTATGTATGTTTTATTACCAAAATCATAATCTAAAATGTTTTAATACTGGACCAATTAATCTTACATGTACTTTGATTAGACGCTCGCAGATATCAGGCTTGATCACAAATGTATTTACTGAAGTTAATATAAGTTACATTTAGGCACTCGATATATGAACTCAAGTGCACCGGTGTGAATTTGTATATTAGATATGTGCAATACTAGTAATAGTTTTTTTGTCCTGATTTAACCTTAATTTCGTCGCTGATGAAAGAGTACAAATCATTCATGTGGAGGGTTTATTCTTTATTTATTATGGTATCACCGAAAGAAGTGTTTACGCCGTTTGTAATGTAAACCATTTAGTCATGTTCGATAATGCACTTGACAACAGCGTGTCTCCGTTATCAATTATCAGCAATATATGGTTGTGCTTAAGGCGTTCTGTTTCCCTTTTTGTTCTTGGTTTAAAGTGAGAAAGTCGTAAGTACAAAATCGATATTTTGAGAAAACAAGAAAAAAAACTGTCGGACTATTACTTCCTTACTTATTGTAAGACAAGCTTCAGTTCAACTTCAGTTTGGTCAACAGGACTTGTTCCGACTTTCATTAAAACAGGCCCGTAAGAAGAGCCTTTTACGACCACCTCATTATAACCAAGCAATTTTATGAAATAAAAGCGCAGTTTGGACAAGAACATCTCGTTTATATGTATGTGGCCTGATAAGAATAAGAAAGAAAACCTCGTATCTGCTTGTACATGTAGTACAAAATATCCTAACAGGAGAATAAATGGCATTCACGATGCCTTCGTAAGAGTAAACATTGACATTTGTTTCAAGACATAATAAAGTAAGCTACATGTGCGTTTTTGATTGCTTATTAAATGAAAACAGTTCGGACTAGAACATTTTATTTACATGTATGTGGCCTGAAATGAAAGCGATAGAAGACATCATATCAACATGTAGTAAAAACAAATTTAGACTAAATTAGACAAAATCATGACTTCCCGTTGTAAATAATAATCATATATGCCTTAGCAATGAAAATAAACAAACCATCCACTGCCATGCTTAGATGTTTGATGCTCCTATCTGGTTCATATTAAAATGTATTTATAATATCATTTAGTTGTAACATCAAACCGACCTCTAATCATCGTGTGAAAACAGGTGTCTTCTCTAATTCACTGCATCAATAGGTAAGTCTATATATAACCAGCAACATTTGATTAAATTTTTTATAATTATCAGCAACGTGGTTGTTATCACATTGATGTCGATGTAGCAGGAGATCTAAACAGGAAGAAAACGATTAAAATAAAAAGGTAATAAATTCATTACAAAGGCAGAATGGCTAATGAAACTATTATGGTGATTGTGTTATATTGTATTAAGTTCAACTTGGGAAATCGGTTAACATACACTCTGACCCGAGACCTACAATGATGTGCCCTCGGCTAGTCTTAACATAATAAGTCTTAAACCGTTTGGGTCAGGTTGGTTTGAATTATGTCGGTCGATTTATAATAGACTTTTGCAGCTGTAAATCAATAAGAAAAAACTGCTGTAGAAATGTAAGAACTGAAGTATATACTCGGGTAATTTAAATGTGTTAACGATTTGTTGAAAGAGCTTATAAAGTTGTCAATTATTGGTGAAGAAAGTTGCTGTAGTCATGTTGTGATCTATGCGCTACTCTCAAAAGCTTTAGATAAGTACTTGGAATTTCTCTTTTTCTTGACATTTTTTTGAGGTCGTTCGATATCATTATCATCGTCAATAATTTTATGTTTGCCTGGGTTGAGGGCATCCAAGTTAACACCAAGTACAAATTCTGAATAAGTATAAGTTTGGATTAGTTTTAATTACCCTTTAAGTAGGGTGTAGCCTTACAGGAAGTATCACTGTTCCTTTTGGAGTCAGTATCTCGTGGCAGTGTTATGTGACGCTGCTCCAGAAACACCCATTTTGTTCATGGGGTAATTCAGTGATGGGCTTGTTTGTTTGTTTGCAACATTTTGTGTATTTATTTAAATGTTTATTGTTGTCTGGCTAGGTGATGTTATTGTAAACATGTTATACTCTCCAAATACTTAAGGTATTTAAAATATCATAAAATCTGCGATAAGTGATGCATCCCGTGCAAAATGTTATATCGTAAATAGATTACGTTCGAAACAAGATTGTTATTTCTACGAGCTCAATGCTGTCTATTTACCGCTCCTAAAAGTCGGCTATATGCACGATACAGTTTTTATCTGCACCACAACGGTCAGATACATATTTAATCATCTTAAAAGTTATCTTATTAATTTGTTTATCATAACGCATGCATGTCTGTTATTTACATTTTCTTTTCTAAGTGCTAATGGTGGCAGTGGACTCTGTGGAGTGTTTTCCGTTCTGAATTTTATACCACGCTCGTATTTCTATCTCGCCACCCATGAGTGTCTTGTGTCGAATGCTTTTTATTGTGTTTCGTGTTGCCCCCATTAATTTTAAAACAGGAACTTTTTGCTTGAAATGTGTGTTTATGTGTAGTCACTGGGTTACAAAATAGAATTCCTTTCTTTTAATCCAGGTAGTTAGCAGATATTTTGTCCGCCGGACAGGCAACCTTTTGAATGAACTCGTCGTATTTATTAAATTTTTATCACATCTCGAAATATATGTGATCTAGGGGTACAGTGCGCTTTGGGGTCGAACTATCCATGGTTTGATCCCCGTCTGTATCACTGGCAAAATTCGTGAGCAAATCAATAACCGCTATTGCTGAACGTCACCCTAGTGCCTTATTCACCAGCATTGTAAGTCTAAAATCAGACTAAGACTTAACATTGTTAATTGTCTCTTCGAACTCATGTTGTTATAAACATTTCGATGTTGACCAAAATGGGTTTGCATGTTCAGTGGGTAACAGCAACATAATTACATAAACTTTCAAATGGTTACATCTAATTGCAAAGAAATGGCAGTGATTATAAATGTTGTAAAATGTCTTAGTCTTACAATGTTGGTGTATAAGGCCACAGGGAATTTTGCATAGGTACGTGACACGGTCAAAGGTCAATATGTTGTGGCTGTCAGTGACGTGAAACAATGTTTACATTCGATTTGCGGTTACTTGATCGAGGGATAAAACATAATGTGCAGTCGGTTAGACCTGTCCGAAAATAGGATTTAACTGGGTTGATTATTTCTTTAAATAAGGAAAAATTAACCGATAGTTTTACCAACGCGTCTTTTAGTTGACTCTGTATTAAAATGGCCATGATTGTTGCATTGGTGTATTAATAACATTGGAATACACCATACGACTTATATATAATTCCTTTATTTCAAAGAGGCATGTACGCTGTCGGGTGATGCTTTGTGCGTTGTGATTCGACGATGATTTTGACGCCGTCCTTGTGACTCGTTGTTATCTACTGACTCGTTCTCCGGTCATGGTCGCCTGTTAATATCAGACGACAGGCTGTTGGACTAAGTGGCGATGTTCAATGCGCGCAAAGTATATATAAGTAGTTTGGGTATGCTCCCGCAAATTTAAAAAGATGTGTTTTTGTTCCTATTTTGTTTTTGGTTTTGTGTGAGCTAAGTGTAAGCAGAATAATAGATCATGTTCTGCTACCTTGTACACGTGATATTTCCCAGGCACTTTGTCCACCTCCTCTTTTTGTATTTCTTCGTCATATGAAAAGTATTACACGTTGCATGCATCACAGATAGATAATTATCAAAGATACATAAGTATACAAGCCATGCATAAATATATACATACAACGACACAATTATACAAATAGAATTTTTTTATTTACAAAATTTACAATACAAATATAAGGGTTTAGTCAGGCGTTATCGGGTCACGTTCTAGGAAAGCCAAAGTATCCCAAAAAGTTATCCCCCGTATCAGTTTGTGGATGTTTATGGACTGTTCGTTTCTTTTACAGCAAATGCGTAACTTGTTCTTTCAAACTTACGGGTTTAAGTTTATTTAACATGATCAAAAAATATGCCATTCGTTTCCAACATCACAGCAATAGTGTGGACTTTCATCCGATATTAGTTTGATTTCGATCACGTAATCCGGTAACGTATTACTTTACCCTTACTATGTACATATCCATTCTTGGATACCAAACCTTCATTATGCAAATTTAAGAGTAAATAAATACAAAAATGTGTCATTCGACAAAAAATACCCGCCAGAACATACAGCTGTCATAGAAAATAGATAAAAAAACTGAACAAACATCCCCTCTCCTATCACGTCCTTGAAACAAAATCGTCAACGATAAAAGCCGACAGTTAATGGTAAATTATTTACCCTGTCGGAACCCTCAAATTGTTACACGGAAGTGACGTAAAGTTAATATGATTTTTAGATGGCATAAAGACATGTTGTCACTATGGCGATTGTTTGACAAAACGTCAATCTCTTGTTGCTATGGTAATAGCGTTATGTCAACATATTGTACTATGGTGATCATATGACGTAAAATCAACCTGTTGTTGCTATGGTGATCGTATGGCGTAGTGCTAATCTTTTGTCGCTGTAATTACGACGTTAAATTAAATTCGTATTACTTTGATGATGACACAATGTCCACATTTTGTTGTTATGGTGATGACGTATGAAGAAATAAATATTGTCACATGTAATCAATTCAACAAGAATTCAAGAGTTATTGTCCCTTTTCTTAGATTCTTTGTTCCTACTTTTCTTTTTGGAATTATCAGCTAAAAATAGAAATAAAACACATTTAACTTATGTACACAATCAATTAACAACTTGAAGATTTTTGCAGTTTTTGTGATATACAACAATACATGCTGAATCGGTCTATTGAATGTTGAAGTTAATGATATATGTCCATGGTAAGTTAATGATATATGTCCATGGTAAGATTCTACGACAAAAATAATCATTTTGTGATCACATGTGCTGAACATCCTTTAAATTAAAGCTAAACATATTATGTCTATGTTACATTATTACACGACAAAACTAGCAAACTACCTTTCTTAAAAAGGTTTCTTTAATTCATTGAAGTGACTATGTCACGTCCATTTGTCGTTATGCTTCTGACGACAACGTTTTACAAAAACTATGCTTCTAGTAACGCACTCACTCAATGTATAGTCTTTTAAATGTTTTAAATGTTCAAAACGTTTATAACACGACTGACATCGCGAACTTCCATAAAACTTACGTGGGAAGCAATATTATTATGTATTATGAAATCCGGATACTCGTGGTACAAAACGTCGTTGCAAAACGTATTTATTTCACATAGCTAAAAACATGATTTGAACAAAGATATGACTTTAAGACTCTTTTTAAGACAACGTTGTTTATAAGTATAATAAATAGCAACTATCTTTTGTATACGATGGAAATTAAAATAAGTCTTAGTGTCATTAATGATATTATACGTATTACAATCAGTCTGCAAGTTGTCACAGTGCAAAATAAAACGACATTAAGTAATTATGTTTTACCTCCATATAATCACATTACCAATACTATAAAACAATTTCTCATACTGATGATGCATTGGTCTGGTATAGCCAAAGAAACCCATAATGGACATGGTAGATTTCAATATAATTATAAAATGGCATCAATTATCCCGCAGACTGCATAAAACATTTGTTCGTATAGTAGGTAATTACAATAATATTAAAGTCCATTTCTCATGTCAAAGAAATTGATGTGTGGGTATCCTTACGAGATTTAGAATTGATATGATGGTCTGATGTTTTCGGTTTTTTCCGTCTGTCTTTCCTATTTTGAGATCGTCGGCGTTTGTGTTTTCTTCGTTTGCGTCTCTTGTGACGAGTTTCGTTTCGCCTGTGTTTCTTTGTTCTCTCAGGGCGAACATTCTGTTTGTTATCTATATTTGTTTCGTTAGTTGCACTATTCAGCTTCAGACTGGCGGCTGGAATAGGTGAAAACATGTTAGAATTATACACAAAAAACTTATAGACAACAACATACATGACAAAGACTGTGTGATCTAAGTATTAACCAACAATGGAATACGACAGCGTGGGTTGCTTCCATATGAAGTATTGTCTTGGTAATATCAAGGCAATATGGAAGTAATACAAGAATGATCAAAGTTCGTTTATCGTTTATGGTTACTTTTATCCTACCCACCTAATAAAATATTGATTCATCAAACGGTTTCAATCTGCTTTTCGACGAATAAACGACACGATTGAAATATGAATAAAAATGCTCATATTTGAAGACGATATCGTAATGTAAATCATTATTCATTTATTATACATTTATTTTACAAAAAGGTTTTGAAAACTTCTGTGTATACATTTAGATAATAACAAAGGCATTTAAGTTACTCAATGCTGAAATTAGTTTATCCCTGTGTGCGTACACGTGAAATTTGGTGAAATGATACACGCTCTTGACAAATCAAACTGTTGAAAATCTATACCGTTGATAAATAATTCAGGCGTCAATCTAAAATTGCCTTGCGCTATAACTGCATGGTTCTAAATATCATACATAAACACACCTTTTAATTTCACTCTAACAGTTTTACATGGTCCTTGGCGCTGGGCTGTAATAAAATACCCCGTTCTACATCCATAGTTCACCATATGACAATAACTTTGGTATGTCCGTCTATCTGTTCCACAAACTGGTATTGTCAACGAATGTTCACAATGCATGTTACAGTTAACACATATTGGTCGGCCATTTTGTTGATGTCTTAGACACGTGCTTCCACTCTGGCAGTTAATACTGGTACATGTTTCATTGGCTGAAATACAAACATAAAATCGGATGACAGCGTTTCTTTGTGTGAAAAAGAACGTTCTCGAAGAACAAGAAAACACTACTAAAACCTTCCTAATTGGCAGAAAAAAACGAACAATCAATACATATGGAACTAGCATAACTTGGTTGGAATCGAATGATTAAAATAAGAATAGTAGTCATTACATTTAAGGTATCATAATGGTGCCCAACGTATGGATGTCGTGTATTATTCGTAGCTTTATCTGTCTGACTGATAGATCGACTGAAGTTGTGTCTAAGCGACTGTTGGACTAATTTTGATTTAGTGATTTGTTAAAATTTAGTTAAGTGAGCGATTGTTTATTTGACTAATGAGTGAACTTAAAACCGGTATAACATGTTCTTGTTTGAACCCCTAGCAGCTTGGTTTATACGTTGATGTACAATTATTGGGTAATAGGTTTCCCTGTGTTAAAGAAGTTACAGTAGGTTTCCATTATGCAATATTGTAAGTATTCAATGCTCAGAGAATATATTTGAAACATTTTAATAAACATTTTGCAAAGTGTACTGTAAACATGATTATCATAATTATTATAAACATGCTTAAAACTTTCCCCTTTGATATACAAAACCCAAATAAAACGGTCGCACGAAAAGAGTTTTACAACCACATCAGTATTTACCTTTACAAGATCCGATATGCGCTATCCGAATACTTCTCCCTAGTCTACACATGTCGGCCTTGAGATCACACGTGTTTCTGTAGGTTCTGCCATTTTCGCCGCATAAATAATTGGTCTGGATTTCAGGGATGAACTTTTTACAATACTGACTGCAAGTAACACAATGTGGAGTTCCATTCTGATCCTGCATACAACGTTGTCCAACTTCACATCTTACTCGTTTACAAGAACCTTCAATACGAAAAGTGTTTTCATTGGGTTAAAATATGACGAAACTAGATGAGATTCAAGAATTTAGCTCACCAGTTGCTCTTGAATGGATTAATCAGCAGTGATAACCACTTCACATGTCGATGGCTTAGATGTTCATAAAAATCTGAATTTGTCATGTTGACCAAAATGAAGTTGTAAAAGTTTGTTTTACCATAAGTACAGAGTAAATGTCAGACAGTTTTCCCGTGTTTTCTCAAAATATCGATTTGGTAGTTACGAACTTCTAATTCTAAGCCATCGATGTGTGGAGGTCATTATAGTAGTTTATGCCAATGAAGAACATAACGTTACAAATACCTCGGTCAAAATCACGTGGACGACGGACACTACGGTATCCGTGTACCCGATTATGTCTATCCACGGGACGAAAATGGGCCGACTATTTATATGAACGGAAACTGTTAGTAAACTCTGGAGATCATGATCAACATACATGTGTGAATTTTGATACAATGAGTGCACATGAGTGCAATTTTCCGTTCATGACTTAAAAATTTTAAGTAAATCATTGTACAAAGAAATTGTTGAAACGATTACTTTCAATAACATACTGTTTGGTGAGTTTAATGTGGCTAGATGTTTGTTTTATTAACCCAAACATACATCAGTCTTTGAAGTCAGACTATGACCCCCTGTATGATATATTATTCTATAGTCTAGCGATTACTTAATGCAAATCACAATGAATCAGTCACTTCCTGGTGCACGTATTTACTTAAAAGATAAGTAAACTGATATACGATTGTACGAGGGTTATCAAAAGTAACGGTACAATGCTCAGAAACATTTGTAAGCTTTGTAAGTTTTCTGTGACCAATATCGCTGAAACTCAGTCAGATCACAAAATCGTGTACTACAAATATTTAGCAAAATTTTAATATAAACTACCGCCTCGTTTATGATTGAAAGATGATTAAGAACAAACGCTCTATTGCCTTAATGTCACATATTAAACATTAATTTCACTCTTACCTCGACATTTACCGTAATAATTAACGGAGATCCTTTCGTCCTTTTTACAATTTTGCCTCTGTAAATGACAATGGTCTCTGTACGTACGTCCATTTTCGCCACATAATGCACCACGTGATTTTAACGCTGGGTCACATGACGGCTTACAAATACATGTTGGGAACCCATCAATCATCCGACATTTTTTGCCAGGAAAACAACTTACTGACTCGCAAGTCCCTGTAAAATGTTAATCAAATATTACTCCGTGTTATGTGTATGTAAATGATTACTATAATATTACCCAAATAAAGAATTACAATTATTGTAAATCAAAGTCGCCGCTGTTTTTTGGATCACACATAATGCACAAATCGCGTCAACTTCACAACCCTATAACACCACGAACTCACCAAATGTACTTCACAACAAAGGCGACCAATCAGATTAGCTGTACAATCGTTACAAAAAATGTTTGTTAGAATTTAACCAACAAAGTTCCTGATATAGTTTTCAAATGTCAGATCATTTGTATGTAACATATACGAGCAGGGCATTATAGTTAGACAATATCTCAAAATCATAACATGGAAATGAAATTATAGCGGTCCTTATATTAAGTAAAATGTAACAAATTATACTTTCTATGTTAGGAATAGCGTGTAAGAAACAATTAATAGCTGGTCCGACAGCAGTTAAGTAAGATGGACACGTGTTCAATGCACATATATCAAGAAATAAACGTTTTACAAAACTTATACAGAAATTTTACGTTAACCGTGATTGTGTTATGTATAGAATAATTAGAAATAGTAAATGCGAGTCAGCACTTTTATCAAGCTCGTAATGTTTGATTGGGTCAATTAATCATAGAATTCACTAAACTTTTACTACTGAACGTCTCGAATGTTGATCCTGGTGACTCTTTACTTCCTTTACAATACGTAGCGAATGATTTTAATCAAAAAAATGATTTTGTTTAGGTAAATTCGCGAATATTGATGTTCGTCATTAAATGTAGTGATTCGGTATAAAGTTTCAAAACGTAGACATACAGTTTTCTCGTGTACACATTAATGACACTGCAGACAGTCTTAAGTGGTGTTGTAAAACATTGACACTGTCTCATTGTATGCAATTACGAGTAACAATTACGTAATGTTACACGAAAAGACACGTAGAGTGGTTCTTGAAGAATTGATTCATTCCTCACGCCATTTCAATTCAGAGAATATTTCTGTATTACAAAAGTAGCACAGGCTCTTAGACAATTTAGAGAAAGTTTTTAGTTGGCACATTTGATTGACAGAAGTCTTATCACGAGAGAGGTTAATGAATGATATATTTGTCATAAGTGCATCATGCATTAAACCATTTGATTGTAATGATCACCCGCCCTTGAGGAATACTCTTGCTGTGTCGCATCGAATGCACCGTTTCGTTTCAACATGCAATACCACCCGCGTTGTTGCCTATATGTCACCGTCCCGCCGCGACCAACCGTCACAATGTCGCATCCATGGCATCGTCCCGACCAACCATGTCGATGTATTGTGCAGCATATTGATACCGTGCCGCCGCGAGATACGTTCTCATTGTAGCTTCGATGAGACTGTTGCGACGCGACAAACCGCTACAATATCGTTTGGATGACACAGTCCCGACGTGTTATAACCTCGCATTGTCCTGCATCGATGACATACCGTTGCATAGCTGTATAAATGTGTACTAAAGTACATATTCCATGTACGCTGTTTAAGAACATACGATGTAAAATATGGTTGCGCTATGAGTTTTAGATCGAATGTAATATTGTAGACATGCTGGTGCTTAAACTTTGGCAATACAAGCATGTACAATGTAAACTAGCTCACTTACTATGGCATCTTTGACATGATGACGAACCTTTGGAGAGAAAAGTTAAATAAAACACATCTGGTGATACATCGTGTGAGGTCCATGATACACCCGGAAGTCCACGTAAGTTACAACAATCTTCATAAGTCATATTTGTTACTATCGCTGTACGACAAAGTCCTGAATTAGTATCCTGATATTTCCAACACACACCGCCTGAAAAATATAATTTAGATAAGTTAAAAAGTTGAACTTTTATATTTAATGTCAGAGGTTTATCACATGTCTGGTAGTTCATACTCCACAATGACAACTTCAAATGTATCTTCTAGTCGTGTAACAATAATAAACAAAGAAAATCGTGCTTTGAGGTCAATAAGGAAGTTTACGGATTGGGCAGTCTGAGCTAGAATGGTGTATGGCCCGAAGCGAAGTTCAGACTGCCCAGTAAACAGTTAACTTCAAGGCCATTTTTTATTTGTAAAATGTATGAGCTGTTCTCCAGGAATACCGGGCTTATTGACATAAAAATAGTATTTATGTAATGATATTTAGAAATAGGTCTAAATGAGAAAAAATGTCATGTTCACCGATTAAATCGTCAGTAGTTAGATAATATAGTACTATCTTAAAGATTCAAATTTTCTGATAAATTACGATAAAATTACTTTCATCGTTGCTATGGTGATCAATTTCCGAAAACTACCCCAATAGAAAAAAACAAGGGGTTAGTGGTTGAAAATAGCAGCTACTTTTCCCTTTAAGCAAACACTAACAATTATTTCGTGTTTTATTGAAATCAGAATATTATTCTAAAATGAAACAAAAATTTAAAAAGTTTACGTCAATAAATCATAAGATACTAGGTTTATGAAATGATTCTTAACGTTACGTCAAATAACTTTCGAATGACAATTGCGACGTCATTTAAAAACTATGCGGGAGTGGTCAGTTTCAAAAGTGTATAAGTTCATTAATTTATGCAATAATTCGTTCAAATTTTCAGAAAGTGCTCATCAGAGACTCGTCCTTCTAACGATTTATTATCATTATTTTCGTATTTGTGTCAATAAGCCCGGTTTTCCTGGAGAACGGCTCATATGTAATTTAAATGTGTAACATATTGCATTAGAACAACGGTGCCCTTCATAGCTTAAATAGTGGATCCCTTCAAAATGGTGAATGGTATATTGGAGGGTATCACAGTATTCGGAACCTGATTGTTACACCATAGAAACACAACTGTGTGACAATTATAAATTGTGTTTTTAATCATTATAGTCTGTGTGTAGTATTACATTTTCACCATTAACTGAACATAAAAACATTGTCTCAGTACATATGTTTATATGAAATACTTTGGCTAAAAGCACGATCTTGTGGTACTGGGATATTCATTTTTCTTAGGTTTTGGCAGTAAAACCCCAAATACTAGTAAAACAATTTATTGATGACACAGTATTTGATTTTTCACATACAGTTAATAAAATTAATGGTTTTGATCATGCGTTATCACATTTATTTGTTAGTTATTCAATATCATAAGGACAAAAACATGCACGTCTGGAAATTGATATTTTATATAATAATTTCACCGGCTTCATCAGTCATGCCAATTATGTTTTTATTGTGATCATTAGGCAGTTTTGTACGTGTAAGTGTATTTTAAAAAAGCGCTATACGTGTCTATGTATGATATGATTGTGGTATAAATAATATAGAATTAAGTACGTACTGCATAAAGTACATAAAAATAATAAAAGTTCTTCTAGTGATTATTTGTATGCACGATGTGAACAAAAGAATAACATACTTTAACATCGGTTGTCAAAGTCAAGAGCAATTAAACCGCAAGTGAGCAACTGACTTTATTTGAACAAAAACATTCTTTTGAAAAAATTTGGTCGGGGGTCGATTCCCACAGTATGAAAATTGCATTTTTTGTCATTTTCAGTCTTAGTTTTACACGAGAACAAATGCAAATTGCCTTTGTGGAATGTTTCAAGTTGTATTCTAGTTCTATCGTTTATACAACGATTTAAGTCGTCGAATGTTTTTATACTCTTGAACTATTTGTCATGAATGGATATTAGAGTATTTAAGTTGTATTTGACTCTTCAATTATATTATTGCTGTGATGAAACCTTCTTTTCTATCGACAAATATCATAGAGACTTTAGAAGTGAAATTCAATATAGAGGAGTAACGGCCGGGGAACGTGCAGAATATGGTGGGTTTTTTTTCATCATAATTCGTGTCAGAATAGATTTCTTAACGATGTGAGAACAACTCGTTGAATTATCGAATAATAAACTGAACATTTAGATTTATGGTAGAATAAGTTAAATAACGGAAAATTGGCTGAATGTACGGAGAAGTTACGTTTGCTATTTTAAAAGTACTCACATTAATTTGCTCACGGGTAAACACTTTCAAACATTGAGCGTAAATACCATGTTCATTTATTTAGTCTATCTATTAAATTTGCCATAATCAAACTTGATGCAAAACATAAATGTAACATAAATGTTTTAAGCTAGAAAATGAAAGCTACATTTATTTATGGCTACAGTTATTTGAGGTTTGATTATTTGAAAGTTTCGGTGTACTTTTGTCAGACAATTTATAACCACGTGTAAAATATGATAATCGATTGCATCATTGTTAGACAATATAATAATTATAGAAAATTGGTGAACGTCCTACTTATTATGTATTATATACCCAAGTAATTCGGGTATAACGTCAGATAGATAGTACGTAAATAACTAGCATGAAGAAAGTGTACATCTCTGCTGAGAAATAAAAGGCAATACGTAAATACATTAGGACTTCATGGAGTAATTTAGGGAGACATTTATTCCTTTTATTGCACTAATTGTCCATTGCATACGATATGTCTCCGGAACAGTAAATATTGCATGATACTAATGTTATTAGACCTGGTCATCTACACATCACATATGACATTTAGTTTCAAAGCTTGGGTGCGAATTAGGGAGACAGTGTAATTAACAAGGTTAAAAGACTCTGGTGGGAATATGATTGAAATATTTTGCAATATTATTGTGCTTACATTCAGAAACAATAAGCGAAACATCGATAACCGAGATCAGATCAACTAATACCTGCATACATACTTAACGATGTACGTACCAGTGACAAATAAAACCGTATTAAGTATAATATTAGATTATTCAAATAGTAAAAAATCCCATATAACTTTTGCGTGTTGCATGCCAAACGAACTAGTCGATGGATACCTTCAAGAATGAGGTGTAGAAGGTTATTTAAAGAAAATTTAGAATACATTTTAAAGTAGAACGTCATGGGTTGCTGTTTCTGATTATTACAATTTGAACAACAAGTATATGTACAAGAATGCTTATTTATTCAAATGGTAATTACATCGATACGGCCTCCTACGAATCGAGCTTTATAATCAGTCATCATCGCACAATTAATATTTATATTTACAAATCGGCAGATTCTGCAATCGATCTGGAACAAAGTCGTATAAACTGGTGAAATGTTTACTAAATAAGAGATATATTTACAGTATTCTCTTTTACGATAAGTAAAGTTTATAAATCACTTACCGAATGTCTGTCTCAGACGCAGTGTAAGTATGAGGTAGATCAGTATGTCTGAGGTTCTGAACAAACGTATCATGGATATAACAAAACGTGGCATTATGTAGGATGAGAAAGCTCGTCCATCATAAAACTATTCCAGATTCCTTAAAATATATAATTTATATGAAAAACGTTATATCCCTCATATAACTATTCCAGATGCCTTAAAATATATAATTTATATGAAAAACGATATATCCGTTATATAGCTATTTAATATATATATGCAATATATCTGTCATTTAATTATTCCAGATTCCTTAAATTATATAGAGTATATGTAAAATTTGCATAATATCCGTCACATAATTATTCCAGATTCCTTAGAATATATAATTATATGCAAAACTTTATATCCGTCTTATAACTATTCCCGATCTCTTAAAACAGTAGAAAAGTATAATTTTGTGCATCCTTAGCATTATTTGCGTCATATTACTGTTTCATATGTCTTTAAACAGCACACAAATGACAATATGTAAAACGTAGCTACTTACGTAGAATTTTTCTGTCTGAGAAACATTTCAATCCTACTTAGTCACAATTCCTTAAAACAACAACACTTTAATCATATTTAAAGTAGGATTGCGTTAGCACACTTACATCTAATAATGTTTTATAACAGGTGCCTAAAACTGGAAAAACATAATTATTTGTAAAATGTGTGTCTGTTATACATTCAGACTATATCGTGCTATATCCTACCCTACGTTACATTTCGTTTTTATTTATATTATTCGTTCTCAAAACCATTGCAGCGCATACAACTACCTGTATTATTGTACGTAACACCATTAAATGAATCAGAACGTATTGCTTATTCGCGTATAGTTGTCAATATGGTGATATTTAATGAATTTCATCAAATCATATAATTAGCTCAAATCAAATACATCCTCGGGAATTGTTGTTTACTAAAATTATTATTGGATTCACGAAATTTCAATCTTTTCAGGTATTGTGTGTTGAATAAGGGAATAATGCAGAAAATATTAAAATTTGGCGCGAAAATAAATTATTTTCTGCGGTTTGTCTGAAAACCTGAGACAACGAATTATCCCATGATGAATATCAGTAAAAATTAAAACATATGCTTATTACGCGGTTGATTCATTTAGCAGAAGTATTACCTTCGTTTCACCAATTACTGACATATTACATCGTCGGAACCCAGACTCAATGCATTACGTTATACTACGACATGCTATCGTTAACATGCAGTTATATAGTGTGGGTATCCGATGATGGTATGTTAATACATATCACACACGAGTGATTGAGAAGCTTGTTTATTAATTTTATTAAACCCGGTTTGAATCATATACAGCTTTTTAATTCCTTGTCATTTCTTGTAATATGTTTCAATCGGGCGTATTTAATTTTATATATAATTTTATAAATCATAATGTTTTATTTTGCTTGTAATAGCCCTTAACATGTATGTTTCAAAATTGCTATTAGCTATTAATATTAGAATAGTTTGTAGAAAATTAAGCGCACACGCTCAAAGCAAATCTTGTTCGTTGTAAATTAAGTACAAATTGCTATGCAAATTACAAATAATATTATTTGTAAATGAAACACAAAATCGCGATGCAAACTTTAAATAATATTTGTTCTAAAATAAACACAAAATTGCAATGTAAATGTAAAAACAAATTTGTAGTTAACCAAGCACAGATGTTAACATTAACCGAATCAGCCTCAATAAGCTTCAATAAGAACAAACAACATCCAGTAGATAGACATTACGAATGTATGCGTACGATAGCGTGATCGTCTCTACTATAATGAAAACAGAGACGATTTATAAACTAGTTTACATGATAAATGGGCGGATATGTCTGATGATTGACAGCTGATATTGATCAGATTATTGACATGAAAACTACGATATCAATTTAATACGTAAATACCGAAATACTACAAATTGGTAATGCGTATGTATTTACGATGTAGACTTGGCAGACAGGTGCACTCGATAACATTTATGAGATAGTATCATCGTAATTCACGCTTTATTCGTTTAACGTAGTAGGCAATTGACCTTGACAAAGAAATGTTTAACATTTGAAATAACACAATTGTGACAGACGAAATTATGTGCAAACAATAAATTATTTCAATACAAAATGGATTTTCAATAATCCATAACCATACTATCAGTTACGGACAGTTTACAACAATAACATTAAAACTCAATTTATCTGAAAGTTACTATCTTGCTATACGTCGATCGCAAATGAAGAAATTACATCTAGGATTCGTTGTTTATCGACCACCTGTATTCAGTAACCTCCCGTTCAATTAAAAATTTAAGAAGTAATTATACAAAATGAATGCGTGGAATACTCAGTATCTTCCGTGGAAAGCGCTACATGTACGTCGATATACGGAGCAAATTAATGTGTAAAAATCAGTTAGTCAAAATGATATAACTTAAATCAGTATGCATGTAAGGGCGTTGTCGGGTGTAAATCATATTTTGTTAAAGTTATTGTACGTACATTTACAATGTTTTAAATTTCATACACTAGCTATTATAATCAAACGAATTGGTGCATTTTAATTTATAATAAGTGTCACAAAGCAGAACATGTCCATTGTTTGTAAGGGCGGTTCTCATATTAAATTTAATCGAGACATCATAATGATCACTCTATTTTAAGGAATAATGATTTCGAAGCGTCAATAGAGCTTGTATATATATTAAAATTGACATTAATTTATTGATAAGTCATTATTCACACATCAGAATAATTTAAATGTGTAAAATATCCACCTGTTAAATAAGATAATTATTGTTCCAATCATATAGCTAAACACGATGAATTTTAATATTCACAATACTATTTTAAGCTATTTTTTATACGGACGAACAAACAGCGCACCTTGCAGGTGTTCAATTTGTCACATATTTTTTGGGCCCTTTTCCGAGCATAGATCCTACTAAAAGTTTGGGTAAAATTATCAATCCTACATTTTTGTAGTGACCATTCATAGGCTAAAGTTTGAACATTTTGATTGATACTTTAATGAGTACTTTTCAAAAAACCAAATAAATACGACGGTAATACATACTGTTAGTATGCATTGCTATGTGTACGTAAATAGATATAATCTAAAGTCCTTGTTCTTACTATCGTATATAGACTATAAAAAAGGCAAAACGGACACAGTCATTGACTATTAAATTTTCACCCACTTTCAGTTACAGTTCAATGTTATATTAATGTGGTTGCTTAATGAGTTTTGTTTTAAGAGATCAACATCAAACCAATCATTTGATAATTTAATGGAACACCCAGGTCACGTATTGGCATGTATTCAATAGATCAAAGTACTGTCAGTTCATGAATTTTGACATTTCACTTCTCTTCAACTTCGAGACTCGAGTACAGGTTAACAAAAAGGAAAGCAGAACGCCTTTACCACAACCAAATTACACTCACGATTTCAAAGAGAAACGTTGTTGCCAAGTGCATCATCGAATAAAGGCGTAAACTCTTCTATCATGGAATACCATAATACATAAATCCCTTGCATGAATCAGAGTATTTGTATTTGATGTACAAATGAACCATGACCAGTATGCCTTAACTTGTAGTCTCTGAACAGTGACGAAATCGACGATCAATCGAAGACAATCATGATATCAAAGATACCCCTACTTATAATCACATTAGCTCAATGGATGCTTTGATATATCCTGTACGCAATATATAACACTTTCAAAAAAATTGTACAGAATTAACGTTTACGACCATGACATAATATCTGCAAGCGTCTAATCAAAGAACTATTTATTGGTCTAGTATTAAGACATTTGTGGTTATTATTGGGGTACATGTATTAACGTATACAGAAACTTGTTCATTGACGTTAGTCGGTTCTACGCATTAAGTATCAATTAACAACTCGTAAAAACAAGAACGTCTCTGGTTGATGTTGTTGCTGTTGTACTCACAGAACACCATGAGTGCCATAGGCAGCACTCTGAGTGCGCTTGGTTGAAAACATCGCATGGCGCAATTCTTTGAGTATTGATTAAATTAAGTATAGATTCCGCGTTGTTATCCACATACCATACTGTATTGTTTACTTCACGAATACGTACGAGGACAGTGTTGTTTAAGTTTGGTTAGACCAAAGAATATTCCTTTGCTGGCACCTCCATTTGACTTTTTTGTGCGTGCCTATGAGTTAAATCGTCTGTTGCGCGAGTACATATTTGCAGTAAATGGATATGTGTGTTCTCTGACTCAAGATTCACCAAGACTACAGCGTTCGGGGCGAATACGTCGAGTGGTAGTTTGACTGTGTCTTTCAAGTGTGTATTGAGCATAGTCTTCATTGAATCTCCTGTCCGATCTGTAAATGTTCTTCCGTTTAGTTTTTTGTTCTAGATAATTATGATGTTGAGGTTGTGTTTGATAAGTTTTTCATTTCGCACGTTTAAGTGTGGCTTTGTTTGTAGGAATCAATTTGGTGTAATATACTGTTGCGTTCAAACGGGCTAACTTTGTGTGACTGTACAACGTCTTGAGTAGCGTAAACCAATCGGTATTCTGTATTTTGATGTTGAGACAATAAGATTAGTTGATTCAAAATGCATAAACAGTCGCTTGCGTCCTAATCTTTCAAGAAGCTTAGATGCATATCTTAGTAAACGGATTGGTTTGTACCTCTCTGATTGATTGCAAATGACTAATATAGGTTTTACTTTGATTTGAACTAATAGGTGTCACACCGGTGGAAAGTACTTCCGGGTCGTAGTATGCTAAAATAGTCCCTTTCAGAAATTGGATATATGTCTGTGGAAGCACTGTTTTAATGTTGAAATTGCTGATTGATGACCAAATTACGTGAATGTAGATCAAATATGACCTGCATGCTAACTTTTATGAGTGTTTGATTGATATTTTTCTGAATTATCTTTCCCTGGCTGAAGACTGTGTGCTTCGGTCAAGTCAGCTTTTGAGGCATGGAAAATAGCGTTGTCCTTCCAGAATCCCTGCAGTAGCTCGAAAACGAAATTACGACATGCCATTTTCTCCAGCTTATTTTGGATAACAGGGATTGCTTTTTATGGAAACGGTCACAGAAATTCACACGGAATGTCAGTGAAACGGAGGGAGAGATGCGAATTTGGGTCATTTTGCATTAATTTCAATGGCAGAAAATTCACCGGTGTGACACCTATATCAGGATTTTTAAGTTCAATATTTTTTCAACTATTTGATATAAACCAATGAGACTTGGCATGCAATCACCCCTGGACCATAAAACATAGTAGCCAAGAGGAAATTGTTCAGGATTGTGAAATTTGGATGTTATTCAAAAAAATGAAAAATATGTCCAATTCCTCTTCAAATGGTATATCTAAGTTGTTGCCCTTGGCCGTGGAATTTTGTCAGGTCAATTTGGTGGACAAACTCCTAATTTCTTGTTTGTTGGTGTGTGTTTTTTTAATAATATAAATTGAATCTCCATGGTTACACCACTAATTGGACCCTGATAACTTGTCTTATCGCTAAGTTGGTCTTTATATAGAGGTTCGATATAGCGTAAAGCCGCGGAAATTGGACCTTGAAATTGTGACCGGTCTAAACTTTGAAGTCGCCTTAGTAGTGAATTGGTCACAATTGTGGGGTAGAATTGTAATGGAGATGGTCTTTATGTTGAGGTGGTCATTTTATTGAGGTGGTGTTATTATTGAGGTGGATATTTTTGGTGTCGCAGAATTGATTTATTGCTTTCGAAACACTCTTTTTATGATTAGTATGATTTCGCCGCGTCTCATGATTCCGGTCCATGATTGAAAATATTTATTGTTGATTCATCTTATTATGGTCTTATTTTGCTGTGTCTGGACTGAATAAAATATCTAGTTTATTGAGATCCATTCCATTATTGCCTAAATAATGCAATAATAGAACAAAAATAACCTTTCGAGGAATTTTTCAAGTCCGCGCCAAGTTCTCGGAGGGGGGAACCATGTTTTAACCGGTCACACCAACTTGTAAGGGGCTCAATGTGAAAACCGGTTGAACAACAGATGCCGCTATACTAAAAATAACCAGAATAAAAGTATTCGGGTTAGCAAATTTAAAACATTTGAGGTATATTGGTGTCACACCGGTGGCAAGTACTTCCGGGTCGTAGTATGCTAAAATAGTCCCTTTCAGAAATTGGACATTTGTCTGTGGAAGCACTGTTTTAATGTTGAAAATGCTGATTGATTACCAAATTACATGAATGTAGATCAAATATGACCTGCATGCTAATTTTTAAGAGTGTTTAATTGATATTTTTCTGAATTATCTTTCCCTGGCTGATGACTGACAATGTATGTGTGCTTCGATCAAGTCAGCTTTTGAGGCATGGAAAATAGCGTTGTCCTTCCAGAATCCCTGCAGTAGCTCGAAAACGAAATTATCGACATGCCATTTTCTCCAGCTTATTTTGGATAACAGGTATTGCTTTTTATGGAAACGGTCACAGAAAATCACCCGGAATGTCAGTGAAACGGAGGGAGAGATGCGAATTTGGGTCATTTTGCATTAATTTCAATGGCAGAACATTCACCGGTGTGACACCTATAACCATGTTTCTGACATCGGATGACCTCCAAGTCCAAACTAAAAATTGCGACATTCATCGACCTTCCGATGACATGACCCGACTATGGAAACGACCTTGAGTAATTAAACAGCGTGTTTCTTTTATTTGACATAGTGGCCTTGTTTTATACCCCGGAATACGAGCAAGTTTCTTCGTAAATAAAATGATTCACCAATTTCGGTACACCAAGTTCAAGGCCTTTTCGTTTTCTTACGGGTATTTACCACAAAGAATACATGTAATAAATATAGTATAAACCCATATACGCAAGGTTGAATAATAGTGTTAAATTGACAATGTTAACTGTACTGTCTGGTGGTTTCTTGAACCACCCATGGGCAATGAAGTTATAAAAAACAGTAATATATTCAATCGCGAGCACATAAATGAACATTAGCTAGCAGTTATTACTATAATAAATGCATATTTGTATTTGTGATGTTAATAATATATCATTTGTGGTTATGTTTATTGTATCAACATACTAAATTGTCATTGCACCCGTCCATCGTATGGGTTTCTGGTCTAGAGAAAGGACGCGCGCTTATGTGTCGATGTAGTAATGCTATGTTTGATAACGTTGTACGCTTTGACGTTGGTACTTATCATATTCCGTACGTAAACATAGGACGAATCCCACCTATAAATGACTTGCCCTGTTTTGACATAATAAACAATTTTGCTTGACTGTGTGCATGTCACTTAACATGTTCCACATTTGCGGACAAAGGTTCCATTATGTTATGACATAGCAGACTACTACACTTTGTATCTAATTTCTGCAAAGTCGTTATTACTAGGCCTAGTTGGTTACTGGGTCATTGCCTCTGTGTTTGAAGCTGTATTAAATAATTGTACGACATGATAAAACCAATTAATCATTATTAAGGATTTTGTTACATAACTTACTTGTATCAATTATTGTAAACAAAGTAAATATTTAGTCTTGGTTAGTGTTACAATGACTATGACAAGGGACATGGGAACTGCGATACAATAAATATACTGGTATTGGGTTAATTATTCTTGTGACCTTATTGTTTTCATATGAAACTTGTGGCTCGACCCTTTACCCATGTGTATTATATATAATGTTGTATGAAAGAAATTGTACCAATGAATTGGGTAATAAATATGTTTAAACTAATTATTGTTTTCATATTTATGCTTGTAATAGTAGCCGCTTTAAACTGAATCAATGGACTATCACGTTCAGAAACAGATCATATATTTCATTTAAACTTAATTGGTACAAAGTTGTTAGTTTAAAACGTGACATTTACACGCGGTGTCGTGATGTAACTAATGCATGGGTGCATACCTTGAATAACAAACATCATGGTATATGCAACAGAACTTAGTGTTTAAACCTAGGTCACGCCCCGGGGTTGTTGTGCCTCATTTGGTCGCCGTTTTGGCATGGGTTTCTGAGGGCACTTCTCAGGGTAGTTGTGTCGTGATGTTTCTAATTTCTGTGGTCCGTGGTGTTTCTGATTTCTGTGCTCGGTTGGTTGGGTTGAGTGCTACCTTCACTGTCTGATTTTCTCATACCCTTTTTAAAGAGGATTTCGTATTTTAACATTGCGATTGCAAAACAGTACCAACCTAATGTATATTAATGTTCGTCCGTTCACCAAAGTTTACATCCACCGATCATTCCGTGGCAACGATACAGGCGGCACAGTCAGCCAAAGCACATTCAATTTGACATTTTACCATCTCATGTACCATCACAATGGTTGTGTTAATTAAAGCAAAGCGGAATATCCATTTGCTCAAAGAAATATGAAAAATATGAACACGGCAGAAAAAAGCGTCACATTAATTTATAATAAGCTTCTAAAGATGAGTTTATAATTTAACAATCATTGTCCTTTTTTCAACGTATGCAAAATGTAATAGTGAGAGTCCTACCTAAATGAACTAAAACATTCAAACAAAAATAATGACAGATCCGTCCATTTCAAGTTACTAGATCTCCTGTATTTTTTTCAAATATGATTAAACACTAGTGCTTGAAATACACTGAAATTACAATTTAAAGATGTATAAAACAACTTAATTATTTCTACCATACAGATCAACCCGCTTAAATATAAACAGTAAGTATATACAATGCACAATTATTGTATTTGTACGTAAAGTGGAACAGTTGAATGGGTGCTCAAAGTAAAGTTATCAGAAATGTTTGCACTATAATTATGTACTAATATCAACCACGTGCATCATGCATTGTAATTTATAGACAAGAACATTAAGTGTGCTATAGGCTACAATAACATGATATTGTTCATGAAAATTTACATGCATTCCAGGTGGTGTAATTTATTTTACGTCAATTTTCACTATAGCCTGCAATTCTATTTGTTGTGAACGCCCTAAGCATTACGTTAACATCTAAAAGGTGGAACTAAATGTTTGTTTTTTGTAAGATACACGTGTTATAAGTAGTTAAACAACGTCGCATAGCGTGGTGTGGAATTTACGGACCAACGTGAGTTGTAGAAAGCACTTTAGCGTCACGAGACTGTATCATTAGAGATAGAATTGCATCAACATCTGATCTAACAAACACACTAACACTTTGTCCATGAAGTCAGACTGTATCGAAACGCAATGGTTACGTTATGTATATATGTTTTTCTAGGTAGGTAGGTAGTTAAACCAAAACAAAACTACAACATCGTTTATCAATGCGACGTATCGATTCATTACTTCACCAGAAAGAAGACACTGATACATAATAAGCAAAGGTCTGGCTTTGAGTTTCAAGACCTCCATAAACTGCCAGGTGTGTAACCGATGGGGCGGATATAGCATTGACCTGCAAAAGCCATACTCTCAAGATAGAACCAGGCGTGCTAGGTACATTTTTTATGTATGGTAGCTTACACACTCGTAACGTCGTCGTCCTAGTTTGACATGGATCCTTAACGTGACCGGTGTGTAATCCGCGACTTTATACGTCTGGATGACTAGTCAATCTCAAATTGGCTGGGAAACATTCCAAAAATGAAAATTCTGGCTTTAATGTGTCAAGCATAACACATACAAAAGCCTGAGTGTATATTTATAACATCATACCCCTTTATAAATGCACGAAGTGCACTAACCTTGACCTCCAACAACAATATATAGAAATGTCAGTCATGATTAACCAAGTCTATCCAAATAAAACCTACCCTTAATAATAACTGTGGTTAGAAGTTTTGATGTATGCAATTAATGGGGCAAGACATTGTACTAGGAATTATGACTGGTTTCTTAGAAATACCTAATTTTTATGCACGTGCGTGAAATATATCATTTGAAACTACAATTTAACAAATCAGAGGTATGTGAAATGTGATTCTAACACAGTCTGTTTTTAGCACCGTGTAAACGTATAGGACTGTACCGTGGTTAAATTTCCGGTATATCACAGTTTTTGCCGTACTACTTTTTGCTGTTGAATTACCTCCCACGTATAAATAACGCTTTTTATGAATGGAATTTACGTCTTGTTTATCAAATGACATCATGGATTGTATGACGTTTATTTCGCGTCAACGTAAACGTGACGTTGTGCGAACTTTTATTTGCGTAGCGTTCTTTCTTAATTTATTTAATTATATCCGTATTATTGCAACAGCAATTGCATTTATCGATTCATTTTAGTTTTAATGAAATACATAGTTTGGAATGAGCTCTAGTTATGCCTCTGTTTAAATGAAATGAGTAAAAAACAATATTCCAGGGGTGGAGGTTTTATACTTTAAACAGCGGAACACGACAAACAACGCATCACTCTGCAATAAAAATGGATCCATATGAAATTGCGCATATTACACGTGTTAGAATGCAAATAGATCTTAGTTTTCCGTGATATACCGGCCAATATATCACGGTTTGTCGTTCACATGCATAGTTATTAATCACTCAGGCCTACGGCCTTCGTGATTAATTCCTACGCATATGAACTCCAAACCGTGATATATTGGCCAGTATATCACGGAAAACTAAGATCTATTTCCTAAATAATAAATTAATAAAATTGTTATACATATTGAGTCATTCTATATTAGAGGGACGAGATGAACATCATTATTCCTTTTGTACAAGATATAAGGAAGTATGATCAAAGTACAACCAATAGAACCATTTATTACCCTTTTATGGCTTAGTAATACCCTGTTACATTGTTGTTTACGTGTGAAGCGTTTATAGATATACTCCTCGTAAAGCCATAATTCGACTTACTGAAATGTAAAAATAATGTATGATATCGCTAAATGAAACTATGTTAGGAAAGCCTTAACCACACACACCAACTAGTTTGAATATAGCTTTAACCATTTGATGACATGTACAGTGTATATTTTAGTATAATAACACAATACAATATATATCATTTAATAATTTATAGAATACACTATCTGACAACATCTCAATCACCAAGAAGTAGCCTATACAGAAAGATCAAGAATATCATTGAAATGACGTATGTTATAGCTAATGACGTTTTCAATGGAGCTACCTGACGCTCGTGTATCCAACATATTTGTGGCTTACGAACAACTTGCATAACGTAAATCAACATACCATTGTCGAATGCCTATATAAAGATGACCACTGTGTTATATGTGTTTCCTTTTGTAAGATGTCTGTACGTGTATTTGAAAGCAAGGAGTGTCCTTCATACAAAGTAAGATTTGTTTTTATAATGAGCTCTTGTATTTCCCATTCACAAAAATGTATTTAAAAATGGAATAGAGCCCGTGGTAAATGTAAGTGACAGTGAATGTACATTAGCAGGAAACACGTTAAACACGATTTATAATTACAGACTGCATTATATCTATTCTTGTATGTTAATCTCTCTTTAAACATTATTTCCGTTCCGGAACAATACAAACATATACGCTTCTGTGAATGGCGTTTGGGATAAAATGTCTGTGAGTGAATTTATCGCTCACTTAGATGAATACATATAAGACCGTAAGAGCAAAATTGCTGTCTGACAACTAGTGTTATCCTTGCAAAAAACATCATTTTCTACTTCAGAATGAGTATCCTGACCATTTGCTAACGTCTTAAGCACAACCACATAACCCTTACAATTCCAAGTTCTAAGGAGAAGGAGAAACGTTGTTGTCACGTGCATGATCCAACATGTCTAGTACAGTAAATGGTTTACATTACATAATCTCGCATGAATGACCATAACAAATAAAGAATAAATCCCCACCATGAACCATGATACAAGTATTTATATTTGATGTAATAATCAACCATATATATTATGTCTTAGTTTGTACTCTTTGAACAGCGACAAAATTCAGGTTAAGTCTGAAATACTCTTACATTGTATTACTAGTATAACACATATCTAATACACACATTCATACCAGCGCACTTGAGTTCATATATCGAGTGCCGAAATGTAAAACTTAAATTGCATTCGGTAAATACGTTTACGATCAAGCCAGATATCTGCGAGCGTCTAATCAAAGTAAGATTAATTGGTCTAGTATTAAGACATTTTGGATTATTATTTTGGTAATAAAACATACACAAATTTATTCAGTGACGTTATTCGGTTTCACGCCTCAAGTATCAATTAAATACTCGAACAACACATGTATTGTTGTGCTCACAAGCAACACGTTCAGTGCGCGTGGTTCAAAACATCGCATGGTGCAGTTCTGTAAGTATACGTAACATAGTAAGTATAATCATTCAAACACTGATTTAAATGTACGAGTGATACTGATTGATACTGGTGTAACAGTTGTTCACTCTGTTGTGATAGCCCATTTGTCTAATAATTTCCCACTTAGCTTTGCAAGACGATGGTGTCATTTAGCCGTCTCTACTAGCATAATTCCTTCGAGCTCACACCTTGTTTGTCAAGTGGCTGTCATAAGGACAATTCTTAGGCCTGGATTGTTAATCGTGTCAAGTTTAGCATTGTTAGATCTGGATGCGGTTAAGCATGAGGGAGAGGCTTGTTGGTCGTACGATGGCTATGTAGACTTCTTTGTTGGCGCTGTGTCACCTCATTGGCATATTCGAGAGCTACATGCATCTAGAAACATATAATCTTATTTCCCGCCCCTTCCTCCTTTGCCCATTCTTGTTTAGTTGCCTGGATCACCTTGTTGCTGTATTCTGGAGCTACATGTATCTAGAATATATGATGTTATTTCCCGCCGCCTTGCTCCCTTGTCCATCATTTTAAACCAGGTCCCTTCTTAGTTGTGCCTCGTTAGGTTGCATTTGCTTTAGGTCATATCCATGGTGTTTAAAACTAGGTCACAGGGTGGTTATGCCTCGTTTGGTCGCCGTTTTGGCATGTGTTTGTGCGGTTGGGTCGCCCTGCAGCGGGGCCTTGGATATCTTGGTCTGATCTTGGCTTCGTTTCGTTCGTTCTCATGGAATCATCGCTATTCTATTATTTCTTTGTGCAATTGGATCATCCTGCTTTTGTTCGGCGGGGACTTGGCTTTTGATTCTTTCTTTGGCTTATGTGTGGGCATTTCTCTGTTTAGTTGTAATGTGGTGTTTCTGATTTCTGTGCTCGGCTGGTTAGGTTGTCCGATTTCCTCATTCATTTTTGTAGGATATTTGCATTTTGTGCCAGTTATTTCCAGCAACTTTTGTCATGGCGGTGATAAATTTTATATAACGCTCTTGTAGTTGTTCAATGTAAGGTCAGACGAGAATTAAGTTGGGTACAGGTACCAAGGAGGTGTCTAGAACCAGTGGATCGTATTTCCATGAACCCGTTTTGGAGCAGCTTCAGAAATAGACATTTCTATCATGCGATCAGAACCTTTCAGTGCCTTAAATAAACCTTTCCTTGTCTTAGATGAAGTAAGCTAGTTTCTTAACTGTGACAAAAAAAAACAGTCTCTTGTTTATGATTATTTCAAGAAACTGACAAATACAACGTCGTAAATTAATTATGGGGTGTACGTCTAAGACTTTTTCTTGTCTTGAATGTTTTAGGAGAAGTTGAGTATGGCCATCGTTCTACCTAGATGGGACTTTTTCCAGAATGCTAGCTGTGGTTTTAAATCTTCACAAAGGTTCTTGTTACCATACGAACAATAAGATAAAAATTACAGCGCACAAATAATTCAAACCAACACTTACATGGTGTCATAGCCTAGCCGCGCACACAATAGCAGGTATATAACAGGATCATCGATTGGTCGATGCGTAAAGCAAGCCTTATATTGTTTCGAAAGTATAAGACATTATCTCATCCAAAAAAAAGTTCATCGTGTTCGCAAATTGTTAAGTATCTTTGAAGAAATATACACGAAGCTGTTATTTATTCAACAATCACGTATGATCATGACGGCTGATACGTAGTAATCAATAAAACACCCATTCTTATTTTAAGTTTCTTCATAAATGAGCCACGAAATTCGGTACAGTAAGTTCACGGTTTTACAGTCTTAGGTAAAAGTATTGTCAATACTTACAGAATCATTTTGTAACGGTATCAATCACGACAAGTAACTCGGCAAGCCTTTCAATATTCTAATAGCAAACACGCCTCTCGATCCAAATGCGAGTTTCCTATCATTGGGCCACCGCTCCCGATAATGGGAGGGTTAAATAAAACTGTAATGTGTTTGTTTACGTATAAAGGAATCAACATGAACACACTTGTACAGTTAATAAATTAAAACAAGTTTCATTTAATTCAGCAGTGCTTCTTTGAGTCTTTCTCCAGGCTAGGCATTGATTGTGGCAAGTATTGCTAGTTAATGTGCATTAGTGTTTTCATCATTATCAATATGCAAAAACAGTATGTGAGCAATTGTTGGCAATATAACCATTGTATGAAACATTGAGTCTATGCTTCTATTGGTGTATACAATATTCATAATATATTCATTGATGTTAATAACCAGTATGAAAACAGCAATAACACCATTGACTGTAAAACATTGAACTTATTGTACCGAAATTTGTGACTCGTTTACCAAAAAACTTAAAGAAAGAAAGGGTGGTTCGGCGATGCACCTTACTAATTTATTGATTACTACGTACCCGCAGTCATGGCAATACTTGATTGTTGAATAAATGACAGCAACATGTATATTTAACCAAAGATATTTCAGATGAGATTTTTAATCACTTCAAAACACTATAAGGGTTGCTTTACCTATCGACCAATCGGTGAGTCTGTTATATGCTTGCTATTTTGTGCATGTCTAGGCGATGACACCATGTCTGTGCTGGTTTGGATCGTTTGTGTGCTAAAGCATTTTCCTTATTGTTCTTGTTGTAAAAAACACCTTTTTGTAGATTGAAAACCACAGCTAGCGTTCTGGAAAAGTCCCATCTTAGTTGTTAGATGGTCATAGACAGTACTCTATTTATCTTGAAATGGTTCAAGACAACAAAAAACTTTCTGCAAGTGTCCCATCTTAGTAGCAAGATGGTCATACTCAACTTATCCTGAAACGATTCAGACAACAAAAAAACTTAAATGTACGCACCACAGTCAATTTACTAAGTTGTATTTGTCAACTTCTTGAACTAATCATAAACTGCTTTTTCGCCACAGTAAATAACTAGCTCACTTCATCTAAGACAAGGAAAGGTTCCGGTAGCATGGCAGAAATGTCTTTTTCTAAAGTTGCTCCAAAACAGGATTTATGGAGATACAATCCACTGGTACTAGAGACCTCATTGTTATCTTTACCACACTTAATTCTCGACTGTCCTTAGCTAGAAAAACTACAAGAGCTTTCTATAAAATAGCTCACCCCATGAAAACATTTGCTGGATGAAAATTGGCAGAAAATGCAAAATTATAATTAATATCCTACAGTTCTACACAGTCAACAAGAACCAATAAGCAGAACAGGCCTCTACCTCATGGATAACCGCATCCAGATTCAGCAAGGCCCAACTGAACGCGATTCACAATTCAGGCCTAAGAAGTATACTCATGAAAACCACTTCAATCAAGGAAATTTAAAGCACAGCCACTTGGTAGACAAGGTGTGAGCTCAATGCCCTTTCGCAAGTAGAGACGGCTAAATGACACAATCGTCTTGCAATGCTATGTAGTATATCGTTAGACAGACTGAACAATTGTTGCACTAGTATTAGTATGTTTTATTACTAAAATTATAATCCAAAAATGTATTAATACTAGACCAATTAATCTTACTTTGATTAGACGCTCGCAGATATCAGGCTTGATCGTAAACGTATTTACTGAAGATAATTTAAGTGTTACCTTTAGGCACTCGATATATGAACTCAAGTGCGCCGGAGTGAATGTGTATATTAGAAATGTGCAATTCTAGATGATACACTTGGCAACAACGTTTCTTTCTTATCAAATATCAGCAATATATGGTTGTGCGTAAGGCGTTCTGTTTTCCTTTCTGTTCTTGGCTTAAAGTGAGAAAGTCGTAAGTACAAAATTGATATTTTGAGAAAACAAGAAAACAAACTGTCGGACTACTACTTCTTTACTTATTGTAAAACAAGCTGATTAAACTTTAGTTTGGTCAACATGACTAGTTCCGATTTTCAATAAAACAGGCGCGTAAGAAGCGCCTTGTACGACCTTCTCATTATATGCCAGCGATTTAATGAAATAAAATCGCAATTTGGACAAAAACATTTCGTTTATATGTATAACGGTCATATATGATAAGAATAAGAAAGAAAACCTCGTATCAGCTTGTAGTAAAACACATTTAGACTGAATTAGACACAATCATGACTTCCGGTTGTAAATAATAATCATATATGCCTTCGCAATGAAAATAAACAAACCATCCACTGCCATGCTTAGGTGTTTGATGCTCATGTCTGTTTCATTTTAAAATGTATTTATAATATCACTTAGTTGTAACATCTAACCGCCCTCTAATCATCGTGTGAAAACAGGTGTCTTCTCTAATTCACTGCATCAATCGGTAAGTCTATATATAACCAGCAACATTTGATTAAACATTTTATAATTATCAGCAACGTGGTGATTATCACATTGATATTGATGTAGCAGGAGATCTAAACAACAGGAAGAAAACGATTGAAATAAAAAGGTAATAAATTCATTACAAAGGCAGAATGGCTAATGAAAATAATATGGTGATTGTGTTATATTGTACATTGTATTAAGTTCATCTTGTGAGATCGGTTAACATACACTCTGACCGATGTGCACTCGACTTGTCTTAACATAAAAAGTCTAGTGGTGTTATCTATCATCAAAATCAACACTTAAACCGTTTGGATTGGGTTGGTTCGAATTACGTCGGTCGATTTATAACATACTTTTGCAGCTGTAAATAAAAAAAAGATGTGCTAGAAATGTTAGAACTGAAGTATATACTCGCCGGGTAATTTAAATGTGTTAAAGATTTGTTGAAAGAGCTTATAAAGTTGTCAATTATTGGTGAATAAATTTGCTGTAGTGTTGTTGTGATTTGTCCGCTACTCACAGAAGCTTTAGATAAGTACTTGGGATTTCTTTTTTTTATAATATAGTTTTGTTTGAGGTTGTGTAATATCTTTATCCTCGTCAATAATGTTGTGTGTACCTGGGTTGAGGGCATCCAAGTTAATACCAAGTACAGATTTGGAATTATTGTTAGTTTTGATTAGTTTCAAATATCGATTGAAGTAGAGTGTTGCCTTATAGGAAGTATCACTATCCCTCTAAAGTCAGTATCTCGTGGCAGTGGTATGTGACGCTGCTAGAAAAACACACATTTTGTTCTTAGGGTAATTCAGGGATGGGATTCTTTGTTTGTTTACTTTATTTTGTATATTTGTGTAAATGTTTATTTTTTGTCTTTTTAGGTGATGCTATTATAAACATGTTATACTCTCCAAAACCTGGAGGTCAATAAAGATGATTTTGTTTCCACCATATTTTAGTTAAACTGCAATTGAAACATACCGACTAAACGTTTTGTTTCGAGTAAATATAAGGTCTTGGACTGTAAACACATTTATAAACACAGTATGACATCACATTTAGGTATTTCTACGATACTGCATATTACTAAAACAAATCACTAAATTAAATGCTTACGAAAATTAGTGATTTAACAGTGAAGGCAAAATTATAAACGTTTAGGGACCTTTCTAATGTTACGTTCATTCCTTTGCGTTGCTTTCTTTTCAAATACCTCCTTTAAAACTGAAAAAAGTTGTTGTATTTTTGCAACAGGAAACGTATGTGAGTATGTTATGATATCTCTGTATACTATCATCAAATGGCAAACATGCACGAAAAGGTTAAACTAAAGGTATTTTAAATATCATAAAATCTGCGATAAGTGATGCATCCCATGCAAAATGTTATATTGTAAATATATTACGTACGAAACATGATTGTTATTGCAACATGAGATCATTGCTGTCTATCAACCGCTCCTAAAAGTCGGTTATATACACAATACAGTTTTGATCTCATTCGACTCATGTGTCTGGGTGAAATGGAGCAATATCGGTTATAATTTTGCTCCTATAATTTGATCAGAACTGCAGTGTGGAAACATGTGGACCTCAAAGCTCACATACTGCCAATATCATCATCCAATCTGACGCAGAAGCTATCTATAGATAGAGGGTTTTACCAGAATACAATAAGGTTATGAAAACGGTCAGATACATACTCATTCATCTAAAAAGCTACCTTATTAATTTGTTTATCATAACGCACGCATGTCTGTTATTTATATTACCTTTTTGCATTTTGCTTGAAATGTGCGTTGATGTGTAGTCACTGGGTTACAAAATAGAATAACTTTCTTTAACCTTGGTAGTAAGCAGATATTTTGTCAGCCGTACATGCAACCTTTTGAATGAACTCGTCGTATTTATTAAATGTTTATCAAATCTTGAAATATATGTGATCTAGGGATACGGTGCGCTTTGGGATCGAGAGGTCCCTGGTTCGATCCCCGTCTGTACCACTGACAAAATCCCTGAGCAAATAAATAACTTCTATTGCTGAATTTCACCCTGGTGTCTTATTCACCAACATTGTAAGTCTAAAATCAGACTAAGACTTAACATTGTCAAATGGTCTTTTCGAACTCATATTGTTATAAACGTTTCGATTTTGACTAAAATAGGTTTGCATGTTCAGTGGGTAACAACAAATAATTACATAAACTTTCGAATGGAAATCTAATTTAAAAGAAATGACAGTGATATAAATGTTGTAAAATGTCTTAGTATTACAATGTTGGTGAAAAAGGCCACAGAGAATTTTGCATAGACACCTAACAAGGTCAAAAGTCAAAATGGTGTGACTGACAGTGACGTGAAACTATGTTAACATCCGATTTGCGGTTACTTGATCGGGGGATAAAACATAATGTCCAGTCGGTTAAACCTGTCCGAAAATAGGATTTAACTGGATTTATTATTTATTTAAATAAGGAAAATTAAACCAGTAGTTTTACTTAGGCGTCTTTTAGTTGACTCTGTACTAGAAAGGCCATCATTGTTGCATTGGTGTATTAACAACATTGAAATACACCATACGACTTATACATACAATTCCTTTATTTCAAAAAAGGCATGTGTACCGTCGGGTGATGCTTTGTGTGTTATAATTCAACGATGATTGTAATGCCGTCCTTGTGACTCGTTGTTAACTACTGACTCGTTCTCCGGTCATGCTCGCCTGTTAATGTCAGACGACAGGCTGTTGGACTAAGTGACAACGTTCCATGCGCGCACAGTATAAGAAGTAGTTTGGTTATGCTCCTACAGATTTAAACAAGTGTGTTTTTGTTCCTATTTTGTTTTTGGTTTAGTGTGAGCCAAGTGTAAGCTGAATAATAGATCATGTTCTGCTTCCGTGTACACGTGAAATTTTCCTGGCACTTTGTCCACATCCTCATTTTGTATTTCTTCTTCATATCAGAACTATAACAAGCCATGTATAAATATACACTTACAACGACAAAACTGTACAAGTAGTTTTTTATTTACAAAATGTACAATACAAATATAAGGGTGTAGTCACGCGTTACCGGATTGCGTTCTAGGTCAGCCAAAGTATCACAAAAAGTACTCCTCCCGTATCCGTTTATTGAGCGTTCGTTTTTTTTTCAGCAAATGCGCAAGATGTTCTTTTAAACTTACGGGTTTAAGTTTATTGTACATGATCAACAAAATATGCCATTCGTTTCCAACACCCAGCAATAATGTGGACTTTCAGCCGATACCAGTCTGATTTCAATCACGTAATCCGGTTACGTATTACTTTACCCTTACTATATACATATCCATTATTGGATACACAACCTTTATTATGCAAATTAACGAGAAAATAAATACCTTAGCATGTCAATCGACAAAAAATACCCGCCAGAACATACAGCTGTCATAGAAAATAGATAAAAAAACTGACCAAACACCCCTGTCGTATCTCGTCCTTGAAACAAAATCGTCGACGATAAGTCAACAGTTAAAGAAGCAAAATAATTAAAGGTAAATAATTTACCCTATCAGCACATTCCAACATGGAGATGCCGTTAAGTTAATATGATGATCACATGACATAAAGACGACATGCTTTTACTATGGTAATTGTTTGTCATAACGTCTATGTCTTGTTGCTAAGGTAATGGCGTTGTGTCAACATATTGTACTATGTTGATCATATTTGCGTTGCGCTTATCTTTTGTCGCTGTAATGACGACGTTAAATCAAATTAGTGTTACTATGGTGATGACGTAATGTCCACATATTTTTGTTATGGTGATGACGTATGAAGAAATAAATATTGTCACATGTAATCAATTCAATAAGAACTCAAGAGTAATTGTCCCCTTTCTTAGATTTTTTGTTTCTACTTTTCTTTTTGGAGTTATCACCTGAAAATAGAAAAAATACATTTTACTTAAGTACACAATCAATTATCATCTTGAAGAGTTTTGCAGTTTCTGTAATATACATCAATAAAAGCTGAATCGGTCTATTTAATGTTGAAGTTAATGATATATGTCCATGGTAAAATGTTTTGACAAAAATAATCATTTTGTCATCACATGGGGTGAACATCCGTAAAATTAAAGCTAAATACATTACAAGAAAAAACCAGCTGACTACTTTTCTGAAATAGGTTTCCTTAATTCATTGAAGTGACAATGTGACGTCCATTTGTCATTATGCTACTGACGACAACGTTTTACAAAAACTATGCTTCTAGTAACATCGTGAACTTCCTTAAAACTGTCGTGGAAAGCAATATTATTATGTATTATGAAATCCGGATACTCGTGGTACAAAACGTCGTTGCAAAACGTATCTATTTCACATAGCTTAAAACATGATTTGAACCAACATATGACTTTTAGACTCTTTTTAAGACAACGTTGTTTATAGGTATAATAAATAGCAACTATCTTTTGTATACGATGGAAATTAAAATAAGTCTTAGTGTTACTAATTATATTATACGTATTACAATCAGTCTGCAAGTTGTCACAGTGCAAAATAAAACAACATTAAGTAATTATGTTTTACCTCCATATAATCACATTACCAATACTATAAAACAATTTCTCATACTGATGACGCATTGGTCTGGTATAGCCAAAGAAAACCATTATGAACATGGTAGATTTCAATATAATTATAAAAATGCAAACTGCATAAAACATTTGTTCGTATAGTAGGCAATTACTAGAATAGTTAAATTCATTTCTCATGTCAAAGAAATTGATGTGTAGGTATCCTTACGAGATTCAGAATTGATATGATGGTCTGATGTTTTCGGTTTTTTCCGTCTGTCTTTCCTATTTTGAGATCGTCGGCGTTTGTGTTTTCTTCGTTTGCGTCTCTTGTGACGAGTTTCGTGTCGTCTGTGTTTCTTTTTTCTCTCAGGGCGTACATTCTGTTTGTTATCTATATTTGTTTCGTTAGTTGCACTATTCAGCTTCAGACTGGCGGCTGGAATAGGTGAAAACATGTTAGAATTATACACAAAAAACTTATAGAAAACAACATACATGACAAAGACTGTGTGATCTAAGTATTAACCAACAATGGAATACGACTGCGTGGGTTGCTTCCATATGAAGTATTGTCTTGGTAATATAAAGGCAATATGGAAGTAATACAAGAATGATCAAAGTTCGTTTATCGTTTATGGTTACTTTTATCCTACCCACCTAATAAAATATTGATTCATCAAACGGGTTTAATCTGCTTTTTCGACGAATAAACGATACGATTGAAATATGAATAATAATGCTCATATTTGAAGACGGTATCGTAATTAAATTCATTATTCATTTATTATACATTTATTTTCAAAGAGGTTTTGAAAACTACTGTGTATACATTTAGATAATAACAATGGCATTTAAGTTACTCAATGCTGAAAGTAGTTTATCCCTGTGTGCGTACACGTAAAATTTGGTGAAAATGATACACGCTCTTGACAAATCAAACTGTTGAAAATCTATACCGTTGATAAATAATTCAGGCGTCAATCTAAAATTGTCTTGCGCTATAACTGAATGATTCTAAATATCATACATAAACACACCTTTTAATTTTACTCTAACAGTTTTACATGGTCCCTGGCGCTGGGCTGTAATAAAATACCCCGTTCTACATCCATAGTTCACCATATGACAATAACTTTGGTATGTCCGTCTATCTGTTCCACAAACTGGTATTGTCAACGAATGTTCACAATGCATGTTACAGTTAACACATATTGGTCGGCCATTTTGTTGATGTATTAGACACGTGCTTCCACTCTGGCAGTTAATACTGGTACATGTTTCATTGGCTGAAATACAAACATAAAATCGGATGACCTCGTTTTTGTGTGAAAAAAAAACGTTCTCGAAGAACAAGAAAACACAACTAAAACCCACCTAATTGGCAGACAAACACGAACAATCAATACATTTGGAACTAGCATAACTTGGTTGTAATCGAATGATTAAAATAAGAATAGTAGTCACTACATTTTAGGGATCATAATGGCGACCAACATATGGATGTCGAGTAGAATTCGTAGTTTTATCTGTCTGACTGATAGATCGACTGAACGTTGTGTCTAAGTAACTGCTCGACTAATTTTGATTTAGTGATTTGTTATGATATATTTAATTGATCGATTGTTTATATGACTATTGAGTAAAAGTAAAACCGGTATAACATGTTCGTGTTTGAACCCACAGCAGCTTGGTTAATAGGTTGCTGTACAACTATTGGATAAAAGATTTCCCTCTATTAAAGAAGTTCGCCGTTACATGAGATTTCCATAATACAACATTGTAAGCATCCAATGCTCAGAGCATACATTTGAAAAACGTTAATATACACTGTACTGTTAACATGAATATCATAATTATTATAAACATGCTTTAAACTTTATCCTTTTATATACCAAACCTAAATAAAACAGTCGCACTAAAAGAGTTTTACAACCACATCAGTATTTACCTTTACAAGATCCGATATGCGCTATCCGAATACTTCTCCCTAGTCTACACATGTCGGCCTTGAGATCACACGTGTTTCTGTAGGTTCGGCCATTTTCGCCGCATAAATAATTGGTCTGGATTTCAGGGATGAACTTTTTACAATACTGACTGCAAGTAACACAATGTGGAGTTCCATTCTGATCCTGCATACAATGCTGTCCAACTTCACATCTTACTCGTTTACAAGAACCTTCAATACGACAAGTGTTTTCTTTGGGTTTAAATATGACGGAGCTAGATAAGATTCGAGAATTAAGCTCACCAGTTTTTCTGGAATGGATTATTCAGCAGTAATAACCACTCCATATGTATGGAGGTTATTATGGTAGTTTATTCCAAATTGAATGAAGAAGATAACGTTCCCAATACCTCGGTCAAAATGACGCGGACGACGGACACTACGGTATTCATGCACCCGATTATATCTATCCATGAGACGAAAATGTACCGACTGTTTATATGAACAGAAACTATTAATAAACTCTGGAAATCATGATCAAAATACTCGTGTGATTGTTGATAAAATGAGTCACATGAGTGCAATTTTCCGTTCATGACTTGCAAATGTAACGTGAATCATTGTATAAAGAAATTGTTGAAACGATTATTTTCAATAACATATTATGTCGCTAGTTTAATGTGGCTAGATGTTTGTTTTATTAACACAGACATCCATCAGTCTTTGAATTCAGACTATGACCCCCTGTATTATTCTATAGTCTAGCGATAACTTAATGCAAATCACGATGAATCATTAACTTCCCGGTGCACGTATTTGCTTAAAAGTTAAGTAAACTGATATACAATTGTACGAGTGTTATCAAAAGTAACGGTACAATGTTCAGAAACCTTTGTAAGCTTTGTAAATGTTCCGTGACCAATATCGCTGAAACTCAGTCAGATTACAAAATCGTGTACTACAAATATTTAGCAAAACATTAATATAAACTGCCACCTCATCTACCATTATACGTGTATGATTTAATGATGATTAAGAACAAAGTTTTAACGCTCTATTGCCTTAATGTCACAAATTAAAGATTAATTTCACTCTTACCTCGACATTTACCGTAATAACTAACGGAGATCCTTTGGTCCTTTTTACAATTCTCCCTCTGTAAATGACAATAGTCTCTGTATGTACGTCCATTCTCGCCACATAATGCACCACGTGATTTTAACGCTGAGTCACATGACGGCTTACAAACACATGTTGGGAACCCATCAATCATCCGACACTTTTTGCCAGGAAAACAACTTACTGACTCGCAAGTCCCTATAAAATAATGATCAAATATCACTCCGTGTTACGGTATTTATATGATTTCTATAATTTTACCAAAATAAACAATTACATTTATTGTAAATCAAAGTCGCTGTTGTTTTTTTCTTCACACATAATGCACAAATCGCATCAACTTCACAACCCTTTGACACCACGAACACACCAAATGTATTTCACAACAAAGGCGACCAATCAAATTAGTTGTACACTCGTTACAAATAATGTATGTTATAATTTAATCAACACTGGTTCTGATATCGTTTTCAAATGTCAGATACTTTATCTGTAACATTTACGAGCAAGACATTATAGATTCTAGTTAGACAACGTAAAAAATAACGCGTAAAATCTCAAATCATAACATGGAAATGAAAGCAAAATTAAGCGAAATGTAACAGGTTTTTTTTAATGCCGAGCTTAGCCTTTATTTGCCACTCAGCTTTCCGCTTAATATGGCAGGCATATGTGTACCCTACCTTTTTAGGATAGGAATAGCGTGTCAGAAACAATTAATCGCTGGTCCGACGGCAGTTAAGTAAGATCGATGTGATGATTCTTTACTTTCTTTTTAACAATACGTTACTCGCGAAGGTTTACAAAGTAGCAAAATAGCCAATGCTTTTTAAAAAATTGAATTGGAATTTATTTATGTAGAATCGCGAATATCGATATTCGTCAATAAATGTAGTGATTCGGTATAAAGTTTCAAGACGTAGACATACAGTTTTCTCGTGTACATATTAATGACACTGCAGACAGTCTCAAGTGGTGTTGTATAACATGGACACTGTCTCATTGTATTCAATTACGAGTAACAATTACGAAATATTACACGAAAAGACACGTAGAGTGGTTCTTGAAGAATTGATTCATTCCTCACGCCATTTCAGTTCAGAGAAGATTTCTGTATTACATCAGTAGTACAGACTCTCGGACAATTTAGAGAAAGTTTTTACTTAATACATTTGATTGACAGAAGTCTTATCACGAGAGAGGTGAACGAATTATATATTTGTCATTAGTGCATCATGCATCAAACCATTTGATTGTAATGATCACTCGCCCTGTTGGAATACTGTTGCTGTGTCGCATCGAAAACACCGTTTCGTTTCAACGTGCAATACTACCCGCGTTGTTGCATATATGGTACCGTCCACGGCGCGCCGCGACCAACCGTCACAATGTCGCATCGTTGTCATCGTCCCGACGTTACATATCGATGTATTGTGCAGCATATTTTAAACCGTACTGCAGCGAAAGACGTTCGCATTGTCACATCGATGATTACTGTTGCAATGCGATAAACCGCTACAATGTCGTGTAGATGGCAGTCCCGCCGTGTAATACCCTCGCATTGTCCTGCATCGATGACATACCGTTGCATTTGTTGCATCAGTTTGTACAATAGTTCATTTTCGATACTCTGTGTACGCTATAAAGAACATACGATGTTAGAGAGGTTGCGCTATGAGTGTTAGATCGAGTGCAATAACCTAGACATACTGATTTAAAACTTTGGCAGTACAAGCATATACAATGTAAGCTAGCTCACTTACTATGACATCTTTGACATGATGATGAACCTTTGGAGAGAAAAGTTAGATAAAACACATCTGGTGATACATCGTGTGAGGTCCATGATACACCCGGAAGTCCACGTAAGTTACAACAATCTTCGTAAGTCATATTTGTAACTATCGCTGTACGACAAAGTCCTGAATTAGTATCCTGATATTTCCAACATACACCGCCTGAAAATATAATTTAGATAAGTTAAAAAGTTGAACTGTTATATATAATGCCAGATGTTTATCACATGTCTGGTAGTTTATACTCCACAAGGACAACTTGAAATGTATCTCTTGGTCGTGCTGCAATTTTTAACAAAGAAAATCCCGCTTTGATGTCAATATGGAAGTTTACGGCATGGCAGTCTGAGTTAAAATGGTATATGGCCCGAAGCGAAGTTCAGACTGCCCAGTTCATAAACTTCCATATTGACCTCAAAGCCATGTTTTATTTGTTAAAAATATGTAATTTATATGTGTTACATATTGTATTAGATCAACGGTGTCTTTCACAGCTTAATAATGGTGGATCTCTTCAATTATAGCAGAGAAAATTTGTATATTGGAGGGGATCACAGTATTCGGAACCTGATTGTTACACCATAGAAACACAACTGTGTGACAATTATAAATTGTGTTTTTAATCATTGTAGTCTGTGTGTAAAATCAAGTTTTCACCATTAACTGAACATAAAAACATTGTCTCATTGTATATGTTAACATGAAATAGTTTTGCTAAAAGCACAATCATGTGGTTCTGTGATATTCATTTTTCTCATGTTTTAACAGTACACCCCCAAATAGTATAACAATTTATTGATGACACTATATTTGATTTTGCACATACAGTTTATAAAATTAATGGTTTTGATCATGCGTTATCACATCTATGTGTTAATTATTCAATATTATGGAAAAAAACATGCATATTTTGAAATTGATATTTGATAAAATTATTTCACCGGGTTCATCAGTCATGTCAAGCATGTCTTTAATGTGATTGTTAAGCACGTTTGTACGTGTAAATGTATTGTACAGCGCTATACATGTCTATGAATGATATAATAGTGGCATAAATAACATAGAACTTAGTACAATGTGCTTCTATGGATTGCTTGTATGCACGCTGTGAACAAAAGAGTAACATATTTTAACGTCGGTTGTGAAAGTCAAGAGCAATTAAACCGCATGTGGCCAACTGACTTTATTTGAACAAAATCATTCATTTGAAATAATTTAGTCGGGGGTGAAATACACCATAAAGGCGTAACGCAAACGATATTTGGGATGTACGACCGGGGGCGTACTGAATGTGAGAAGAACTCGTTGAATTTGCTGGCTTAGAATGAAAAGGTCGTAACTACTACTTACGACCTTATACGACTAATGCATATTTGACATCTGCATTATATGACACTTCTTATGAGCTTTATTTTCAAGAAATTCGGAACGTGTGATGTTAACCAAACTGAACTTTAAAAGGCTTGTTTTGGCGTGTGTAAAGAGTAATTTGCAGAGCGCGTTTTCTTGTTTTCTTAAACTATCAATTTTGTACTCTCGACCTTCTCTCTCTAAGCCAGCGAATCGTCGAAAAGTATACTGAACATTTGGATGGTAGAATTGGCTGAATGTATGGAAAAGTGATTTTTGCTATGAAGTCTTCACATTAATGTGTTCACGAGTAAACACTATCAAACAGTGATAGTAAATATGATGTTCATTGGTTAAGTCTATGTGTTAAATTTGCCACAATCAAGCTTGTATAAAACATAAATGTTTAAGCTAGACAATGAACGCTAAATTTATTTATGGCAAAACTTGTTTCAGGTTTAATTATTTAAAAGGTTCGGATGTACTTTTGTCAGACAATTAATAACTACTTTACATCGTCTACATCATTTTAAGACAATATAATTATTATAGAAAATTGGTGAACGTCTTGCTTATTTTGTATTATATACCCATGTAATTCCTGTATATCGTCAGAAATAACTAGCATGAAGAAAGTGTAATCTGGGGAGCGGTGGCCTACTGGTAGGGCGTGCGCGTCGGGATCGAGAAGTCCCGGGTTCAACCCCCCCCCCATCTGGACCACTGGTTAATTTGACTGAGCAAGACCTACATGCTCCACCCCACCATGATGTAAAATGGTACTTTGTGAGGGCATCCACAGGAGAGAAATAGTCTCCTCAGGGAGACATGAGTGTAGGATACCATATGTAGCCCAATGACCAGGGGAAGTTAAAATGCCAAAGGGTGCTTAAGCGGCATAACAGCTAAAAAGAGCCCTAGAAAATTGTCAACTTAACTTTTTTCTCTGCTACGTAGTAATAGGATAAGACGTTAATACATTAGGAATTTATGGAGTAAGTTGGGGAAATATTTAGATCCAGGTATGGCATTCTCGGCTGTGTACCTAATTGTCCATTGTATACGATATGTCACCGGAACAGTAATTATTGCATCTTAATACACTTGTTACTAAATATAGTAACAAAAATGAGCCAATTTCAGGCTGATTATGACCATCACGTGATTAATTATCGCCTATCGGCCCGGTCCACAATCTCATAATCGTAACCGGCCCGTTGAAAGGACGCACGTTACGTTATCCATGTTAACATGACGTCACATTGGAGTCATAATGACGTCATGTTGGAGCTAAAATGACGTTACGTTGAAATTGCTTTGCGTTTTTATGAATATACAAGATTTTCATCTTAAATGACTGTAGATCTTCATGAACTTTATTAAACGTGAGTTGTTGTTACTCTTATTGAGTTTTTAAATTGAACAATTGTATTAAAGACTTTAATACACTTCAGAGCCTGGCCGGAAGTTGATAATCGGCCCGGCATGAATAATCACCCTCGCGGTGATTTTTAATTTTCCGGGCCGATTATCGCCTTCCGGCCCGGCTATGTCGTATATTAACCTCTAAATACTAATGTTATTGGACCTGGTCATCGACACATTAATTATGACAATTAGTCTTAAAGTGTCGGTTCGATATAGTGAGACAGTGTAATTAACAATAGATGTTAACAGAATTAAAATACTCTGGCGGGAATATGATTGAAATATTTTATAATATTATTGTGCTTACATTCAGAAACAAAAAGCGAAACATCGATAACCTAGATCAGATCGACTAATACCTGCATACGTACATAACGATGTACGTACTGGTGACAAATAAAACCGTATTCAGTATGATATTAGACTGTTCAAATATTAAAAAATCCCATGAAACTTTGCGTTCTGCATGCCAAATGAACTATGCGATGGATACCTTCAAGAATGGGGAGTAGAACGTTATTTAACGAAAATATAGAATATGTTTTAAAGTACGGAACGTCATGGGTTGCTGTTTTGGATTATTACAATTTGAACAACAAGTATATGTACAAGGATGCTTAATTATTCAAATGGTAATATCATCGATACGGCCACGTACGAATCGAGCTTAATAAATCATCATCGCACATTTAATATTTATATTTACAAATCGGCAGATTCTGCAATCGATCTGGAACAAAGTCGTATGAACTGATGAAGTGTTTACTAAATAAGAGCTATATTTACAGTATTCATTTTTACCGATAAGTAAAGTTTATAAAATCACTTACCGAATGTCTGTCTCAGACGCAGTGTGAGTATGAGGTAGATCAGTATGTCTGATGTTCGAAACAAACGTACCATGGATATGACAAAACGTGGCATTATGTAGGCTGAGAAAGCTCGTCCATCATATATCTATTCCAGATTGCTTGAAATATATAATTTATATGAAGAACGTTATATCCCTCATATAACTATTCCAGATGCATTAAAACATATAATTTGTATGAATAACGTTATAATATCACTCATATAATCATTCCAGATTCCTTAGAATATATAATTAAATGCAAAACTTTATATCCGTCATATACATATTCCCGATCTTTTAAAACAGCAGAAAAGTATAATGTAATGCAACCTTAGCATTATTTCCGTCATTTTTATGTTCCATATTCCTTTAAACAGCACATATATGCTAATATGCAAAACATAGCTACTTACGTAGCATTTTTCTGTCAGAGAAACAATTCAATCCTATTTTTTCACAATTCCTTAAAACAGCAACACTTTAATTATATGAAAAAGTAGCATTGCGTTAGCAGACTTACATCTCATAATATTCTGTAACAGATCCTCAAAACTGGAAAAAACATAATTATGTATAATTATTTATATTATTCGTTCTCAAAATCATTGCAGCGCATATAACTACCTGTATTGTTGTACGTAACTTCATTAAATGAATTGCTTTCAGTCCGCAATTTCATTTTTCGCGTATAGTTGTCAATATGGTGATATTCAATAAAGATCATTGAATCATATAATTAGCTCAGATCAAATACATCCTCGAGAATTATTGTAACTAAGATTATTATTTGATTCACGAATTTCAAAGTTAAGTCTTTGCAGGTATTGTGTGTTGAATAAGGGAATACTTTAGAAAAAAATTAAAAAAATTAGCGCGAAAATAAATTATTTTCTGCGGTTTGTCTGTAAAGTGAGACCACGAACAACACAGGATAATATCGGTGAAAACTAATACATATACTTATTTCGCGGTTGATTTTCCTGAGTAGAATTTTTACCTTAGTTACATCAAATACTAACATATTACATCGTCGGAACCCAGACTTAATGCATTACGTTATACTACTACATGCTACCGTTAACATGCAGTTATGTAGTGTGGGTATCCGATGATGGTATGTTAATACATATCACACACGTGTGAGTACATAATTCATTTGGAGAGGCTTAATATTTTATTAATCCCGGTTTGTATCATATACAGCGTTTTAATTCCATAACATTACTTGTAATATGTTTCAATCGGGCGTATTAATTTTATAAATCATAATGTTTTATTTTGCTAGTAATAGCCCATAACACGTATGTTTTAAAATTGCTATTAGCTACTTACAATTCGCTATTAATATTAGAAAATGTTTGTAGGAAATTAAACGCACACGCTCAAAGCACATCTTGTTCCTTGTAAATTAATAACAAATTGCAATGCAACCTTAAATAGTAATATTTGTAAATTAAACACAAAATTGCAATGCAAGCCTTAAATAATATTTGTTGTAAATTAAACACAAAATTGCAATGCAAACCTTAAATAATATTTGTAGTAAACCAAGCACAGATGTTAACATAAATCAAATCAGCCTCAATAAGCTTCAATAAGCACAAACAACATCCAGTAGATAGACATTACGAGTGTATGCGTACGATAACGTGATCGTCTCTACTATTATGAAAACAGAGACGATTTATAAACTAGTTTACATGATAAATGGGCGGATATGTCTGATGATTGACAGCTGATATTGATCAGATTATTGACATGAAAACTACGATATCAATTTAATACGTAAATACCGAAATACTACAAATTTGCAAGGCATACGTATTTACGATGTAGACTTGGCAGACAGGTGCACTCGATAACTTTAATGAGATAGTATCATCGTAATTCACGCTTTATTCGTTTAACGTAGACAAATAATGACAGATTTTGCAATTGACCTTGACAAAGAAATGTTTAACATTTGAAATAACACAAATGTGAATTATGTGCAAAAATATATTAGTTCAATACAAAATGGCTTTTCAATAATTTATAACCATAATATCAGATACGGACAGTTTACAACAATAACACGTTGAAACTCAATTTATCATAAAGTTTCTATCTTGCTATACATCGACCGAAAATGAAGAAATTACATCTAGGATCCGTTGTCTATCGACCACCTGTATTCAGTAACCGCCCGTTCAATTACAAAATTAAGAAGTGATTATACAAAATGAATGCGTGGAATACTAAGTACCTTCCGTGGAAAGCGCTACGTAGTGCTATCCTGTGTAAATCGTCCTCTGGGAACTGTTTTATGAAAGCACTTGCAAACATCTTAAATTTACGCTCATAAACATTTGAACTCCTTTTAATGTTTTACAGATACAAATAGGGGACAAATATTGGGAGATCATGCACTGAATCTTTGTTACTAGAACATATCCCTATACCCAAATTTATAGCTGTTATAGAATAACACTGCATAAAATTTCTAATTGGTCACCTAACGTATTGTCACAATTTCAGTCAATGAGTATTCAAAATATAATCTGTCAACAGTAAAGGTTTATGAAATGTGTAAGCAACACAAACATGAAAGTTTGATGCAGATTCTGCTATTTGCACGCTCAATTATTTGAGATACTAAACAACAACCCCCAGAACCAGAAATCACATAAAATAAAAATAAATGCTTTTATAAATAACCCCATTTTTAAACATAAAACATAATAAACCATCATCTCATATGGACGAGTAGACAGTAATTAATTGATATTGCAAAGTCATACTCCAATAGGTTGGGATGAAATGAAAAACAACGACTTTTAAGATTTATCTGAATTTCTGACAGTTACAATGTAATTCGCCATAGGAAATCAATGTCGCCTCTGAAATTGAAACGCACTGATAACTTGCCATAATTGAAGCACAAAGAAGATAATGAATGAAAGAAAAAATGTACAAAATTTGACTTATCTATTACTCGTGTGTATCATCATTTTTGGGATTTAATGAGAGTTTAATGTTGTTCTATTTTCAATTAAAAGGGAGGCAATTACAGAATGTTCAATTTAAAGCTGTATATCTTTTTAACGCCCAATTGTTTAAGCAATATTGGTTGTTTTTCTGTTTGGGCGATCACACACCTGTTTATATGTTTAAAGTTGATCACATTTTCTCTGCATTAAACATAAAAAACTGTTTGGCCATTACTCAGAACATGTTAGGAGGCTATGTAAAACACGAATTGAATTTGATTAAGAACATAAGGTCAAGTGAGTTAAGTAAACTAAATATATTACTCAATGTTTATGTGCAAAAACATGTGAGGTTAAAACGTGACCAATTAGAAATTTTGATGAGTTTATATCGTAGAATTAAACTTTGTCCGTGCGTTGACGGTTTTCGTGAATGCTTTGACAAAACAGTACCAAGGTGTCTCTGATAGGTTACCTGTACCAACTAGTGAAGATATATAGAAACTTTCTCCGTGTGATAAGATCATGGAAATAAGACGGAAATTATTTTTTAGCGAAAAATCTTCAATGATTGTTTTTCTCTTAGCGCATAACAACAATTGATATAGCTACACATAATGCACCATCTAATAAACATGACTTTACGGCGTTTGCTACTTCCAGTTTAATTACGTGGTACATTTGGATTAATGTGATTATTACGGTATTTGACGTTGTATTCTTTAAAGTTAAACGTTGTTGGTATCAGAATGTAAAACTGTCGTGTATGCACCAATTAACATGAAACGACCACAATCACTGATACTATTGACAACATTCCTAGTCTTAGCTCCTTCCGTACATGCAAAGGACGTGAGTAAAGCGATGAAGCACAGAGGGCAATTTGGCCCACAAAAACATCCTCTGAGAACAAGCTGTGGAGAAATGTCAAAAACTATGGAACTCTCGTTCTTCGTTTCATCAACATTACGACCGTGGCGAACCTTGCTTCAAAATCGTTTTTGCACATGCAAAGCACCATACAATTCACATAGAGGGGTAATAGGGTTGAAATGAATCATCAAATAAATCATTATTCGACGTTTGTTACGTTTTGTAAGTCGATATACGTAGCAAATTAATGTGTTAAAATCAATTAGTCAAAATGATATAACTTAAATCAGTATGCATATAAGGGCGTTGTCGGGTGTAACTCATGCTTTGTTTAAATTATTGTACGAACATTTATGATTATACACTAGCTATTATAATCAAACGAATTGGTGTATTTTAATTTATAATAAGTGTCACAAAGCAGAACATGCCCATTGTTCGTTAGGGCGGTTCTCATATTAAATTCAATCGAGACATCATAATTATCACTCTATTTTAAGGAATAATGATTTCGAAGCGTCAATAGAGCTGGTATTTATATTAAAATTGACATTAATTTATGGATTAATCATTATTCACACATCAGAATAATTGAAATATGTAAAATACCCACCTGTTAAATAAGATAATTATTGTTCCAAACATATAGCTAAAAACGATAAATTTTAAAATAAGCATTACTATTTAAGCTTTTTTTATACGGACGAACAAACAGCGCACCTTGCAGGTGTTCAATTTGTCAAATATTTGGACCTTTTTCTAAGCAAAGATTCTACTAAATGTTTGGGGAAAAATTATCAATCCTACATTTTTGTAGTGACCATTCACAGGCTAAAGTTTGAACATTTTGATTGATACTTTGATGAGTACTTTTCAAAAAAAAAAATACGACGGTAATACATACTGTTAGTATGCATTGCTATTTGTACGTAAATAGATATAATCTGACGTCCGAGTTGTTACCTTTGCATATAGACTATAAAAAGGAAAAAAGGCACAGCCATTGGCTATTCAATTTCACCCACTTTTACATACAGTTCAATATTATATTAATGTGGTTGCTTAATGAGCTCTGTTTTAAGAGATGATACAAACACCAAACCAACCATTTGATACTGTAATGGAACACCCAGGTCACATATTGGCATGAATTCAATGGATCGAAGTACAGTCGGTTCATGAATTTTGACATTTTACTTATCTTCAACTTCGAGTACAGGTTAACAAAAAAGGAAAGCAGAACGCCTTTAGCTCAACCACATTACACTTATGATTCCAACGAGAGAACGTTGTTGCCAAGTGCATCATTGAATGAAGGTGTACACACTTCTATCATGGAATACCATTATACATAAATCCCCGGCATGCATCAGGGTATTTGTATTTGATGTACAAATGAACCATGACCAGTATGCCTTAATTTGTAGTGTTTGAACAACGACGAAATCGAGAATCAAACGGAGATAATCATGATTTCAAAGGTACCCCTACTTAAAATCCCATTAGCTCAATGGATGCTTTGATATCTCCAGTGTGCAATATATAACACTTTCAAAATTATTGTACAGAATTAACGTTAAAGACCATGACATAATATCTGCAAGCGTCTAATCAAAGAACTATTTATTGGTCTAGTGTTAAGACATTTGTGGTTATTATTGGGGTATTAAAATATACAGAAACTTGTTCATTGACGTAAGTCGGTTCCAAGCATTAAGTATCAATCAACAACTCGTAAATACAGGAACGTTTGTGGCTGTGTGTTATTGTTGTTGGTCTACTCACAGAACACAATGAGTACCATAGGCAGCAGACTGAGTGCGCTTGGTTGAAAACATCGCATGACGCAATTCTTTATGTATTGATTAGATTACGAATAGAATCCGCGTTGTTATCCATATGGCACATACCATACTGTATTGTACGCGCAACCATTTCGAGGTTGTTGACTGATTTCGTATTGTTTACTTCACGAATACGTACGAGGATAGTGTTGTTTAAGTTTGGTTTGGACCAAAGAATATTCCTTTGCTGGTACCTCCATTTGACTTTTTAATGTGTGCCTATGAGTCAAATCGTCTGTTGCGCGAGTACATATTTGCAGTAAATGGATATGTGTGTGCTTCTCAGCACACTGACATACAGCTGTGTCCACAATATTACAATATCTTTTAACAAGATTCACCAAGACTAAAGCGTTCGGAGCGTATACGTCGAATGGTAGTTTGACTGTGTCTTTCAAGTGTGTATTGAGCATAGTCTTCATTGAACCTCCTGTCCGATCTATAAATGTTCTTCAGTACAGTGCTTACTTCTAGATTTAATGTTGGGGATGTTGATTGGTTGTTTCTTTCGCACGTCGTTTTAGTGTGGCTACGTTTGTAGGAATCTATTGGGTGTAATATACTGTTGCGTTCAAACGGGGAACTTATGTGTGACTGCACAACGTCTTGAAGTGCAGTAAACCAATCGGTATTCTGTATTTTGATGCTGCCAGAAACAAGTTTACGATTAGACCATAAGATAAGTTGAAACAAAATGCATGAACAGTCGCTTGTGTTCTATACTTTCAAGAAGCTTCGAGTTGCATTGGTTTGTAGTTCTCTGCTTGATCGCAAATGACTTATATAGGTTTTACTTTGATTTGAACTAGTAACCATGTTTCTGACATCGTATGACCTCAAAGACCAAACTAAAAACTGCGACATTCATCGACCTTCCGATGACATGACCCGAACATAGAAACGAATTCTTTTATTTGACCTAGTGGCCTTGTTTTATACCCCGGAAGACGAGCACGCACATCGATTGGACGAAAAAGTAGACAGAAGCATAACAGCTTTTAATTGCTGATAAGCGAAATTCACATAGCGCTAAATATAATTGGAGAACATTTATGTTACTGCGCTTTATGTAAAATAAATAAATATGGCCAGGAAAAAGTAGTAATTTGTACAGACCTATAAGTTGTTTTGTCGAACACCCTTTCTGACATAAATAAAATAATTCACCAATTTCTGTACAGGAATTTCAAGGCCTTTCCGTTTTCTTACGGGTATTTACCACAAAGAATGCTGAATAATAAAGGTTGAATAATAGTGTAATATTGCCAATGTTAACTGCACACATAGTGCTTGTACTGTCTGGTGGTTTCGTGAACCACCCCTGGGAAATGCAATTTTAGAGAAAATTAATATGTTCAGTCACGAGCACATTCATGCACATTAACTAGCAGTTATTACTAGAATAAATGCATTGTCTGAGTAAAACCCAAAGATGTATTGCTGAAGTTACTAATTTATTTCTATTATTTGTTGTTGTGTGTATTGTAGCAACATACTAACTTGGCATTGCACCCGTCCATCGTAGGGATGGTGGTCTAGAGAAAGGACGCGCGCTTTTGGGTCAAGGGGGTAACGCTATGTTTTAAAACTTTGTGCCCTTCGACGTTGGTACTTATAATATCCCATACGTAAATATAGGAAGTATGCCATTTACAAATGAAGTGACCTTCTTTAACATAATTAGCAGTTTATGCTTGACTTTGTGAGTGTCACTTAACATGTTCCATATTGGCGGACAAAGGTTCCATTCTGTTATGACTTAGCACACTACTACAATCTGTATCTAATTTCTGAAAAGTCATTATTACTAGGCTTGATTGTTTACGGGGTCAGGGTCCCCGTCTGTGAACGTATATCAAATATTTGTACGACATGATCAAGCCAATTTATCAAACATTTTAAGGTGTTTGTTACATAATTAACTTATATCAAGAATGGTAAACAATTGGTCTCGGTTATTGGTAAAAAACCTGGGAACTACGAGACAATAGACTAGTATTGGCTGTATTGTTGTTGTGACCTTATTGTCTACAAATTGATGTTGTTCTCTCTGCTATTGTTTATTAATGCCTCTTTATACTGAATCAATGTTCATAAACGAATAATATGTTTCATTTAGACTTACTTAGCACAAAGTGTTAGTTTGAATACCTTTATCTACCCGCGGTGTGATAAAAAATACAAATGCATACCTTGAAATACAAAACATCCTGGTATATGTAGGCGAACTTTGTGAACTAAAAGGAGTTGCGCCGGATTCAGGTTTCAGCATTGGAATTTAAAACCAGATAAACTGCGTCCGTTCAACCGACTGTACATTGTATCCCCTGTCCCAGATCATTACATCGAACGGAATGCTGTTAACACTGCGGCGCAGTCAGTCACAGCACAATGGCATTTCGTCATCTCAATTACCCACCAATACAAATGGATTGTCCATTTACTTAAAGAAATATGCAAAATGCAGACAAATCCTTAACATTTTTATATATGCTTCGCTGAATTCATTGTTCGTACACTCATTGTCTTGGTTTCAACGTATACAAAATGTAATACATCTGTATTGAGAGTACCCTTCAAATGGACTGAACCTGTAATATGAATGAAAATTAAATAATTTCTACAATACTACTCTATAACTTTAATATAAACAGTATATACAGTGATTGTATTTGTATGTTAAGTGGAACAGTTGAATGGGTGCTCAATAAACACGTTATCTAAAATGTCTGTACTATAATTGTGTACTACCATACAATAATTGCATCATCGATACATTACAACCACATGCATTGTAATGTATAGACAAGAACATTTAGTGTGCGGTAGGCTACAATAACATGATATTGTTCATGAAAATTTACATTAATTACAGCTGGTGTTATTTATTTTACGTTAATATTCACTATAGCCTGAAGTTCTACTTGTTGTGATCGCCCTAAAATTACGTTAACAGCTACAAGGTGGAACTACACGTTTGTTTAATGTACGATACACGTGACAAGCGGTTAAACATCGTTGCATAGCGTGGTGTGGGAATTTCGAACCGACGTGAGTTGTAAAAAGCAATTTATAGCGTCATGAAACCGTATCACTAGGGTTAAAAGTGCAACAATATCTGATCTTCCCATCACACAAACACCATTTCCATGAAGTCAGACTGTATCGGAATGCAATGGTTTAAATGAGTACATAGTTTATGTACGTACGTATTTAAACCCAACCAATATGGCACAACCATATTATTAATGCGACATACCGATTCATTACATCACCAAAAAGAACATTCCAAGAAGACATTGTTGCATGATAAGTAAAGGCCTGTGTGGGAGTTTCACTACCTCCATTAACTGCCTGGTGTGTTACCGATGGGACTGATATAGCACTGACTTGCAAAAGTATTACTCTAAAGACAGAATCAGGAATGCTATCTACATGTTTGATGTATGGTAGCTTACACACGTCTAAAGTTGTCGTCCTAGTTTCCCAAAAGGGCATGGATCTTTAACGTGACCGGTGAACAACGGCGATATCCAAAGTCTGGATTATCAGTTAATCTCGAATTGGGTTGGAAACAATCAAACATACAACAAGCCAGTGTGTATATCAATAGCACTGTGTCCATTTATGAAAGCACGATCGTTATTTATGTTGCAGTGCACTTACCTCCAACAAAAGTATATAAATATGTGAGTCATGAATAACCAAGTCTAACTATGAAAACCTACCCTTAACAATTACTGCAGTTAGAATGTTCGGTGTATGTATTTTTTGGGGCAAGACATTGTATTAGAAATTTCAATTTATGACTGGGTTCTTAGAAATACCTAATTTTTATGTACGTGCGTGAAGAATATTATTTAAAACGACAATTTAACAAATTAGAGTTATGTGAAGTGTGAATGCATTTGTAATAATACATATTGAGTCATTATATATTCGAAAGACCAGACGATCATCATTATTTTTTTAAACAAGCTATAAGAAAATATGATCAAAGTACTACCAATATAACCATTTATTACCCTTTCATGGCTTAGTGATATCCTATTAAATTGTTGTTGACCTGTGAAGCGTTCATAGATATTCTCATAGGTTACAAACCACTAAATGCCTCCGCGAACCAAAATAGGATACACTCAAATAGTCCCTAAATAAACTTGTGATTGTGTTTAAATGGTAGTATGCTTTGACAAGGTGGAACTGGAATCATCTAATTGGGTTTACAGGCATTGTATACATGTATGTGATGTATTGAAACTGTTTTATTTTACATATTTTGAGATTTTGGCCAAAATATCAAAGCGGTAAAACCCGGATTTGGTCGGTCCGCGCGCCTGTAAAAATATGTTCACCGCGTTGGACGGACAAAATGTTTCTTATATGATACGTGACCCCCTGTTTTTTTTGTATTTTCTTAAAGCTGGTAGCCCCTTCTTTTCATTGATATATGTCTGCCACCTGGCCATAGACTTTAACATGTATCAACCTGGGACTGACTATTGTAACTTTACATTGAGCTAAAGAACAAATTTATTTAGTGGTTTGTGACCTATAATTCGACTTACAGAGATGTAAAATGTAAGTATAAATATTGCTAAATGAAACTATTTTAGGACAGCCTTAACAAAACACACACCAACATGTTTTAATATAGCTTTAACCATTTGATACCTGTAATGTGTAAATTTTAGTATAATATTATAATATATATAATTTAACAATTTATAGAATACACTATCTGAAAATATCTCAATCATCAAGTAGAAGTCTACACAGAAAGATCAAGGACACCATTGAAAAGACGTATGCGTACATAAGTATAGCGAATGACGTTTTAAATGGAGCTACCTGACGCTCGTGTCCCTAACAGACTTATGTCTTACGAACAACTTGAATTACGTTAATTAACATGACATTGTCAAATGCGTATATAAAGATGACCACCGTGTTATATGTGTTTCCTATGTAAGATGTATGTACGTGTATTTGATAGCAAGGAGTGTCCTTCATACAGTGAGATTTGTTTCTATAATGAGCGTTTGTTTTTCCATTCACATAAATGTATATAAGAATGGAATAGCGCCCGTGGTAAATGTTAGTGACAGCGAATGGACATTAGCAGGAAACACGTCAAATAAGATTTATAAATACAGACTGCATTATATCTATTATTGTATGTTAATCTCTCTCTAAAAATTATTTCCGTTCCATTGAACAATACAAACATATACGCTTCTGTTTATGGCGTTTAAGGTGAAATGTCTGTGAGTGAATTTATCGCTCACTTAGATGAATACATGTAAGGCCGTTAGTGCCAAATTTCTTTTTTTGAGAACACAAAACATACAGTCTGAAAACTAGTGTTATCCTTGCAAAAAACATCATTTTTTTACTTCAAATATATATCCTGACCATTAGCAGTTTGCATGAAAGACTAGTAGGTCTATAAGATGAGCATTGCAAAGTAGAGTTCAATTATGTAAGGGGCAATAATCTTTGTATAATGTGACATTGTATTACAATGAAATAATTAAGAGAACATCGGAGAAGAAAGGCAGCACTCAACTTAACCAGCCGAGCACAGAAAACCTAAAGAAATCACCTAACACAAACACACGACACGATTCGAACGAGAAAACGAAACGCCTAAGACTAACTTGACAAAAAGCTGAAAAAGAAAGTTCCACGAAGACATGCAAAAATGGTGACCCCAAGTGACCAATCATGGCCTTACATGGTGCGACCAAGCGACCCCGTTTCCGACTCCGGATGACCCCAAAGACCATGCCCAAAACTACGACATTCAGTGACAAAATAAGGTCCTCGTTCGATCCGACCAATCGAATATGCCATATTGTGACCTCCAGTGACTAAACAAGGTTTTCCTTATAACAACTATTGATCTGCTTGAGAATACAGTTACAAATGTAACCAATGTTACAATCAGTTAGTAAATTATCAGAACAATTGGTGGCATATGCATTGTCTCCGTTGTCGGCTAAAGTTAAAAAGAGACCATTATTAGCACATTTGTCCTAAATACTCCGTATCTTCTAATTTTAGCGTGTTTCCTAACACAAATAGTCCCTGTTATAGATAATTTTGCACACAAAGTTAAACCTTTTGTTCAATAACATGATTGAGCCGCCAAAATGTGCATATTATTAACTAATATCAACTATGGTGTTAAATAAGTAACCATTGCCAAACTATTGTCTGATTAGCACATTCTCAACTATTCTGCCTAATAACTTCCATGCGTATTTCCATATAAGCCGGATGCTATTGGTTAATAATTAAAAGTCTGGTAAAATTCCAAATGACCATGCACTTTAATTAAATGTACGATAAATGTACGACTGTTGCAGTCGATCGCAAAACAAATTAGTTCTAGCAGCATGCACAAAAATAAAAGATAAAAAGGGCAAACCATCAGCATATCACTAAACGGCACTTCTTAAGCTTCCTTTTGATTTTTCTCTATATCGCGAAAACTGTTCGAGATAACTTTACCAACTTTTCACCAGGTTTAGTTTAAAGCATCAGCCTATCACTACACTAGTCAATCTCGATATTAATGTATATACCTTACGTCATCCGAATCTCAAATGTCACATAATTAGACAGCGTATTTATTAGGGGTAAATTGGATAGTTTTAATGTTTTAATATTTTAATTCTTAACTGTTTCGAATGTTATATAAAAAGTGCACAAATTAAAAATATTCATGAAGTTCATCTACTTGACAAATTCCACATTAACGGTTGGTAAGGTTAGACCAACTGAATATAAAACCGAATAAAATTAGTTAATCAAGAGTTTGTCAAGGCTTGTAAACTCCAACATTGTAACGATTATGTTATCAGTAGGGGTATAATGTTATTACTATACAAATGTATCGATGCAGTAATTAAGTAAAGTATTTTTTTACGTAGCTAACATATTTACAATAATAAAATATTCCATATACATTTAGGCCTCTCATGCAGTGAACCGGGCAAGTTAGTTAAAGAACCAATGAATTGAAAGGAGTTAGGACAGAGTATCCGGATTCCTCGTATCATGCATACATATCTTCTGTCAAGACGGAGGGGATTGAATGACAGACTTTACCAGAATAATAACACACAACAACATGTTATGTGCGTGCTGAGTTTTTACACAGACTTTTTTTTGTAGTCAGTCCTATTCACTCTTATGGTAACGCATACCAGGGCTTATATATGTCTTGAATTCAAAACCTTTCTTGTTATGGCATGATTTCATACTTCGCATAGATATGTGCTGGCGCAGTATCCGTATGTAAGAACAAACTATTCAGAAATGTGTTCTGATACAGTAACAAACACTGCGTATGGTGTTCCTGTGTTTGGGGATGTACTGTACATTTATCAGGTTATATGTTTATACTAATGCATATCTCTACAGAAACGGGTTCAGACGCTGAAATGCTTCCTAAGGCTCATGTTCTTTCGAATACTATACCATATACTACATTTCGCTATATGACAACGCGTAACTGTACCCGTTACTGTTATAATTATAACACGTGTATCTCACCTACTAGCTATCGTTTACTACAAATAGAACTTTAGGCTATAGTGAATATTGACGTAAAATAAATTACACCACCTGGAATGCATGTAAATTTGTATGAACAATATTATGTTATTGTACCCTATAGCGCAATATTCTTCTCTTTAAATTGCAATGCATAATACACGTGGTTTATTCTGTATGGATGATGCAATTAGTGTATAGTAGTGCAGACATTTCTGATCAGTTGTTTATTGAGCACCCATTCAAGTGTTCCACTTAACGTACAAATACAATAATTGTATATTAAAGTGGGTGGAGCTGTATTGTATAAAATACTTTATTTTCTTAAAATTGTAATTTCATTGTATATCTATTACTAGAACCACGACCTCGATAGTCAAGTGGTTGACCGTTCGCTTCGAGTGCGGGATGTCCTGGGTTGGATCCCACACCGCGTCATACCAAAGACGAAATAAACATGGTACATTGCATTCCCTTGCTAGACGCTCAGCATATATGAGAATCTGACCCCTCTTCACTCATACTTTCGTGGCGATGGATAACATCAGGAATGAGGTGTCGTGAGTGATTTATATAAATTGGAAACACTTATTTTACAATCCACCTTAAATAATTTAGTATAAACTAAGAGTACCAGTTGGTCAAAATAGGCGGATCTGTCGTTCGTTATGTCCATTTGTGGAGGAATCTCAATACTAATATTACATTTTGCAAACGTTGAAAAGGGACAATGACTGTTAAAATTTTAATTTATATACGCCGTCTCCTTGCGATGCAATAATCGGGAGCAGGGAGTAAATGTACAGTCGGGTGAACGGAAACATTATTAAAAATAGTCTTTAGCTGGCCACTCTTTTAAATCTCAATGCCGCAACATGAACCCGACACATCCCCTTTAAGTTCACCTAGTTCTGATATATATACATAGCTGGTTTGATAAATTTAAAATGTATGCATTGGTTTGTTTGCAACACTGCAGGTAGATATCAGTTTTCAAACTAACAACTTTGTACTAATTAGTTTAAATGAATATATTATGTGTTTATGAACATGATAGTATATTGATTAAGTTTGAAGGGACACCATAAACAATTTCAAAGATCACAGCAATCAAATGTTAACAATAGTATCACAAGAACAATAAAGCCAATATTAGTATACCGATCGCAGTTCATACGTTCATGATCAAAGTTATTTGGACAATTGGCCAGAGTAATTGTTCTCAATAATTGATACATATAATTAATTAAAAAGCACCGTAATAATGTTTGATTAATTGGTTTGGTCATGTCGTACAAATATTTAATATACGTTCACAGACGGAGACACTGGCCCCGTATACAAACGGACCTAGTTAAAATGACTTTTCAGAAATTAGATACAAAGTGTGTTAGTGTGCTAAGTCAAATGGAACCTTTACCCGCTAATATGGAAAATGTTAAGTGATATTCCCACAGTCGGGCATAAATAACTGATTATTTTAAAACAGGTCAGTCTGATTAGCGATGACACAGTTCTAGTATTTACATAATATATAGCATAAGTACCATCGTAAAATGGAAAAAAAATGTCAAATGTATTTACTCTGTTTTCATACTTGTACAATGTGGAGGCTTGCTCTTAAAATAATCGGAAAGATGTAAAGTAACGATAACAAAAGAGACGGACTGCATCGGTACAGTAGTAACCGAGTGCGTGTAATCCTTATTAAAAGAAAGAAAATAGAAACGATTAAAGATGGGCACACATCTGCTGAAGTTTTCTTTCAAAGAGTCCATGACATTATGCCCTTAACTGTTATGTTCACGTATTTGGATAGTTGCTGAAAGAAAAGAAACATTTTCGTAAAATCATATGATACAATTTATACTCATTATACTGTGCAAAGTTCAGAAGAAACAAAATGTACAATTCAATCGCATTTAAATCAGACCTTTATTACGCTCCACAACTTTACGCTGATATAAGATCTGAAGACACTCCGTATGGGGTCATGTCGATGTGAACGTTACGTCATTCAATCAAATCGTTTCTTTCACAAAGCTGAAAGTGCAGCTAAACTCAGTTGAGTCTGTGTGGACTATTTATTTTTACGACGCATGCATTATAGATATATTCACGACCAAATTGTGCGCCAGTGAAGTCATTAGAATGTGACATTTTACGAGGTGTAGTCAGCGTAAATATAGGAATGTAACATATTTGGGATCTGATTTTATTGCAAATGATGCGCAATTGTATGGTGGATAATAAGACTCATACAGTATACGAGTAGTACAATGTTTAAATGACGTCACTGTATCTCCAAAATAACGTCATTATACCTAGAAAATGACAATATTTTGGTGTCGTTATATAACTTAGTGTGTTTTCCAATAGGAAATAATGTATTTTGGTGTTATGATTGTCATATTATATAAAGAATATATCACTCGTTGTCAATTGATATATAGATCTATATTCTACTGATATAAAACTCGTCCATGCTATATTATTAAGCGAGCCAAATTAGCTTAATTAAATTTCCATGACTCAATTAAATATTCGTTTATATTAATTGACAACTTGTGATAGATCCTCTATATACCCGTACATCTGTATATGTTTTATGACAGTGTGAATGCATGTACTGGTTTGAAATTTGGTCACATACTTACAGAATCATTTGGTATCAATCACTGCAAAAAGCTTGGTATGCCTTCCAATATTCTACCAGCAAACACATCTTTCGATCCCAATGCGCGTGTCCTATCACTGGGCCACCGCTCCAGATAATTGGAGGGTTTAATGAAAATGTAATGTGTTTGTTTACGGATAAAGGAAGTAACATAAATACAATTGTACAGTTAATAAAGTAAAACAAATTTCATCTAATTCAGCAGTGCTTCTTTGATTCCCCTAGGTATTGATTGTGGCAAGCATTGCTATTTAATGTGCATTAGTGTGTTCATGATTATCAATATGACTTTTCTGTGAACTTGCATTGCCTAGGGGTGGTACACGAAACCATCAGACAGTACAAAACAGTATGTGTGCAATTGTTGGCAATATAACATGCGTCTATGTTTCTATTGGTTTATACACTATTTATAACATGTATTCTTTGATTTTAATTACTAGTATGAAAACAGCAATAACACCATTGACTGTAAAACCTTGAACTTACTGTACCGAAGTTCGTGATTCATTTACTAAGAAACTTAAAGTAAGAAAGGGTGGCTCGGCGGTGCACCTTAAAGGGTATTACATTGATTACTACGTATCCGCGGTCATGATCATACTTGATTGTTGAGTGTAAAATGAAAGCTACGTGTATATTTCTCCAAAGGATGATCCAATTAATACACAAAGAAATTATAGAATAGCTATGATTCCATGAGACCGAACGAACCGAAGTCAAGATCCGACCAAGTTACTCCAGGCCCGCTGCAGGGCGACCCAACCGCATATACACATGCCAAATCGGCGAACAAACGAGTCATAACCATACTGTGACCTAGTTTAAAACACCAAGGACAATGAACTTACTAAAATGCGACCTAAACAGGCAAACCTACGACGTGACCTGGTTTACAATAATGGACAAGGGAGTAAGGCGGCGGAGAATAACATTACATATTCTAGATACATGTAGCTCCAGAATATGCCAAGAAGGTGAACCTAGCAACTAAATAAGAATGGTCACAGGAGGAAGGGGCTGGAAATAAGATAACATATTTCTAGATGCATGTAGCGCTAGAATATGCCAACGAAGTGACACCAGCGACCAACCAAGAAGTCTGCATAGCCATCGTACGACCAACAAGCCTCTCCCTCATGCTTAAATGCATCCAGATCTAACAATGCCAAACTGGACACGATTCACAAGCCAGGCCTTAGAATTGTCCGTACGAAAAACAAACATTTCAATGAAGGAAATTTAAAGGACAGCCACTTGACAAACAAGGTGTGAGCTCAAAGGAATTTCGCTAGTAGAAACGGCTAAATGACACAATCGTCTTGCAAAGCTAAGTGGGAAATCATTAAACAAATGAGCTATCACACCAGAGTGAACAATTGTTACACCAGTATCAATCTGCATCACTCTTTCATTTATATATATTAGTGCTTGAATGATTATACTTACTGTGTTACGTAAACTAACAGAACTGCACCATGCGATGTTTTGAACCACGCGCACTGAACGTGTTGCCTGTGAGCACAACAATCTATGTGTTGTTCCAGTATTTAATTGATACTTGAGGCGTGAAACCGAATAACGTCACTGAATAAATTTGTGTATGTTTTATTACCAAAATAATAATCCAAAATGTCTTAATACTAGACCAATTAATCTTACTTTGATTAGACGCTCGCAGATATCTGGTTTGATCGTAAACATATTTACCGAATGCCATTTAAGTGTTACATTTCAACACTCGATATATGAATTCAAGTGCGCTGGTGTGAAAGTGTGTATAAGATACGAGGGTCATTCAATATATTCGTAGACAATCGTTCTCGTTTTATTATAGTTTAGTATAGTTTATTCAAGAAAAAGGCATACATGCCTGTCATTCTACATATATATACATTACAATTTTACATAAATTACAATGGTTTATGGTGATATGTATTAAAATTATGCATAGATAAGTTGTTTTCAGTTAGTAATAATACATACATATAAATTATTTCTAGTATATTGTTCTGACTACCACAAATGTGGAAAAGTAATTGCATTTTAAATATTTCAAAAATAGTTCTATCAATTATCACATTATTAGAGTCTACTGGACATAAACATATATTGGTATTAAAAGTGCTTTTTTTTAATACATAGTAATACAAAGTGGGAGAGAGTTCTTAGTCGGAATATACAACAGTACTAATTAAAAACATACATGATTGTCTTACGTCTTATTTCAAAACTTTTCTGAAGAAAAATAGATAGGTTTTATTGGAAAGTCTTATTATCCGATTTCATAAGTTCAATAAATTTAGGCACATTTGGATGATTCCAATAATATCTTTTAATATGACATTTCCTTATTTCGTGATAGAGGGGACATTCTAACAAAAAGTGAAATTCGTCCTCTAGGATTTTACAATTTTGGCATTTTCTATCGTCGTATGGAATTTTATGTGGTTTGTGCCATCTCCCGGCTTCTACCTCTAACCTATGGGCGGAGACACGGAATCTTGTGAGCGCAAACCTGTTTTTATCAAAAGAAATGTTATCTAAGTATGATTTGAAATTAAAGCTACAGAATAATTTATATGTTCTTGCCCTTGTTGAATTTTCCACTTCGTTATTCCAAATTTGCAAATAATTATCTTTTACCCTTTGTTTAAAAATAGACAAAAAGTGTTTACTGTTACCAACATTCTGATTAATCCATGCCTCTGAAAACCCTAATGTATCTAACACATGTTTAACTGATTTTGCCCAAGACTTTTTATTTGGGTATAATTCCAAGTCATTAATCATCATATTATAAGTAGCCTTAATATATTTTGTTTCTGGACTCTCTACAATTTTTAACCAATATCTAATAACATTAACTAAACATATAATTTTAAGTGGGTATCGTCCTAATTCTCCATAGATAAAATTATTCTGTGTTTGAGATCTTACGCCCAAAATGTCCTTAAAAAATTGTAACTGAATGCGTTCTATTTGCAATACATCATTAATACCCCATATTTCACTTCCAAAACAAAGTATTGGTACAATTAATTTGTCAAATAATTCTAGCTTATGGCTGATACTCATTAATGGGAATTTTATAAAACAAGATTTTAACATGTATAAAGACTTAAGTGCTTGGCTAGATAGAGCTTCATAAGTTTTTGTGAAAGCGCCGCCTGTTGAAAAAACTATACCAAGATATTTAAAGTGCTTAACTATTTCAATTTCTTTACCATCATACCAAAAAAGAACATTTTTTCTAAGAGCACCTGCTTTTCTGAAAACTAGAATTTTTGTCTTATTTATGTTAACAGTCAATTTCCATCTATTACAATATTCCTCTAGTAGATGTAAGCCTTTTTGTAACCCACTTTCTGTTTCCGAAATTACAACAATGTCGTCTGCGTACAATAATAAAAATATGTGTAATGTATCTATTTCCACTCCTTTAAACCCATTAAGAATAAAATACTCTTCGATATCATTTAAATACATAGCAAATAAAAATGGAGATAGGCTTTCCCCTTGTCTGACACCTAGCATACAAGTAAAATCATCACTTAACTGGTTATTGTATTTTACTCGGCATGTTGTTTTATAACCCTCATATATAGACTTAACAATATCAAACATTTTTCCGCGGATACCTAACTTGACCAACTTATACCATAGGATATCTCTAACAATATAATCAAAGGCTTTTGTAAAATCGATAAAAGCTGCGTACATTTTCTTATTATCATTTATCAGGTGGTTAATTAAAGAGTGTAAAACAAAGACATTATCTGTTGTACTCATATGCTTCCTGAATCCAGATTGAGCCTCTATATATACATTATAATGCTCTGCCCAATCAGTGAGCCTATTATTTAAAACCTTTGTAAACAATTTACTAAGTGTACTTAATAAAGTAATGCCTCTGTAATTACCAGGTTCGTTAAAATCACCCTTTTTGTGCAAAGGAACTATAAAGCCTTCAGACCATTGGTCTGGAAAGTATCCAATTTCAAATATTTTGTTAAATAATGTTCTCAGACACTTGAGAAAATGGACATCCCTGATCCCATTTGTGAAAAACTCATTCAACATCAGATCAGGACCTGCAGATTTTCCATTCTTTAATTGTTTACATGCTAGTACAATTTCAGTTTCCTTGATATTAACATTTAACTCTTGAAACATAACATCTAATTCCCCATTTAAGTATCTATCATTAAAAAATAATACATCTTCATCAGCTTGAAAGAAAACTGATTCTGGATCGTTAATTGATTTGAAGTATGCAGCAAAATTATCAGTGTTTAAATTACTCCTAGCATTTGTACTTTTCTGACATGAACTTTTCAATAATCTCCAATATTCTTTCGCATTTTTCAGCTTTAAATCCTGCAATTTTTTAGTCTGTTTTAATTCATACTGGTATTTTTTACTTCTTAATAGCGTTTTATATTTACTTCGTGCCTTGACCATTTCTACTCTATTTCGATCAGATTTATCATTCCTATAAAAATTCAGACAATCATAAAAATATTATATTTGTGTTTAAATAATAATTTCTTATATCCTTATAAACATCTATCTATTACATACCGTAGATACAAATTTATCTTTAATTGTGCAACACAGTAGCATGTCAGCAGCCGTTGTGTTACCATGGTAACGCGCTACCACCCCCGACCGACGTAATGTACCCTTTTCAATAGTTCAACTAGTCATAAATTCCGAATTAATTCATTTACATTCCCATATGTTTGCCAGATTATTGCAAGATATTATCATAATATTTGGTGAAATTATTAAGCTGTTTAGACGTTTGAGTTTGAATTGAGAAGTGTTTGATCTATGCCTGTCACGTTGTCATTTACGTCAAAATGCCGATGAATTTACGCAAGGAAATTCATACAACTATTAAATTGTGCACTTGTCTTGGCAATATACAACAAACACACATACACTCAACCGCTTTAAAAACGCACCACTATTGAAAATAATCAAATTTTGTCAAAATACATTTTTTGCTAAAATTGATATTATACAGGGTTTGTTCAGTTCATAAGCTTGATCTAATTAAAGAAAACGATTTTTTTTTCATTCGGAATACCCCGCCCAGAGAACTTTTTTGATTTTGCATGTTTTGTGCGTGCAGATCGATCGCGTCGACCTGTGTGATCAATATTAACTTTAAACTGTACGCTGTTGATCTACACATTGAAAAAACAACATAAGCAATATTGGCTCATTTGTATTTTTATGCTGTGAATATCTCGAATATTTGTTATCGATGATTGTGCCTTCGCTTCCAACTGAAAAGTGCCTCGGTGCCTTAGCATGCCGGTTCAGCTGCCACCATAAAATGATTGTGGGCTAAGACCATCGATTCCTGGCGAATGGCACTGTCAAAGACCGACCTGAATGAAACCAGCTAAAGGTATTGAGCCCGAGCGAGGAGGAAACAGGACGCAGGTTGTGTAACTGTAATTGGTTCCACATGGCTGCACACAGTGTCAAAATAATGCCGGGTGTCAATCAACAAGCCAAAAGTACATTATTGCATTCTCATAATTATTTCTTTCATAATTGTCAATAAAAAGGAAAATTATTTAAGTACTTTTTTTAATGAGTTTTCTCCCGTTTAGAGCCTAAATTCCCAACTTTTTGTCTTCAAGCTCCTTCATAGTGTGGATTTGGGGTGCCATAGAAGCACCATGGAATATGTCCTGACAGTCTGATGCTCATAACCAAGACTTCAAGTTTAAATAAGGCTTGAATCCATCTTAAGTTCACATAATGCGCATATCTGAACCGCACTCGGTCGTATGGTATTAGCCAGACAGCCATAGTCACATACCATTTATAATTCAAGTTAAGCTTTGCTTGAATGGTGGGAAACATCACGTCGAGCATAATTATATCCTATTACGTTATTAATGTTTTGCTTTAGGAAGATATACCTAGTGCATGCATCAATGTATCGGGCTCTTAAACTTGCTTTTGAAATTGTGACTTTCACTTTCATGGGTCTCAGTGTTATCTATATCATAATTCATTTCAAACTCGTAATAATAGCTTGGAAATCACACATCGTTGAATATAGACTGAAGATTATTAATCCGAAAATAAACAACCATAAATGGACGTTTTCATCACTTAAACCGATATTTCATATGTGGTGCGTTTTTAAAGCGGTTGAGTGTAAGCTGCTAATGAGAGCAAGCGGAGAACATGCAGTATTCAGTGTCCCTGTGTTTTAGTGACAAAAGCACAGTTCTGAAGAGCAGCATGGTATTAAAAATGATAGAGGGATCGAACGAAATTGGCAAACGTAGGGGCGGTTTGAGAAAACGCTCGTCAAAATTTGCGAGGCGTTTCAATTTAACATAAAACCATTAAGTCCAGCTTAATACTTAACTTTGAATACCTAAAATGTTGTAGTAGATATATTTAATAATATAACACTTAAATATTTGTGTTCAATTCCATATTAATGACATAATTCCATTTCGAGTTTACCATTTGATAAATAGTAAAACGTCAATAACGTCGCTGACGTCAGAATATATTTACGTTGTGTGGTGGTTGCGGTAAGGTGATAGTTTTGTTTTATCCATATCTTCTGTAAAAATGCGTCGATTCGTGCAATATTTTCTGCACTTGTGTCCGAAAGGCTGTAGTTTAGTGTGATATGATTAGTTATTATCTGTGTCAATGTGTATTAAAATGACGAGTCAAGTCCACGAATTTATTGAATGACCCTCGTATGTGTAATACATGTACTAGTAATACGAGTATTTCAGACTTAACCTGAATTTTGTCGCTGTTCAAAGAGTACAAACTAACACATAATATATATGGTTGATTATTACATCAAATATAAATACTTGTATCATGGTTCATGGTGGGGATTTATTCTTTATTTGTTATGGTCATTCATGAGAGATTATGTAATGTAAACCATTTACTGTACTAGACATGTTCGATCATGCACGTGACAACAACGTTTCTCCTTCTCATTAGAACTTGGAATTGTAAGGGTTATGTGGTTGTGCTTAAGACGTTAGCAAATGGTCAGGATACTCATTCTGAAGTAGAAAATGATGTTTTGTGCAGGGATAACACTAGTTTTTAGACAGTATGTTTTGTTTTCTCAAAAAAAGAAATTTTGCACATACGGCCTTACAAGTATTCATCTAAGTGAGTGATAAATTCACTCACAGACATTTCATCCCAAACGCCATTCACAGAAGCGTATATGTTTGTATTGTTCAATGGAACGGAAATTATGTTTAAAGAGAGATTAACATACAAGAATAGATATAATGCAGTCTGTATTTATAAATCTTGTTTAACGTGTTTCCTGCTAATGTACATTCACTGTCACTAACATTTACCACAGGCGCTATTCCATTCTTAAATACATTTTTGTGAATGGGAAATACAAGAGCTCATTACAGAAACAAATCTTACTTTTTATGAAGGACACTCCTTGCTATCAAATACACGTACAGACATCTTACAAAAGGAAACACATATAACACAGTGGTCATCTTTATAGGCATTCGACAATGGTATGTTAATTAATGTTATTCAAGTTGTTCGTAAGACACAAGTCTTTTAGAGACACAAGAGTCAGGTAGCTCCATTGAAAACGCCATTAGTTATAACAATGTACACATACGTCTTTTCAATGATGTCCTTAGTCTTTCTGTATAGACTACTACTTGGTGAATGAGATATTTTCAGATAGTGAATTTATAAATTATTACATTATATATATTATATTATATTATTATACTAAAATATACACAGCACAGGTACTGTATCAAATGGTTATAGCTATACTCAAACATGTTGGTGTGTTTTGTTAAGGCTGTCCTAAAATAGTTTCATTTAGCAATATTATACTTTATTTTTACATCTCTGTAAGTCGAATTATGGCTATATGAGAGTTTCTATAAACGCTTCACAGGTTAACAACAAAGTAATAGGATATCACTAAGCCATAAAATGGTAATAAATGGCTCTATTAGTTGTACTTTGATCATATTTCCGTATATCTTGTACGAAAATAAACAAAATAATGATGATCATCTCGTCCTTTGAATATATAATGACTCAATACGTATTATTATTCACACTTCACATAACATCTTATTTGTTAAATTGCAGTTTTAAATGATATATTTCACGCACGTGCATAATAATTAGGTATTTCTCAGAAACCAATCATGAATTGCAATTCCTAGTACAATGTCTTGCCCCAATAATTACATACACCAAACCTTCTAACCACAATTATTGTTAAGTGTAGGTTTTCATAGCTAGAATTGGTTAATCATGACTCACATATTTATATATTGATGTTGGAGGTCAAAGGTCAAGGTTAGTGCACTGCAACATGAATAACGATCGTGCTTTCATAAATGGGCACGGTGTTATTAATATACACACTGGCTTGTTGTATGTTTGAATGTTTCCAACCCAATTCGAGATTGCAAGTCAGTGCTATATCAGCCCAATCGGTAACACAGCTGACAGTTAATGGAGGTTGTGAAACTCAAACCCAGGCCTTTGCCTATTATGTATCAACGCCTTCTTTGAATGTTCTTTCTGGTGATGTAATGAATCGGTATGTCGCATCAATATATTGTTGTGTCGTATTGTATGGGTTTAAATACCTACGTAGATAAATTATGTACACATTTAAACCATTGCGTTCCGATACAGTCTGGCTTCATTGAAATGGTGTTTGTGTGATGGGAAGATCAGATATTGTTGCACTTTTATCCCTAGTGATACGGTTTCATGACGCTATCAATTGCTTTCTACAACTCACGTCGGTCCGAAATTCCCACACCTTGCTATGCAACGATGTATAACCGGTTGTCACATGTAACAAACGTGTAGTTCCACCTTTTAGCTGTTAACGTAATTTTAAGGGGCGATCACAACAAAAAGAATTTCAGGCTATAGTGAATATTGAAGTAAAATAAATCACACCAGCTGTAATTAATGTAAATTTTCATGAACAATATCATGTTATTGTAGCCTACAGCACACTTAATGTTCTTGCCCATAAATTACAATGCATATGGTTGATGGTGTATCGATGATGCAATTATTGTATTGTAGTACATAACTATAGTGCAGACATTTTAGATAACGTGTTTATTGAGCACCCATTCAACTGTTCCACTTTACGTACAAATACAATCACTGTATAAACGGTTTATATCAAAGTTGTAGAGTAGTATTGTAGAAATTTTTTAATTTTCATTCATATTACAGGTTCAGTCCATTTAAAGGGTTACATTTATTATATAGATGTATTACATTTTACATACGTTGAAACCAAGACAATGACTGTACGAATTATGAATTCATTTTAGCATATATAAAAATGTAAAGGGTTTTTCTGCATTTTGCATATTTCTTTGAGTGAATGGACAATCCATTTTGCTCCATTTAACAGGTGTATTGGTGGGTAATTGAAATGACAAAATGCCATTGAGCTTTGACTGACTGTGCCGCCGTGTTAACAGTATTCCGTTCGATGTAATGATCTGGGATAGGGGATAAAATGTACAGTCGGTTGAACGGACGCAATTTGAAAATTTCTTTATCTGGTTTTAAATCCCAATGCTGAAACATGAATCCGGCGCATCTCGTTTTAGTTCACAAAGTTCGCCTACATATACAAGGATGTTTCGTATTTCGAGGTATGCATTTGTTTTGTTTTTATCACACCGTGGGTAGATAAAGGTATTCAAACTTACAACTTTGTGCTAAGTAAGTCTAAATGAAACATATTATTTATTTATGAACATTGATTCAGGATAAAGAGGCACTTATAAACAATAGCAAAGAGAACAACATCAATTTGTTAACAATAAGGTCATAGCAACAATACACCCAATCCTAGTATATTGTCTCGCAGTTCCAAGGTTTTTGTAACAATAACCGAGATCAATTGTTTACCATTCTTAATATAAGTTAATTATGTAACAAACACCTTAATAATGTTTGATAAATTGGTTTGATCATGTCGTACAAATATTTAATATACGTTCACAGACGGGGGCACTGATCCCGTAAACAATCAGGCCTAGTAATAATGACTTGTCAGAGTTTAGATACAAATTGTAGTATAGTGCTAAGTCATAACAGAATGGAATATGGAACATGTTAAGTGACATTCACACAGTCAAGCATAAAGTTTTAATTATGTCAAAGCAGGGCAAGTCATTTATAGGTGGGATTAGTCCTATGTTTACGTACGGAAATTTATACGTACAACGTCAAAGCGTACAACGTTGTCAAACATAGCATTACCCTCTCGACCCAAAAGCGCGCGTCCTTTCTCTTGACCATTATTCCTACGATGAGCGTGTTTAATGACAATTTAGTATGTTGATACAATAAACACAACCACAAAAAATAGAACTGTATTAATAAATTCAGCAATACATCTTCGAGTTTTACACATACAATTCATTTATTGTGGCAATAACTGCTAGTTAATGTGCATTAATGTGATCATGATTAAATATATTATTGTTCTATGCAATTGCATTGCCCAGGGGTGGTTCACGAAACCACCAGACAGTACAAAACAACATGTTAGCATTGGCAATATAACACTATTATTCAACATTGATTCTATTGCTTTATACGATATTTATTACATTCATTCTTTGAAGTAAATACCAGCGAGAAAACGGAAAGGCCACCACTGAGTGTAAAACCTTGAACTTCCTGTAAGAAATGTGTGACTTCCTTACTTACTTACTGATAAACGAAGATACTGTTTTAATGCTCTATTAAGTCAGAAAGTGGTTCAGCAATGCACCTGATATGTTTTCAGAGATTACTACATTGCAATGAAGATATTTTATTATATATAAAGCACAGTTGCATACATGTTTCTCTAAATTTATTAAGCGTTACAATATAAATGCATTTCGCTGACCACCTGTTACAAGCTATGACGTTTAGGCTAATTGTTCTTATCGCTGAGCTCTCCTTCCGGGGTCGAAAACTTGTGTACTAGGTAAAATAAAAGAAAAACGTTCAGTTACTCGAGATCGTTTTTATAATCGGGTCATGCCATCGGAAGGTCGATGGATGTCGCAGTTTTTAGTTTGGTCTTGGACCGTCATCCGATGTTACTCGTTGAAATCAAAGTAAAACATGTATTAGTCATTTGTGACGAATCAGAGAACAACAAACCAATCATTTAACAAAGATGCATCTCGAAGCTTCTTGAAAGTATAGTACACAAGCGACTGTTCATGCATTTTGTATCAACTCATCTTATTTCTAAACGTAAACTTGTTCCTGGCAGCATCAAAATACAGAATACCGATTGGTTTACTTCACTCAAGACGATGTACAGTCACACAAAAATATCTGTTTGAACGCAACAGTATATTACATCCAAAAGATTCCTACAAACTTAGCCACGCTAAAACGTGCGAAAGAAACAACCAATCAAACACAATCACAACATCATATCTAGAAGCAAAACCTGAACCGAAGAATATTTACAGATCGGACAGGAGGTTCAATGAAGACTATGCTCAATACACACTTGAAAGACATAGTCAAACTACCATTCGACGTATACGCCCCGATCTCTGTAGAATTGGTGAATCTTGTTAAAGATACTTTAATATTGTGGAAACAGTTGTATGTCAGTGTGCTGAGAAGAACCCACATATCCATTTACTGCAAATATGTAGTCGCGCAACAGACGATTTGACTCAAAGGCACGCACAAAAAGTCAAATGAGGGTGCCAGCAAAGGAATATTATTTGGTTATAACCAAACTTAAACAACACTATCCTCGTACGTATTCGTAAAGTAAACAATACGAAATCAGTCAACAACCTCGAAATGGTTGCGCAAACATTAAAGTATGGTACATGTATGCAGATAACAACGCGGAATCTATTCGTAATTTAATCAATACATAAAGAATTGCGTCATGCGATGTTTTGAACCAAGCGCACTCAGTGTGCTGCCTATGGCACTCATGGTGTTCTGTAAGTAGAACAACAACAACAACCAGCCACAAACGTTCCTGTATTTACGAGTTGTCAATTGATACTTAAAGCGTGGAGCCGACTAACGTCAATGAACAAGTTTTTGTATATTTTAATACTCCAATAATAACCACAAATGTCTTAATACTAGACCAATAAATAGTCCTTTGATTAGACGCTTGCAGATATTATGTCATGGTCGTGAATGTTAATTCTGTACAATATTTTGGAAAGTGTTATATATTGCGTACAAGAATTTATCAAAGTATCCAATGAGCTAATGTGATTTAAGTAGGGGTATCTTTGATATCATGATTATCTTTGATTGATTCTCGATTTCGTCGTTGTTCAGAGACTACAAGGCATACTGGTCATGGTTCATTTGTAAATCAAATACAAATACAAATACTCTGACTCATGCCGGGGATTTATGTATTATGGTATTCCATTGAGCTAATGTGATTTTAAGTAGGGGTATCTTTGATGTCATGATTATCTTCGATTGATTCTCGATTTAGTCGCTGTTCAGAGACTACAAATTAAGGCATACATTCATGGTTCATATGTACATCAAATACAAATACGCTGATTCATGCCGGGGATTTATGTATTATGGTATTCCAAGATAGAAGTGTTTACGCCTTCATTCGATGATGCACTTGGAAACAACGTTTCTCTTTGGAATCGTAAGTGTAGTGTGGTTGTGCTAAAGACGTTCTGCTTCCCCATTTGTTCCTGTGCTTGAAGTTGAAGAGAAGTGAAATGTCCAAATTCTATGAACCGACTGTACTTCGATCCATTGAATTCATGCCAATACGTGACCTGGGTGTTCCATTACAGTATCAAATGATTGGTTTGATGTTTCTATCATCTCTTAAAACAGAACTCATTAAGCAACCACATTAATATAACATTGAACTGTATGTAAAAGTGGGTGAAAATTGAATAGTCAATAGCTGTGCCTTTTTGCCTTTATATAGTCTACATGCAAAAGTAAAAACTCGGACGTTAGATTATATCTATTTACGTAAAAACAGCAATGCATTCTAACATTATGCATTACTGTCGTATTTATTTGATTATTTGAAAAGTACCCATTAAAGTCTCAATCAAAATGTTCAAACTATAGCCTGTGAATGGCCACTACAAAAATGTAGGATTGAATCGTAGGATTGCTCTTTCCCAAACTTTCAGTAGGATCTATGCTCAGCAAAAGGTCTAAATATGTGACAAATTGAACACCTGCAATGTGCACTGTTTGTTCTTCCGTATACAAATAGCTTAAAATAGTAATGTGAATTTTAAAATTCATTGTTTTTAGCTTTACGTTCGGAACAATAATTATCTTATTTAACAGGTGGATATTTTACATATTTTGATCATTCTGATGTGTGAATAATGATTTATCCATAAATTAATGTCAATTTTAATAAAAAAAGCAGAACCATTCACGCTTCGAAATCATTATACCTTAAAATAGAGTGATCATTATGATGTCTCAATGCAAGTTGATATGAGAACCGCCCTAACGAACAATGGACATGTTCTGCTTTGTGACACTTATTATAAATTACAATACACCAATTCGTTTGATTATAATTGCTAGTGTATAATCATAAATATTCGTACAATAACTTAAATAAAACATGAGTTACACCCGACAACGCCCTTACATGCATACTGACGTAAGTTATATCATTTTGACTAATTGATTTCTACACATTAATTTGCTCCGTATATCGACTTACAAAACGTAACAAACATCGAATAATGATTTATTTCATGATTCAGTTCACCCTATTACCCCTCCATGTGAATTGTATGGTGTTTAGCATGTGCCAAAACGATTTTGAATCAAGGTTCGCCACGGCCGTAATGTTGATGAAGCGAAGAACGACAGTTCCGTAGTTTTCTGGCATTTCTGCATAGCTTGTCCTCCGAGTTTGTGTTTGTTGTCAATAGTCTCAGTGATTGTGAACGTTCATGTTAATTGGTGCATACAAGACAGTTTTACATTCTGATACAAACAACGTTGAACTTTAAATGATACAACTTCAAATACCTAAATAATCGTAAATGATCACATTGATCCAACTGTAACAAGTAAATAAAACCGAAGGTAGCAAACGCGGTGAATTCACGTTTATTAGATGGTGTATTGTGTGGTATTTCCCATTGATAAACTAGCAACATCAATTGTTGTTATGCGCCAAGAGAAAAAAAATCATTGGAAAGATTTATTCGCTAAAATAGTTAATTTCCGTCTGTTACTGTCTTGTCATAGCATATACGAAAACCGTTTAATCACGGCCACATTTAATTCTATACAATTATTTAACTGCTACACGTACATTCTAATGTTGTGTTAAGGTCAAGTAACAATGATTAAGTTCATGGTCTCTATAAACAATATACGGTAATATCATTTAATTTCGATGGGACGAAAGTTCATGGTTTTGGTAAAAAAGACCATTTCGATGGGACGTGAATTCGTAGATTTTGCATTTCGGGCAACAAATACAAGGGTCACAATTATTGTTCAATGGGATTAAATTTCGTAGTAGAACCACGAAATCTACAAAATTTAATCCCTCGCGAAAATTAATGATTTTACAGTATGTTCCCTATTTGTATCTGTGAAACATTAAAATGACTTCAAATGTTCATAAGCGTATATTTATGATGTTCGCAAGTGCTTTCATAAAAGAGTTCCCAGAAGACCATTTACACAGGATATTGCTACATAGCGCTTTCCACGGAAGATACTAAGTATTCCACGCATAAATTTTGAATAATTACTTCTTAAATTTTTAACTGAACTGGAGGATACTGAATATACAGGTCGTCGATAGACAACGGATTCAAGATGTAATTTCTTCTTTTGCGATCGACGTATAGCAAGATAGTAACTTTAAGATAAATTGAGTTTCAACGTGTTATTTTTGTAAACTGTCCATAACTGATAGTATGATTATGGATTATTGAAAATCCATTTTGTATTATAATAATTTATTTTTCGCACATAATTTCGTCTGTCACAATTGTGTTATTTCAAATGTTAAACATTTCTTTGTCAAGGTCAATTGCCTTCTACGTTAAACGAAGAACGCGTGAATTACGATGATACTATCTAATAAAAGTTATCGAGTGCACCTGTCTGCCAAGTCTACATCGTAAATGCATACGCCTTGCAAATTTGTAGTACTTCGGTATTTACGTATTAAATTGATATCGTAGTTTTCATGTCAATAATCTGATCAATATCAGCTGTCAATCATCAGACATATCCGCCCATTTATCATGTAAACTAGTTTATAAATCGTCTCTGTTTTCATTATAGTAGAGACGATCACGCTATCGTACTCATACATTCGTTATCTCTATCTACTGGATGTTGTTTGTGCTTATTGAAGCTGATTTGATTTATGTTAACATCTGTGATTGGCTTCCCTTCTCCAAGAAGCGTGTTAAACGCGGTTTAAAACCGCGTTTAAAGCGTGTTAAACGCTGCGGTATTCGCACCGTGCTAAAAGTGCGTCTTTTAGCTTACCGACTGGGTTTTTTCTGGATTAAAACCAGAAAAAACACGCTTAAAACACACTAAAAACGCAGTTTTAACCAACTAAAGTAGGCTCAAAGTGTGTTTTTTCTTAATAAGTGTGTTTTTTGTGCGTCAAAAAAACTCGCTTTTTTATGAAGCGGGTTTATAGTGTGTTTTTTCTCAAGAAGCGCGTTTTTTGTGCGTCTAAAAAACACGCTTCAGCCATCTTCTTCTTGAAGTGTGTTAAAAGTGTGTTTTTTCTCAATAAGTGTGTTTTTTGCGCGTCTAAAAAACTCGCTTCTGCCATCTTCTTTATGAAGCGAGTTAAGTGTGTTTTTTGTGTGTCTAAAAAACTCGCTTCAGTCATCTTCTCTATCAAGCGTGTTAAAAGTGTGTTTTTTCTCAATAAGTGCGTTTTTTGTGCGTCTAAAAAACTCGCTTCAGCCATCTTTTTTATGAAGTGTGTTAAAAGTGTGTTTTTTGTGAGTCTAAAAACTCGCTTCTTTCAAGAAAGTAAGTTAAAAGTGTGTTTTTTGTGCGTCTAAAAAACCCGCTTCAGCCATCTTCTTTATGAAGTGTGTTAAAAGTGTGTTTTTTGTGAGTCTAAAAACTCGCTTCTTTCAAGAATTTTTTTTCCAGAAAGTGTGTTTTAAGCGGGTTTTTAAAACGCACTTTTAACCAACAAAAAACTCGCTTTTGTAAAAAGTGTGTTTTTCAATTCAATAAGTGTGTTTATAGTGTGTTTTTAGCGAGCTAAAAGTGAGTTTAAAGCGTGTTAAAAGCGCATTTAAAGTGTGTTAAAAGCGCATTTAAAGCGCGTTTTTCACAGTTTAAACCCGCATTTAAACATGAAAAAACCTAGTAAAAACACGCCTTAAACTCACTTTTATTTGAATTAAATTAAATGGTATACCTTTTGAAAGCAAATTTAATGCATGCTTTTTCACAGAATGTAAGATGTGTTCAATCCATGTTTGAATGGTGTTTCAGCTGGATAAAAAATACATTTATACTCACTTATCAATCAATAAGAGAACTACAACAATAAAATAAATTATTTACTAGAAAAAAATAATGATTTCATATTGATATTCAAAAATACATAATATATACATGTCAAACCCAACCAAAACTTAGGATTTGTAGACAAGAAAGTGTAAATACAGATAAAAAGACAAATCACATAAATAGATAGTACATTTTTTGCCATAAATATACAAATTTAAATCATTATTAGCAACATTTGACTCAAAGTTAACTACAGTAAAACCTCTCTAAAGCAGTGCCCTCTGGAGAGGTTGTACTGTATTAAGATAAAGCATATCAGGACTGACCTTAAAAATGAGAGAATTCTTAGGTATTTTCATTTTGTTTAACCCACTACCTTATTTTACTAAATAGTCACCTGAATGACAATCTATGTAATGAAACTCCCAATTTATTAAGATCAGCCCAAGATGAAAGACAATGTAATAGTAAACAATATATATATAAAAAAATGCATGGAATATAAACCTGATTTCCAAATTTTAGAAAGGGAGGCTACATATGAGATAGCCACCACATAATCTTTAACCCCCCACAAAAAACTTATAGTTGGAATAACAAGACTGCGTTCAATAAACGCTTATGCCCCCTGTGGGAGCCATTTCAATAAGTCTAAGTCCAAAATTAGGCCAAGGTGAAGGTCAAAATGGAGTCAGATGATACAGGCGTTTGGATAGTGATCATATACAACATCCATGCAAGTTTTAAAGCTTTGTAGCAAGCCATATTAATGCTAGAAGAAACGGTCAATTTAGGTTAACCAAGAATTTGGCCTTTCAATAAGTCTAAGTCCAAAATTAGGTCAAGGTGAAGGTCAAAATGGAGTCAGGTGATACAGGCGTGTGGAGAGTGGTCATATACAACATCAATGCAAGTTTGAAAGCTTTGTAGCAAGTCATATTGATGCTAGAAGAAACGGTCAATTTGGGTTAACCAGGCCGGACGGACAGGTGAATCACTATATGCCTCCCGATCTATCGATACAGGGCATAAAAAGAATCAACATATCAAAATAATAATAAAATAATGATGTTCAGGTTAATACCTCCATACTTGTAAGAAGCTATTAAAAATCAAACAAAGTAATAACAAAACATAACTTATATGCTCAGTACATCTAGAAACGCAACGTTTTCATCCTTGATTTTTTCTTACTTCCATTGTTCATACATTTTTTAATTTTATGTCATAATATTGTATAATCACCTAGAAACTTGGCTATTGTCCAAATTTTATCGATCGGGTTACGTTACTCTCGTGCATCAAGAAAATCACAAAACGCACGAACTCCACGTGCGCCATTTACGCATGATAAAATTTGAATTAAATTGCTTCGAATCAATGGTAAGGTTTGCCAATGGAAAGAAAATCACAAAAGAAAAGTTCTAGGCTTCGGAATAAAAATGTCAGAATAGTCCGAACATATGCCAAATCAGGCCATTCGGGTGCCTATGACGGATATGTCAAATGGGAAGTTCACTTTGGCTTAATTGTCATGAACCGACAATGTTTCATCTGGAGACACTGTACTAGCACTTTGGCACCATTTACAACCACCCATGTCAAGGTCATCCATGTGAAACAACTCTCCGACAGGACCAGTAACTCCGCATGTACCATCTCCAGGCAAAGTTTAAAACTGATTCATACACTGCTACACAACTTGTTGGACGTCATGTGTATGTTATCAATCAATAATTAATCAAGATTTGACCAATTCACGTAGAACAACGATTCTGAATAAATTATGATTTTACACATTTGTGTTCCGTTACTTTTTAGCTGCACTATACACACAACAACTGTTTAATCGGATCGGTAGCACTATATGAAAACAATGTTACAGTTGCATTGTTCATGAAATAAAATATCATCAAGTTAATACCGTTTGGTTGCCAATCATACAAAGTTTGAAAAAGTGTTGACAGTAACACCTGTGTTGCGTTTCTAGATGTACTCAGTATATATACACACAGATACATGTAAGTAAGATCACAAAATCATTATCCAGGGCCTCCTCTGCCATTCGCCAATGTAGCCAAATGCTACAAATTCAAAGAATTGGCTACAGATTTTTGAAAGTGGCTACAAGGATTTTGTTAAAATGAGGCAAAATTTCAGCAATTCAGTTCCAATTTGGCAGTTTCCTCAAAAAGTGGCTACAACTTTCCGAGGCCCAGAGGAGGCCCTGATTATCCACATCAAGCACTTCAAAAAAAAACACACAATCCTTAAAAAACCACTTAAACTAAATTGATCATCGATGCATCATTTTCTTTGCCTCGACCTCCACGCGTGGAATCCCAAACTTGGTGGATATAACATCTGCAATCTGACCTATAAAAAGACATACAGAATTATAAACATCCATGACTGATGGAAAGATGTTGACTCACCAGCATTTCATCCATTGAATTTATTTCCTTTCAAGTTCTTATCAGAAATGCATGTTTATTTGAAATTGATAGGTCAATTTTGGGCAATAAATATTGAAAATCTTAAATAAACCATTCCAGTCTTTGGACGACTAAGATACATAACAATTAGAAAAATAAAAAATCTTATTAATAGCACACTAAATAGTTACATAAAGTATCTATTCTTATACCTTAAGTGCAAAAGTCCAGTTTGTGTTGTGCACACATGTTACTTCACTGAACTAGTTACATATTATCATGATAATTGCAGTTCATACAGTCAAGAAATTACATTGTAAATGAATATTGCTTAAAGTGTATAGAGTTATATAGGAACATATTTTTTACAAGTAAGTTTCAAAAACTAAAACACAATTATGCTTTCACATCCATTAGGTTATTTTTCGCTTCAGTTTTAACAGAATCTCTCTGTGTGATTTATTGGACATGCAAACTGTCCATTTTCATACGAAAGTGTTCCTAGAACACCTTATGAAACTATAAGAATCGTCTATTTTTCGACGATTGAATCAATGTACACGGAACCCGTCCAAAGTTTTAATTTGCAATTAAGGTAGTCTAATATCATACTTAAAACGATGCAAGTAATTATTTTGACATTGAATGACTGTTAGAATATAGCTCTATACACTTTAAATGACAGATTAAAATACTTTCTGTCATTTTAACAGGTACAAACAATTACCTCAAACTAAAGCTGTGCCACCCTCATCTTTAGTTGCTTCACCACATTACAACATGGTCAGAATTGTAGGTCACCTCATCTGCAATGATATAATATGCATACATTAAGAATTCCTTCAAACCAATAAACAAAATCAACAATTTTGCCAACATCAACTAAGAACATATCTTACTCACTGTTGTATGTAAGTCTATACACCAATGAGAAATGGAAGTGATGTCACATCGCTTTTATGACGTCATGCATGTTAACAATATAGGGGTCACAGCATATGCTTCAAATTCGTCTAAATTTGGCAGTGCTAAGTTCTGTTTGAAGTTCATTAGCAAAACTTATCTGATCATTGCGTATCCACATAACTACCTTTGCCCAGATTAGCCACGCAACGTTTCAATGCAGTCTAACTATTAGTTACCACAAATAGTGCAAACAAAACTATATTAAAGTATATATATACCTAGGTCAACAGCCCCATTAAAATCGATCCAACAAAATTGTGCAGACAAGAACCAAAACCAAACAAGAGCACCTAGTGTAAGTAACCACCAATGAGTACTGAATGCTCGACTTTAATCCAATTTGATAGTAAATTTAAGTATGTGGTTTACATCCTCAGGCCTTGACACTAACTTTTTTAACTGGCATCCCAGAGGGAACCAGACTTTTAAAAGTTGGTGTCCCTCACCAAGGTTAAATTTTGAATTAAAAAGGCCATGGTGACCTTTAACCTGAAAATAGGTAGAGGTTGTGGGTGGCATCGAGGTACATGTACATGTCAAGTTTCGAGTTTATATCTCTTTTAGTTTTTCATAAATTGACTTAACCAAAGGGCATAGTGACCTTGACCTTTGACTCAAAAGTAGGTGGAGGTTGTAGATTGCAATGAGGTACGTGCACATGTGAAGATACAAGTTGATACTTCTCGCAGTTTTCCAGACATTGAACTTCACAATAAATAACCATAGACCACAGTGACCTTGACCTAGTGACCTAAAATAGGCATGGGTTGTAGATGGCATTGATGCCATTGAGGACATGCACATGTGAAATTTCAAGTTGATACCTTTTGTAGTTTCAAAGAAATTGACCGTAACAATTAACTTAACCTAAGGTCATGGTGACCTTCATGGCGACCTTGACCTAAAATTAGGTAAAGGTTTTAGATGGCATGGAGGTACATGCACATGTTAAGTTTCAAGTCGATACCTCTCGTACAGTAGTTTCCAGAAAATTGAGCTTAACATAAATTTACTAACAATCAACTTAACCAACGTAGACGATCAGGCTATGACAACAGCTCTTTTTATCCTCGAAAAGTGGAGCTAATGATGATATTACAACTTGTGTGCTGTGCAGCAGCAAGTAAAATCATAAATAAGATAGCAAATTACCAATAATAGCTGTTCTTTGCCTTCTTTCTGCAGAACGGTGTCTTGATCACACTTTTTTATTTGCATTATTGTTTGATTCACATTTCATGGAACAGAGAACATGTTGCCAGGTGTGTAACAGCTCTCAAGTCATTTTACGGTGGTGTTTCTAAGCTTGAATGATGTACTGTAAGCAAAAGAGGAAATAATTATTAAATTGTATAACTATTACTTTGCATCTTTTATGTGACAAATTAATTTTGCGATTTTGTACAAAGTGCTCAAATTAACCCGGAATTTATCTCATGAGGACATATTACATACTATATACAAGTACAATATATAAAAAAAATTAACATTGTACAATAATTGAAATGTTTTAAATTCAATGAATGATATATGGTAGAATGTACAAGTTTATGTCTTGGACTTACAGGGTTCCCAAAAATATTCTTAGACAAAATCCCCTGACCAGACAGATGACTTTTTAGCGATCTGGCCTTTTTGTTAGAGCAAAATAGCACAATAGAAACAGTGAAAAGGAGGTTATATTTGCTTTATATGAAACCAATATGTTTCAGGTAGCACTTTTAGTGCTGTTGTTTAACACAAAGTAATAATATATAATTAATTTAAGATTATTCCAAGCAAGCATAGCGAGCGAGGATTTTTTCTTAGTTTTAGGTATTTTCGTCATATGAAATGACACTGAATGAGATCTTAAATGAAGAATTCCCGGACTTTTGCTTAATTTCCAAATTTCCCTGACTAATTTCAAAATTCCCTGACTTTTCCCTGACCTTGAAAAATCCCCCCCTGACTTTTCCCTGACCGTGGGAACCCTAACTTAGCAGGCATGTACTGCATTTTCAGTGATTTAATACAATCAAATTCATGTAGTAAAACTGTAGTAGTCAAAACTTAGCGATAAATTATAACCATTGTAATAGTATAACAATTGTATATTATTCACTTGCAAAAGCAATAGAGTGGCATTAACACTTACAGCAGTAGCAAACAGTATTAACATTACTGTATACAATGCTTCTGCAATAGGCAAACTTGGCTCAAATAGTAACTGATATCTGGATGTAAAGTTTGTCATTTATAGAGCCCATTATATTATATATAATGATGGCAAAAACTGGGTTTTAAGCGTAAAACCCAGCCCGGCGGGAATTACTGGGAAGCCTGGGAAAAACCGGGTTTTCCAGGACAGGAAAAACCAGGCGGTCAATACTTTGCCAACCCTGCAAAATTGCAATATTTATGCAGTACAGAGAAAGAAGTAAGCACCAACCTTAATACTGAGCCACATTGTGACTACTTGACAAGCATGTAATTTTGTCCGGGTCAGTTTATCAACATTGAATTTCTCTACATATCTTCAAATGAAAACATGTCATGATCTTTTCCTTTGTTGTTATGTTCCTCTCAACCATTAGGTGGACCATATATATTCGCTTCATTAATTCTTTTAAATGCAGTCAAGTGATGCTGAGTGTTCTCATCTGTTGACAATTACATTCAGTAAGTCTATCACATTAACCATGGTACCTGAATGTAAACATTATAAACATGTATCAGTAAAATTAATTTTGTGAACTAATTTTATGTTGTGAGCATAAATAAATTAATATTATTGAATACTAAAGCTTTAATAACAGTTTAAAAACACAATTGGCCTCTAGTATTTTTAAATTAACACATGTATACAATAAATGCATATATATATTCCATTGCTCAACTTATAACTCATAACGGAAGTATGTGCACCAAGCTGTCATGTGACTTAATATAACATCCCGCACAGTTCTGTTTATGGCACTCCCAACTCCCCTCAGGACTGGTATTTCTAACCATGAAGCATATTAAAACGAAATTTCCAGTGAAAATGTCATAAATATGCATACTAACAAACTGATGTTGAGTATGCTTTAATAGCTTTTACACAGGTTTTTCGTGTTAAATTAATTTATAGATTGCCTGGAGATGCAAAGTCTCACTGAAATTCGATTCAACCCAATAAGTTTGTCTCGATTGGATTCTCGATATAGTCTGCCAAACAATCGGGACAGGTGGAGGATAGCCAGGGAAACAGCCGTGTTTATACTTTCAAGATTCCCCCGCACTGCCAGGGAATCCGAAATGTTTGTATTTGCTCTCCAAATTAATAATTAAATCACTGGGACAATATTTAGTTATCAGGGGCTTGGGAAATACTTGAGATTTTACTATCAGCTGTCCCCCAGGGTCTTGGAAGGATGGGGGTTTAAACCGTTTTGACAACACGGAACTGAGAAGTAAAACTTCCTGGCCAATCCCCAGGAATGGGGGGGGGGCTGTGAACTGAATGTAACTGACTGATTAAAACCAGACCTTTTTCTGGCCTTATTGGGAAAAAGGCCCCTGCCCAATTTGGGAAATTTGCGTTGCGGATTCTTACAAATTGGGAAAAAAAATAAGCGGTTAAATGACAAAAATGGGATTTTTTTCCGTTTAAAATATCTTAAAACCATGCTTATATATCCATAAATAAGTTCTCTTTAACAAAATATATTTAGATATTTGGTATATCGTGTTATATTTAGTAATAAACATATTTCGCTCTGGAGTAAAAAAAAAAAAATTTTTTTGGGTCAGATTTGTTTGGGATTTTTTTTTCAATTGGGATTTTTTTCACCAATTGGGAATTTTTTTCACCAATTGGGAATGGAATTTGAGGCCGAAATTCGGCCTCACACAATACCAAGAAAAAGGTCTGAAAACTATATGACACCCGGTATTTGGCTACCCCAGGGTTAGGGGTTAGGGTTAGGCTTCCAATCACTTAAGGGTTAGGGTGTTAGGCTTCCAATCAGTTTAGGGTTAGGGTTAGGAATCGCCTTTTATTGGGTGTCATATAGTGCCAACCTAACTGACTGGTGCATTAGAGACAAGTGGACCGGAGTCTGGACAAAGTGGTGAGATACAACTTGCAAGGAATTAGTGTGTGCAACCCTTTGAGCTCGTTAAGAATAGATTCCTTGGTTCTTTAACATGACAGGTCTAAAACACGGATACACTTAAGATTATTAAGATTAACACTGGGTTTCCAACCAGATCATCTGAAGATAGACGGGAAAGACTAATGCAAAAGTGAGTTGCATCCGCGGATGGCCTAGAAAACGGCAATGTTTTTAGCTTCCAACTTCCCCCCCGCACTGCCGAGGAAATGTTGGGATTCTTTTCCGGGCCCATCCTAGAGGGTAGGGGCCAAGGATGCAACGGACTGGTGCATAAGCAGCGTTTCAGAAAGGGACCAAGTGCCCTGACCAAAATGGGAACCCGATTAGTAGTACTGTACATTTTACCCACTTGACTAGACATTTACAGTGAACTTTGCATCAGGGCTTGACACTATTTTTGGTCACCCCCAGCAAAGAAACGTAAAATTTATAAATAAAAGTTACTGGTCCTTCAATATTTTCACTGGTCCTTCTGGATTTTCACTGGCCACGGACCAGTGTTAGTGTCGAGCAGCTTGAGTCAATTTGGTGCCCGCCAGCCCGGGGCATACAGGGTGAATAAGTCAGGCGGAAAATTTCTACCTGGGGAGTTAGATTGGAAGCCCTTTCTTTTTTTCTTCCATTCAATAAGCAGGGCCCATTCAGGGGCATTTTCGCAAATGTTAAAGAGAGAAGTGAGATACAAGGAATACGGGTGCGATACCCTAGCTCGTTTCGAATAGATTCCTTGGTTCGATCTTTAACATGCCCAGTGTAAAGCACCGATACACGCGAGACTAGCCCTGGGTTTCCAACCAAGATCATCTCAAGATGGGTGGGAAACACTAAATAGCGTTTCTGAAATGACCAAGTGTCATGGCCGAGAATCAATCCCGGTACCTCTCGGTCAGGAATCAAGTGTCTTACGGTCTTACCACTCGACCACCATGCCACCCAAGAAATATTGAAATAGAATTGACTTTGGCGGAAATTGGCATGGTTCTTAGACCCAGGAACAACTTTGTGTCCCATTCTCGATTTAGACAGTTAGCAATGATGCGTAGTCTCCAGCCTGGGAATTTAAAGCCGCTTCAAATGACTAAAAAATGTCTGAAATCAACCCCCCACCCCCGCCTGGACAAAATATTGACTGACCAGTATTTTGCAGGAGGGGACCCTTGTACTTTAATCAACCACAACCTTGCAAAATCGTCAATTGCCTAACTAGTTCCAACTAAAAGGAAACCATTATTTCATTTTTTTGTATTCAGTCCTGACAAAACATGCAAACAAATTGAAAATGTCAATGAAATCGATGGTGCAAGAATGATCAATCACAGGCCTGTTCAGATTTTGAGAGTGTAGAACACTAGTGCTGCTGTTCGTTTGTTATAAAATAATACATAGCTTAGTAAAAATTGCATCATAAATCGATTATTACCTTTAATGTAACATTTTTCTGGTTTTGTATTTTTTCGAATTTTCCACGCTAGCAAGCGCCACCTACAAGGGGAAGTAATCGTGTACGTCTCGACGAACGGTATAAAACCCCGCAAAAACCGGACACATCTTGGATGAATTCAAAATATATAATTACTGCAGTATAGTAGTTCGATCGTTTGTTTATTATTCATTGGTTAATAGCATAATGTTTCAAGTGATTCTCCACGATTGTTACAGGCATTGTTATTCTCTTACGATTTTCATTATTCAAAGTTTATTTTTATAAATTATAACCATATAATATACAGTAGGCATGCATAAAAACAAGGATTTAAATACTTTCTTATATACCTCCCTGATAAAAACAGATATGCGTGTAGTGGGTCTACATCTTTACGATCTAATATATATCTGTGCTAATATATATCTGTGGCATAAATAATATCACAGATATATATCTGTGATAATATAAATCAAGGCGGAACGCACAGATCTATGTAATCAGTAAATTACTACCAATTTGAGATCAAAAATGTCAAGTATAAGATAAGATTAGATAAGATAAGTATATGAATAATTACTGTAGCTATCAAGAAATGGAATGACTATAGATTTTCTACCAGTAAATCAAATTCGTATTTTATTAAAAACACTTCTCATCAAATTTAAAATCTAACGCGACAGTCATTATTGTGCATGCTCATAATGAATCCATATCATTGAGAAAAAAAACATATGTAACCTTTGTAAGACTAGTGCATAACAAAGATTAGACAGATTTTTTTCGTACGGTGAAACTGTACAATATTTTATCGAGATTTTTTAAAATTTCAAATAGTTTATAAGTATAAATCAACCGTCCATCTTTACAAGACTGCCCGCTGTGAAACTACCCTGAATTTCTCTGTATTGCCACGTGTCATATAAAATACATATGACATAATTGGTCACGTGTCACTAATCATACAGTATCATGTATATTATACATGTCACGTGGTCAAAACTTGTAATCGACCCTCCTTATCTATAAGCACCGTTAATTAAAACTGGACCACTTACTGTGAACTATTATCTTAGTGTTATCTATAGTCCCACGTGACATACAGATTGGAATGTGTAAATCACTGATGAAAATTCCGTGTTATATATATTATCGAACCAAGAACAGTCGAGATAGGGACAAAAACCCCACTGCTAAATTTTGTCAAGACAATCGGACTCACCATAAGCAGACGAAACATTATACGAGCCTTGATATGCATTTAAATCCCTAGGAAATTCTATATTCAGTTAGATTTGTTGCATTCATCATTACCAAATATGTATTCAGTTTAAAAAACAGTGTAGTTTGTTGTATAATAATGATGTCAAATACAATCGACAGGAGCACTCAATAATATTGTCTCATTCCTAGATATTATATGGTAATCCACGGACATGGTTCGTGGGTAAACTTATACTATACCACCAAGTTTATGAAATTCCGGAAAACTGGCGTTATCCTTTGCCGATATGGTGAATGTATATAGTATATTAAGCGCCGATATGTTGATCCTTTATGTTTATCATCACTTGTCATTTATTTTACAGATCCTTGAAATAACCTGACATTTATGAAAAAAATGTCTTACAATTTATTTAACAACAAAACAGTCACGACTTATAAAATACTAGTATGTATTTTTATGGGAATCCGGACAAAATCCCAGGTGGACAGAATACCGTTCCCTCATTTTTGACAGGGTGGACAGGACATAATCCCGTCCATGTTTTTTACAGGGTGGACAAAATCCCCACCCAATAAATTTCAGGGTGGACATAATACCCATCATGACATTGACTTATGCTGCATTGCTAACGCTTATTGTGTGATTTGGAAGGAACTTCTCTATGATTATTTTACAATAAAGTTTATAGTTTTTTTTATTTAACATGCATACTATCAACTATATCATATATCATATAGTCATGTTCTAATCCAGTTCAGTGTGAAAAATCTGACGACGCTGTTAGATTGAACTATCGAATGAAGGTGGACCAGATATGTTATTTATTACACCGGGGGCTGTTCTATGTATATTTATGGTACAATAAAACCCCTGGTTTCATTGAAAACTAATATCAGGTGTCGATCTGAGATGTTGTTTTCCATGAAAAACGTTTCAAAGTAAAAGACCAACTTCTTTAAAAAGTGTGTTTTAAGTGAGTCTTTTTAACGCGAAGCTACTCTCGTGAAAAATATCATTATACAAAAGACGCACTTAAAACCAACTTATTTTCATAAAAGACCCACTTCATTTATATAAACTTACTTCTTAGAGGAAAAGACGCACTTAAAACCAACTTATTTTCGTAAAAGACCAACTTCATTTATTTAAACTCACTTCTTAGAAGAAAAGACGCACTTAAAACGAACTTATATGATAAAAGACACAGAAAAAACACACTTGTTGTTAAAAAAACACAGAAAAAACACACTTTTAGCATACTTTAGTAAAAAAACACAGAAAAAACACACTTTTAGCATACTTTTGTCAAAAAACGCAGAAAAAACCCACTTTAAGTTGGTTTAAAGTGTGTTTTTGGTATAAGTGTGTTTTTTCTCCGAGAAGGGTTACTACAAATATTATTTAAGGTTCGCATTTCAATTTTGTGTTTAATTTACAACGAATATTATTTAAGGTTTGCATTGCAATTTTGTGTTTAATTTACAAATAATACTATTTAAGGTTTGCATAGCAATTTGTAATTAATTTACAACGAACAAGATTTGCTTTTCAGCGTGTGCGTTTAATTTCCTACAAACATTTTCTAATATTAATAGCGAATTGTAAGTAGCTAATAGCAATTTTGAAACATACATGTAATGGGCTATTACTAGCAAAATAGAACATTATGATTTATAAAATTATATATAAAATTAAATACGCCTGATTGAAGCATATTACAAGAAATGTCATGGATTTAAAAAGCTGAATATGAAACAAACAGGGTTTAATAAATTAATAAGCTTCTCCAAAGGAATTATGTAATCACGCGTGTGTGATATGTATTTACATACCACTATCGGATACCCACACTACATAACTGCATGTTAACGATAGCATGTAGTAGTATAACGTAATGCATTGAGTCTGGGTTCCGACGATGAAATATGTCAGTAATTGGTGTAACGAATGTAGTACTTCTGCTCAAGAAAATCAACCGCGTAATAAGTAAATGATTAATTTTCACCGATATTTTCCTGTGTTATTCGTGGTCTCACTTTACAGACAAACCCAGAAAATAATTAATTATCGCACCAAATTTTGATATTTTCTAAATTATTCCCTTAATCAACACACAATACCTGCAAAAACTGAAAATTCGTGGATCCAATAATAATCTTAGTTACAACAATTCCCGAGGATGTATTTGATTTGAGCTAATTATATGATTCGATGATGTTCATTAAATTTCACCATATTGACAACAGTTACTATACGCGAAAAAGGAAATGACGGACTGAAAACAATACGTACTGATTCATTTAATGGCGTTACGTACAACAATACAGGTAGTTGTATGCGCTGCAATGATTTTGAGAACGAATAATATAAATAAAAACGAAATGTAACGTAGGTTAGGATATAGCACGATATAGTCTGAATGTATAACAGACACACGTTTTACACATAATTATGTTTTTCCAGTTTTAGGAACCTGTTATAGAACATTATTAGATGTAAGTGTGCTAACGCAATCCTACTTTTACATATGATTTAAGTGTTGTTGTTTTAAGGAATTGTGACTAAGCAGGATTGAAATGATTCTCAGACAGAAAAATGCTACGTAAGTAGCTGTGTTTTGCATAGTGTCATATGTGTGATGTTTAAAGGAATATAGAATAGTATTATGACGGATATAATGCTAAGGTTGCATAAAATTATACTTTTCCGCTGTTTTAAAAGATCGGGAATATGTACTAGTATATGACGGATATAAGGTTTTGCATATAATTATATATTCTAAGGAATCTGGAATAATTATATGACGGATATAATGCACAATTTTGCATATAAATCATATATTTTAAGGCATTTGGAATAGTTATATGAGGGATATAACGTTTTTCAAATAAATTATATATTTTAAGGAATCTGGAATAGTTTTATGATGGACGAGCTTTCTCAGCCTACATAATGCCACGTTTTGTCATATCCATGGTACGTTTGTTTAGAACCTCAGACATACTGATCTACCTCATACTCACACTGCGTCTGAGACAGACATTTGGTAAGTAATTTATAAACTTTACTTATCGGTAAAAGAGAATACTGTAAATATATCTTTCATTAGGCAAATAGTTCATTAGTTTATACGACTTTGTTCCAGGTCGATTGCAGAATCTGCCGATTTGTAAATACAAATATTAAATGTGCCATGATGCTTTATAAAGCTCGATTCGTAGGTGGCCGTATCGATGTAATTACCATTTGAATAAATAAGTATTCTTGTACATATACTTGCTGTTCAAATTGTTATAATCATAAACAGCAATCCACGTTCTGTACTTTAAAACATATTCTATATTTTCTTTAAATAACTTTCTACACCTCATTCTTGAAGGTGTCTATCGTTAGTTTGGCATGCAAAACGCAAAGTTACATGGGTCTAATATTATACTGAATACGAATTTATTTGTCACCAGTACGTACATCGTTATGTACGTATGCAGGTATTAGTCGATCTTATCTCGGTTATCGATGTTTCGCTTTTTGTTTCTGAATGTAATATGTAATATTTCAATCAAATTCCCATAAACACTACCCTTACTGGTACCATTTTACATCATGGTGGAGAGGAGCATGTTGGTCTATGTCAGTCAAATTAACCAGTGGTCCAGATGGGGGTTGAACCCGGGACTTCTCGATCCCGACGCGCACGCCTTCCTCTAGGCCACCGCTCCCCAGATTACATTTTTTCATGCTAGTTATTTACGTACTATCTATCTGACGTTATACAGAAAATAAGTAGGACGTTCGCCAATTTTCTATAATTATTATATTGTCTAACAATGATGCAATCGATTATCATATTTCACACGTGGTTATAAATTGTCTGACAAAAGTACACCGGAACTTTCTAATAATCAAACCTCAAATAACTGTAGCCATAAATAAATTTAGCTTTCATTTTCTAGCTTAAAACATTTATATTACATTTATGCTTTACATCAAGTTTGATAGTGGCAAATTTAACACATAGACTAAATAAATGAACATCGTATTCACGCTTAATGTTAGATAGTTTTTACCCGTGAGCAAATTAATGTGCAGCAAACATAACTTCTCCGTACATTCAGCCAATGTTCCGTTATTTAACTTATTGTGCCTTAAATCTAAAAGTTCAGTATATTATTCGATAATTCAACGAGTTTTTCTCACATTGTAATGAAATCTATTCAGACACGAATTGTGATGAAAAAAACTCCACTATATTCAGCACGTTCCCCGGCCGTCAATCCCAAAGATCGTTCCCGTTACTCCTTTATGTTGTGTTTCACTTCTTAAGGCTCTATGATATTTGTCGATAGAAAAGAAGGTTTCATCACAACAAGTATATAATTGAAGAGTCAAATACAACTTAAATACCAAATAAAGTCATTAGACTCTAATATCCATTCATGCCAAATAGTTCAAGAGTAGAAAAACATTCGACAACTTAAATCGTTGTATAAACGATAGAACTAGAATACAACTTGAAATATTCCACTTAGGCAATTTTCGTTTGTAAGCGCGTAAAACTAATAGTGAAAATGACAAAAAATGCAATTTTCACACTGTGGGAATCGACCCCTTACTAAATCATTTCAAAGGAATGTTTTTGTTCAAATAAAGTCAGTTGGCCACATGCGGTTTAATTGCTCTTGACTTTGTCAACCGACGTTAAAGTATGTTACACTTTTGTTCACAGCGTGCATACAAGTAATCAATAGAAGCACATTTATTATTTTTATGTACTTTATGAAGAACTAAAGCACTTACTTCTTTGTTATTTATATCATTATTATATCATACATATACATATATGGCGCTTTTATAATTCATTCACACGTACAAACGTGCCTAACGACAACAATAAAAACATGATTGACATGACTGATGAACCCTGTGTAATTATTATATCAAATATCAATTTCAAGATGTGCAGGTTTTTTGTCCTTATTATTGAATAGCTATACTAACACATAAATGTGATAAAGCATGTTCAAAACCGTTAATTGTAAAACTGTAGAAACTGTATGCTTCCACACTGCAAAACTAATAATTTGACATCAAATTGTTATACTAGTATTTGTGGTTTTACTGCCATAACCTGACAAAATAAATATCCCAGTACCACAAGATCGTGCTTTTAACAAAAGTATTTCATGTTAACATATATACTGAGACAATGTTTTTATGTTTATTTGATGGTGAAAACTTTAAAATACTTAAACTATTATGATTAAAAAACACACATTATCATTGCCATACAGTTTTGTTTCTGTGGTGTAACAATCCGGTACCGAATACTGTGATCCCTCAAATAAACCAATCACACCTTCTAATTGGAAGAGATCCACCATAAATTAGCTGTAAAGGAATCGCTGTTTCTAATACAATACGAGAGGTACCCCACTTATGTTTAAACAGTGCTCAATGTCCGATATCTTCCATCTAACACCGTATAAATGAAATATCGTTTTTGAACAGCGATAAGTAATGTTTCAGACATCATATAAAATAATTGTTTTGGATATTTGCAATATGGTTCCAACCGAAATTGCCAATTCTGTAGAGGATGTTGCTTTGGGCTTGTTGAAGCCCAAACACTCCCAACGAATTGCCAAGAAGAAGTTATAGAAACATTGGTGTACCGTGTTTGTGAAGATAATCAGTAGTACTCGTCCCTAGAAGCGGGTTTTTGTCATGTTGATCCCATAAATGAAATAACACAAAATATTTGTTTTAAAATGCCAAAAATTATTTGATAATCGTACTCATTGCGTGTATGATGACGAGGACCAACCAAATAACTAAAATGTGGTTTTCAATGAAGTTAGGAGTATGCATTGTAACTACTAAAACAGAAAATTCGAAAATATTACAAGCCAAACTGCGAAAATATTGGTGTTCATAAGCGCAAAAACAAAACTAAAATTAAAGGGAGGTAATCGTCTTTAACCATCTTTATATACTACAACAGAACGGTTATATCGATAACTTTGTCACCTCTGATAAGAAAATACATTAACATTGAGATATTTACGGTACACGATCAGACTACTATATTTGACATTCGTTAAGCTACAGCCTGTTTCATTACATGTGTTGTTATTCGTTATAACTAATAAAATAGAACTCATATTTATTCTACAAACGGATAAATCAGCGCACGATAGTATGCTTTTTTTATTCAAAACCGTTTTTGGACAAAATGTACCCCACGTGGCTTTCCTGGCGACAATTTCCGAATCATGGTGTTTTGGCTAAGGCACAGCACCATACACTAACACATTCACACCATTCGGTACCTTAAGAACTCGTGTGTCATGTTTATCGCGCGATAATAGTAAAAAAACAAAGTCAAACAACGCAACATCCAAAGAATTGGAATCTTAAAGATAAAGCAACATTGGTTACAATCGATACATGTTCACACCATTGGTGGAATATTTTCAGTCATAAAAAACTCAAAAGTATGCCCGTACAAAAATGTGGTCCTAACTTAATCACAAATACAAAAACAATGGGTGTATACGTCTATTGACACATTGATGTATACCATTGAATAAAGACCTTTCGACAAAACAATGCCATGTTAAAAAATTGACCTCAAAGCAAGATTTTCTTTGTTAAATATTGCAGCACGTCTAGAAGATACATTTGAAGTTGTCATTGTGGAGACATGTGATAAACATCTGACATTAAATATAAAAGTTCAACTTTTTAACTTATCTAAATGTTATTTTTCAGGCGGTGTATGTTGGAAATATCAGGATACTAATTCAGGACTTTGTCGTACAGCGATAGTAACAAATATGACTTATGAAGATTGTTGTAACTTACGTGGAATTCCGGGTGTATCATGGACCTCACACGATGTATCACCGGATGTATTTTATTTAACTTTTCTCTCCAAAGGCTCATCATCATGTCAAAGATGTCATAGTAAGTGAGCTAGTTTAGATTGTATATGTTCGTATTGCCAACGTTTGAGCATCAGTATGTCTAGAGTATTGCATTCGATCTAAAACGCATAGCGCAACCTTTTTAACATCGTATGTTCTTAAACAGCGTACATGGAGTGTGTACTTTAGTAAAAACTTATACAGCTATGTAACGGTATGTCATCGATGCAGGACAATGCGAGGGTATAACACGGTGGGACTGTGCCATCTACACGACATTGTAGTGATTTGTCGCGTCGCGACAGTGTCATCGATGCGACAATGAGATCGTATCTCGCGGCGGCTCGGTTTCAAATATGCTGCACAATACATCGGTATGTAACGTGGGGACGATGCAAACGATGTGACATTGTGACGGTTGGTCGCGGTGGGACGGTGACATAAATGCAACAAAGCGGGTGGTAAAGCACGTTGAAACGAAACGGTGCATTCGATGCGACACTGCAAGAGTATTCCACAAGGGCGAGTGATCAAAACAATCAAATGGTTTGATGCATGATGCACTAATGGCAAATATATAATTCGTTCACCTCTCTCGTGACAAGACTTCTGTCAAACAAATGTATTAACTTAAATCTTTCTCTCAATTGTCTGAGAGACTGTACTACTAATTTAATACAGAAATTTTCTCTGAACTGAAATGGCGTGAAGAATGAATCAATTCTTCAAGAACCAGTCTACCTATCTTTTCGTGTAATATTACGTAATAGTAACTAGTAATTGAATACAATGAGACAGTGTCCATGCTATACAAAACCACTTTAGAATGTCTGCAGTGTCATTAATGTGTACACTGGCAAACGGTATGTCTACGTCTTGAAACTTGATACCGAATCACTACATTTATTGACGAACATCAATATTCGCGAATTTAGCAAACCTAATTCAATTCTATTTTTTAAACGTCATTCGCTACGTATTGTAAAGGAAGTAAAGAGTCATCAAGATCAATATTATTAAACCATTGTTACATTTTGCTTAATAGAAGGACCACTATAATTTCATTTCCATGTTATGATTTTGAGATTTTACGCGTTTTTCTACATTGTCTAACTATATTGCCCTGATCGTATATGTTACAGATAAATGATCTGACATTTGAAAACGATATCAGGATCAATATTGGTTACATTTTTTGTAACGAGTCAACTAATTTGATTGGTTACCTTTGTTGTGAAATACATTTGGTGAGTTCGTGGTGTCATAGGGTTGTGAAGTCAATGCGATTTGTACATTATGTGTCATGCAAAAAAACATCAGCGACTTTGATTTACAATAATTGTAATTGTTTATTTGGATTAAATTATATAAATCATATAAATACACATTACACAGATTGATATTTGATTAACATTTTACAGGGACTTGCGAGTCAGTCAGTTGTTTTCCCGGAAAAAAGTGTCGGATGATTGATGGGTTCCCGACATGTGTTTGTAAGCCGTCATGTGACTCAGCGTTAAAATCACGTGGTGCATTATGTGGCGAGAATAGACGTACATACAGAGACTATTGTCATTTACAGAGGGAGAATTGTAAAAAGGACCAAAGGATCTCCGTTAATTATTACGGAAAATGTCGAGGTATGTGTGAAATTAATGTTTAATGTTTAATTTGTGACATTAAGGCAATAGAGCGTTTGTTCTTAATCAGCTTTATATTTATATACGTATAATGGTAGATGATGTGGTAGTTTATATTAAAGTTTTGCTAAATATTTGAAATATACAATTTTGTTATCCGACTGAGTTTCAGCGATATTGGTCACGGAAAACTTACAAAGCTTACAAAGGTTTCTGAGCATTGTACCGTTACTTTTGATAACCCTCGTACAATCGTATGTCAGTTTACTTAACTTTTAAGCAAATACGTGTACCAGGAAGTTAATGATTCATAGTGATTTGCATTAAGTAATCGCTAGACTATAGAATAATATATCATACAGGGGGTCATAGTCTGACTTCAAAGACTGATGTATGTCTGTGTTAATAAAATAAACATCTAGCCACATTAAACTAGCGACACAATATGTTATTGAAAGTAATCGTTTCAACAATTTCTTTGTACAATGATTCACTTTAAATTGTAAGTCATGAACGGAACATTGCACTCATGTGAACTCATTTGATCAAAATTCACACGTGTATTTTGATCATGATCTCCAGAGTTTACTAACAGTTTTCGTTCATATAAACAGTCGGTCCATTTTCGTCCCGTGGATAGACATAATCGGGTACACGGATACCGTAGTGTCCGTCGTCCACGTCAGTTTGACCGAGGTATTGAGAACGTTATGTTCATTGGCATAAACTACCATAGTAATCTCCACACACGTGGAGTGGTTATCACTGTGCTGATTATCCATTCCAGAAAAACTGGTGAGCTTAATACTTGAATCTCATCTAGCTCCGTCATATTTTAACCCAATGAAAACACTGTTCGTATTGAAGGTTCTTGTAAACGAGTAAGATGTGAAGTTGGACAGCGTTGTATGCAGGATCAGAATGGAACTCCACATTGTGTTACTTGCAGTCAGTATTGTAAAAAGTTCATCCCTGAAATCCAGACCAATTATTTATGCGGCGAAAATGGCCGAACCTACAGAAACACGTGTGATCTCAAGGCCGACATGTGTAAATTAGGGAGAAGTATTCGGATAGCTCATATCGGATCTTGTAAAGGTAAATATTGATGTGGTTGTATAACCCTTTTAGTGCGACCGTTTTATTTAGGTTTGGTATATCAAAGGTGAAAGTTTAAAGCTTTATAATAATTATGATAATCATGTAAACAGTACAGTGTATATTAACATGTTTCAAATGTATGCTCTGAGCATTGAAAACTTACAATATTTTACAGTAAGGACGAACTTCTTTAATAGAGGGTGACCTATTATCCAATAATTGTACATCAACGTATATACCAAGCTGCTGTGGGTTCAAACACAAACATGTTAAACCGGTTTTACTTTTACTCACTAGTCATATAAACAATCGCTCAATTAAATATATCATAACAAATCACTAAATCAAACTTAGTCGAGCAGTCGCTTAGACACAACGTTCAGTCGATCTATCAGTCAGACAGATAAAACTACGAATACTACTCGACATTCATATGTTGGGCGCCATTATGATCCCTAAAATGTAGTGACTACTAAACTTATTTTAATCATTCGATTCCAACCAAGTTATGCTAGTTCCATATGTATAATTGTTCGGTTTTGTCTGCTAATTAGGCGGGTTTTAGTTGTGTTTTCTTGTTCTTCGAGAACGTTTTTTTTCACACTAAAACGAGATCATCCGATTTTATGTTTGTATTTCAGCCAATGAAACATGTACCAGTATTAACTGCCAGAGTAGAAACACGTGTCTAAGACATCAACAAAATGGCCGACCAATATGTGTTAACTGTAACATGCATTGCGAACATTCGCTGACAATACCAGTTTGTGGAACAGATAGACGAACATACCAAAGTTATTGTCATATGGTGAACTATGGATGTAGAACGGGGTATTTTATTACAGCCCAGCGCCAGGGCCCATGCAAAACTGTTAGAGTAAAATTAAAAGGTGTGTTTATGTATATTATTTAGAGCCATTCAGTTATAGCGCAAGATAATTTTAGATTGACGCCTGAATTATTTATCAACGGTATAGATTTTCAACAGTTTGATTTGTCAAGAGCGTGTATAATTTTCACCAACTTTCACGTGTAACTGAAGTTTTTTTAAAAAGGGAAAATACTTTCATTCCCAATTACTGGACCCTATATGACCAAATTAGGGTTACAAATGTAACCCTAAATTACAAAACATAGCAAATGAAGGCTAAAAATGTAACCCTATATTACAAAACAGAGCAAATGAAGGCTACAAATGTAACCCTAGATTTCCAATAAATGAAATCAATGGTGACAAATGTGAACCTTCATTGCTATATATCACAACACCTTGATCAATTTTCATGTTTTATTTTACAACAATTCAAACAAGAACAACACACACAATGACAAAAGTACATTAGGCTAAATCCAAATTTTTCTAGTAAATTACTGTCAAAGACGTCCTCTTTGATTATTGTACATGAAGTAATGACAAAAAGTTTGAACGTTCAAACCTTTTTTAAAAAAATAAACCCAATTTCATTTGAAAAGTTTGAACGTTCAAACCTTTTGAAGAATTGACAAATTCAACAAAAAGTTTGAACGTTCAAACATTTATTGAAAAGTTTGAACGTTCAAACCTTTTCGGAAATTGACAAATTTCCTCCGAAAGTTTGAACGTTCAAACATTTACAGAAAAAGTTTGAACGTTCAAACCTTTTCGGAAAATTGACAAATTTCCTCCGAAAGTTTGAACGTTCAAACTTTTCGAAAAATTGACAAATTTCCTCCGAAAGTTTGAATGTTCAAACCTTTAGACCACATTCAGCAAAAAGTTTGAACGTTCAAACATTTATGGAAAATTGACAAATTTCCTCCGAAAGTTTGAACGTTCAAACTTTTCGAAAAATTGACAAATTTTCTCCGAAAGTTTGAACGTTCAAACCTTTTGACCACATTCAGCAAAAAGTTTGAACGTTCAAACATTGATGAAAAATTGACAAATTTCCTCCGAAAGTTTGAACGTTCAAACCTTTCGAAAAATTGACAAATTTTCTCCGAAAAATTGAACGTTCAAACATTTACAGAAAAGTTTGAACGTTCAAACCTTTTCGGAAAATTGACAATTTTTCTCCGAAAGTTTGAACGTTCAAACCTTTTGACCACATTCAGCAAAAAGTTTGAACGTTCAAACATTTATGGAAAATTGACAAATTTCCTACGAAAGTTTGAACGTTCAAACCTTTTGACCAAATTCAGCAAAAAGTTTGAACTTTCAAACATTAATGAAAAATTGACAAATTTCCTCCGAAAGTTTGAACGTTCAAACATTTCGAAAAATTGACCAAATTCAACAAAAAGTTTGAACGTTCAAACATTTATGGAAAAGTTTGAACGTTCAAACCATTTGAGAAACTGACCAATTTCATTGAAAAGTTTGAACGTTCAAACCTTTTGAAAAATTGATTCAAACCTTTCGAAAAATTGACCAAATTCAACAAAAAGTTTGAACGTTCAAACATTTATGGAAAAGTTTGAACGTTCAAACCTTTCGAAAAAATGACCAATTCCATAAGAAAGTTTGAACGTTCAAACCTTTTGTAAAATTGATCAATTTCATCGAAAAGTTTGAACGTTCAAACTTATTGAAACAAAAGCACTGCATATGAGTGCTGGATGCTTAACTTTCTCTTACTTGATAGTACCCTTGCTGATCTGGGAGTGAAAACTCTAAGAGTAACAAGAGCCATGATCACATTGCCATCCCCGCCATAAACTTGCTTTAGTATTGGAACATTGGTTTTCTAGAGCAGAATCATTACTCTAAATAGTATCAGTATCTTAAATGGTAATCAAAATACGCTCAGGACAAAATTTGATTCTGTAAATACTAAAGGGGAGATAATTAAAAATTTAAGACAGACAGAGTTATGGTTCTTGGTCACTGCACTTCCGTAAGTTGTCATCTATTTATATTTCAAATTTCAAGTCAGTATGTTAAATAGTTTTGAAGATAAGCTCCGGACAAAATTTTATTATTAAAATACTAAAGGGGAGATAGTTCAACATTTAAGACAGAGTTATGGTTCTTGGTCACTGCCCTTCTCCAAGTTGCCATCTATTTATATTTCAAGTTTCAAGTCAATAGGTTAAATACTTTTCAAGATATGCTCCAGACAAAATTTTATTATGAAAGGGGAGATAATTAAAAATTTAAGACAGACAGAGTGATGGTTCTTGGTCACTGCACATCTGCAACTTGTCATCTACATTGTGTATTTATATTTCAAGTCAGTATGTTAAATAGTTTTGAAGATACGTTCCAAACAAAATTTTATAATAAAAATACTAAACGGGAGATAATTAAAAATTTAAAACAGAGAGTTATGGTTCTTGGTCACTGGACTTCTCCAAGTTGCCATCTATTTATATTCCAAGTTTCAAGTCAACATCTTAAATAGTTTTCAAGATATGCTCTGGACAAAATTTGTGACAGACGGACAGAGGTACAGACGAACGGAGACCTTTACCATATCCCTGCCGAAATTTTTTCTGCAGAGATAACAAGGGCAGATTACTACATTTATAGGTCACTGGGTTGTCAGACTTGTTTTCCTCTTGTGATGGTGAATAACTATACTATACTATACTAATGGACAAAAAGTCTTGTCCGGTATGGATTTCCATAATATCTTTTAAATGCGTAAACGGTACCATCAGAACTGGTTAAAACTTTAAAAAATCAGCTTACATTGTATGCATATTAATGCCTTTTTTCCATCGATACCAAATTTATGAGTAAGTGATGTAAAACAAAAAAGATATTGTACTTCTTGCAGGCCGGACAAAACTTTTGTCCATTAGTAGACCGGACAAGACTTTTGTCCATAAGTATATGTTAAAAGTAAATACCTTACGTTTGATAGTCATTGAGAAATTGTTAATTTTGTGGAAAAAAGTAGGAAAAGGGGAATAACTCTTACAAAATGATGTTAGAATGATCTGCTCTTTGTCAGTAGATGTAAGTCATCACATTCCACAAATGAATTGATTTTCAAGTTGAAAGCTTTGAAATGGTTTAACAAAATTCAATTGATCATTTTGGTGTAAAGTTGCCACTATTTCTATAAACTTAAGAGATATGTAGCTTTCATTTTGATGCAACAAATACTTCATGAGTAACCACACAGACACAAATTAAGTATGTAAAATTACAAAGGGCCCTAGGTTGCTCACATGCTGCACATTTGTCTAGGTATCAGTACAACTTATATTCTGACCATATTTCATGACGAACGGATCAGAACACGGGTCTTTAGAGTGAGCACAAGGTTTTTCCTAAGATTTTACCAAGTGACCTAGTTCTTGACTCCACATGACACAGTTTTGAACCTGGCACAGATTTATGGAGAACAACATTCTGATCAAGTTTCATGAAGATTGGATCAAAACAGTGACCTCTGGAGTGAACACAAGGTTTTTCTATAATTTGACATAGTGACCTAGTTTTTGACCACACATGACCCAGTTTCTAACTTGGCCTAAATTGCATAGAGGACAACATTCTGACCAAGTTTCTAGAAGATTGGATCAAAACTGTTGCCTCTACAGTGCACACAAACAATTTTTTGACGGACAGACAGATGAAGGACGAAGAGTGATCACAAAAGCTCACCTTGTCACTATGTGACAGGTGAACTAAAAATATGCAATACATTATGGTTATGGTTCCTGTTCACCACATTTACCCTTAATGAGATCTATTTTCCTATGATGTTTCAAGTTAATACCTCCAAAAATATGCAACATATAGTTATGTTTTTAGGTCACTGCATTTCCCTTCATGGAATATATTTATCCATGGCCTTTACTAAGACAAGAATTAACTTTTAAAAATACAAAGGGGAGCAACTAAAAAATATGCAATATATCAAAGAGTTATGTTTCTTGGGCACAGCATTTTCACTCCATGAGATCCATCTACCCATGAAGTTTCAATTTCATATCTCCAATTAATACTGTTGAGTTATGACCCAGAAAAAAATTAAGTATGTAAAATTACGATGAGGAATGACAAATATGCAATAAAGAAGTTATGGTTCTTATGTTTAGGAGATAGGTTGTTTCAACAATTGATGCAAAAAACAATAATATAGGCACACAAACATTCATGCAGACTAAAAATATTCCTACAGTGCAAGATTTATCAACATTAAGCAGACCATATCTGTTTTAAGTAACCAATTTGCTACTGTGAGTAGACCAATCCAGTCAATAATTGTAAATATTACCTTATCCTTGGTGCACTTATGAAGTTTAAAAAATGTGGCACATATGCTTTTCAAGTTACAGACAGCAAACATATTGGGTCAGACAAAGTAATCTAACCAAGAAGAATCACAAAAGCTCACCATGTAACTAGATACAGGCAAGTTAAAAAAATGAATAACATTGTATTGTCCTCGAAAGTCACGAACATTGGTTTCTACTATATTTCTTCAAACTATATTTATAATTTAGCAATTAGCATACATAGTCTTATACAGCGATATGTTAACACTACAATTGCAAAGTTTGAAGGTGATATCTCAAATGATTGAACGAGTATGTAATTTTATCGTAACTGCTATGAGTCAGGTCGGCGCACACTCTACCACGTCAGTGACATTACGTTTGACACTGTGACTTCGTCTTTAGATTTATCAAAAGCCTCTACACGCTTTAACATTTCTTTAACAAAACTTGCGTGACTCATCTCAGAGATTTATGCATGCACTGATGTCTAAATTTTTCTGATAATATATTATGTGCAATGGTTTAACATATACCGACCTAAGTCGCTACATCCGTAACTGCCTGACACCTGTCGTTGTTGAAGACGTTTTTAATTAACTCACTTAATTAGTGCTGACTTGTCCCTTTGCGGCCTTCCAGTATTCACATTTTGTTACGCAATTTTGAAAATTTTCATTGATTAAGTCTTCTTTTGATTGTGCGGGATTTTAAACCACAGCCAGTACAGTATATTATTAAAACTCTCTGTGCCGCACATTTTGGCGACGTCGCCATTTTCAAAAACGTGAAAACTTCAATACTAGGAACATATTCATAGAGTTGTTGCTATTGACGTCATCGAGGTATTAACTAAACAATTACGCGGAAAATATTGACGTTGAAGCCTATATAATTTTTAAAACAAATATTGCAAACTGCTTTAAATGAGACAGTCTTGAATAAACACCATTTCATTTTTATTCAAAACAATTGAGTGTGCGCCAACCCTACCCAACCGGCATCAGGTTTTGTAGCAAAAATGCTCCAGGAAATAAATTCTAAGAACTAGATATAAGTTATAAATGAATTGACCGTAAATGTGTTAAAAGATTTAAGGAAAATAACAAGTAGCGTCTAAATGGGAGACAATGTTCACGACTTTCGCGGACAACCTTTTCGCAACTTTCATGGACAACCCTCGTACATGTGAGCATCCAAACAATCATTATTGAGCACTGATAGAATAACTAAATATGAAAATTTGTACAACCGAGAGAGACAAAGAGCTCCCCATTTCACTATAAGCTTAGACTCCAACATTGAGCTTTGAAATGTTACTATGGTTAACTTCACCGTATAGCTTAGCAAATTTTACACCAACCTGACCTTTAGATTAGCATAATTTAGCAGTTGACATATTGTCAGTATTATAACCTCGGTTGTAATTTTTGATTGTCAGGGAGTATCACAAAGACACTCGAGATGTAATACATACACAAATTTGAAATACCAATATTGCACCATTACTTGTGGAAATTGATGTATTCAAAGCAAGAACATGCATAAAGGTCATGGTCAGGTCAAATTCATCAAACTATACATAATTCACATAATAATAAATAATGACTTCAAAGTTCAATTCACAAGGTCATTTGATAGGATTCTGAATCTCCAGGTTCAACACTTCACATTCAGAACATCTATGATTCGCATTCCGACACTGTCGACACTTTCGTTCTAAGTTTAGACACATCAAAACAACTTTGAATAATGCCAGGAGTCTCAATTGTAATATTTGAACAGGAATCAACAGTGATCTCACATTGTCATATTGTATCTGGATTATGAATCGCTCTGATCCTACAAAAAGCTGTACTCTTCCAAATGAACTGAAACATAAAGAAACACACTATGTTACACTTAAATAGTTTTACTGCCTTGCAATTTAGTCTCTTTCCTGTTGCAAAATCACATCCATTTTCACCAAAAGTCGACATTTTCCCAAAAAAAAGGCATAAAATCCCGCCATTGTTCATTTGGCTATATTCCCATTGCTATAAAAGCAACTATTGGTATGGCTGTTTCAGATCAAAACGGAAGATTTTAAAACTGGCCAAGTTTTTTGCTACATCAGCTGAGCCTTATAACAATCATCATAAAAGCCAATTAATAATAATGAAAAATTTATACTCAGTTTTATCTTTTTAATAATTCTAAATCTAAATTTGCTCAAATTTATAGGCACAGGCAGATTTTTTCAAGAAAAGTAGTAAACTCCTCCGTATATTATGTAGTAATACATAATCAATCCTTGCTCAAATCCTAGATGGGAGATATATGTTTTGACACTGAGTTGCGGGTGCATACCAATTATTGAAACTGTAGGTGACAGGAAAAAGACCATATACCTTAAACTTATAAGTTTAAGGAATTTTATGATTGCATATTTATATATTAACAAGCATTCAGTGCAAAACTATGGTACATTCCTCCTGTAAAGTTTTATCAAAATCCATCAAGCAGTTAAGGAGAGAAGGCATTTAAAGGATATTTCTATTTTTAGCTCTGGTGGCCATCTTGTTTAGCCGACCTGAATAATGCTATCTACCAAAGATCATTCCTGTAAAAGTTTATCAAAATCTGTCAAGCCGTTAAGGAGAAGAAGTCATTTAAAGGATGTTTCTAATTTTAGCTCTGGTGGCCACCTTGTTTAGCGGATCGGAACAATTTTAGCTATTTTGGTAAAGGGTCACCCAAAGATCATTCCTGTAAAAATCTTTTGAAATCGGCCAAGGGGCTAAGGAGTAGAAATCGTTTAAAGAATGTTCTATAAATAGCTCTGGCCGACATCTTGTTTATCAGAGCAGAACGATTTTAGATATTTTTAATGAGGGACACCCACGTATCATTACTGTGAAGTTTGGTTGAAATCGACCAAGTGGTCTTGGAGGAGATGTCGTTTGAAGAAATTGTTGACCACAACGGACAATGGACAACTCGGTATGACACAAGCTCACATTGAGCACGAAGGTGAGCTAAAAACACTTTGCATTAATGGACATCAAAAATATTTGAGTTTCAACACTTGTAGTACAAACATACGGACAGGAGCAATGTTATATGCCTACGCATTGGTAGATGCAGGGGCATACAAAGTGAAGTAGTCTGAAAACGCATGAAAACCACAGCATCAAATTACCTGTAGTTCAATCTGCACAATATCATTAGTACCAGCACCCATCTCTTCTTTAACATGTATGTATGTTCCTCATATACCAACCAGTTCTGGTATCAGCAGACCTGAAAAGATTATTTGAAACATAAATTATCACTAAAGGGTTACATAAACCAGTTCATGTTCATTAAGTTGATCATACTTCCAGAAGATTGAATGTGAATATTACTATAGATATACTCCGGAATTCAATGCACTCTGGTTTTTCCACACTAATCCCACGGTACAAACAACTTTCACCGTTATCCATTTTTGTTGTTGATAAATATTCATGTATGACCCATTGAAATGAGGGATGCTTTTTTAAATCACAATAGCAATTAGCATAAATGAAAGGAGTAAGGTCAACATTATTTGTACTGCATGCAAATTTGCGGAAAATCCACAATATTGTACATTCCGGATTTTATTATAAAATTATACCAATGTATGTATTGTCTAAAATACAGAACAAATTGCACAGTGGAATACAGCGCAACGGATCACATTTTCCGTATCATACATGTCTGGTTTTCCAACTCCGCATCATGCATGTCTGACGTGTAAGATTTTTCTATATGCCGAAAATATGCCAACGTCGATGACGTCAAGACGTAAACATTTACCTTTTTGTGAATGGATGTTGCGTTTTATGCCGAAAATATGCCAACGTTCGTGACGTCAATGTTTACACAGTGAGCGCATTTTCTAGCGTAAAATCGCATTTTTCGCTTTTACGGATATATAATAAAAGAAATATCACTGCAGTTGTGTAAATATGTCTGTCCGTATTACCTCACGTTGCTTGTGTTATACCGTATCACGCTCGACCTAACGGTCTCGCGAGATACAGCATTACAGAAGCAAATCTAGGTAATACGGCCCGTCTTATCAACACACTGCAGTGATATTCCGCATGTATGTATTGAGAGAGTGGTGATTGTATCAGCTAGGCTAAGTTTGTAGGTTAATCATTTTAAAACTTACTGCACTGGATAGGTGGCTACAGCAAATCAGGGTTCCCACAAATATTCCAAGACGAAATTCCCTGATTTTCCCAGACCAGACAGCAGTTTCCCCTGACTGCGGAAACCCTGAAAATGAAGAATATTGAAGATAATTTGCTGAACAAAACTTAACAACATTGAAAACACGTAGATGGACGAGTACCAGTTCAATGGTTCCACAAAATTATGATCCAGAACAATACTTAACACAACAATACATTGTTTTCTTCATTCAGAATACAAAATAAAACTCATGGAAAGTCACGGAAATTGCAGCATTCACACTTGGGATTTTCACGAGAGGGCCATGATGGCACGATATCGCTCACCTGATTATAAATAAAGCCATGCACAGTTTTTACCCAGGGGCATAATTTGAACAATCTTGGTAGAAAACCACTAAATGACACTGCATACCAATTATCGAAGCTCTAGGCATTGTAGTTTTAGACAATAAGACTTTTGTAAAAAGATTTTTGTATGTTTTCCCTATAAATATATATAAGTCTATGTAAAAATCTGACCCCCTGAGCAGGACCAATTTTGACCGCAGGGGCATAATTTGAACAATCTTGGCAGAGGACCACTAGATTATGCTACGTACCAAATATCAAAGCTCTAGGCATTGTAGTTTTAGACTTGAAGATTTTTATATGTTTTCCCTATATAAAAATCTATGTAAAACGTCGACCCCGCGGCGGGCCAATTTTCAACCCAGGGCCAAAATTTGAATAATTACAGAATCCCCCAATGCCACAAACATCCTGACAAAATTTCATCAAATTGGCCAAATGGTTTCAGAGGAGACGTCTTTTGAAAGTGTGGACGGACGGACGGCTAGACATACAGACGGATGGACGACGGACAGTGGGTAATCACTATAACTCACCTTCGTGCTCAGGTGAGCTAAAAAAATCAACCACAAGGGACCGGGAAACCCCTCCCTTAAAACCCTCCCCCGCCGCCCCAATGTTCGGGAGCCCGTGACGCACCTGAAAATGTAATTTTTACATAATTTTTGTGGTGTTCGCAACCATGGGTGTAGGAACATAACATCAGAAGAAGGGGTTTAGTTAAAGGGCTATTTTAGAATCTAAGGTTTTCTCTAGCAATTTCTTTCTGCAGGGCTTTATAAATAGTTCTTTCAACAGCTTCATGATAACAAGTTTATATAGATTAAAGTAATTTTGCAAGCACAAAATTATAACCACTTTACTTATTATAATACTCAATTTTATGCGAAAGGTAATAATCTTAAAGCGTATTGAAATATTAACTCACACTAATAAAATCATAAATTAATTGGTAGTAATAGTAGTTCAGACTGGCACACATGACATAGTCTTCATTATTAATAATACAGTTAATTAATAGTTGAAGTTCCTTTAAGTTGTAATATCAGCAGCTTAATTGATCTATACAAAGTCATGATTGTACAATACTTTTAGACTCTAAAATTATTTTTATCCAACCATAATGAGCTCCTCCCATAATGTACAGAGCCATAATGCATGATTAATAAGCTCCACCCACATTTCACAATGTGCAATATTATCTTTGCAGTTTTAAATAGCTCCTCCCTCTTTAAAATGTATTAAATATTACATACTCCTAGCTCAAATCCTGAAAGGGAGATCTATGTTTTGACTAGGCATTGCTTATGAATTATGAAAGCTGCAGGAGACAGGAATAATGAGGAATTAGCATAAGGGTTGCATATTAATTAATGACTTCAAGTATTGTTATGGTGATAGTAGTTGTATAAATTAGGGGGGGGGGTCATGTTTCTCAAAGAAATAGACAAAAAAACTCCTTTAATTCAGTCTAAATTATCCCTTATAGCTATATTTCTTGACCAGACCTTTATAGACGGAACAGCAGGAGATCATTATCAGTGTTTATCTAGGGTCATAAAACACTGTAACAGGTCCCCTATCTACTACCTAAAAAGGTCCCCTATCTACTAACTATCAGAAATGTGCTACTGTATACATACATTATAACATATGTGTCATTTTCTTTATAACTTATGAATATATTTGATAGTGCATCGAACACAACACTTAATTGTATAATTAGATAATATTTAAAGGGTTGTTTACAATGCTTTTTCTTGCCATTTTGGGAAAGTTCCAGGTACCAGTCAAATTCATAATCTTTGCACGTAAAATCCTGAAATTGGGGGTTTTAGGGGAAATCATGGCATCGGAAATGTTTTGGTCTGACTTATATAAACTATTTAATCAAAATACCTTTAACGATGTCCGGGTGTAAAAACTTTTTTTTAAATGTTGAGGACTGCATTTTAAACAGTTATATTCTATTGTTTACCCATAAAGACAACTGCATGTGAATTTTAAAACACTTTTATTGTCATTTAAGAGAGTAATTACTATTTTTATTTCCCTATACCCAGCGTAAGAACGTACTGCTAAAACAAATGTAGGCAACTGCATGATAAATTAAATAATTTTACAACAGATGACACAATAAAAACAAGAGTGTGTTTAAATCTAATGATAATGATTATTTCTTCAATCAAAGGTGTAAAAATGATGTTTGGTCATATTATGAAGTAGATCATAAAAATAAAAATGTAACCCTACCCTCCTTGAAATTAAGGCATTATTTCGCATTTTGCCAATTAGTACCCTGTAGATAAATAGCAATAAAATAAGATCTAAACAATTGGCACCATTGATTTTTTTTTCAACAATAACTTCAATGTGTGTGTAATGTTTTGACAAATTTTTTTTAAGTTTTACAGAGCGGTTTTGAAAATATACATTTCTGAAATTCATAGTAACCTGATTTTCATCTATACCACATTTATTCCTACAATATTAAAGAAAAAAAAGATAAAAAATATTTTTCTCCTAATAACACTATAAAGTGATGTGACAAAGCCAAAACATTGTCTTATAACTAAAATTAAAGAAAAAAAGAATAAAAATATTTTGGCTCTAGTGGGGGTTGAACCCACGCCCTATAGGAAATCAGTCAATTTGTCATAAAATTACTGAACTTGAGAACTCTTCAAGAGGAGATTCTTTATTACACCCGGATATCCTTAAATGTCTTAATGATAATTGTTTTATGGCATAAAAGATGATATATTGTTGAAAAAGGAAAAAAGGCCATGTTTTTTTAATTATTATAGTAGCTTTGCGATTAATTTTCTCCATTTTGGGGAATTTTTTACTTGTATGTAAATTCAATTTGGGAATTTTTTCATTATTCCTGATTCGGAAAGAACCTTTTATGGGCACTTTACAAAGAAAGGGACAAAGCGCTGGTTTATTGGTACTTTGTTCATTACTTTGACTTGGAAACAGCTGCAGAATTAAAGATTTTTGGGGTTAAAAACTGGATACATGAAAATTTGCAAAAAAACAAAATGAATAAATATATGCAGAAGTTAATTAGCATACATTCGTTGTATGAAATTATAATGCCTTAATATGAAATAATGTATTTAAAATTAAATGTGGGACAATAATTATGTTCATTACATTAATTGATCTTATAGATTTAAATTAAATAAGGGCTGAAATTATACAAGGGATACAGACAAAATCCCCACTGGACATAATTCCCACTGCTACCAGTAATTTTTGTCAAGGTGGATAAAATCCCCACCATGGACTTTGCGGATTATTCCCAAATAGTAGGACCCCTGCATGGATTTATCTTGGACTTTTTTCGTTTTTCCAGAGTATGTGGCCACCCTGACTGGTTATAATGTAAAGGGTTGATATTGCTACTATAATGCTGATCTGACAAAGTATGGAAAAGTCCCAAGAGAAGTAAAACATATGGGAGTAACCCATAATGACACAGGGTTCTATTTTAATATGCAGCCCTTTGATTCCAGGGCTTTTGTTCACTATAAAACAGAGGCCGAAATAAGGCTACTTCACAATTTGAAAGAGGCCACTTCACAATTGACAAATGCCAGCTTTATAAACCTAAGAAATGCCACTTTCACTATTGAAACTGCTTGCCCAGGCCTCAAAATTTGAAATTGATAAAACCAGAGTAGCTTAAACATTCAATGATGAAATATAACAAGCCTTTATTGATTTTCTTTAGAAGATAAAGGTAAATATTAGTTTCTCAAAGTTAATTTAAGTAAATATTGCGCTTCCACTTTCACAATTCAAAATCAAATAGTGTTTTTTCCAGGCCCTTTCAGCATGGCGCATGCGCCATGCCCTTTTGTCCCGAACTAACGATGCGCCATGCTGCCCTTATCAAAGGCCTTTTGCGCCAAGTGCCCTTTTGATCAGCTGCTAATTGTTTATTGTGCCCTTTCAATTTCATCAAAACAGCGGATGTGTCCTACATCCTGCCGTATCATGACTAGTCACCTAGGATACGACGTGTCAACGTGTATATTACACAACGGGGGTCTCGGCAGTCGGGTGAAAAAATCACTTGACTGGTTGCTTCTTTATCTTGAAAAAACGTGTGAACCAGTCAATGTTTTTACAGAAGGAAGAAATTTCCAGTAGACTGGTTGCATCATGATTTCGCATAAAAAAGCATGAACCCGTGGGCAATTTGACTTTTCGTGGGCATAAAACACGAACCAGTCGCTATTGTCGCTATCAGTTGGCGAGCGTCGGCAATTAACAGTTAAATGAATGTTTTTCGCAAGATTATTCCAATTAAAAATAAAACTGCAGACGATGATTGCCTAATCAAAATTTCAATATCATTAACTATTTAATATGCTCACGTGCGTTGTTGATATCCAAAGTTATGTTACGACTGACGAGAATTAAAAGTCTGTCACAAATGTACGCTCCGTGAAATTGGCGATTAAAACAGTAATCCAGTGGACGAATTTTTATTATAAATCGCATCAATCCATATTGTTTACGCTTTTAAAGTAATTAAAAGTAGCCTAAACACATTGCACATTTATCGTGCGAGAATTTGTGAAAATATGCCGACATACAGGTCACGTGACGCGCGTGTTGAACTGTTCTGCAAATATGCCGTGTCGAGAATGTAAACAATTCTGCCGATGACAACGCTTGTATTCTACGATTTTTTAAGACGTTACAAGGGTTTTTCACGAATCTATAACGGTTTAAACGCATTAATAACGAAAAATGGTCGAATTTATCAGGTCTGTAATACTGTGAGTGACGCAGTTTCGGATATTCACGTATTTTCGGATAAGTTTGTTTTCGTTGATTATTGGCTACACTCTGGCAGATAAGACTACACAATATGATTAAATCATGCCATTTATTGTTTAGTCTGATATGTCAGCTACCAATTGCAATATTATACAGGATTCCCACGGTCAGGGATTTATTCAAGGTCAGGGTTTTTTGTTCTCACAAAAAGGTTTGATCACTCCAAAATGTCAGGGAAAACTGCTGTGTTGACAGGGAACAGTCAGGGAATTTTACCTTAGAACATTTGTGGGAAACCTGATATAGAATCCATATAACAAGCCCACTGATGACAACAAAGTAGGCCTGTTATTATAGGCTATATATATATATCCCCCTCTTGTAGATCTATGTGTAAGGTTGTAAATAATAAAAATGAAATAACTCAATTGATTTGCTCATTTTTATCTTCATAAACACACACTGGAGATGTACATTTGTGTATGTGGCATATCCTAAGTGTTTGTTGCTAACTTGGCAATCATTTGCCAGAAAAGTAAAGAATCCATATGCAAGTCTTAGTGTAGCCCAACACTTATTTGTGGGAAGCATATAACATTGATGCTGTCTGTCTGTCAGTTTTTAACTGCTCTTATATGAAAGACTAAAATACTCGTTGAGATCCAGGACTCAATATTGCATGGTTCCCAACTTCCCAAAATGTACTGGTGCTGAATTGCCAGGAACTAGGTGGTTGCTTAACTCAGTAGGCCGGGTGCAACGAAGTGCCCTTTTTCATAAGGTCGCGCGCCAAAAAGTGCCCTTTTCTCAGAAAACGCCATGCCCCTAAAGGGTTCTGGAAAAAACACTATCAAAACAATGCTTGTATTTCACAATTTTAAGAAAAATCGCGCTTTACGTTTCACAAATCTTACACTTACAGGCTAGTGTGTCTTCACAATTTTTGCAAAAAAAAACCTGGATTGCATACAAAGGAGGCAACAAGATTATAAGGTATTATCAGACTGAGTTTTAAAGTTTGCCTTATATTAATTACTCTTTTATACCTACATTATGATAATTCACTAAAACAAGCTTTTTCAACTTCAGTTAGGCCAACTTGACAATTTCCAAATTTCATGAAAATTATAGGCAGCCATAAGGAGCACTTTGTGATGACGATTTTAAATATGTATCGGTCTTATAACGTCGTAAAACGTACTTACGACCTTCTCATTCTAAGCCAGGTTGAGTCATTGGATGATTTGAACCACCAATATTAATAATTTCTAGATAGTAAATGAATTTTTTAAAGTGGATAAGATTTCCTTGAAATTACGTCCCCACGAAATGGTCTTTTTCAGCAAAACAATGTTGAAAAATCTGAAGTCTGTCAGATAAAATTTACGGAAAAGATATGAAAAATATATTTCAGCATATATATAAGTAATTATTTGTTGATCATGAATAGTTTTTCTTCCAGATATCCTGAGTGATTTGATACCAAAATCAATGGCTATACTGTTTGTCCGGAATAATCAACTATTGGGAAGGGCCTTTTTAAGTTTTCTGGCCTCTTGTTATATAATATAACATTTATTTTAATTATCCTTCTTTCTATAATTTCGTGAATTCCTATGGTTTCGTGAGCCCTGTTTGACATATTTCTGCTAAACACGCAGGTCCAAAATTATTGACAAATGATTGAAGAAGTTCAAAAAATGATTTTCTACAAATATTTTGAGCATGCCACTCTTAAAAATAAATTTTAATGGAAAATATATAAAATACCCCTAAAATTCAGTTAGACAGAGAAGCAGATGACCCCATGTCTATAATTTCATCATTTGTATGCGTCAGAATCATCACACAGCCACCATTTTGTGAATACTCATGCTAGAAAAAAAACCAATGGAATTCCGCTGAGAACCCATAAAAACAGAGTTCCAGAATGGTTTTATACTGACCAGCCAATCAGAATTCACGAATCTTAAGGAAACTTGTCTTCTGGTTGAAGAGTTGGAGTCCACTCTGTAAGATGGCTGCTACTTGGAAAATACGATTATTTCTCATCATGTTTTTTATTTAACTTGTTGAGAGGGGTTCAGGCATAAGTTTCATCGTAGAAAAATGTATATGAATCAACAAACAATTGAGCATTCTCCAAAAACAAGTCTTATGTTCACGAAATCACAGGAAAGCAGGCTAATATCAATTATTATACATCATAATAATAATAATAATAATAATAAAGACTTCATTTATAAAGGCAACATAGTTAGGCATTTGCCCAATCTTCCCAAACGAGCCTCATTACATGTATATATACAGAGAAAAAACCCTACCGTAACTGATTTAAAACTTAATTGACTAAAATCATGATAGCATTTATACACAACTTGCAATGTGTGTTCAATTGTAGATCTATCTACATCATGTAACATGTCCATGATTAAAATGTACCAGAAAGTCAAAATACTTGATTTCTAGATTCTAACATGTATTTTTAAATTCAAATAGATCTTCTACAAGCTTCTAAGAAGAAATTTATCAGGTATAAGAAGGTTGTATCTGTAAATTTAAAGAAAATCCAATAGAATCTAGATCTGTAAATTTACAAAATATTAATAGAGGCCACAAATTTCAAGAAAACGTCACAGTTTATTTGGTTTTATATTGAAAGTCGTTAATTAATAAAATACAAAAAAATGTGCTTCATTTTCCAAAATATTGATTTTGAAATTATATACAGTTTATATTGCATTTTTGAAATTAATAAAAGCACATTTTTTGACAAAATACATGATAATATGTCTAATAAATACTACAGTATCCCATGGAGGTATATGAACTCCTTGAGTATCCATATTGAAATAAACACGAATCAGTGCTTATATCCTAAAATATGTATCTTTGATTTGCATAATCTGTAAATTTACAGAATACAAAATATATCTATGATTTTGGCAGATATTTTTATAAAGATCATAAAATGAAAATTTCTTCAATATTGTACATGTAGATTGTACATGTAAATTCTACATGAGGTAACTGTAGTCTATTAAATAAAAGAAAACTTACCCAATAATACTACGGTCCCTTCTAGATCATTCGCGTTCAATTAGCGTATTTTCATCCAGGAATCTGGCTGACCGCTGCTCCTTTTACTGAAATTGCGCCCCGTTGTGTACCGCGCGCTGTGTATACATAGTGTCGGTGTTGGCCGATTAAAATATTGGACTAATCCATTTTATTACACGGGAAATCAGGATACTATGTTAATTTGCTATTTGTACTAATAAAATAATTTTAAATCGTATATAGGTCAAGATAGATCTATTTTATATTTAGATAAATACTTCACCAATATCGTTTTTGTATTTTGGACCAAGGGTGGATTAAACGGCTATTATATAAAAGTTCTACTTGTAATTACCGTACACGCTAAAACGCCCACCCGTCCCGTACACTAATATCGACTCGTCCAACATCCGTTATCGATCGAGATTTAACCGCTAACTAGATCAATTATAAATTGTAATTAAGCTATATACTGGCAGCGCCAATTGTGAAATAATTGCCGTGGCATTGATGATTTTGTTCAAGTAGACCCTGGTAAATGCTCTTGATATTCGTTCGAATGGAAAAAGGAGCTAATTAAGAAAACTGGCTGAGCAGAGGTAAGTTTTTTTTACAAATTATAGTTTAACTTTTAAGAACGTCAGTAGCAATGTTCTAGTCCAAGCTCATACATTAATCTGTTAAAGGATGATTATTCCATTTCAGTGATTATTCCCTTTCATCAAAAGATCGAAGAGCTTGGACTATTCTAGAACCCCCACAGGTGCAAGACACAAAATCAAATTTGGCTATACATGCCACAGGCCCTCGATGCGATTTTATGGTCCGGAAAATAAATATTACTCTTACTACATAACCTGTGATACATGCCTATTAGTATGTACAAGAGTTCTCTCTTATACATACTAATAGGCCTAAATAGCCAAATTTGATTTTGTGTCTCATGCACCTGTGGCTGGACCTAGTCCAGCTTCTTAGACAATGATTATTCCATTTCAGTGATTATTCCAATTCATCAATAAATCTCACCGTCATTATCAATAAAAGATCATTTAGTCATGGTACCCAGAACTAACCTGGACTGAATGCATACATGCCAGATCTCCTGCATCATGCAGGAGTCTCCTGCATTTGAGACTCTACTCCTGCATGATTTTCGGCAAATTGATCAAATCTCCTGCATTTCTTGGAATACTGGAACCTTGACATTTTTGGTTTGAATGAGGAAAATGATAACAAATATTAATTAAAATAGCTTTATGAAGCATGCATGGTAATGTCTTACAAGTAAAATAGGTGAAAACTGCATATTAACTTCATTTATTTAAGTTTAAAGTTTGAGCAAGAAAAATCTCCTGCATTTTGTTGAAATCTCCTGCATTTTTATCACCAATCTCCTGCATAGCCTTCAGGAAAATATGGCATGTATGTGAATGTCTGATGGCAGAAAATCTGTCCATTTATGCAAACTGCACCATTTCGCATATTTTGAATTTTAACAAAAATACCTATAACATTGATTTTGTCAGATCTAATTTTAAGTAAAACATGGAAATAAGACTCATCAAATTTTCGGTCTGATAATTGTTTTCCCCGGTCCAGTACTTATCCAATATGTGTTGGACCGAATGTGCATGGGTTGTAAAAACCCATACAGCTGATGGTAAAAACCCAGGTATTTCCCTGGCCCCTTGCAACTTAGCATTGTCTCCGGGGTATTGGTTTAGAGAAATAATTTCCAATGAGGTTCCCGGTGGTAGGGGGGGGGGCAGCAGTGTTGGGCGGTAAATGTAACAGGGCAGTAAATACCGTCCTATCCAATACTTTCAAGGTGTCCAATACCACGAAATACCGGTCAATTGAATGGATTTTTTTGTGTAAGTACTGGTTTATTTAAATGTCTAATGAGCATTTGAACTTTCAGGCTTCACTTGTTGTTCTTTATTCAGTTCTATAATATTCAAAAGACCCTGAATTTATATGAGAGTATGATCTACAAGTGGTCAAATGAACTGGTTAATTCATTTTCAAAGTGGTCAATTGGACTGGTCGAATCAATTTCAAGGTGGGAGATACTGGTCATTGGGATTTAATTATTTTATGTACTGGTTATTTTAAATGCATTAAGAAGCATTTGAACTCTCAGGTGTTCACATACATATGCTGTTCTTTATTCAGTTCTATAACATTGAATAGATCCTCAACTTATTTGAGAGTATAACATTGATAATCATTTAGACTTGTATAAATTGGCTAAAAACTAAAGCAAAATTGTTAGATCAGGTGAACTAACTGTGAAGTGTGAAGCTGACAGCTAACATATTATGCAATATTATGTCCGTCATATTCTTGCAGTTAACAAAGGGTTAGTCTGGGCGAGTGATTACACAACTGGACATTAACCTAGTACCCTGCAATACAAAATAAAGATGTTGAAGTGTTCTATGGACAATTTTCTTCACAAAGTGCATGAGTTTCAAGTGTCCCATTGAAGAGAACTGAGAAAATTAGAATTTAAAACAAATAATAAGAGAAAATATATTAAGTTTGTTATCAGTGATAACCTTTACACTAGGTATATATAAATGTATGTACATTAGGGGGTTAGGTGGTGGGGTCGTTGATGCAACTGACTGGTGCATTACTGTATCTTCTAGACAGGAAATTTATGCATTTAAAAGAGTCAGTTGCATCCATGCCCCCGACCCCGGGATAGCTCATTTTATTGTCTTTTTTTCAATCGCATACAAAGTATGCATGTGTACACAGAATGCTGCTTGAGTAAAATTACTAAAGATTTTTTTTTCATTTTACTCCCCTTTAAATGACCTAATTTGATAGTCAAGAACAAGTTTTAAAATTGACATTATGCCAAGGCAGAGACCGCTCTGTATGATTGTTAGTCAAATACTGCCTGTTGAAGGTTTCCAAGTTAATTCATGATGAATCCATTGTACTATATAATTAGTTGTAATTACGGTACCATTAAAATTTAATTGACAAATAAAGTCAATAATGAAAGCTTTAGTTATCACTCTCCAGTAGCGTAGCTGCCGCTAGGCCATTAGGCCCGGGCCTACACAACATTTCGAGAAAAAAAACATGTATTCATATTTTTTTAAGTTTAACTTGAAATTTGATCTCCTAAATATACGTCAAAACGCACCAGTACCTTTCAAGGAATAAAAAAATCCGGGGGAGCATGCCCCCGGACCCCGCACTTCTTTCATATTTGCCTACGGGCCTACACATTGCTAAGGTCCTAGCTACGCCCCTGCTCTCTGTTTGTTGTCTGTCACCTGTCAACAATTTGTCAGGGCCTTTTTTCCTAAAATTGGGGAGGGGCCTTAGCCTCTTAATATCGGGAATAATATTGATGTATTTCCTGTTTTGGGAAAGAAAAAAGTAGGTATAACTGGAATATTGGGAAAACTGCATGATTTTAAAGAATTTTTCAATTTGGGAGGTGCCTTTTACAGGCCTCTGTCGTATTTATAAGGAGAAAAATCCTGTTAGTATGCACTCTCGAGGCAACAGTTTGATACAATCTTCACTAAACTTGGTCAGAATGTTGTTCTCCATGAAATCTAGGTCATGTTTAAAATTTGGTCATGTTGGGTCCAAAACTAGGTCACTAGGTCAAATCTTAGAAAAAACCTTGTGTTCACTCCTGAGGTCACAATTTTGATACAATCTCCATGAAAGTTTGTCAGAATGTTGTTCTTCATGACATCTAGGCCAAGTTCATAACTAGGTCATGTGGGGTCTAAAACTAGGTCACATCTTAGAAAAACATTGTGTGCACTCCTGAAGTCTGAATTTTAATCCAATCTTCACGAAACTTTATTGGTCAGAATGTCGTTCTCAATGAAATATAGACCTTGGTAAAGATATTGTTCTCAATGAAATCTAGATTAAGTATAAAACTAGGTCATGTGAGGTCACTAGGTCAAATCTTAGGAAAACCGTGTGTTTAACCCAGATGTCACAGTTTTGACCCAATATTCATGAACCTTGGTCAGAAGGTTGTTTTCAATGAAATCAAATGAAATCTGGGTCACCAGTTTTACAAATACTTAAATAACTTTAGGTAAAACATATTAATCTCATTTTGAGTTTAATACAAGGTTAATTCGTACAGAACATGAAAACTCCTTGAATTTGGAGCCTAGTCCGTGAAAAGTCCTTGAAGTTCTCACTGAAAACAATACTTGAAAAGTCCTTGAATTTTAAAAAAAAGGAATGAATTTTAAAAAATAGTCCTTGAATTTACTAAATCTTTGGCTAGAAAATAAGAAAATATCATAGAAAACTAGGGCTGTAACGGTACGCTCGCCTCACGATATGATACATACCGTCAATTTTTCTAACGGTTCGGTATATTTCGGTATGATACAATATTCTCTAACAGCAGCTTAAATACTACAATTTTTAAGTGACATCAATTTGTTGATTCTATAACAGCAATTATTATGTGGCTATCAACTATTTTAAATGATTGTCGACAATATGAGGCATATCTTAATACAATAAAAACGAATGGTACGTGGTAATTATACATAATCAGAGGGCTTTCAGACATTTTCGTTCTCTGACTATTATTTTGCTCATAAAAAAGCTTATACCGAACCGTACCGAAATTTGCAACTCCTTGCAAGTCCTTGAATTTTAAAAAAAAGGAATGAATTTTAAAAAATAGTCCTTGAATTTACTAAATCTTTGGCTAGAAAATAAGAAAATATCATAGAAAACTAGGGCTGTAACGGTACGCTCGCCTCACGATATGATACATACCGTCAATTTTTCTAACGGTTCGGTATATTTCGGTATGATACAATATTCTCTAACAGCAGCTTAAATACTACAATTTTTAAGTGACATCAATTTGTTGATTCTATAACAGCAATTATTATGTGGCTATCAACTATTTTAAATGATTGTCGACAATATGAGGCATATCTTAATACAATAAAAACGAATGGTACGTGGTAATTATACATAATCAGAGGGCTTTCAGACATTTTCGTTCTCTGACTATTATTTTGCTCATAAAAAAGCTTATACCGAACCGTACCGAAATTTGCAACTCTTGTACCGTAAACCGTGTTGGAATGAATTCCGCGGTTTTTCGAGTACCGCGGTATACCGTTACAGCCCTATAGAAAACACTATTAAAACACAAAAAATAATCGCCATAGCTTTATGACGAGTACATGTATGCATCTTTAAACTCAGTACCTGGTTACCGGGGGACGAAATGACGGGGTACAAAATATTGAAAAATAGTATTAGTGATTATCTCAACCTGACAAACTTACGCACCAATGTCAATATTTTTGGGGCGTAAATTGGGGATTTTTAGTGTTTCAACGCTGTTTGAAATCATGAGTAGAAAAAATAGGTGCTTGAAAATGAATGAAAAGTCCTTAACTTTTGTTTTGAAAGATTCGTATGAGCCATGTGATTTGTTTTACCTTTATTATCATCTAGAGTTTCCTCTACAAGAATGATCAAATTATATATATATATGCTCTTAATTGTGTCAAAATAGACCCATCTTGGGTGGTCACCCGATTTACATATATATTAAGACTTATATGGGGAAAAATTAAAACATCTTCTGAAACTGCAATGCCTATGTATATAGATCTAAGTTTAGCAAGTAATGTGCTTTTTCCTTTGTAGACTGATGATGAGGATACAAGTTGTAGTGGTGAAGTTTCAGACAGACAAGATGATACTCAGATAAAAGTAAGTATATTCTCACACAATTTATTTTTTATGTGATGTCTCATTATACGTGGGGTGTTCCACAATTAATAGGACTTTTTTCATAGCAACAAGGCAAATCAGAAATTAATAAAACTAATTATATATAATTAAATTTTTATCTTTCACTGACAAACATGCAAAATATCAAAGAAATTGATTGAAAAATAAGAAATATATTAATCATTAAATATGCTATGTATCAAGGAGGGGGGTCGCACCGTGACGTTATTATGATGTCGCATTTCAAGCACAGTATTTTAACATAAAGAAACCTCTAATAATACTATTTATAGTCATCCTGACTTTCTAAACAGATCTAATACCACTGTTCCGATTGTTTAAATGTGTTTCTGTACCCCTGTTCACAAAAAATGTCTTGCAATGATGTTAGAAATTGCTCAAACCTTGGAGCGTCTATCAGGGTACAAATAGTGATATTAACGTCAACTTAATTTTCAATGACCCCCACCTGTGCTTATTTATAAGTTTATTAATCCGCGATCTGTAAACAATTTGAGCCGACAAAACACATATGGCTGCTTAATGCCACTACATTACATGCATTTCATTATTTCATTGGTTAGCACTGTTGGTTTTCCAAATGTATACCATTATTTGACAATTGCCCGGTTTCTCTTTATTTGAATTGGCGTCATTTTCAATCATGAAGCGCTTAGATACATACCCATGAGTACTGACTTATGGCAACAAACACAGACCGATCTCTTCAAAAGTTTGCATGCGCATGTCAGAGTCATCAACGTAATAACATACAATAAGGCGTTAATATTTATCAAGTGGTTATTGAGATATTCACATTTTTAATAAGGATGGTAATGACAAATAATAGTGTGACCCGCCTTGGCGTTACATGGTTTCTATGACAACGCTTTGTATAAACATCATCGGCAACAACGAATATCTGTTGCTACCAGTATATAGAGCATACATTTCTAAGCATAAGAGACAAATTTCATTAAAATGTAAGCATTGACTAAATAGTTATGAGAAAAGTCCTATTATTTCTGGAACACCCCTCGTAAATATTTTTGAAGTCAATCAAGACATTGCTTTCAAACTTGGCATCAAATTATCAGAGCATTGTGGCCCCATTCAACAGTATTATGGACCCTGATTAGCTTAGCTTGTTTTTAACTAGACTTGGAAGATTTTGACATGACGGTATTGAGGGCCTCTGTTGGTTAAGTTAATGGCAGAGTCATTCAGAGTCTTTTAAAGGTATCCAACTTAGCATACAGTTAATTGGTGAAAATATCTTGAGAAGTGATGGGCAATTAATTCTGTTTTAAAAGAGTTTCTTAATAAAGTCTGATTCAAAAATGGAAACAATGTTGTTGAAGGCCTCTTGGTTGTCCAAAATTGTTGTCCACATCTAATTTCCATAATTTTAAGCTTTACTCTTTAAGGTATATCCACTTGAAAATCAAATTATTTACCTGGGTCATCACAAGAGGAGTCCAAACTTACAAGGCTGATAACCATGTGCCCCTTTTGATTTGGTTAATAGAAATACAGTCCAACTTGTACTTAGCGACCATGTGAATTAAGCGCTTTTGGTCCAGCGACCACTGTTTAAGCACTAATATTGAATGGTCAAATTTCATTAAGCAACCAATTTGTTCTATAAATATCTAGTCTGTAGTCATCTGAAGTGACAGGTTGTTAATTACTTTATACCTTGTTATATAAAACTATTGTTTGTTCACACTTCGGTTGACTGGACCTTAATTAACACCACTGTGTCTATATATTGTATATTATTTTTAATTCCATTATTACAAACTAATTGATTCATTTTTTGCTGCAATCTAGCTGCTTGTTTCGCCATCGTCCATTTGACTGAATTTAAGTCCGGTCTATTCCCATGTTTCGTTGTGTGTAGGCAAGATTGATTTGACATTAATTACATTGTGTAAGTAAGTTCATTAAAATCATAAATTATAATGTTTGAATAGCGTGTATTGAATCACAATAAAACACACTTACTGACACATAAATTTTTATCAATTGAAATTAAATTTAATATCTAAAATTCAGAAATTTGTTAATTACACTCTGACTCAATGATTCAAACATTTGTGTTTAACGACCATTCTTTTAAGCAATGACTTCAGACCTTCACTTTCAGGTGGTCGCTTACTGCAAATTCCACTGTAATGGAAATTTGACACATATACTGAATTTTCTCAAACACTATCAAAGCTTTCAACTTGAAAGTCAACACACTTGTGGAATATGATGACCTATATCTACAGACTATATCAAATAATTATATCCATCTTTTTATATTCCCCTTGTCTGACTTGGACTTTTTATACAAAATGCAATTTCTCAAAGACTACCAAAGGTTTTTTCTTGAAACTCAACATAGTTATTACCATCACAAGAAGAGTCTATGTTCACAAGGCTGTCAACCTTGCCACCTTTATTTTGAGTTATCTGCCCTAGTTATTACTCTCACTGTTTTCACTCACATATCTATCTATGAGCAAGGGTACTACTTGTATTAAGTACAAGAAAGTCGAGCCACCAGCACTCGTAGGCAGTGCTCGTGTTTAAAACTTAAGCTTGTTTGACAACCCTGGTTCTTAGACAAACACTAATGTTCATCATATATTTGTATGTTATTTTTATGCACCCGTATATAGTATTCACCTGTCCGTTCGTCCGTCCTGGTTAATCCAAATTGACCGTTTCTAATAGCATCAATATGGCTTGCTACAAACCTTTCATACTTGCATGGATATTGTATATGACCCCTCTCCAAACGCCTGTATCACCTGACTCCATTTTGACCTTCACCGTGACCTAATTTTGGACTTAGACTCATTGAAAGGCCAAATTCTTGGTTAACCCAAATTGACCGTTTCTTTTAGCATAAATATGGCTTGCTACAAAGGTTTCATACTTGCATGGATGTTGTATATGACCACTCCCCACGCACCTGTATCACCTGACTCCATTTTGACCTTTACCTTGGCCTAATTTTGGACTTTGACTTATTGAAAGGCCAAATTCTTATATTACTCAAAAACCACTGCTCAGATTTTAACAAAACTTCATGGATAGCTTCACTACCAAGTGGATATGCGCATATAGTCAGCACATTCCAGTTTGCTGATAATTCACACAGTTATGCCCCTTGGAAGATTTGCACTATAACTATATATACTAAATTCTTGTCCAGGCTATTTCTCACGAACCACTGCTCAGATTTTAACAGAACTTCATGGATAGCTTCACTACCAAGTGTAGATGCACATATCGTCGGCACGTTCCGGTTCACTGATTATTCACACTTTGACATTCTCATGAGTTATGCTCATGCCTAAAGGTTGGGGAGAAAATACAAAAAGTCCATCAAGGCATTGCTTTCAAATGTGGCATATATGTTTACCATCATAAGCCCCTTATAGTGTCAAAGCCATGTTACACTATCAAACATTTAACTGAATAATGGCCCCTGATTGACTTAGCTTTTTGGACATGGCTTCCACGGGGGCATAAGCGTTCATTGAATACAGTCTTGTTTAAAAACTGTTGTTTTTATGTGATGAGGTGCTGAACGCACAAATACAAATTATACACTGCTGTTCTGTTCTAAACTATTTGCAAATATTTTAAAATGCAGGTTGATATTGGTGCAGCTGTGATAGCTTAGAGGACAAATGGCTACAAGGCAAAGGTAGAGAGAGTTGATACAGGTATTTTTGTTTAACATTTCTTCTCTGAAAACTGTACAATGTCTTCGAGGACATGCATGTGTACTGCATTTTAAGTCATTGTGGGTGCTAATGATCAGTCTGTCCATTCAATGACAGTTGTCCTACTGTAGGTTTCGATTCAAACCAAAAGGTCACTTGTAAGACATTTTGTAAGTCATTGTGTGATAGCGATTACTCAAGCGTCCAGTGATTGTTTACACGCTAATATTTACAGTTTTATGACAGGAAACGTGCGATAAATTAATGGACTGACAAAGGAAAAATCCCCAGGGTCCGGAGTGACGCACAGGCTTGAAATACGCCGGGTCCTTTCTGCGTCTTTTGGAAATCGCCCGGGTCCAGACTCGGGTCCTCGGGTCCATTGACACCCCTGCAAGCTTGTATCTCTGTAACCACTGAAGGGAATGGTTTCAAACTTAAAATACTTGTTAACTGTGAATATCTAAGCTCATAGGGACAGGTCCCATAACCTGATACATTTGGGTTATTTGCAGAGTTAAGATTGTGCATGTAAGCTGGTAACCACTTGACGAAATGGTTTAAAACTTCACTCACTTGTTCACTGTGAATATCTAAGCACATAGGGGCGTAATGATAGTTTATCTGGGGACCTGTTGCTTGTCAAAATTCTTGGTAATAAGAATTTGATTATGTTATGATAGTATGGGTGTACCCCTCCGTCAATTTTTTCAAAACAATGGATAAATCGAGACAGTGCATTTTGTGATACCTTATTCAATATTTAGCCGGACATGATTTATTACAAAACAACCAGTGCCCAATTTTGAGATTTAACCTGATTGTGAAGACTATTCTAGGCCGCTAGGCCGAAAATTATAAATTTTGTCTTAATTATTGGGGGAGTGCAAAATATATGTTGCCCCCCCTGTCTTGACCTTTTGGGAGTGTCATACCCTGCTGCTCACATGCCGATTACTGCTCAAAGCCTTGAATGAATTTTGAACTTTGACCCAGTTTGTATGACCTTGCTTTAGGTTTTGAATTCTTGTCTCACTTTTAATAACTCATTAGTCAAGCCTGGCTGTCCTCCGACAGCTCTTGTTATTGAACTACCAATGTTCTTGTTGATGCGTTACTTTTGGTGGAAATTTCTTTCTGACTCTGTATATTATGGCATCCTTTTGCAGTATGTTTGCTTATTAATTCTTTGCATATCCTAATTGTTGCAAATATTTGTTTCAGTCGATTCCGTTAAATATATGGATGATGGCATGAAAAAGAAGAGACAGTATATAATTCTTAACGGACAAGAGTGAACAATATGATGTTTTTATCCCTCGGAGGCGATGTGAATTACTATATGGTAGAAGTAGGTGTCAGGCTATCTGACCTTCTGTGTACAACTCCTACATTTCTCGGATTTCCTGTTACACCATGAGGAGCTACAGCACAACGTCAGGATTTGTGATTCGACTATGTTTGCATTTATAGTGTACCTGTGTTTCACCTGTTACAAAAGGTTTTGGTAACACTATCTAACATTTCTACAGAATTATGGCCCATGAAAGACTTAGCTATTTGTTACAGACAAGTCTGTCACTTGGGCATAAGCATTTACTGACATTAGTGTTGTTTATATCTGTACATATTAGCACTCGCACATGTGTGTGGGTAAAGAATATTTGGTGTTCACACATATTTGTTTCATGTTAGATATTTAGCTGAAAAGCTTTGTTTGAACCTCCAACTTTCAAAGTAACATGGTGAATTTGTCAAAAAAATGTCTTGGTTTATATATAAATGCAGATTTTTGTACTAAATATTTTGCATTCAAACTGTTCATCATTGCTTAAAGGGACTAAACTCCATTCTGATGAAAAACAAACACGTTTTTAGACATTTTAATCACAAAACGATTACAAAATATTCTTACCACTTGCATTACGATAAAAGGCGCTATTGATGAAAACTCAGGAACATGTTTTACCATCTGTTAATTAGATGACCGCTTTTCTTAGCATTTATATACTACAACGCCATAGAACAACGTTGAATGCATATTTTACTGTGTTAGTCACTGTATAGATTTTAAACGTTTTAAATGTAATAAACCGATGTAATACAATTTTTTTTCTTCTAGATAAATAAGTCCAGATTCTAATATAAATGTTTTAGGTCGGTCAAGCCAAAAATGTGATTTTAAGAGAAATTTTTGATTAATTTTGCAATTTACCAACTTAAGTTGAGTCCCTTTAATGTGAAATTATTTGGAAATTCAAACTTTACATTGAAAAAATGGTCAGTTTATTTGTATTGTTCGACATATCTATTTATAGTGTTCAATTGTATTTTAAACATTAAAACGGTTGGCCTCTTAAATTTTCCCTGTTAAGTGGTGTCACATTTATAATTATACCCATTAAGGGTAAGAGCAGTGTCAGGTCATGACCTTAGTTTGATTAGTTTTTTTTAACTATCTCTATTTTTGTAGTCCCCTTGTGCTAAGTGCCACTTTCGGTGTATGCTCGTGCATGCATCTGTCCAATTTTCACCAGACCAAAACCTTGTCCTGCTTTGACCAATCTTACTTACATTTGGCATGAATATTCATCTCCACGAGAGGGCGTGCCATTTCTAACCCAAGGTTCCTATCTCTCAAAGGTCAAGACAAGGTCACAGTTGAAGGTCAAATTGAAGCTTTCCAGACCATAACTTGGTCATACATTGACCAATCTTTCTTATATTTGGAACTTCATAAGGCATAGTGCAATGCTCAACCCCTTTTTCCCCTTCTCAGGGTACAAGGTCACAGTTGAAAGTCAAATGTCAAAATGAAGCTTGTCTGGACCATAAAGTTGTCATGATTGGAGCGTTTGTTTTTAGTTCATCTGAATTTTGAAAAAAAAGATATGTTATTGTCATCATTTGATCGTGGTCGGCATTGCATGGTAAAGTTTTGTGTTTAGGTAAACTTTTTTCATAAACTATCAAAGCTATTGCTTTGAAACTTGCAACACTTGTTCACCATCAATACATGAGCCTGTAAAGCAAGACCCATAACTCTGATCTGCATTTTGTAAGAATTATTGCCCCTTATTGGACTTTTCTCCTTAACTAACTGAGTTATTGGTTTGAAACTTTCAACACTTGTTCACCATCAATACCTGACCATGTCAAGCTAGACCCATAACTCTGATTTGCATTTTACGTGAGTTATTGCATCTTTTTGGACTTAGTAAATTCCTATTATCATTTTTGCAGCTGATTATGGTCATTGCTTTATTTTCACCTTGTAAATGTTTATTACATTTTCCACATAATCTATTTCATCTAAATGCAGTGTTAGTTGTTATACTCTCAATGTGTAATTGTGTTGTCACAATTAATAATTGTATAATATTGAACACTTCTATATAGTCCTGGGGTGGTATTCACAAAGAATCTTAAATGAAAACTTAGAATTTTCTAGAAATCTCAAATTTTCCTTAAGTGTATCAGCAAAACAGGAAAATCAAAATTAAAAAGTATTTATATTGTTTAGAAGTATTATGTTATTAGCTACAATAATCACATAGACAAGATGGGTTATTCTTCGTTTCTTGGAAAATATGCCCAACTCAATATTTTAACTTAAGTAAAAATATTTAAGATTTCACTTAAGATGCTTTGTGAATACCATCCCTGGCATCTACCTGCCTAGCAGTATTGTGTATGAACATGTAGCCACCATACAAGCACAACATACTTTTTATGTCAACTTGCTTGATTACTTATTCACCATCAATACCTTACTCTGTAAAGCAGGACACATAACTCTGTCCTACTTCATGCAAAGGTCGTCTGTCTTTTGACAGTGACATATATCAGATGAGCGTCTGCACCCACAAGGCGGTGCTCTTGTTAGTCCCCTACCGGTAAAACCGGAGGGGACTTATGGTTTGCGCTCCGCCAGTCTGTCAGTCCGTCAGCAAAAGTTTGTCCGGAGCATAACTTCAGAACTAAGCAAGCTATGACTTTGAAATTTCACATGTGGATAGATATCAATGAGGAGAAGTGCAGTGTACAAGAACCATAACTCTGCCTTGCTTAATTTTTGGTTTATTCCCCTTTGTTAATTTTCATACTTTAGTTTTGTCCGGATCATAACTCCATTACCAAAAGAGATATGATTTTGAAACTTTACATTAGGATAGATATCAATGAGGAGAAGTGCAGTGCACAAGAACCATAACTCTCCCTTACTTAATTTTTTAGTTATTCCCCTTTGTTAATTTTCTTACTTAAATTTTGTCCGGAGCATAACTCCGATTCCAAAAGAGATATGATTTTGAAACTTTACAAGAGGATAGATATCAATTAGGAGAAGTGCATTGCACAAGAACCATAACTCTCGCTTACTTAATTTTTGAGTTATTCTCCTTTGTTTATTTTCATACTTCAATTTTGTTCGGAGCCTAACTCCGTTACCAAAAGAGATATTATTTTGAAACTTTACATGTGGATAGATATAATGAGGATATACAAAGCATAAAACAAACAAAAATACTCTTAGGGTAAACACCTTTGAACAGTCTGGTGAGAACTGTAGGAGGCTTAAACTAGTTTAACGGCGCCAACCTTACACTACCCTGTTACAAGTGGCTACTGGTAGGGGACTTTTATTGCTTGGCAATAGTCTTGTTATATTTGGCATGGATTTTCAGCACCAGGAGGCAGAGTCTTTGTTAAAATACTTTTTATACTGCATTTATGTTGACGACTTCAAAGCCGAGTGTTATGTTCACATCTCAACTTAAGGTCAAGTTCAGAGTTGGAGGTCAAAGGTCTATGTTTGTCAAGTCCATAGCTTTGTCATAAATTGACCAATCATTTTTAACCAGGTTTTTTAAAAAGAATCCTGGTTCTTAGATTGGTGAATTTGTCGGACGGGTGTCAACAATTGGTTTCTGTTGGATAACTTCAGTCAGGAATGAGATATCATGATGGAACTTGCTGTGTACATAGCTTGTGTGAAGACCCCGCTTGGGATTGAAAGTGGGGCTGGTGGGGTCAAGGTCACCGTTACTAAAAATTGAAAAACAGTTTCTCCTCAATAACTTAAGTTAGGAATGAGATATCATGATGAAACTTGCTGTGTATGTAGCTTGTGTGAAGATCCCGCTTGGGATTGAAAGTGGGGCTGGTGGGGTCGAGGTCACCTTTACTAAAAATAGAAAAACGGTTTCCGCAAAGTGGGGCTGATGGAGTCAAGGTCACCGTTACTAAAAATAGAAAAACGATATCATGATGTATCTTGCTATGTGCGTTGCATAATTGAAGACGCTGCTTAGCATTGAAAGTGGGACTGGTTGGGTCTAAATATAGAAAAACAGTTTCCGCTCAATAACTAAGTTATTAAGTAAGGAATGAGATATCATGATGAAACTTGCTGTGTAGGTAGCTTGTGTGAAGACCCCCCCGCTTGCGATTGAACTTAGGTTGGGAATGAGATATCTTAATAAAATTTGCTGTATAGGTAGCTGTGGTGAAGACGCAGCTTGGGATTGAAAGTGGGGCCAAGTTCATCATTACTAAAATAGGATAAACAGATTCCACTCAATAACTTCCACAGCCATTCTGTGCAATTTAAGTTTTACATCATTTGAGCTCACACTACTCGAGATGAACTTAAGTGATTTGCCTTTGTCTGTTGACCTGTGCTGATGTAAAGCAGTGTCAGCTCTGTCAGAGAAAAGCATAATTTTTTCAAGGTCAGGGAATTTAAAATTAGTCAGGGAAATTTGGAAAGTGAGCAAATGAAATTAGTCATTTTTTTGAAAGGTTTGAATGTTCAAACTTTTCCGTAAATGTTTGAATGTTCAAACTTTTCCGTAAATGTTTGAATGTTGAAACTTTTCCGTAAATGTTTGAATGTTGAAACTTTTTGTTGAATTGGTCAAAGGTTTGAACGTTCAAACTTTCGAATGAAATTTGTCTATTTTTCGAAAGGTTTGAAACTTTTCCATAAATGTTTGAACGTTCAAACTTTTTGCTTAATTTGGTCAATTTTTTCGAAAGGTTCAAACCTTTTTGAATTTGGTCAATTTTTTCGAAAGGTTTGAACGTTCAAACTTTCGGAGGAAATTTGTCAATTTTTCAAAAGGTTTGAACGTTCAAACTTTTCCATAAATGTTTGAACGTTCAAACTTTTTGCCGAATTTGGTCAATTTTTCAAAATGTTTAAACGTTCAAACTTTCGGAGGAAATTTGTCAATTTTTCAAAAGGTTTGAACGTTCAAACTTTTCCATAATGTTTGAACGTTCAAACTTTTTGCTGAATTTGGTCAATTTTTCGAAAGGTTTGAACGTTCAAACTTTCGGGGGAAATTTGTCAATTTTTCAAAAGGTTTGAACGTTCAAACTTTTCCATAAATGTTTGAACGTTCAAACTTTTTGCTGAATTTGGTCAATTTTACGAAAGGTTTGAACGTTCAAACTTTTCCATAAATGTTTGAACGTTCAAACTTTTCCATAAATGTTTGAACGTTCAAACTTTTCCATAAATGTTTGAACGTTCAAACTTTTTGCTGAATTTGGTCAATTTTTCGGAAGGTTTGAACGTTCAAACTTTCGGGGGAAATTTGTCAATTTTTCGAAAGGTTTGAACATTCAAACTTTTCCATAAATGTTTGAACATTCAAACTTTTTGCTGAATTTGGTCAATTTTTCGGAAGGTTTGAACGTTCAAACTTTCGGAGGAAATTTGTCAATTTCTCCAAAGGTTTGAACGTTCAAACTTTTCCGTAAATGTTTGAACGTTCAAACTTTTGTTGAATTTTGTCAATTTTTCGAAAGGTTTGAACGTTCAAACTTTGGGAAGAAATTTGTCAATTCTTCAAAAGGTTTGAACGTTCAAACTTTTCAAATGAAATTGGGTTCATTTCTTTAAAAAGGTTTGAACGTTCAAACTTTTTGTCATTACTTCATGTACAGTAATTTACTGAAAAATTTGGATTTAGCCTAATGTACTTTTGTCATTGTGTGTGTTGTTCTTGTTTGAATTGTTGTAAAATAAAACATGAAAATTGATCATTGTGTTGTGATATATAGCAATTCAGGTTCACATTTGTCACCATTGATTTCATATATTGGAAATCTAGGGTTACATTTGTAGGCTTCATTTGCTCTGTTTTGTAATTTAGGGTTACATTTGTAACCCTAATTTGCTCATATAGGGTCCAGTAATTGGGAATGAAAGTATTTTCCCTTTTTAAAAAAACTTCAGTTGTGTATACACACAGGAATAAACTACTTTCAGCATTGAGTAACTTTGATGCGTTCTTAACTAAATGTATACACAGTAGTTTTCATAACCTTTTTTGTAAAATAAATGTATAATAAATGAATAATGAATTTAATTACAATACCGTCTTCAAATATAAGCATTATTATTCATATTTCAATTGTGTCGTTTGTTCGTCGAAAAAGCAGATTAAAACCGTTTGATGAATTTTATTAGTTGGGTAGGATAAAAGTTATTATCAACGATCAACGAACTTTGATCATTTTTGTATTACTTCCATATTGCCTTTATGTTACCAAGACAATACTTCATATGGAAGCAACCCACGCTGTCCTCTTCCATTGTTGGTTAATACTTAGATCAGACAGTCTTTGTCATTATGTTGTTGTCTATAACTAAGTTTTTGTGTGTATAATTCTAACATGTTTTCACCTATTCCAGCCGACAGTCTGAAGCTGAATAGTGCAACTAACGAAACAAATATAGATAACAAACAGAATGAACGCCCTGAGAGAAAAAAGAAACATAGACGACACGAAACTCGTCACAAGAGACGCAAACGAAGAAAACACAAACGCCGACAATCTCAAAATAGGAAAGATAGACGGAAAAAACCGAAAACATCAGACCATCATATCAATTCTAAATCTCGTAAGGATACCCACACATCAATTTCTTTGACATGAGAAATGAACTTAACTATTCTAGTAATTATCTACTATACGAACAAATGTTTTTATGCAGTCTGCGGGATAATTGATGCGGTTTTATAATTGTATTGAAATCTACCATGTTTATTATGGTTTTCTGTGGCTATACCAGACCGATGCATCATAAGTATTTGAAATTGTTTTATAGTAGTGGTGATATGATTATATGGGGAAAACATAATTACATAATGGTGTTGTATTTTGCACTGTGTCAACTTGCAGACTGATTGTAATACGTATAATATGATTAATGACTCTAAGTTTTTTGTTAATTCCATCGTTTACAAAAGATAGGTGCTATTTATATTACATATAAAAACACAGTTGTCTTAAAAACAGTCTTAAAGTCACATCTTGGTTCAAATCATGCTTTAAGTAATGTGAAATAAATAAGTTTGGCAACGAATATCCGGATATCGTTTTGTGCTACGAGTATCCGGATTTCATAATACATAATAATATTGCTTTCCACGTTAGTTTTAAGGAAGTTAGCGATGTAAGTCGTATTATAAACGTTTTAAACATTTGAAAGATTATATATACATTGAGTGAGTGCATTACTAGAAGCATAGTTTTTGTAAAACGTCGTCGTCAGAAGCATAACGACAAATGGGCGTCACTTCGCCACTTCAATGAATTAAAGAAACCTTTTAAAGAAAAGTAGTTAGCTGGTTTTGTCGTGTAATGATTGTTTTTGTCATAAAATTTTACCATGGACATAAATCATTAACTTCAACATTCAATAGACTGATTCTGCTTTTATTGTTGTATATCACAAAAACTGCAAAAAATCTTCAAGTTGTTAATTGATTGTGTGCTTAACAATTTTTTGTCTATTTTCAGGTGATAATTCCAAAAAGAAAAGTAGGAACAAAGAATCTAAGAAAAGGGACAATAACTCTTGAATTCTTGTTGAATTGATAACATGTTACAATATTTATTTCTTCATACGGCATCATCATAACAACAATATGTGGACATTACGTCATCACCATAGTTACACGAATTTAATTCAACATCGTCATTACACGTCATTACAGCGACAAGAGATTGCTGATACGTCATACAATCACCATAGCAACAATATGTTGATTTTATGACAAACAATCACCATAGTAACAGCATGTCGTCTTTATGTCGCGTGATCATCATATTAACTTAATGGCATCTCCATGTTGGAGGGTGCTGATAGGGTAAATTATTTACCTTTAACTGTTGACTTTTATCGTCGACGATTTTGCTTTTTTAACTGTTGACTTTTATCGTCGAAGATTTTGTTTCAAGGACGAGATACGAGAGGGTGTTTGGTCAGATTTATTTATCTATTTTCTATGACAGCTGTATGTTCTGGCGGGTATTTTTGTCGATTGACACTTTTATGTCTCTATTTTCTCTTTAATTTGCATTATTAAGGTTGAGTATCCAAGAACGGATATGCACATAGTAAGGGTAAAAGTAATACGTAACCGGATTACGTGATCGAAATTAAACTGACAAAAAAACTGTTTAATGTGGTATCCGCTGAAAGTCCACATTATTGCTGTTTTAGGCTATGATGATTAAAAACAACCCATGGCAATATTGCGGTGACTGGAGATGTTCATACAAATAAAACGTTAAATAACAGAAATCTGACAGACGCTGGTAATGTTTGTCCACTCTACAGTCCGATGGTGCGTTTGAACAGGCTATAAACTAAATTCCTGACAGAACGGACTTATCGCGTTAGGCCAACATGTATTAAGATCAGTGACGCAGACAAAGAACGGACAAGTAGAACACACAAAACGGAAACGAATAACATATTTTGTTGATCATGTAAAATAAATTTGACTAAACCCATAAGTTTAAAAGGACAAGTTACGCATTTGCTGTAAAAAAATGAACGGTCCATAAACATCCACCAACTGATATGGGGGATAACTTTTTTTGTGATACTTTGGCTGACCTAGAACGTAACCCGGTAACGTCTGACTAAACCCTTATATTTGTATTGTACATTTTGTAAATAAAAAATACTATTTGTATAATTTTGTCGTTGTATGTATATATTTATGCATGGCTTGTATACTTATGTATTTTTGATAATTATCTATCAGTGATACATGCAACGTGTGATACTTTTGATATGAAGAAGAAATACAAAATGGGGAGGTGGACAAAGATCCTGGGAAATATCACGTGTACAAGGTAGCAGAACATGATCTATTATTCTGCTTACACTTAGCTCACACAAAACCAAAAACAAAATAGGAACAAAAACACACTTGTTTAAATTTGCGGGAGCATACCCAAACTACTTATACGAGGGTATATCCAAAAGTAATGTCACTCCTCCCGTGGTTTACTTGTTTATGGGCCGATATGCATAAATTTGATATCGAAATGTTCAGCAATTCAATTCTGAATAATATAAAACGTGCTGTATTATTCGATTTTCATAACTGGATTTTGTGAACATTTAAAATATACCTATGACGTCATATCGCCGCACACGAAAATTACGATTGTTTTTCATTATCATAACAATTTTCTTTTAAGCGTTATTTGTAAAAAAATTTCTCGAAATCAGACAATACTTTCTCGACGTTATGAAACAATTGTTTTGTGTCTGCTACTAGAAATTCAAGAACGCCACTCAACTTTGAAACTCGTAATATATCATCAACGCATTGATCATTCAGCGAAAACACAACAGATTTGTGACAAAAAGACGCTGCGCGTAGTAATGACCTTTTCCTTAAAGTTTTGAAAGTCACCTACTGAAACTTAAGTTACACAAGGTGGCGACAAAGGCTCATGTGTATGTAGTATAATCTTTTAAGGGGGCACATATCACGAACTCATTATCGATATAGAGTCATATGAACGGTTTTTAGTAGATCCGAAAAGAACATCTAGAGTATTTTTAACGCCGTCAATTCAATTCGACGTTCAAAACTGCAATCAATATGTGGTGAGTAAAATATTTTGCTGTGGGACTATCTAGAGGACATTTAAAAATAATTTGATTTCGCCGAGAGTAAGTGTCGGTTGGGTTACACATTTTTAAAGGTCTTGGAAATGACTGCATGGTTTATGAGTCATTAGAAATCGCCAGGAATGAACTTCTGCTGGATGAGTAGGTGTCAGCAAGTAACGTCACTGTGACGTCATTGACGTCGGACTTGCGGCGATGTTCATAAGTATGTCCCATGAAAATTTTCATTTCTCGGGAACTATTATGTGCATTGTTGTGAAATTTGGTCATTATATTCAAATTAGACTGAAGTTACGGTGTGATAAATTTCGTGGTTTTACTGACATTATACACGATTTTATAGGATCAGTGACATTACTTCTGGATATACCCACGTATATACTTTGCGCGCATTGAACATTGCCACTTAGTCCAACAGCCTGTCGTCTGATATTAACAGGCGACCATGACCGGAGAACGAGTCATATCAGTAGATAATTACGAGTCACAAGGACGGCGTCAAAATCATCGTTGAATCACAACGCACAAAGCATCACCCGACAGCGTACATGCCTCTTTGAAATAAAGGAATTATATATAAGTCGTATGGTGTATTCCAATGTAGTTAATACACCAATGCAACAATCATGGCCATTTTAATACAGAGTCAACTAAAAGACGCGTTGGTAAAACTATCGGTTTAATTTTCCTTATTCAAAGAAATATAATTAACCCAGTTAAATCCTATTTTGGGACAGGTTTAACCGACTGCAAATAATGTTTTATACCCCGATCAAGTAACCGCAAATCGAATGTTATCATGGTTTCACGTCACTGACAGCCACACCATATTGACGTTTGACCTTGTCAGGTACCTATGCAAAATTCCCTGTGGCCTTATACACCAACATTGTAAGACTAAGACATTTTACAACATTTATAATCACTGCCATTTCTTTGCAATTAGATGTAACCATTTGAAAGTTTATGTAATTATGTTGCTGTTACCCACTGAACATGCAAACCCATTTTGGTCAACATCGAAATGTTTATAACAACATGAGTTCGAAGAGACAATTAACAATGTTAAGTCTTAGTCTGATTTTAGACTTACAATGCTGGTAAATAAGGCATAGGGTGACGTTCAGCAATAGCGGTTATTGATTTGCTCACGAATTTTGCCAGTGATACAGAGGGGGATCGAACCATGGATAGTTCGACCCCAAAGCGCACTGTACCCCTAGATCACATATATTTCGAGATGTGATAAAAATTTAATAAATACGACGAGTTCATTCAAAAGGTTGCCTGTCCGGCTGACAAAATATCTGCTAACTACCTGGATTAAAAGAAAGGAATTCTATTTTGTAACCCAGTGACTACACATAAACACACATTTCAAGCAAAAAGTTTCTGTTTTAAAATTAATGGGGGCAACACGAAACAATAAAAAGCATTCGACGCAAGACACTCATGGGTGGCGAAATAGAAATACGAGCGTGTTATAAAATTCAGAACGGAAAACACTCCACAGAGTCCACTGCCACCTATAGCACTTAGAAAAGAAAATGTAATTAACAGACATGCATGCGTTATAATAAACAAATTAATTTGATAACTTTTAAGATGATTAAATATATATCTGACCGTTGTGGTGCAGATAAAAACTGTTTTGTGCATATAGCCGACTTTTAGGAGCGGTAAATAGACAGCATTGAGCTCGTAGAAATAACAATCTTGTTTCGAACGTAATCTATTTACGATATAACATCTTGCACGGGATGCATCACTTATCGCAGATTTTATGATATTTTAAATACCTTAAGTATTTGGAGAATATAACATGTTTACAATAACATCACGTAGCCAGACAACAATAAACATTTAAATAAATACACAAAATGTTGCAACCAAACAAACAAGCCCATCACTGAATTACCCCAAGAACAAAATGGGTGTTTCTGGAGCAGCGTCACATAACACTGCCACGAGATACTGACTCCAAAAGGAACAGTGATACTTCCTGTAAGGCTACACCCTACTTAAAGGGTAATTAAAACTAATCCAAACTTATACTTATTCAGAATTTGTACTTGGTGTTAACTTGGATGCCCTCAACCCAGGCAAACATAAAATTATTGACGATGATAATGATATCGAACGACCTCAAAAAAATGTCAAGAAAAATAGAAATTCCAAGTACTTATCTAAAGCTTCTGAGAGTAGCGCATAGATCACAACATGACTACAGCAAATTTCTTCACTAATAATTGACAACTTTATAAGCTTTTCAACAAATCTTTAACACATTTAAATTACCCGAGTATATACTTCAGTTCTTACATTTCTACAGCAGTTTTTTTTATTGATTTACAGCTGCAAAAGTCTGTTATAAATCGACCGACGTAATTCGAACCAACCTAACCCCAAACGGTTTAAATGTTGTTTTTGATGATATATAACCGACGTAATTCGAACCAACCTAACCCCAAACGGTTTAAATGTTGTTTTTGATGATATATAACACTACGAGACTATTTAAGACTAGTCGAGTGCACATCATCAGAGTGTATGTTAACCGATCTCCCTGGTTGAACTAAATCCAAATTTACACAATCACCATAATATTTTAATTAGCCATTCTGCCTTTGTAATTAATTTATTACCTTTTTATTTCAATCGTTTTCTTCCTGTTGTTTAGATCTCCTGCTACATCAACATCAATGTGATAACAACCACGTTGCTGATAATTATAAAATGTGTAATCAAATGTTGCTAGTTATATATAGACTAACCGATTTATTCGGTATATCAGAGAAGACACCTGTTTTCACACGATGATAAGAGGGCCGTTAGATGTTACAACTAAATGATATTATGAATACATTTTAATATTAACCAGACAGGAGCATCAAACACCTAAACATGACAGTGGATGGTTTGTTTATTTTCATTGCTAAGGAAAATTTGATTATTATTTACAACGGGAAGTCGTGAATTTGTCTAATTTAGTCTAAATTTGTTTTTACTACAGTTTGTTATGATGTTTTCTATCGCTTTCATTTCAGGCCACATACATATAAACGAAATGTTCTTGTCCAAACTGTTTTCATTTAATAAACAATAAAAATCGCACATGTAGCTTACATCATTATGTTTTGAAACGAATGCCACTGTTTACTCTTACGAAGACATGGTGAATATCATTTATAGACCTGTTAGGATATTTTGTACTACAAGCTGATACGAGGTTTTCTTTCGCATTCATATCAGGCCACATACATGTAAACGAGATGTTCTTGTCCAAATTGCGATTTTATTTCATTAAATCGCTGGCATATAATGAGAGAGAAGGTCGTACAAGGCGCTTTCGAGCTGTTTTAATGAAAACCGGAACAAGTCATTTTGACCAAACTAAAGTTAAATTAGATTGTTAGATTACAATAAGTAAAGAAGTAGTAGTCCGACAGTTTTTTTACTTGTTTTCTCAAAATATCGATTTTGTACTTACGACTTTCTCACTCTAAGCCAAGAACAAAAAGGGAAACTGAACGCCTTACGCACAACCATATATCGCTTATATTTGATAAGGGAGAAACGTTGTTGCCAAGTATATCATCGAACATGATTAAATGGTTTACATTACAAACGGTGTAAACACTTGAAAACCATAATAAATAAGGAATAAACCCTGAACATAAATAATTTGTTCTCTTTGATCAGCGACGAAATTAAGGTTAAATCGGAGGAATCCCTATTACTAGAATTGCACATATCTAATATACAAATTCACTCCGGCGCACTTGAGTTCATATATCGAGTGCCTAAAAGTAACACTTAAATTATCTACAGTAAATACGTTTACAATCAAGCCTGATATCTGCGAGCGTCTAATCAAAGTAAGATTAATTGGTCAAGTATTAAGACATTTTTGGATTATAATTTTGGTAATAAAACATACTAATACTAGTGCAACAATTGTTACAGTAACCTTATTGTTTACATTTTGTTGTTGTTATCTTTGCAATTGTTTATTAGTGTCCCTTTAAAGTAAATAAATGGACTATCATGTTCATAAACACATAATATAATTCATTCAATCTAATTAGTACAAAGTTGTTAGTTTGAAAACTGATATCTACCCGCTTTGTCCAGAGCAAACTAATGCATACATTTCAAACTAATAAACCATCTTTGTATATACACATAACTTAGTGAACTTAAATGGGATGCGTTGGATTCATGTTTCAGCAAAGAGATTTAAAACAGTGTCCAGCTAAAGTATTTTTTTAATAATCCGTCCGTTCACCTGACTGTATATTTACCCACTGTCCCCGATCATTGCATCGCAGGGAGACTGTTATATGGCTTATATGAATTGATATTTGAAAAATCATTGTCTTTTCCAACGTATGCAAAATGTAATACTGAGAGTCATCCACAAATAAACTAAATCATTCAAATGAACGACATATGTCCCCTTTTTAAGCAACTGGTTCTTAGGTTATCATATTTTATTTAAGGTAGATTGTGAAACAAGTTTTTCCAACTTATATTAATCACACTCCACACCTCATTCCTGATGTTATCCATCGCAACGAGGGTATGAAAGAAGAGGAGTCAGTTTCCCTTATATGCTGAGCATCTAGCACGGGAATTTCTGATACCATTTTTATTTCGTAGTTGGATAGAACCCGGGACATCCCGCACTCGAAGCGAACGCTCAACCACTAGGCTATCGATGTGGCGGTTGTCTTGACTTTTTCAAATTGATGTAGAGTATATTAGTGATTAATATACAAAGAAATTACAATGTTAAGAAAATAAAGTAATTTCTGCAATACAGCTCTACCCAATTTAATATCTAATTATTGTAGTTGTACGTAAAGTGGAACAGTTGAATGGGTGCTCAATAAACAAGTGATCAGAAATGTCTGCACTATAATTATGTACACAAAAATGTACTACTATACACTAATTGCATCATCTATACAAAATCAACCACGTGTATCATGCATTGCAATTTAAAGAGAAGAAAATTGCGCTATAGGCTACAAAAACATAATATTGTTCATACAAATTTACATGCATTCCAGGTGGTGTAATTTATTTTAAGTCAATATTCACTTTAGCCTGAAGTTCTATTTGTTGTGAACGCCCTACTCATTATTTTAACAGCTAATATGTGACTAAACATTGGTTTTATATAAGATACACGTGTTATAATTATAACAGTAACGGGTACAGTTACGTGTTGTCATATAGCGAAATGTAGTATACGGTATAGTATACGAAAGAACAGGAGTTTTAGGAAGCGATTCAGCGTCATGAAACCATTTATGTAAAAATATACATTAGTATATACACATCTGATCTGATACAAATACCGTACATCCCCAAACACAGGAACACTATACGCAGGTTGTCAGACTATATCAGGACACATGTCTGAATAGTTGGCACTTACATACGAATATTGAGCCAGCACAAATCTTTGAGAAGTCTAAAATCATGACATTACAAGAAAGGTTTTGAATTCAAGACATATATATGTATATTATCCCGAAAATACGATACCATTTGAGTGAATAGGACTGACTACAAAATATATATTCAGAAGGCAGAATCAGGGTTGATGGCTACATACATTGTAGGGGGTATTGTATCGAACTGTGACTTTAGTATGATTATTATAATTATTTAAGTTCATGCTAATCGGTGGTTTACGGCGAAATAACGATGGATTATTCCCCGATAATGTCACTGTCGATAATTTCACTGGCGATAATTTCACTTAAACGGACGGCTTTTTCAAACAAATTTCCCCGCCTTCAAAAATATAAAAATGAAGCATTTTCACTTGTTCTCTTTATCTTTAACAAATATCAGAACACTACTCCACTCGTGAACACTTTATGTCAGCTACTGACTCGGTGAATTATGAAACGATCATACACCGTAAATAACAAATATCCTTTTTATTATAATTTTCCAACGTTGTCATGAGGTCGCTCGCATTGATATGCGAAATTGTGAATGCAACTTATGTATCGTACATCATCATATTGAACGATAATGAGCGTTTCCTAAGTTTATATGCGAAAAATAGAATTTCACATTCGTGCTTATTGAACACAAGATTGGGACATTTTGCAAGGTAATCAATTACAGGAGCTATTTGTATGAGGAACCACGCTAAAATTAGAAGATATGCAATAATTAGGACCAATGTGCTACATGTAATAATGGTCTATTTTTGAACTTTATCCGACAACGGAGACAATACATATGCCACAGATATTCTGATTATAAACTGACCGATTGTAACATGTATCAACAATGGGTGGTCTTTTTCAATTAGAGGGACGGAGGTCAATCCAACCCCATCCGTAGTTGTTGTAAGAAAAACGTTGTTTAGTCACTGAAGGTCACAGTTTTGCATGTTCGTTTTGTCGGGTCGTACTAGGGCCTTATTTTGTCGCTGAATGTCGAAATTTTGGGCGTAGGAGTTGTGGGTCATCCGGAGTCAGAAACGGGGTTGCTTGGTTGGACCATGTAAGACCATGATTGGTCACTTGGGATCACCAATTCTGCATGTCTTTGTGCAATTTTCTTTTTCAGCTGTTTGACAGGTTAGTCTTAGACGTTTCTCGTTCGCTTCATGCCGTGCGTTTGTGATAAGTATTTTTTTTTTGCTCGGCTGATTAAGTTGTGTGCTGCCTTTGCTGTCAAATTGTCTGTTATTTTGTAAGGTAATGTCAAATAATTATACAAACATAGTTTATTAACATTGACCCTTACACTGTAATTGAAATCTACTTTACAATGCTCATCTTATGAACCTACAAGTCTTTCATGCAAACTGCTAATGGTCAGGATACTCATTCTGACGTACAAAATGACGTTTTGTGCAAGGATATCACTAGTTTTCAGACAATATGTTTTGTTTTCTCGAAAAAGCAATTTTGCACTTACGGCCTTACATGTATTCATTTAAGTGAGCGTTAAATTCATCCACAGACATTTCATCCCAAACGCCATTCACAGAAGCGTATAAGATTGTATTGTTCAATGGAACGGAAATAATGTTTAAAGAGAGATTAACATAAGGAATAGATGTAATGCAGTCTGTATTTATAAATCTTGTTTAACGTGTTTCCTGCTAATGTACATTCACTGTCACTAACAATTACCAAGGGCGCTATTCGATTCTTAAATACATTTTATGAATGGGAAATACAAGCGTTCATTATAGAAACAAATCTTACTTTTTATGAAGGACACTCCTTGCTATCAAATACACGTACAGACATCTTACAAAAGGAAACACATATATCACAGTGGTCATCTTTATAGGCATTCGACAATGGCATGCTAATTAACGTAATTCAAGTTGTTTGTAAGCCACACATATGTCAGGTAGCTCCATTGAAAACGTCATTAGTTATAATAATGTACGCATACATGTTTTCAATGATGTCCTTGGTCTTTCTGTAAAGGCTACTTCTTGGAAATTGAGATATTTTCAGATATTGTATTTTATAAATTATTAAATTATGTATATTATACAAATGTATTATTATACTAAAATATTCACAGTACATGTATCAAATGGTTATAGCTATATTCAAACATGTTAGTGTTTGTGGTTAAGGCTGTCCTAAAATAGATTTATTAATACCCTAGTCACATTTGCCCTACGAGCTCCGAACGAGCTCCGTACGAGTTGATTTATCTGAACTCGCACAACGTCCGTACGGAGCCCGTGCGGATATCGAGACTCGTACGAGCATCGTACGGATTTCACAAAAAAGTATGAGCACATTCGACAGGAAAGGTAGCACTCAACCCAACCAGCCGAGCACAGAAATCAGAAACACCACGACAAAACTACTCTGGGCATTGCCCACAGAAACCCATGCCAAAACGGCGACCAAATGAGGCACAATAACCCCGGGCGTGACCTAGGTTAAAACACTAAGGACAGTGACCTAACGTTATGCAACCTAAAGCGGCACAACTACATGTACGACTTGACCTAGTTAAAGTATGGACAAGGTAGGAACGTGGCGGGAAATACTATAACATATTCCTAGCAACTACAATGAGCAATGTCCACACATAAGCCGAAGAAACAACCAAAGATCCAAGACCCCGCCGATAATATGCAGGATGACCCACATTCACAAGGAAATTATATGATAGCGGTCATTGCCGAATGAAACGAAGCCAACACTCGACCAAGTTCCCAAAGACAACACCGCACGGCGAACCAACCGCACAAACCTATGCCAAAACGGCGACTAAATGAGGCACAACCACCCCCTGACCTAGTTAAAACACCAAGGACAGTGACATAACGTTAATACATGTTAAAGAGGCATTTTCGGACTTGACCTAGTTTACCATTATGGGCAAAACGAGAGCGAAAATATATATGCTAAAAACGTATCTTATAGTGACCAAACAGCACAGTGACCTAATTAAAAAGTATTTCATCCAGCATCTCCACAAGATACAAATGATGAAAAGAGGGGGGGGGGGTGTAGTGGGCGATGGACTTAAAACAAATGGCAGAGGAAATTAACTTCCATGGACACTTGGAAACCTATATACGTACGTGACCTAATGAAAACGTATCTCATCCAGCATCTCCGCAAGATACAAATTATGAAAAGAGGGATGTGTTGTGGGCGGTTGACTTAAAAACAAATGGCAGAGGAAATTAACTTCCAAGGACAAGTGGAAACAAAAATAAACAGACACTGCATAGTGCTGTAGAAGGGAGGGGACCATAGACACTGCTATAACAGAGTACAACTTGAAGACAACAGGTATACAAATAACACAAACCCGACATCCCACCTTGAGCAAGAACCAAGCGACAAGACTAAAACAAGGGACAACACAATTGTAGAGGACTCGGTGATCTGGTGAAAACTATACATTTTGTACATATCGCTAGGATTAAAACATTTCAGACTCGTATGAGTTGGTAAATCCGTACGGAGATCGTACGAGCATTGTGATTGTAGCATTAGCGATATTAAAATTTATTTTTACATTTCAGTAAGTCGAATTATAACTTTACGAGTATATATCTATAAACGTTTCGCATGTTAACAACAATTAACAGGGTATAACTAAGCCATAAAAGGGTAATAAATGGTTATATTTGTTGTACTTTGATCATATTTCCTTATATCTTGTACAAAAAAAATAATGTTCATCTCGTCCCTCGAATATAGAATGACTCAATATGTATTACAATTTTATTGATTTATTATCCACATTTTACATAACTCTGATTTGTTAAATTGTAGTTTCAAATGATATATTTCACGCACGTGCATAACAATTAGGTATTTCTAAGAAACCAGTCATAATTCCTAGTACAATGTCTTGCCCCATTAATTACATACATCAAAACTTCTAACCACAGTAATTATTAAGGGTGGGTTTCATTTGGATAGACTTGGTTAATCATGACTGACATGTCTATTTATTGTTGTTGGGGGTCAAAGGTCAAGGTTAGTGCAATCCGTGCTTTCATGAATGGGCATGATGTTGTTAATATACACACAGGCTTTTGTATGTGTTATGCGTAACACTTTAAAGTTAGAATTTTCATTTTGAATGTTTCCGACCCAATTCGAGATTGACTGGTAATCTAGACGTATAATGTCGCGGATTATACACCGGTCACGTTAAAGATCCATGCCCTTTTGGCAAACTAGGACGACGACTTTAGGCGTGTGTAAGCTACCGTACATCAAACAGGTACCTAGCAAGCCTGGTTCTATCTTGAGAGTATGATTTGCAGGTCAGTGCTATATCCGCAACTTCGATAACATACCTGGCAGTTTATAGAGGTCGTGAAACTCAAAGCCAGACCTTTGCTTATTATGTATCAGTGTCTTTTTCCTAGTAAAGTAATGAATCGGTACGTCGCATTGATAAACGATAGTATTGTATTGGTTTAAATACCTACCTACCTAGATAGAAATAAATACATATTGAACCCATTGCGTTCCGATACAGTCTTCATAGACAACCTGTTAGTGTGTTTGTTAGATCAAATGTTGATTCAATTTTGTCTCTTATGATACAGTCTCGTGACGCAAAATTGCTTTCTACAACTTACGTCGGACCGTAACTTCAACACCACGCTATGCGACGAGGCTTAACTACTTATAACACGTGCATCTTACATAAAACATTTAGTTCCACATTTAAGATGGTAACGTAATGTTTAGGGCGTTCACAACAAATAGAACTTCAGGCTATAGTGAATATTGACGAAAAATAAATTACACCAGCTGAAATGCATGTCAATTTTCATGAACAATATCATGTTATTGTAGCCTATAGCACAATTAATGTTCTTGTCTATAAATTGCAATGCATGATGCACGTGGTTGATGATGCAATTATTGCAAATATTAGTACAAAATTACAGTGCAGACATTTCTGATAATTTTACTTTGAGCACTCATTCAACTGTTCAACTTTACGTACAAATACAATAATTGTGCATCGTATACACACGTAAGTTCTGTTTATATTGAAGCGGTCGGAGCTGTATGGTAGAAATTACTTAGTTGTTTTTTAAATCTTTAAATTGTAATTTCAGTGTATATCAAGCTCTAGTGTATAATCTAGAGATCTAGTTATTTGAAATGAACGGATCTGTCACTTTTTTCGTTTGAATGTTTTAGTTCATTTAGGGAGGACTCTCACTATTACATTTTGCATACGTTGAAAAAAGGACAATGATTGTTAAAATATACATTCATCTCTGGAAACTTATTATGAATTAATGTGACGCTTTTTTCTGCAGTGTTCATATTTCTTTGAGCAAATGGATATTCCACTTTGCTTTTATTAACACAAGCGTTTTGATGGTACACGAGATGGTAAAATGTCAAATTGAATGTGCTTTTGCTGACTGTGCCGCCTGTATCGTTGCCACGGAATGATCGGTGGATGTACACTTTGGTGAACGGACGAACATTAATATACATTAGGTTGGTACTGTTTTGAAATCGCAATGTTAAAACACGAAATCCTCTTTAAGTTCTGTTAGATATATCATGATGTTGCATAAAAATATGAAAACAATAATTAGTTTAAACATATTTATTACCAAATTCATATGTACAATTTCTTTCATACAACATTATATATAATACACATGGGTGAAGGGTCGAGCCACAAGTATCATATGAAAACAATAAGTTCACAACAATAATTAACCCAATACCAGTATATTTATCGTATCGCAGTTCCCAGGTCCCTTGTCATAGTTATTGTAACACTAACCAAGACTAAATATTTACTTTGTTTACAATAATTGATACAAGTAAGTTATGTAACAAAATCCTTAATAATGATAAATTGGTTGGATCATGTCGTACAATTATTTAATATTGCTTCAAACACAGAGGCAATGACCCCGTAACCAACCAGGCCTAGTAATAATGACTTTGCAGAAATTAGATACAAAGTGTAGTAGTCTGCTAAGTTTTAACATAATGGAACCTTTTTCCGCAATTGTGGTACATGCTTAATGACATTCACACAGTCAAACATACATTTTGTAAACTGTTCTTTATGTCAAAGCAGGGCAAGTCATTTATAGGTGGGATTCGTCCTATGTTTACGTACGGAATATGATCAGTACCAACGTCAAAGCGTACAACGTTATCAAACATAGCATTACTACATCGACACATAAGCGCGCGTCCTTTCTCTAGACCACAATCCCTACGATGGGCGGGTGCAATGACAATTTAGTATGTTGATACATAACCACAAATAATATATTATTAACATCAGAAACACCTCTTCGAATTTTACAATGCATTTATTAAAGTAATAATTGCTAGTTAATGTGCATTTACGTGCTTGTGATTGAATATATTACTGTTTTTTACAATTACATTGCCCATGGGTGGTTCAAGAAACCACCAGACAGTACAGACACTATGTGTGCAGTTAACATCGTCAATTTAACACTATTATTCAACCTTGCGTTTATGGGTTTATACTATATTTATTACATGTATTCTTTGTGGTAAATATCCGTAAGAAAACGGAAAGGCCTTGAACTTCCTGTACCGAAATTGGTGAATCATTTTATTTACGAAGAAACTTGCTCGTCTTCCGGGGTATAAAACAAGGCCACTAGGTCAAATAAAAGAAACACGCTGTAAAATAACTCCAGGTCGTTTCTATAGTCGGGTCATGTCATCGGAAGGTCGATGAATGTCGCAGTTTTTAGTTTGGTCTTGGAGGTCATCCGATGTCAGAAACACGGTTACTAGTTCCAATCAAAGTAAAACTTATATTAGTCATTTGCGTTCAATCAGAGAGCTACAAACCAATCAGTTTACAAAGATGCATCTCGAAGCTGCTTGAAAGTATAGTACACAAGCGACTGTTCATGCAGCAATTTATCTTATTGTCGCAACGTAAACTGGTTTCTGGCAGCATCAAAATACAGAATACCGATTGGTTAACTTCACTCAAGACATTGTACAGTCACACAAAATTATCCCGTTTGAACGCAACAGTATATTACACCCAATTGATTCCTACAAACGTAGCCACACTAAAGCGAAAGAAACAACCAATCAAACACAACCCCAACATCATATCAAGAAACAAAAACTGAACAGAAGAACATTTACAGAACGGACAGGAGGTTCAATGAAGACTATGCTCAATACACACTTGAAAGACACAGTCAAACTACCATTCGACGTATACGCTCCGAACGCTGTAGTCTATGTGAATCTTGTTAAAAGATACTGTTATATTGTGAACACAGCAGTATGTCAGTGTGCTGTGAAGCACACACATATCCATTTACTGCAAATTTGTACTCGCGCAACAGACGATTTGACTAATAGGCACGCACAAAAGAGTCAAATGGAGGTACCAGCAAAGTAATATTCTTTGGTCCAAAACAAACTTAAACAACACTATCCTCGTACGTATTCGTGAAGTAAACAATACAAAATCAGTCAACAACCTCGAAATGGTTGCGCAAACAATACAGCATGGTATGTGGATAACAACGCGGAATATATACGTAATCTAATCAATGCATAAAGAATTGCGTCATGCGATGTTTTCAACCAACTGCACTCAGTGTGCTGCCTATGGCGCTCATGACGTTCTGTGAGTAGACCAACAACAACAACAACCAACCACAAACGTTCCTGTATTTACGAGTTGTTGATTGATACTTAATGCGTGGAACCGACTAACGTCAATGAACAAGTTTCTGTATATTTTAATACCCCAATAACCCAATAATAAACACAAATATCTTAATACTAGATCAATAGATAGTTCTTTGATTAGACGCTTGCAGATATTATGTCATGGTCGTAAACGTTAATTATGTGCAATATTTTTGAAAGTGTTATATATTGGGCACTGGATATATCAAAGCATCAATTGAGCTAATATGGTTTTAAGTAGGAGTATCTTTGATATCATGATTATCTTCGATTGCTCCTCAATTTCGTCGCTGTTCAGAGACTACAAGGCCCACTGGTCATGGTTCATTTGTACATCAAATACAAATAATCTAATTCATGCCGGGGATTTATGCATTATGGTATTCCATGATAGAAGTGTTTACGCTTTTATTCGATGATGCACTTGGCAACAACGTTTCTCTTTGGAATCGTAAGTGTAATGTGGTTGTGCTAAAGGCGTTCTGCTTTCCTTTTTGTTAACCTGTATTCGAAGATGAAGAGAAGTGAAATGTCAAAATTCATGAACCGACAGTCCTTTGATATATTGAATTCATGCGAATACGTGACCTGGGTGTTCCATTACAGTATCAAATGATTGGTTTGATGTTTGTATCATCTATTAAAACAGAACTCATTAAGCAACCACATTGATATAACATTGAACTGTATGTAAAAGTGGGTGAAAATGGAATAGTCAATGGCTGTGCCTTTTTCCCTTTAATAGTCTATATGCAAAGGTAACAACGAGGACGTCAGATTATATCTATTTACGTACAAATAGCAAAGCATACTAATATGTATCACTGTCGTATTTATTTGATTAATTGAAAAGTACTCATTTAAGTATCAATCAAAATGTTCAAATTTTAGTCTGTGAATGGTCACTACAAAAATGTAGGATCGAATCGAATGATAGAACTTTTCCCAAACTTTTAGTAGGATCTATGCTCAGAAAAATGTGATAAATTGAACACCTGCAAGGTGCGCTGTTTGTTCCTCCGTATAAAACATAGCTTAAAATAGTAATGTGAATTTAAAATTCACCAGTTTTAGCTATATGTTTGGAACAATAATTATCTTATTTAACAGGTGAATATTTTACACATTTAAATTATTCTGATGTGTGAATAATGACTTATCCATAAATTAATGTCAATTTTGATATAAATACCAGCTCTATTGAAGCTTCGAAATCATTATCCCTAAAAATAGAGTGATAATTATGATGTCTCGATTGAATTTGATATGAGAACCGCCCTAACGAACAATGGACATGTTCTGCATTGTGAGACTTATTATAAATTAAAATACTCTTATTCGTTTGATTATAATAGCTAGTGTATAATAATAAATGTTCGTACAATAACTTAAACAAAACATGAGTTACACCCGACAACGCCCTTACATGCATACTGATTTAAGTTATATTATTTGGACTAATTGATTTTTACACATTAATTTGCTCCGTATATCGACTTACAAAACGTAACAAACATCGAATAATGATTTATTTGATGATTAATTTCAACCCTATACTCCATGTGAATTGTATGGTGATTGGCATGTGCCAAAACGATTTCGAAGCAAGGTTCGCCACGGTCGTAATGTTGATGAAGCGAAGAACGACAGTTCCGTAATTTTCTGGCATTTCTACACGGCTTGTCCTCCGAGGATGTTTTTGTTGGCCAAATGTTCTTTGCTTCATCGCTTTACTCGCGTCCTATGCATGTTCGGAAGGAGCTAAGACTAGGAATGTTGTCAATAGTCTTAGTGATTTTGAACGTTTCATATTAATTGGCGCATACAAGACAGTTTTACATTCTGATACCAACAACTTTTAACTTTAAAGAATACGACTTCAAACACCTAAATAATCGTAAATGATCACATTAATCCAACTGTAACAAGTAAATAAAACCGAAGGTAGCAAACGTCATAAATTCACGTTTATTAGATGGTGTATTGTGTGGTATTTCCCATTGATAAACTAGCAACATCAATTGTTGTTATGCGCTAAGAGAAAAAAATCATTAGAAAGATTTATTCGCTAAAAAGTCTGTTACTGTCTTGTCATAGCATATACTCAAACCGTTAAATCACGGCCACATTTAATTCTATACAATTATTAAACTGCTGTACTCGTACATTCTGATGTTGTGATATGGTCAAGTAACAATGACTCAGTTCATGGTCACTTTAAACAATATACGGTAAAATCATTTAATTTCGATGGGACGAAAGATCATGGTTTTGGTAAAAAAGACCAAATCGATGGGACGTTAATTATTTTTTTTTTTATTTCGGGAAAACAATACAAGAGTCACAATTATTATTCGATGGTATTAAATTTCGTGGTAGAACCACGAAATTTACGAAATTCAATCCCCACGAAAATTAATGATTTTACAGTATGTTCCCTATTTGTATATGTAAAACATTAAAATGACTTCAAATGTTCATAAGCGTATGTTTAAGATGTTCGCAAGTGCTTTCATAAAATAATTCCAAGAAGACCATTTACACAGGATAGTGCTACGTAGCGCTTTCCACGGAAGATACTTAGTATTCCACGCATAAATTTGTATAATTACTTCTTAAATTTTAACTACTGAATAAAGGTGCTCGATAGACAACGGATCCTAGATGCAATTTCTTCATTTGCGATCGACGTATAGCAAGATAGTAGCTTTAAGATTAATTGAGTTTCAACGTATTATTGTTGTAAACTGTCCGTATCTGATATTATGGTTATGGATTATTGAAAAGCCATTTTGTATTGAAATAATTTATTTTTTGCACATAATTTCGTCTGTCACATTTGTGTTATTTCAAATGTTAAACATTTCTTTGTCAAGGTCAATTGCAAAATCTGTCATTATTTGTCTACGTTAAACGAATAAAGCGTGAATTACGATGATACTATCTTATAAAAGTTATCGAGTGCACCTGTCTGTCAAGTCTACATCGTAAATACGTACGTCTTGTAAATTTGTAGTATTTCGGTATTTACGTATGAAATTGATATCGTAGTTTTCATGTCAATAATCTGATCAATATCAGCTGTCAATCATCAGACATATCCGCCCATTTATCATGTAAACTAGTTTATAAATCGTCTCTGTTTTCATTATAGTAGAGACGATCACGCTACCGTATGCATACATTCGTAATATGTATCTACTGGATGTTGTTTGTGCTTATTGAATATTATTGAAGCTGCTTTGATTTATGTTACCATCTGTGCTTGGTTTACTACAAATATTATTTAAGGTTCGCATTGCAATTTTGTGTTTAATTTACAACGAATATTATTTAAAGTTTGCATTGCAATTTTGTGTTTTTACTTCTAATATTAATAGTGAATTGTATGTAGCTAATAGAAATTTAAATCATACGTGTTATGTGCTATTACTAGCAAATAAAAAAAATATGATTTAAAAAATTATATATAAAATTAAATAAGCCCGATTGAAACAAGTATGGAATTAAAAATCTGTATATGATACAAACCGGGTTTAATAAATTAATAAGCTTCTCCAAATGAATTATGTAATGACGCGTGTGTGATATGTATAAACATACCATCATCGGGTACCCACACTACATAACTGCATGTTAATGATAGCATGTAGTAGTATAACGTAATGCATTGAGTCTGGGTTCCGACGATGTAATATGTCAGTATTTGATGTAACGAATGTAATACTTCTGCTAAAAAAATCAACCGCTTAATAAGTATATGTATTAATTTTCACCAATATTTATCCAGTGTTATTCGTGGTCTCACTTTACAGACAAACCGCAAAAAATAATTTATTTTCGCGCTATTTTTTAAAAATATTTTCTAAATTTTTCCCTTGTTCAAAACACAATACCTAAAAAGACTGACCTTTCGTGAATCCAATAATATTATTAGTTACAACAATTCCCGAGGATGTATTTGATCTGAGCTAATTATATGATTCGATGATCTTCATTGAATATCACCATATTGACAACTATACGCGAATAAGGAAATGGCGGACTGAAAGCAATACGTTCATATTCAGTTAATATGTTACGTACAACAATACAGGTAGTTGTGTGCGCTGCAATGATTTTGAGAACGAATAATATAAATAAAGACGAAATGTAACGTAGGGTAGGATATAGCACGATATACTCTGAACGTATAACAGACAAACGTTTTACACACAATTATGTTTTCCAGTTTTAGGAATCTGTAATAGAATATTATGAAATGTAAGTCTGCTAATAGCGCAATGCTACTTTTACATATAGTTAAAGTGTTGCTGTTTTAAGGAATTGTGATAAGAAATAGGATTGAAATGTTTCTCAGACAGAAAAATGCTACGAAAGTAGCTATGTTTTGCATATTGTCATTTGTGCGCTGTTAAAAGAAATACGGAACAGTAATATGACGGAAATAATGTTAAGGTTGCATAAAATTATATTTTTCTGCTGTTTTAAAAGATCGGGAATATGTTTATGACGGATATAAAGTTTTGCATATAATTATATATTCTAAGGAATCTGGAATAATGATATGACGGATATAACGTTTTTCATATAAATTATATATTTTAAGGAATCTGGAATAGATATATGATGGACGAGCTTTCTCAGCCTACATAATGCCACGTTTTGTCATATCCATGTTACGTTTGTTTAGAACCTCAGACATACTGATCTACCTCATACTCACACTGCGTCTGAGACAGACATTCGGTAAGTGATTTTATAAACTTTACTTATCGGTAAAAATGAATACTGTTAATATATCTCTTATTAGGCAAATAGTTCATTAGTTTATACGACTTGGTTCCAGATCGATTGCAGAAGCGGTCGATTTGTAAATATAAATATTGAATGTGCGAGGATAATTTATAAAGCTCGATTCGTAGGTGGTTGTATCGATGTAATTACCATTAAAAAAGCATTCTTGTGCATATACTTGTGGTTCAAATTGTAATAATCAGAAACAGCAGCCCATGACGTTCTGTACTTAAAGACATATTCTATATTTCTTTAAATAACTTTTTACACCTCATTCTTGAAGGTATCCATTGACTAGTTCGTTTGGCATGCAAAACGCAAAGTTACATGGGATTTTTTGCTATTTGAACAGTCTTATATTATACTGAATACGGCTTTATTTTTCACTAGTACGTTTATTATTATGTACGTATGCGGGTATTAGTCGAAGTGATCTCGGTTATCGATGTTTCGCTTTTTGTTTCTGAATGTAAGCACAGTAATATTGCAAACTATTTCAATCATATTCCCACCAGAGTCTTTTAATTCTGTTAACACACCTTGTTAATTACCCTTGTTCGCACTCACACTTTCAAACTAATTGTCATATTTGATGTATCGATGACCATGTCCAATAACATTAGTTTAATGCATCAATTACTGTTCCGGTGACATATCGTATACAATGGACAATTAGGTACACAGCCGAGAGTGTCATAACTGGAATAAATATCTCCCCAACTTACTCCATAAATTCCTTATGTATTTACGTCTTACCCTATTATTAGTTAGCAGAGAAAAAAAAGTTAATTTACCAATTTTCTAGGGCTCTTTTCAGCTGTTAGACCGCTCAAGCAGCCTTTGACATTTTAACGTCCCCTTTGTCATTTGGGATACCTATGGAAACCTACACTCGTGTCTCCCTGGGGAGACAATTTCTCTCTTGTGGGTGTGGCAGCCCATGAATAGATACTGCCCTCACATGAACAATTTGACATTATGGTGGAATAGAGCATGTAGGTTTTGTTCAGTGAAATTAACCAGTGGTCCTGATGGATGTTGAACCCGGGACTTCTCGACCCCGACGCGCACGCCCTACCTCTAGTCCACCTCTCCCCAGATTACACTTTCTTCACGCTAGTTACCTACGAACTATCTATCTGATAATATACAGGAATTACATGGGTATATAATACAAAATAAGCAGGACAGCACTTTTCTATAATTATTATATTGTCTAACAATGATGCAATCGATTATCACATTTCACATGTGGTTATAAAGTGTCTGACAAAAGTACACCGGAACTTTCAAATAATCAAATCTCAAATAACTGTAGCCATAAATAAATTTAGCTTTAATTTTCTAGCTTAAAACATTTATGTTACATTTATGTTTTACATCAAGTTTGATAGTGGCAAATTAAAACATAGACTAAATAAATGAACATCGTATTCACGCTCAATGTTTGATAGTGTTTACCCGTGAGCAAATTAATGTGAGTACTTTTAAAATAGCAAACGTAACTTCTCCGAACATTCAGCCAATTTTCCGTTATTGAACTTATTCTACCATAAATCCAAATCTTCAGTATATAATTCGATAATCGGAAATCTATTCTGACACGAATTATGATGAAAATGTTTTAATTCAGCACGTTCCCCGGTCGTCAACCCTAAAGATCGTTTCCGTTACTCCTTTATGTTGTGTTTCACTTCTAAAGACTGTATGATATTTATCGAAAGAAAAGAAGGATTCATCACAACAATAATATAATTGAATAGTCAAATACAATTTAAATACCAAATAAACTCATTAGACTCTAATATCCATTCATGACAAATAATTCAAGAGTAGAAAAACATTCGACAAATTAAATCGTTGTATAAACGATAGAACTAGAATACAACTTGAAATATTCCACTTAGGCAATTTTCGTTTGTAAGCGCGTAAAACTAATAGTAAAAATGACAAAAAATGCAATTTTCACACTGTGGGAATCGACCCCTTACTAAATTATTTCAAAAGAATGTTTTTGTTCAAATAAAGTCAGTTGGTCACATGCGGTTTAATTGCTCTTGACTTTGACTACCAATGTTAAAGTATGTTACACTTTTGTTCACAGCGTACATACAAATAATCAATAGAAGCACATTTATTATTTTTATGCACTTTATACATAACTTATGTACTTAGTTCTATGTTATTTATGCCGCTATTATATCATTCATAGACACGTTTAGCGCTTTAATAATACATTCACACGTACAAACGTACCTAACAATCACAATAAAGACATGATTGACATGACTGATGAACCCAGTGAAATTATTTTATCAAATATCAATTTCAAAATTCACAGGTTTTCTTGTTCTTATTGAAGAGTTAACACATAACTGTGATAAAGCATGTTCAAAACCATTAATTTTGTAAAACTGTAGAAACTGTATTCAAAACTAAATGCTGTGTTGTCAACAAATTTTTATACTAGTATTTGAGGTTTTACTGCCAAAACCTGACAAAATGAATATCACAGTACATGTACCACAAGATCGTGCTTTTAGCAAAACTATTTCATGTAAACATATATACTGAGACCATGTTTTTATGTTCATCTGATGGTGAAAACTTAATGCTACACACAGACTATATTGATTAAAAACACAATTTATAATTGTCACCCAGTTGTGTTTCAATGGTGTAGCAATCAGATACCGAATACTGTGATCCCTCCAATATACCATGCATGACCTCTTTTATTTTGAACAGATCCACTATTTAAGCTGCGAAAATCACCGTTGTTCTAATGCAATATGTTAACATATAAGTTACATATATTTACCAAATAAAATATGGCCTTGAAGTTTACTGGTTAATGGGCAGTCTGTACTTCCCTTCGGGCCATATACCATTTTAGCTCAGACTGCCCAATCCGTAAACTTCTGTATTGACATCAGAGCAGGATTTTCTTTGTTAAATATTGCTGCACGACTAGAAGATACATTTGAAGTTCTCACTGTTGAATATGAACTACCAGACATGTGATAAACATCTGACATTAAATATAACAGTTCAACTTTTTAACTTATCTAAATTGTATTTTCAGGCGGTGTGTGTTGGAAATATCAGGATACTAATTCAGGACTTTGTCGTACAGCGATAGTAACAAATATGACTTATGAAGATTGTTGTAACTTACGTGGACTTCCGGGTGTATCATGGACCTCACACGATGTATCACCAGATGTGTTTTATTTAACTTTTCTCTCCAAAGGTTCATCATCATGTCAAAGATGTCATAGTAAGTCAGCTAGTTTACATTGTAACTATTTGTACATTCTTGTATTGCCAAAGGTTTAAAATCAGTATGTCTAGGTTATTGCACTCGATGTAACACTCATAGCGCAACCTCTTTACCATCGTATGTTCTTAAACAGCATACATGGAGTATAGAAAATGTACTTTAGTACAAGCGTATACAGCAATGCAACGGTATGTCATCGATGCAGCACAATGCGAGGGTTTAACACGGTGGGACTGTGCCATCTACACGACATTGTTGCAGTTAATCGCGTCATGAGAGTGTCACCAATGTGACTATGCGAACTTTTTTCGCAGCATCACGACAATACATCGATATGGTACGTCGTGACGATGCCATCGATGCGACATTGTAACGTTTGGTCGCTGCGGGACGAAGCGGTGTGTTCGATGCGACACTGCATCATTATTCCACACGGGCGGATGATCATTACAATCAAATGGTTTGATGCATGATGCGCTTATGACAAATATATCATTCATTTACCTCTTTCGTGATAAGACTTCTGTCAATCAAATGTATTACCTAAAATCTTTCTCTAAATTGTCTGAGAGTCTGTACTACTGATGTTATACAGTAATCTTCTCTGAAATGAAATGGCGTGAGGATTGAATCAATTCTTCAAGAAACACTCTACGTGTCTTTTCGTGTAATATTACGTATTCTAACACGATTCGCGGATTAATCCAATACAAAAAGAACGAACCGAACCATGTTTTATTGCCCCCATAAAACATACCTATCAAATTTACGCCCAGTCTCACTTGACATATTTATGAATGAATGAACGTAAACTTTATAGTAAAATTTACTACGAGTCACGATGACAAGGCGAGTTGCACGAGAATCCAGTGTTACATCTATGACGCATCTATTTTTAGAAACTCCAATGTACTCTAGAAACCAAGTTTTATTACAGCTTCTGATAATCAATCCATTTATATTTTTCATTTTATGAAATAGATACCATATATTCGTGTTATTAAAATTGTTTCAATGTTTAAATTGTGGTATTTCCTTCAGAAAATTACGAAGGTCGTTTTCATTAACGAGGGAGGTAATTGTACCAGCTAATAAGCCACTCAATTTCATCGTGGAATTATGTTCAATGCCAAATGGGTGAAAATGGAATGCGCGCAGTTAAATAGTGCGGGATATTATCGTATTTAGAATCGAAATAAAAACTCTGTTCTTGTATATTGTCGGTGAATAAAACACGGGCACTCGTTCGGATGCGTAAAATTAAATCACTCGTGCTACGCACTCGTGATTTAATTTTTCGGCAACCGAACTCCTGCCCGTGTTTTATTCACCGACAATAAACGCGAACATATTTTTATTTCTTAAATAGTTACTTGTAATTGAATACAATTAGACATTGTCCATGTTTTACAACACCACTTAAAACTGTCTGCAGTGTCGTTAATGTGTACACGTAGTGAAACTTTATACCGAATCACTACATTTATTGACGAACATCAATATTCGCGGTTTAACCGAAACACATTTCTATTTTTCAAAACTAAAAAGAATTAAAGAGTCATCAAGATCAATATTGGAGATGTTTAGTAGTAATGATTTAGTGAATTCTAGGATTAATTGACCCCATTAAACATTACGAGAATGGTATAAGTTCTGACTCTACTTTACTAGTTCCGATTATTCTAAAGATAACACAAACACGGTTAACGTTAAAATATATGAATAAGTTTTGTAAAACGTTTATTTCTTGATATCTGTGCATTGAACACGTGTTGTTGAGTTTGAATGAATAGATATATTAAATGCCATATATGGCACACCCATCTTACTTAACTGCCGTCGGACTAGCGATTAATTGTTTCCGACGCGTTATTCCTAACATGAAAAGGTATAATTTGTTATATTTTGCTTAATAGAAGGACCACTATAATTTCATTTCAATGTTAAGATTTGGAGATTTTACGCGTTTTTCTATGTTGTCTAACTATGATTTCCTGGTCGTATATGTTACTGATAGGTGATCTGACATTTGAACACGATATCATGACCAATGTTCATTAAAGTATAACAGATTGTAACAAGTGTACAACTAATTAGATTGGTCGCCTTTGTTGTGAAATACATTTGGTGAGTTCGTGGTGTCATAGGGTTGTGACATTGATGCGATTTGTACATTATGTGTGATGCAAAAAACAACAGCGACTTAGATTTACATTCAGTGTAGTAGTTTATTTGAGTAAAATTATAGAAATCATATTAATACACATAACACAGATTGATATTTGCTTAACATTTTACAGGGACTTGTGAGTCAGTCAGTTGTTTTCCCGGAAAAAAGTGTCGGATGATTGATGAGTTCCCAACATGTGTTTGTAAGCCGTCATGTGACTCAGCGTTAAAATCACGTGGTGCATTATGTGGCGAGAATGGACGTACATATAGAGACTATTGTCATTTACAGAGGGAGAATTGTAAAAAGGACCAAAGGATCTCCGTCAATTATTACGGGAAATGTCGAGGTAAGTGTTTAATATGTGACATTAAGGCAATAGAGCGTTTGTTCTTAATCATCTTGAAATTATATACGTATAATGGTAGATGATGTAGTAGTTTATATTAAAGTTTTGCTAAATCTTTGCAGTACACGATTTTATTATCTGACTGAGTTTCAGCGATATTGGTCGCGGAAAACAAATGTTTCTGAGCATTGTACCGTTACTTTTGATAACCCTCGTACAATCGTATATCAGTTTACTTAACTTTTTAACAAATACGTGCAACAGGAAGTTAATGATTCATCGTGATTTGCATTAAGTAATCGCTAGACTATAGAATAATATATCATGCAGGGTGTCATAGTCTGACTTCAAAGACTGATGTATGTCTGGGTTAATAAAACAAACATCTAGCCACATTAAACTAACCAAACAATATGTTTTTGAAAGTAATCCTTTCAACAATTTCTTTGTGCAATGATCTTTCAATTTGTAAGTCATGAACGGAAAATTGCACTCATGTGCACTCATTTATCAAAATGCACGCGAGTATTTTGATCATGATCTACAGAGTTTACTAATAGTTTCTGTTTATATAAACAGTCGGCCCATTTTTGTCCCGTTGATAGATATAATCGGGTACACGGATACCGTAGTGTCCTGCGTCCACGTGATTTTGACCGAGGTATTGGGAAGTTATATTCTTCATTGGCATAAACTATCATAATAACCTCCACACATGTGGAGTGGTTGTCACTGCTGAATAATCCATTCCAGAACAACTGGTGAGGTTAATACTTGAATCTCATCTTGATCCGTCATATTTTAACCCAATGAAAACACTTTTCGTATTGAAGGTTCTTGTAAACGAGTAAGATGTGAAGTTGGACAGCGTTGTATGCAGGATCAAAATGGAACTCCACATTGTGTTACTTGCAGTCAGTATTGTAAAAAATTCATCCCTGAAATCCAGACCAATCATTTATGCGGCGAAAATGGTCGAACCTACAGAAACACGTGTGATCTCAAGGCCGACATGTGTAAACTAGGGAGAAGTATTCGGATAGCGCATTTCGGATCTTGTAAAGGTAAATACTGATGTGATTGTATAACTCTTTTAGTGCGACCGTTTTATTTGGGTGTGGTATATCAAAAGTGAAAGTTTAAAGCATGTTTATAATAATTATGATAATCATGTTTACAGTACACAGTATATATTAAAATGTTTCAAATGTATGCTCTGAGCATTGCATACTTACAATAGTTTATTATGGAATATGGGCGTAGGAGCAGGGGGCAGGGGGGCATGCCTCCAATGTCTGGACAGGGGGGGGGGCAACATATTCCCCCCAATACTTCAGACGAAAAATTATAATATATCTCGTTATAGGCAATTTGCCTTCAGTTCTTGGAAAAAACGTAGAATATTTTTTGCTCGCTTCGCTCGTAAAATAACTTCCTTATATTAAACTATGTCAGCATCCATTCTTTGCAAAAAAATACAATTCCACCATTAATTACACTCGTAACATCCACCAACCCTCCTATATAACTTTGGGAGATTATCAATTATATATAAAGCCTTTGAAACAAAGTTTTGGCCTTAAGCTTCAATCTCAAAATCGAGCAATATAAATTTTACGCAAGCACTTAATTGTGTTTAATGTAAGAACATAAATTTCCTGTATTTAGGTCGTTTCGAAATGCCAAATAAGTTATCTCAGAATCCCAAAGAATGCACCATATTGATCCATTGTTTAGAACATTTTCCCGGGGGCATTTTTTTACCCCAAGTTGCCAAATGTTTGCCCCCCCAATGTTGAAGACGCTTCTACGCCCATGTGGAAACCTACCATAAACGCGAACTTCTTTAATAGTTGTACATCAACGTATAACCAAGCTGCTGTGGGTTCAAACACGAACATGTTATTCCAGTTTTACTTTTACTCATTAGTCATATAAACAATCGCTGAATTAAATATATTATAACAAATCACTAAATCAAAATTAGTCGAGCAGTCGCTTAGACACAACGTTCAGTCGATCTATCAGTCAGACAGATAAAACTACGAATACTACCCGACATCCATATGTTGGGCGCCATTATGATCCCTAAAATGTAGTGACTACTATTCTTCTTTTAATCATTTGATTCCAACCAAGTAATGCTAGTTCCATATGTATTGATTGTTCGGTTTTTTTTCTGCCAATTAGGCGGGTTTTAGTTGCATTTTCTTGTTCTTCGAGAGCGTTCTTTTTCACACAAAAGACGAGGTCATCCGATTTTATGTTTGTATTTCAGCCAATGAAACATGTACCAGTATTAACTGCCAGAGTGGAAACACTTGTCTAAGACATCAACAAAATGGCCGACCAATATGTGTTAACTGTAACATGCATTGTGAACATTCGCTGACAATACCAGTTTGTGGAACAGATAGACGAACATACCAAAGTTATTGTCAAATGGTGAACTATGGATGTAGAACGGGGTATTTTATTACAGCCCAGCGCCAGGGACCATGCAAAACTGTTAGAGTAAAATTAAAAGGTGTGTTTATTTATAATATTCAGAACCATTCAGATAGAGTATCATTTTCACCAAATTTCACGTGTATGCACACAGGGGTATATTGTACTTTTAGTATTGAGTAACTTTAATGCCTTTGTTATTATCTAAATGTATACACGGTAGTTTTCAAAACCTTTCTTGAAAAATAAATGTATAATAAATGAAAAATGAATTTAATTATAATATCGCTGCTAATATGAGCATTATTATTCATATTTCAATTGTGTCGTTTGTTCGTCGAAAAAGCAGATAAAAACCGTTTGATGAATCAATATTTTATTAGGTGGGTAGGATAAAAGTAACTATCAACGATAAACGAACTTTGATCATTCTTGTATTACTCCCATATTGCCTTTATATTACCAAGACAATACTTCATATGGAAGCAACCCACGCTGTCGTATTCTATTGTTGGATAATACTTAGATCAGTCAGTCTTGGTCATGTAAGTTTTTGTGTATATAATTCTAACATGTTTTCACCTATTCCAGCCGCCAGTCTGAAGCTGAATAGTGCAACTAACATAACAAATATAGATAACAAACAGAATGTACACCCTGAGAGAAAAAAGAAACATAGACGACACGAAACTCGTCACAAGAGACGCAAACGAAGAAAACACAAACGCCGACAATCTCAAAATAGGAAAGACAGACGGAAAAAAACGAAAACATCAAACCATCATATCTATTCTAAATCTCGTAAGGATACCCACACATCAATTTCTTTGACATAAGAAACTATTCTAGTAATTACCTACTATACAAACAAATGTTTTTATGCAGTCTACGGGATAATTGATGCCGTTTAATAATTATATTGAAATCTACCATGTTTATTATGGCTTTCTTTGGCTATACCAGACCGATGCATCATCAGTATGAGAAATTGTTTTATAGTATTGCTGATATGATTATATGGGGAAAACATAATTTCTTAATCGTGTTTTATTTTGCACTGTGACAACTTGCAGACTGATTGTAATACGTATAATATAATTAATGAAGTTTTTTGTTAATTTAAACGTTTACAATAACAGTTGCTACCCATCATGCCTATAAACAACGGTGTCTTAAAAAGAGTCTTAAAGTCATATCTTGGTTCAGATCATGTTTTAAGCTATGTGAAATAAGTACGTTTTGCAACGAATGTCCGGATATCGTTTTGTGCCACGAGTATCCGGATTAATACATACTAATATTGCTTTCCACGTTAGTTTTAAGGAAGTTCGCGATGTCAGTCGTATTATAAACGTTTTGAACATTTGAAAGACTATACATTGAGTGAGTGCGTTAATAGAAGCATAGTTTTTGTAAAACGTTGTCGTCAGAAGCATAACGACAAATGGACATCACTTCGTCACTTCAATGAATTAAAGAAACCTTTTAAAGAAAAGTAGTTAGCTGGTTTTGTCGTGTAATGATTATTTTTGTCGTAAAATCTTACCATGGACATATATCATTAACTTCAACATTCAATAGACTGATTCTGCTTTTAATGTTGTATATCACAAAAACTGCAAACAATCTTCAAGTTGTTAATTGATTGTGTGCTTAACAAAAATTCTTTTTCTATTTTCAGGTGATAATTCCAAAAAGAAAAGTAGGAACAAAGAATGTAAGAAAAGGGACAATAACTCTTGAATTCTTGTTGAATTGATTACATGTGACAATATTTATTTCTTCATACGGCATCATCATAACAACAATATGTGGACATAACGTCATCACCATAGTTACACGAATTTAATTTAACATCGTCATTACAGCGACAAGAGATTGTTGATAAGTCATACAATCACCATAGCAACAATATGTTGATTTTATGACAAACAATCACCATAGTAACAGCGTGTCGTCTTTATGTCGCGTGATCATCATATTAACTTAATGGCATCTCCATGTTGGAGGGTGCTGATAGGGTAAACTATTTACCTTTAACTGTTGACTTTTATCGTCAAAGATTTTGTTTCAAGGACGAGATACGAGAGAGTGTTTGGTCAGGTTTTTTTTGTATGTATTTTCTATGACAGCTGTATTTTCTGGCGGATATTTGTGTCGGTATTTATTTTGTCTTTAATTTGCATAATAAAGGTTGGGAATCCAAGAATGGATATGTACATAGAAAGGATAAAGTAATACGTAACCGGATTACGTGATCGAAACCAAACTGACAAAAACACTGTTTACCTGTGGTATCCACTATTTATGTTTTAGGCTTTGATGATTAAACAAACGCTTTAAACAACCCATGGCAATATTGCGATGACTGGAGATGTTCAGTCAAATAAAACGACCATCTACGTAAACATGCATGCTGGAACAGTTACGCATTTGCTGCAAGAGAACGGTCCCTAAATATCCACCAACGGATAAGGGGATTAACTTTTTTGTGATACTTTGGCTGACCTAGAACGTGAACAGGTAACGTCTGACTAAACCCTTATATATGTATCGTTCTATTTGTAAATAAAAAAATACTATTTGTATAAGTGTGTTGTTTTATGTATATATTTATGCATGGCTTGTATACTTATGTATCTGTGATAATTATCTATATGTGAGACATGCAACGTGTAATATGTTTGATATGAAGAAGAAATACAAAAAGAGGAGGTGGACAAAGTGCCAGGAAAATATCACGTGTACAAGGTAGCAGAACATGATCTATTATTCTGCTCACACTTAGCGCACACAAAACCAAAACAAAAAAGGAACAAAAACACACTTTTTTGAATTTGCAGGATCATCATTAAACTTCTTCGTATACTGTGCGCGCATTGAACATTGTCACTTAGTCCAACAGCCTTTCGTCTGACATTAACAGGCGACCATGACCGGAGAACGAGTCAGTAGATAACAACGAGCCACAAGGATGGCATCACAATCATCGTTGAATCACAACACACAAAGCATCATGTATAAGTCGTATGGTGTATTTCAATGTTGTTAATACACCAATGCAACAATGATGGCCTTTCTAGTACAGCGTCAACTAAAAGACGCCTTGGTAAAACTATTGGTTTAATTTTACTTATTTAAAGAAATAATAAACCCAGTTAAATCCTATTTTCGGACAGGTTTAACCGACTGCACATTATGTTTTATCCCCCGATCAAGTAACCGCAAATCGAATGTTAACATGGTTTCCCGTCACTGACAGCCACACCATATTGACTTTTGACCTTGTCAGGTACCTATGCAAAATTCTCTGTGGCCTTATTCACCAACATTGTAAGACTAAGACAATTTACAACATTTATAATCACTGCCATTTCTTTGCAATTAAATTTAACCATTTTAAAGTTTATGTAATTAGTTGTTGTTACCCACTGAACATGCAAACCCATTGTAGTCAAAATCGAAACGTTTATAACAACATGAGATCAAAGTGACAATTTGACAATGCTTAGTCTTAGTCTGATTTTAGACTTACTATGTTGGTGAATAAGGCACCAGGGTGAAGTTAAGCAATTTGGTCCGTGGTACTGACGGGGTTCGAACCAGGGACCTCTCGACCTCACGCGCTCTGAATCCCTAGATCACATATATTTCAAGATTTGATAAACATTTAATAAAAACGACGAGCTTATTTAAAAGTTGCCGGTACGGCTGACAAAATATCTGCTAACTACCTGGGTTAAAAGAAAGATATTCTATTTTGTAACCCAGTGACTACACATAACGCACATTTCAAGCAAAATGTATCTGTTTTAATAATAATGAGGTCAAAACGAAACCATAAAATCATTCGACACAACTCACTCATGGGTAGACTGTCCACCCGACTAGATAATATATTTTATTAATCAAATAGCATAACTTTTTTTTCGATTTTCGCTAGATTTTATTTTGGGCTTGATTATCTACCTATGTTTGAGGGTATAAAGGGAAATTATTTCATGAGAAAAGAGTAGATTAAGGAGTTGTCTTTCTAAACATAGGGTATGGTAGACAGACTTACTCATGGATGGCGAGATAGAAATACGAGCGTGGTATAAAATTCAGAACGGAAAACACTCCACAGATTCAACTTCCACCATTAGCACTTACAAAAGATAAAATTAATAACAGACATGCGTGCGTTATGATGAACAAAATAATTAGGTATATTTTTAGATGAATGAATATCTATCTGACCGGTGTGGTGCAGATGAAAACTGCATTGTGTATATAACCGACTTTTAGGAGCGATTGATAGACAGTATTGATCACATGTTGCAATAACAATCATTTTTCGTACGTAATCTATTTACGATATAACATTGTGTACGGGATGCATCACTTATCGCAACTTTTTTATGATATTTTAAATACCTTAACTTTAACCTTTTCGCGCATGTTTGCCATGTAATGATAGTATATAGAGATACCATAGGATACACACATATTTTTCCAGTTGCAAAATACAAAATTATTCAGATTTAAAGGAGGAATTTGAAAGGAAAGAAACGGGAAAGAATGAACGTCACATTATATACTTCCCTAAAAGTTGGTATTTTTGCCTTTACTGTTAAATCACTAATTTTCGTAAGCATTTAATTTCGTGATTTTTTAGTAATAAGCAGTATCGTAGGGATACCTAAATGTGACGACATACTGTGTTTATAAATGTGTTTACAGTCCAAGACCTTATATATACACGAAACAAAACGTTTAGTCGGTATGTTTTAATTGCAGTTTAACTTAAATATGGTGGAATCAAAATCATCTTTATTGACCTCCATATTTGGAGTATAACATGTTTACAATAACATCCCCGGTTCACGAGCGTTAACCATAGTTTACGAACATTAACCTGTGTTTTCGACCGTAAACATGGGTTTACGCCCGTGAACATGGGTTTACGAACAAGAACATGGGTTTACGAGCGTAAACATGGGTTGACGTCCGTAAACCCATGTTTACGCCTATGGCAAGCCAAATGTCCAATAATTTCGTAAACCCATGTTCACGGGCGTAAAACTAGGTTTTACGGTCGATAAACTAGGTTTTACGAACGTAAAACCAGGTTTTACGTATGTTAACCCATATTTTCGAGCGAAAACATAGGATAACGTCGTAAACTATAGTTCACGCACGTAAACATAGGTTCACGTTCGTAAACCTATGTTTACGGTCGAAAACATGGGTTGTATTTCGTAAACTATGGTTTACGAGCGTGAACCAGGGTTTACCAGCGTAAACATAGGTTAATGGTCGTTAACATAGGATAACGACCGAAATCAGTAGTTAAATCGAGAAACCTAGTTTATCAAACGTAAAACTAAGATTTTCAAATAAACTATGAATTTCGGGCGTAAACATGGGTTTACGGACGTGAACCCATGTTTACGCTCGTAAACCCATGTTCACGTTCGTAAACCCATGTTCACGGGCGTAAACCCATGTTTACGGTCGAAAACACAGGTTAATGTTCGTAAACTATGGTTAACGCTCGTGAACCGGGGTTCACGAGCGTAAACATAGGATAACGGCCGTAAACATAGGATAACGGTCGAAATTCATAGTTCAATCGAGAAACCTAGTTTATCGAACGTAAACCCATGTTCACGAGCGTGAACTATGGTTTACGACTGTTATCCTATGTTTTCGCTCGAAAATACAGGTTAACATTCGTAAAACCTGGTTTTACGTTCGTAAAACCTAGTTTATCGACTATAAAACCTAGTTTTTACGACCGTGAACATGGGTTTACGTTATTATTGGACATTTGGCTTCGTAAACCCATGTTCACGGGCGTAAAACTAGGTTTTACGGTCGATAAACTAGGTTTTACGAACGTAAAACCAGGTTTTACGAATGTTACGAACATTTACCTGTGTTTTCGACCGTAAACATGCGTTTACGCCCGTGAACATGGGTTTACGAACGTGAACATGGGTTTACGAGCGTAAACATGGGTTCATGTCCGTAAACCCATGTTTACGCCCGAAATTTATAGTTTATTTGAAAATCTAAGTTTTACGTTTGATAAACTAGGTTTCTCGATTTAACTACTGATTTCGGTCGTTATCCTATGTTTACGACCATTAACCTATGTTTACGCTGGTAAACCCTGGTTCACGCTCGTAAACCATAGTTTACCAAATACAACCCAAGTTTTCGACCGTAAACATAGGTTTACGAACGTGAACCTATGTTTACGAGCGTGAACTATGGTTTACGACGTTATCCTATGTTTTCGCTCGAAAATATGGGTTAACATTCGTAAAACCTGGTTTTACGTTCGTAAAACCAAGTTTATCGACCGTAAAACCTAGTTTTACGCCCGTGAACATGGGTTTACGAAGCCAAATGTCCAATAATTACATAAACCCATGTTCACGGACGTAAAACTAGGTTTTACGGTCGATAAACCAGGTTTTACGAATGTTAACCTGTATTTTCGAGCGAAAACATAGGATAACAGTCGTAAACCATAGTTCAAGCTCGTGAACATGGGTTTACGTTCGATAAACTAGGTTTCTCGATTGAACTATGAATTTCGACCGTTATCCTATGTTTACGGCCGTTATCCTATGTTTACGCTCGTGAACCCCGGTTCACGAGCGTTAACCATAGTTTACGAACATTAATCTGTGTTTTCGACCGTAAACATGGGTTTACGCCCGTGAACATGGGTTTACGAACGTGAACATGGGTTTACGAGCGTAAACATGGGTTCACGTCCGTAAACCCATGTTTACGCCCGAAATTCATAGTTTATTTGAAAATCTTAGTTTTACGTTTGATAAACTAGGTTTCTCGATTTAACTACTGATTTCAGTCGTTATCCTATGTTTACGACCATTAACCTATGTTTACGCTGGTAAACCCTGGTTCACGCTCGTAAACCATAGTTTACCAAATACAACCCATGTTTTCGACCGTAAACATAGGTTTACGAACATGAACCTATGTTTACGAACGTGAACCTATGTTTACGTGCGTGAACTATGGTTTACGACGTTATCCTATGTTTTCGCTCGAAAATATGGGTTTACATACGTAAAACCTGATTTTACGTTCGTAAAACCTAGTTTATCGACCGTAAAACCTAGTTTTACGCCCGTGAACATGGGTTTACGAAATTATTGGACATTTGGCTTGCCATAAACGCCAGGTTACTGAAGACAGGTGCTCGATAGACAACGGATCCTATATGTAATTTCTTCATTTGCGATCGACGTATGACAAGATAGTTCTTTAAATAAATTGAGTTTCAATGTGTTATTGTTGTAAACTGTCCGTATCTGATATTATGGTTATGGATTATTGAAAAGCCATTATGTATTGAAATTTATTTTTTGCACATAATTTCTTTTGTCACATTTTGTTATTTTAAATGGTAAACATTTCTTTGTCAAGGTCAATTGCAAAATCTGTCATTATTTGTCTACGTTAAACGAATATAGCGTGAATTACGATGATGCTATCTCATAAAAGTTATCGAGTGCACCTGTCTGCCAAGTCTACATCGTAAATACGTACGCCTTTCAAATTTGTAGTATTTTGGTATTTACGTATTAAATTGATATCGTAGTTTTCATGTCAATAATCTGATCAATATCAGCTGTCAATCATCAGACATATCCGCCCATTTATCATGTAAACTAGTTTATAAATCGTCTCTGTTTTCATTATAGTAGAGACGATCACGCTATCGTACTCATACATTCGTTATCTCTATCTACTGGATGTTGTTTGTGCTTATTGAAGCTTATTGAGGCTGATTCGATTTATGTTAACATCTGTGCTTGGTTTACCACAAATAATATATAAGGTTCGCATTGCAATTTTGTGTTTATTATGGAACGAATATTATTTAAAGTTTGCATTGCGATTTTGTGTTTAATTTACAAATAATATTATTTGTAATTTGCATAGCAATTTGTAATTAATTTACAACGAACAAGATTTGCTTTGAGCGTGTGCGCTTAATTTCCTACAAACTATTCTAATATCAATAGCTAATTAATAGCAATTTTAAAACATACGTGTTATGGGATATTACTAGCATAATAAAACATTATGATTTATAAAATTATATATAAAATTAAATACGCCCGATTGATCATATTACAAGACATGTCATGGAATTAAAAAGCTGTATATGATTCAAACCAGGTTTAATAAATAAATAAGCTTCTCGAAATGAATTATGTAATCACTCGTGTGTGATATGTATTAACATACCATCATCGGATACCCACACTACATTACTACATGTTAGCGATAGCATGTAGCAATATAACGTAATGCATTAAGTCTGGGTAATATGTTAGTATTTGATGTAACGAATGTAATACTTCTGCTCAAGAAAATCAAACGCGTAATAAGTATATGTGTTAATTTTCACCGATATTATTCTGTGTTATTCGTGGTCTCACTTTACTGACAAACCGCAGAAAATAATTTATTTTCGCGCTAAATTTTAATATTTTCTAAAGTATTCCCTTATTCAACACACATTACCTAAAAAGACTGAAATTTGATGAATCCAATAATATTCTTAGTCACAACAATTCCCGAGGATGTATTTGATCTGAACTAATTTAAGGTTTGGATGATCTTCATTGAATATCACCATATTGACAACTATACGCGAATAAGGAAATGGCGGACTGAAAGCAATACGTTCATTTAATGGTGTTACGTACAATAATGCAGTCAGATAGTTGTATGCGCTGCAATGATTTTGAGAACGAATAATATAAATTAAAACGAAATGTAACGTAGGGTAGGATATAGCACGACATAGTCTGAATGTATAATAGACACACGTTTTACACATAATTATGTTTTTTCCAGTTTTAGGAACCTGTTATAGAACATTATTAGATGTAAGTGTGCTAACGCAATCCTACTTTTACATATGATTAAAGTGTTGTTGTTTTAAGGAATTGTGACTAAGTAGAATTGAAATGATTCTCAGACAGAAAAATGCTACGTAAGTAGCTATGTTTTGCATTGTGTCACATTTAAAGGAATATAGAACAATATTATGACGGATAAAATGCTAAGGTTGCATAAACTTATACTTTTCTGCTGTTTTAAAAGATCAGGGATATGTATATGACGGATATAAAGTTTTGCATATAATTATATCTTGTAAGGAATCTGGAATAATTATAGGATGGATATAGCGCAAACTTTTGCATATAAATTATAAATTTTTAGGCATCTGGAATAGTTATATGAGGGATATAACGTTTTTCATATAAATTATATATTTTAAGGAATCTGGAATAGATATGATGGACGTGCTTTCTCAGCCTACATGATGCCACGTTTTGTCATATCCATGCTACGTTTGTTTCGAACCTCAGACATACTGATCTACCTCATACTCACACTGCGTCTGAGACAGACATTCGGTAAGTGATTTATAAACTTTACTTATCGGTAAAAAAGAATACTGTAAATATATCTCTTATTTAGTACACATTTCACCAGTTTATACGACTCTGTTCCAGATCGATTGCAGAATCTGCCGATTTGTAAATATAAATATTAAATGTGCGATGATGATTTATAAAGCTCTATTTGTAGGTGGCCTTATCAATGTAATGACGCTCTGTACTGTGAAACATATTCTACATTTTCTTTAAATAACTTTATACACCTCATTCTTGAAGATATCCATCGCATAGTTCCGTTGGTATGCAAACTGCAAAGTTATGTGGGAACTTTTACTATTTGTACAGTCAAATATTGTACTGAGTACGGTTATATTTGTCATTAACATCGTTAAGTATGTTTGCAGGTATTAGTCTATCTGGTGTCGGTTTTCGAATGTTTCGCTACTGAATCTATATTAAAAGACTGTAAGCACATTAATTTTGTCAAATATTTTAATCATATTCCCGCAAGAGTCTTTTAGTTATGTTAAGATTCCTCGTTTATTACACTGTCTCGCTAGTTCGCACCCACACTTTCAGACTAATTGTCATATTTAATGTGTCAATGACAAGGTCCAATAACATTAGTATCATGCAATAGTTACTGTTCCAGTGACATATCGTATACAATGGACAATTCGGTACACAATAACTGCAATAAATATCTCCCCAACTTACTCCATACATTCCTTATGAATTTACGTCTTACCCTATTTTTACTTAGCAGAGATAAAAAAGTTAAGTTACCAATTTTCTAGGACCCTTTTCAGCTGTTAGGCCGCTCAGTGAAATTAACCAGCGGTCCAGATGGTGGTTGAACCCGGGACTTCTTGATCCCGACGCGCTTTCTTTACACTTTCTTCATCTAGTTATTTACGTACTATTTATCTAACGATATACATGAATTACATACGTTTATAATACAAAATAAGCAGGACGTTCACCAATTTTCTATATTAATTATATTGGCTTAAAATGATGTAGTCGATTACCATAATTCAAACGTGGTTATAAATTGTTTGACAAAAGTACATCCAAACCTTTTAAATAATCTAACCTCAAATAACTTGCCGTAAATAAATTTAGCGTTCATTGTCTAGCTTAACGCATTTATGTTTTACATCAAGCTTGATTGTGGCAAATTTAACACATAGACTAAACAAATGAACATCATATTCACTCTAACTGTTTGATTGTGTATACTCGTGAACAAATTAATGTGAATACTTTATAGCAAACATCACTTCTCCGCACATTCAGCGAATTCTACCATTCAAATGTTCAGAATACTATACGACATTTCGCTGGATTAGAAAGAGAAGGTCGTAAGTACAAAATCGATAGTTTAAGAAATTAAGAATAAACGCTCTGCAAATGACTCTTTACATATGCCAAAACAATCCTTTTAAACTTCAGTTTGGTCAAGATTACAAGTTTCGAATTTCTTGAAAATAAGCTCATAAGAAGTGCCATATGATGCAGATGTCAAATATGCATCAGTCTTATAAGTTCTAAGCCAGCACATTCAACGAGTTCTTCTTACATTCAGTACGTTCCCCGGTCGTACACACCGAATATCGTTTTCGTTACTACTTTATGCTGTATTTCACTTCTAAATGTTGTATGATATGTTTCGATACAAAAGAAGGTTTCATCAAAACAACAATATAATTGAAGAGTGAAATACAACTTAAATACTAAATAAACTCATTAGACTATAATATCCATTCATGTCAAATAGATCAAGAGTAGAAAAACATTCGACAACTTAAATCGTTGTATAAACGATAGAACTTGAATACAACTTGAAATATTCCACTAACTTAAAGGCAATTTTCATTTGTTCCCGTGTAAAACTAAGAGTGAAAATGACAAAAAAATGCATTTTTCATACTGTGGGAATCGACCCCTTACGAAATTATTTCAAAAGAATGTTTTTGTTCAAATAAAGTCAGTTGGCCACATGCGGTTTAATTGCTCTTGACTTTGACAACCAATGTTAAAGTATGTTACACTTTTGTTCACAGCGTGCATACAAATAATCAATAGAAGCACATTTATTATTTTTATGCACTTTATACAGAACTTATGTACTTAGTTCTATGTTATTTATGCCGCTATTATATCATTCATAGACACGTTTAGCGCTTTTATAATACATTCACACGTACAAACGTACCTAACAATCACAATAAAGACATGATTGACATGACTGATGAACCCAGTGAAATTCTTTTATCAAATATCAATTTCAAAATTCACAGGTTTTCTTGTTCTTCTTGAAAAGTTAACACATAACTGTGATAAAGCATGTTCAAAACCATTAGTTTTGTAAAACTGTAGAAACTGTATGTTTCAACACTGCAAAACTAAATGCTGTGTTGTCAACAAATTGTTATACTAGTATTTGAGGTTTTACTGCCAAAACCTGACAAAATGAATATCCCAGTACCCCAAGATCGTGCTTTTAGCAAAACTATTTCATGTAAACATATATACTGAGACCATGTTTTTATATTCATCTGATGGTGAAAACTTAATGCTACACACAGACTATATTGATTAAAAACACAATTTATAATTGTCACCCAGTTGTGTTTCAATGGTGTAACAATCAGGTACCGAATACTGTGATCCCCTCCAATATACCATTCACCTCTTCTATTTTGAAGAGATCCACTATTTAAGCTGTGAAAATCACCGTTGTTCTAATGCAATATGTTAAACATATAAGTTACATATATTTACCAAATTAAATATGGCCTTGAAGTTTACTGGTTAATGGGCAGTCTGAACTTCCCTTCGGGCCATATACCATTCTAGCTCAGACTGCCCAATCCGTAAACTTCCATATTGTCATCAGAGCAATATCGTCTGTGCTAAATATTGCTGCACGACTAGAAGATAATTTGAAGTTGTCATTGGGGAATATGAACTACCAGACATGTGATTAACATCTGACATTAAATATAACAGTTCAAATTTTTAACTTATCTAAATTGTATTTTCAGGCGGTGTGTGTTGGAAATATCAGGATACTAATTCAGGACTTTGTCGTACAGCGATAGTAACAAATATGACTTATGAAGATTGTTGTAACTTACGTGGACTTCCGGGTGTATCCTGGACCTCACATGATGTATCACCAGATGTGTTTTATTTAACTTTTCTCTCCAAAGGTTCATCATCATGTCAAAGATGTCATAGTAAGTGAGCTAGTTTACATTGTTACTATTTGTATATTCTTGTATTGCCAAAGTTTTAAATTCAGTATGTCTAGGTTATTGCACTCGATGTAACACTCATAGCGCAACCTCTTTACCATCGTATGTTCTTAAACAGCATACATGGAGTATAGAAAATGTACTTTAGTACAAGCGTATACAGCAATGCAAAGGTATGTCATCGATGCAGCACAATGCGAGGGTTTAACACGGTGGGACTGTGCCATCTACACGACATTGTGGCGGTTTATCTAGTCATGAGAGTGTCATCAATGCGACTATGCGAACGTCTTTCGCAGCGGTACGACAATACATCGACATGGTACGTCGTGACGATGCCATCGATGCGACATTGTAACGTTTCGTCGCTGCGGGACGAAACGGTGTGTTCGATGCGACACTGCATCATTATTCCACACGGGCGGATGATCATTACAATCAAATGGTTTGATGCATGATGCGCTTATGACAAATATATCATTCATTTACCTCTCTCGTGATAAGACTTCTGTCAATCAAATGTATTAACTAAAAACTTTCTCTAAAATGTCTGAGAGTCTGTACTACTAATGTTATACAGAAATCTTCTCTGAAATGAAATGGCGTGAGGAATGAATCAATTCTTCAAGAAACACTCTACGTGTCTTTTCGTGTAATATTACGTAATAGTTACTCGTAATTGAAAACAATTAGACAGTGTCCATGTTTTACAACACCACTTAAGACTGTCTGCAGTGTCGTTAATGTGTACACGTAGTGAAACTTTATACCGAATCACTACATTTATTGACGAACATCAATATTCGCGGTTTAACCTAAACACATTTCTATTTTTCAAAACTCATTCGCTACGTATTGCAAAGGAAGAAAAGAGTCATCAAGATCAATATTCGAGACGTTTAGTAGTAATGGTTTAGTGAATTCTAGGATTAATTACGAGCATGGTATAAGTTCTGACTCGACTTTACTAGTTCCGATTATTCTAAAGATAACACAAACACTGTTGACGTTATAATATATGAATCAGTTTTGTAAAACGTTTATTTCTTGATATCTGTGCATTGAACACGTGTTGTTGAATTTGAATGAACAGATACAGTAAATGCCCTATATATGTCACATCCATCTTACTTGACTGCCGTCGGACCAACGATTAATTGTTTCTGACGCGCTATTCCTAACATAAAAAGGTATGATATTGTCACGTGCTAGCGGTTATCTGTATCTCAGTGTTGTCTACTGAAGATATGTGGTAGCGTGTCGTTTCAGCACGGACAATACAAATACAATAAAATAAAATGGACTCAAAATAAATAAAGTAAAATGAAGACAAAGTATAAGTATCAGTCTCTACCATTTAATATGACAACAAACTCTTAATTCTACTGCAATAACAACTAATTCACATGCAAAACATCACCATAAAATGTCTAAGTATTTTCACCAAAGTTCCAGTTAATTAAATAACAAGTCTTTCTTTTAATAAAAACTCTTAAAATCGTTCAAGTGCATCTAAAATAATTAAATAAATAATCCTAAGTTGATAGAATTAATGTTAAAGAAAAATAAAGAAAATCAGTCTTGCACCTTCGAGCTAAAAAAGTCTTTGAATCTGAGCCGACCGGTCCTTATATAGTGCACCAAAAAATGTGTGCGCTACGTAGCGCGCAATGTGCGCTAAGCTGAGCGCACATCAAATCTTGTGCGCTTTACAACGTAAAAGCGCACATGACAGCGTTGCGCGCAGATAGCGCACAATCCAGCGCGCAGATAAAACTGTGCGCTCCGAAGCAAAAGATCTGCTCGCGAAAATGTATGAAACTCAAAGAATCGATAAATCAAATACACAGACATGAAATACAATAATAAACAAATAAATCCGTACATGTTAAGCAAATCCAATAAGTAGATCAGGGTAAAATAAGCTGTTGAAGTCGACAGACGACGAAATTATGCCAAAATGGCTCCATATACATAAACTACCCAAGAATCCGTTTACTAGGTCAAAAATACTACGTATCCGTAAAAAACAATGGCCGACTCATTAAACACACGTTTGTTTACAAAAATGATGATAGTAGATCTCGGGTTTATAACATAGAATACAGGTAATAAGTTGATTCAGATCAACTACTGAAACACTAAAGATCGTGAGCCATGCAATTCTTTGGCTTGCTAGTGCCGACTTACGTAAATATACCATGAATAGACCGTGGGAAAATTGCCGAGACAGAATGTAAACAAACATACATGTACATAATCAAGGACGACCCAGGGCATTACAATATGTTACATTTTGCTTAATAGAAAGACCACTATAATTTTATTTCCATGTTATGTTATGTTTTTTTCTATATTGTCTAACTTTAATGCCCTGCTCGAATATGTTACAAATAAATGATCTGACATTTGAAAACGACATCAGGACCAATCGTGGTTAAATTATAACAATGTCATTTATTTTTTGTAACAAGTGTACAACTAAATTGATTGGTCACCTTTGTCGTGAAATACATTTGGTGAGTTTGTGGTGTCATAGGGTTGTGAAGTTGATGCGATTCGTGCATTATGTGTGATCCAAAACACAACATCGACTTTGATCCATAACAATTGTAAGTTTATTTGGGAAAAAAATATAGAAATCATATAAATACACATAATACATATTGATATTTGATTAACATTTTACAGGGACTTGCGAGTCAGTTAGTTGCTTTCCTGGCAAAAAGTGTCGGATGATTGATGGATTCCCAACATGTGTTTGTAAGCCGTCATGTGACTCAGCGTTAAAATCACGTGGTACTTTATGTGGCGAGAATGGACGTACATACAGAGACTATTGTCATTTACAGAGGGAGAATTGTAAAAAGGACCAAAGGATCTCCGTCAATTATTACGGGAAATGTCGAGGTAAGTGTTTAATATGTGACATTAAGGCAATAGAGCGTTTGTTCTTAATCATCTTTAAATCATATACGTATAATGGTAGATAAGGTGGTAGTTTATATTAAAGTTTTGCTAAATATTTGTAGTACACGATTTTGTTATCTAATATAGTTTCAGCGATACTGGTCACGGAAAACGTACAAAGCTTACAAAGTTTTCTGAACATTGTACCGTTACTTTTGAGAACACTCGTACAATCGTATATCAGTATATTTAACTTTTAAGAAAATACATGCACCAGGAAGTTAAAGATTCATCGTGATTTGCATTAAGTAATCGCTAGACTATAGAATAATAAATCATACAGGGGGTCATAGTCTGACTTCAAAGACTGATGTATGTCTGGGTTAATAAAACAAACATCTAGCCACATTAAAATAACCAAACAATATGTTATTGAAAGTAATCGTTTCAACAATTTCTTTGTACAATGATTCACTTTAAATTTGTAAGTCATGAACGGAAAATTGCACTCATGTGCACTCATTTTATCGAAATTCACACGAGTATTTTGATCATGATTTCAAGAGTTTACTATAGTTTCTGTTCATATGACCAGTCGGTCCATTTTCGTTCCGTGGATAGACATAATCGGGTACACGGATACCGTAGTGTCCGTCGTCCACGTGATTTTGACCGAGGTATAGGCACCGTTATGTTCTTCATTGGCATAAACTACCATAATAACCTCCACATATGTGAAGTGGTTATCACTGCTGAATAATCCATTCCAGAAAAACTGGTGAGCTCAATTATTGAATCTCATCTAGCTCCATCATATTTTAACCCAATGAAAACACTTTTCGTATTAAAGGTTCTTGTAAACGAGTAGGATGTGAAGTTGGACAGCATTGTATGCAGGATCAGAATGGAACTCCACACTGTGTTACTTGCAGTCAGTATTGTAAAAAGTTCATCCCTGAAATCCAGACCAATGATTTATGCGGCGAAAATGGCAGAACCTACAGAAACACGTGTGATCTCAAGGCCGACATGTGTAAACTAGGGAGAAGTATTCGGATAGCGCATATCGGATCTTGTAAAGGTAAATACTGATGTGGTTGTATTACTCTCTTAGTGCGACCGTTTTATTTGGGTTTGGTATATCAAAGGTTAAAGTTTAAAGCATGTTTGTAATAATTATGATAATCATGTTTACAGTACACAGTATACAATGTATATTAAAATGTTTCAAATATATGCTCTGAGCATTGAATACTTACAATATTTATAATGGAAACCTACTGTAACGGCGAACTTCTGTAATAGAGGGAAACCTATTACCCAATAATCGTACAACAATGTATAAACCAAGCTGCTGTGGGTTCAAACACGAACATGTTATTCCGGTTTTACTTTAAATTTACTCATTAGCCATATAAACAACCGCTCAATTAACTAAATTATAACAAATCACTAAATCAAAATTAGCCGAGCAGTCGCTTAGACACAACGTTCAGTCGATCTATCAGCCGGACAGATAAAACTACGAATACTACTCGACATTCATATGTTTGGTGCCATTAGGATCCCTAAAATGTAGTGACTACTGTTCTTATTTTAATCATTCGATTCCAACCAAGTTATGCTTGTTCCATATGTATTGATTGTTCGTTATTGTCTGCCCATTCGGCGGGTCTTTGTTGCGTTTTCTTGTTCTTCGAGAGCGTTCTTTTTCACACAAAAAACGAGGTCATCCGATTTTATGTTTGTATTTCAGCCAATGAAACATGTACCAGTATTAACTGCCAGAGTGGAAACACGTGTCTAAGACATCAACAAAATGGCCGACCAATATGTGTTAACTGTAACATGTATTGTGAACATTCGCTGACAATACCAGTTTGTGGAACAGATAGACGGACATACCAAAGTTATTGTCATATGGTGAACTATGGATGTAAAACGGGGTATTTTATTACAGCCCAGCGCCAGGGACCATGCAAAACTGTTAGAGTAAAATTAAAAGGTGTGTTTATGTATAATATTTAGAATCATTCAGTTATAGCGTAAGACAATTTTAGATTGACGCCTGAATTATTTATCAACGGTATAAATTTTCAACAGTTTGATTTGTCAAGAGCGTGTATCATTTTCACCAAATTTCACGTGTATGCACACAGGGATGAATTACTTTTAGCATTGAGTAACTTTAATGCCTTTGTAAAATAAATGTATAATAAATGAATTTAATTACAATACCGTCTTCAAATATGAGCATTATTATTCGTATTTCAATTGTGTCGTTTGTTCGTCGAAAAAGCAGATAAAACCCGTTTGATGAATCAATATTTTATTAGGTGGGTAGGATAAAAGTAACTATCGACGATAAACAAACTTTGATCATTTTTGTATTACTTCCATATTGCCTTTATGTTACCAAGACAATACTTCATATGGAAGCAACCCACGCTTGTCGTTATTAATTGTTACATCAAACAGTCTTTGTCCTTTGTCTCGATGTTTTGTGTGTATAATAGTTACATTTTTTCACCTATTCCAGCCGCCAGTCTGAAACTGAATAGTGCAACTAATGAAACAAATATAGATAACAAACAGAATGTACGTCCTGAGAGAAAAAAGAAACATAGACGACACGAAACTCGTCACAAGAGACGCAAACGAAGAAAACACAAACGCCGACAATCTCAAAATACATGTAGGAAAGACAGACGGATAAAAACGAAAACATCAGACCATCATATCAATTCTAAATCTCGTAAGGATACCCACACATCAATTTCTTTGACATGAGAAATGAACTTAACTATTCTAGTAATTACCTACTATACAAACAAATGTTTTTATGCAGTCTGCGGGAAAATTGATGCCGTTTTATAATGATATTGAAATCTACCATGTTCATTGTGGCTTTCTTTGGCTATACCAGACCGATGCATCATCAGTATGAGAAATTGTTTTATAGTATTGGTGATCTGATCATATGGAGGTAAAACATAATTACTTAATGTTGTTTTATTTTGCACTGTGACGACTTGCAGACTGATAGTAATGTGTATAATATAATGAATGGCGCTAAGACTTTTTTAATTCCATCGTTTACAAAAGAGAGTTGCTATTTATATTACATATAAACACAGTTGTCTTAAAAAAAGTCTTATTTTTAAGTCACATCTAGGTTCCAATTATGTTTTAAGTTATGTGAAATAAATAAGTTTGGCAACGAATATCCGGCTATTGTTTTTTGCTTCGAGTATCCGGATACCGTAATAAGTAATAATACATGTATTGCTTTCCCCGTTGGTTTAAGGTAGTTCGCGATGTTAGTCATATTATAAAACTTTTAAACATTTGAAAGATTATGCATTGACTGAGTGTGTGACTAGAAGCAAAGTTTTTGTAAAACGCTGTCGTCAGAAGCATAACGACAAATGGACGTCACATCCTCACTTCAATGAATTAAAGAAACCGTTTTAAGAAAAGTAGTAAGCTGGTTATGACGTTACATAGACAATATATTTTTTAGCTTTAATTTTGCGGATGTAAAGCCCATGTGATCACAAAATGACTGTTTATGTCGTAAAATCTTACCATGGCCATATATCATTAACTTCAACATTAAATAGACAGATTCAGCTTTTATTGTTGTATATCACAAAAACTGCAAAACTCTTCAAGTTGTTAATTGATTGTGTACTTAAGTAAAATGTTTTTTTTCTATTTTCAGGTGATAATTCCAAGAAGAAAAGTAGGAACAAAGAATCTAGGAAAAGGGACAATAACTCTTGAATTCTTGTTGAATTGATTACATGTTACAATATTTATTTCTTCATACGTCTTTACCATAACAACAAATTGTTGACATTACGTCATCACCATAGTAGCACGAATTTGATTTAACGTCGTCATTACAGCGACAAAAGATTAGCGCTACGTGATAGAATCACCATAGAAACAATATGTTGATTTCAAGTCATATGATCACCATAGTACAATATGTTGATGGTGCTGATAGGGTAAATTATTTACCTTTAACTGTTCACTTTTATCGTCGACGATTTTGCTTTTTTAACTGTTCATTTTTTGTTTCAAAGGACGAGATACGAGGAGGGTGTTTGGTCAGTTGTTTATCTATTTTCTATGACAGCTTTATTTTCTGGCGGGTATTTATCGACACGTTAATGTATTTATTTTCTCTTTAATTTGCATAATGAAGGTTGGGAATCCATGAATGGATATGTACATAGTAAGGGTAAAGTAATACGTAACCGAATTATGTGATCGAAATCAAACTGACAATATCACTGTCTGAAAGTCCACGCTATTGCTGCTTTAGACAAACGCTTTAAACAACCCATGGCAATATTGCGATGACTGGAGATGTTCAGACAAATAAAACGACCATCAACGTAAACATGCATGCTGACCTGTTACGCATTTGCTGAAAGAGAACGGTCACTAAATATCCACCAACGGATAAGGGGAATAACTTTTTTGTGATACTTTGGCTGACATAGAACGTCTGACTATACCCTGATATTTGTATCGTACTATTTGAAAATAAAAAAATACTATTTGTATAATTGTGGTGTTGTATGTATATATTCATGCATGGCTTGTATACTTATGTTTCTGTGATAATTATCTATCTGTGATACATACAACGTGTAATATGTTTGATATGAAGAAGAAATACAAAAAGAGGAGGTGGACAAAGTGCCTGGGAAATATCACGTGTACAAGGTAGCAGAACATGATCTATTATTCTGCTTACACTTAGCTCACACAAAACCAAAAACAAAATAGGAACAAAAACACACTTTTTTTAATTTGCGGGAGCATAACCAAACTACTTGGTATACTTTGCGGGCAGTGAACATTGGCACTTAGTTCAACAGCCTGTCGTCTGACATTAACAGGCGACCATGACCGGAGAACGAGTCAGTAGATAACAACGAGTGACAAGGACGGCATCACAATCATCGTTGAATCACAACACACAAAGCATCACCCGACGGTGCACATGCCTCTTTGAAATAAAGGAATTATATATAAGTCGTATGGTGTATTTTAACGTTGTTAATACATCAATGCAACAATGGTGGCCATTCTAATACAGAGTCAACAAAAGGCGCCTTGGTTAAACTATTGGTTTAATTTTCCTTATTAAAAGAAATAATAAACCCAGTTAAATCCTATTTATGGAAAGGTTTAACCGACTGCACATTATGTTTCATCCCCCGATCAAGTAACCGCAAATCGAATGTTAACATGGTTTCACGTCACTGTCAGCCACTCCATATTGACTTTGACCTTGCCAGGTGCCTATGCAACATTCTCTGTGGCCTTATTCACCAACATTGTATGACTAAGACATTTTACAACATTTATAATCACTGCCATTTCTTTGAAATTAGATTTCCATTTGAAAGTTTATGTAATTTCTTATTTTGAAGAGACCATTTGACAATGTTAAGTCTTAGTCTGATTTTAGACTTTCAACGTTGGTAAATGAAGTTCAGCAATAGAAGTTATTTATTTGCTCAGGGATTTGGTCAGTGGTACAGACGGGGATCGAACCAGTGACCTCTCGACACCAAAGCGCACTGTATCCCTAGATCACATATAGTTCAAGACTTGATAAACATTTAATTAATACGACGAGTTCATTCAAAAGAATGCCTGTGCGACTGACACAATATCTGCTTACTACCTAGGTTAAAAGAATGAGATTCTATTTTGTTACCCAGTGACTACACATCAACGCACATTTCAAGCAAAATGTTTCTGTTTTGGAAATAATGAGGGCAACACTAAACCATAAAAAACATTCGACACAAGACAATCCTAGGTGGCGAGATAGAAATACGAGCGTGGTATAAAATTCAGAATGGAAAACACTCCACAGATTCCACTGCCACCATTTGCACTTAGAAAAGATAATATAAATAACAGACATGCGTGCGTTATGATAAACAAATTAATTAGGTAGCTTCTTAAATGAATGAGTATATATCTGACCGTTGTGGTGCAGATGCAAACTGTATTGTGCATATAACCGACTTTTAGGAGCGGTTGATAGACAGCATTGATCTCATGTAATAATAACAATCTTCTTTCGAAAGTAATCTATTTACGATAACATTTTGCACGGGATGCATCACTTATCACAGATATTATGCTATTTAAAATACCTTATCTTTAACCTTTTCGTGCATGTTTGCAATGTGATGATAGTATACAAAGATATCATAGCATACACACATATTTTTCCTGTTGCAAAATACAACATAATTCAGATTTAAAGATACTTCGCTTAAAGTCTGTATATTTGCCTATACTAATTTTCGTAAGCATTTAAGTTCGTAATTTGTTTTAGTAATATGCAGTATCGAAGGGATTCCTGACTGTGACGTCACATTGTGTTTATAAATATGTTTACAACCCAATGTTTACCTTATTTATACCAAAAACAAAACGTTTAGTCGGTACGTATCAATTGCAGTTTTAAAAATCAAATATGGTGGAATCAAAATGTCAAATATCATCTTAAATGACCTCTATATTGACCTCGAAGGTGTACATTGGTACCTGTGAGAGCAGTGTCTATTCATGTGCGCCGTAGATCGATGTTGGCTGTTACACCCACAGGAGAGAAATAGTCTCCCAATGGAGACACGAACGTAGTTTTCCATATGTAGTCCTATGGCCAGGGGCAGTTAAAATATCAAAGGTTGCTTTGAGCGGCCTAACAGCTGAAAAGAGCCTTAGTAAATTGATAACCTAACATTTTTAACTTATATTTGGAGAGTATAACATGTTTACAATAACATCACCTAACCAGACAACGAATAAACATTTACATAAATATACAAAATGTGGCAAACAAACAAACAAGCCCATCCCAGAATTACACCAACAACAAAATGGATGGTTCTCGAGCAGCGTAACATATATTTTCCACTGCCACGGGACACTGACTTCAAAGAAATAGTTATACTTCCTATAAGGCTACACCCTACTTCAAAGGGTAATTGAAACTAATCCAAAGTAATACTAATTCAGAATTTGTACTTGGTGTTAACTTGGATGCCCTCAACACAGACACACATAATATTACTGACGAGGATAATGATTTTACACAACCTCAAACAAAAATATATCATAAAAAGGAGTAAACCCAATTACTTAATATCTAAATCTTCTGGGAGTAGCGGACGGACATATCACGACAACACTACAGCAAATTTCTTCACCAATAATTCACAACTTTATAAGATCTTTCAACAAATCTTTAACATATTTAAATTACCCCAGTATATACTTCAGTTCTAATAGTGTCTTGTTTTTTTGTTTTTGATTTACAGCTTCAAAAGTCTGTTATAAATCGACCGACGTAATTCAAACCAACCCAATTAATCCCAAACGGTTAAAGTGTTGTTTTTGATAATATATAACACTACGAAACTTGTTAAGACTACTCGAGTGCACATCATTGTAGGTCTAGGGTCAGCGTGTTTATTAACCGATCTCCCAAATAGACTAACCGATTGATGCAGTGAATTAGAGAAGACACCTGTTCTCACATGATGATTAGAGGGCGGTTAGATGTTACAACTAAATGATATTATAGATACATTTTAATATGAAACAGACAGAAGCATCAAACACATACGCATAGCAGTGGATGGTTTGTTTATTTTCATTGCTGAGGCATATTTGATTATTTTTTACAACGGGAAGTCATGGATTTGTCTAATTCAGTCTATATGTGCTTTACTACAAGTTATTATGATGTTTTTTTTCTTATTCTTATCAGGCCACATACATATAAACGAAACCTTCTTGTCCAAATTGCGATTTTGGATTATTATTTTGGTTATAAAACATACATAAGTGTATCCATTGACGCTATTCGGTTTCACACCTCAATTATCAATTAAATACTGTAACATAACAGGGATTGTTGTGGTTCTTGTTGTGCTCATAGAACACCGTGATTGCCCAATGCAACACGTTCAGTGCGCACGTTTTAAAACATCGCATGGTGCAATTCTGTAAACGTATGTAATATGTTTAGTATTATCATTCAAACGTTTATATTCGTAAATATGAGTGTGATGCAGATTGATACTGGTGCAACAATTGTTCAGTCTGTTGTGATAGCCCATTTGTCTAATGATTTCCTACTAACTTTGCAAGACGATTGTGTCATTTAGCCGTCTCAACTTGCGAAAGGGCAGAAAGTATTTCAGACTTAACCTGAATTTTGTCGCTGTTCAAAGAGTACAAACTAAGACATAATATATATTGTTGATTATTACATCAAACATAAATACGAGGGCCATTCAAAAAATACGTAGACAACATCAATAGTTTAACTATTTATCGTCCGAATTTCATCAAAATTGGTAGAAATCAGGTTCTACCGGTTATGAATTCAGTGCGTATATTTATCACGAAAAATATATGTTATGTTAGAAAATATTGTAGTTATAGCAACGCAAAATTGAACACACGGGGCAACCCATCGATTTATCCCGTAGAAAATTGTCGTTGATTTCTTCACCCCGTCATTATCTTTAACGGTTGCGAAACCTTTATAGAATTGATGTGTGTATCGTTTGAGACTATATAGTTCTGTGTTTCAAATAATGATGTCATGATTAACAGGGTTACGGGGATATTGGTTATCATACAAAGTCACTCTTAATAGCGGAAAGAAAACGTGACGTCGCGTTAAACCACGGGGGAATACGTAATCCCGCAATTATGTGTTGCGCTGAGTATAAACAGTTTTTAAACACACATACTTACTTGAATCGAGGCCGAAAATTGGAGATTTCACCTAGAGGAAGTACCGGGACATCATGTAACACATATAGTGCCGGGGTTGTATATATTTCTTGATTTATTCAGCTTAAACATTGAGTCACATGGAGTCCAAATTGCGCTTTTCTGGACGTCAAGACTTTGATATTAGCGCGATTTTGGTACGTGTAACGCGAAACAACAAATGAAATAATGAATGCTATTTGGTTTTTTTTTGTAAGTTTAATCCGCCATTGTAAATTGGTCGTTATACAGAATGGTTGGAGTTGTACAATAAGAATTATTGTGAGAATTTAGAAGATGTTGTGAGGTTACCGAAACATATGACGTCAACAACGACGTCTGGACTTGCCCCGTGGTCACTCTAGGTGCAATGTATAAAACATGATCCTCACTTAACCGCTGGTGCGATTTCTACGAAACTTTTGGATTTTGGCGAATGAAGGTGGTGCTACACCATAATAAATAATTATTGATTTATCTGAAAAAATAACTTAGCAACTTGATTTGTCTACGTATATTTTGAATGCCCCTCGTACTTGTATTATGGTTCATGGTGGGGATTTATTCTTTATTTGTTATGGTCATTCATGAGAGATAATGTAATGTAAACCATTTACTGTACTAGACATGTTCGATCATGCACGTGACAACAACGTTTCTCCTTCTCCTTAGAACTTGTGGTTGTGCTTAAGACGTTAGCAAATGGTCAGGATACTCATTCTGAAGTAATAAAATGATGTTTTCTGCAAGGATAACACTAGTTGTCAGACAGCAATTTTGCTCTTACGGTCTTATATGTAATCATCTAAGTGAGCGATAAATTCACTCACAGACATTTTATCCCAAACGACATTCACAGAAGCGTATATAGTTGTATTGTTCCGGAACGGAAATAATGTTTAAAGAGAGATTAACATACACGAATAGATATAATGCATTCTGTATTTATAAATCGTGTTTAACGTGTTTCCTGCTAATGTACAGGGTGTTAAAAAAGTTCGTAGACATTTTTATTTTATCTGTCATTTTATTTTCAAATAACATTTTCACATTTTTCTGACACAGTAGTAACTAGAATGACCACCTTTGTTTATTTTAATCTTATTCAAGTCGATCTGACATGTGATGTATGAGATATGCAAGGTTTAAATAGACTCACGTGACGACGAAAAATGTGGAAGACGTCAAAATGACGTCACAGTTTTAGGTAATCGATCTTTGAAAATGTGAGAGTCCATTATACTCATGAGGTTTTCAATTTTACTTCGGTCGAGTGAGTTGCCTGGTCTTTCTTCTTTGGGTATAAGGTGGTAAACAGTATCACAAATGTATTACCGGGTACTGGCAGGGGTACGCAACAGGCAGCATTCTGCACAAAATCAGTCCAATTTTGGTATCGGATGAGGCGCATGTTTTTAATATCACCATGGTAACCGCTTCTGGCCAGGGAAGTTTTAGCGGTATTTTGAAAGTATAAGTCCTCACTTTAGTCAGATGTAACGACTTTACCAACAGAAATGATATTGAACTTTTTGAGTTCACACATGACAATTGCTCACCAAAACCAGCGTTTTGAACTCTTATTGGCGTCGATCACTTATGGAACGTTTTTTTCCGAAGATGCCCACACTAAATAATCTTGTTTGTTTAGCTCATGGAACAAACATCTAATACACTTACCTAAGAAGACAATTTTCGTCCTGTCATTTTTTAAATGGTTCTTATATCTTCGAGCATAACCCAGTTTTTCCTTATACTATCTCACAGTCAGATACGGGTGGGTGGGGTATTTGTGAAAATACCAATTCTGTGTCTTTGTGAAAGTTAGTCCATTAAACAACATGACTTAATTCGTTTCCAGCATTTGTCGGTGCTTTTACAACCTTTCTGATATATTTACATCGCTTATGTTTAATATTGTTAGTTATCGTATACCCCCTTGCTCAGACCCCGTTAGGACGTCCAGAATGCGTACCTCCCGAAGCGCTATCCTCTTTCCTGTATTTAGCCTTTCCCTTATTAATCAAACAACAAGAACCACCGAGAATGCTGGATATTTCTTTTATTAAATAACCCGCAACACAGTATAAAACAACATTAAGCCCTTGTGGAGAAATTCATAATTTTTCAACACCACTACTTTTCGATAAAACTGCGTGTTTTTTGATGTTTACAAAATTACCAAGGATGACGTCACGACGTCACGTGCAAATACTCTTGCAGACAATATCATTTAATTCACACAACATGAAGATAATGTATAGTTCTACATTCCTACCAAGTTTGAAAACTGTATATTGAATGGGTTTGGATTTATTGAACAAAATCAAATGTCTACGAACTTTTTTAACACCCTGTACATTCACTGTCACTTACATTTACCACGGGCTCTATTCCATTCTTAAATACATTTTGTGAATAGGAAATACAAGAGCTCATTATAGAAACAAATCTTACTTTGTATGAAGGACACTCCTTGCTATCAAATACACGACGTACAGACATCTTACAAAAGGAAACACATATAACACAGTGGTCATCTTTATATAGGCATTCGACAATGGTATGTTGATTAACTTTATGCAAGTTGTTCGTAAGCCACAAATATGTTAGATACACGAGCGTCAGGTAGCTCCATTGAAAACGTCATTAGCTATAACATACGTCTTTTCAATGACATCCTTGATCTTTCTGTATAGGCTACTACTTGGTGATTGAGATATTGTCAGATAGTGTATTCTATAAATTATTAAATGATATATATTATATTATTTTATGATACTAAAATATCCACAGTACATGTCATCAAATGGTTAAAGCTACATCAAACATGTTGGTGTGTGTGGTTAAGGCTTTCCTAAAATAGTTTCATTTAGCGATATCATACATTATTTTTACATTTCAGTACGTCGAATTATGGCTTTACGAGGAGTATATCTATAAACGCTTCACACGTAAACAACAATGTAACAGGGTATTACTAAGCCATAAAAGGGTTATAAATGGTTATATTGGTTGTACTTTGATCATACTTCCGTATATCTTGTACAAAAAATAATGATGTTCATCTCGTCTCTCGAATATAGAATGACTCAATATGTATAAGAATTTTATTAATTTATTATTCACATTTCACATACCTCTGATTTGTTAAATTGTAGTTTCAAGTGATATATTTCACGCTCGTGCATAAAAATTAGGTATTTCTAAGAAACCAGACATAATTCCTTGTACAATGTCTTGCCCCCTTAATTGCATACATCAAAACTTCTAACCACAGTAATTATTAGGGGTAGGTTTCATTTGGATAGACTTGGTTAATCATGACTGACATGTCTATTTATTGTTGTTGGGGGTCAAAGGTCAAGGTTAGTGCACTCCGTGCTTTCATGAATGGGCATGATGTTATAAATGTACACACAGGCTTTTGTATATGTTATGAGTGACACTTTAAATTTATAATTTTCATGTTTGAATGTTTCCCAGCCAATTCGATATTGACTAGTCATCCAGACGTATAATGTCGCGGATTATACACCGGTCACGTTAAAGATCCATGCCCTTTTGGCAAACTAGGACGACGACGTTAGGCGTTTGTAAGCTACCATACATCAAACAGGTACCTACAATGTAGAAAGCCTGGTCCTATCTTGCGAGTATGATTTTGCAGGTCAGTGCTATATCCGCAACATCGGTAACACACCTGGCAGTTTATGGAGGTCGTGAAACTCAAAGCCAGACCTTTGCTTATTATGTATCAGTGTCTTCCTTCTGGTGAAGTAATGAATCGGTACGTCGCATTGATAAACGATATTATTATATTAGTTTAAATTCCTACCTACCTAGATAGAAATAAGTACATATCGAACCCATTGCGTTCCGATACAATCTGACTTCATGGATAACGTGTTAGTGTGTTTGTTAGATCAAACGTTGATGCAATTTTAACTCTTATGATGCAGTCTCGTGACGCTAAATTGCTTTCTACAACTTACGTCGGTCCGTAACTTCAGCACCACGCTATGCGACGAGGTTTAACTACTTATAACACGTGCATCTTACATAAAACATTAAGTTCCACATTTTAGATGTTAACGTAATGTTTAGGGCGTTCACAACAAATAGAACTTCAGGCTATAGTGAATATTGACGAAAAATAAATTACACCTCCTGAAATGCATGTAAATTTTCATGAACAATATCATGTGATTGTAGCCTATAGCACAATTAATGTTCTTGTCTATAAATTGCAATGCATGATGCACGTGGTTGGTGATGCAATTATTGCAGATATTAGTACAAAATTACAGTGCAGACATTTCTGATAACTTTACTTTGAGCACCCATTCAACTGTTCCACTTTACGTACAAATACAATAATTGTGCATCGTATACACACGTTAGTTCTGTTTATATTGAAGCGGTAGGAGCTGTATGGTAGAAATTACTTTGTTTTTTTATCAATCTTTAAATTGTAATTTCAGTGTATATCAAGCTCTAGTGTATAATCTGGAGATCTAGTTTTTTGAAATGGACGGATCTGTCATATTTTAGTTTGATTTTTTTAGTTCAATTAGGTATACTCTCACTATTACATTTTGCATACGTTGAAAAAGGACAATAATTGTTAAAATATACATTCATCTCTGGAAACTTATTATGAATTAATGTGACGCTATTTTCTGCCGTTTTCATATTTGTTTGAACAAATGTATATTCCAGTTTGCTTTAATTAACACAAGCGTTTTGATTGTACATGAGATGATAAAATGTCAAATTGAATGTGCTTTGGTTGACTGTGTCGCCTGTCTCCTTGCCACGGAATGATCGGTTGATGTACAATTTGGTGAAAGGACGTACATTAATATACATTAGGTTTGTACTGTTTTGAAATCGCAATGTTAAAATACGAAATCCTTTTGAAGTTCTGTTACATATACCATGATGTTTGTTATTTAACGTATGCACCCATTCATTAGTTACATCACGACACCGCGTGTAAATATTAGTTTTAAACTAACAACTTTGTACCAATTAAGTTTAAATGAAATATAGTATTTGTTTCTGAACATGATAGTAATTGATTCAGTTTTAAACGGCATCGATAAACAATAAACAATAAACAGATATTAGTACCAGTACAAATATGAAAACAATAATTAGATTATAAACATATTTATAACCCAATTCATATGTACAATTTCTTTCATACAACATCATATATAATACACATGGGTAAATTGTCGAGCCACAAGTTTTATATGAAACAAAAAGGTCACAACAATAATTAACCCACTACCAGTATATCTATTGTACTTCCCAGGTCCCTTGTCATAGTTATTGTAACACTAACCAAGACAAAATATTTACTTTGTTTATAATAATTGATACTAGTAAGTTATGTAACAAAATCCTTAATAATGATCAATTGGTTTCATCATGTCGTACAATTATTTAATATGGCTTCAAACACAGAGGCAATGACCCCGTAACCAATTAGGCCTAGTAATAATGACTTTGCAGTAATTAGATACAAAGTGTAGGAGTCTGCTAAGTCTTAACATAATGGAACCTTTGTCCGCAAATGTGGAACATGTTAAGTGACATTCACACAGTCAAACTGTTAATTATGTCAAAGCAGGGAAAGTCATTTATAGGTGGGATTAGTCCTATGTTTACGTACAGAAATTTATACGTACCAACGTCAAAGGGTACAACGTTATCAAATATAGCATTTCCCTCTTGACACAAAAGCGCGCGTCCTTTCCCTAGACCACCATCCCTACGATGAGCGGGTTTAATGACAATTTAGTATGATGATACAATAAATACAACCACAAATAATAGAACTATATTCATAAATTCAGCAATACATCTTTGAGTTTTTACACATACAATGCATTTATTGTGGCAATAACTGCTAGTTAATGTGCATTAATGTGATCATGATTAAATATATTACTGTTCTATGCAATTGCATTGCCCAGGGGTGGTTCACGAAACCACCAGACAGTACAAAACAATATGTTAGCATTGGCAATATAACACTATAATTCAACCTTGCTTCTATTGCTTTATACGATATTTATTACATGCATTCTTTGACGTTAATACCAGCGAGAAAACGAAAAGGCCACCATTGAGTGTAAAACCTTGAACTTCCTGTAGGAAATGTGTGACTTCCTTACTTACTTACTTATGTACGAAGATACTGTTTTAATGCTCTATTAAGTCATAAAGGGGTTCAGCAATGCACCTGATATGTTTTCCAGAGATTACTACATTGCCATGAAAATATTTTATTATTTATAAAGCACAGTAGCATACATGTTTCTCCAAATTTATTATGCGTTACAATATATATGCATTTCGCTGACCACCTGCTACAAGCTATGACGTTTAGTCTAATTGTTCTTATCGCTGAGCTTTCCTTCCGGGGTCGAAAACTTGTGTACTAGAAAAGAAAAACGTTCATTTACTCGAGGTTTTTTCTGTGGTCGGGTCATGTCATCGGAAGGACGATGGTTGTCGCAGTTTTTAGTTTGGTCTTGGAGGTCATCCGATGTCAGAAACATGGTTACTAGTTCAAATCAAAGTAAAACCTATATCAATCAGTTGCGATCAATCAGGGAAACTACAAACCAATGCAACTCGAAGCTTCTTGAAAGTATAGAACACAAGCGACTGTTCATGCATTTTGTATTAACTTATCTTATTGTCTCAACGTAAACTGGTTTCTGGCAGCATCAAAATACAGAATACCGATTGGTTTACTTCACACAAGATGTTGTACAGTCACATAAAAGTATCTGGTTGAACGCAACAGTATATTACATCAAATTGATTCCTACAAACGTAGCCTCACTAAAACGTGCGAAAGAAACAACCAATCAAACACAACCCCAACATCATATCTAGATGCAAAAACTGAACCGAAGAACATTTACAGAACGGACAGGAGGTTCAATGAAGACTATGCTCAATACACACTTGAAAGACACAGTCAAACTACCATTCGACGTATACGCTCCGAACGCTGTAGTCTTGGTGAATCTTGTTAAAAGATACTGCAATATTGTGAACACAGCAGTATGTCAGTGTGCTGAGAAGAACACACATATCAATTTACTGCAAATATGTAGTCGCGCAACAGACGATTTGACTCATAGGCACGCACAAAAAAGTCAAATGGAGGTGCCAGTTAAAGAATATTCTTTGGTCCAAACCAAACTTAAACAACACTATCCTCGTACGTAATCGTGAAGTAAACAATACGAAATCAGTCAACAACCTCGATATGGTTGCGCAAACAATACAGTATGGTACGTGGATAACAACGCGGAATATATTCGTAATCTAATCAATACATAAAGAATTGCATCATGCGATGTTTTGAACTAATCGCACCGAGTGTGCTGCCTATGGCACTCATGGTGTTCCGTCAGTCGAACAACAACAACAACAACCAACCACAAACGTTCCTGTATTGACGAGTTGTTAATTGATACTTAATGCATGGAACCGACGAACATTAATGAACAAGTGTCTGTATATTTTAATACCTCTATAATAACCACAAATGTCTTTATACTAGACCAATAAATAGTTCTTTGATAAGACGCTTGCAGGTAGTATGTCATGGTCGTAAACGTTAATTCTGTGCAATATTTTTGAAAGTGTTATATATTGCGCACTGGATTTATCAAAGCATCCATTGAGCTTATGTGATTTTAAGTAGGGGTGTCTTTGATATCATGATTATCTTAAAATGATCCTCGATATCGTCGATGTTCAAAGACTTCAAATTAAGGCAGCCTGGTCATGGTTCATGTGTACATCAAATACAAATACCCTGATTCATGCCGGGGTTTATGTATTATGGTATTCAATGGTAGAAGTGTTTACGCCTTTATTCGATGATGCACTTGGCAACAACGTTTCTTTTTGGAATCGTAAGTGTAATGTGGTTGTGCTAAAGGCTTGCTGCTTTCCTTTTTGTTTACCTGTACTTACCTGTAAGTTGAAGAGAAGTGAAATGTCCAAATTGATGAACTGACAGTTCTTTGATCTACTAGTATTGAATGCATGCCAATACGTGACCTGGGTGTTCCATTACAGTATCAAATGATTGGTTTGATGTTTGTATCATCTATTAAAACAGAACTCATTAAGCAAGCGCATTAATATAACATTGAACTGTATGTAAAAGTGGGTGAAAATTGAATACTCAATGACTGTGCCTTTTTTGTCTTTTTATAGTCTATATGCAAAGGTAACAGCCCGGACGTCAGATTATATCTATTTACGTACAAATGGCAATGTATACAAGTACTATGTATTACTGTCCAATTTATTTTGATTATTTGAAAAGTTGTGATAACGTAAAAGCAAAAAATAATGGTGATGTTAGTACTCGTTAAAGTCTCAATCCAAATATCCCAACTATAGTCTGAACTAGAATGGCACCTACAAAAATGTAGGATTGAATCGTAGGATTAAAATTTCCCCAAACAAGGAGTAGGATCAATGCTTAGTAAAAGGTCTAAATATGTGACAAATTGAACACCTGCAAGGTTCACTGTTTGTTCGTCCGTATGCAAATAGCTTAAAATAGTAATGTGAATTTTAAAATTCATCGTTTTTAGCTTTACGTTCGAAACAATAATGATCTTATTTAACAGGTGGATATTTTACATATTTAGATGATTCTGATGTGTATATAATGATAAATCCATAAATTAATGTCAATTTTAATATAAATATCAGAACCATTTAGGCTTCGCAATCATTATTCCTTAAAATAGAGTGATCATTATGATGTCTCGATTGAATTTGATATGAGAACCGCCCTAACGGACAATGGACATGTTCTGCTTTGTGACACGTATTATATAATTATTAAAAAAAACACCAATTCGTTTGATTATAATAGCTAGTGTATAATCATAAATATTCGTACAATAACTTAGTCAAAACATGAGTTACACCCGACAACGCCCTTACATGCTTACTGATTTAAGTTATATCATTTTGACTAATTGATTTTTACACATTAATTTGCTCCGTATATCGACTTACAAAACGTTACAAACATCGAATAATGATTTATTTGATGATTTATTTCAACCCTATTACCCCTCCATGTGAATTGTATGGTGCTTCGCATGTGCCAAAACGATTTTGAAGCATGTTTTGCCCCGGTCGTAATGTTGATGAAGCGAAGAACGACAGTTCCATAGTTTTCTGGCATTTCTCCACAGCTTGTTCTCCGAGGATGTGTTTGTGGGCCAAATGTTCTTCTGTGCTTCATCGCTTTACTCGCGTCCAATGCATGTACGGAAGGAGCTAAGGCTAGGAATGTTGTCAATAGTCTCAGTGATTATGAACGTTTCATGTTGATTGGTGCATACAAGACAGTTTTACATTCTGATACCAACAACGTTTAACTTTAAATAATACAACTTCAAAATACCGTTATAATCGTAAAATCACATTAATCCAAATGTTACATGGAAATAAACTGAAAGTAGATAAAACAATAGTTTTTCTTATTCACATGATTCATCACACGGAGATGGTTTCTATAGCTCTTCACTAGTTGGTACAGGTAACCTATCAGAGACGCCGGGGTACTGTTTTGTCAAAGCATTTACGAAAACCGTCAACGCACGGACAAATTTTAATTCTATACACACTCAACAAAATTTTTAATTGGTCACTTTTAAACTCACATATGTTTGTACATAAAAAATTGAGAAATATATTTAGTTTACTTAACTCATTTAGCCTTATGTTCAAATTCAGTTGTGTTCTGAGGTATGGCCCATTGTGTATGAAAAAACTTCTTATGTTAAATGCATAACCTGTCTGTGGAAATGTGATAAACTGTAAAACTATAAACCAATTTGTGATCGCCCAAACAGAATAACATCCAATATTGCTAAACTAATTGGGCGTTATAAAGATAAACAGCTTTGAAGTTGAAAATTCTGAAATTACCTCCCTTTTAATTGAAATTAGAACTACGTTAAATCCTCACAATAATGATACACACGAGTAATAGATCAGTCAAAATTTGTACATTCTTTCAATCATTCATTATCTTCTTTGTGCTTCGATTATGGTAAGTTATCAGTGCGTTTCAATTTCAGACGCGACATTGATTTCCTATGGCGAATTACATTGTTACTGTCAGAAATTCAGATAAATCTTAAAAGTCAATGTTTTTCATTTCATTCTACCGCCTCAACCTTACAACCTATTGGAGTATAACGTTGGCATATCAATTACTTACTGTCTACTCGTCCATATGAGATGATGGTTTGTTATGTTTTATGTTTAAAAATAGTGTTATTTATAAATGCATTTATTTATATTTTATGTGATTTTTGGTTCTGAGAGTTGTTGTTTAGTATCTCAAATTATTTAGCGTGAGAATAGCAGAATCTGCATCAAATTTTCATGTTTGTGTTGTTTACACATTTCTTCAACATTTACTATTGACATAATATTTTTTCTAATTACATTTGTTGTATCATATATTGAAGTTTTTGCAATATCTTAGGTGACCAATTAGAAATTGTGTTCAGTGTAGTTCTGAAACTGCTATAAATTTGGGTATAGGGATATGGTCTAGTAACAATGATTCAGTTCATGATCTCCAACAAACGAAATATGTCCCCTATTTGTATCTGTAAATCATTAAAAGGAGTTCAAATGTTCATGAGCGTAAATTTAAGATGTTTACAAGTGCTTTCATAAAACAGTTCCCAGAAGACCATTAACACAGGACAGCACTACGTAGCGCTTTCCACGGAAGGTACTTACGTGTATTCCACGCATTCATTTTGTATAATTACTTTTTCTTATTTTTTTAATTGAAAGCCAGGTTACTGAATACAGGTGCTCGATAGACAACGAATCCTAGATGTAATTTCGTCATTTGCGATCGACGTATGACAAGATAGTACTTTAAATAAATTGAGTTTCAATGTGTTATTGTTGTAAACTGTCCGTATCTGATATTATGGTTATGGATTATTGAAAAGCCATTATGTATTGAAATTTATTTTTTGCACATAATTTCTTCTGTCACATTTGTGTTATTTTAAATGGTAAACATTTCTTTGTCAAGGTCAATTGCAAAATCTGTCATTATTTGTCTACGTTAAACGAATAAAGCGTGAATTACGATGATACTATCTCATAAAAGTTATCGAGTGCACCTGTCTGCCAAGTCTACATCGTAAATACGTACGCCTTTCAAATTTGTAGTATTTCGGTATTTACGTATTAAATTGATATCGTAGTTTTCATGTCAATAATCTGATCAATATCAGCTGTCAATCATCAGACATATCCGCCCATTTATAACTAGTTTATAAATCGTCTCTGTTTTCATTATAGTAGAGACGATCACGCTATCGTACTCATACATTCGTTATCTCTATCTACTGGATGTTGTTTGTGCTTATTAAAGCTTATTGAGGCTGATTTGATTTATGTTAACATCTGTGCTTGGTTAACTACAAAATATTATTTAAGGTGTTTATTGCAATTTTGAGTTTAATTTACAACAAATATTATTTAAGGGTTGCATTGCAAGTTTGAGTTCAATTTACAACAAATATTATTAAAGGTTTGCATTGCATTTTTTGTTCAATTTACAAATAATATATTTATGGCTTGCATAGTAATTTGTAATTAATTTACAAGGAACAAGATGTGCTTTGAGCGTGTGCGTTTAATTTCCTACAAACATTTTCTAATATTAATACCGAATTGTAAGTAGCTAATAGCAATTTTAAAACATACGTGTTATGGACTATTACTAGCAAAATAAAACATTATGATTTATAAAATGATATATAAAATTAAATACGCCCGATTGATCATATTACAAGAAATGTCATGGAATTAAAAAGCTGTATATGATTCAAACCAGGTTTAATAAATAAATAAGCTTCTCGAAATGAATTATGTAATCACTCGTGTGTGATATGTATTAACATACCATCATCGGATACCCACACTATATAACTGCATGTTAACGATAGCATGTCGTAGTATAACGTAATGCATTGAGTCTGGGTTCCGACGATGTAATATGTCAGTAATTGGTGAAACGAAGGTAATACTTCTGCTAAAAAAATCAACCGCGTAAGAAGTATGTTTTAATTTTTACTGATATTCATCATGTGATAATTCGTTGTCTCACGTTTTCAGACAAACCGCAGAAAATAATTTATTTTCGCGCCAAATTTTAATATTTTCTGCATTATTCCCTTATTCAACACACAATACCTGCAAAGATTGAAATTTCGTGAATCCAATAATAATCTTAGTAAACAACAATTCCTGAGGATGTATTTGATCTGAGCTAATTATATGATTCGATGAAATTCATTGAATATCACCATATTGACAACTATACGCGAATAAGGAAATGGCGGACTGAAAGCAATACGTTCTGATTCATTAAATGGTGTTACGTACAATAATACAGGTAGTTGTATGCGCTGCAATGATTTTGAGAACGAATAATATAAATTAAAACGAAATGTAACGTAGGGTAGGATATAGCACGATGTAGTCTAAATGTATAACGGACACACGTTTTACACATAATTATGTATTTCCAGTTTTAGGAACCTGTTATAGAACATTATTAGATGTAAGTGTGCTAACGCAATCATACTTTTACATATGATTTAAGTGTTGCTGTTTTAAGGAATTGTTATAAATGCTACGTAGGTAGCTATGTTTTGCATATTGTCATATGTGTGCTTTTTAAATAAATGTGGAACAGTAATATGATGGAAATAATACTAAGGCTGCATAAAAATATTCTTTTCTGCTGTTTTAAAAGATCGGGATTATGTATTTGACGGATTTAAACTTTTGCATATATTTACATATTCTAAGGAATCTGGAATCATTTTGTGACGGATATAATGCAAAGTTTTGCATATAAATTATATATTCTAAGGCATCTGGAATAGTTATATGAGGGATATAACGTTTTTCATATAAATTATATATTTCAAGGAATCTGGAATAGATATATGATGGACGAGCTTTCTCATCCTACATAATGCCACGTTTTGTCATATCCATGCTACGTTTGTTTAGAACCTCAGACATACTGATCTACCTCATACTCGCACTGCGTCTGAGACAGACATTCGGTAAGTGATTTTATAAACTTTACTTATCGGTAAAAAAGAATACTGTAAATATATCTCTTATTAGGCAAATCGTTCATTAGTTTATACGACTTGGTTCCAGATCGATTGCAGAATCGGTCGATTTGTAAATATAAATATTAAATGTGCGAGGATAATTTATAAAGCTCGATTCGTAGGTGGCCGTATCAATGTAGTTACCATTAAAAGAAATAATCATTCTTGTACATGTACTTGTTGTTCAAATTGTAATAATCAGAAACAGCAACCCATGACGTTCTGTACTTTAAAACATATTCTATATTTTCTTTAAATACCTTTCTACACCTCATTCTTGAAGGTGTCCATCGACTAGTTAGTTTAGCATGCAAAACGCAAAGATGTTTCGCTTTTTGTTTCTGAATGTAAGCACAATAAAATTGTAAAATATTTCCATCATATTTCCATAAACACTACCCTTACTGGTACCATTTTGCATTATGGTGGAGTGGAGCAGGTAGGTCTTCGTCAGTCAAATTAACCAGTGGTCCAGATGGGGGTTGAACCCGGGGCTTCTCGATCCCGACGCGCACGCCCTACCTCTAGGCCACCGCTCCCCGGATTACACTTTCTTCATGCTAGTTTTTTACGTACTATCTATCTGACGTTATACAGGAATTACTTGGTTATATTATACAAAATAAGTAGGACGTTCACCAATTTTCTATAATTATTATATTGTCTTAAAATGATGCAATCGATTATCATATTTTACACGTGGTTATAAATTGTCTGACAAAAGTACACCGAAACTTTCAAATAATCAAACCTCAAATAACTTTAGCTATAAATAAATTAAGCTTTCCTTGTTTTAGCTTAAAACATTTATGTTACATTTATGTTTTGCATCAAGTTTGATTATGGAAAGTTTAACACATAGACTAAATAAATGAACATCGTATTCACGCTCAATGTTAGATAGTTTTTACCCGTGAGAAAATTAATGTGCAGCAAACATAACTTCTTCGTACATGCAGCCAATGTTCCGTTATTTAACTTATTGTGCCTTAAATCTAAAAGTTCAGTATATTATTCGATAATTCAACGAGTTTTTCTCACATTGTAATGAAATCTATTCCGACACGAATTGTGATGAAAAAACTCCACTATATTCAGCACGTTCCCCGGCCGTCAATCCCAAAGATCGTTTCCGTTACTCCTTTATGTTGTGTTTCACTTCTTAAGGCTCTATGATATTTGTCGATAGAAAAGAAGGTTTCACCACAACAAGTATATAATTAAAGAGTCAAATACAACTTAAATACCAAATAAAGTCATTAGACTCTAATATCCATTCATGACAAATAGTTCAAGAGTAGAAAAACATTCGACAACTTAAGTCGTTGTATAAACGATAGAACTAAAATACAACTTGAAATATTCCACAAAGGCAATTTATGTTTGTTCTCGTGTAAAACTAAGAGTGAAAATGACAAAAAATGCAATTTTCATACTGTGGGAATCGACCCCTTACTAAATTATTTCAAAAGAATATTTTTGTTCAAATAAAGTCAGTTGGTCACATGCGGTTTAATTGCTCTTGACTTTGACAACCAATGTTAAAGTATGTTACTCTTTTGTTCACAGCGTGCATCCAAGCAATCAATAGAAGCACATTTATTATTTTTATGTACTTTATCCAGTATTTATGTACTTGCTTCTATGTTATTTATTCAACTATTATATCATTTATAGACACGTATAGCGCTTTTATAATACATTTACACGTACAAAACTGCCTAACAATCACAATAAAGACATGATTGACATGACTGATGAACCCAGTGTAATTATTATATCAATTTCAAAATATGCAGGTTTTTTTGTCCTTAATATTGAATAACTAACACATAAATGTGATAACGCATGATCAAAACTATTAATTTTATAAACTGTATGTGAAAATCAAATACTGTGTCATCATAAATTGTTTTACTAGTATTTGGGGTTTTACTTCCAAAACCTAAGAAAATGAATATCCCAGTACCACAAGATCGTGCTTTTAGCAAAAGTATTTCGTGTTAACATATATACTGAGACAATGTTTTTATGTCCAGGTAATGGTGAATACTACACACAGACTATAATGATTAAAAACACAATTTATAATTGACACCCAGTTGTGTTTCTCTGGTGTAACAATCAGGTACCGAATACTGTGATCCACTCCAATATACCATTCATGACCTCTTCTATTTTGAAGAGATCCACTATTTAAGCTGTGAAATGCATCGTTGTCCTAATGCAATATGTTACACATATAAATTACACATTATTTTAACAAATAAAACATGACATTGAGGTCAATATGAAAGTTTACGAACTGGGCAGTCGGAACTTGGCCTCGGACCATAAACCATTCTAGCTCAGACTGCCCAATCCGTAAACTATCATATTGACCTCAAAGCAAGATTTTCTTTGTTAAATATTGCTGCATGACTAGAAGATACATTTGAAGTTGTCATTGTGGAGTATGAACTACCAGACATGTGATAAACATCTGACAATAAATATAAAAGTTCAACTTTTTAACTTATCAAAATTGTATTTTCAGGCGGTGTATGTTGGAAATATCAGGACACTAATTCAGGACTTTGTCGTACAGCGATAGTAACAAATATGACTTATGAAGATTGTTGTAACTTACGTGGACTTCCGGGTGTATCATGGACCTCACACGATGTATCACCAGATGTGTTTTATTTAACTTTTCTCTCCAAAGGCTCATCATCATGTCAAAGATGTCATAGTAAGTGAGCTAGTTTACATTGTATATTTGTATATGTTTGTATAGCCAAAGTTTGAGCATCAGTATATCTAGAGTATTACATTCGATCTAAAACTCATAGCGCAATCTGTTTAACAACATATGTTCTTTGGTACAATCGTATACAGCAATGTAACGGTATGTCATCGATGCAGGCCACTGCGAGGTTATAACACGGCGTGACTGTGCAATCTACACGACATTGTGGGGGTTTATCGCGACACGAGAGAGTCATCAATGCGACAATGCGAACGTCTTTCGCAAAGGCACGGTGTCAAATATGCTGCACAATACATCGATATGGTACATCGTGACGATGCCATCGATGCGACATTGTGACGGTTGGTCGCGGCGGGTCGGTGACAAACATATATACATGCATATGCAACAACGTGTATGGTATTGCATGTTGAAACGAAACGGTGCATTCGATACGACACTGCAAGAGTATTCCTCAAGGGCGCGTGATCACTACAATCAAATGGTTAAATGCATGAAGCACTTATGACAAATATATCATTCATTTACCTCTCTCGTGATAAGACTTCTGTCAATCAAATGTATTAACTAAAAACTTTCTCTGAATTGTCTGAGAGTCTGTACTACAAATGTTATACAGAAATCTTCTCTGAACTGAAATGGCGTGAGGAATGAATCAATTCTTCAAGACCCACTCTACGTGTCTTTTCGTGTAATATTACGTAATAGTTACCCCTTATTGTATACAATGAGACTGTGTCCATGTTATACAACACCACTTAAGACTGTCTACAGTGCCATTAATGGGTACACGAGATAACTGTATGCCTACGTCTTGAAAATACCGAATCACTACATTTATTCAAGAACATCAGTATTCGCCATTTTACCTAAACAAAATCCAATTCTATTTTTTTAAATCATTCGCTAGTGTGTTACTTTGTACACCTTCGAGAGAAACCTATGGTTAAAACGAAAGCAAAGGATCATCAATATTCGAGACGTTTATTAGGAATAGTTTAGAATTCTAGAATTAATTGAGTTTGCGGCACTTGGAATAAGTGACCCCATCAAACATTACGGGCTTGACTCAACTTTACTATTTCTGATTATTCTAAAGTTAACACAATCATGATTAACGGTGGTGAAAAATGTCAGGAGGGTGTTGGTAAGAGTTCTGAATAAGTTTTGTAAAACCTTTATTTCTTGATATCTGTGCATTGAACCCGTTGAATTTGAATGAATAGATATAAAGAATGCCAAATATGGCACACCCATCTTACTTAACAGCCGTCGGACCAGCGATAAATTGTTTCCGACGCGTTATTCCTAACATGAAAAGGTATAATTTGTTACATTTTGCTTAATAGAAGGACCACTATAATTTCATTTCCATGTTAAGATTTGGAGATTTTACGCGTTTTTCTATGTTGTCTAACTATGATTTCCTGGTCGTATATGTTACTGATAGGTGATCTGACATTTGAACACGATATCATGACCAATGTTTATTAAATTATAACAGATTGTAACAAGTGTACAACTAACATTGGTCACCTTTGTTGTGAAATACATTTGGTGAGTTCGTGGTGTCATAGGGTTGTGACATTGATGCGATTTGTACATTATGTGTGATGCAAAAAACAACAGCGACTTAGATTTACATTAATTGTAGTAGTTTATTTGAGTAAAATTATAGAAATCATATTAATACACATAACACAGATCGATATTTGATTAACATTTTACAGGGACTTGCGAGTCAGTCAGTTGTTTTCCCGGAAAAAAGTGTCGGATGATTGATGAGTTCCCAACATGTGTTTGTAAGCCGTCATGTGACTCAGCGTTAAAATCACGCGGTGCATTATGTGGCGAGAATGGACGCACATACAGAGACTATTGTCATTTACAGAGGGAGAATTGTAAAAAGGACCAAAGGATCTCCGTTAATTATTACGGAAAATGTCGAGGTATGTGTGAAATTAATGTTTAATGTTTAATTTGTGACATTAAGGCAATAGAGCCTTTGTTCTCAATCATCTTTAAATCATATACGTACAATGGTAGATGATGTGGTAGTTTATATTAAAGTTTTGCTAAATATTTGCAGTACACGATTTTGTTATCCGACTAAGTTTCAGCGATATTGGTCACGGAAAGCTTACAAAGCTAACAAAGGTTTCTGAGCATTGTACCGTTACTTTTGAAACCCCCCGTACAATTGTATATCAGTTTACTCAACCTTTAAGCAAATACGTGCACCAGGAAGTTAATGATTCATCGTGATTTGCATTAAGTAATCGCTAGACTATAGAATAATATATCATACAGGGGGTCATAGTCTGACTTGAAAGACTGATGTATGTCTGGGTTCATAAAACAAACATCTAGCCACATTAAACTAACCAAACAATATGTTATTGAAAGTAATCGTTTCAGCAATTTCTTTGTATAATGATTCACTTTAAGTTTATAAGTCATGAACGGAAAATTGCACTCATGTGCACTCATTTTATCGAAATTCACACGAGTATTTTGATCATGATTTCAAGAGTTTACTTATAGTTTCTGTTCATATAAACAGTCGGTCCATTTTCGTTCCGTGGATAGACATAATCGGGTACACGGATACCGTAGTGTCCGTCGTCCACGTGATTTTGACCGAGGTATTGGGAACGTTATGTTCTTGATTGGCATAAACTACCATAATAACCTCCACACATGTGGAGTGGTTATCACTGCCGAATAATTCATTCCAGAAAATCTGGTGAGCTTAATACTTGAATCTCATCTAGCTCCGTCATATTTTAACCCAATGAAAACACTTTTCGTATTGAAGGTTCTTGTAAACGAGTAAGATGTGAAGTTGGACAACGTTGTATGCAGGATCAGAATGGAACTCCACATTGTGTTACTTGCAGTCAGTATTGTGAAAAATTCATCCCTGAAATCCAGACCAATTATTTATGCGGCGAAAATGGCCGAACATACAGAAACACGTGTGATCTCAAGGCCGACATGTGTAAACTAGGGAGAGGTATTCGGATTGCGCATATCGGATCTTGTAAAGGTAAATACTGATGTGGTTGTATAACTCTTTTAGTGCAACCGTTTTATTTGGGTTTGGTAAATCAAAGGTGAAAGTTTAAAGCATGTTTATAATAATTATGATAATCATGTTTACAGTACACATTGCAAAATGTATATTAAAATGTTTCAAATATATGCTCTGAGCATTGAATACTTACAATATTTTATAATGGAAACCTACTGTAACGGCGAACTTCTTTAATAGAGGGAAACCTATTACCCAATAATTGTACATCAACGTATAAACCAAGCTGCTGTGGGTTCAAACACGAACATGTTATACCGGTTTTAATTTTACTCATTAGTCAAATAAACAATCGCTCACTTAACTAAATTATAACAAATCACTAAATCAAAATTAGTCGAGCAGTCGCTTAGACACAACGTTCAGTCGATCTATCAGTCAGACAGATAAAACTACGAATACTACTCGACATCCATATGTTGGGCGCCATTATGATCCCTAATATATAGATACTACTGTTCTAATTTTAATCATTCGATTCCAATCAAGTTATGCTAGATTGTTCATTTTTTCTGCCAATTAAGCCGGTTTTAGTAGTGTTTTCTTGTTCTTCGAGAACGTTCTTTTTGTATTTCAGCCAATGAAACATGTACCAGTATTAACTGCCAGAGTGGAAGCACGTGCCTAAGACATCAACAAAATGGCCGACCAATATGTGTCAACTGTAACATGCAGTGTGAACATTCGCTGACAATACCAGTTTGTGGAACAGATAGACGGACATACCAAAGTTATTGTCATATGGTGAACTATGGATGTAGAACGGGGTATTTTATTACAGCCCAGCGCCAGGGACCATGCAAAACTGTTAGAGTAAAATTAAAAGGTGTGTTTATGTATAATATTTAGAATCATTCAGTTATAGCGCAAGAAAATTTTAGATTGACACCTGAATTATTTATCAACGTCGTTTGTTCGTGGGAAAAGCAGATTAAAACTGTTTGATGAATTTTATTAGGTGGGTAGGATAAAAGTAACTATCAACGATAAACGAACTTTGATCATTCATGTATTACTTCCATATTGCCTTTATATTACCAAGACAATACTTCATATGGAAGCAACCCACGCTGTCGTCTTCAATTGTTGGTTAATACTTAAATCAGACAGTCTTTGTCATGTATGTTGTTGTTTATAAGATTTTTTTTTGTGTATAATTCTTACATATTTCACCTATTCCAGCCGCCAGTCTGAAGCTGAATAGTGCAACTAACGAAACAAATATAGATAACAAACAGAATGTACACCCTGAGAGAAAAAAGAAACATAGACGACACGAAACTCGTCACGAGAGACGCAAACGAAGAAAACACAAACGCCGACAATCTCAAAATAGGAAAGACAGACGGAAAAAAACGAAAACATCAGACCATCATATCAATTCTAAATCTCGTAAGGATACCCACACATCAATTTCTTTGACATAAGAAATGAACTTAATTATTCTAGTAATTACATACTATACAAACAAATGTTTTTATGCAGTCTGCGGGATAATTGATGCCGTTTTATAATTATATTGAAATCAACCATGTTTATTATGGCTTTCTTTGGCTATACCAGACCGATGCATCATCAGTATGAGAAATTGTTTTATAGTATTGGTGATATGATTATATGGGGAAAACATAATTAAATAATGCTGTTGTATTTTGCACTGTGACAACTAGCAGACTGATTGTGATACTTATAATATAGTTAATGACTCTTACAACGTTGCCTTAAAAAGGGTCATAAAAAAGTCATATCTTGGTTCAAATAATGTTTTAAGCTATGTGAAATAAATACGTTTTGCAACGAATGTCCGGATATCGTTTTGTGGCACGAGTATCCGGATTTCATAATACATAATAATATTGCTTTCCACGTTAGTTTTAAGGAAGTGTGAGATTTGAAAGATTATACATTGAGGGAGTGTGTTACTAGAAGCGTAGTTTTTATACATGTAGAACGTTGTCGTCAGAAGCATAATGACAAATTGACGTCACATCGTCACTTCAATGTATTAAAGAAATCTTTTTCAAGAAAAGTAGTTTGCTACTTTTGTCGTTTAATAATGTAACATAGGCATATGTTTTCAGCTATAATTTTTGGGATGTTTAGCCCATGTGATCACAAATGATTATTTTTGTCGTAAAATCTTACCATGGACATATATCATTAACTTACCATGGACATATATCATTAACTTTAACATTCAATACACCGATTCAGCTTTTATTGTTGTATATCACAAAAACTGCAAAACTCTTCAAGTTGTTAATTGATTGTGTACTTAAGTACAAATGTATTTTTTTCTATTTTCAGGTGATAATTCCAAAAAGAAAAGTAGGAATAAAGAATCTAAGAAAAGGGACAATAACTCTTGAGTTCTTGTTGAATTCATAACATTTGACAATATTTATTTCTTCATACGTCATCACCATAACGACCATATGTGGACATTACGTCATCACCATAATAACACGAATTTGATTTAACGTCGGCATTACAGCGACAAAAGTTTAGCGCTACGCCATACGATCACCATAGCAACAACAGGTTGATTTTACGTCATAGGATCACCATAATACACTATGTTACCATAGCAACAAGAGATTGACGCTTTCAAACAATCACCGTAGTAACAACATGTCTTTATGACATGTGATACTCATACAAAATTTATTAACTTTACGTCATCTCCGTGTAACAATTTGAGGGTTCCGACAGGGTAAATAATTTACCGTTAACTGTCGACTTTTATCGTCGATTTTGTTTCAACGACGAGATATGAGAGGAGATGCTTGTTCACTTTTTTATCTATTTTCTATGACAGCTGTATGTTCTGGCGGGTATTTTTGTCGATTGACACAAATGTATTTATTTTCTCATTAATTTGCATTATTAAGGTTGAGTATCCAAGAATGGATATGCACATAGTAAAAGTAATACGTAACCGGATTACGTGATCGAAATCAAATTGACAAAAACACTGTTTACCTGTGGTATCCGCTGAAAGTCCACATTATTGCTATTTTTGTCAAACGCTTTAAAAATACATGACAATATTGCGATGACTGGAGATGTTCAGACAAATAAAGACAAGTAAAATAACTGAAATCTGAAAGACGCTGGGAATGTTGTCAGCTCAGTCCGATGGTGCGTTTTAACAGGTTATAAACTAAACTCCTGACAGAACGGACGTATCGCGTTAGGCCAACATTATTAAGATTAGTGACGCAGACAAAGAACGGATAAGTATAACACACAAATCGGAAACGAATAACATATTTTGTTGATCATGTAAAATAAATTTGACTAAAACCATAAGTTTAAAAAGACAAGTTACGCATTTGCTGAAAGAAACGAATGGTCAATAATCATCCACCAACTGATACGGGAGGAGTACTTTTTGTGACACTTTGGCTGACATAGAACGCAACCCGGTAACGCGTGACTACTACTACTACTACTACTATTGTACATTTTGTAAATAAAATAACTGTTTGTACAGTTTTTTCGTTGTATGTATAAATTTATACATGGTTTGTAATAGTTTTGATATGAAGAAGAAATACAAAATGAGGTGGTGGACACAGTGCCAGGGAAATTTCACGTGCACACGGTAGCAAAACATGATCTATAATTCTGCTTACACTTAGCTCACACTAAACCAAAAACAAAAAAGGAACAAAAACACACTTTTTTTAATTTGCGGGAGCATAACTAAACTTCTTCGTATACTGTGCGCGCATTGGGCATTGTCACGTAGTCCAACAGCCTGTCGTCTGGCATTATCGGGCGACCATGACCGGAGAACGAGTCAGTAGATAACAAAGAGTCACAAGGACGAACAAAAACACACTTTTTTTAATTTGCGGGAGCATAACTAAACTTCTTCGTATACTGTGCGCGCATTGGGCATTGTCACGTAGTCCAACAGCCTGTCGTCTGGCATTATCGGGCGACCATGACCGGAGAACGAGTCAGTAGATAACAACGAGTCACAAGGACGGCATCACAATCATCTGTGGTCCGTGGTACTGACGGGGGTCGAATCAGGGACCTCTCGACCTCAAGCGCTCTGTATCCCTAGATCACATATATTTCACGATTTGATAAACATTTAATAAAAACGACGAGTTTATTCAAAAGTTGCCGGTACGGCTGACAAAATATCTGCTAAATACCTGGGTTAAAAGAAAGATATTCTATTTTGTAACCCAGTGACTACACATCAACGCACATTTCAAGCAAAATGTATCTGTTTTAAAAATAATGAGGTCAAAACGAAACCATAAAAAGCATTCGACACAACACACTCATGGGTAGTCTGTCCACCCGACTAGATAATATATTTTATTAATCAAATAGCATAACATTTTTCGATTTTCTACCTATGTTTGAGGGTATAAAAGGAAATTATTTCATGAGAAAACAGTAGATTGAGGCGTTGTCTTTCTAAACATAGGGTATGGTAGAAAGACTAACTCATGTAGTCGATGTCAAATGGTGAATGAGTTTGAAATTTTCCTGTACTCTTATTTTTTGGTTTTATTTTGTTACTTCAGCCTTGTACTTGAAAAAAAGTTTTGCCCTCAAATTTTCATGTCAATATTTTGGCGGCCATCTTGGATTCAAAATGGCCGCCATGTAATTTTGTGATAGGACTTCTAAAATCTGTATATCTTGGTCAATTTTAAATGTAAATGGGTCAAAATGGTGTCAAAATGATTGTAATGAACACTCCTATGAGTTAGATTTGTTTTTTGTTAAATACTTTATTTGCATATTCATGAATATTAATTTATATGTAAAAATAATCGCATTTTTGTCATAAAATTAAAGTTTTCCCAATATTTCCTGCAAAATGTGACACATCGGAGTAGACTTATTAGAATTAAATATAATAGAAGTGAAGATTCTTATTTTGATATCACAAAAGAGTGATACAATGAAGAAAAAATACTCAAAGTTCAAGTATTAGTGGGTGAGGTATAAAATGACAATTAGCAAATAGGCATACAATAAATTATCTTGGTGGATTTTTTTGTATGATGATCTAAACAGAGTTTTAACATTCATGGAGTATAGCTTTTTGGAGATTTGTGATTGATCAATTGTTAATTATACAATTTACTACAGTGTTACAAGCACTTATGGTTCATTTTTTATGAATCAGTTAGTCTACGAAAACAAAAACAAACACCTGAATTATGACTTGTAATTAGGTTACCTTCACAATTGCCAGGTGTTTATACATTTACATACTAGTTATTGCTAACATGTAACATCTTTTATATTTGGTGACCGTGTAGTCATGACGGTTTTACCCAGTAGGCGGAGAACCTTATAGCCCTGGGTATCACAGGGACCACTTAACCCAGTGACTGAGGAATTATTGATGGGCAACTGACATGGCACTGCTGCCTCATCTTTAAGAGTTGTTCTCTTCCGAGCCCTCCATAGTCTAGCCTGGGCCCGTAAGTTGCCCAGTTGATTCATGCCGCCACGGAGAGGCACTTTGGTAGGACTTGCTACGGAGAGGCTATGTACTGACGGGCTTTGACTTACAAAATGGCCTTGCCAGTGGGTTACCCGCCTTGTCAGCGGCCAGAGCTGAGGGTTTGAAGTGCTAGGCACGACTCACCCCGCAAAGGCACTAGGGCGCATCCTGTAACCATTTGACATCGCCTTAACAGGTCAGAACAAGTGATAATGGTTCGACTACGCACGGGACACAACAGGCTGAACTCTCACATGTATCGGAAGTAAAATTGGTGCCATCTCCGACATGTCCATTCGAGGAAGAAGAACAAACTGTCGAGCATGTCCTCCAAAGATGCAGAAGACACAACCAAGAGCGATCTGCAACGTGTCCCACAAACACAACTCTTCAAGAGAAGCGCCATGGAGATGCTGATGATCTGAGACCACAAAGTTCATTGCAGACACTGGGATGATAGTGAAGGACGAACGACTGAGGTGAGGTGAGACATTTGGTGACGGCACAATTGCATTCACCAACCGTGCCAAAGTAGTGGCGGATGCTATGTCACTACAGAATGTCAATTCTTGTAACAGTTTTAAAGTTTTACCATTCTTTAAAAAAACTTAAACGTGTTGTAAAACACTAGTTCAATCACTAAGTCTTGGCATTCGTACATTTGCTTGCAAATGAGAACGCAGTTTTTGTTGATAGCATGCACTGTAAGTTGAGGGAACCTTTTCGTAACATAACAGATGAAAGAGATAAAATGTCTTCGAACACAGTTCGGCTGTGTATTTTTTTAGAAATGAGCAATTTGCATAACTAACACATACATGCAGCAATAGTTTGAGGTCCTGGTAAATCATATGTTCCTAGTTGAGCTAAGTTCTTCATTCAAACATTCATTAAGCATGATACAGTTTTCTTCATTTTAACGTTATTGATATTCTCGGTTAAGTATCTGAACACAGTGTGGACATAATACCCGCTGAATAACTGAATAATGATGGTGAGCACTATTTATTTGTACTTACTGCCTTGTATCAAACATTCGTGAAGAGAACAACATTAGACAGTATGTCCAGTCACCCCTGCAATATCATGCTCAAAGTAATCCTGGGCAGATACTGCATGAAGCAGAATAAGTACTCTGAGGAGCGGACTGACTTCAAAGCAGTCAGAAGCACAATGGCGCAGATGTTAAACTGTAGATTTATAGTAGACAAACATCTCCAAGACCATTGATTTTACCACAACTCGATTTTAAGAAATCATATTATAGGGTTTGGCATGATGACAGCAATTGATGTCAGTCAAGTCTCGTACTCTCACAGTTATTATTTAACCTCTTGCACGAGATAATAATGCAAAGCACACCACTGTAAGAACATGTCCCATCTCTCTATCTCTCTCTCAATCAGTGGAAGACCAGTCTCCAACCAAGTGTTGGGGAAGACATATATCTAATGGAGGGAGTAACGCAGGACGTGGTAAACAATCTGGTTACCAGCTTTATTACTTGTTGGCCAAAAGGAACCCTTGCTAGCAACCGTAAAGAGGAGAAAACTCCAGAGGTTTGGCCACGTCACAAGGCATGTCTTAGAAAACAATATGTAGAATGTAGGGAACGGAGAGGAAGACAACACAAGAGCTGGTCTGACAGCATCAAGAAGTCGATAGTACTGCAGATGCCTAGCCATCTATTGCAAGAGGCAGATTATCCTGGTAGCAGACAAACACCACTTCTTCGGCGATATACTCGTCCCTTGAAAGCCAAATATACAGTTAACCTGTCATCAGATTTACAGTCTGTGAGAATATCATCTAATGGTGTTTCATTTGCAATTAGTCGAATTAACAATTGTTACTTTCTTCTCCTTTCTACCTGGGCTTTACAGCACACTGATAGCTATAAAAGATTCTTTCTTCTGGTGCAATAATGGGTATATACATGATTTTCAACAAAAACCTTGGACATTTCCAAACATGTTTATGTATATGTTTGCAAGAAATTACAGTTCAATATCCATGATGTCAACAATTATATATACATGTATTTCATTATTACTGCTAGAACTGTGTCAAATTGTTCAATGACAGGTTTCGATTCACTTTTGTTTTGACCCACCACTTTTCATTATTGTTTTATTTACATAATATGCAGGTACGGTAACTCATAACTAGAGAATGCTTTTTATAGATATACTAGTAATTGTCGGCCATGTTAGCAACAATTTACAGTCGGGATAATAGTGTTGTTGGTTTTGCCTTCCATTATCGTTGAGAATATTCTTGGGTTTTTACTTCCCTTTGTTTTATTCACCTCAACGATTTACTTTCATCATGTCACCTACGTAAGTGTTTCACTTAATCTTCATTTTATCAAATCCATTTATTGTCTCATTTCCCCTTTTTCTGTGTAGAATATTTCTATTCGCTTCACCTGTCAACACTTTGTTCAACAGCAATGGATTGGTTGAAACATTTTCTAAATCTTTGAATCGATAGTATTGTTTTCATCTTTGTGCACTGTTTTGATTGTCTTCGGCGGCTTTATTTAACAGAGGGTGTGTCAGTGATACAGATGGTGCTTCGTTTTCCAATCATTGCATCATACTGTTTCCTCTGATATTTTGACCATCCCCAAGGCGGCAAGACCAAGAAAAGAGCTTGGTTGGTGTGTCAGTCCATATATTCCCATCCCCCCTTTATTTACTTGTTTGGCGTTTTTGTGCAATGTTTAATCCAAATGACAAAAGTGGGATTATATTGTTTTAAGAGCTATATATCTAGGCAAGGGTATCGTCCATTCTCAATGTCGAATTGGTGAAGCTGTTGTTCTATGTTCATGTTATCTGGTGTATCGTTCAAGCTTTGGCGAGATACTTTTATATCAGAGGTAGACCCTGGCTCTACATATTCTTCAAATTCCTTTACAGTTATAACTAGTCAATCAGATGTCACTGGTGCCCTGGTCAGTTTTCTAAGAATGCTGACAACCAAAGATTAGTATACCTGTATACATGTGTATTTGCATGTGCCTTAAAAGCTCTATTATAGTGTTTATCGTTTATCACTATATATTGCTACCTCTAAGTAAATCTTTACAAGTTTGTCATTGTAAAAGACCAAGACAATCATATATATGAGATAAAAGTAAGTAATTAAACTAAATTTGATAAAATATGTTGGATTATTATGAAGCACTATGAGTTTTTGTTGGGCAAAAAAAATTGCTAAAATATGGTTTTGAATATTTTGTTTAAGGCACAACTCTCTGGCACCCACATGCACGACTTAATTCCATCCTAGTGATTGCTAGATAGGGATTTTAAGATCTTCATTACCGCAAACATCAGCTCATTAGATTTCTCATGAAACAATTGGCTTCATTGGGACTAGAATTCCTCAAGATAGTTCCTTGTATTGACTGAATATGCTAAATATGTTTTTAAGATTTTACTTAATAGTGTTATATTGTTAAAATGCCTTCAATATGTATGAATAATTATTCAAATGAGTTTTTACATACAACGAGCATTTTGACACTATTTGAGCTCACTAACTCCAAGATATACAAGTTAAAAAACAGTAGCTGTAATGAAAATTAACACTATTTTGTCAATTCTCATTTTATACCGCACCCACTTGTGTAACTTAAACATTCTGTCACGAATATGCAAATAAAGTAATCAATAAAAAATGATCGAAAAATGCAGGGTTATTCATTTCAATCATTTTGAGATCATTTTGGCTCGTTTCCACAGACAATTGACCAAGCTGTATAGGTTTTAGTAATCTAACCACAAAATTGCATGGCGGCCATTTTGTTAATTATCATTTTATACCCCACCCACTTATAACTATACTTAAGCATAATTTCTACATGATATCATTCTGTTATGGTAGCATTAGTATATTTACTTCTTTTCTATTTAAGAAATCTACTCCGATGTGTCACATTATGTAGAAAATATTTGGTAAAACTTCAACTTCAGCCAATTTTATGACAAAAATGCTATTATTTTTACGTATTCATTAATATTCACGAATATGCAAATAAAGGTGTCAATGAAAAATGATCGGAAAATGCAGGGTTATTCATTACAATCATTTTGAGATCATTTTGGCTCATTTCCACGGACAATTGACCAAGCTGTATAGGTTTTAGTAATCTAACCACAAAATGCACGGCGGCCATTTTGAATCCAAGATGGCCGCCAAAATATTTACATGAAAATTTGAGGGCAAAACTTTTCTAACAGTATATGGTCTATATTATGAAATGAAACCAAAAAACTAGAGTACAGGAAGATTTCAAACTGGACCCCATTTTTTAACCATTCAAAACCCACAAATGGGTGGCGAGATAGAAATACGAGCGTGGTATAAAATTCATAACAGACATACGTGCGTTATGATAAACAAAATAATTAGGTAGCTTTTTAGATGAATGAATATCTATCTGACCGGTGTGGTGCAGATGAAAAATGCATTGTTTATATAACCGACTGATAGACAGAATTGATCTCATGTTGCAATAACAATCATGTTTCGTACGTAATCTATTTACGATATAACATTTTGCTCTGTATGCATCACTTATCGCAGATTTTATGATATTTTAAATACCCCAACTTTAACCCTTTCGCGCATGTTTGCCATGTGATGATAGTATATAGAGATACCATAGGATACACACAGTTTTTTTCCAGTTGTAAAATACAAAATTATTCAGATTTAAAGGAGGTATATTTGAAAAGAAAGAAACGGGAAAGAATGAACGTCACATTATATACTTCCCTAAAAGTTGGTATTTTTGCCTTTACTGTTAAATCACTAATTTTCGTAAGCATTTAATTTCGTGATTTTTTAGTAATATGCAGTATCGTAGGGATACCTAAATGTGACGACATACTGTGTTTATAAATGTGTTTACAGTCCAAGACCTTATATATACACGAAACAAAACGTTTAGTCGGTATGTTTTAATTGCAGTTTAACTTAAATATTGTGGAATCAAAATCATCTTTATTGACCTCCATATTTGGAGAGTATAACATGTTTACAATAACATCACTAATAATAACATTATTGACGAGGATAATGATATTACACAACCTCAAACAAAAATATATCATAAAAAAGAGTAAACCCAAGTACTTTATATCTAAATCTTCTGAGAGTAGCGGACATATCACAACAACACTACAACAAATTTCTTCACCAATAATTGACAACTTTATAAGATCTCTCAACAAATCTTTAACATATTTAAATTACCCCAGTATTTACTTCAGTTCTAACAGTGTCTTGTTTTTTTGTTTTTGATTTACAGCTGCAAAAGTCTGTTATAAATCGACCGACGTAATTCAAACCAACCCAATTAATCCGAAACGGTTAAAGTGTTGTTTTTGATAATATATAACACTACAAGACTTGTTAAGACTAGCCGAGTGCACATCATTGTAGGTCTAGGGTCAGAGTGTTTATTAACCGATCTCCCAAATAGACTAACCAATTGATGCAGTGAATTAGAGAAAACACCTGTTTTCACACGATGATTAGAGGGCGGTTAGATGTTACAACTAAATGATATTATAGATACATTTTAATATGAAACAGACAGAAGCAGCAAACACCTAAGCATAGCAGTGGATGGTTTGTTTATTTTCATTGCTGAGGCATATTTGATTATTATTTACAACGGGAAGTCATGATTTTGTCTAATTCAGTCTATATGTGCTTTACTACAAGTTGATATGATGTTTTTTTTTCTTATTCTTATCAGGCCACATACATATAAACGAAACTTTCTTGTCCAAATTACGATTTTGGATTATTATTTTGGTTATAAAACATACATAAGTGTATTCATTGAGGCTATTCGGTTTCACACCTCAATTATCAATTAAATACTGTAACATAACAGGGATTGTTGTGTTTCTTGTTGTTCTCATAGAACACCGTGATTGCCCAATGCAACACGTTCAGTGCGCACGTTTTAAAACATCGCATGGTGCAATTCTGTAAACGTATGTAATATCTTTAGTATTATCATTCAAACGTTTATATTCGTAAATATGAGTGTGATGCAGATTGATACTGGTGCAACAATTGTTCAGTCTGTTGTGATAGCCCATTTGTCTAATGATTTCCTACTAACTTTGCAAGACGATTGTGTCATTTAGCCGTCTCAACTTGCGAAAGGGCAGAAAGTATTTCAGACTTAACCTGAATTTTGTCGCTGTTCAAAGAGTACAAACTAAGACATAATATATATTGTTGATTATTACATCAAACATAAATACTTGTATCATGGTTCATGGTGGGGATTTATTTTTTATTTGTTATGGTCATTCATGAGAGATAATGTAATGTAAACCATTTACTGTACTAGACATGTTCGATCATGCACGTGACAACAACGTTTCTCCTTCTCCTTAGAACTTGTGGTTGTGCTTAAGACGTTAGCAAATGGTCAGGATACTCATTCTGAAGTAGAAAATGATGTTTTCTGCAAGGATAACACTAGTTGTCAGACAGCAATTTTGCTCTTACGGTCTTATATGTAATCATCTAAGTGAGCGATAAATTCACTCACAGACATTTTATCCCAAACGACATTCACAGAAGCGTATATATTTGTATTGTTCCGGAACGGAAATAATGTTTAAAGAGAGATTAACATACAAGAATAGATATAATGCATTCTGTATTTATAAATCGTGTTTAACGTGTTTCCTGCTAATGTACAGGGTTTTAAAAAAGTTCGTAGACATTTTTATTTTATCTGTCATTTTATTTTCAAATAACATTTTCACATTTTTCTGACACAGTAGTAACTAGAATGACCTCCTTTGTTTATTTGAATCTTATTCAAGTCGATCTGGCATGTGATGTATGAGATATGCAAGGTTTTAATAGACTCACGTGACGACGAAAAATGTGGAAGACGTCAAAATGACGTCACAGTTTTAGGTACTCGATCTTTGAAAATGTGAGAGTCCATTATACTCATGAGGTTTTCAATTTTATTTCGGTCGAGTGAGTTGCCTGGTCTTTCTTCTTTGGGTATAAGGTGGTAAACAGTATCACAAATGTATTACCGGGTACTGGCAGGGGTACGCAACAGGCAGCATTCTGCACAAAATCAGTCCAATTTTGGTATCGGATGAGGCGCATGTTTTTAATATCACCATGGTAACCGCTTCTGGCCAGGGAAGTTTTAGCGGTATTTTGAAAGTATAAGTCCTCACTATAGTCAGATGTGACGATTTTACCAACAGAAATGATATTGAACTTTTTGAGGTCACACATGACAATTGCTCACCAAAACCAGCGTTTTGAACTCTTATTGGCGTCGATCACTTATGGAACTTTTTTTCCGAAGATTCCCACACTAAATAATCTTGTTTGTTTAGCTCATGGAACAAACATCTAATTCACTTACCTAAGAAGACAATTTTCGTCCCGTCATTTTTTAAATGGTTCTTATATCTTCGAGCATAACCCATTTTTTCCCTATACTACCTCACAGTCAGATACGTGTGGGTGGGGTATTTGTGAAAATACCAATTCTGTGTCTTTGTGAAGGTTAATCCATTAAACAACATGACTTAATTCGTTTCCAGCATTTGTCGGTGCTTTTACAACATTTCTGATATATTTACATCGCTTATGTTTAATATTGTTAGTTATCGTATACCCCCTTGCTCAGACCCCGTTAGGACGTCCAGAGTGCGTACCTCCCGAAGCGCTAACCTCTTTCCTGTATTTAGCCTTTCCCTTATTAATCAAACCACAAGAACCACTGAGAATGCTGGATATTTCTTTTATTAAATAACCCGCAACACAGTATAAAACAACATTAAGCCCTTGTGGAGAAATTCATAATTTTTCAACACCACTACTTTTCGATAAAACTGCGTGTTTTTTGCTGTTTACAAAATTACCAAGGATGACGTCACGACGTCACGTGCAAATACTCTTGCAGACAATATCATTTAATTCACACAACATGAAGATAATGTATAGTTCTACATTCCTACCAAGTTTGAAAACTGTATATTGAATGGGTTTGGATTTATTGTACAAAATCAAATGTCTACGAACTTTTTTAACACCCTGTACATTCACTGTCACTTACATTTACCACGGGCTCTATTCCATTCTTAAATACATTTTGTGAATGGGAAATACAAGAGCTCATTATAGAAACAAATCTTACTTTGTATGAAGGACGTTCCTTGCTATCAAATACACGTACATACATCTTACATTAGGAAACACATATAACACGGTGGTCATCTTTATATAGGCATTCGACAATGGTATGTTGATTAACTTTATGCAAGTTGTTCGTAAGCCACAAATGTGTTAGATACACGAGCGTCAGGTAGCTCCATTGAAAACGTCATTAGCTATAACATACGTCTTTTCAATGATATCCTTGGTATTTCTGTGTAGACTACTACTAGGTGATTGAGATATTGTCAGAAAGTGTATTTTATAAATTATTAAATTCTATATATTATATTATTATACTAAAATATACACAGTACATGTATCAAATGGTTATAGCTATATTCAAACATGTTAGTGTTTGTGGTTAAGACTGTCCTAAAAAAGATTCATTAATACCCTAGTCACATTTGCCCTACGAACTCCGTACGAGTTGATTTTTCTGAGCTCGCACGACGTCCGTACGGAGCCCGTGCGGATATCGAGACTCGTACGAGCATCGTACGGATTTGTACAGAATGGTAGGAGCACATCCGACAGGGAAGGTAGCACTTAACCCAACCAGCCGAGCACAGAAATCAGAAACACCACTACACAACTACCCTGAGCAGTGCCCACAGAAACCCATGAAAACGTATCTAATCCAGCATCTCCACAAGATACAAATGATGAAAAGAGGGGGGTGTTGTGGGCAGTTGACTTAAAAACAAATGGCAGAGGAAATTAACTTCCAAGAACAAGTGGAAACAAAAATAAACAGACACTGCACAGTGCTGTAAAAAGGAGGGGGCGACTTGACCTAGTTTATAATAATGGGCAAAAAGAGGGCGAAAATATATATGCCAAAAACATTAATTATAGTGACCAAACAGCACAGTGACCTAACTAAAATGTATGCCACCCAGCATCTTTGCAAGATACAAATGATGAAAATAGGGGGTGTTGTGGGCGGTAGACTTAAAAACAAATGGCAGAGGAAATTAACTTCCAATGACAAGTGGAAACAAAAATACACCGACACAGCACAGAGCTGTAAAAGGGAGGGGACCATAGACACTGCTATAACAGAGTACAACTTAAAGACAACAGGTATACAAATTACACAAACCCGACATCCCACCCCGTGCGTTTGCCACCTCAGGCAGTCAAACTGCACGGGGCAAGAACCAAGCGACAAGACTAGAACAAGGGACAACACACTCGTAGAGGACTCGGTGATCTGGTGAAAACTATACATTTTGTACAACTCGTACGAGATTCGCACGAGCTGTGACCAGATGCAAATATCGTTAGGATTAAAACATATCAGACCCGTACGATTTGGTAAATCCGTACGGACATCGTACGAGCATTGTGACTGTAGCATTAGCGATATTAAAATTTATTTATACATTTCAGTAAGTCGAATTATAACTTTACGAGTATATCTATAAACGCTTCACAATGTAACAGGATATTACTAAGCCATAAAGGGGTAATAAATGGTTATATTGGTTGTACTTTGATCATATTTCCTTATATCTTGTACAAAAAAATGATGTTCATCTCGTCCCTCGAATATAGAATGACTCAATATGTATTACAATTTTATTAATTTATTATTCACATTTTACATACCTCTGATTTGTTAAATTGTAGTTTCAAATGATATATTTCACGCACGTGCATAAAAATTATGTATTTCTAAGAATAATCAGTCATAATTTGTATTACAATGCCTTATTATTAAGGGTAGGTTTCATTTGGATAGACTTGGTTAATCATGACTGACATATCTATATATTGTTGTTAAAGGTCAAGGTTAGTGCACTCCGTGCATTTATAAAGTGGCATGATGTTATCAATATACACACAGGCTTTTGTATGTGTTATGCGTGACACATTAAAGCCAGAATTGTCATGTTTGAATGTTTCTCACCCAATTCGAGATTGACTAGTCAACCAGACGTATAATGTCGCGGCTTATACACCGGTCTCGTTAAAGATACATGCCCTTTTGGCAAACTAGGACGACGACTTTAGGCGTGTGTAAGCTACCAAACATCGAACAGGTACCTAGCAAGCCTGGTTCCATCTTGAGAGTATGATTTTGCAGGTCAGTGCTATATCCGCAACATCGGTAACACGCCTGGCAATTTATGGAGGTCGTAAAACTCAAAGCCAGACCTTTGCTTATTATGTAGCAGTGTCTTCTTTCAGGTGAAGTAATGAATCGCTACGTGGCATTGATAAACGATGTTGTAGTTTTGTATTGGTCTAAATTCCTACCTAAATACATATCGAAACCATTGCGTTCCGAAACAGTTTGACTTTATGGCCGACGCCTTAGTGTTTGTTAGATCAAATGTTGATACAATTTTATCCCTAATGATACAGTCTCGTGACGCTAAATTGCTTTCTACAAATCACGTTGGTCCGTAAATTCCGCACCACGCTATGCGACGAGGTTGAACTACTTATAACACGTGTATCTTACATAAAACAAACATTTAGTTCCACCTTTTAGATGTAAACGTAATGTTTAGGGCGTTAAAAACAAATAGAACTTCAGGCTATAGTGAATATTGACGTAAAATAAATTACACCACCTGGGATGGTGGTTAATTTTCATGAAAAATATCATGTTATAGTAGCCTATAGCACACGTAATGTTTTTGTCCATGATACACGTGGTTGATGACGCAATTATTGCAAATATTAGGACATAGTTATAGCGCACACATTTTTGATAACTTTACCTTGAGCACTCATTCAACTGTTCCATTTGCGTACAAATACAATAATTGTGCATTGTATATACTTACTGTGTACATTTTGTATATTAAAGCGGGTGGAGCTGTATGGAAGAAATTACTTAATAGATGTTTTATTAATCTTCAAATTGTAATTTCAGTGTATATTAAGCAGTAGAGTAAAATCATATTTGAAAAATACAAGAGATCTGGTTACTTGAAATGGACGGGTCTGACATTATTTTCGTTTGAATGTTTTAGTTCATTTAGGGAGGACTCTCATTATTACATTTTGCATACGTTAAAAATGACAATGGTTGTAAAAATATAAATTCATCTTTAGAAACTTATTTTAAATTAATGTGACGCTATTTTCTGACGTTTTCATATTTCTTTGAGCAAATGAATATTCCACTTTGCTTTAATTAACACAAGCGCTTTTATGGTAAAATGTCAAATTGAATGTGCTTTGGCTGACTGTGCCGCCTGTATCCTTGCCACGGAATGGTCGGATGGTGAACGGAAGAACATCAATATACATTACATTGATACTGTTTTGCAATCGCAATGTTAAAACACGAAATCCTCTTTAAAAAAGGTATGAGAAAATCCGACAGTGAAGGTACCAAATGTAGCACTCAACCCAACCAGCCGAGCACAGAAATCAGAAACACCACGGAGCACAGAAATCAGAAACATCACGACACAACTACACTGAGAAGTGCCCACAGAAAACCATGCTAAAACGGCGACCAAATGAGGCACAACAACCCCGGGGCGTGACCTAGGTTAAAACACTAAGTTCTGTTGCATATACCATGATGTTCGTTATTCAAGGTATGCACCCATGCATTAGTTACATCACGACACCGCGTGTAAATGTCACGTTTTAAACTAACAACTTTGTACCAATTAAAATTAAATGAAATATAATATTTGTTTCTGCAATTGATAGTAATTGATTCAGTTTAAATCGGCATCGATAAACAATAAACGGATATTAGTACCAGTATAAGTATGAAAACAATAATTAATTTAAATATATTCATTACCCAATTCATATGTACAATTTCTTTCATACAACATTATATATAATACACATGGGTAAAGGGTCGAGCCACAAGTTTCATATGAAAACAATGAGTTTACAACAATAATTCACCCAATACCAGTAGATTTGTTGTATCGCAGTTCCCAGGGCCCTTGTCAAAGTTATTGTACCACTAACCAATACTAAATATTTACTTTGTTTACAATAATTGATACAAGTAAGTTATGTAACAAAATCCTTAATAATGATAAATTGGTTTGATCATGTCGTACAATTATTTAATATAGCTTCAAACACAGAGGCAAAGACCCCGTAAACAACAAGGCCTAGTAATAATGACTTTGCAGAAATTAGATACAAAATGTACATGTAGTAGTCTTCTAAGTCATAACATAATGGAACCTTTGCGCAAACGTGGAACATGTCAAGTGACATTCACACAGTCAAGCATAAACTATTAATTATGACAAAGCAGGGCAAGTCATTTATATGTTGGATTAGTCCTATGTTTACGTACGGAAATTTATACGTACCAACGTAAAAGCGTACAACGTTATCAAACATAGCATAACCCTCTCGACCCAAAAGCGCACGTCCTTTCTCTAGACCACCATCCCTACGATGAGCGGGTTTAATGACAATTAAGTATGTTGATACAATAAACACAACCACAAATAATAGAACTATATTAATAAATTCAGCATATCATCTTTGAGTTTTACACGTACAGTGCATTTATTGTGGCAATAACTGCTGATTAATGTGCATTAATGTGATCATGATTAAATATATTACTGATCTATGCAATTGCATTGCCCAGGGGTGGTTCACAAAACCACCAGACAGTACAAAACAATATGTTTTTTTTTTTTTTTTTTGTAATTCTCTTTTTATTTTCCAATTTTCAACATACTATTAATACAATATGTACAATATGATAATTTCATGATATGCGAAAAATAGTTTACACAAATTGTTCAAAGCATCAAGGAAGATAATAATATTCATTAGTCGATGGATACCTTATATACTCCCTAGAAAATTTGTGATTGAACGTAACACTTTTGCGCACTTAAAAACTTATGTTGCATGAAACATGAACTGGTTGATGTGTTTAACAAGAAAATATTTAATCATATGCCAGTATAACAACGTCGTAGAACAATGTACATTGATGAAATATAAGTTCAACGTCGTAGAAAAATACAATGTACACTGATAAAAGATAAGTTCTAATATATACTGTCGATGATACTAGATACTATTTTAATCTATAAACACAAGGGGGAGTATTCCCGTTTAACATATTTATTAAAGTTGTTTGGATTACCTCCCTTATTATCTTCGATGTATTTAAGCAAAATTAATAACACGTAGAACAATGTGCATTGATAAAATATAAGTTCAACGTCGTAGAAAAATACAATGTACACTAGCTGATAAAAGATAAGTTCTAATATATACTGTCTATGATACTAGATACTATTTTAATCTATAAACACAAGGGTGTTCTAATATATACTGTCGATGATACTAGATACTATTTTAATCTATAAACACAAGGGGGAGTATTCCCGTTTAACATATTTAGTAAAGTTGTTTGGATTACCTCCCTTATTATATTCCAATGTATTTAAGCAGAATTAATAACTTTTAACACAGGGTACATAGATCATGATGTGTTAAATAAGAAAATACATATTTACATATCATACATTTTTTTACATAAGGCACAAATAGGAAAACGTTTTTTTTTTTTTAGTTTTATGTGATAGTATTTTATAACAAGTGTAACTTAAATATCAAATACATATTGGAGATCATAGGCTATAAATGAAAGTTGTGTCCTGATAGCAGTTTAGTAACGTAAATAAAAGAGGGTCGTTTCTGTATCAAAGAAGACTTTTCGGTTAAAGTTTGACTTTGTACTGTAAGGATCTAATACAAAATTACTAATAATTTTAATATATTTATATGTGAAGTCAAAGGTTTAGGTATCTTCATCCAGAGCTGCTGTAAAGTGGTGCCATTTTCTATTAAAAAGATTTAATGTACAGGTTTTTCTTGCTTGATACTTTTCAGTTTTGATATATGACATTACCGTTTGTTTAAAAGTGTTTAAAGCAGGTGAACAATTTTTCATTTTGCAACTGTAAATATACTGTTTGGTCAGTAATATAACATTGTTAATTGCCTTTGAAAATTTTTTACTACCAAAAATAACATCTTCTTTAAGCAAGATGATATTCGTATCAGAGAATTCGTTATTTATCCAAGTTTTTACCAAATTTATGAAGGTTTCAACATGGGAACAGGACCAAAACAGGTGAATTATAGTTTCATCATGTTGCTCACAAAAAGAACAGACATTTGAGTTTTTTATTCCCATTTTATATAGAAGATGGTTTGTTCCTAAAATTCTATGGTTAATTCTGAATTGAAGCCATTGTAATTTTGGATCTTTAGTACATACAAACGGGATGTCATAATAGAACTTCCAGTTTAAAACATAATTTAAATTGAGATTTTCGGACCATTTGTTTTGGGATATTGGGGTTAGTTTATTCTTTATCAAAATGTCGTATAAATTTCTGCATCCTTTCTTACACAAAGTAATATACTTAACAAAACAATATGTTAGCATTGGCAATATATCACTATTATTCAACCTTGCTTCTATTGCTTTATACGATATTTATTACATGCATTCTTTGAAGTAAATACCAGCGAGAAAACGGAAATGCCACCATTGAGTGTAAAACCTTGAACTTCCTGTAAGAAATGTGTGACTTACTTACTTACTTACTTACTTATGTACGTAGATACTGTTTTAATGCTCTATTAAGTCAGAAAGGGCTTCAGCAATAATTCAGAGATACTACATTGCCATGAAGATATTTTATTATATATAAAGCGCAGTAGCATACATGTTTCTCCAAATTTATTAAGCGTTACAATATATATGCATTTCGCTGACCACCTGTTACAAGCTATGACGTTTAGTCTAATTGTTCTTATCGCTGAGCTCTCCTTCTGGGGTCGAAAACTTGTGTACTAGGTCAAATAAAAGAAAAACAATCAGTTACTCGAGGTCATTCTATGGTCGGGTCATGTCATCGGAAGGTCAATGGATATAGCAGATTTTAGTTTGGTCTTGGAGGTCATCCGATGTCAGAAACATGGTTACTTGTTCAAATCAAAGTAAAACCTATATTAGTCATTTGCGATCAACTACAGAGAACTACAAACCAATCAGTTTACAAAGATGAATCTCGAAGCTTCCTGAAAGTATAGTACACAAGCTACTGTTAATTATATCAACTTATCTTATTTATCGACGTAAACAGGTTTCTGGGAGCATCAAAATACAGAATACCGATTGGTTTACTTCACTCAAGACATTGTACAGTCACACAAAAGTATCCTGTTTGAACGCAACAGTATATGACACCCAATTGATTCCTACAAACGTAGCCACACTAAAACGCGCGAAAGAAACAACCAATCAAACACAACTCCAACATCATATCTAGAAGCAAAACCTGAACAGAAGAACATTTACAATTCGGACAGGAGGTTCAATGAAGACTATGCTCAATGCACACTTGAAAGACACAGTCAAACTACCATTCGACGTATACGCTCCGAACGCTGTAGTCTTGGTGAATCTTGTTAAAATATACTGTAATATTGTGGACCCAGCTGTATGGCAGTGTGCTGAGAAGCACACACATATCCATTTACTGCAAATATGTAGTCGAGCAACATACGATTTAACTCATAGGCATGCACAAAAAAGGTCAAATGGAGGTGCCAGCAAAGGAATATTCTTTGGTCCAAACCAAACTTAAACAACACTATCCTCGTACGTACTCGTGAAGTAAACAATACGAAATTAGTCAACAACCTCGAAATGGTTGCGCAAACAATACAGTGTGGTATGTAGATAACAACGCGGAATCTATTCGTAATCTAATCAATATATAAAGAATTGCGTCATAGGATGTTTTGAACTAAGCGCACTCAGTGTGCTGCCTATGGCACTCATGATGTTCTGTGAGTAGAACAACAACAACAACAACCAACCACAAACGTTCCTGTATTTACGAGTTGTTAATTGATAGTTAATGCATGGAACCGACGAACGTCAATGAACAAGTGTCTGTATATTTTAATACCTCAATAATAACCACAAATGTCTTAATACTAGACCAATAAATTGTTCTTTGATTAGACGCTTGCAGATAGTATGTCATGGTCGTAAACGTTAATTCTGTGCAATATTTTTGAAAGTGTTATGCATTGCGCACTGGATATATCAAAGCATCCATTGAGCTTATGTGATTTTAAGTAGGGGTGTCTTTGATATCATGATTATCTTAAAATGATCCTCGATATCGTCGCTGTTCAAAGACTTCAAATTAAGGAAGCCTGGGCATGGTTCATTTGTACATCAAATACAAATACCCTGATTCATGCCGGGGTTTATGTATTATGGTATTGAATGATAGAAGTGTGTACGCCTTTATTCGATAATGCACTTGGAAACAACGTTTCTCTTTGGAATTGTAAGTGTAATGTGACTGTGCTAAAGGCGTTTTGCTATCCTTTTTGTTTACCGGTACTCGAAGTTGAAGAGAAGTGAAATGTCAAAATTCATGAACCGACAGTACTTTGATCTATTGAATACATGACAATACGTGACCTGGGTGTTCCATTACAGTATCAAATGATTGGTTTGATGTTTGTATCATCTCTTAAAACAGAACTCATTAAGCGACCACATTAATATAACATTGAACTGTATGTAAAAGTGGGTGAAAATTGAATAGTCAATGACTGTGCGTTTTTGCCTTTATATAGTCTACATGCAAAAGTAAAAACTCGGAGGTCAGATTATATCTATTTACGTACAAATAGCAATGCATTCTGACATTGTGCATTACTGTCGTATTTATTTGATTATTTGAAAAGTACCCATTAAAGTCTCAATCAAAATGTTCAAACTATAGCCTGTGAATGGCCACTACAAAAATGTAGGATTGAATCGTAGGATTGCACTTTCCCAAACTTTCAGTAGGATCTATGCTCAGCAAAAGGTCTTAATATGTGACAAATTGAACACCTGTTTGTTCTTCCGTATACAAAAAGCTTAAAATAGTAATGTGAATTTTAAAATTCATTGTTTTTAGCTTTACGTTCGGAACAATAATTATCTTATTAAACAGGTGGATATTTTACATATTTTGATCATTCTGAAACCATTATACCTTAAAATAGAGTGATCATTATGATGTCTCAATGCAAGTTGATATGAGAACCGCCCTAACGAACAATGGACATGTTCTGCTTTGTGACACTTATAAATTACAATACACCATTTCGTTTGATTATAATTGCTAGTGTATAATTATAAATATTCGTACAATAACTTAAATAAAACATGAGTTACACCCGACAACGCCCTTACATGCATACTGACTTAAGTTATATCATTTTGACTAATTGATTTCTACACATTAATTTGCTCCGTATATCGACTTACAAAACGTAACAAACATCGAATAATGATTTATTTCATGATTCAGTTCACCCTATTACCCCTCCATGTGAACTGTATGGTGTTTAGCATGTGCCAAAACGATTTTGAATCAAGGTTCGCCACGGCCGTAATGTTGATGAAGCGAAGAACGACAGTTCCGTAGTTTTCTGGCATTTCTGCACAGCTTGTCCTCCGAGGTTGTGTTTGTTGTCAATAGTCTCAGTGATTGTGAACGTTCATGTTAATTGGTGCATACAAGACAGTTTTACATTCTGATACAAACAACGATTAACTTTAAATAATACAACTTCAAATACCTAAATAATCGTAAATGATCACATTAATCCAACTGTAACAAGTAAATAAAACCGAAGGTAGCAAACGTCGTAAATTCACGTTTATTAGATGGTGTATTGTGTGGTATTTCCCATTGATAAACTAGCAACATCAATTGTTGTTATGCGCTAAGAGAAAAAAATCATTAGAAAGATTTATTCGCTAAAAAGTCTGTTACTGTCTTGTCATAGCATATACTAAAACCGTTAAATCACGGCCACATTTAATTCTATACAATTATTTAACTGCTATACTCGTACATTCTGTTGTTGTGATATGGTCAAGTAACAATGACTAAGTTCATGGTCACTATAAACAATATACGGTAAAATCATTGAATTTCGATGGGACGAAAGATCATGGTTTTGGTAAAAAGACCATTTCGATGGGACGTTAATTAATATTTTTTTTATTTCGGGAAAACAATACAAGAGTCACAATTATTATTCGATGGGATTAAATTACGTGGTAGAACCACGAAATCTACGAAATTTAATCCCCACGAAAATTAATGATTTTACAGTATGTTCCCTATTGGTATCTGTAAAACATTAAAATGACTTCAAATGTTCATAAGCGTATATTTACGATGTTCGCAAGTGCTTTCATACAATAATTCCAAGAAGACCATTTACACAAGATAGTGCTACGTAGCGCTTTCCACGGACGATACTTAGTATTCCACGCATAAATTTGTATAATTACTTCATAAATTTTAACTACTGAATAAAGGTGCTCGATAGACAACGGATCCTAGATGCAATTTGCGATCGACGTATAGCAAGATAGTAGCTTAAAGATAAATTGAGTTTCAACGTATTATTGTTGTAAACTGTCCGTATCTGATATTATGGTTATGGATTATTGAAAAGCCATTTTGTATTGAAATAATTTATTTTTTGCACATAATTTCGTCTGTCACATTTGTGTTATTTCAAATGTTAAACATTTCTTTGTCAAGGTCAATTGCAAAATCTGTCATTATTTGTCTACGTTAAACGAATAAAGCGTGAATTACGATGATACTATCTTATAAAAGTTATCGAGTGCACCTGTCTGCCAAGTCTACATCGTAAATACGTACGTCTTGTAAATTTGTAGTATTTCGGTATTTACGTATGAAATTGATATCGTAGTTTTCATGTCAATAATCTGATCAATATCAGCTGTCAATCATCAGACATATCCGCCTATTTATCATGTAAACTAGTTTATAAATCTTCTCTGTTTTCATTATAGTAGAGACGATCACGCTACCGTATGCATACATTCGTAATGTCTATCTACTGGATGTTGTGTGTGCTTATTGAAGCTTATTGAGGCTGATTTGATGTTCGTTAACATCAGTGCTTGGTTTACTACACATATTATTTAAGGTTCGCATTGCAATTTTGTGTTTAATTTAAAACAAATATTGTTTAAGGTTTGCATTGCAATTGTGTATTTTATTTACAATTAAAATACACCCAGGGGATTAACCTATTCATAAACTCTCCATTATTTTTCAGGAATGGAGAGTTGTCTTAACAATAACTCTCCATTATTTTGTATACACATTTAATGCAATGTGTATACAAAATGATGGAGAGTTATTGTTAAGGAACCTCTTCATGCCTGAAAAACATAACACACATAATTATGTTGTGTTAACAAAAAATGGAGAGTTAGTTTTATTAAATGTGTTAACAGGTAATTGAGAATTATTGTAAATAATGTCTATATTATACACCAGTCAGTGTTGCATTCACTACACTCCATCCCCAGTGAAGGGCCGGGAAATTTACTTTTGGGTTTTATAAACCCCCGCCCTCCAACGGCCCATGCGGGGGCAGCTGACAATTAAATATTGTCCCAAAGGTATTGATTCGGTGAAAAAATTCCCAACATTTCCCCGGCAGTGCGTGAAAAGCTGGAAGGTATAAAAAAATGCAGCCATACCCAGATGTTGTTAAGCCGCTCAATCTACCTTTGACATTAACTTCCCCTGGTCATTGGGCTACCTAATGAAACATTCGCGTCTCACTGGGGAGACCATTTCTCTCTTGTGGGCGTGGCAGCCAAAATCGATCTGATAGACACTGCTCTCACAAGTATATATACCAATTTTTGAGTACATTAATTAATACTTTAATTTAAATGACCGTGCAAATACAGCTCTATGCTTAATAAAAACATGGTAAAACACTGTTACAGTATAGAGTAATTTCCATCAAGTTGCATATCAATTATAAATATCCATGTATAGGTTAATGCACGGAAATATATCCTCTGACTGAAACATTAATAGTCTTTATAATGTCCACCGTGTTATAACATCAAGTGACACTGGGTAAATGACCATTGCTTGATCGTGTAACACATAACTCACAACATGTGTTTGTTTGGACTACACACCATTATTAAAGTAATGGAGAGTTATTGTATTAGTTCACTGGTTTCATGAAAAAAGCACGATCTTCTCGCTCAGACACTTTCATATTTTTAATCTTTTATTTAGAAGAGGTTCATCAGGGGCAAATGTTTTGGAAAAATGCATTTTTCTTTCAATTTTGATATTTACAGCATCGTTACAGAAAATCAAATTTACATTTGACAGCAATGGTGTATTTTAAGTCAGAGAAAATCCGCGTATCTGTCCATTCCTGAGAAATAATGAAAACTCGGCCCCTTCGGGGCCTCGTCTCCATTATTTCTCAGGAATGGACAGTTACTTGGACTTTCTCCTTAACATAATATTATTTAAGGTTTGCAAAGCAATTTGTAATTAATTTACAACGAACAAGATTTGCTTTGAGCGTGTGCGTTTAATTTCCTACAAACATTTTCTAATATTAATAGCGAATTGTAAGTAGCTAATAGCAATTTTAAAACATACGTGTTATGGGCTATTACTAGCAAAATATAACATTATGATTTATAAAATTATATATAAAATTAAATACGCCCGATTGAAACATATTACAAGAAATGTCATGGAATTAAAAAGCTGTATATGATACAAACCTGGTTTAATAAATTAATAAGCTTCTTCAAATGAATTATGTAATCACTCGTGTGTGATACGTATTAACGTACCATCATCGGATACCCACACTACATAACTACACGTTAACCATAGCATGTAGTAGTATAACGTAATACATTGAGTCTGGGCTACGACGATGTAACATGCTATCAGTATTTGGTGTAACGAAGGTAATACTTCTACTAAATAAATCAACCGCGTAATATGTATATGTTTTAATTTTCACCGATATATATCCTATGTTATTCGTGGTCTCACTTTACTAACAAACCGCGGAAAATAATTTATTTTCGCGCTAAATTTTAATATTTTCTAATTATTCCCTTATTCAACACACAATACCTGCAATCACTGAATTTTCGTGAATCCAACAATAATCTTAGTTACAACAATTCCCGAGGATGTATTTGATCTGAGCTAATAATATGATTCGATGATCTTCATTGAATATCACCATATTGACAACTTTACGCGAATAAGGAAATGGCGGACTGAAAGCAATACGTTCTGATTCATTTAATGGTGTTACGTACAATAATGCAGTCAGATAGATGTATGCGCTGCAATGATTTTGAGAACGAATAATATAAATAAAAACGAAATGTAACGCAGGGTATGATAAAGCACGATATAGTCTGAATGTGCTGCAATGATTTTGAGAACGAATAATATAAATAAAAACGAAATGTAACGCAGGGTAGGATATAGCACGATATACTCTGAATGTATAACAGACACACGTTTTACACATAATTATGTTTTTCCCGTTTTAGGAACCTGTTATAGAACATTATTAGATGTAAATGTGCTAACGCAATCCTACTTTTACATATGATTTAAGTGTTGTTGTTTTAAAGAAGTGTGACAAAATAGTATTTAAATGATTCTCAGACAGAAAAATGCTACGTAAGTAGCTGTGTTTTGCATAGTGTCATATGTGTGCTGTTTAAAGGAATATATAATAGTATTATGACGGATATAATGCTAAGGTTGCATAAAATTATACTTTTCTGTTGTTTTAAAAGATCGGGAATATGTACTAGTATATGACGGATATAAAGTTTTGCATAAAATTATATATTCTAAGGAATCTGGAATAATTATATGACGGATATAATGCACACTTTTGCATATAAATCATATATTTTAAGGCATTTGGAATAGTTACATGAGGAATATAACGTTTTTCATATAAATTATATATTTTAAGGAATCTGGAAAAGATATATGATGGACGAGCTTTCTCAGCCATAATGCCACGTTTTGTCATATCCATGTTACGTTTGTTTAGAACCTCAGACATACTGATCTACCTCATACTCACACTGCGTCTGAGACAGACATTCGGTAAGTGATTTATAAACTTTACTTATCGGTAAAAAGAATTCTGTAAATATATCTCTTATTTAGTACTTCATCAGTTTATACGACTTTGTTCCAGATCGATTACAGAATCTGCCGATTTGTAAATATAAATATTAAATGTGCCATGATGATGTATAAAGCTCTATTCGTAGGTGGCCTTATCGATGTTATTAGCATTTGAATAAAGAAGAATGGTTGTACATGTACTTGTCAAATGGTAATAATTCTAAGCAGCAACCCATGACGCTCTGTACTGTAAAACATATTCTACATTTTCTTTAAATAACTTTATACGCCTCATTTTTGAAGGTATCCATCGCATAGTTCCGTTGGTATGCAAACTGCAAACTTATGTTGGAACTTTTACTATTTGTACAGTCCAATATTTTACTGAGTACGGTTATATTTGTCATTATCATCGTTAAGTCATCGTCGGATACCCACAGTCGTTGCCTCCGCTCCGCTCCGTACGTACGGAGCGCAGCGGAGGCAACGACTGTGGGTATCCGACGATGCGTTAAGTATGTTTGCAGGTATTAGTCAATCTGATGTCGGTTATCGAATGTTTCGCTTCTGAATCTATATTATAAAGACTGTAAGCACATTCATTTTGTCAAATATTTCAATCATTTTCCCGTAAGAGTCTTTTAGTTATGTTAACATCCCTCGTTAATTTCACTGTCTCGCTAGTTCGCACCCTCACTTTCTGACTGAATGTCATATTTGATGTGTAGATGACCAGGTCTAATAATATTAGTATCATGCAATAATTACTGTTCCGGAGACATATCGTATACAATACACAGCACAGAATGCCATAACGGGAATAAACATCTCCCTAACTAACTCCATAAAGTCCCAATGTGTTTACGAATTGCATTTTATTACTCAGCAGATATGTATACTTTCTTCATGCTAGTTATTTACGTACTGTCTATCTGACGTTGTACTGGAATTGCATGGATATAACATACAAAATAAGCAGGACGTTTACCATTTTCTATAATTATCATATTGTCTAACATTGGTGCAATCGATTATCATATTTCACATGTGGTTATAAATTGTCTGACAAAGTACACCGGAACTTTCAAATAATCAAACCTCAAATAACTGTAGCCATAAATACATTTAGCTTTAATTTTCTAGCTTTAAACATTTATGTTACATTTATGTTTTACATCAAGTTTGATAGTGGCAAATTTAACACATAGACTAAATAAATGAACATCGTATTCACGCTCAATGTTTGATAGTGTTTACCCGTGAGCAAATTAATGTGAGTACTTTTAAAATAGCAAACGTAACTTCTCCGTACATTCAGCCAATTTTCCGTTATTGAAGTTATTCTACCATAAATCTAAATGTTCAGTATATTATTCGATAAGTCAACGAGTTGTTCTCACGTCATAAAGAAATATATTCTGAAACGATTTATGATGAAAAAACTCCACCATAGTCAGCACGTTCCCCGGCCGTCAATCCCAAAGCTCGTTTCCGTTACCCCTTTATATTGTATTTCACTTCGAAAGGCTCTATGATATTTGTCGATAGAAAAAAGGTTCATCAAAACAACAATATAATTGAAGAGTAAAATACAACTTAAATACCAAATAAACTCATTAGACTCTAATATACATTCATGCAAAATAGTTCAAGAGTAGAAACATATTCACAACTTAAATCGTTGTATAAACGATAGAACTAGAATACAACTTGAAATATTCCACTAAGGCAATTTTCGTTTGTTTTCGTGTAATACTGAGAGTGAAAATGACAAAAAATGCAATTTTCATACTGTGGGAATCGACCCCTTACTACATTTTGTAAATTATTTCAAAAGAATGTTTTCGTTCAAATAAAGTCAGTTGGCCACATGCGGTTTAATTGCTCTTGACTTTGACAACCGACGTGAAAGTATGTTACTCTTTTGTTCACAGCGTGCATACAAATTATCGAAAGAAGAACATTTGTTATTTTTATGTACTTTATGCAGAACTTATGTACTTAGTTCTATGTAATTTATTCCACTATTATATCATACATAGACACGTATAGCGCTTTTTTAATATATTTTACTCGTACAAACGTGCCTAACGATCACAATAAAGACATGATTGACATGACTGATGAACCCAGTGAAATTACTGTATCAAATATCAATTTCAAGATGTGCATGTTTTTGTCCTTAATATTGAATAACTAACACATAACTGTGATAAAGCATGTTCAAAACCATTAATTTTGTAAAACTGTAGAAATTGATGTTTCAACACTGCAAAACTAAATGCTGTGTTGTCAACAAATTGTTATACTAGTATTTGAGGTTTTACTGCCAAAACCTGACAAAATGAATATCCCAGTACCACAAGATCGTGCTTTTAGCAAAACTATTTCATGTAAACATATATACTGAGACCATGTTTTTATGTTCATCTGATGGTGAAAACGTAATGCTACACACATACTATATTGATTAAAAACACAATTTATAATTGTCACCCAGTTGTGTTTCAATGGTGTAACAATCAGTTACCGAATACTGTGATCCCTCCAATATACCATGCATGACCTCTTATATTTTGAAGAGATCCACTATTTAAGCTGTGAAAATCACCGTTGTTCTAATGCAATATGTTACACATATAAGTTACATATATTTACCAAATTAAATATGGCCTTGAAGTTTACTGGTTAATGGGCTGTCTGAACTTCCCTTCGGGCCATATACCATTCTAGCTCAGACTGCCCAATCCGTAAACTTCCATATTGTCATCAGAGCAATATCGTCTTTGATAAATATTGCTGCACGACTAGAAGATAATTTGAAGTTGTCATTGGGGAATATGAACTACCAGACATGTGATAAACATCTGACATTAAATATAACAGTTCAAATTTTTAACTTATCTAAATTATATTTTCAGGCGGTGTGTGTTGGAAATATCAGGATACTAATTCAGGACTTTGTCGTACAGCGATAGTAACAAATATGACTTATGAAGATTGTTGTAACTTACGTGGACTTCCGGGTGTATCCTGGACCTCACATGATGTATCACCAGATGTGTTTTATTTAACTTTTCTCTCCAAAGGTTCATCATCATGTCAAAGATGTCATAGTAAGTGAGCTAGTTTACATTGTTACTATTTGTATATTCTTGTATTGCCAAAGTTTTAAATTCAGTATGTCTAGGTTATTGCACTCGATGTAACACTCATAGCGAAACCTCTTTACCATCGTATGTTCTTAAACAGCATACATGGAGTATAGAAAATGTACTTTAGTACAAGCGTATACAGCAATGCAACGGTATGTCATCGATGCAGCACAATGCGAGGGTTTAACACGGTGGGAATGTGCCATCTACACGACATTGTTGCAGTTAATCGCGTCATGAGAGTGTCACCAATGTGACTATGCGAACTTTTTTCGCAGCATCACGACAATACATCGATATGGTACGTCGTGACGATGCTATCGATGCGACATTGTAACGTTTCGTCGCTGCGGGACGAAACGGTGTGTTCGATGCGACACTGCATCATTATTCCACGAGGGCGGATGATCATTACAATCAAATGGTTTGATGCATGATGCGCTTATGACAAATATATCATTCATTTACCTCTCTCGTGATAAGACTTCTGTCAATCAAATGTATTACCTAAAAACTTTCTCTAAATTGTCTGAGAGTCTGTACTACTGATGTTATACAGTAATCTTCTCTGAAATGAAATGGCGTGAGGAATGAATCAATTCTTCAAGAAACACTCTACGTGTCTATTCGTGTAATATTACGTAATAGTTACTCGTAATTGAATACAATTAGACAGTGTCCATGTTTTACAACACCACTTAAAACTGTCTGCAGTGTCATTAATGTGTACACGAGAAAACTGTATGTCTACGTTTTGAAACTTTATACCGAATCACTACATTTATTGACGAACATCAATATTCGCAGTTTAACCTAAACACATTTCTATTTTTCAAAACTCATTCGCTACGTATTGTAAAGGAAGTAAAGAGTCATCAAGATCAATATTCGAGACGTTTAGTAGTAATGGTTTAGTGAATTCTAGGATTAATTGACCCCATCAAACATTACGAGCATGGTATAAGTTCTGACTCGACTTTTCTAGTTCCGATTATTCTAAAGATAACACAAACACGGTTAACGTTAAAATATATGAATAAGATTTGTAAAACGTTTATTTCTTGATATCTATGCATTGAACGCGTGTTGTTCAATTGAATTAACAGATATATTGAATGCCATATTTGGCGCATCCATCTTACTTAAATGCCGTCGGGCCAGCGATTTATTGTTTCTGACGCGCTATTCCTAATATAAAAAGGTGTAATTTGATACATTTTGCTTAATAGAAGGACCACTATAATTTCATTTCAATGTTCTGATTTTGAGATTTTACTCGTTTTTTCTACATCGTCTAACAATAATGCCCAGCTCGTGTATGTTGCAGATAAATGATCTGACATTTGAAAACGATATCAGGATCAATATTGGTTAAATTATGACATACATTTTTTTTTGTAACGAGTGTACAACTTGTTTGATTGGTCGCCTTTGTTGTGAAATACTTTTGGTGAGTTCGTGGTGTCGTAGGGTTGTGACATTGATGCGATTTGTACATTATGTGTGATACAAAACACAACAGCGACTTTGATCCACAATAATTGTAATCGTTCATTTGGGTAATATTATAGTAATCATTTAAATACACATAACACAGATTGATATTTGATTAACATTTTACAGGGACTTGCGAGTCAGTGAGTTGTTTTCCTGGTAAAAAGTGTCGGGTGATTGATGGGTTCCCAACATGTGTGTGTAAGCCGTCATGTGACTCAGCGTTAAAATCGCATGGTGCATTATGTGGCGAGAATGGACGTACATACAGAGACTATTGTCATTTACAGAGGGAGGATTGTAAAAAGGACGAAAGGATCTCCGTTAATTATTACGGTAAATGTCGTGGTAAGTGTGAAATTAATGTTTAATATGTGACATTAAGGCAATAGAGCGTTTGTTCTTAATCATCATTAAATCATATAATTATACGAATAATGGTAGATGATGTGGTAGATTATATTAAAGTTTTGCTCCATATTTGCAGTACACGATTTTGTTATCCGACTAAGTTCCAGCGATATTGGTCACGGAAAGCTTACAAAGCTTACAAAGGTTTCTGAGCATTGTAGCGTTACTTTTGAAACCCCCGTACAATTGTATATCATTTTACTCAACCTTTAAGCAAATATGTACACCAGGAATTTAATGATTCATCGTGATTTGCATTAAGTAATCGCTAGACTATAGAATAATATATCAAACAGGGGGTCATAGTCTGACTTCAAAGACTGATGTATGTCTGGGTTAATAAACAAACATCTAGCCACATTAAACTAACCAAACAATATGTTATTGAAAGTAATAGTTTCAACAATTTCTTTGTACAATGATTCACTTTAAATTTGTAAGTCATGAACGGAAAATTGCACTCATGTGCATTCATTTTATCAAAATTCACACGAATATTTTGATCATGATTTCCATAGTTTACTAACAGTTTCCGTTCATATGAACAGTCGGTCCATTTTCGTCGATCCGGTGGATAGACATAATCGGGTACACGGATACCGAAGTGTCCGTCGTCCACGTGATTTTGGCCGAGGTATTGGTAACATTATGTTCTTCATTGGCATAAACTTCCATAATAACCTCCACATATGTGAATAATCAATTCCAGAACAACTGGTGATCTTAATTATTGAATCTCATCTAGCTCCGTCATATTTTAACCCAATGAAAACCCTTTTCGTATTGAAGGTTCTTGTAAACGAGTAAAATGTGAAGTTGGACAGCGTTGTATGCAGGATCAGAATGGAACTCCACATTGTGTTACTTGCAGTCAGTATTGTAAAAAGTTCATCCCTGAAATCCAGACCAATTATTTATGCGGCGAAAATGGCCGAACCTACAGAAACACGTGTGATCTCAAGGCCGACATGTGTAAACTAGGGAGAAGTATTCGGGTAGCGCATACCGGATCTTGTAAAGGTAAATACTGATGAGGTTGTTAAACTCTTTTAGTGCGACCGTTTTATTTGGGTTTGGTATAGTTCGATTTCGAGCATTGAGCCGTGACTGCACTTTTAAAGTATAATCCATTCGCCGCTAAACTGCACATCGATAAATACACACAGTAGTAAGTAGCATAATCTTTAAATAATGACTATTGAATAAATCACGGGTTATCCGCCCAAATAGACTCGTCTGAAAGTTCATGGCTCAGGGTTCAAAATTGAACTATATGTCAAAGGTGAAAGTTTAAAGCATGGTTATAATAATTATGATAATCATGTTTAAAGTACAGTGTATATTAACATGTTTCAAATGTATGCTCTGAGCATTGAATACTTACAATATTTTATAATGGAAACCTACCGTAAGGCGAACTTTTTTAATAGGGGGAAATCTATTATCCAATAATTGTACATCAACGTATAAACCAAGCTGCTTTGGGTTCAAACACGAACATGTTATTCCGGTTTTACTTTTACTCTTTAGTCATATTCACAATCGCTCAATTAAATATAGCATAACAAATCACTAAATCAAACTTAGTCGACCAGTCACTTAGACACAACGTGAAGTCGATCTATCAAAAAGACAGATAAAACTACGAATACTATTCGACATCTATATGTTGGGCGCTATTACGATCCCTAAAATGTATTTACCACTATTCTTATTTTAATCATTCGATTCCAACCAAGTTATGCTAGTTCCATACGTATTGATTATTCGTTTTTTTCTGCCAATTAGGCGGGTTTTAGTTGTGTTTCCTTGTTCTTCGAGAATGTTCTTTCACACAAAAAACGAGGTCATCCGATTTTATGTTTGTATTTTAGCCAATGAAACATGTACTAGCATTAACTGCCAGAGTGGAAGCACTTGTCTAAGACATCAACAAAATGGCCGACCAATATGTGTTAACTGTAACATGCATTGTGAACATTCGCTGACAATACCAGTTTGTGGAACAGATAGACGGACATACCAAAGTTATTGTCATATGGTGAACTATGGATGTAGAACAGGGTATTTTATTACAGCCCAGCGACAGGGACCATGCAAAACTGTTCGAGTAAAATTAAAAGGTGTGTTTATTTATTATGTTAAAAACCAATTAGTTATACCGCAAGACTAGATTGACGCCTGAATAATTTATCAATGGTATGGATTTCCAATAGGGTGTTTTTTGCCCAACTGTGGTCCTCCTCAAACAATGCATAGATACAACATTTCAGCTAAATTGGTCAATGGGAACACCTTGCCCTTCCGACTCGAACTTTTGACCCAAGATGGTCCTCAAACTATATGCATTGTTTGAGGAGGGTCACAGTTGGGCAAAAAAGGTTTTTGATCGGAGAAAATTTTCAAAAAATGAAACACTCTAATTTTCAACAGTTTAATTTGTCAAGATCATGTATCATTTTTACCAAATTTCACGTGTATGCACACAGGGATTGACTATTTTCAACATTGAGTAACTTTAATGCATTCGTTATTATCTAAATGTATACACAATAGTTTTCAAAAACTTTTTTTGTAAAATAAATCTATTACAAAGAATAATGAATTTAATTACAATACCTTCTTCAAATATGAGCATTATTATTCATATTTCAATTGTGTCGTTTGTTCGTCGAAAAAACAGATTAAAACCGTTTGATGAATCAATATTTTATTAGGTTAGAAGGATAAAAGTAACCATCAACGATAAAAGAACTTTGATCATTCTTGTATTACTTCCATATTGCCTTTATATTTCCAAGACAATACTTCATATCGAAACAACCCACGCTGTCGTATTCCATTGTTGGTTAATACTTAGATCAGACAGTCTTTGTCATGTATGTTGTTGTCTATAAGATTTTTTGGGTATAATTCTTTCATGTTTTCACCTATTCCAGCCGCCAGTCTGAAGCTGAATAGTGCAACTAACGAAACAAATATAGATAACAAACAGAATGTACGCCCTGAGAGAAAAAAGAAACATAAACGACACGAAACTCGTCACAAGAGACGCAAACGAAGAAAACACAAACGCCGACAATCTCAAAACAGGAAAGACAGACGGAAGAAAACGAAAACATCAGACCATCATATCAATTCTAAATCTCGTAAGGATACCCACACATCAATTTCTTTGACATGAGAAATGAACTTAACTATTCTAGTAATTACCTACTATACGAACAAATGTTTTATGCAGTCTGTGGGATAATTGATGCGGTTTTATAATGATATTGAAATCTACCATGTTTTTTATGGTTTTCTTTGGCTATACCAGACCAATGCATCATCAGTATGAGAAATTGTTTTATAGTATTGGTAATGTGATTATATGGAGGTAAAACATAATTACTTAATGGTGTTTTATTTTGCACTTTGACAACTTGCAGACTGATTGTAATACGTATAATATAATTAATGACACTAAGACTTATTTTAATTTCCATCGTATACAAAAGATAGTTGCTATTTATTATACCTATAAACAACGTTGTCTTAAAAAGAGTCTAAAAGTCATATCTTGATTCAAATCATGTTTTAAGCTATGTGAAATAAATACGTTTGGCAACGACGTTTTGTACCACGAGTATCCGGATTTCATAATACATAATAATATTGCTTTCCACGTTAGTTTTAAGGAAGTTCGCGATGTCAGTCGTGTTATAAACGTTTTGAACATTTGAAAGACTATACATTGAGTGAGTGCGTTACTAGAAGCATAGTTTTTGTAGAACGTTGTTGTCAGAAGCATAACGACAAATGGACGTCACATCGTCACTCAATGAATTAAAGAAACCTTTTTAAGAAAAGAGGTTTGCTAGTTTTGTCGTGTTATAATGTAACATAGACATAATATGTTTTAGCTTTAATTTTACGGATGTTCAGCCCATGTGATCACAAAATGATTATTGTTGTGGTAAAATCTTACCATGGACGTATATCATTTAATTACCATGGACATCTATCATTAACTTAAACATTCAATAGACTGATTCAGCTTTTATTGTTGTATATCACAAAAACTGCAACAATTTTCAAGTTTTTAATTGATTGTGTACTTGGTATTTTTTCTCTTTTCAGGTGATAATTCCAAAAAGAAAAGTAGGAACAAAGAATCTAAGAAAAGGGACAATAACTCGTGAGTTCTTATTGAATTGATTACATGTGACAATATTTATTTCTTCATACGTCATCACCATAACAACAATATGTGGACATTACGTCATCACAATAGTAGCACGAATTTGATTTAACGTCGTCATTACAGCGACAAAAGATTAGCGGTACGTGATATAATCACCATAGAAACAATATGTTGATTTTAAGTCATATGATCACCATAGTACAATATGTTGACATAACGCTATTACCATAGCAATAAGAGAGTGACGTTATGACAAACAATCACCTTAGTAACAGCATGTCGTCTTTATGTCGCGTGATCATCATATAAACTTAAAGGCATCTCCATGTTGGAGGGTGCTGATAGTGTAAATTATTTACCTTTAACTGTTGACTTTTATCGTCGACGATTTTGCTTTTTTAACTGTTGACTTTTATCGTCGAAGATTTTGTTTAAAGGACGAGATACGAGAGGGTGTTTGGTCAGATTTATTTATCTATTTTCTATGACAGCTTTATTTTCTGGCGGGTATTTGTGTCGATTGACACGTTAATGTATTTATTTTCTCTTTAATTTGCATAATGAAGGTTGGGAATCCATGAATGGATATGTACATAGTAAGGGTAAAGTAATACGTAACCGGAGTACGTGATCGAAATCAAACTGACATTAACACTGTTTACCTGTTGGATCCGCTGAAAGTCCACACTATTGCTGTTTTAGGCTATGATGAATAAACAAACGTTTTTTTAAAAACAACCCATGGCAATATTGCGATGACTGGAGATGTTCAGACAAATAAAACGACCATCTACGTAAACATGCATGCTGGATCAGTTACGCATTTGCTGAAAGAGAACGGTCACTAAATATCCACCAACGGATAAGGGGAATAACTTTTTTGTGATATACTTTGGCTGACCTAGAACGTAACCCGGTAACGTCTGACTAAACCCTTATATTTGCATCGTACTATTTGTAAATAAAAAATACTATTTGTATAATTGAGTTGTTGTATGTATATATTTATGCATGGCTTGTATACTTATGTATCTGTGATAATTATCTATCAGTGATACATGCAACGTGTAATATGTTTGATATGAAGAAGAAATACAAAACGAGGAGGTGGACAAAGTGCCTGGGAAATATCACGTGTACAAGGTAGCAGAACATGATCTATTATTCTGCTTACACTTAGCTCACACAAAACAAAAAACAAAATAGGAACAAAAACACACTTTTCTAAATTTGCTTCGTATACTGTGCGCGCATTGAACATTGTCACTTAGTCCAACAGCCTGTCGTCTGACATTAACAGGCGAGCATGACCGGAGAACGAGTCAGTTGATAACAACGAGGCACAAGGAGGGCAACACAATCATCGTTGAATCACAACACACAAAGCATCATGTATAAGTCGTATGGTGTATTTCAATGTTGTTATTACACCAATGCAACAATGATGGCCTTTCTAGTACAGAGTCAACTAAAAGACGCCTTGGTAAAACTATTGGTTAAATTTACTTATTTAAAGAAATAATAAACCCAGTTAAATCCTATTTTCGGACAGGTTTAACCGACTGCACATTATGTTTTATCCCCCGATCAAGTAACCGCAAATCGAATGTTAACATGGTTTCCCGTCACTGACAGCCACACCATATTGACTTTTGACCATGTCAGGTACCTATGCAAAATTCTCTGTGGCCTTATTCACCAACATTGTAAGACTCAGACAATTTACAACATTTATAATCACTGCCATTTCTTTGCAATTAAATTTAACCATTTTAAAGTTTATGTAATTAGTTGTTGTTACCCACTGAACATGCAAACCCATTTTAGTCAAAATCGAAACGTTTATAACAACATGAGATCGAAGTGACAATTTGACAATGCTTAGTCTTAGTCTGATTTTAGACTTACTATGTTGGTGAATAAGGTACCAGGGTGAAGTTAAGCAATTTGGTCCGTGGTACTTACGGGGGTCGAACCAGGGACCTCTCGACCTCACGCGCTCTGAATCCCTAGATCACATATATTTCAAGATTTGATAAACATTTAATAAAAACGACGAGTTTATTTAAAAGTTGCCGGTACGGCTGACAAAATATCTGCTAACTACCTGGGTTAAAAGAAAGATATTCTATTTTGTAACCCAGTGACTACACATCAACGCACATTTCAAGCAAAATGTATCTGTTTTAATAATAATGAGGTCAAAACGAAACATAAAAAGCATTCGACACAACTCACTCATGGGTAGACTGTCCACCCGACTAGATAATATATTTTATTAATCAAATAGCATAACTTTTTTTTCGATTTTCGCTAGATTTTATTTTGGGCTTGATTATCTACCTATGTTTGAGGGTATAAAGGGAAATTATTTCATGAGAAAAGAGTAGATTAAGGAGTTGTCTTTCTAAACATAGGGTATGGTAGACAGACTTACTCATGGGTGGCGAGATAGAAATACGAGCGTGGTATAAAATTCAGAACGGAAAACACTCCACAGATTCAACTTCCACTATTAGCACTTACAAAAGATAAAACTAATAACAGACATGCGTGCGTTATGATAAACAAAATAATTAGGTAACTTTTTAGATGAATGAATATCTATCTGACCGGTGTGGTGCAGATGAAAACTGCATTGTGTATATAACCGACTTTTAGGAGCGATTGATAGACAGAATTGATCTCATGTTGCAATAACAATCATGTTTCGTACGTAATCTATTTACGATATAACATTGTGTACGGAATGCATCACTTATCGCAGATTTAATGATATTTTAAATACCTTAACTTTAACCTTTTCGCGCATGTTTGCCATGTGATGATAGTATATAGAGATACCATAGGATACACACATATTTTTCCAGTTGCAAAATACAAAATTATTCAGATTTAAAGGAGGAATTTGAAAGGAAAGAAACGGGAAAGAATGAACGTCACATTATATACTTCCCTAAAAGTTGGTATTTTTGCCTTTACTGTTAAATCACTAATTTTCGTAAGCATTTAATTTCGTGATTTTTTAGTAATAAGCAGTATCGTAGGGATACCTAAATGTGACGACATACTGTGTTTATAAATGTGTTTACAGTCCAAGACCTTATATATACACGAAACAAAACGTTTAGTCAGTATGTTTTAATTGCAGTTTAACTTAAATATGATGGAATTAAAATCATCTTTATTGACCTCCATATTTGGAGAGTATAACATGTTCACAATAACATCACTAATAATAATAGTATTGACGATGGTAATGATATTACACAACCTCAAACAAAAATATATCATAAAAAAGAGTAAACCCAAGTACTTAATATCTTAAGCTTCTGAGATTAGCGGACATATCACAACAACACTACAGCAAATTTCTTCACCAATACTTGACAACTTAATTAGCTCTTTCAACAAATTCTTAACACATTTAAATTACCCGACCATATACTTCAGTTCTAAAATTTCTAGCACCTCTTTTTTATTGATTTACAGCTGCAAAAGTCTGTTATAAATCGACCGACGTAATTCGAACCAACCAAACCCAAACGGTTTAAGTCTTGTTTTTCAAGATAGATAACAGGACTAGACGTATTATGTTAAGACAAACCGAGTGCACATCATTGTAGGTCTCGGGTCAGAGTGTATGTTAACCGATCTCCCAAGATGAACTTAATACAATATAACACAATTACCATAATATTTTCATTAGCCATTCTGCCTTTGTAATTAATTTATTACCTTTTTATTTCAATCGTTTTCCTCCTGTTGTTTAGATCTCCTGCTACATCAACATCAATGTGATAACAACCACGTTGCTGATAATTATAAAATGGTAAATCAAATGTTGATAGTTATATATAGACTAACCGATTGATGCAGTGAATTAGAGAAGACACCTGTTTTCACACGATGATTAGAGGGCCGTTAGATGTTACAACTAAATGATATAAATACATCGTATGTGATTTTAATGTGAACCAGGCAGGAGCATCAAACGTATAAGCACCGCAGTGGATGGTTTGTTTATTTTCATTTCTAAGGCATATATGATTATTATTTACAACGGGAAGTCATGATTTTGTCTAATTCAGTCTAAATTTGTTTTGACTACAGGTTGATATGATGTTTTCTATCGCTTTCATTTCAGGCCATATACATGTAAATAAAATGTTCTTGTCCAAACTGTTTTCATTTAATAAACAATCAAAACGTAAATGCAGCTTACATCATTATGTCTTGAAATAAATTCCAATGTTTACTCTTACGAAGGCATAGTGAATGCCATTTTATAGTCCTGTTAGGATATTTTTTACTACAAGCTGATACGAGGTTTTCTTTCGCATTCATATCAGGCCACATACATGTAAACGAGATGTTCTTCTCCAAATTGCGATTTTATTTCATTAAATCGCTGGCTTATAATGAGAAGGCCGTACAAGGCGCTTCTTGTGAGACTGCGTAAATGAAAATCGGGATCTAGCCATGTTGACCAAACTGAAGTTGAATCTGCTTTTTTTACCACGAGTAAAGAAGTAATTTCCGACAGTTTTATTTCATTTTTTCTTAAAACATCGAATTTGTACTTACGAACTTCTCATTCAAAGCCAGCGAAATAAACAATCCAAAAACGTGCCTCATTATTTCTTTAAAACAAACACCACTGCTTAATCGTACGAGGACATCGTTAATGTCATTTATCTCCACAGTGATTTAAATCAACCGCTTGTTTTGCCTTCACGTTTTAAAAGAGTCCTTACTTATGTCGAGTCAACTTTGGTGAACAGACAGAATGCCTCATCATACCGAACATAAGGAAACATCAACACAAAACAATACCTGACCATACTTAGCACAGGCAAACATAAAAATACAAGCGGGTATAAAGGGCCCTAGGTCGCTCACCTGTTGCACATTGATCTAGGTATCAATACAACTACATTCTGATCATATTTCATTAAGATTGGATGAAAATGGTAACCTCTGGAGTGTACACAAGTTTTTTTCTATGATTTGATTTAGCGACCTAGTTTTTGACGCCACATGACCCAGTTTCAAACATGGCCTAGATTCCATGGAGAACAAGATTCTGTCCATGTTTCATGAAGATTGGAGTTAAACGGTGACCTCTGGAGTGTACACAAGGTTTTTCTAAGATTTGACCTAGTTTTTGACCCCCACATGACCCAATTTCAAACTTGGCCTAGATTCCATGGAGAACATTCTGACCAAGTTTCATGAAGATTGAATCAAAATGGTGACCTCTGGAGTGTACACAAGTTTTCTCTAAGATTTGACATAATGATCTAGTTTTTGACTCCAGCATGACCCAGTTTCAAACTCGGCCTAGATTTAATGGAGAACAATATTCTGACCAAGTTTAATGAAGATTGGAATAAAACAGCAACCTCTGGAGTGTACACAAGGTTTTTCAAAGAGTTGACCTTGTGACCTATTTCTGACCCCACATGACCCAGTTTCGAACTTGGCCTAGTTTTTATGGAGAACAACATTCTGACAAAGTTTCATGAATATTAAATCAAACTGTTGCCTCTAGAGTGTACATACGGTTTTTCCAAGATTTGACCTAGTGACCCAGTTTCTGACCCCACATGACCCAGTTTCGAACTTGGCCTAGATTACATGGAGAACAACATTCTGGCCAAGTTTCATGAAGATAAAATCAAAATTGTTACCTCTAGAGTGTACACAAGCAATTGTTGACGGACGGCCGGACGACGGACGAAGAGTGATAACAAAAGCTCACCTTGTCACTAAGTGACAGGTGAGCTAAAAACAATACATGACCAACATCGATACAAACCAATACCTGACCATACTAAGCACATGGAAACATAGAAATATAACAATATATGACCAACATCGATACAAAACAATACCTGACTATACTTAGCACAGGGAAACATAGAAATAAAACAATACATGACCAACATCGATACAAAGCAATACCCGACCATACTTAGCACAGGGAAACATAGAAATAAAACAATACATGACCAACATCGATACAAAGCAATACCTGACCATACTTAGCACCGGCAAGCATAGAAATAAAACAATACATGACCAACATCGATACAAAGCAATACCTGACCATACTTAGCACAGGGAAACATAGAAATAAAACAATACATGACCAACATCGATACAAAGCAATACCTGACCATACTTAGCACAGGGAAACATAGAAATAAAACAATACATGACCAACATCGATACAAAGCAATACCTGACCATACTTAGCACAGGGAAACATAGAAATAAAACAATACATGACCAACATCGATACAAAGCAATACCTGACCATACTTAGCACAGGGAAACATAGAAATAAAACAATACATGACCAACATCGATACAAAGCAATACCTTACCATACTTAGCACAGGGAAACATAGAAATAAAACAATACATGACCAACATCGATACAAAGCAATACCTGACCATACTTAGCACATGGAAACGTAGAAATAAAACAATACATGACTAACATCGATACAAAGCAATACCTTACCATACTTAGCACAGGGAAACATAGAAATAAAACAATACATGACCAACATCGATACAAAGCAATACCTGACCATACTTAGCACAGGGAAACATAGAAATAAAACAATACATGACCAACATCGATACAAAGCAATACCTGACCATACTTAGCACAGGCAAGCATAGAAATAAAACAATACATGACTAACATCGATACAAAGCAATACCTGACTTAACTTAGCACAGGCAAGCATAGAAATAAAACAATACATGACCAACATCGATACAAAACAATACCTGACCATACTTAGCACATGGACATATAGAAATAACACAATACATCACCAACATCGATACAAAACAATACCTGACCATACTTAGCACATGGAAACGTAGAAATAAAACAATACATGACCAACATCGATAAAAACAAAAGCGAACATACCGGTAATACTACTAGTAATACATGGGCCTTGCATATATTTGACAAGAAATGATTCTAAAAGTGCATCCTATCATTTCTGGTCATGATTAGTACAACATCTATTGCTAATTTGTTTAGTTTTATAGTCGGATCTGTCTTCAAATCTTACTACCATTTAGTATCACCGGGAATTATGGTTAGTTGGTTTACGCAATAAAAGTCATATAAAAATAATACACCAGACATGTTTACAAGCAATAAAATTACGTTTTATGAAAAATTTTATTACAAAAGTGTTATCAAAACATTGATTGCATCAACTGTCCAATTAAATTTAGAATATTTTTTTTCTTGGGTGCTATATGAACATGATGAGTCCTGCATAATACTTGATCAAATACATTAGTTCAATCCGCGAGTGTTTCTGTCTGTGTGTATATCCATTACAACTTCACAGAAAGGATTGCTAATATAACCAGCTTCAAATAAATATAACTCGTGACTTAAACAGCTGTACGCGGTAATTGTTGGTTCTTTTAAACAATCTACTTTAAGAGTTGAAAATGATAGTAAAATGAAACCGCCTACGTCTGTATGTACACCAGTCACGGTCGTCCAAGGCCAATACACATGGTTTCAAATTACCTGACGGTATCAAAATGGTATCAGTAATAAGAGATTTTTTTATTTGACAGTTTAATATTTAATAATAAGGACTTGACAGATTCTAAAACCATGTGTATACGGTCCAAGCGAAACAACCCAATGCCTCCCATCCGTGGTTAGTTTTATACCGACATTTGGAACTGATATTGAAGTAGAATTTGGGCGGGTCACATCTACAGTTGGTCGGAGCCTTAATATTTAAAAGAGCGCATAGTTGAACAGGGATATCCGAGTGGTAGTTAACACTAAATCAACCGCATTTAGTAGAACCCAGGCTTTTGTCAAACTTGTGTCTGTTCGAATTGTTGCCCAGTCGACTTATGCGTCTGTTTGTTACGGAGCAATATCGGTTATAATTTTGCTCATATAATTTGACCAGAACTGCAGTGGGGAACATGTGGATCGCTCGATCATCCCAAAGCTCACATGTTGACCCATGACCACTGATGAAGATGGTGTCTATGTAGATAGAGGCACAGGCACACGGTGTCATCGATTTAATAAACTTTCATGAAAAAACCGTAGAACTGGTAAAAACAAGGTAGCTCAGCAGTCATAATCTCAAACAACGGAAGTGATGCAATCCTATTATCGATTTACCGGTACATGACTGCGCGCTCCGATACGCTTACACACTAGGAGCCGTTCTCGATTTAAATATTGTTCAAAGTAAACTTTTCTCGGTTTAAATATTATTCAAATTATTTGGTTCGCATCGTGTTGGTTGAGATTATGACTGCTGAGCTGCCTTGTTGATTTTACTAGTTCTTCGTTCTTTTTTATGCAAGTTTATTAAATCGATGACACCGTGTGCCTGTGGATAGAGGGGGGGGGGGCTTTAACCAGAATACAATAAGGTTATGGAAACGGTGAGATATATACTCATTCATCTAAAAAGCTACTAGTACCTAATTACGCACACATGTCTATTATTAATTTTATCTTTTCTAAGGGCTACTGGTGGCAGTGGAATCTTTGGAGTGTTTTCCGTTCTGAAATTTATACCACGCTCGTATTTATATCTCGCCACCCATGATTGTCTTGTGTCGAATGTTTTTTTATATGGCTTCGAATATGGCCCCATTATTCTAAAATAGCAACAATTTGCTTGTAATGTGCGTTATGTGTAGTCACTGGGTTACACAATAGAATCTCTATTTTGTTACTAGGTAGTCAGCAGATGTTCTTGTCAGCCACACAGTCATCATTTTGAATGTACGTGTCGTATTTATTAAATGTTTTATCATATATTGCAATCTAAGTGATCTAGGGATACAGTGCGCTTTGGGATGGAGATGTCACTGGTTCGACACCCGTCTGTACCAGTGGTCAACATCTATGAGCAAATAAATTACCCCTATTGCTGAACTCTACCCTGGTGCCTTATTCTTATTCACCAACATTGTAAGGCTAAAACCTAACATTGTCAAATGATCTCTTTGATCTCATGTTTTCATAAATATACCGATTTTGACATAAATGGGTATACGTGTTCAGTTGGTAGCAACAAATTATCACATAGCATTTCACATAGTTTAGGCCAACTGCAAAGAAATGGCAATGATATAGATGCTGTCAATTTTGAGACTAAGTATGAGTTCCAAGTCTAACAATGTTGGTGAATAAGGCCACAGTGAAGGTTGCATAGGTACATGACAAGGTCAAAAGTCAATATGGTATGGCTGTCAGTGCTGTGTGGCGGCTGTAAAAAGTCGCCCCGTACTTCACTTCAGTGTTGTTATCACTTATAATTACCTCCCTTTATGGCCAATTGTGCACAACATTCAAAGTCCACATTGTGTCATTTATTACGGAGTAAGCATATTAGTCTCGCTTTTTTGGGGATGTGGATGGCTTGTACTATGTCTGACTCTTGCGTGTGTGGCTAGGCGATGTCGCCATACTTTAACCAATGCTTCGTTTAGTTGACTCTGCATTAAAATGGCCACCATTGTTACTTTGTTGTTGTTTGTGTCAATATATGACATTGAAATTCCTACGGCTAATTCTTTTATTTCAAAGAGGCATGTGGACCGTTGGGTGATAGAGTTAATTTTGCAATGCGAGCAAAATACACCAAGTAGTTTGGTTATGTTCATAAAAGTTTAGAAGAAGCGTTTACGTTCCATTTGTTTGGTTTTGTGCAAGACGAATGGATACTTTTTGGCAACATTGCACACTTTTCCATGGTACTTTGTCCTTTCCCTCTTTGGTAATTATACATGCATAAATATACACATACAACGACAACCTTATACAAATAGTTTGTTTTATTTACAAAGTGTACAATACAAAAAGAGTTACAAGGTTGCGTTCTAGGTCAGTCAGAGTATCTCAAACAAATTGTCCGTCCCTATCCGTTGGTGGGTGTTTATTGAACGTTCGTTTATTTTTCAGCAAATACGTAACTTGTCTGTAATTTGGAAAAGGCGTTAATAGTCTTAATACATGTGACACGAAAAGTCCGTTCAGACAGGTGGGGTAAGATTGCTATCATGAAAATTCTTAATGGCTATCGAGCGCGTGCTAAGCATTGTTTTATGTACTGTACAACCATTCATGTTCGTGGAAGATTTAATTTCGTGGATTGACATAAACCACGAAATTGAATCCCCCACGAATATCAATGAGTCTATTTTATCTAACCTCGTGGATATTGCATCCTTGTAAGTATGTCCCCATGAAATGGCCCCTTTTAAAAAAATCGAAAATTTGTCCCATAGAAATTATATGATTTCACAGTAATTCATTTATTGGACTGCTATACTGAGCAAAACAGCTAACCGAACACTTTTTAAATTTGAATATTTCAGTATCCTGTAAGTTTACAAACTTAAACTTTTGCATAGTTATTTCAATATAAATTGTGCACCTTATGCAGCTTACCACATGAAAATACCTGCCAAAATCACTCATCCATAACGAAAAAGCTTCAAATCACATTTTTGCACGTTGTGATCGATTGCTCTCGAATTGCACGAGTTTTTTGTGTATGTTGTGTAGCATGGGTGTTTGTTAGTCGGAAAAACAAAATATTATGTCAAAAACATGGCGCATTTGTCAAAGGTAGGCCGAGGAAAAACGGCAATTACGCTCCCTGGAGGGTATCAATCAGACAGATCAGTTTTAAACAGATTTAAATAATCACAAACATTATTTCCTTTTATTTCACGTGTGTGTGAATACCAATGCATATAAAATTACCTAAAACAGTATATTGGGAATCACAGGAGCAAAGAAAACTAGCAAATTCAAGTGGGATAACTCTTGCATAATTTTACATCTTTTTAAGTTAATTCACTACATTTTCCCATAAAATTGTATTGTCATGCATAAGTGAAACACATTGACTTTAAAAAATAATAAATATTAGTCCTGGTTTTTTTTTTGCATGTGCTTGAAAAAACGTGTTTTTCTCTCCATTCAGTATATAGGACACTTTTGAAGTGCTTCCATCAGGTGTTCGACAAATTGTAAATGCAGCTATATGCCCGCTTTGGTAATAAAGATTATTTTAAGTGTATATTCTGATAACGGAAACAAAACTAAATATTAAAATACTGAGAATAAAACCAAAATTAAGTCTATAATTACCCTCATTTATCCACACTAAAGATATTCGACCAAATTACCTCCCCTTGACCACTGAAAATTAAAATCATAATTTTGAAAAATTAAAAAATCCAAGTTTTTGTGACCAAATCGCATGATATCGAGTTTGACTATTTGTTTTATTGATTTGGCGATTAGTCTTTCTAAAATGTGTATGGAATAAACCTAAAATCTTGTATTATTTAACGCTAATTCATGAATTTCAAGTTTATATGTCTGGTTCTGTTATTTCATGGTTATGTGAATTTCCGTTTCGCATTTCTGAAAATAAAACTACTTAAATCGCATCTCAAGATCGTAAATAACAAGTACACAAATTTTCGTGCAAAAATATTAATAAATAAAAAAGTTGTACGATAAAAACCGCTGTTCATTCATAAAATATGCTTATTGTACATTTTGTGAATTTCATCTTGATGGGTGATGTCATTAAATACATATTTTGACGATGATGCAAATTAAATATTTTGATGAAATTTTACCACCAGCCTTCTTATGCTTGGATTATACTTCAAGCCAAGTTTCAGACAATTCCTATGGATAGTTCGATAAATATTCATAAAAAACATAAGCGTTCGGTTAGCTGTTTTGCTTAGTATACATCTTTATGTTTCTCATGGGTTATTGAGTTCCATCATTGATAAAACCCGATGTTTTCTCTCCACAAAATTCCATGGGTGTGTTGTTGACAGGGCATGGCTATCACCAGACTGTTTTACGCATACGGATTGCTCAAGATCCATTTGTATGCTAAGCGGTATCTAAACATAATTTCCTTTCCAACAAAAATAGATAATCCTAATCGCCTGTAAGTGATGTTCGGATTGAAATGTCTGGAAAGTTGATACAAAATGTATTGGAAGTATTAACACAGCTGGATACATCTGTTGCCTTTTGTGTATCAATTCTAGCCATACAATAGTTAGGGTGTGTCTGTATTTGAAATACATGAAAAGTAAAACGGGTGCATGCCGGCTGTTTTACTATTATTCGCAGTTATGATATGATACAGCCTTGTCTGCAATTATTTAGCGCCATACCCTCTAAAATGTTGTTAATTGGAAGATATACAAAGGCTTTCAATATTTCATTTTAATTAGACTTTTTGAAACATGCAGTTATTATGAAAACCAGTCTTACTATGTGAGATTGTGTTTACAGCGATGCCTGTATGATGAGACATGATATCGAAACACCGAAGGCTATAATAAATTGCTTTCTTGTTCTCCGTCTTTGTAGGCAGCTTCTTAATGTGCCGACCACGAAGACGCGCACATACAATGTGCTGTGTAGGTGTATTTTTGTTTCCACCTGTCCTTGGAAGTTAATTTCCTCTACCATTTGTTTTAAAGTTCATCGCCCACAACGCCCCCCCCCCCCCATCTTTTCATCATTTGTATCTAGCGGAGATGCTGGATGAGATACTCATTCATTAGGTCACTGTGCTGTTTGGTCACTATAATATACGTTTTTGGCATAATATTTTCGCCCTCATTTTGCCAATTATTGTAAACTAGCTCAAGTCCCATAATGCCTCTTTAACACGTATTAACGTTATGTCATTGTCCTTGGTGTTTTTAACTAGGTCAGGGGGTCGCTATGCCTCATTTGGTCGCCGTTTTGGCACGGGTTTGTGTGGTTGTGTGGCCTTGGGGAACTTGGTCGAGTATTGGCTGCGTTTCATTCGGTAATAACCGCTATTATATAATTCCTTGTGAATGTGGGTCATCCTGCATTTTATCGGCGGGGACTTGGATCTTTAATTGTTTCTTCGGCTTATGTGTGGGCATTGCTAATTGTAGTTGCTAGGAATATGTAATATTATTTCCCACCCCATTCCTACCTTGCCCATATTTTAACTAGGTTAAGTCGTAGTTGTGCCTCTTTAGGTCGCATAAATAACATTTGGTCACTGTCCTTAATGTTTTAACCTAGGTCACACCCCGGGGTTGTTGTACCTCATTTGGACGCCTTTTTGGCATGGGTTTCTGTGGGCACTACTCAGGGTAGTTGTGTCTTGGTGTTTCTGGTTTCTGTGCTTGGCTGGATGGTTGAGTGCTACCTTCTCTGTTGGACTTTCTCATACATTTTTTACAAATTTGTTATACCCGCACAAACCTTCATCGGCGAATGGATGAAACTTTAAAATTGCAGTTACGGCTCGAAATTCAACTACAGCAGTCCAGTAAATAAACAAGACAACGCATAGATGGACTTCAAAAGTATTTGAACTTCATGTTAAGCGTCGTGCGGCCAGACATACATGGACCATTTAAACTACCATTCAAATCACAACAAACACTTAAGTGACGTAACCATATATAAATATGAAATAATTTTATTATTTCGAAACAAGTTATATTAACATACATTTGTGTACATGTTAATTATTAATAATACATAATATACACACATAATATTTACTTATACGACGTTGACACAACGACCAATACCTCAAAACTTATGATGCTTCTGTTGGTCATGACCATCTTTCAGTTTTAAAACATCTTACGTACTGAATGTCACTGCCAGCTAAGATGCGTCCCACGTGTCATTGACTGACGATCATAGGGCAATGTGTACTCTAGTTGAATAGAGAAGAACAGGTTTACTTGCATACACAAAACAATACACATGTCTTGTATTTGGAGCATAATAGTTCTGTCACACACTTGTTAATATGAATCAATTAGCGGGCAGTGAATGTTTTTAAATGGTACTTTCATCTTTTAAGCAAAGTTTGTATGGGGCGACGTTATGGTGAGTTAGTGCGAACATCGTAGATCAACCAAATTACAGGATAGTCAACAGAGCCAAGTTTAAAATCAGGAAAATCATATGCGGTCAACCAATTTTGCTAAATAAGATGCTTCAACCACATTGTTTTCAAAATTAACTCAGTTTTTATTAAGAAATTTCTTCAGAACAGACTACTAAATTGACCATAATTTTGCCATTTCTCAAGATATTTTCTTCATATAACTTTTATTTTGGTCAAGAATCATGGCTCTTTCTGGATGTGTAAATCCGGAATTTCGGATTTATCAGAAAGATTGACACTCTGAAATTAGATATATGCTTGACATTTAAGCGTGAAGCGGTAACCGTTTCGTTAGAAGAGTAAAACGAAAAGAAAACATTTGTAAAATTTATATTTGTCTATAAGTTAGATTTGTACGGAAACTGACGAGCCGATCAGTGATGCAGTTTTTTTATATATAATTTACGGCATTTACGTGTAATAATCGTGTTCATACGGCTGTGTGGGTGACAAAAACAGTATAATGCATTGAAAGTATTTGAAATCATGCTTAAATTTACCTTAATACGACATAATTCATCGTTTAAACTTTCGATTTCGTAAACGCTGGAAGACGGTCATTGTGGATTTTAGAGAGGACGAATGGGCATACTATGAAAAGAGCAGAGCTTGGCTTCGAGTGTTGGCTTCGTTTCATTCGGCCTTGGCCGCTATTATATTATTTCCTTGTGAATGTAGGTCATCCTGCATTTTATCGGAGGGGACTTGGATCTTTGGTTGTTTCTTTGGCTTATGTGTGGGCATTGCTCATTGTAGTAGCTAGGAATATGTAATAATATTTCCCACCCCGTTCCTACCTTGCCCATATTTTAACTAGGTCAAGTCGTAGTTGTGCCGCTTTCGGTTGCTTTAGGTCACTGTCCTTAGTGTTTTAACCTAAGTCACGCCCCGGGGTTGTTGTGCCTCATTTGGTCGCCGTTTTGGCATGTATTTCTGTGGGCAATGCTCAAGTAGTTGTGTCGTTCTGATTTCTGTGATCGGCTGGTTGGGTTGAGTGCTACCTTCCCTGTCGGATTTTCTCATACCTTTTTTGTATTGGATTCACCAAGTCAAGCGTTTTAAAGGTTCGTTGCAAAATTTGCCCCTGAAAACGGTGTCCATTTCAAAGATGGGGCTGCTACAGAAACTGGTGGAGAGGATTTAAAAAATCGCCATGTAAAATTTAGTTTAGCGTAACCCGAGGCCACCTCTGTTAGAAGGCATGTGGCAATGACTAGAAAAGGGATATGCACCAATTGTGCTGCTTGAAGAAACTGCTTCATGCTTACAAACTGGGTACTCATCCAGAAAGGATTTGGAATATGGACGAAACTGGAGTATCCTTGGTACATAAGCCTGCCAAGGACTTAACATTAAAAGGTTCAAAATGTGTACATGGTAAAGTTTTGTGCAACAAGGAACTGGTTACGGTAAAAGCATGCGGGAACGCTTCAGGAGAAGTGATCCCTCCGCATGTCATACTTCCCGGAAAATCAGATCGTGTTCTTAAGGGATACAGTATCAACTATGCTCCAGTCGGTACCAACTTGAGCGTGTCAGAAACAGGTTGGACAAAGGAAGGGATATGGAGAGTGTGGTTTACTGACACATCCATACCTAATATTAGCAAATAAATGCCTCAACTTCTTATTTATGATGGTCATGGATTCCATAATCATATTAAATTTGTGTTAATATCACGTGCAGAAAACATCATCCTTCTTGAATTACTGAGTAAAACTAGTCACTGAACTCAATCGTTCGACAGAACAGTGTTTCAAGTCTTTGAAATCGAATTGGAATTCAAACATTGAAACATTCATGTCAGATACAGGAGTATCAGTTGTACATGCTCAATGACTGTGGATAACATACGCAGTGGGTTTGTAGCTACCGATACACCCATACAATCCCGGTGCAATTCCGAATGTTCTTCAACAAGAGGGTCCAAAGGGCCCTGGGTCGCTCACCTGTTTGGCCTAGTGACCTAGATTTTGGCCCAAATGACACAGTATCTAACTTGACCTAGATTTTATAGAGATAAACATTGTGACCAAGTTTCATAAAGATAGAGTCAAAATTGTGACCTCTAGTGTGTGCACAAGATTTTTCAATGATTTGGCCTCGTGACCTAGTTTTTGACCCCAGATGACCCAATATCGAACTTGACCTAAATTTTATAATGATGATCATTGTGATCAAGTTTCATAAAGATTAGGCTCAAATTGTGACCTCTAGTGTGTTCACAAGCTTTTTCAATGATTTGGCCTTCAAAGGCTTGTGACCTAGTTTTTGACCCCGGATGACCCAATATCAAACTTGACGTAGATTTTATAGAGATGATCATTGTGATCAATTTTCATAAAGATTAGTCTCAAATTGTGACCTCTAGTGTGTTCACAAGCTTTTTCAATGATTTGGCCTTGTGACCTAGTATTTGACACCAGATGACCCAATATCGAACTTGACCTAGATTTTATAGAGATGATCATTGTGATCAATTTTCATAAAGATTAGTCCCAAATTGTGACCTCTAATGTGTTCACAAGGTTTTCCTTTGATTTGACCTAGTGACCTAGTTTTTGACCCCAGATGACCCAATATCGAACTTGACCTAGATTTTATGGAGATGATCATTGTGATCAAGTTTCATAATGATCAGGCTAAATTTGTGACCTCTAATGTGTTCACAAGGTTTTCCTTTGATTTGACCTAATGACCTAGTTTTTGACCCCAGATGACCCAATATCAAACTTGACCTAGATTTTATGGAGATGATCATTGTGATCAAGTTTCATAATGATCAGGCTAAATTTGTGACCTCTAATGTGTTCACAAGGTTTTCCTTTGATTTGACCTAGTGACCTAGTTTTTTACCCCAGATGACCCAATATCGAACTTGACCTAGATTTTATGGAGATGATCATTGTGATCAAGTTTCATAATGATCAGGCTAAATTTGTGACCTCTAATGTGTTCACAAGGTTTTCCTTTGATTTGACCTAGTGACCTAGTTTTTTACCCCAGATGACCCAATATCGAACTTGACCTAGATTTTATGGAGATGATCATTGTGATCAAGTTTCATAATGATCAGGCTAAATTTGTGACCTCTAATGTGTTCACAAGGTTTTCCTTTGATTTGACCTAGTGACCTAGTTTTTGACCCCAGATGACCCAATATCGAACTTGACCTAGATTTTATGGAGATGATCATTGTGATCAAGTTTCATAATGATCAGGCTAAATTTGTGACCTCTAGTGTGTTCACAAGGTTTTCCTGTGATTTGACCTAGTGACCTAGTTTTTGACCCCAGATGACCCAATATCGAACTTGACCTAGATTTTATGGAGATGATCATTGTGATCAAGTTTCATAATGATCAGGCTAAATTTGTGACCTCTAGTGTGTTCACAAGCAATTGTGAACGGACGACGGACGACGGACGACGGACGACGGACGGACGGACGACGGACGACGGACGAAGAGCGATCACAAAAGCTCACCTTGTCACTTTGTGACAGGTGAGCTAACAAGTACAAAACATGTGTAAAGGATCTAGAAGCCTTCACTGCTTTTGATGTACAATTCCTAAGTTTATACCTTACAAATCCTGACAGTTCTGACCAAAGGTATATTTAAAAGACGGGTGGGAAGGAAACGTGTTGTAGAACTGTACCTCATCATGGAAATTTAAGTTGTCTTTCCTCTAGGTACATTAGGTATGATGAGTGCTATAAGGAGGTATGGTTCTGTTGTTAAAACTTGTGTAACAATTCATGAAGATTTTTGTACAAATATAGCAGTCCAAGGAAAGTTGATTTCCCAGGACCATAGTATTCGGGAACGTTTACCTAGTGTATGTTAGACAACAAAGCACGCAAAAATAAGACAAAATCTTAAAGTACAGTGTATGTTGTGGAACTCCGGATCCACAGCATCAGGGTATTGTTCCTGTAGGTCCTTATATCGATGTAGTCAATGACACCAGCCGTACCGGTTATCAAAAGTACATTGGAATATCAAGCTTATTAGCTCGAGAATAAACAATTTGTCTTAACCAGAAAAACGTTAATACCACTCCGTTATTGGTTAATGACTAAATGACGCTGTTCCATGATTGGTCCAAGTGAATCGCAGAAGCTATTTTTAGACGGGTATATAAGGAAAGTTTCTGAGCGGGAACTTTCTTTCCATGCTTGGACTCAGGAGAGTAAAGTCGTAAGTTGAATAATTTAATTTGCATAAAATTATTGCACGTGCTTCGAATTCGCATTCGTTTTTACTTATTTATCACATTGTCTGTGTCTATTTGAATGTAGAAGACAGGTAGGCTCGAAATTTAAAAACATCCTGTTGAAATAATATGCTTTCATCGTAGGCATAATAAGTTAAAAAGCACACAGGTCGGGTGCATGGAGTCAGGTTAAATCTAGCGAGGTTAAGTAAATATTTGTAGATCATTGTGATAGATCGTCATACCTATGACATCAGTAATATGTAAAGTTAAAATAATTGTGTACAGTATTGATTTAATATTTATCAGATTATTTAGCTTGGTTTTAGTTATTTTTTGCTGTTTTTTTTTTTATTTCATCAACTGCAATCATGCCAAAAGCAAGACCAGACAGATCGAGCGAGAAGGGGAAGAACAGGAGACCAGCGGCGCAGGAGGATGCGAATAGATCGACAATGGTTGAGCCTGAGGAGCCAAGTATGGTGATGGAGACCAATTCTAATACAGGTGATAAAATTTGTTCTTTACAGACAATTGACATTAGTTCTGTAATGCCAACGTGCTCCACTTTTATGCTGTCTGCCCACGTGCCTTTGGCAATCAAGGAGAAAATATGGGCCGGCATATGTACTGACATAAATTCGTTGTTACGAAATAAGCCGACGGATGTCAAGCAAAAAATAAATGTGGTGAATGGGGAGCTTGTCGTCACGAAGCAAGACATTTCCGCTCAGGTTGCTGAGAGAATTGAACAGTGGTCTGACGCATGTATTGTATTTATGTCCGTGTACGTTGAAAGGTATCCTGAGGAAATACTTAACTTGTTACAATACATGTCTAACATGAGGTTGGCATCCATAAAGTTTACTGGTTGGTTGCTTTATGATAAGCAGTTTAGATTGAAAAAATCAATGTTTAATAATGTCATGTCATGTCATATCGTTGATTCAGAATTATGGATGTTGTGCATGCAGCCTTTGCATGCCCAATAAACATCGGCTGTTAGTAGTGTCAGCAACATAACATATGTTAACAAGCCTTGTTTATCAAGAGTACATTGGAAAAACACACACAGCACACAGTGTTTTTTACTAATAAATAAAATAATGGACGGGGCAAATCTTGTGCAACTTATACGAGAACATTGCCAAATGTTGTATGGAGAAAAAAACAAATTACGACATATAAATAAATTGGATTGGTTCTAAGAAAGTTATTTGTAACCCAAAATGACTTTGAGCTGAAGCAAATGAGGCAGTATGCCGGCTCTCTGAAGAACGAGGTCGGTCGAGAAACTTAAGCTGCGAAAAAGCATTAATGATAGTGGTGTGAAAGTGTCCGAAAGTGGTAACGAATTTATGCAGTCGATGATGGATGTGGAAGGCAAGGAGATAAAATATTCCTTTCCTGATGACGCATCTTTTCCACGTCTGTTATAGGGGGCAACAAAAGAAAGCAACTCAACAAAAGGAACACCATATGGCATCCTATGCTCATCAAATGGTGTATTTATCTAAAGAGTAAGTCGTCGTCTACTTACGATGCACTGAGGAAATCAGGGTTTATCTACCTTCCAAGTCACTTTAGTGGAAGGACTTTACATGTGCATGACTATTCAAGCGTTTGTCACGTGGAGTGGGACTTTGTGATGACATCATAGGCCATCTTCAAGAGCAAGTTAAAAACTTGGAAAATAAATATCAAAAGATTGTTGGCACTCAACTAGATGAAGTGCGAATTAAGAGTCATCTTGTCTATGACCCGAATAATGATTAGTTCATAGGATTGCGGACTTAGACAATATAAAGGCCGGACTATTTGGATAATTCAAGAAATCATTGTATCTAAGTATGTCCTAGTTGTATAGGTGCAAGGAATTACACCCAGACTATGCTATGTACTTGCCTAATATCGATGAAGATGACGAAAGTTGAAGTTAACTGTATGAAGAAGTGTAATAAAACTGAAGGACGCTACAAATGACCAAGAAGAGAGGACACAATTTGGTTGAATAATAGACAAGTGTTAAAGGTTATTTCGAGACCGACAGCACCAGCAAAGAGTAAGAGAATGCTCAATATTGATGCCAAAACGTCAAAATTCATTGAAACCTACAAGCGTAGTGAGAAAAATATCAGACTCAAAATGCTTGAGAGAAGCACAAGGTACGGGCCAATCTGAGTATGAGACACTGTGTGACAATCAACATATATTGAGTGATTTGATCAATGAAAATTGGATATGATGTAACCATGACAATGTGATAGTGAGACGGAATTAAACGTGTTTCTTAGTGTGTGTACCTCAACCAATGAGATTGAATCAGAAAACTGTTTATCAGATAGAATTATTTACACGTGAAAACCAAAATCAGCGCTTTGGTGTTATATTGACTATACATACCTCTTTTTGAAACCACGTCTTCACAGACATATTCACAGTTAATTTAAGTATTTAAGTAAATTTGTTAAGTATTGACTGTAGTTGTAAGGATGGTCGACTATCGACAAAAAATATCAAACTTGCCAGTTAAAATGTGTATACATGTTAAACGAAACTATTAGTTGAACATCTTAGTACACTCACATCCCTTACCCCCAGACCACCCTATATTGGCTGCTGTTGATCAGAAGTGCCATTCAAGGAAGCAGAAGGAAAATGTTCTTCCTGAAGTGGACAGCTACTCAGTTTGTAGTAGTAACAAGGATAGTAATATACAAAAGTTACTGCTGAATGACAACAATTTGAGGAATGCATATAAAGAAGATATGTACACGGGTTCGACAATTCGTGCAATACATACAGAAACAAATAATGAAGTCAAATCAGCGTAAAAGTAATGTACCAACCATTGCTACACCAAAGAAAAATTGGCTTCAAAGTAAAATACCAAATAAGTATCTTAGTGAAAGACAAAAGTGTTTCAAAATCCAGCAATTGACCAACCATTCTGTGCAAAGAAGTTGAAAACTACACTGGACATAAAAGGTTAGAATTATATTGTTCCTGGTAAGAGTGAGTATGATTCACATAACAAAATAGGACAGGATCAAGCAAATATCGGTTGTTTGGAATCAGAATGTTTTGTCTCGGGAAAGACAATAGGAAACACAGGTGTTGTTTCCCCGGTAGGTAGAATAAAGAATCAGGCTAATTAATATATGGATGGTCACGAACTAAAGTGAACTAACCCTTAACTAAGTCCAAAATGACATAGACTTAATATTCTTCACACCAAGAACTTTCTTTTTGTCTAGTAGAGGTAGGTATAGTATGTCTAGTTTCAAAGATATAGGCATGGTGTACTAACCCACACCTATATCCTACTATAACAAACTAACATGGTAAGTACGTTTACACTACAAGCTCTATATGAGGAAACATATGATTTAGGAAACCTATCTTGATGTTTTAAATATAAGAAAGTTTAGGCATGTTATGGCGAACTTTCGAAGCAGTGCTCATTGTCTCGAAATTGAACGAGGCATACACAATAATATTGAAAGGGATTAAGTATATTTTATTGTTAAGTTTTAGTTACAACTCAAGTCTCAATATAACATTGTAAACACTAAGTTAAGTAATTAATTGTTAATGAGAACCTTAATATCCTATTACATTATTTTAGGAAATTTCAAACAGCAATATATTAACTCTTGAATAGATGTGTTCAATGATTGTATATTTCACTCTTTTTCAGTCCCCTTTTTGAAAAGATTTTCACGAGCCATGAAGTGTCAGAAGAAGCTCAGACAGCCATCAATTTGCTACAGTTTGTCCAGGAAAAACAGCAAATGTCCCAGACGAGCCAAGACCGAAAAGACCGCATTCTGGATGCACTGTTCACCAACAGAACCGAAACAATTACAATGCTTAATCTTTGTCGAGGACTGACATCCATATTTTAGGTATGAGTTGACTTAAAATCAATAATATCATATCTATTATCAGCTTTTAAGAATTTATTATCATATTACATAACTGTATACATTTGAGCCGTTCTCCAGGAAAACCGGACTCAGTGACAAAATTACTAAAATCATGAAAATTAATCGTTAGAAGGACGAGACTCTAATGAACATGTCCTGAAAATTTGAACGAATTATTACATGGAGTATTGAAGTGATAGACTTTTGAAACTAACCATCCATGACAAGTTTTTGAGTGACGTCGCAAACGTCATTCGAACGTTATTTGACGTAACGTTAACAATAATTTCATACACCCAGTTCTTGATGAATTATTGACGTAAACTTTTGAAATTTTTGTCACATTTCAGAATAATATTCTGACTTTAATAAAAAATGACAAATTTGTGAGTGTTTGCTCAAGGAATGTAGCTGCTATTTTTAACCACTAACCCCTTGTTTTCTCAATTCGGGTAGTTTTCGGAAATTGGTCACCATAGCAACGACGGAATTAATTTTATCACAATCTATCAGAAAATTTAAATCTTTAAGATAGTACTATGCTATACAACTACTCACTATTAAATCGGTGAACATGACTTTTTTCTCCTTTTTATCTATTTCTAAATGTTATTACATTATTACTATTGTTATGTCAATAAGCCCGGTTTTCCTGGAGAACGGCTCATTTATAAGTGACATTTATGATATTGCAAATATTGCAAATATTAAAACTGTATGTTCACTCATTATGTTTCTATAGTTGATTAAGATTCTTTAAGCATGCTTTGTTTTTCACTGCCTATTCGTGTAGAATTCAGGCATTGATTGTAATGGATGTTTATTAGTCTAGATTGCATTTATGCTTGTCTACTAATATATATACACATCATATGACGGAAAGTTTTACCAATAATTGCAGGATTATGTGAAGAAGTTCCAACCAGAGGCTCCGCAGATTCACATTCTACATGAACAGATGCTTGAAATCACCAATAAGTTCCTGTCATTATTCATCAAGCCTGAACATATACCAACCAACTTATCAGCGCTAGTGAAGTTAGATGTGAGTGATCCTACCATCCAAAAGTCAAACAAGGACTTATCAGTTGGAAAGTATGCTTCCCCTTTGATAATGAAGGCCAGGCAGGACAAAGCGCAAAATTACTGGGTAGACAACCTCTATAAAAATTTGCGTGCAGGATATGTGTCTGCTGTAGCAAAAATCCTTCAACTCCCTCTCAGAAACAAGACTATCCGTTGTGTCTGTACACTAGACCCCACACTCAAAGTCACAGCCAGTAACAGAAAGCGTTAAAGTACTTGGCAAGTATTCTTCCTAATGTCATTCATGAAGAAGAAGTTGGTTGTCTAGACATGGAAATAAATTCATTTAGTGTTGACCAACAAATCATTGACCAACGTGAAAAGTATGAAGAAAAGAACAGGGTAGATTCAGGTTTCTGGTCTCATGTTGGTAAACTTAAAACTTTTGATAACCAAAGATATCCAGTTTTGACAAAATTGGCTTGTACCCTTTTGACTGCGTTTAGTGGTCCTTTAATTGAGGGCACATTCATCATAATGGGGGACATTATAGAAGAGGATCGTGCCACAATTGCTATCGAAAATTATCAGGCTGTGGCTATGATTAAAACAGCATTGAAAAGGAAAAATGTGAAATCTCACAATTTAAAAGTGACTCCATCTATGAAAAGATGTGTGATCAATGCTTATGGGATCTACCATAAGCATTTAAAGACAATAAAGGATGAGGCTGAGCAACACGACAAGCTAAACAATTCCATTCTAAAATTAAAGCTAGAAAAAGGCTAAGCGCCTAACAAAACTTATAAAGTTAAAAAATCGTCTTGTGAACAAAAAGTCAACTGGTGGCAAAAGAAAACATGACAATTTGGATTGTTCAGCCTCCACAAGTAGACAGTGGAAAAGAAGAAAATATGTTCCATAAGTGGGGCGTATAGTGCTTGTTGATGTGATATAGTGATTTTGATGAATGACTATTGTGATTGTGTTGAATGACTTATCAAAAGTGATTAGTGGTGAACTATTGACTGATGTACTTTTTGATGTATATAGATATGTTTGGATGTAATGATTTATGTATCATATGCAATATTCAAATTGGTATTTTATGAGAATAGCAATGTGTTGAAAAGAAAATTTGTAAATATTACTTAAATCAAATTTATGTTTTCTGAAGACTATTACTAGGAACAAGGTATACCCCAGGAGGTGTTTCTGAGAGGTTTAAAATAGCTAACTTGCAGGAGCTTCCCCCTGGCCAGGGCTTTGCCCTGGACCCACCGGGGGCCCTAGCGGCCCCCTGGCCCTCAGCTTTTATTACAGTTTTTTCAATTCTACCAACTTTTACCCCTGATTGTCAGGATACGAGATTCTACTCCTGTAACTAAGGATTTCGCATACTGGAAATTACCTAAATCCATGAAAGGTGTTGGATATAAGGAAGTAAGCGACATTGACTTAACGTCTGAAAAAGAAGTTTGACTGAGTTCTAGAACGTAGTGATAGTCAGGAAAATGTCACTTCATCATGTCACCCCAACATATGATGCAGTAATTTTTTTCTTGAAAAATGTGCATGCCACAGTTCTCTATTTTGTCCCTCATTGAGGAAAACTCCAAAGAATTTACCAGCAATGGAAAAGTTGAAGTTTCCAAAAATTTTAAGTACCTTAAAGGAAAGAGATTAATTAGTGTGGATAGTGGTACTTTAAAAACATTTAGAGAACATTTAAACAAGTGTTTCTGTTGATGAAGTTACAAATGTGGAGAGGGCTACAACTGAACAGTCACTGGCCAATTTGTAGTATGATTTTAGGGCGGGTTGCACAACTGCACCAAGATCTAAACAATGTGATCAATGTGATCAACCAATGAATCCAGTTCATCACATTCCCTTATAATGTCAGTTTGTTACCCAGAAGCAAAACAGTTTGTTACCAGTGGCACACAGTGGAAAATGAAAGAGCAGCAAAAGAACGTTTCTTGGATATGTGTTATTCAGAATGCCATGAACATGTGAAAATAAGTGACTGGTGGTTTGTACCTAAGTGACCTACAAAGTGGTTCTGTGAGTTTTTTCTCCGAATGGTCATTAATAGTTTATGCGCTAGCGCTTGCACACGTTCTTATATTTTTACAATTTCTGCTTTTTTAATGTCTTAAAAAAGAACTTGTTTAACTTTAAAAAATGTCCGAAACAAAAAATAAGCAAGTACAGTGTATACAAAGCGAGGAATTTAACTTTGAAGAGTGAGTGCAGGACATTGGATTGCCAATGAAAGTTATGCAAACACTCCGTCAGGAGGAACTAACTAAAAAGGAAGCTTTCTGACAGCAGCAAGTCAGACACTAGATCATTTGCTGCTTACTGACAATTTGCCACCTCATCAGTCACAAGACCAATAATAACTTTATGGACACTAGATCAGAACTGACTTTGAAAGCCAATTAAAAAAAAACAGTCCACATCACACAACATATAACGTAAAAGTGAAAGAAACGGAGACAAAGTCGACGCAGGGAATTTGTACTGAAGTCTGGAGCCGTCGATTCGGAGACATTCGTCCTCAGGACAGAGGAGGATCACCCCTACTTGGGGATTTATATGGAATTGTTTAGACAACTGAAAGAGAGAGTCATTAAAGAAGAAAGACACCTCCACCATTTATCGAAGTCAAACCACTACATGATTGGTTTAAGTCATTTATAGAAAGAAATATCATTATCAGTTATGGAAAGATATAAAGAAATTACATAAAAGGAAAGTAGTTTTACTTGAAAGATGTTGAGTAGAACTGCACAGAAAAGGTCAGGATAATTTGTAAACTTAATATATATATATATATATATATATATATATATATATATATATATATATATATACATATTTATTTTTTTATTGTCTATTGTGATAGATCTTAGTGAGTAAAAACATTTTATCAGATATGATTTCATAATGTAGTTTTAAATAAAAGAATTCTACCTAGCTTGTGCTTGTGAAAAATTATTATCTGTTTTCACATGTGTTGTTTAAATATTTCCCCAGTTTAAACATGCTGCCCATCTGGCCAATTTTTAAAGAAATAATTTAATTATGTTGAGTGTATTTTCTTGTAAAATACCTATGCTTGATCTGTGGGCTACTACACAAACACTCAACGTTTATTTGTTTACAGGATATCACCCTGGAGTTGACTACCGTACCGCGGGGTGCCATCAGGGCAAATTCCGAATCATGAAACTTTTAGGCCACCAAACATTTTTGACAAACAAGAGGTCTGAAACAACATTATTTCCATAATTTACTCAGTTTTAAATGAAGAAAACTCATAGCAGATCACCATAACTTTTCTAACATTACGCCGATTTAACACACTTGTGTCAACTTTCTTCTTCATTAACCTTATATGTCAACTACTTTATATTTGGTTGATCTACGACGTTTGCATAGTTTCAGTAACTGGTGTTTTTAATACATTAAGACAAAACTGGAATCATAATCATCTATAAATACCATTTAGACAGTCTGCAAACAATATGTACTCACAAAACCATAATATCATGATTCATGTATATTATAGTATTTATATGGTCAATATGAACTATAACATTCCAAACCTCAAGTTAAAACATAGTCAATATGTTAACAATGTAAGTATAATGGCACATATAGCATGCATGTACTGTATACCCCCAAATAAACGCCCCTAGGGGCATGCATTTGCAAAGGGGGGGGGTATCAATTTTTTTTTAATTCAAATGGAAAAAATCATAATAAATGTCTGTTCTGAAGCAATAACAAAATATTGATAACCATCATCTAAAAAATTCTCCAAAAAGAGGGTGGGGGGGGCTTTCATTAGCAGGTAGCTATTATCCGGGGGGGGAATACAGTAATTATTAAACAGAATGAGTATTTTAAAATCACCCTCAGCAAGAATATACAACAAACACTCTCATTTTGACCTTCATTGTGACAGCACTAGATCTTCATTATATACATTTCACTATATTAGAAAGGAAACGATAATAGATTAGGCCCCCAGACATATAAATATTTGCCGATACTATGAAACCTATATAATGTATTAGTCACATTTTTTCAACTTGTTGCAGACATAGATACAAAGTACTGTTAAAGCAATTACCAGTATATTTATATATAGTAAGAGTAACAATACCTTCCCAATTAGGTATTCACATTTAATGACATTAGCCATAAATATCTGCTATGCTTTTGTTAAAATGATGGTCACAGTGCCCTTTCTAATTGTCAGTAGAGATTTTTTTAGCATTAATAGTGACACCCATTATACTTAATGAATTATTTTAGGTAAATTGCGAAACAAGTTTTTTGACTGATATTGATTACTCCTCGACACCTTATTCCTGATGTTATCCATTGACATAAGGGTAGGACTGAAGAGAAGTGTTTGCATTTTTTGTGCCGAGCGATCAGCAAGGGAAATACTGATATACATATCATTTTTATAGTCTTCAGGATGACACTGCCTGGGATCAAAACAGATGACCACCAGCACATGAATGGGAAGTTTACCCATCAAGCCATCGAGGAGGCGGCAATATTATCATCGCACAATAGTACCGCCCATGATAATGAGCAACAGAAAAAGGCATGGAGAATATAGTGTAAGCCACTGTCTGAGATAGATGAATCAAGTATGCACGATTTATCAGTGATAATTTAGTAAAAAATTGACCCATATGTGTTTACTTTAGTAATCACTTTGCACCAATAAGCTTATCCCATCCATGTTTTTAAACATCACAATATCTTGGACCCATTATGGCAAAACATTCCAAATGTATTGAATTTCATAATTCACCACCCATAAAATAGACCACCTAGCACCTGTGTATTAACTAATTATCACTAATAAGACCTTTCAAAATCTATGTATATTCCGTATCCCCCTTTTTCCATTGTTTATTAGAAGGAGTTTGACTAGTCTGTGTATTTTCTGATTCAATTTGCTTATAACGCTGTTGAGCTTGCACACGTCTTGTAGCCTTTTTCATATCAGCGGTGTTCACATTATCTGGAGTGAAGCTACCAGCATTCGATGATCCTAGTCCAGCTGTCTGATTGGCTCGTACATTAACAGATATCTGAAAAATAGTAATGTACAACTGATGCAGTAATGTTTTAAACTACTAGCTTTATTGCCATGATTTTTTTCAATAGAAGAATGAAATACAACCAATATTAAAACTTTATATCATATAACTTTCCTTGTATCACCGGGTTAGTATAGTGAGTATGTATAATCTTTTATCATACATGTGAAGCATTAAGTTATACTACATGGTTGCACTTTACCAATGTTCTTCTTTACATCCCAAACCACATAGTATAATCCAGGGCTTATTTTCACTATATGACAGAGGCCGAAATAAGGCTACTTCACAATTTGAAAAAGGGTGCTTCACAATCCCAAAATGCCAGTTTCACAAACCCCATAAATGCCACGTTCACAAATGAAACAACTTGCCCAGGCCAAAAATTGTCTACAATTTGAAATTGACAAAACCAGAGTAGCTTCAACATTCAATAATGAGATATATCAAGCCTTTAGTGATTTTCTTTACTAAATAAAGGTAAATATAAGTTGTAAATTGCTTTTTAAATTTTTTATTAAAGTCAATATTGCACTTTCTCTTTCACAATTCAAAAGCAAAACAACACTTGAATTTCACAATTTTAAGAAAAAAACTTGCTTCATGTTTCACAAATCTAACAGGCTAGGGCTTCTTCACAATTTTGGAAAAAAAGCCATGTGATCACACTAATTCTCAACCAATTTACAATTCAAACAATTGATATAATTACACATATTAAGGAAAAGTACTCTTGGAGACCATTCATGACAAACCACCATTCATGACAAACCAGAAAACATGTCTCAGACAAACAGTATATAAGTACATTCATTTATCAATTTCCGAGAAACTTTAATGTAAACATCATTGACAGACACTTGGTAGGAAATGTTTAGGACAAGGAAAATCATGCTTAATGATGTGAAGCACATGATCAGTAACTCAAAATAGATTTTATCTGTTTGATAATAATTCAAGCATTTCAACTAATATCCTGTAGATACATATAATGCCAACAGCACACAATATTCAAAACATATCCCATCCCGACAAGTTCATATCTATAGGAAGAAACAAGCCTACAACACACTGCATTTAAATCTATCCCATCCCAACAAGTTCATGAACGAACAACTGGTGTATGGTCATGTAGAGGCTCAGTGTTTTTTCTCCCCATTTTAGGAACATAGCCCATGATTTTGGGATTGGGAATTTTAGTGACATTTGTTCTAAATTGGGGAAAAGTACAAATTTAATACCTAAACCTGTAAAACCCAATTTTCGTCTTGAAATTGGGGGGAAAATATATGATTTTCAACTTGGAACATAGCCCATATTCGGTTATAAAATTGCCCGAAAACAACACTGAGGCTAACCAGCTAGTCAACTGACAATACTTTACACTTTAATAAAGGTATGAGAAAATCCCACAGAGAAATTGTCCTTAACAAATAGCTTAGTCATACAGGGGCCATACTTCTGTTGATGTTGAAATGTTTGATAAAGTTACATGGCTTTCATAATGTAATGTGTTTATGATGATAAACAAGTATGCCAAGTTTGAAACGTATGAACTGATGGACTTGAAAAGTATTTGAGTTTCAACATTTTGTAATGGACGGATGAATGAACGGACAGGTGCATTGCTATATGCCTCTGCATCTTCTCTCCGGAACATGTACATGCCGGGACATAAAAATCAAGCTAATCATCATTGGCCATAATTAAAGTACTAATATATAGCCTTGATCCTATCCTTAATGCATGAATAAATCTTCATAAAAAACGTTTCCACTTATGACAACATACAACCACAGTTAATTACAGTTATAAATAGAGAATGTACCCCATGTAATTTAATTCACAAAACAAAGTGACTTTATTATTTTGAATGCAGAGCATTGAATATAATTGCTTCAGAGTTCATTTATACATTTACTTTGTCAATATATTAAATAAGGGTTTAGCTACTTGACATATTCCAATGAGACAACACATGCATTCTGAAATAGTGACTTTTCATTGCTTACTTATTGAATGTAAATATCATTCACTCTATGGGTTTAAAGCCGAAGTCAATGATGTTTTGTCTCCAGAGTGTTTCACTCATTTGTTTTGGAAACAGGGAGTGAACGACTTATTGCACCTAAACATTATCTGGAGCACTGATAGACATATATCAGCTGCTGAAATGGAATATTGAGGATCATGTTAAAATCTCCGTACAGTTACTATACCAGTATAGTTTTACATGAACTTATTCAACAAATAGAGTGAGAGATTTTTATGATATAAGATGTTGATGAACTATAACACTAGTGACTATGATACATCATAAACCCACATTCAATTTGCTTAGTTTGCTTAAACACAATATTGCGTCATGCATATCATCAACAATGCACACCCTACTTAGTGGAACACAGAAATAGTCGGTTAGACAGAAAAACAAAATAATATTCTGGTTCTGGTCACATTACCAACTCTATTTATTTGCCCCCTACATTAAATAAAGGATCTTGAATAAGTGCCCATTATGCACCAATCAGTTGCATCCATGGCCCCCAACCTTGCGGGGGACAGCTGATGTCTCAGTATTTCCCCAGGGAAGCTGGATGGTAACAAAGCGGCCCGTTTCCCCAGCTATCCACCGCCAATCCCCGGGTTTGAGGGACCGTGGATGCAACTTACTTGTGCAATAAATACAAGTTTTATTAAAGAAGTGAACAAAAAAATATGACACAAGGCTTCTCGGAGTGTAGTATAGTTTTTGTTGACAAGTTTAATAAAACTGTTACATAAAGAGCACAACTGTTTTAAATTCTATACATCACATAATCTAAGAGAACACTTATTATAATTCAAAATGATGATGTATGCTGCATAGGTTTAATACAAAACTTAGCAGTACAAATTGAGTGCTGACATCATAAGCCAATCAAGGCAAGGATTGGCTTATATGGAGTCCACCCAATTTGAATATTTATTGCACATTCTTGGATGCACTGAACGATATCCTACATGACTTTACAGTGCTGCTGGACCTTAAGAAATTTGGCTGCAAGTCAACGTAGATCAGTATTTTTCAAGTAAGTATGTTTTTTTTCTTCATATCAATCTATTTTCCTTTCATATGTTACAAAAACCACAGGTAACTGTATCATTGAAAACAAAAAAAAATAAAAAAAAAATTCCTTTTTTTTCGTTTTCAACGATACAGTTATCTGTGACAAGAACCACAATAAAAGTATGTTTGGCCTTAATTGTGTAGACAATATAAAAACAAATAAAAATAATATACCAGACATGTTTACAAGCTATAAAATTACGTTTTATGACATCACAGTCTAAACAGTACTTTGATCACGCCTAATATATAATTAAATTTAGAAAATCTTTAAAACAAAGTTTCTGGATGATTGGTTGAGATGATACTTATATCAAATGTATGGGTTTCATCAGCCACTGTATATATTGGATAACATATCAAGAAAAACTCGTCTAATAATCAGGTTCAAATACTTCGTAATTTAAACAGCTGCACATTGTACCCCACTGATTACAACTACACTGTCAAATCAGAAATTTTTGTGAAGTGAAAATTTTCCCAATTTTTATTTTTGTGTCATGACAATTTAAATTTTCGCAAAATTTTATTTTAATGTAGTTTGCCAAGGCTTACTAGTAGTATTTGTGGTATTTTTATAATCAGAAAGATTTTCTACTATCTGCTTTTATTAGATTAAGGCTGCTGCTTTTGGTGAAGCTCATAAAAAATTCTATGAATTGCATGCTTTTGCTAATATAAATAATAGTGAAATTTCATCCCTCACCAAAATTTCTGATTTAACATTGAGTGTATTGTAACAATTTAAAAGCCAAGAAATTCTATTGGAAGGAATAACTTGTGTAGCCACTTGTTACATCATCATAGGGTAATACCAAATAGTAATTTTGTTAAGCCTCCATCCTAAGTTTGAAAACCTATCTACCTATGCAGAGAGGAACAAGACTGCGTTCATTAAACGCTTATTCCCCAATCGAAACCTTGTCCATGAAAAAATTTCATTTAAATATAACAGTCGATCCATAAGGATTATCCAAGAAATTGGCATTTTCCTAAGTTTAAGTCCAAAAGTAGGTCAGAGTGAAGGTCAAAATGGGGTCAGGTGATATAGGTATGTGAAGATTGTTAAAATACAACATACAACAGTCTGAAAGCTTTGTGGCAAGCCGTATTGATGTTAGAAGAAACAGCGAACCATGTCAACCATGTATGGACAGACGGCCCTCCGATCTATTGATTCAATGGCATAAAAACAAAGCCCTCGAAAAAAACAAGTCATAAGACTTCTGTCCAGATCATTATATGGCTAACAAATACAGCTTTGAAGAATTTTCAATAATACTAACTTCCTGAAATAACTGAAATCTTGTTTGCATGAAAACTGCTGCTTTTAAAGGGTTTGGGACATGGTTATGAACAAGTAAGAAAGCAATATTTCAATAAATTTTGATGTAAGAGGTTACAGACTTAGGTTTTTCTTCTTTATTCCAAGGTGCTCAAACTAATCTGTCCTTGGACGCTAAATGGAGATATGATTAGGTATGGCCAACCCAATTTAAGCAGTCAGTTATTATATGTACATTATATTAAGGCACGGGACTCCTGGCCAATTTCGCCGGAAATCGTTCAGATTTTGCATAAAATACGCACATTCAAAGAACGCATCTTTCACACTCGACGAAGTTAAAACTAATTTCAAACAATGCATTCGTCGAATATGACTGTATTCTTTTCGCCTTTTATTCGACTTTTCGTGATTTAAAGTTTACGACATACACAGAGTTACCTCCCTTAGCACATTGCCGGTTTGCGTTATACAACAAACGCACGACAAATTTCAACCTTTTTTGCGCGAATTTATGACAATTTGTTACAATCTGGTGCTGTAAGAATGTTATTCGAAAGAATTCAGATGTCTCGAAAGCGGAACAAAATTAGACAGGGTCGATTCCAGCGGTGGCATGCGTAAGACCACAAACAAGTAAATATTGTAATTTCTATTGTTTTGTCCCAAAATTTTGGCAATATTATTGCAAGAAATTGAAGAATTTATGCAGTAGTCAGTGTCTCCCACGGCACCCAACCCCCCGGGGATAGGCGGTGGATAGGCAGGCAATCAGCCATGTTTTTACCTTCCAGCTTTCACCGCACAGCCGGGGAAATGTTTTGATGTTTTTTATTCAAACAAGTACCCCGGGGATATTATTTAGTTGTCAGGGGCTGGGGAAATACCAGAGATTTGACCCTCAGCTGTCCCCCGCAAGGCGGTGGAAGGGCCAGTGTTTTGACAATCCAAAAGTAAAAATCCTGGACGATCCCTGGCGGTGGAGCGCCGTGAATACAACCGACTGGTGCATTATTATTATAATATTAATCATGATAATTTTACGCACAAAATATGTTGCATATTTAATCCAAAAGATGAGCGTTAATTCATATCATTTATGATTATTCAATTTATTGTCCATTATGATTATACACTTAGTGAAGTTAGTCAATCGTAACCAATGCCGCCTGGCCCTAGTGTGCTGTCTTCTAGGAGCTCCTTTTAAATTTAAAGTTTCACAGTCTATGATATCGAGTCGAGGTTCGACTACCCTGTCCCTAGAGCTAGGGCGCATGGCGGTGGAAAGCCACTGAGGGACAATGATTTGTTTGGGAACAAACTCACTTTGCCGGGACAATGTTAAGGTAACACCAGTGACCACCGATATTTTCCCAAACTTACAACTGGAATTACACTGCAAATACAATACAATAAGAATACAGTCCAACTATGTATACAGCTCTTGGTCGTGGAATTGACATGAAACTTCAAAATAAAGCATTTATTAATGTTGAATGAGTTCTGTTGTTTGTAATACTTAAACATGTTTATAATGTTTACAGGTGTGAGGAGTCATGGGTCATGGTTTAACTTATAGACTGTATGTCAACAGACAAGATCACTTGGCAACACCACTTGGCTGCTCCCTAGATTTGTAATGAAGTGATATCCTCCAACTAATCATTCAGAGGAACATTCATAAACTAAGAGAAAGATAAAGGTAAGATATGTTGAAAATGTTGATTAACTAATGCAAACTTGTGGCTCAGTATATACAGGATGGTGCTGACTTCAGTCACTGTACTGCAGGACTATTGCTATAATTATGCTGTGTTCTTTTATGGCATACTTCAGAGCCAGATATCAGAAGTGTTGACTGTTGGGGTTAATTTTGACTATTGCTATACTTTTTGCTATTGCGATACTATTGCTTTATTGCAAATTACTATTGTTATACTATTGCAATGATTATTGCTAAGTTTTGACTAGCAATGCAGTACATGTTCATGATTCTTGAATACTCATTCAAAGACATATAATTGCACATTGTTACAATTCCATTCAAATCTTGAATTGAGGTTCAACCTTGAACAAAAACTAAAAAATTGCGAAAATTTAAATTTAACTGAAAGTCTTTTAGTTTAGTCACACAGCCTTGGATATACATGATTGTTTATGAATAAGAATGTTGTGAAAATAACACATTATCTGCATAAAATATGATGAAGAAACACTCTTTGTCTTACCTATTAAAAAGTGATGTTACTGCATTGTTGCGAGTGTTAGCAGTAGTCGTGATGACCATATATTTCTTATTTTTCTGCACGAAGAATCTTAATTCTATAATTTTGCTTTGTAAATGTTTTGAAATGGCCTTGAAAATTCACATTTTACCTTGATAAGTCCTTGAATTTAGGTGAGATTTGTGCATGAACTATGGGCAGCAAAAGTAATAGCAAATATAATTAAAAATTAAACTGATAATAATACATTTTCAATATTTATTTCATTTTCTGATTGCAGTTTGTTGTTCTGAGGCTTGGAAATGTCATCATAAAATGATTGGTGAGCTGTTTACACCTGGCAACATATGCATGTTCTCTCTTCTCCGTGAAAGGTGAATAAAAAAGATACAAAAGTGTGATCAAGACATCCTGCTGCAGAAAAAAGTCAAAGAACAGCTACAATTGGTAATTTGCAGTTTTATTTATGATATGTTTTTTATTTAAATTTTAACTTGCACATAAGTTGTATCCATTAAATCTTGTTTCCTTGCTTGAACATCCCATAATTGCTAACAGCTTACATAGTAATAGCTCTGTAAAGGGTTATAAAGATTTTATTAGCTTGACTTTTTTAAGAGTTGTTCCCCTTTTCTGAAAATATGTCAATTTGTGATTGAAAGACTGTGGAAGATACTTGAAATCCAGCATAGTTATTCACAATGATCAAGATGGGCATCCATACTGATAAAGCTGGTAATAATCAGTGTCCTTCCATCAGTCCCATATTTTTGTCGAAAAATATTGAAGATATTGACTTAATACTTAATATGTCAATGATGGCAACTAGGACAAAGGCAGTAACCAAAAACCATAACTATGTAGTCCAGTTTGAAATTATCTCCCCTTATTGAATTTTATTGATAGCCGGCCTTGAGCCGGCTATCTAATGGAATAGGAATTAAATTTCTCCCATGTAGGTGAAAGGACAAGTTACTGATAGTTAATAAAATGAATAAATTTGTTTGCGTGGATATTGAAGCTATTAATTGATTACTATTTTAACACAATGAATTACTTATTTATTCCGCCATAAATTACATTTTTTGGATGGATAATGTTCATAAGAAAAAATAGAAAATGTTTCCGTTTTAATAATTCAATTGCTGATCCCTTTTAGCGTAGACTTGCTGGGGTGTCTATTTTTTTTTACTACTGAACTGATCGCTAGTTTTATCGTTAGTTTTATTCGTTTACCGATGATGCTAATGATTTCGCGTGATAACAATAATATAAAGTTTCATATAAATTTTCTTATTTATCAAATATAGATAATGAAAAGAAAATATATTGCTGAAATTTATCGTTAAACAGTTTGTGTATCACCGGGTTAAGTCTATTTATAAATTCATTGATAGCCGGCCTTGAGCCGGCTATCTAATGGAATAGGAATCAAATTTCTCCCATGTAGGTGAAAGGACAAGTTACTGATAGTTAATAAAATGAATAAATTTGTTTGCGTGGATATTTAAGCTATTAATTGATTACTATTTTAACACAATGCATAACTTATTTATTCCACCATAACTTACATTTTTTGGATGGATAATGTTCATAAGTAAAATAGAAAATGTTTCCGTTTTAATAATTCAATTGCTGATCCCTTTTAGCGTAGACTTGCTGGGGTGTCTATTTTTTTTACTAATGAACTGATCGCTAGTTTTATCGTTAGTTTTATTCGTTTACCAATGATGCTGATGATTTCGCGTGATAACAATAATATAGAGTTTCATATAAATTTTCTTATTTATCAAATATAGATAATGAAAAGAAAATATATTGCTGAAATTTATCGTTAAACATTTTGTGTATCACCGGGTTAAGTCTATTTATAAATTCATTACTACATGTATAGACCCCTTTCATCAAATCTCCACCTGACTGATAAGCTCATGAATTATATAATGTAGGCTGGTGATAAGCCTCCAGTAGTAAATTCATTATACATGTGATAGTATTTGCAACAATATGGTACATAACTGTTGCATTGCTGGTTGTGGGAACCCGTCCCTAGATTTGCCACTTAATGCCACCTATTGCCACTTATTTCCACCAAAAAATGGTGGCATTAGGTGAAACTTAAGTGGCATTAGCTGGAAAATGAAGAAATTCCACTCTTTTTATATTTTTTTTCCACTAGAGTGGAAAATATGCCACTTAATGCCACCTATTTGACTGGCATTTAGGTGGCAATAGGTGGAAATTTGAACATAGATTTTCTTTATGGTGGAAAATAAGTGGAATCTGGTGGAAAAATGAACTCAGTTAATTTTTATGGTGGAAAATGTGTAGCTATTGGTGGAAAAATGGTGGAAAGAGGAACTTAGACTATTTTCTGAGTGGCAAATAGGTGGAAAAAAACTCTGCCAATTTTAGGCAGTGAAGGATGGGGACTTAGTTTATTTTCATGGTGGAAAATGGGTGGCAAAAAAACTTAGACAATTTTTAGCAAACTTACTGCTGTAATTTTATGTGGATTGACATATATCTGTAAAAGTTAATATGATGATACTGTATTATACAGTATAACTTTGGTTTCTATACAAAACAAGACTACCTAAAGGTAAACGCTTATGCCCCAAAAGAAGCCTAAATAAATGTCCATAATAACTAGCTTAGTTAATAAGGGGCCATAAACACAAAATTTGATTGTTGTACAGATGTTGGTGCACTGGAGAGGTACAATGTATAATAAATGATTACTTTTTGAACAAAATCATTATGGTGCATTAGGGAAGTAAATGTTGCCCTAATATTAGAGGGCCACTCAGGAGAGGTTAAACTGTAGTCCCAGCATTCAAATCGTCTTTTATAATAAATAAGATTTTGTTTGAACTTCAGGTTAGTCCATTTCTGAATTTTGCTGGTTCTTATCAAAATTTAATAATTTAGTTATTTGGATTAGTTATAAGTTATTTATTAAGTTAAATACTTTACTTTATGTTTAATTTCATCTATTGAATTCAAACAATAATTAGTAATCAAATTACAGACATGGATTGAAATATGTTGCTTTTCTGCAATTGCTAGCTTGAATTAATTTTCTCTCATCTTTCCCATGATAACAAAGGATTTACAAGAATTTGGATGGCAATGATTAACTCCATTTATTACAGCACTATCTCAGTATCTGATTAACAATGAAAAGCTGTAGACCTCTCTGTGAAAACTCAAAAATTTATATTGAAATACACATCCAAGCATTTATCAGAAGAGCAGCATGTAAACAAACAGACTTGCCTTTCTCTGAATTAACTGACCTGATAGTGATTCAGAGTAGCTGATAAACAGTTTGAATTACACAAAGGTAGGGTCTATCTACAAGGGGAGTATGACCGAGTGTAAATAATTACCCACACATTTAGCCATACATGATAACAATGATAAGTACATACATCTTTTTATAAGTCATAAATGTAATAACAAATCCCACTTTCTTAGAAAATGTATGTGATATATTGATATAGAGGTAATAAGTTTTATCTTTCACAATTTGAAAACACCCAGTCATTAGACTCATTTCAAAATGGACTCTTCCAGTCAGAGAGAAACAGTCAATGCTTGACCTACATATTCAAATATTTTCAAGACGATCAGGGTTTTAACTGGTCTCATTGATTGTTTTTCAGTGTTTGCTTATAAATTTAATTGTTTAAAATGATTGCACTTTAAACTAATGACAGGAGTTTCAGTGTTGTTAATTACAAATGACATAATTTGAGAAACCTGGAGGATTAAACAAACAATTTCGTTAAGAAGAGAGTAAACAATACACTATGGAACTAACTTCAGTGTATGGTAAGTAAATTTATTTGCTTTTAGCCCCCTCTTGATTTTATTACTTGTAATGTAATTTATCACCATTTTAAACTATCTGTTTCAATGATCTTTGATGTATATTAATAATGAAAACATGTCATAAAATTGTGATAACCAAATTGTTGCATAATAGAATTCAAAGATTTGATTTGAAAAAAAAGAGATTATAAACGCTAAATGACAGTCCCTTTGAGTCCTGTAAAGAACCAGTATCATCATGGACTTGTTACTTATTATTAAATGTCATGATTATTGGCCAAAATTCAGACTTATGATGACTGTTAATGGATGAAGTTTAAAGTTTATTTATCAAGCTGATACTTTTCTCAGTATAATGTCAGAGCTGGCTCATTAGGTATTGCTGGTTCACAGCAATAATATGTTGGGATGTAAATTTACTGCGATGAGCAGGTAAGTTATTAGTATTTCTTTGTAACTGTTACATGCTTAAAATCCTAATTTATAATTAACTTAAATTTACTTCCATGTTTTAAAAAAAAAATATGTATGACATAATTATGTTATAAATTGCAGGTAACAAAGAGAGTCTAATGATTTGATGGGAGAAATATTACAGCACTTTTATTACGGAAAAATTTGAACCTGGCTGGTGTGAGTGACCAATGGCTGGTGTACAGTACAATGGATTAACCAAGAACGGACAACTATTTAAAAGGGGAAAAAACACAAATTCCCTTTTTGGGTGCCCAAAATGAGCAAATCAGGGTCGCAAATGTCGACCTAAATTGTAAAAAAAATCAAAAGAGGTCAACAAATGTTAACCTCAAAAGTAAATAAAATAAATACAGGTTGAAATTTTCATACTTTATTTGGCAAATATCATACAGAAATGTTTGGACGTCCAAACAATTTGATCAAATATACTATCAATGAAGAATCTTTATTTTGAAAAGCAAAATGTTTGGACGTCCAAACATTTTGCTTTACGGGCAAAAGTAACCGGTATACACTAATGGAACATAATTGTTTGGACGTCCAAACATTTTGTTTTTCAGAGTGTGCTGTTTTGGCGAAACAATGTATTTGATAGGAGACAATAATTGACCAAAATGTTTGGACGTCCAAACAATTTTGTTTCCAGAGTTTACACATAGAGAGCATAATGTTTGTCAAATGTTGTTCAAATACCTCAAAATGTGTATATTCTGGAAAGAAAAATGTTTGGACGTCCAAACATTTTGGCAAAATATAAGTAAAAAAATGAAAAATATACATTTTGATAAAACTTAATATAGAATCTAAGATACACAAAATGTGTACACTGGGAGACAAATTGTTTGGACGTCCAAACATTTTTTTTTCAAATTTAGTTAGACTATGCACATTTTAGAACAGAAATGTTTGGACGTCCAAACAATTTTGTTTCCAGAGTATACAGATTGCGAGCATATTTTTCAAATGTTTGGACGTCCAAACATTTTGTTCAAATAAACTCAAAATGTGTATATTCTGGAAAGAAAAATGTTTGGACGTCCAAACATTTTGGCAAAAAATAGTAAAATATGAAAATATACACATTTTGAAACAGGAATGTTTGGACGTCCAAACATTTTGATAAAACTTAATAAAGAATTTAAAGATACTCCGTACGTTTACACTGGGAGACAAATTGTTTGGACGTCCAAACATTTTTTTTCAAATACAGTCAGACTATGCACATTTTGAACAGAAATGTTTGGACGTCCAAACAATTTGGTTTTCAGATTATGCACACTTTTTTATTACATTGACCAAAATGTTTGGACGTCCAAACAATTTTATAAAAATATATTACGTATATACAATAATGAAAAATTATAACAAATATACTCAAAATGTGTACAAACAGACTTGGAACCAGAATTGTTTGGACGTCCAAACATTTTGGCAAAAAATAATAAAAAATGAAAATATACACATTTTGAAACAGAAATGTTTGGACGTCCAAACATTTTGATAAAACTTAATATAGAATCAAAGATACTCAATACGTTAACACTGGGAGACAAATTGTTTGGACGTCCAAACATTTTTTTTCAAATACAGTCAGACTATGCACATTTTAACAGAAATGTTTGGACTTCCAAACAATTTGGTTTTCAGATTATGCACACTTTTTAATTACATTGACCAAAATGTTTGGACGTCCAAACAATTTTATAAAAATATATTACGTATATACAATAATGAAAAATTATAACAAATATACTCAAAATGTGTACAAACGGACTTGGAAACAGAATTGTTTGGACGTCCAAACATTTTGGCCAAATATAGTAAAAAATGAAAAATTAATATACACATTTTGAAACAGATTTAACATTTTGATTAAAGTTAATGTAGAATCAAAGATACTCAAACATTTTGGCCAATTATAGTCAAACTAAACACATTTTTGAAACAGAAATGTTTGAACATCCAAACATTTTCATACACTTTGAACAGGCAAATGCCAGGACTAAATAGAAGAGTTCAATATTAATATTATTAATTGTGACAACACATTGGGAGTATAACAACTAACACTGCATTTAGATTTAAGAGCTAGAGGATATAGATTATGTGGGAAATGTAATAAACATTTATAACCTGAAAATAAAGCAATGACCATAATCAGCTGCGAAAATGATAATGGTGAACAAGTGTTGCAAGTTTCAAATCAATAGCCCAAATAGTGTATGAGAAAAGTAAACCTAAACACAAAACTTAACAAAGAAATTTTTTAAGCCCAAAAAGGGGCAATAACTCTTGCAAAATACAGATCAGAGTTATGATTCTTGCTTGACATGGTCAGGTATCGATGGTGAACCGGTACAATAGTCCACATAGTGTATGAGAAAAGTGGACATAAACACAAAACTTAACAAAGGATTTTACTAAGTCCCAAAAGGGGCAATAACTCACATAAAATGCAGATCAGAGTCATGGGTCTAGCTCGACATGGTCAGGTATTGATGGTGAACAAGTGTTGAAAGTTTCAAAGCAATAGCCCACATAGTGTATGAGAAAACTGGACCAAAACACAAAACTTAATCGAGGAATTTTCAAAGTCCAATAAGGGGCAATAACTCATGCAAAATGCAGATCAGAGTTATTATTCTTGCTTGACATGGTCAGGTATTGATGGTGAAAATGTGTTGAAAGTTTCAAAGCAATAGTCCACATAGTGTATGAGAACATTGGATGTTAACACAAAACCTAACCAAGGCAATAATTCTTACAAAATGCATATCTGAGTTATGGGTCTTGCTTTACAGACTCAGGTATTGATGGAGAACAAGTGTTGCAAGTAACAAGTGTTGTAAGTTTCAAAGCAATAGCTTTGATAGTTTATGAAAAAGTTTACCTAAACACAAAACTTAACCATGCAACGCCAACGCCGACACCAACGATGATCAAGTAATGACAATATTAAACTCATATTTTTTTCAAAAATCAGATGAGCTAAAAAACTATATATTAATTCATTATAGGAAATATAATTTAAAATGGTAACAAGAGTATGGCATTTGTGTACGCTTGACTTTTTCGTACTTAATACTAGTACCCTTGCTCATCCGCAATTGTCATTTTTGTGTAAAAAATCTAAGTCAGAAAAGGGGAATAACTCTTACTAGCAGTTATGAGCAACACTAGCAAAATGTCACCATCCCAAGGGCAATAACTCTGCTTTAATGGTTTTATGAAGTTTGAAAACTTTAGCACATATGCTTTTCAAGTTACAATGGACAACATTTTGGCTCATACTGAGTAAGAGAGATCTTAAAATGTACTAGGGTGATAAAAAAGTAATGAAACTTTTAAAGTTAAGTATGAAAGTATCATATCAGTTTTGCTTCATTTAATCCCATGTTTATTTATACAATGTTCTACAATAAGTAGTTCCTTACTAATGTAAGGTGAAATTGGGAAGATGTTGCTCTATGTCCCCTCCCGCACATCAAAAAGTCCCCCTTTTCGCGGTGTGTTATGGAAAAGCATTCAACTTATTATATTTTATTAAATATCCCTGGAATATTTCATCAAATTAACAGGAAATGGGGATTAAAACCGCATTGATGTAGGTTTGTTCGTTTGTGACTTGAAAACTAACAGTAGGGACTTGAAAACTACACAATTACCCATATTTCAGCATCTCAAAATCATTAATTTTTTCCACAAACTAGGATCAAGTTCAAAACATTTAAAATGAGAAAACAAGCAGCAGAAGAGAATTCTCCAGACGGAGGATACATTTTTATTTGAGATAAAAACTTATTTTATTTATATCACAAAGAATTGTCATTTTATAGCGTTTGCCTCATTACTTTTTGATCACCTCACTTTCAACTATGTGTCTACATGTGGGCATCCAAACAATTTGATCATTATTAAGCAGTTAGGATGTCCAAGTATTTAGATGAAAGATGAACAACCGGCAGTGACAAAGAGTTCACCATGCTAACACTTATACAAAGAAATTAACTAACCAGAACACAGAAGCTTACCATGCAAACTTCAAACATTGAAATGTTTCAATAATGAACCTCAAAGACACTGAATATATTCACTAAATAATGACTTCAATGTTCAAGGTCATAGGATAGGATTCTAAAATTCCTGGTTCAGAACTTCACGTGCTGAACATCTACATATTGACATGAAGCACTGTCCACACTTTCACTCAAGTTTAGACACATCAAAATAACTTAAGATAATGCTGGTAGTTTCAATTGTATTCTTTTTACTGGAATCAACAGTGATATAACATTATCAAATAGTATCCGGCAAATGAATAGCTCTGATCGTACAAAAGGCTGTTCTCTTCCAAATGAACTGAAAATAAAGGAAACAGACTATATTAATATACAGTAATAGCTTCTTTTTATGTACATTTAACAGTAATCATTTTACCCTACTAATTGATGGATTATAAGGGACTGTTGATAATATACAGATCATCAATTAATGTTACCAAATTGACTGAGCTACATAATAAATAAATTAAATGCAATAAATTTTAGTTTTTCTACATTTTTTGGAAAATAACACAAACAGGCAGGATGGCAAAAGTACTGGTAACGAACAAGCGGGCTATATCGCTCACCTGATTATAAATGAATCCAACAAATTTTAACACAGGGGCACAATTTGAACAATCTTGGTGGAAAACCACTAGATAATGCTACATACCAATTATCAAAGTTTTAAGCATTGTAGTTTTCGACAAGAAGATGTTTATATGTTTTCCCTATAAGTCTATGTAAAAACCTGACCCCTGGGGCAGGGCCAATTTTGACCCATGGCCATAATTTGAACAATCTTTGTAGAGGACCACTAGATGATGCCAACATACCAAATATCACAGCTCTAGACATTGTAGTTTTAGAAAGAAGATTTTAAGATGTTTTCCCTATACAAGTCAATTTAAAACTGGTGACCCCGGGCCGACCAATTTTGACCACAGGGGCATAATTTGAACAATCGTGGTAGGGGACCACGCAGTTTCCTCAAAAATTCAATTCATGGTAAGTTTTTCTTCCATTTTTGGCATTAATTATTAATCATAAGACCCTTCCCAAAGGATCGAAAAAACTGGTATTGTTATAAGATCACCTACCTTATTCAAAACAATTGTAGATATGTTGAGTACATGACAAACTCACACAAGGCGACAAGTGCTAGTTAACATTATCATACTTCCTGAAAAAAAACATGGTTACAATTATATACATGTAGATAAAGCATGAAAACTCACAACAATTCAAAGCAAGTACATGTTAAGGTGTGAGAGGGTAGTAGACACTGCTATTAGTTATGTAACAGATGAGAAAAATATGCAGCTGGATTGGGGCTCGATCGGACCTTGAACTGTTAGCTTACAGGGTGAACATAAAGATAGCTGCTTATACATGATTCAGCAATCGAATCTTACACACACTACCATATAAACACCTCAAAACAAGAACCAGCAATTCCTGCAGTTAACAGTTCTTACCTTTTAGAGACATTATAATAAGGGAGTAAAGTCTTTGAAGGCCACATTAGGAACAACCATATACTTTTGTCATATTTTCATGACTTTTTGCATTTTACTATTTTATATTTGAATCCTCTCTCGTTTAATCTGTGTGCTATTTACAAATGCGTTTAGTCCGGCAGCAGGGAAGATGAACCTTGCAAAACATGGCATAGAAAATTTTATTGATGAATCTTGTAGAGGACACCTTGGAGGTCAAGAAACTGATTGGTACGTGTACGTGTCTGGAATCTTTCGAGAGAATTTGTAATTTACGTTACTAGGAATATGTTAGCAAAATGATATACATTTATATATAATAATCAACCAAAATCAAACGCAATCTGGTATTAAAAACATTATTTTATTAAATAAATAACAGTCTTTAATTACCCCTTTAATTACCCCTTTTATAAAAATTTGGTATAAATATGATACTTTCGAATTAAAGTTTAAGTAATCTACATAACCTTTATATGTTGCCAAATTAAAAACGTATAACATGTAACCAAGTGAATAAACACCTACAATATGCATCATTTCTTTCATAAAATTGCACATTATAAACTTAAACTTAAAAAATTGCTTCTTCTGTATGTTGATGAATAGGTACACACATTCTAAAAATGTTTGCCAATTCCCTGTCATAGCTACATCACACCCTCCAATCACTATATTTGTGTATGAAAGTACCATTAATTGGTTGCTATCATGCAGACTATAATTTTGACTACATTGTACACACATTAGATATAATGTATGTTTTAAAAAATAGGCTATCATACTCAACATATGCTGGCAGAAGCACAAAACACCTTATTTAGATCTTGCCTACAAACATTAAATTGATTTAAACTCTAAATGCTGCTGTTAATTTGCATACATAGACGTCAAGGAATGCACTAAATGCTGGACGAGAGTGGCACAGACTGAACGAGTTAATGCGTTTTGAAATGAGTCTTATAATAGACAAGAGGTAATTTACGTGACAATGTTTTGCGGATGTGATAACTGTGCAAAAACTTGCTTCAATTTAAACCAGGATGTCCACAACTTTAAGTATCAATTAGCGCATACATTGTACACTAAAACACGTCCAAATCATTTATAATGCAGTCTAAACCGGGCAATTCATGTTGTATTCTAACGTGACGCCCAAAAATGGCATACTTTTTTATCTATGGAGGACTGATCATTTATCCTTGTTCTGACGTCATTTGAATTAACTGTATGAAAATTTACACAGTAATTTGAAATTGACAATAGCTAAGAAAATGCACTCACAGGCTACAAAACCTATTACGTGGCTGTACATTTGCGTGACGTTTTAAAAAAAGACGTAATGCCAGGGATAAATGTGATATAAAGTAAAGGAATGAAATTGATATTGCTCAACAGAAATTGTCAATCATTGACGTATCGGACATATGTCTACCGTTTGGTCAGCATTATCTTAGATCTAATTCGTAACGTAAAATACAATAATGGTGTCCCATAAAATTTAAGTTCAATATTTGGATTTCTTACGAACTTTTATGTAACAAAAACTTCAGCAAAACAAGCACCAGAATATATATTTTTGATATATAAAACAATAAAATAAACTGATAGGCTATGGCTAATGCCCTTGTATGTTCAAGTGTTGAATGCTTTAATAACTATTTGGGAACAAAATGTGATTTCTGTATTGGATAGGAAAATAATAATTATTACAGCACTAGATACAAGGAGTCAAGAGTGTGCAATTATATTGTGATAGCTGTACTTATTACTTAAAGGCCTGCATTTTGGCACTGGGCCAACCAAATTTGGTCATAGTTTTCTCAGCATGACTGTGGTTACTGATTTTTAAGATATCTGACCATATTGTACCGTATTACATAATATCATGTAACATTGCACAGCATGTTAATTAGTTTACAAGAGGCCCTAGTATTAGATAATGAGACAACAATAGTACCCTTTATGACAGGAAGTTATAAAATGCATGCAATTAATGCAAAATTATAAAAGTGTTAAAAAAATCTGAACATGTATAGTATAGCTATATAGCTGTATGCCTCATGATTAACATTTCTAAATATTGTATTCAATGAAATTAGTAAATTGCTATTATTCCTAAGATATAAAAATGTTATTTTTGATGTTGGTTATAGTGTTTTGAATTAAACAAAAAAATTATTAACTAGATCTATGAGTATTATGTTTATAAAAAAAATATAAAAAAGGTATATTCACAGACATACAATCAGAATTGATATTGTATACACTTACGGACTTTGAAAACGCACCACTCATTCTAACCACGAAATTTAATAGCAAACATTGTTTAACTGCATTAAAATTTTGTCCATAGATTGTTCATTTTATGTTTAAACACCTAGCAAAATTTCAAAACGACAGTTACCAATGTTACTAAGGCACGTGACATGCACGTGCTTAAGTATCAAAACCCAAAATCACAGTTAGGGAGAGTGCGAGTAAAGTTATGTTTTAGGTGCGTTCACAATAGCGGGTACTCATTACAATTGCAATCCGCTTCTGGGGAATGTTTCTCTATTTATCAACAAAGGTTTGGACAACCTTGTGGGCAGATCGGGTTATGGAGCTAACCATGGAACCATGTTTCAAAGAACATGTCATATGTTTTCGATGGAATCAAAATCTAGGACATTCCATCACGCAAATATTGTTTTCTTCAAAAAAAGTGATTGTTATTCGTTATTTATGCGCATGATTATATTCCAGCTGTCTCAGGTTAAAACCCATGTCATCCGGAAATGGTAATACTAGAAAGAAGTGACCACATATTGAAGCACGTGTTCAATGTTAGATGAAACACAAATTGGCAGGGTACTAAATGAAAATGTTGTATTTCATAAATAAACGTGTTTGGTATTTTAATTTGATGACTTAGCATATCTATCGACACCAAGCATTCTTTTGACAGGTACGGTTGCTGACCGGAAGTCGTTTCTTTGGCGGAGCATGCACATTAATTTATCCGAATTATGTGTCTTTTTAGGCCCTTAATCCCTATTTTGAGTTCAACGGTGGTGTCAGTTGGCATAAAACGCTATTGAATACGAATATGTATTGTATCGTGACAACATAATCGCGCAAAAAACGCGTGATGGCTACTTCCGGTATGTTACATGTCTTTACCTCCAGACACGTCAGTTTCGGATTGACGTGAAATGTAAACTTTTGTTTTTGGAAAACTGAAAATGTGTTTTTTCGGTATGCTAATGAATCGTTTACACATCGCCATTTACACAGTTCGGATATTTTCATTCGCGCGAGAATCACACGCGAAAAATGAGATTTGGCCACGTGGTCACTACTAGTAATTCGGTTGGTAACAATGGATTAAAATATACTTTACTGACATCGTTCTAACCTAGAAACATTATTCCATTGGTAAAAAAATATTCTTAAATAGTTCATACAAAAAATATCGACCCCTGGAAAGTGGTGCGTTTTCAAAGTCCGTAAGTGTATCTTTGGTATATTTGCTTATCTGGTATCTCCTTATTTGTATCTGGTTTGGGTGTGTATTTATTTAAATAACTCTTAGGTAATATAAATAATTAAAATAGTAGATATTTCGGCAAATAGTTTTTACACTCAAACCAGATGGAAACAAAAATCAAAGAAATATATATAATTATACAAATTAAACAAACACACAATGTAACACATATTTTCAAGGGTACTACATACAGTAGCACATTATTGATTATCAGTAGCTATATGGGCCTCTAATCCCTCACACTGACCAGTTACAGTGTTTTATGACCCCAGATAATCACTGATAGTGATCTCATGCTGGCACAATGCTGGCATCATGCTGATCCCTCTATAAAGTTCTGGACCAGAAACAAAGAAGGGAGAATGTAGGGCTTTAATTGTATGGTTTTGAAATATATACAGGTGTTTTCTAGTCTCTACACACTGCCTCTACTCACTAATTAGCATAATTGGACCAACTGAATAAGAATAATTTATTGCGTTGAAAATAATGTCACTCATGTAGCCATGCTACTTTTTCATATGATGGTTTATTATCTCCCTTAGATACCCGTTTTCACTTAAATTGTCTTATCATCATGTTTCCATATTCAGAAAGATAATATCAAAATGTATAATTGGACATTTAAACAAATAACCATTTATATAAACATGCTTCCTTACCATAAACAATTGAAAGTATTCTGTATGTATAACATTTATCTCATTTAGATCAGATTACCTCCCTTTTGACATATTTCTATGGATACTGATGACAAGATTAAACTTATCAAAGACTACTAATGAGTGATTAGATAAAATTATGATTTAAATATATGATGTTTTAATATTGAAGCTATTTGAGACCAATAATGGTTAAATATATATTGAAAACAACTATTGGCGGCCATCTTGGACGCCATCTTTTTTCTAGGGAGTTCCCCAAAGATATCTAACATGTATCAATCGGTTTCAGGACCTCCAAGGTATACTTTATAAGAACCAGCAAAAACATTTTCTATGCCAGATTTTGCAAGGTTTGGTTGATATTTCAAGTTCTGCTGCCGGACTTATTCGTTACTAAGGTGGATACAGTATTTGTGCAAATTTTAAGATAGATGGTCCGAGAAAGTGAAACAGTATATAGCTAGTTTGCGATACAAAAAATAATGTTTTTGTAACATTTCTGAAAATCTATTCATCAGATTTTGGTAAAAAATTACACACAACTACAATAACTTCCTATCTACTCCGATTCCGAATTCCATAATTTAAGTCACCTATTACAAGACATTTATTCTTTGTTATGTATTGAAATTACATGTGTACATGGACAGTTTAACTGAATTCTGATGTTGCTGAAATTTCAGTGTGTATAAGGTAGATATATTTCATTTATTTGTGCAAAATTTGATACATGTAGGTTTAGTAATTACAGAGAAATGTTTAAACAAGAGGGCCAGGATGGCCCAATATCGCTCACCTGATTATACATGAACCCCTGCACATTTTCACCCAAGGGAATAATTTGAACATCTTGGTAGAAAACCACAAGATGATGATACATACAAATTATCAAAACTCTAGGCAGTGTAGATTTAGATAAGAAGATTTTTAAATGTTTTCCCTATATAAGTCTATGTAAAATAGTGACCCCAGGGGCGGGGCCAATTTTGACCCCAGGGGCATTATTTGAACAATCTTGGTAGGGGACCACTAGATTAAGTCTTTGTAAAATGGTGACCCGGGGGGGGGGGGGCAATTTTGATCCCAATGGCATAATTTAAACAATCTTGGCAGGGGACCACTAGATGATGCTCCATACCAAATATCAAAGCTCTAGGTATTGTAGTTTTTGACAAGAAGATTTTTATATGTTTTCCCTATATAAGTCTAAGTAAAACAGTGACCCCAGGGGCTGGGCCAATTTTGGCCCCAGGGGCATAATTTGAACAATCTTTGTAGGGGACCAATAAATGATGCTACATACCAAATATCAAAGCTCTAGGCATTGTAGTTTTAGACAAGAAGGTTTTTATATGTTTTCCGAATATTAGTCTATGTAAAATGGTGACCCCCTGGGCGGGGCCAATTTTGACCCGAGTGGAATAATTTGAACAAGCTTTGTAGAGGACCTCTAGCTGATTCTACATACCAAATATGAAAGCCCTGGGCCAAGCCGTTTCAGAGAAGAAGATTGTTTAAAGTTTTCCCCTAAATAACTCTATGTAAAACTAAGGGCCCCCGGGTTGGGGACATATTTGAACAATCTTTGTAGAGGACCTCAAGGTGATGCTACATACCAAATATGAAAGCTCTAGGCCTTAGGGTTTCACAGAAGAAGAATTTTGAAAATCTATTTAAACCAGTGTGACCTAGTTATGCGACGGACCGAAAATCGTTTAACAACTTTGGTAGAGGTCCACCTGAGGAAGATTCCTGTAAAGTTTTATCAAATTTGGCTAAGCAGTTGGGGGAGAAGTCGTTTAAAGAAATTGTTGACAGACAACGGACGACGGACATCTCGGTATGACAAAACCTCACCATGACCACTTTGTGGTCAGGTGAGCTAAAAACACAAGTTTTTCTTTCGCCAACTAGCTATAGCTCTTTCTTTAAATTGATGAAATAACCACTTTTTACCTGCACAATATGATAGGATTGTTGGCTGATTCATGGTTTCTATAATATCTTCTCTGAAGCATCATTGGTTCAGTTTATTGCTAAGCACCTGAAGTATACCATTGGGTAGTATGATCAAATGTGGTCCGATCTCAGAAAACCTGCAATAAAATAGAATATTAATATTTGTCTTTGACCTACTGACGTCGAAATCAAGAGGGGTTATCTACTGTGGCTGTCCATCCTCCATCCTAGGGCAAAGTGTTCTTGAGTTATTGAACAGAAGCAATATGGTTGGTCAGACTTCCAAACAGTTGCCGAACATCGCATTGGAGAAACTGTCAGACCCTTAGGAAATCTGTAGGACAGATTTTCCCCTGGTAAAACAACAAAGAGCAAATTTAATATTTCCAATTTCCCTTCAATGCATCTTACACACAGTGAAACATGAATTTCCATGTTTCCATTAGCACTTTCATCTTGAAATCAGTTTTTTAAACTTGTAGTTCTGTGGCTATTTTTCTTTCTGTAACAGGGGCCGTTTAGTGGCCCCTTCCCTCTGGAAAATTCTTTTAAATCATGCAGTTTTCCCCTAAAATTAAATTTACATCAGATTTTTCCTTCCTTTTTGCAAAATTATCTGTTATTTTTACCTAAATTAAAGAAAAGACCCCTTCCCCTTTTGTTAAAACAAGAGGGCCCAAAGTCGCTCACCTGTTGCACATTGGTATCAATAAAACTTACATTCTGACCATATTTCATTAAGATTGTATCAATACGGCGACCTCTGGAATGTACTCTGTACACAAGGTTTTTCTAAGATTTTATGGAGAACAACATTCTGAGCAAGTATCATGAATATTGGATCAAACTGTAACCTCTGGAGTGTACACAAGGTTTTTCTAAGATTTGACCTATTGACCTAGTTTTTGACCCCTCATGACCCAGTTTCAACTTGGCCTTGATTTCATGGAGAAAAAAATCCTGACCAAGTTTCATGAAGATTGGATGAAAACGATGACCTTTGGGAGTGTACACAAGGTTTATCTAAGATTTGACCTAGAGACCAAGTTTTTGATCCCTCATGACCCAGTTTTGAACTTGGCCTAAATTTCATGGAGAACAACATCCTCACCAAGTTTCATGAAGATTTGATCAAATTGGTGACATCTAGAGTGAACACTATGTTTTTCTAAGATTTGACCTAGTGGCCTAGTTTTTGAGCCCACATGACCTAGTTTCGAACTAGGCCTAGATTTTATAGTGAACAACATTCTGAACAAGTTTTATGAAGATTGAATCAAAACTGTTGCCTCTAGAGTGAACACAAGCCATTGATGACGGACAGACGACGGACGAAGAGTGATCACAAATACTCACCTTGTCACTATGTGACTTAATTTTATCCACATTTTCCTTCGAAAAATTATCGAGACTCTTCAGAACAGGAGTAGAAGAATGCAAGTTAGAATAAGAAAAATCTTTTCTGCTTTAGGATTGGCTTCCAAACTATCGACCAATCAGAATATGTCTTACAAAAGACACGCGGCAACTACCAAGACAAAAACGTACCCTGCTGATAACAAATCATCTGGCAGGTGGTCTGACAGAAAAGTGAATTGCACCAGACTGAGGCCTAAGCTATCAGGAAGTCTATCAACAGGCAGGCAAGTCGGCTCTCGGAAAGGCCCCAAGCTCTATAATTCACAGATGTGGCTGAACATTGAGCAGCAACGTGACATATTGGATTTGTGACCCAAGCATAAGCCTGGCAATATAGGTTACTGCTATGCCCAAAAGATGGAAGGTTAAGATAAAGTGTTATATTTTCAAGATTTATATAGTCAACATGGTCAATGCTATGACTATGACTTGTAGGTCAATCATAAATGAATGTTTATAGCACATAGAATAATGTGTATTATATAGTATGAAGCACTTGCATCTACTACACATCATTTTAGCCTTTTCTTAAGATTGAAAGGTCACTAGATGTCGTACCAGATACTAGTCTAGGAAATATCTTGAAAAAAGCTTAGTAGTCTGAAGACTGAAAATGCATGAAACAAACAACAAGTTACCTGTAGTTCAATATGCACAATAGCATTATCACCAGCATCCATCTCTTCTATTACTAACATTTTAATGTACCTCAGCTACCTACAAGTTCTGGTGTCGGTAGACCTGAAAGATTATTTGAAACATAAATTATCACTGAACAGTCTCCTAAACAAGACACAATCCTACCTATAAATTCCTGGGTCTTGGAACTGGACCTAAGTCTATTCTAACGGGACCGAGAGTTGATAATGTCTGGTGCACAGTAAATGGGCAAATTGTGTTAAACTAAGCATCAAGGGTAAAGATTTATGTAATAAATATTTTGTAGTAATCGAGGTACATGATTCTCAATCTCAAGGTACATGATTCTATTTTATGATTTGCATAGTTTAAAAAAGTCTTTCCCTCAGTTTTTGTAAAATTTAGCATATATTATATGGCTAGTCAGGTAAAGGAACGGACATTAAATCTATAGGAGATATTTTTTAAAGAGACTTGTTTGTTTCATAATTGAACCTTCTTAATTATGCTCTGGGTACTAAGTAGTTTTTAAAAAACATCACAAACATCAATCAAATAGGCTATTTGTTTAGATTTATCATCATGTAAATCCAGTTTCAGTTTCCCCATTTTCTTAAGAATTTTGAAAAGACTGTTGTCTTTCACAAATTATAGGACCGATGGACACCCCTATGAGAAATAATAGAATACCAGGACTGGTATCAAAGTTATACAAATCAAATCAATAATTTTATCATGGAAACAAACTTTCATCATTTATAAATATGATTCTGAAAATTGGGGACCTGTAGAGGTTTCATTTATAGGGGACGGACATAAAAAAAATTACACATTCACATATTGTCTTGTTCTCTTCATTTTTAAACACATAATGACTCAAGCGTGTGTAATTAAATTTAATACATTATTTTAGATACATCAAATACATTTATTCGAACAAAGGATATGTCAATCAAACATAATTATTATGATTTTAAACCACAGAATTAGATATATTAATGAGTTTTGACCAAGACTAGTGATAATTATTACAGTAAGCAATTTCATGTGGCATTACTATTAAATCCCTAAATTTTCCCTTCTATATTTCTGGACCAGAACTTTATAGGGGGAACAGCAGGAGATCATTATCAGTGTTTATCTAGGGTCATAAAACACAATGTAATTAACAGGAGGTAGCCATATCTACAAAATATCAGTAATTTAATGTGCTACTGTATACTACACACTATAAAAAAATTTGTCATATGTTTTGGTTTTTATTAAAATATTAAGATAAATGTATTAATTTATTGTTTTATTCCCAAATGTAAAAAGATTTAGTAAAAATTGTATTTAGTGAAATATTGTTAAAATATATAAATGCAACAGTATAACATGTGTACACACTAGAACTAGAAATGCATAAAAATAAACATTCAAGTGACTGTATTTTATTGATTATAAAGTTTCCTCTTTTCATTAAATAAAAAGTATACAATTTTTACATGTCGCTGACTAAGAATGAGAAGGTCATAACTACAAAATCAATATTTTGAGACAACAAGAAAAAATGTGACAATCAGTCTTAACATATTATCATAATTATGGTAAAACACGCTTTTTCAACTTTAGTTTGGTGAACATGGCAAGCTCCGATTTTCATGAAAATAGACTCATAAGAAGCGCCTTATGATGTAGATTTCAAATGTGCATGGGTGGTTCCAGGATTTCCTGTTGGGGGGGGGGGGGGGGGGGGCGTTAGAAAATAGCTGGGGTCCATGGGGCCACATGGCCCCTGGTGGGTTTGGGTAAAGCCCTAGTAGGGGGTCCCGGGGGCAAGGCCCCCAGAAGCTCCTGAAAAATATCAGTTAAAATGTCATTTGAAAGTCATTACTTAAGTACTAGTTCAATAGTACACTTATTCTCGATTATCAATGTTATTAAATTAGTATGGGGAGGGGGGGCAAACAATTGGGATGGGAGATGGGTGGGGACATTTAATGTTATTAGCGTTACTATGATGAATGTTTATGTATAAACTACATAAATACACTGCCCTCCAAAAGTTCAATCACACTCTTCAAATTATATGATTTACTTTCATTGATTAACACCCATATAACGCATCATAGTTTAATAAATAATTAAATATTCATGTATGATGAATACCCATGGACAGATCCAGGTATTCTATTGGGGGGGGGGGGGTAAGAAAACAGCTGGGGGTCCAGGCCTCCAGGGGGCGCAAGGTCCCTGAAGGGTCAAGGGAGGTCCCCTGGTAGGGGGCACTTTGCCCCAAGATGCTCCTGAAACGTAACAATTTATACATCATTTGGAAGCCATTTCGGAAGTGGTGACACTTAATATGATAAATGCTGTGACTATTGCGCGTAATTATTAAATTATGCTGAATATCATTTGTGCATAAATTATAATTAGTAATTAACTGCCGTTATATTTCGAGTTTTTGCTAGACAAAACATGGTATTTAAAACCGTATTGCAAAAGTAGGGGCATGCTCTCCCGGGAAAATTTTCAAAGCAAGGAATAAATCTGACCAGTGCATTCTGGGTGGTCGGAGATACAAAACCAGGCTAACTTAAGTCTTTACAATAATAAATTGTAAATCATCTTACTTTTGTTTGCACAACTGCACAAATTCTGAAATCTAATCTAAAGTAAAGAGAAAGGGGTTTAACCAGCTGTTTAACATGTAAATGAATGATTCAATCTGAAAAGCAATATTGAAGTTTCATCTGGCAATTTCTTACATGCAAAACACGTTCGCTCGCATGAAAATTTCACATTCTATTCTTTTGCACCTAGATTTAAAGGTAAAATTCAAATAATGAGACTACTTCAGACAGAAAAAACCCCTTAAATTTGGCGATTTTAGGGGGGGGGGGGCGTATTACGTCCCCCCCCCCGCCTTTGGATCCCCCTATGAATACTCGTTCAAAATTTGGGGTAAACCTGGACCACATAATATATATGTAAATCACAGTGTGTATATTAAAAAGTTTTAGGCACAGATAGATCTGTAATTAGTTAAATAAAAAAAAATTCATCATTCTGAGTGTAACATTACGCATATTTAGGTGGGGGGCTAGGGGGCTTGAGCCCCCCCAGCTGGCTGGCCAGATACGATTTTATAAAAAATGAGCCCCCTAAAATATCTAACTTATCCACTATATGCACATTTCTTGTTAACTAGCCCCCCAATATACAACAGGGTCAGTGTGATTTAGCCCCCAGGCATAAACTTGACAGGATTATACTAGTCTAGGTAAACTACATGCTTCATCGATTGGCAGGTGATAAACCAGACTACCTGATTGGTTAAAGGAGAAATATTCGACTACTGAAATTTCCTGAAACATTTAGCCACAGGCATAAGTAATTATATTAAAAAATATATGTACACAAATTATTGACAACCCCAATGTTTCTGTCATTAGCCTACTGAAAGTAATGAGATTTAGAAACTCTGAATATTGTGATATAATTTCTACTATAATAACTATCATATAATATAAAAGTATGTGGTTTAGTCGATGCTGATTTTTTTAATTTATAAAATTTGCAATTTATTACTAATTAACAAAATACAGAAATGTTGAAATTTTTTAACTTCGTACGTTGAAACACTGTCAATAACTGTGAAATTATTCATTATTTGTATTGCATGCACAACGATGGTTATATACCGGTAGCTGGAAATCGCACCAATTCAATTTGCCAGTTTAAAATTGTTCGACCATGGGAGCCCTCCCAAGTTAAGCCCTCCCATTGAAGACAGATTTTTGTTTTGTTCGCAAAAAGCAGACTGACGAAGATAAGGGTAGATAGATAAAGATTAAGTTTTCCACAGCAAGAGGGATACAACCCTATATTAGGACCACAACCTTAAACTTTTCTAGATCTATGAACTTTGTGACCAAGCAGTTTTATGAACATTTGTCAAAATTCTAACTTCTTGAGTTTTATACACTAAAGTTCATACATTTAATCATTTTCACAAAATTTGTTGTCTTTAATGTTAAAGTATTGCATGTTCATTCGTCAAACATAACAGTGGTTAGATAACAGGAAATTGCACCAATTCAGTGGGCCCTTAAAAAATTTCGCCCACAGGAGGGGACACCCCTCCCGGAACCCTCCCCATGTTGAGCCCCCCCCCCTCTGAAAATTTTCTGGATACGCCCCTGCCGAGGGTACAGCATTTGGCATATTAACTAACACCAAGTTATGAATACACACTGGTCACAATATGTGTACAAATGTTCACAAACCTTCAGATATTATATGTCAAGATCCATCAATATTACCTGACTAAGTCATGTACATGTAATATACTGTCTGGGTGGTTAATGATACAAATTCTTCTCCGTTGGAGAATACCATATGAAGGCAGCCAGCATGTCTAGTTCAAAGATAATTAATTCTACAAAATATTTTATTGATAGCCGGCCTTGAGCCGGCTATCTAATGGAATAGGAATCAAATTTCTCCCATGTAGGTGAAAGGACAAGTTACTGATAGTTAATAAAATGAATAAATTTGTTTGCATGGATATTGAAGCTTTTAATTGATTACTATTTTAACACAATGAATTACTTATTTATTCCACCATAAATTACATTTTTTGGATGGATAATGTTCATAAGTAAAATAGAAAATGTTTCCGTTTTAATAATTCAATTGCTGATCCCTTTTAGCGTAGACTTGCTGGGGTGTCTATTTTTTTTTACTACTGAACTGATCGCTAGTTTTATCGTTAGTTTTATTCGTTTACCAATGATGCTGATGGTTTCGCGTGATAACAATAATATAGAGTTTCATATAAATTTTCTTATTTATCAAATATAGATAATGAAAAGAAAATATATTGCTGAAATTTATCGTTAAACATTTTGTGTATCACCGGGTTAAGTCTATTTATAAATTCATTACTACATGTATAGATCCCTTTCATCAAATCTCCACCTGACTGATAAGCTCATGAATTATATAATGTAGGCTGGTGATAAGCCTCCAGTAGTAAATTCAGTATACATGTGATAGTATTTGCAACAATATGGTACATAACTGTTTCATTGCTGGTTGTGGAAACCGCCAGAATAAAGAAAAGGGAGTAGTATTGAATAGAATTCCTAAATATCCCATGTTGATGAGAGAGGCATGGTTTAAAAACATTAACTGACTTCATAAAGACTGAACTCATTCAGAGTAAAATTCATGGACAAATACTTCTGGTGTTTGTAGATCTAATATGAATTTCATAGCAGGTGTTTTTGCATTTATACTGCATTTATACTGCATTTACACAAATCTTTTTATTTATAAATTATTATTTTATATTCCGTGTTTATAGTATAGTATGCACATTTTCAAGTAAAACAACCTAGATCTACTAGCAAGCAGTCATACTTGAAAGCTTCCTGAAATGTTGTGATTAAATACCTTCATACGATCACCTAAGGTAGTGTGCTAAAATAGTTAGCACATTAGCAGGTTGTCTTTTATTTTATTTATTAATTCAGTATAATAATCTACATGCATGTGGTTTCAGAAAGACAAGCACATGATCACTTCCTTAAGATCATCAGTCAATGTTTTGCCTCCAGCTGAACATGTGGTCAAGATAAAGATAGACATAGGGCTATTTTTAGTAATGGTGAAAAGGGTCTATAAATAGCCTTTTATTTTGGTTGCTGGTCCACTCATAACTCTTACCGAGTGATTCGGGAACCAAGCGAAGTGACGCAATAGTCGAACATGCATACTAAGTTTGAATCAAATATCTTTGACGGTTACTGAGAAATGGACCTGAACGAAAAGGTTAACCAACGCCGCCGCCGACGAGTGGGTCATGACAATTATAGCTCCACTTTTTTCTTCGAAAAGTGAAACTAAAACGAAAGAATGTTTTTTTTTGGAAAATTTGTATTATTTTTTTTCGTTTTCAACGATACAGTTACCTATGGTTTCATATTTGATATTAAAATGTGTAATCAGTATCTTTTTTATGTTGTCATTTTACCTTATTGTTACCTGCAAACCGATTTCTAAAGAACAGTTGGAAATAGGATTCTCAAAGTTTACATGGATGTTGATCTTCATTAGAAAATCACCTTTATTGATGTTGAGGTCACCAGATCAAAAGTTAAGATTACTGTGACCTTAGACTGGAAACAGTTTCCATTAGATTATTTGGCTGACATAGGCGCATACAAGTATGTTGGTCATCAGCAGTATATATGACATAATTTAATTTTGAGTCCACTAACAGAAGTTCACTGAGACTGTTGCCTGCAGTGCAAACAATACTCCAATATTATGTCAAGATCCCTATGGCAGTATCCATGTGTATTTAATTTAGTACTTAGTACATATCATATAAATCCCAAACAATATCAATTGATATTGATTACTGTATTAGAGATTTCAGTTGATAGAATAATTTATAACAGCGTTATTGTTGATGCTTTATATAACGGTATTCATGTCATGTAAACCACACAATTGCGGCTATTTTGATGCATTGCATCAACATTTGTCTTGTAATCTACTGTACTGTACTCGAGTAACGTTACTCAGTGAAAAGAAAAGAAAACTTACCAACAAAAGTCCTCATTGTAAGCATTCTCATTCAAACGGCGTATTTTCCGTCCAGGAACTAGTTGTGTAAACTCCGATGTATCTAATACATAATGATGACCATTTAACTAATTATCTACCGAGTGAAATTTCGCCACCCCGTGGCGTAAGGTTATGTACAGCGACCGTGTGTAATCAGTTAACCAATTAAAATCTTGGACTCTTCCATTTTACTACACGGGCAATCAGGATATTATGTCAATGTGCTATAAGTAGAAAATCTAATACATAATTGATTTTAATTTACGTATACATACATATAACAATAAAATAAACATTTCACGCATATTATTATTATTATTTTAGGTAAAAAATGGATTAAACAACTATTATTACAAAATTTAAACTTTGTTTTGTATATATACAGTACGCTGTAATACTGTGGAGTGTGGACTCGTCCAGCATATATCGGTAGATTGAAATCTTAATCTGGATCTAGCGATAATTTAGCGATAAATGCGTGGCGTTTTGTGAAATAGGTACTGGTAACATGGTTACAAATTTTATACTTAGTTCGCTAAATATGGAGAGGAGAAATGCACTTGATTCGAAAAGGTGCTGGATGAGATTGAGAAGTCAAAATCGAGGCTGAGCAGGGGTAAGTTTTTTTTCTGTTTTAGTAGGCCCTACAGTACAGTATCTACAATCTATGCCTGCAATTTAATGTAGGTGGACCTTCTAGACTGAATAATCTATGAAGTTCAGAATGTCTAATTTCTTTTGGGAGAGGGACGTGTTTTTACTTTCCAGCTTCCTGCGCATTGACGGGGATTATACCCTGGGGAATTGTCAGGGGGCTGGGAAATACAGGAGGTTTTACCATCAGCTGTCCCCCGCAGAGCCGTGGAAGGGCAGGATTTTGACAATCCAAAAGTAAAATCCAGGCCCATTTCTTCAAATTCTTACCATCAATTTCAACATATTTTGTATGACAATATCCAGAGAGGGACATGTTCAGTATTGGGAGAAGAAGGTGGGGGCCCTGGATGCAAGAGACTGGTGCATAATAATTGTGGTAGTCAAACAACTTTATGCTTAAACTTTTCACTGTGCTTGAACTTTAAATTAGAATCAGAATCAGAACTTGCCATCTTAAGATTGGGTAACCAAATGTGTAGCCTCATTAAATAAAGTCTCAACTTACTTACTTGCAGGTGACAGCATGTGTGTCTAATAATTGCAGTAGATCTTAAATGAATTATAGTGGTTCATGGTTATAGCTGCTGAACCTGATCTTCATACATGTGTGAATATAATTGATTATATAGATATACAAGGTTCTTAATTTGAAGTTTGAATATATCACTTTCCGCTTGTAGGAAAATTGTGCAACATCAGTACTTCAGATTTGTGTTTATAATTCATTTCGAGCATCATCGTGATACTCGGCAATTATGAAAACATACAATTGGTGAGACAACATATTGACTGATGAATAAATTATGCTAATTAAAGGGACTCAACTCCAGTTGGTAAATTGCAAATTTAAAAATAATTATATAAGAATCTGGACGTATTCATCTAGAAGAAAAATAATCGATAACCTTGGTTTATTACCTTTTCAACCCCTTTAATCTATTGCGTTACTAACGCTGTAAGTGACAAAATAATTATTTAACATTGGGAGTGTATAATTTATAAAGCCTAGAAAAGCCGTAACAGACAGTAAAACATGTTTGACAGTTTTCATCAATAGCGCCGTTGATCGTCATGTAAGTTGTAAGTATACTTTATGTATTTCATATAGTTTTATGATCAAAATGTCTATAAAACATGTTTTATCATCGAAATGGAGTTTAGTCCCTTTAAAAAGGTCAGGGTAGTGTTAAATTTGCCAAGCTAAAGGCTAAAGCCAGATGACTCATTGAGAACCTTGAAGTTTAGTGTGTGATTTGCGATCACTGTCACTTCAAATATATTTATAAAGCCCAGACAATTAACCCACACCCCGAGGAAAGGTGGGGGATATTCTAGCGTTTTTACCTTTATGATCAGATGTCCCCGCTTTAAATACCGGTAGAGGGTTGGGCTAAAAAGTTGTCTGCCAAATATAGCAGGGACTATAAGTAATATAATATTTCTCTGATTAAGGTCAAAAGCACAAATCAAATCCCTGCTTTTCCGCAGGGTTGAAGGACAGGATTTCAATTGACTGCATAGTGCAATTTAGATGTACATATATAAAAATTATATATATTTTGCGTGTACTAGTTTTAACCTTAGGTAACTATATCATTGAATTTGATAGAGACTAAAACTAAAACACACCTTTTTCAAAATTTGTAAAATGTATTCCTTTATATATAGGTATATTTGTTCTAATTTAAAAGTAGCCAGAATTTCAAGGTATCAAAAACAAGAATTGACAATCGATATTTTCCGATGATGATAAACTAATTACATTGATCTATAGAAAGCATTGATAAAACTACTTGCATGCCAAATGCTCATATCAGGCACATTAAGTAAAATTTGCATTTGTAAGATAGCAAGCGAGTTACTTACTCTTTGCTTTCAATGGTAACTGCTATATACGATACAAAAGACCCTTCATTTACTAGCTAATTGATCAAATACCGGTAGGTAAAAATTGTAGGACAAAATCCCCAATCATGAATGGACATAATACCCACTGCTCATTGGGCCATTGTAAATTTTACTGGGTGGCAAAATTCCCATCCTATATTTTACAGGGTGGATATAATTCCCACTAAAATAGATTTTATAATACCGGTATGAACAGAAGTGACATTTGTCGCATAAAATTGTTTGTGTAAGCCCACAGCCTTTCAAAGATGATTGATATACATTTATGTAAGGCCTTTTTTATGAAAAACAAAATACATCAAAGTGACCGGTTTGTTAATTTCTTAAAAATGGACATTTAAAAAAATATATTTTCAACATCAATGACACAGTTACCTGTGGTTTTAAACAATAAAAATAAAAGTAAAATGTTGCCTCATAAGCTTTCAGCAATTGTTATTGAAAATTTTATATACTTTTTCTCTGGCAGGGCTTTTTCCCAAAATTGTGAAGAGGCCCTAGCCTTTCTGATTTGTGAAAGACAAGCGCGATTTTTCTTAAAATTGTGAAATTCTAGCAATATATTTTTTTAAAACTGAATTTTAGAGGAAATTCAATATTGACTTAAATTAATTGGTGAATAGCAATTCATAACTAAAATTTCCCTTTATTTTGTAAAGAAATTATTAAAGGCTTGTACTATTTCATCATGGAATGTTTTTTTACTTACAATATACGTTTACTTATAAAAATGGTACAGTCAACTTCCAGTATCATACTAAAAACAATGCAAGCAATTATTTTGACATTAAATGACTTAGAATATAGCTCTATACACTTAAGTTCCAATACATTATTTCTTATCTCGCCCTTTATTAAGTAGAATGTATTTCTCAGATTATAAGTATGCACCAGTGTAAAAAGTTATTTTTAAAATATCTAATTTTATTTTACTTAAACCTATTTTATTTACTTCAAATTAAAATCCCCTTTTTTGGTCCAAGTTTGTAATTTCTCTACATGGCCCCTAATTATACAATTAAATTGAATACAATACAAATCATTTATTGCATACAGCTACTGTTACAAAAATCTAATTAGTGATGATCCAATATACAACCACTTTCAAGTCTAGGCAGTTTAATACTCTATATCCTGCCTCCTGCAGCTTCAGTAAGTTCATAATCAATTCCTTGTAAAAACATAGACAGCTGTCATCACAGTATGACCCCTTATTATGCAGCTACTGTCCCCAAAACCAATAATTAAAAATATACCAATATATTTTTCTTTCAAGTCAAGGAGTTTTATTATCCATTTTTGCCCCCCCCCCCCTGTAGTTTTGCAACAATACTTTTCAATTTCTCATAAAAACATAGATCCCTGTAAGGATTTGAGCTAGGATTATGCAATATGACCTAATAGGGAGGAGTTAATTAAAACATGTGAAGATAATTCCACACAGTGACACTAGTTAACCAATGGGAGGGGCTTATTATCTCTGACAGCATGGTTCTGTGAATTATGGGAGGAGTTCCATATTGATTGATTGGACTAATATTTTAGAGTCTTGTATAGATATGATTATTGAAAATATCACAATTAGCAATTAGTCCAAGACCTAGAATTTTACCTGAATTTCTGGTCCAGTACTCTATAGATGGAACAGTATGTTACCAACATTGTGCCAGCATGAGATCACTATCAGTGATTATCTAGGGTCATAAAACACCAGTAACTGGTCAATGTAATTAACAATAGGCCCCTAAAGCTACTGATTATCAATAATGTGCTACTGTATGCAGGTACCCTAAAAAAATGTCATTGAATAGTTATTAAAGTGTTATATTATGTGTTTGTTGAATTTGGATACTTAAATATAATTATTGACTTTTAGTTTCCATCTGGTTTGAGTGTGTAACAACTTTCCGAAATAGTTTTTTTGTTAGCTCACTCAAGGTGAGTTATTGTGACCACTCACCTTCCGTCGTCTGTCTGTACGTCCACACTTTCAAACAAAATCTCCTCTCAAACTGTTTGGCCAATTTTGAGGAATTTTGCCAGATTGTAGGTGGCATTATGGGGATTAAGTAATTGCTCAAATTATGGCCCTGGAGTCAAAATTGGCCCCGCCCCGGGGTCACCATTTTACATAGACTTATATAGGGAAAACATACAAAAATCTTCTTGTTTAAAACTACAATGCCTAGAGCTTCTGTATTTGGTTTGTAGCATCATCTAGTGGTCACCAAGATTGCCCAAATTATGCCCCTGGGGTCAAAACTGGCCTGCCCCGGGGGTCACCGCTTTACATAGACTTGTATAGGGAAAACATACAAAAATCTTCTTGTCTAAAAGTACAATGCCTAGAGCTTTGATATTTGGTATTTAGAATCATCTAGTGGTCCCCTACCAAGATTGCTCAAATTTTGCCTCTGGGGTCAAAATTGGCCCCGCCCTGGGGGTCACTGATTTACATAGACTTAAAAATATAAAAATCTTCTTGTCTAAAACTACAATGCCTAGAGCTTTGATATTTAGTATTTAGCTTAATCTAGTGGTCCCCTACCAAGATTGTTCACCACTTTTACATATACTTTTTCTACCAAGATTGTTCCCAAATTATTCCGTTTGGTGAAAACTATGCAGGGCTTCACTTATAATCATGTGACCGATTATAGGGCCATCATGGCCCTCTTGTTTTTTCAATAAGTTGTTCAGTTACAGATATATTTTAGTCATTTTTATTCGCCCGAAGGGGTCGTATAATGTTCGGGTCTCCATCGTCCATTAATGTTAGCAAATTCCATGTCGGGACTGAATCTTCCTCACTTGATATAGGATTTTAAAATAAATTGGCACAAATGATTACCACATGGAGACAATGTGTCATGCAAATGACCCAGATCCCTTGGTGAAAGGTCAAGGTCACAGGGGGCTTTGAACTTTTGCACTCTTATTCTGTGTCCGGGTTGTATCTTCCTTACTAACAGTAAGATTTTAAAATAACTTGGCAGAAATGATACCCACAGGGCAACGATGTGTTATGCACATAATCCAAGTCCGTAGGTCAAAGGTTAAGGTCACTGGAAGACTTTGCATGGCTCTTCTGTGTCCGGGGTGTATCTTCCTAACTTGCGATAGGATTTTAAAATTACATGGCATAAATGATACCCACAGGGCAACGATGTGTTATGCACATAATCCAGGTCCGTAGGTCAAAGGTTAAGGTTACAGGCAGACTTTGTAGTTTTGCACTGATATTCATTGTCCAGGTTGTATCGTCCTTACTTGCAGTAGGATTTTAAAATAACCTGGCAGAGACAATTACCAGAGCTAGACAATGTGTAATGCACTTGATTCAGGTTCCTTTGCCAAGGTCACAGGGGGACTTTGAAGTTTTCCACTGCTATTCGGTGTTCAGCTGTTGAGTCATTGTTTTTGTTTTGGGCGTATAATGTGCCGCCCAGGGATGATCTTGTATGTTCTGGTATGTTCTTAATGGTTCAAGTTCATGACAATTTTAATTTAAGTGTACTGTACTGAAAAAATCTTCGCCAGGAGAGTCCTTTCAGTGCCAACTCCAGAGTCTCTGCCCCCTCTCAGACTGTTCTCTTCCGGATAGGATGCCACTGAAGTTTGTGTTAAAAGAATGAAAATAGTTTTGTCATGCACGGATACTTACCCTTTTAAGCACGCTCATGGCTAGGGGAAACCGTGTTAAAATGTTAAATGTAAGCATAGTAATATATGATAATTTAAAGTATAATATTCCTGACTATGAGTATAACTATAAAGAAGAGTACATCTATATATAGAAGTATAAAAGCTATGATTCATGTGATTACAACTGCATTGTATTTTATATTTCAGTACCTCACTCTGCAAGTCTTAACAGAGCAAGTCTAGATGTTCAACTGTTGTGATTTAGACAGACCATTTAGTGATTCATATTGAATCTCATGCCACACACTTATCTCTGAAGTAAGTTCACTTCAACATATACAGTCCATTGCATAAAGGCAATTGTGGATCTTATATATCTTAAAGCCATTGCATATACAAATGTATCATATTACAGCTGTCCTTGCCATGTGCCAAACCTAGGGTTCAATTTACTACAAATTATAGGTCATTTTATACTGTCTTGGATTGAGTACCTATGTATTTTTAGCTCACCTGACCACGAAGTGGTCATGGTGAGCTATTAGGATCGATGGATGTCCGTCGTACGTCGTCCGTCGTCCGTCGTCCGTCGTCCGTTCACAATTAGTTTGTTTACACTCTAGAGGTCACATTTTGGACTCAATCTTCATGAAACTTGGTCAGAATGTTTGTCTCAATGATATCTAGGTCAAGTTCGTATATGGGTCATGTGGGGTCAAAAACTAGGTCACCAGGTCAAATCTTAGAAAATTCTTGTTTACACTCTAGAGGTCACATTTGAAGCTTGATCTTCATGAAACTTGGTCAGAATGTTTGTATCAATGATATCTAGGTCAAGTTCGAATATAGGTCACGTGGGGTCAAAAACTAGGTCATCCGGTCAAATCTTAGAAAATCCTTGTTTACACTCCAGGGGGCACATTTGAAGCTTGATCTTCATGAAACTTGGTCAGAATGTTTGTCTCAGTGATATATAGGTCAAGTTTGAATGTGGGTCACGTGAGGTCAAAAACTAGGTCACCGGGTCAAATCTTAGAAAATCCTTGGTTACACTCTAGAGGTCACATTTGAAGCTTGATCTTCATGAAACTTGGTCAGAATGTTTGTCTCAATGATATCTAGGTCAAGTTCGTATATGGGTCATGTGGGGTCAAAAACTAGGTCACCAGGTCAAATCTTAGAAAATTCTTGTTTACACTCTAGAGGTCACATTTGAAGCTTGATCTTCATGAAACTTGGTCAGAATGTTTGTATCAATGATATCTAGGTCAAGTTCGAATATAGGTCACGTGGGGTCAAAAACTAGGTCATCCGGTCATATCTTAGAAAATCCTTGTTTACACTCCAGGGGGCACATTTGAAGCTTGATCTTCATGAAACTTGGTCAGAATGTTTGTCTCAGTCATATATAGGTCAAGTTTGAATATGGGTCACGTGAGGTCAAAAACTAGGTCACCGGGTCAAATCTTAGAAAATCCTTGTTAACACTCTAGAGGTCACATTTGAAGCTTGATATTCATGAAACTTGGTCAGAATGTTTGTATCAATGATATCTAGGTCAAGTTCGAATATAGGTCACGTGGGGTCAAAAACTAGGTCATCCGGTCAAATCTTAGAAAATCCTTGTTTACACTCCAGGGGGCACATTTGAAGCTTGATCTTCATGAAACTTGGTCAGAATGTTTGTCTCAGTGATATATAGGTCAAGTTTGAATATGGGTCACGTGGGGTCAAACACTAGGTCACAGGGTCAAATCTTAGAAAATCCTTGTTAACACTCTAGAGGGCACATTTGAAGCTTGATCTTCATGAAACTTGGTCAGAATGTTTGTCTCAGTGATATATAGGTCAAGTTTGAATATGGGTCATGTGGGGTCAAACACTAGGTCACAGGGTCAAATCTTAGAAAATCCTTGTTTCTTTTTTAAGGACGGGATCCTAATTTGCATCAAGAAAATAAAACAGTTACTGCAATAACATGCATTCGTTTTTTTTTGCCCAACAGAGTTCTTCGAAACCGTCCTTCAACATTTCAGTTAAAGATCTTCTCCTATACCACTTGGCCAAATTGACTGAAACATGGCAAGGGTGTTACTTGCATGAAGTCCTACCAAAATTGCTCAACAATTCCATTCCTTGGAGAACTGGTTGCCATAACAACTTGAAGGAAAAACTTTAAAGATCTTCTCAAGAACCATAAGGTCTAGAGCTTAGATATATTACATGTTGCATTGCCTAGTGGACTAATACCAAGTTTGCTCAAATAATGACCCTGGGGGTCAAATTAGCTTACATATTTGGTGTGTAGCATCTCCTAGTAGTCTTTTTAGGGCGAGTGTACACAGGTGAGCGATACAGGGCCATCATGGCCCTCTTGTTAAATATGCTCCCCAATGTTGTATTGATAATAATGGTGCACATTGAAAGTAACTATTTGCATTGAAAATGGCAGTTCTTGTCCATAATGACAGTTTATGTTTATAATGAAAGGTTTGTGTTGAGTGACAAAAATGAAAATGACAGTTTGTGTTGATCATAAATGGCTATTCTTTGTGATTTTTCAGGTTGAAATTATTATTCAAGACGTCAATGGTATACACATATTTCCATGCTCAAAGAAATGGTTTATAAATGACTTTACTATAATTGTTACCCAAGGACCTGGAGCGGATATATGGTTTATATTTGCTGAAGATGGTGATGCTGGACGTAATTGGGCAATTAAATATGATATTTTACGTTCCACAAATGAAGGTAAAAACATTTAATTTTCCCTAACATAGCGATATTATATGTATGGTGTTGTCTAAGCAAAGTGCTACCAAGTGCCTTCATTCAGTAACCTCCCATTCAATTAGATATATAACTAAGAAGGCATTGGTTACCTCCCTTGAAAAGCACTAAATAGAGCTTTGCTTCAGCAACGAACACTTGATTAACTTTGAAATATATACTCAAAACAAAAGTTTAGTCAGTGTATTTAAATTGCAATTTTAATTGCTGATTTCTTACCAGAACAGTCAGAAATTTTTATGACATGTAAAGAGAGCATATCAAATGATATGCATGTTAATTTTGCATTTACACTGTATGTGTGACGTGTTTTCAGCCCCTGTGTCAATCAGACATGCATGTCATGTGCAGGTCATTGTAGTTACAGTAACAATGCTGGGTGGGTTGTTCTACATTATTTTAAGTGCACAGGGTGCTCATTTAAAAACTTCCAAACAATCAATATGGTTGGTTGTCCTGCATGACGTTCAGTGGTGACCACTGTCAACAGTTTTGTGCAGCATTCTAACAGTTCATCATATACTGGTCCGGTATGGAAAAAATATCGAGACAACCAAAGTAAACGAAACAACATTTCGAGTGACTTCATTCTGACACAATCTGAAAATCAATGCCATTGACAATAGTAAGAAGTAAGCTCTATTGCCGAGATCCTTTTTTGCAAAGTCATAGAGTGCTAGGATATTATTGCACCTTATTTTATGATGATAAATTAAAATAGCTTGTGTATTTTTTCAGGCACTTACATTTCTTGGGTTTTGAAACACAACCTCTGACGCCAGCTAATGTGAGTCAATTCCTCAATCATGGACATACTTGTGATAATGGAGTGAATCCTAAGTTAGGTTATTGTTCAGTCAAGATCACTGTCGGCAAAGGTGTACCGGACCTTAAACTCAAATGGGATGTCTGCTTTCTCTTGTATAGATAAATGAGGTAATTAACATGGTGTACTGTACAGTTTTATGGACATTACATGTATGTAAATTCTTTTATATCAAGGGGCTTTGAATCTATTGATTACACAAATATAAAGGAACAATAAAAATCCTTCAAATTTGAGATGTGGACTTATAATGTCCCAATGTCTGCCGGTCTTTTTAATATTTAATTTTATCAAGTTTCGGGAAATATAGGTCACAGTGAATACTACAGCAGCAAAATGTTATGTTCATTATTTAATGCTTTAAAACATTAAAATTTTAATATTGTATTTGCTATTTTACGATAGTCTGCTCTACATTAACTTTCAAGTCACAGATTGTTGGTTCATTTGACTATTACTGTAAATCAAGAAATACATATTTTGCAAATGACAAGTCTTACACTGCTGCTATGTCTAAATTACCATGGCCTTACCATTACAATCCTTTTTGCAGATCAAAGAACCAGTGTATTGACAATGGTGGTTACACTGAAAGATCTGCAAATATGAAGAAGCAAGTATTAGGTACGAAATTTGTATTGTGACATAGTGACTTTTGTGATCACTCTTCGTTCATCATTCCGTCCGTTCGTCGTCATGTTCACTCTAGAGGCAATAGTTGTGATTTAATCTTCCTTACACTTGGTCAGAACGTTATTCTCTACGAAATCTAGGCCATGTTCAAAACTTGGTCATGTGGGGTCAAAAACTAGGTCACTAGGTCAAATCTTAGAAAAACCTTGTGTACATTCCAGAGGTCACTGTTTTGATCCAATCTTCATGGAACTGAGTCAGACTGTTGCTTGCATGAAATCTAGGCCAAGTTTGAAACTGGGTCATGTGTGGTCAAAAACTAGGTCACTAGGTCAAATCTTAGAAAAACCTTGTATTTACTCTAGATGTCACCATTTTGATCCAATCTTCATGAAACTTGGTCAGGTTGTTGTTCTTCGTAAAATCTAGGCCAAGTTCGAAAATTGGTCATGTGGGGGGTCAAAAATTAGGTCACTAGGTCAAATCTTAAAAAAAACCTTGTGTACATTCCAGAGGTCACCTTTTTGATCCAATCTTCATGAAACTTAGCCAGACTGTTGTTCTCCATGAAATCTAGGCAAAGTTCGAAACTGGGTCATGTGGGATCAAATACTAGGTCACTAGTTCAAATCTTAGAAAAACTTTGTGTGAACTCTAGAGGTCGCCATTTTGATCCAATCTTAATGAAATATGGTCAGAATATAGGTTGTATTAAAATTCGATACCTAGACCAATGTGGAAATGGTGAGCGACCTATGGCATTTTGAGCCCTCTTTGCTAGCTCACGGAAGCTATTGTGATCACCCCCATTTGTCCTGTGATCGCCCCCATTTGTCCGTTGTCAGCATCAACAATTGGACTGTTAACACTCTAGATATAACAATTTTCACTTAATCCTTTGAAACTTGGTCATAATGTTTGTCTCTATATGAATTAAAGGTCAAGTTTGTAACTGGGTCGTATGGGGTAAAAAACTAGGATACTAGGACAAATCGCAGAAAACTTGTTAACACTCTAGAGGTCAAATTTTTTACTTCATCCTTTTGATAGTTGATTAGGAAGATTGCCTCTATGAAATCCAGGCTTAGTTTGCCCACAAAAATATGTGATTTTGCAGAACTTGCTTACTACCAACAGTTAACAATATCATATATGGGTCAAAGGGCATTGTTTAAAGATATGAATCATTAGTCAAGGACTGTTTATTCATGTTTGTCATTCTGTATTTATCCCAGACGCAATTTTTTCTATTTTATTTTTTCCCTTAAAATAGATTATGACTTTCAGTTATTTATTTACTTATATAAATTGTTTACTTTCAGTGGACCATGTTGTATCCACAGATGGCAGCACACTGAAGGATGTAAAAATAAGAATCTACAGTGATACAAACTTAGTAGTTAGCATAGGAATTTAATTTGTGTGTTTAAATGGATAAAGTGGACAGAAACTACAGTTTTCACTATGACATGATAATGAGAGAAACCACAGTATTCACTATGACATGACAAGGAGAGAAGCCACAGATTTCACTGTGGCATGATAAACGTTGAACATTTATTTTGCTGTACAGACCTTTAGTTTATTCAGTAGAATTGTTTTTGGCACTTGAACAATAGTCAATTTGTGTTATACCCCTATTTAACTGTGTCTTGTTTTTAGCTCACCTGTCATATACTGACAAGGTAAGCTTCTGTGATCACTCTTCGTTTGTCAACTATTTGCTTTGTTGCACTCTAGAGGCAACCGTTTTGATCCAATATTCATGCAACTTTGTCAAAAACTAGCTTTTCATGAAAACTAAGTTTTAATTTGGGTCATGTCGGGTAAAAATGTCACTAAGTCTAATCCTAGAAAAAGTTTCTGGAACTCAAATACTTTCAAACTGAATCAAGGCATTGTTTCCAATCTCGACATACTTGTTAACCATATAACATACCTTACATTGTCAATGCCATGTATCACCAACCAATATTTCTACAGAATTATGTCCCCTGTCTGGTTCACTTAGCTAGTTTTAATGTACAAGGCTTGCACCAGAGCATTTATAAGCGTTTACTGAACACAGTCTTGTTAACACCCATGGTTCTGTCTGCTCATTCTCAGTAACCATTTATTATATTTTAACAAAATATTGTAACAATATCACTACTAAGCATGGTTATGCATATTATCCATGCATGTAGGTTAGTTAATCTTCGCTGTCCTTCCATTCGTCCGTCACACTTTTGTCCACTCTTCATTTTTGGAGTTATTCCCCTTTGTATTTCTTGGTGACAAAAAAACCCCACGGGGAGCATCACCAGTCTGTGATGGCTCTTGTAATGGAATTCCCCCCTATGGTTTTAACAAACAAACTTATATTACACAGTAAAACTCTTTATAATTTTGTTATAGCTATTCATCTGTTTGCACTTCGTTTTTTACACCAACAAATTTTGTTCAGACTTTTTGCTTGTTGGATTTCGACTAAACTATTTTGAGTTATCAGTACTTAGTAAAGTATATCATCGATTCATATTAGTTCAATATGGTCAGGTCATTAGCAAAGGGTCAGATCCCATAACTGTGATTTGATAATTTGCTGAATAATGCCCCTTTATGGACTTGTATATTGTTGTTAACTTAAGACAAGCTGGTGTCTGTGTTACCACTGGAAAGAATATTTTGAAACTTCACAAACTTGTTCACTGTGAATATCTAAACATAAAGGGACATGTCCCATAACTGTGAATTATGTTATTTTCAGAATTATGTCCTTTTTTGGACTAAGAGTATTGTTTTAATTTTGTGTATAAGCTGGTATCTGTGAAACCACTGGAGGGATTGGTTTGACACGTTAACACAATTGCTCTCTGTGAATATCTAAGCATATAGGGACAGCTCCCATAACTGTGATTTCTTTTTTTTTGCAGAATTATGCCCCTTTTTGGACTTCGAGTATTAACTTTATGATTTTGTGTGTAAGCTGGTACCGGTGTAACCACTGGATGGACTAGTTTGAAACATGACATACTTGTTTAGTGTGCATATCTAAGTATACAGGGACAGGTCCCATAACTGTGATTTGTGTATTTGCAGAATTATGCCCCTTTTAGGGCTTAAAATATCGAGGTTAAGATTTTGCTGTTTGGGAATGACTTGAAACTACACACCCTTGTTCAATGTGATATCTAAGCATATGGGGACAGGTCCCATAACTGAGATCTAATTATTTGCAGAATTATGCCCCCTTTTCAAAAATGTTTGGACGTCCTTACATTCTTTTCAAAATATAGACACTTTTATTAAAAAAAATCTAATCAAAATGTTTGAATATCCCAACATTTTTCTTTTTAGAATGTACATGTTTTGATTTAAATTGAATAAAATATTGGACAAGCAATCATTTCAAATCAATTATAAGCAAAATATTTTCACTCTGGAAACAAAATTGTTTGGATGTCCAAACATTTTGACTATTTTAATCAAATACATTTATAAAAAAAGTGTGCGTCCAAACATTTCTGCTCCAATATGTGCAGTTTAAGTATTTTTGAAAAAAAATTGGACATCCAAACAATTCTTTTTTTCAGAGTGATCAGTCTCTTTGTTCCAATTTACATTATTGTATACTATATTTAGTTAGTTTTATCCATTTTTCTTCTCGGAATGTACACATTTTGAGTTATATTAATAATTAATATCTATTTTATGCAAAATATGTACAATCTAGAAAACCAAATTGTTTGGACGTCCAAACATTTTGGTCAATGTAATAAAAAAAGTGTGCAAAATCTGAAAACCAAATTGTTTGGACGTCCAAACAATTTGTCTCCCAGTGTAAACGTATGGAGTATCTTTCATTCTATATCAAAATGTTTGGACGTCCAAACATTTCTGTTTCAAAATGTGTATATTTTCATTTTTTATTATTTTTTGCCAAAATGTTTGGACGTCCAAACAATTCTGTTTCCAGAGTCCGTTTGTACACATTTTGAGTATATTTGTTATAATTTTTCATTATTGTATATACGTTATATATTTTTATCAAATTGTTTGGACGTCCAAACATTTTGGTCAATGTAATACAAAAGTGTGCATAATCTGAAAACCAAATTGTTTGGACGTCCAAACAATTTGTCTCCCAGTGTAAATGTATTGAGTATCTTTAAATACTATATTAAGTTTTATCAAAATGTTTGGATGACCAAACATTTCTGTTTCAAAATGAGTATATTTTCATTTTTTACTACTTTTTGCCAAAATGTTTGGACGTCCAAACATTTTTTTTTTCAGAATAGACACATTTTGAGTTTATTTCAACAAAATGTTTGGACGTCCAAACATCTGAAAAAAATATGCTCGCAATCTGCATACTCTGGAAACAAAATTGTTTGGACGTCCAAACATTTCTGTTCTAAAATGTGCATAAGTTTTATCAAACTGTTTCAATATGTATATTTTTCATTTTTTACTTATATTTCGCCAAAATGTTTGGACGTCCAAACATTTTCTTTCCAGAATATACACATTTTGAGGTATTTGAACAACATTTGACAAACATTATGCTCACTATGTGTAAACTCTGGAAACAAAATTGTTTGGACGTCCAAACATTTTGGTCAATTATTGTCTCCTATCAAATACATTGTTTCGCAAAAACAGCACACTCTGAAAAACAAAATGTTTGGACGTCCAAACAATTATGTTCCATTAGTGTATACCGGTTACTTTTGCCAGTAAAGCAAAATGTTTGGACGTCCAACATTTTGCTTATCAAAATAAAGATTCTTCATTGATAGTATATTTGATCAAATTGTTTGGACGTCCAAACATTTCTGTATGATATTTGCCAAATAAAGTATGAAAATTTCAACCTGTATTTATTTTATTTACTTTTGAGGTTAACATTTGTTGACCTCTTTTGATTTTTTTTACAATTTTGGTCGACATTTGCGACCCTCATTTGCTCATTTTGGGCACCCAAAAAGGGAATTTGTGTTTTTTCCCCTTTTAAATAGTTGTCCGTTCAAGGTAATTCAAGTCATATAAATTTTAGAATAATGGTTTTACCTCCAAAGTGAGAACTAATGAATATATCATTATACAGAGGGGCCAGGATAGCATAATGCTAATGTGATGACCCTACAATAAGTGAATTGATTTTGACCTAATTACTGATAAGTGATTATTAGGGGATGCTCTTCCATTGAGGGTTTAATCATTGTAGTCCACTGCAAATGTAGATCAAAGCAGCAATCACAAAAGGGCCATCTTAAGACCCTCATGTTCTTAATAGAAACACTATTATAGCAGTGTAACATTTTAAGTCTTTAATATATGTGAATATTGATTTTTTAGGCTCAAGTAATAGCAGAGCTGTAATTTATTGAAGCTGCCCAAAAAGGGGGCAACAGAAGGCCACTCCTTGTTTGGCTTAAAGAAAGGGGCGGCTGAGGTGGATGCAAGACCAGGATTGGTGGACGAAAAAAAGTAGAAATTTCTTGAAGGTAAGAGCTTCTAGCATCTAGTTTTTCAATTGAAACAAAATATTATTAAAGAAAATAATGACATTTTTGTGCTACAGAAATATCCATTAGTTTCGAGTTGTCACAGCAATGGCTTTAAATTTATTTACTTTAATAGTATGTCTGTTGGTCATTCGCTAGACCGAATGTATGTTTTCTGTCCAACAAACGCTAGGATCTTCAAACTTTACATACAGGTTTTCCAGCAACAGCAAATGTCCCCATTGATTTTGAGGTCAGCTAAGGTCATGGTAATGGTGACCTTTACCCATTTTGACTATTGAACATTCATGGGGCATACATGTTTAAAAAACATCTTGTATTTTGACAATTTCATATTTGTATAAAATATAACTTTGATTTTGCAGATTGCTTGCTAGTAGAGAAGTGGCCAGCCACAAGCAAAACCGAAATTTGGAGTTATAAGGCACCTGCTGAAGCCATCAAGAAGCTCAAGGAACTAACATTTGAAATTTTGATGAAACTTGTTCGACATTTTTATTAAAATAAACGGACCTTATTAAATGAATATATGTTTTTTGCCTTTTAAGGTACACCAGGACTTTCTTGCAGATTCCACCAATTTCCACTTGATGCCAGCTATTGCCACCTATTAGGTGGAAACATGTCGTAATATGCCACTACTTTCCACCATTAGGTGGCAATAGGTGGCAACTAGTGGAAAACCAACTTTCCACCTAAAAGGTGGCAGTAAGTGGAAAATTGTCTAAATACTCCACCTACTGTCCACCCTTTTGGTGGCAATAGGTGGAAATAGGTGGCAACTGGTGGAAAATGATTTTTCACCTAAGGGTGGCATTAGGTGGAAAATTGTCTAAATACTCCACCTACTGTCCACCCTTTAGGTGGCAATTGGTGGAAATAGGTGGCATCTAGTGGAAAATAAAATTTCCACCCTTTTGGTGGAAATAGGTGGAATTAGGTGGAAAATTATCTAAATATTCCACTACTTGCCACCCTTCCATTTTTTTTTCATGGACTTTATAAAGGTGGCATTTTGGTGGAAATTTAGGTGGAAAATTGTCTAAATACTCCACCTACTCTGAGGGTGGCAATAAGTGGCAAATCTAGGGACGGGAACCGCCAGAATAAAGAAAAGGGAGTAGTATTGAATAGAATTCCTAAATATCCCATGTTGATGAGAGAGGCATGGTTTAAAAACATTAACTGACTTCATAAAGACTCAACTCATTCAGAGCAAAATTCATGGACAAATACTTCTCGTGTTTGTAGATCTGATATGAATTTCATAGCAGGTGTTTTTGCATTTATACTGCATTTATACTGCATTTACACAAATCTTTTTATTTATAAATTATTATTTTATATTCCGTGTTTATAGTATAGTATGCACATTTTCAAGTAAAACAACCTAGATCTACTAGCAAGCAGTCATACTTGAAAGCTTCCTGAAATGTTGTGATTAAATACCTACATACGATCACCTAAGGTAGTGTGCTTAAATAGTAAGCACATTAGCAGGTTGTCTTTTATTTTATTTATTAATTCATTATAATAATCTACATGCATGTGGTTTCAGAAAGACAAGCACATGACCACTTCCATAAGATCATTAGTCAATGTTTTGCCTCCAGCTGAACATGTGGTCAAGATAATGATATACATAGGGCTATTTTTAGTAACGGTGAAAAGGGTCTATAAATAGCCTTTTATTTTGGTTGCTGGTCCACTCATAACTCTTACCGAGTGAATCGGGAACCAAGCGAAGTGACGCTATAGTCTAACATGCATACTAAGTTTGAATCAAATATCTTTGACGGTTACTGAGAAATGGACCTGAACGAAAAGGTTAACCAACGCCGCTGCCGACGAGTGGGTCATGACAATTATAGCTCCACTTTTTTCTTCGAAAAGTGAAACTAAAAACGAAACAATGTTTTTTTTTGGAAAATTTGTATTTTAATTCTTTTTTCGTTTTCAACGATACAGTTACCTGTGGTTTCATATTTGATATTAAAATGTGTAATCAGTATCTTTATTATGTTGTCATTTTACCTTATTGTTACCTGCAAACCGATTTCTAAAGAACGGTTGGAAATAGGATTCTCAAAGTTTACATGGATGTTGATCTTCATTAGAAAATCACCTTTATTGATGTTGAGGTCACGGCAGATCAAAAGTTAAGATTACTGTGACCTTAGACTGGAAACAGTTTCCATTAGATTATTTGGCTGACATAGGCGCATACAGGTATGTTGGTCATCAGCAGTATATATGACATAATTTAATTTTGAGTCCACTAACAGAAGTTCACTGTGACTGTTGCCTGCAGTGCAAACAATACTCCAATATTATGTCAAGATCCCTGTGGCAGTATCCATGTGTATTTAATTTAGTACTTAGTACATATCATATAAATCCCAAACAATATCAATTGATATTGATTACTGTATTAGAGATTTCAGTTGATAGAATAATTTATAACAGCGTTATTGTTGATGCTTTATATAACGGTATTCATGTCATGTAAACCACACAATTGCGGCTATTTTGATGCATTGCATCAACATTTGTCTTGTTACTACATGTATTACCCCTTTCATCAAATCTCCACCTGACTGATAAGCTCATGAATTATATAATGTAGGCTGGTGATAAGCCTCCAGTAGTAAATTCAGTATACATGTGATAGTATTTGCAACAATATGGTACATAACTGTAGCATTGCTGGTTGTGGGACCCGCCAGAATAAAGAAAAGGGAGTAGTATTGAATATAATTCCTAAATATCCCATGGTGCTGAGAGAGGCATGGTTTAAAAACATTAACTGACTTCATAAAGACTCAACTCATTCAGAGCAAAATTCATGGACAAATACTTCTCGTGTTTGTAGATCTAATATGGATTTCATAGCAGGTGTTTTTGCATTTATACTGCATTAACACAAATCTTTTTATTTATAAATTATTATTTTATATTCCGTGTTTATAGTATAGTATGCACATTTTCAAGTAAAACAACCTAGATCTACTAGCAAGCAGTCATACTTGAAAGCTTCCTGAAATGTTGTGATTAAATACCTACATACGATCACCTAAGGTAGTGTGCTAAAATAGTTACCACATTAGCAGGTTGTCTTTTATTTTATTTATTAATTCATTATAATAATCTACATGCATGTGGTTTCAGAAAGACAAGCACATGACCACTTCCTTAAGATCATCAGTCAATGTTTTGCCTCCAGCTGAACATGTGGTCAAGATAATGATATACATAGGGCTATTTTTAGTAACGGTGAAAAGGGTCTATAAATAGCCTTTTATTTTGGTTGCTGGTCCACTCATAACTCTTACCGAGTGAATCGGGAACCAAGCGAAGTGACGTTATAGTCTAACATGCATACTAAGTTTGAATCAAATATCTTTGACGGTTACTGAGAAATGGACCTGAACGCAAAGGTTAACCAACGCCGCCGCCGACGAGTGGGTCATGACAATTATAGCTCCACTTTTTTCTTCGAAAAGTGAAACTAAAAACGAAACAATGTTTTTTTGGAAAATTTGTATTTTAATTTTTTTTTTCGTTTTCAACGATACAGTTACCTGTGGTTTCATATTTGATATTAAAATGTGTAATCAGTATCTTTATTATGTTGTCATTTTACCTTATTGTTACATGCAAACCGATTTCTAAAGAACGGTTGGAAATAGGATTCTCAAAGTTTACATGGATGTTGATCTTCATTAGAAAATCACTTTTATTGATGTTGAGGTCACCAGATCAAAAGTTAAGATTACTGTGACCTTAGACTGGAAACAGTTTCCATTGATTATTTGGCTGACATAGGCGCATACAGGTATGTTGGTCATCAGCAGTATATATGACATAATTTAATTTTGAGTCCACTAACGGAAGTTCACTGTGACTGTTGCCGGCCTGCAGTGCAAACAATACTCCAATATTATGTCAAGATCCCTGTGGCAGTATCCATGTGTATTCAATTTAGTACTTAGTACATATCTTATAAATCCCAAACAATATCAATTGATATTGATTACTGTATTAGAAATTTCAGTTGATAGAATAATTTATAACAGCGTTATTGTTGATGCTTTATATAACGGTATTCATGTCATGTAAACCACACAATTGCGGCTATTTTGATGCATTGCATCAACATTTGTCTTGTAATATATTTAGTATAACTCTAAAAATATTTGAGGTTTTGATTTGAGATTTGATATTTGAATTAAAGTATTGTTTGTCTGGAGCATAAGTTAAATGGTATTCAGTTGATTGATTTGGAACTTCAAAAATATGTAGATGACATCTATGAGAAGTGCATGAATACTTAATATAACAAGTCCTGCTTTGAGAAAACACTTATGATCTTACAACAAGCACCTGGTCCTGTTACTTGCAAATAAACATATACCCCAGGGATGGTCATGTGATTATGGCTTTTGTTAAACTTTTTATTTTTTTATAATGTTTCTTATGTTTGCATATTATATAATTGCAGATGAGATGTCAAGCGAACCTGCCTGTTGAAGTGGAGAAATGCTGCTGATGATCATAAAGGATTCGCAAGAAACTATGTGTTGATAGAAACAATATAAACTGTTTTACATCACAAATATTAATGAACATACGTGACCTGCTTGATTGTTGTTGTTATATTCTATTGCTATTTTAACCCTCAACATGCACTGTAAATCAATTTAAATTCCTACATTTGTTTGAAAATAAATGTTGATCAATTCATGATTATTTTTTATTTTTTTAAGGGGCAAAAAAAATGCCCCGCTATCTTTGATGATGTAGTAAGGACCATAAGGTATATTGCTTTGCACATGTGGGTCAGTAGATCAAATGGTTTCCGCTCGATGACTCAGAACTTTTCTAACCAGCCACAGGTGTTTTTTTTATAAACTGTGATCTTTGACCTTTCAATGTGACCTTGAACTTAACTATATGACACCATTAATGATTTTGTATTAAAAACTTCTAATAAATTATATTTTACAAAACAATTTAATACTTTTTCAATAAATGATCAAACTGATGAAAAGTTCAAGATTTTCTATGTTATAAAAAGTGGGTGGGGTAATGTGTTCACCTTGTTTGATTCCCCATTATAATATATATGACTATTCTATGTGAGTTAATAACTGAAATGCATCAAGTTATTAAACAAGCATATTTAATATTTGTATCAATTTATTACAAGTAAAAATATATGTATGACCAAACCTCTTAAAATTGTTCATTCATATAGATTCTACCAATGCTTGTTTTACCTTAGCATTTGACCTTGGATGTTCGAGTTACACATGGCTTTATGGAATATTGCTCTCTTGCTCATGAGTTTTTATGATGGTGTGTATTTAATTATTTATGTATCAACACTTCTCAAAATCAGGGCTGTGTATAGGAAAAAACAGTCATTTTTTACACAAAAAACTGACTTTTGACCTTTCTTTGTGACCTTGACATTTAGGTAAATAACAACATTACTATGTTTATATTAAATTCTTATCATAAGTTACATTTGTGCTAGGTTATTTTATAATCAAACAATAAATGAACAAACTATTCAATTTCAAAGATTTTTAATGTTAAAAAAAATGGGTGGGGTAAGATTTTAACATTGTTTATTTCTTTTTTGTATTGTTTAAGTCTTTTTGAAATAAGATAAATACAGTATGTCTATTTTATTTTGTATAAATTACATTTTGTATGGATTTTTATCAATTTCTTGGGTAATTATTTTCATAAATTGACTAATTGCATATTTTATGTGTTTCGGCCTTATTTAGAAAATTTCAAATTCAAATAACTTTTTTTTAAGCGCATAGACATATTGTTTTTAATGCATTTCTAAAATGACCGTAGATGTTTGCACATCATGGCAAAGACTTTGAAAATCCTTGTTATATTAAAGATATTTGTTTTCAGAAAAATGTCTATTTTCATGATTTTTGGTACTTTATTCATTACATGTTGAAAATGTGCTAATTTTCGAAAAAAAAATACAAAAACTCCAAGAAATTGATTTTTTTCTGTGTGGTACTTATATGACTAAAGGTTACATTTCTTTTCGTTATACACATAGCCATATTTTAGGCAACATTAATCAATATTCTACCCCTACCCCATTTTTAAATGACACAAAACGACTCCCCTGTATTTTACACAGTGTCACTTCAAGTGCAATTTGCCAAAAAATTAAGTCATAGACCCCCAATTTTTTTTACTTTAATCAACGTACGTGGGGTTATCCAAAAGTTTGTGGACTTGTGCTCTTATTAAAAAACTGTTTGACCTAAAGCTACGAATCTATGGTCCCTGTAAAATTGATTTATATTGAACACGTATACCAAATATCATACGGATATTATTGAAAATAACATAAATATAGCATTTGTAAGCATGCGTAGTAGGCATACCCGGCGCACGCTCAGAAATGATGTATGACGTCGCCCTTTCGACTTAATCATTTCATGAAGCTCTTAAACGCTGTAAAGAAGTTGTTCTTTGTTTCCCGTAATCAGCTGTATACTTATAATATGCAAACACACTCGTTCTGTCGATGTGAACTGAATTGTGTCGTTTTTATCTCTACAAGTGGATTTTTTTCTCTAATACCTAGGACGGTCGATTCTAACCAACGTAAGGCTCATTCGATGAACGTCAGTTTTGTGCCTATTAACATGCATCGTCTGTCACACCACCCTGACTGTCTGTTAACTATTTATGCCGTTTAAAAACAATTGAATAAAATGCAGAAAAGTTCATACTTAATTTGCCAATCAATTCTTGTCTTCCTTGCGGGTTCTCCTAGCTGTATATATAATTGAATTATTTTGCGACTGTAAATGATATCTTGTGACGTCATATTTTACGTTGAATTTTATATGCCAAAATTAACCCTCGTGCTCATAAAATGACGAATATATGCGATACAACCTTTAAATTATACCAAAATATCGGTATGACATTACTTAACACGAGTACGCATTTTTGTATTTTTAAATGAAGAAACACTGTAACAATCGACAATAACGTAACGCATTTGACTGGAAAAAATCAGCAGTGCGCCGCTAACGCATTTTTGTGTTACTATGGCAACGTGTTACTCTTCATACAAATGGAACTTTATAAAAATGTTTTGAGGCAATTGTTTGTAATAGATTTTTGTCACTGTATGGTAATTTTCATACTGATCTGACTTAAGATAAAAGTTTTAGAGCAAAAGTCCACGAACTTTTGGATAACCCCAAGTATATAAGGTTACTCTGCTTGAAAAATGAATTTTCGAACAATCCTTGTTATAGGAAAATTTCTCGATATGATGAGTCCCATACCTTAAGTGGCTTTCTTACATTTTGAGGTTTAATTTGATAACAAAATCACATCACTTCGAAGAATCAGTCTCCCAAATAACGGAACAAGGTTGGCCCTTTCTATATTTTGAAATCTTTGTAATAATTCTCAAATAACTGCCCAATTAAATTTTCCTTTTACCTAAATCTACCAAATTTAATGCCCACATAAATAAGTGATTTGACAGGTTAACGTTTTGAAAAGCTCTGAGACAGTTGACGACCGTGAAACATGACTAAAATCCATTTACAGTCTTACAGAAAACAAATTTTTGGAGTGATGTATTTTGTTTACTGAAAACTGCGAGAAAGCATTATACTTAAGATTACTTCTGATTATTTCTCCGATTATTTCTGTACCCGTTGCCAGACTCCAGACCGATTAATGTACTACTATACATAAATAAAATACAACAACCGTCTGAGAGACGGATAATTCCTCACTTCAGAGTCCTTCAAGCTAGCAAATAATTACCATGCTAATTGGTAACATTGAAATGTCAAGAACACACGTACACACAGATAGATCTATAATTCAATACTACTTCACTGACTGCCAGTAATAGTAAAACACTGTCTACAAATGAATGATATTTTAGCAGTAACAGAAGGGAGATAATCAGAAAATTTAATTTTATCGGCTAGTGGCTGAGGGGTGGTTTTTGGTAGGATACCGCTCCCCATGGTAGAACATTTCACAACCTGTTTTTTACAGAAGAGGGAGGTCTTGGGAGTTGTAAAACGATGGTTGTGAATCTGGGATAAATGAAGGTCAATATGAAAATCAACATTTTATGTGTGTTTTTTAAGTGTTTTGAGAGGCAAAATTTTTGGAATTACAGTGTCATTCATGATGTAATTCGAAACCAAATCACTTCAATGAGTAAATAATGATATGTAGTTTAAGATATGAAAATACCTTAAGCCTAGGTACTCGGCAAAATAATATGCTTTGAGGTCAAATATTATGAAAAAAGAAAATAAATGTGAGTTTTGAGAATTGGTCGACTTCAATGTCATTAATGATTTTATAGATTTTGTTTCAATAATCATTGTGTCCAAGTTTTATAAAGGCTATGCAAACATGATTGCCACCTCTAGTGAAAACACAATGTTTTCTATGATTTGACCTAGTGACCTTGATTTTGGCCCAAGTTTATCCGAATTCTTTCTTGACCTAGATTTGGTTGAGATGATCATTGCTACCAAGTTTCATAAAGATCAGACAAAATTGTGACCTCTAAGGATGTTCTTAAAATTGATTACTGTTACAAGTCAAGATTTATTTACATTAAAAGTAAGAAACATCGAGAAAACATGTGACAATTCAATATTTTGTGCATATCTCAAAAAGTGCCACATATATTCACTTAGAGACATTTTGTACAACCAATGAATGCTAAGGATAGCTTTACGCACCAACAAAAACACAAAACACAAAGCTTTGCAAATAGTTTGAGGTTAAAGTTAAAAATGACTGGACTACTACTTATAGTATGGCAGCAGAACTTCTACAAGATTCATCAATATAATTTATATGCCATTAACCTTCATTTTCCCTTCTACTACAGTTTGGCCGAGATATGATGGCATAATAATATTGACACATGTTAATAAGGCGACAATTTCATTTCGTCTATAAAGGGGTGATCATTTGGGTCAGGGTCAATAGGCGCTTGTTTTGTATGAGATTTTAAAGATGATACCAATTACACAAACTTATTAATTCATACGCCTCTGTAGCTCAAATGGTAAAGCCACGGATTTAAATCAAGCTTAATACTGTAAAATCATTAATTTTCGTGGGTGATTAAATTTCATGGACTTCGTGGTTCACCTCAACCACGAACTTTAATCCCAACGAACATTAATTATGACCCTTGTTTTATTACTTGAAATGCAAATTCCACAAATTCAAGTCCCAACAAAATTAAATGATTTACAGTAGTTTTAATGATAATACAATATCTATTCACACCATCAGAATTATCAGTACACCTTACAGTATGCCTAATTTGTCATCTGTAAATGATTATTTCGCACACATATGTACACCCACTTCTAATCTAACTACCCTGTAACAATGGATGTGTCCGAGTGTTTCATTACAATGGTACACCTGTGTAAATTCTAGCGAGAAACAAAGCCCACATAGTTCACACTTTTTTTGAAGATTTGGAGCAGTTTCCAAGAAAACTGTTAACCGAAAAATTATTTCGCATGAATCAATTTCGAAGAGTTTGTGAGCGGTAGAAATATGCAAAATTAAGTAGTCCAAAACATTAATATGGACATTGTGTGAGACTTATGAAAACAAAAGTTTGAAGTTGCAAATATACCAACAATTAGCAAAACGGGAAAGGTAGTATTCGCGAAAGTAAGTTTACAGTAATTTAAGTACTGTCACACATACAGTATGTCACTTTCAACTTGTTAATTTGATTTAACCAGATTTTAACATTGAGTATTATTTACAACATCACAGATTGAAACACACTTTTAAGGCTAAAAAGTACAAATACTAAATTTCGACTAACAGGCATTATGTCACTAGGTGACACTGGTGAGCTTAATATGCTGAGCGTTTTTATACAACCTACACATTTTACATTTAGAGTGCTGCATATACAGTGCCAACCAAAAATAAGTATACACTTACTGACAGATACAGAATTATAATAGGTTAAATTATTCAGTATCTTTTTTTCTGAGAGTCACACTAATAGTAATTTCTGAAACTACGGTTACTAAATGAACAAGAGGGTCCAAAGGGCCCTGGGTCGCTCACCTGTTTGGCCTAGTGACCTAGATTTTGGCCCAAATGACACAGTATCTAACTTGACCTAGATTTTATAGAGATAAACATTGTGACCAAGTTTCACAAAGATAGAGTCAAAATTGTGACCTCTAGTGTGTTCACAAGATTTTTCAATGATTTGGCCTCGTGACCTAGTTTTTGACCCCATATGACCCAATATCGAACTTGACCTAGATTTTATAGAGATGATCATTGTGATCAATTTTCATAAAGATTAGGCTCAAATTGTGACCTCTAATGTGTTCACAAGGTTTTCCTTTGATTTGACCTAGTGACCTAGTTTTTGACCCCAGATGACCCAATATCGAACTTGACCTAGATTTTACAGAGATGATCATTGTGATCAAGTTTCATAAAGATTAGGCTCAAATTGTGACCTCTAATGTGTTCACAAGGTTTTCCTTTGATTTGACCTAGTGACCTAGTTTTTCACCCCAGATGACCCAATATCGAACTTGACCTAAATTTTATAATGATGATCATTGTGATCAAGTTTCATAAAGATAAGGTCAAAATTGTGACCTCTAGTGTGTTCACAAGCTTTTTCAATGATTTGGCCTTCAAAGGCTTGTGACCTAGTTTTTGACCCCGGATGACCCAATATCGAACTTGACGTAGATTGTATAGAGATGATCATTGTGATCAATTTTCATAAAGATTAGTCTCAAATTGTGACCTCTAGTGTGTTCACAAGCTTTTTCAATGATTTGGCCTTGTGACCTAGTTTTTGACCCCAGATGACCCAATATCGAACTTGACCTAGATTTTATAGAGATGATCATTGTGATCAATTTTCATAAAGATTAGTCACAAATTGTGACCTCTAATGTGTTTACAAGGTTTTTCAATGATTTGGCCTTGTGACCTAGTTTTTGACCCCAGATGACCCAATATCGAACTTGACCTAGATTTTAGAGAGATGATCATTGTGATCAAGTTTCATAAAGATTAGGCTCAAATTGTGACCTCTAATGTGTTCACAAGGTTTTCCTTTGATTTGACCTAGTGACCTAGTTTTTGACCCCAGATGACCCAATATCGAGCTTGACCTAGATTTTATGGAGATGATCATTGTGATCAAGTTTCATAATGATCAGGCTAAATTTGTGACCTCTAGTGAGTTCACAAGGTTTTCCTTTGATTTGGCCTAGTGACCTAGTTTTTGACCCCGGATGACCCAATATCGAACTTGACCTAGATTTTATAGAGATGATCATTGTGATCAATTTTCATAAAGATTAGGCTCAAATTGTGACCTCTAATGTGTTCACAAGGTTTTCCTTTGATTTGACCTAGTGACCTAGTTTTTGACCCCAGATGACCCAATATCGAACCTGACCTAGATTTTACAGAGATGATCATTGTGATCAAGTTTCATAAAGATTAGGCTCAAATTGTGACCTCTAATGTGTTCACAAGGTTTTCCTTTGATTTGACCTAGTGACCTAGTTTTTGACCCCAGATGACCCAATATCGAACTTGACCTAGATTTTATAGAGATGATCATTGTGATCAATTTTCATAAAGATTAGGCTCAAATTGTGACCTCTAATGTGTTCACAAGGTTTTCCTTTGATTTGACCTAGTGACCTAGTTTTTGACCCCAGATGACCCAATATCGAACTTGACCTAGATTTTACAGAGATGATCATTGTGATCAAGTTTCATAAAGATTAGGCTCAAATTGTGACCTCTAATGTGTTCACAAGGTTTTCCTTTGATTTGGCCTAGTGACCTAGTTTTTGACCCCAGATGACCCAATATCGAACTTGACCTAGATTTTATAGAGATGATCATTGTGATCAATTTTCATAAAGATTAGGCTCAAATTGTGACCTCTAATGTGTTCACAAGGTTTTCCTTTGATTTGACCTAGTGACCTAGTTTTTGACCCCAGATCACCCAATATCGAACTTGACCTAGATTTTACAGAGATGATCATTGTGATCAAGTTTCATAAAGATTAGGCTCAAATTGTGACCTCTAATGTGTTCACAAGGTTTTCCTTTGATTTGACCTAGTGACCTAGTTTTTCACCCCAGATGACCCAATATCGAACTTGACCTAGATTTTATGGAGATGATCCTTGTGATCAAGTTTCATAATGATCAGGCTAAATTTGTGACCTCTAGTGTGTTCACAAGCAATTGTGAACGGACGACGGACGGACGGACGACGGACGAAGAGCGATCACAAAAGCTCACCTTGTCACTTTGTGACAGGTGAGCTTATAAAATATGATACAAATAAAGTTCAAAATGTTGTGAATTAAAAAAAATCTGGGGGTCGAAGGGGTTGAATTTGTTATAGTTTTACGACTAAGTTACCTTTTAAGGTAGGCAATCAAACGTGTAGGGTACGAATCAATGTATGATCTTTACACATAACGCAACAAAAATATTCATTGACTTCAAAAAAATTGATACTTCGCAAATCTGCAAATAGTATCATTACAGACAAGTAAATGGGAAATAAGTTCTGAATACTTATTTTTGGTGGGCACTGTATATCAATACAACAAATTGAACAATATTCAGTGGTGTCAAAATGAGCCAGTAGAATAGGCAAAATCAACTTGATATTTTAACCTGCTTGTCAGCCACTCTTTGTAATTTTCTTCTTTTTTACTTTAGGTGAGATTTCAAACTACACATAGATCTACTAGTATCGACCATTTACAGACTACATGAAGATATTTCTACACCCCTACACGTTATCAGCTGACACGCTTCATCACTAACCATACATATATACATATATTAATCAGGACTTTAAAAGAAATCGAGATAATGAAAAACTAATGAGATTACGAAATGTTCACATGTAATTTTATATGTGTACCATGAACTTTGCATATAACACTGTCAAGTGGCCACCTTGCAAACACCAATGCTCAGCAATATGTACCTATCTTGAGAAGGGTGTATAAAATGTTTTGAATTTGATTAGCGGTCAGTGCAATATTACCTATATTAAACCACAGGCTACTACCTACCCACTCAAGTGATTGTATTTCGAATAGATCGATATATGAATTGTGGTGCATCGATTTCTAAAATTTGCACTTTTCGTTTAATAATACGCTTTTTTAACAATTCAACCCAAAAATTACCGCAATTCGAGAAACAGATGGTCAATAGATTTTTTATAAATCAAACTAGAGATTACTACCTTCCCATCCAAGTGATTCTATTTTGAATGGATTGATGTATGAAATTTTGGGGCACCGATTCCTAAAATTTGAACTTTTTCAATGTTCAATGTTTTTACCCCAAAATAGGATTTCACAAGCTAGTATGGAGCTAGATTTTTATTATGTTATAAGACACCCATAATGTGATATGAATCAACAATAATAATGTTTGTGTATTGTGTACACGGACCAATGCATAGTGCTGAACTTTCAAATACCAATGTTCAGTTTTTATGCTAACCCAAAAAAACACAAAATGAAGCTTTTTTTTACAATACTATAAATTCATTTTTGCAGGTATTGAATTTAGCAGATTTTAATTAAATGAAAATTTGGCAGTATTTATTTAAATTTGTGGATTCAGAAATTTGAAATAAAAATCTCTTATTACGTATTTTTTATATCAATTCCTTACGAATAGGATGATTCAAATTTGCAATCAGTTCATCCACAAAATTATTGAAAACAAAAGATGTTTGTAAAACACGTATGCCCGTATAGCAGCCTTATAGTCTGAAATGGTAGAAGGGCACAGTGACCTTCATCTCAGACCTATTGACCTCAAAATCAATTGGGGTCATCTGCTGTTGCTGACCAACCTCCAGTTAATGTTTGAAGATCCTAGGTCAAAGTGGTCGTGAGTTATTGAATGGAAACAATTTGATCTAAATAACCTATCTCCATGTAAAGTTTGAAGATCCTGGGTGTAAGTGTTCGTTGGTTGATAAACATTTGGTCTACTGACAGACAGACCAGACCCAATCAGACAAACCGACATGACTGTGCAAAGCAATATATCCCTTCATCAAAGGTGGGGCATAATTAATACTTAGCAGATAATAATAATTTTACCATAAATTATAAGACTAAGGGAGGTAACTTAGATATTGATAATTTTACAGTAAATATAAGACTAAGGGAGGTAACTTAGATATTGATAATTTTACAATAAATATTAGACTAAGGGAGGTAACTCAGATATTGATAATTTTACAATAAATATAAGACTAAGGGAGGTAACTTAGATATTGATAATTTTACAATAAATATAAGACTAAGGGAGGTAACTTAGATATTGATAATTTTACAATAAATATAAGACTAAGGGAGGTAACTCAGATATTGATAATTTTACAATAAATATAAGACTAAGGGAGGTAACTTAGATATTGATAATTTTACAATAAATATAAGACTAAGGGAGGTAACTTAGATATTGATAATTTTACAATAAATATAAGACTAAGGGAGGTAACTTAGATATTGATAATTTTACAATAAATATAAGAGCAAGGGAGGTGACTTAGATATTGATAATTTTACAATAAATATAAGACTAAGGGAGGTAACTTAGATATTAATAATTTTACAATAAATATAAGACTAAGGGAGGTAACTTAGATATTGATAATTTTACAATAAATATAAGAGCAAGGGAGGTGACTTAGATATTGATAATTTTACAATAAATATAAGAGCAAGGGAGGTGACTTACAGGTTCATGAAGACCAGTATTATTCTTCCCTAATGATTCTCCCTCTTTCCATCCCATCTTCTGTAACAGTTTATGACCCAAATTTCCAGCTGATATAGGTCTACAATTTAAGAAAAACATAAAAAGTTACAATTATCATTTACAATAATATACAGTGCCCACCAAAAATAAGTATACAAATGTTATTTCCCCCTTTGCATGCCAGTATAACACACTACTTGCAGAACAGAAAATCAACAATGTTTTTTAAGACCAGGAATATTTTTTGTATATCAAGTGTAAAGACAGTTTTTTGATTGCTACCCTAGATGTAAAATATTAAGTTTTTGCCCGACTTGAAAGGCAACTTGGTCATAAAAGGACGCAAAATTAAATCATTTTGACTCTATGGTTATTTGAATTCGAAACATTTCATCTTTTTTTCTATCACATTTGTTTACTCATTCAGTAACTGTACTTCATGAATTACTATGATTGTGACAGATAAGATGACAGGGCATAAAAGGTCTTTTACTGGGTACTTAATAATAATGGGAGCACCTACCTGTGTACAGATGCTGGTGTTTCATGTTTCTGACCAGGATTATCACTACCAACAGTCTTCCTTCTCTCCTCAGCTTTATCTGTATAGTTTGGATTGTTGAATACTTCTTTGTTATCTTCATACGCAGAATTCTAAAATCATATTCAAATATATCAGGTATTTTGGTCGGACTTTTGAGGTGAAACAATGGTGAAACGACACTTAACTCAGGTTAAGAGGGTGATCAGGGGCCTTATTCACCAATGGTGTAAGACTGAAATTCAGAATTAGACTTTAAATTGACAAAATTTACAATCACATTTCTTTGCATTTAAATTTAGCAATGCGAGATTTTTTCTGATTATTTGTTGCTATCAACTGAACATGTATACCTATTTGTATCAAATTCGATACATTTATAACAACATGAGAACAAACAGAACATTAAAATTTTGGCAATCTAAAGTCTTAGTCAGAGTTGTAGGCTTCAAATGTTGGTGGATAAGGTCCCAGGGCTAGCTCTAAAATTCCTGATCCTTAAGCTGTCTTACTGAATACAGTTACTGTATAACTTACATGCTTGAATATTGTGTTGAGCCATCTATTTATACAAGGAATCTATCATATACAAGCATATCATTGTACTACTCACACTGAAGAGTGAAGAATCTATTTGAAATTTCTAGGTTTTAAGGCTTCAATGTGCAATGAACTTGATAAATTCAATAAAATTCTAAGAACCTCCATTAATATTCAATTAGAATGAATTACACTATTTGGCCAAGAACTTGCCACTACATGGAGAAGTATGTTTACCTTAAGACCGTATTTCTTCTTAATTTGTTTCATTTCCAACTTTTTCTGTCTCAGTCTCTCTTCCTTGGTCAGGACTTTGATTTCTGAAATAATTCAGAACAACATCATGTCGACATAGTACGGAGAATTTCACCTGATCCTCAACATGTCAACATAGTATGGAGAATTTGACCTGATCCTCAACATGTATAGACATAGTACAGAGAATTTGACCTGATCCACATCATGTAGACATAGTACAGATATATTGACCTGATCCTCATCATGTAGACACCGTACAGGGAATTTGACCTGATCCACATCATGTAGACATAGTACAGATATATTGACCTGATCTTCATCATGTAAACACCGTACAGGGAATTTAACCAGATCCTCATCATGTAGACATAGTACAGAGAATTTGACTACATCCTCATCATGTAGACACCGTACAGGGAATTTGACCTGATCCACATCATGTAGACATAGTACATAGAATTTAACCAGATCCTCATCACGTAGACATGGTACAGAGAATTTGACCTGATCCTCATCATGTAGACATAGTACAGAGAATTTGACCTGATCCTCATCATTTAGCCATAGTACAGAGAATTCGACTTGATCCTCATCATGTAGACAAAGTACAGAGAATTTGACCTGGTCCTTAACCTTTTATCATTTTTAACTGAATACGGGAACATACCTTCTTGAGGTTGTTGTGATTTGAGAGTAGCCATGACAACCCCTGGTTCACATTCATCACATGTATCAGTCCCTGGGTGTATGTGACATAATAACATCGTACTACCAACTTGTATAATATCACCATGATTTAACACAAACGGTTCACTTGCAATCTTTGCCTGAAAAGTATTAATAAAACGTGTGTAATGCAAGAAAAAGAATAAGAGCACCCGTTACGAGTACGGACACTCAACTTTCTGGTTGTTGATACTAAGAGTAAATATACAATATTTTTGTATGACCAGATCCTCATCATGTAGACATAGTATATATGAGTGCTGGGTTCTCGATAGTAAAGAAAATTCTTGTCAATATAGACTCCCCTTGTGATTGTGAATAACTATGTTGAGTTTCAAGAGGATACTTTTGATAGTATTGAAGAAAATGACAGACAATAAACTTAACCAACGCACATTTTCGTTAAAAAGACAAAAAGACAAGAAATGTTGAAATAATTCTGTCAGAACAAAACGTCAGAACGTAACTGATGCCTGTCCAATATTGCAAACTTAATAATATGTGTTTATTGTTGGAAAACCTGATTCTAGAAACAGTGGTTTTGTTCTATAGATACCAATTTTTGGGGGCAATACTTTTCAAACAAAAACATTATTTTCAAGCACAGAAGAAGAAGAATTTGAATGTTCATAAAACTGCAAACAGAATAAAAAAAATGATTTATCCTTCAAAAACGTATAATTGAAAATCCTGAAATAAACTGGTGTTGACAATAAGCTTTGTTCACAGAATTTTAACACCATTTCTCAAAAAAAGTTTAGTAACTTTCAGCAGCCATTTCACATAATATATAGAATCCTGTTTCCCAACCAGTACTATAGTCCCCTCCAGTTGAAAACCAGTAGGGGTCTAGACTAATAACCACCAAATGCCTATGCAGGTCAAAATCAGATGCACTCAAGTAGTCCTTAGATTGACAGAAAATGTTGCTGTTGTACTGGAATGATCTTAGTTTAAAGGTAGGGTACACATGTAGGCGATATAGTGAAACTGTTTTAATTTTACTTTATGATAATTTGCCTAAAAATAAAAGTGAAAGTAGTTGGGAAAACCCAGCTTTGGATAAGTCTGCGGCCAAGTGAAAACATGCTTAATAAATATGATGTTTGACGAACCAAATTGTTCTTACAGGATACACAACTGATGGGTTTTTTTTACATTTAATTGAAGTTAAAAGCTATTTCTATCCATTGCTAGATTATGAGAGGGCACAATCGACGAAAGTTTGACAGTTTTTTGGTTCAACATTTAATTTGGTCACTTGACATTGAGCTAAAGAAAACAACTATTTGGTGGTTTGTGACCGCAAGGAATTGGCAATAAACTGTCCCATGGGTTTAATTGATGTCCTGGTGCGGTATTCAAAAAGCTTAAATATTTTGACTTAATTTAATATATTAGGTTGTACATATTTCCCAAGAAACAAAGAATAACACATGTTTTCTATTGAGTACTGTAGCTCTTTGCATAATGCTTCTTGACAATATGAGCAATTAGTTATCATGATTTTCCTGGAATACTTCTAAAAATTCTAAATTTTCCCTTAAGATTCTTTGTGAATACCGCTCCTGCATTAAAAGCATTAAAACATGTAATAATCTGAAACACTCAAATAGAACACTAAGATACTAACAGGAGAAAGTCTTTGTTGATTCAATAAAGTGCCATTCTGACTGGCTAGATCCATCACTTCATACTGTCCAACATCTGTTTTATATGTAATCTGTGCATGAGTCTGAAATCATAATAAACATACGTAAGTTAAAGGGACTAAACTCCATTTTCGATGATAAAACATGTTTTGTAGACGTTATAATCACAAAAACTATGTTTTATAAATACATAGAGGATATTTGTACTTTACAGTGTATGATCGTCTGATAATTCACCGAGTGAGCAGCTGACGTAATATTTTCACGAGTGGCCACGAGTCACCCGCAAACTTGACAGCAATCCTATAGTCCCCTACCCTCAGGTTGAAAACCATTAGGGTATTAAAAAGGATGCACAAAAATAGAAATTCACAGACTTAAAACAAAATGAATAGTAATGTTACAATGCCCAACACATATCTGAACAATAAATTCCTACCTTGCTTATATTGAGATCGGGTATATTGACATCACAATTTTCACGTCCTATTTTACCACCAGTACAGGTTATCATGAAGAAAGTTCCAACTTGTACACATTCTGACTCAGTCACTATTATCCGTATACACGGTGGCCAAGTAGTCGCAAGCTCTGTAGAGACAAACATATACATTGGTAGAAACTTCGCATGAAAAGTTTATGCAGAGACGTTTAAAGAAAGGTATTGTAAATTATGAACCATACTAGTGTTAAATAACTATTCCCTATGGAATTAAATCAGAGAGAAACTTAAAAATTAGGAAAATCATGAAATCCTGAGATCAACCAGGGGTGGTATTCACAAAGCATCTTAAGTGAAAACTTAAATATTTTGACTTAGGTTAAAATATTGAGCTGAACATATTTCAACAAAAACGAAGAATAATTCATGTTTTCTATGTGATTACTGTAGTTCTTTACACAATGCTTCTAAACAATGTAAATAATGGCTTATCTTGAAGATGTTCCTGTTTAGCTGATACAATTAAGGAAAAATAGAAAATTCTAAATTTTCACTTTAGATGCTTTGTGAATACCACCCCAGTACCACAAGGGAATAAGAGAAAGGAGCAAGCTTCCCATTGTGAAGCATAGAACTTATTACAGGTCAAATTTTTATTTCGTCTTTGGTAAGACTCAGCCTGGTCCCGATTTCTCGACGCATTTCAAGTAGAAATCTCATCTCAAGTTGGGATTTGGCTCAAATATGAGCCTGAATTTGAGATAAATCTCAAGTTAGAGCTATTTAAATTTACCTGTAATTAAACTAAGAATAATGTTGGCTGTTTTTGCTTCTATTGATTCCATCTTGCCGTGGAAATTATCCAAACGACACATGGCAATATGTGAGATGAGATTTAACTCAGATTAAGATCTTTCGGGAGATCAGGGTCTGGGATCAAGCGCAGACCTCCCACACCACTTGAATATTCTCTGACCAGTTACAGAATAACTCATCAAAAGCTGTAGCCATTTTTCTTGTATACATGTCCTATCATACTTGTTAGAAATCAGAACAGACTTTAAACTTAATGGATTTATACAAACAATAACTGTCAAACAGGGCCTGTATTATATTTTAGCATCTAAGTTGAAAACTTAAAATTTTCTTAAAATATTGAAATTTACTTTAGCGTCTCAGTTAAACAAGGTATCAAACATTATTGATTGTATACAATATTTGCAAACATTTTGTTGAGAGCTACCATGATCAATAAGCAAACACGGATTCTTTTTCTATTTGCAGGTAATATATGCACCACAAGTTTTGAACTTAAGTCAAAGTATTTAATTTTCCCACTAAGATGCTTTATAAAGACCGGCCATGTTGTCTTAATCATGAAGTGAATAATTTAACTGCATCTACAATTGTATCAATGCAGGTATGTTTAATAAGGACGTATTATCAAATTCTGAGAATGGAGAACAATATAACTTAAACTATATGTTAGCCCACTTTTGCAGCCAACTATTCATTTATATCAAAGTTCATGGTGACCTTGACCTACCATGACCTTGACCTTTGACCTAAAAGTATGGTTCATTTACTGATGACCAACCAACCAACTATGATAGAGGATCCTATTAAGTCGAAAAATAAACTATTATTTATTTATTAGAAACCATTTAGTGTACTGGGTATTGTTTCATCAACACATTTACGATCAAATTTTTTTATAACTCCTTTACAACTATATGTGGTAAATGCAGTTGTAATACCAATCAAGATTCAGTTAATTAACTTCTACAAACACTATCTGTCCCAGACGTTCAGTTATTAAAGAATTATACAGAATTTAAATTTGAACATAAGTTTACGGTTTCCGTAAGTATGTTAATAAAACCACAGGGGATTGACACATAATTTTTTTTGGTTCAATATAGCCTTATATCAGTATATATAGTAAAGGGACACATCGACTGTGTGTTAGTGGTCTTTTATTTCAACGCAGTACACACACTTTAACAAATAATTCGTGGAAAACCTTTCGCAGTTCGATAGAAGGATGATTTATCTGCAAGTAGCACAAATCCGTTAGACTCTAGGGTCTAAAATGAGTCAGAAATACACAAAAATGTCACAAAATTACGCCACTTTTGTAAAAATGTCTGTTGGTCCGGCCACTAGAATACAACAACAACAGACCCATCCATGCCGTTATTACATTAATTTCACAGTGTCAACACAAAATTCTTACATCAAACGTTATCCTAAGAACATAGTTGTCCGTAACATCCAGAAACTCCGTAGTATTTTGCGTATAACCGACACAATTTCAAGAAATATTCCACGGTATCCCAGCGATATACTCGGCTTCGACCATTTTGATCGGGAATGCACTGACTTCAAAGCTGCTTTGTGATTGGTCGAAAATTAATTACTCTGAGTACACTGGTAAGTAAAAAACTTTTTTAAAAATATATTAAACATACATGTACATAACAATGTCAACAATTACTTAATTATAAACTCCAATTAAAGTGCAAATTTATTTTATTTCACTGAAATAAGAAATAAGTGAAAATGACCTTGACCTTCCATTTCAAACCAAAACATTGACAAGCGGGTAATTGAAATCTGAAAATACTTTTCCAAATCCATATTCAGGATGTCTGTCATATCTTGGTAATATCACCAATTGTGACGTTGTGGCCACAATTTACCATGTGAAAAGCGGAAAGTTGATCCGAATTCATAGGCTACGCCAAGCGCGCCATGCTGTCAGTTTTCGATACAGCGATGAAGACCGAGGCTCTCCTAACAATCTCGCGGAATTTCACGTAAACTTGACAGCCAATGAGATTGTGCTAATTATTCAACTCCGTATTATAGTGTCATGGTTGTAGGCTTCTGCTTTTTATGAAATTTTGACACAACTTTATTGAATTGTGCCGGTTATACGCAAAATACTACGGAGTTTCTGGATGTTACGGACAACTATGTTCTTAGGATAACGTTTGATGTAAGAATTTTGTGTTGACACTGTGAAATTAATGTAATAACGGCATGGATGGGTCTGTTGTTGTTGTATTCTAGTGGCCGGACCAACAGACATTTTTACAAAAGTGGCGTAATTTTGTGACATTTTTGTGTATTTCTGACTCATTTTAGACCCTAGAGTCTAACGGATTTGTGCTACTTGCAGATAAATCATCCTTCTATCGAACTGCGAAAGGTTTTCCACGAATTATTTGTTGAAGTGTGTGTACTGCGTTGAAATAAAAGACCACTAACACACAGTCGATGTGTCCCTTTACTATATATACTGATATAAGGCTATATTGAACCAAAAAAAATTATGTGTCAATCCCCTGTGAATAAAACAGTACTCTGATCACTAAGTGCAAAGTATTGTAATTATGACCAAATATGGTGTGAAATCAACTTAATAAACAGAAAACCTTTGGATCCCGATTCCATCGGCTCGGCACATATCACTACCCCATCATCATCAGAGACATCCTGATATTTAGAACTGTTTGATTCACTTAGTGAGCCTCCATCTTCTTCTACATCGTCTGAATCACTTATCTCACCCGATTCTGTATCAGAATGGTCACTAGTTACATGTTTATGCTTTTTAGTTTTACTTCTTTTACTACTTTTATGATGTTTTTGCTTTTTCTTATGTTTTTTCTTCCTTTTATGACTAGATTTGCTAGATTTTCTCCTTTTACTATGTCTTTTATCACTATCAGATTTTCTTATCTCTTTCCCAGAATTAACTGCTTCCTTACAAGCACTTTCATTTTCCCCGGAATCTATAACAATAGGTTCTGTCTCATCATGTTCACTGTTACTACTACATACATACATATCAACCCTACTCTCGGACTGAGCTCGAACATGTCTTAAATCTATAACACTATCATGCTGCTTATCGACATCAATTATATTAACATCAGTCTTACGATATGAGCACAAATTTTCTACACTTCCCGATCTTTTGACCACTGCAGACTTACTAGATTTTAATTTTAATATATTTCTAAAACATTGAATGGAGTTGTTTGCATCGTCCTCAGAGGCATCACTAACTTCTACAACAGCTCCGTCAGCTGGTGCTTCATGGTTAGATTTGTCATTTTCAAGTTCATCTTCATGGGCTGACTTAACTTTTCTTTCTTTGCGGTTTTGTTTGGACTTTTTTCTTGAGGATCGTGAATGGACTGGACTTTGAGAGGGACTAGTTTCAGAGTCACTACCACTACTTTTCCTTCTTTTCTTTCTCTTTTTTCCAGAGGATCGTGATCGGGTTGGACTGTTCGAAGGACTACAGTCAGATTCACTTTCACTATTCTTTCTTCTTTTCTTTCTTTTGCTAGTTCTGTCTCTAGATCTGTGCCTGTCATTGCTAGTACTCCTGGTCCTCTCTTGTGTTCCACCATCAGCCTCAGCCTGTCGTCGCTCACGTCGGTTTTTGAAAATCTGAAAGGTTAAAAAATGTATTAAACAAACGAGTGGATGAGAATTACCTAAAGCATGTTGTCTAGCATTTCTGGTCACTGGGGATATCATCAACTCTTCAAAGCCAGCCAATACTTGACTCATTTCATCATTCTTTCTGTCACCCTGAGAAAAAAGTTAAACAGAAATGAAAGAAATCTTTTCCAATATTAACATAAATCAAAACTACACATCTCATCTTAAAGACCCAATGCATGATAGAACTGTACAATATGTTCAGTTAGTGATGATCAAATATTGGCAAATTGTCAAAATTTCATGAAAAATTCCTGTACATAAAAATAATGAAATTGCTGGTATATCATGAAGTCATTTATGAGACAAAGAAATTTCATTGATATATATATATTGCAATAATGCAGCACAAGAAAATATGTTACTTGTTACACTTACCCATATACAAGGAAAGTTATGTACTGTAAAATCATTTATTTTCAATGGGACGAAATTTCGTGATTTTGGTAAAAGACTATTTCGATGGGACGTAACTTGTGGATTTTACGTTTTAGTTAATAATGGCCAAATTATTGTGCGATTGGATTTGGTTTCTTGGTTGAAGGTGAACCATGAAATTCACAAAATTTAATCCCCCACGACAATTAATCATTTTACAGTATAAAATTATGTCATTATTATATCGCTCACCTTCATGTCCCAAATGTATGGCAATGTTGGTACTTTACCTTTTTATTGGGTGTTTTTCTTTGTCTCTTCTCTCTTTCCTTCTTGCTGATAGTAGTTTTATGTCTCTGCTTTTCTGCTATGTTCTGACTAGAGGGTATTTGTTGTACATTGGACTGAAACAGATGATGCAAGGATTCAAAGTGGAGTTGAAAAAGGAAGGATTAAAGTGTATATAGCTATATTCTAACAGTCATTCAATGTCAAATTAATTACTTGCATCGTTTTTAGTATGATACTAGACTACCTTAATTGCAAATTAAAACTTTGGATGGGTACCGTGTACTTTGATTCAATTGTCAAAAAATAGACAATTCTTATAGTCTCAATGGGTGTTCTAGAACAGTTTCGTATGAAAATGGACAGTTTGCATGTCCAATTAATCACAGAAAGAAATTCTGGAAAAACTGAAGCGAAAAATCATCTAATGGATATAAAAGCATGATTGTTTTTCAGTTTTTGAAACTTTTTAAAAATATATCTTCCGATATTGTCTATACACTTTAAGCAGTGTTCTCAATAAATTTTAACCTAGCAGGCCAAAATGCTTTAACAACAGACCTAATAAGGTCCTTATGCAACTATTTTCTTCAAATTGTGTATAAATTTCACAATTTAAGCCAGAAAAAAATGGTTTTTAAGCAGTCAATTTAGCCTGCAGCCTGCTGTTATTGAGAACCCTGGTTAAGGATCTATTTGAGCAACAAACTAGTAGGATTTTTTACACAGAAACGGCAGGGGCCATAACATAACGATAACGAAAATCCTTATCTGGGAGAAAGTATGTTTCACAATACAATACCTCATAAATCTATGGGGTAAGTGGTATCAGTGACTGTGTATAAAACATTGGAATTATCAATAAAGATCAGGGCTTTCAATAGGCTCCAAAAATGAAGAGTCAAAATGACTCCAGACTCTCAATTTTCAAGAGTCATCACAATTATTCAAGAAAATTTCTATTATAATTATACTAGCAAAATTGACTCTTGAGCTTAAAATTTCAAGTAAAAACAGACACTTTTGTCACATTCAAGAGTCAAAATGCAGTTTCAAGAGTCAAATGAAAGCCTTGAAGATATTGAAGTGTAAATGTAGCTACACCATACATAACATTGGAATGTGAGGTGAACCTTCTCTCTTCATACTACACTGATAGAATTCTAATTCCAACTGTTTTTTTTCAAAAGTGAAATGACTAGTCTAACTTGCGTGGATCCAGAGTGTGTATACATTAACACTAGTATGTGGGTTAAGATAATACCCCTTCCCAAAAACGAATGCTGGTCTGGCCCTTCTCTGAGATAAATTGTAGGAATCTGTGCATACAGGCCCGATCTTCCAAGACATCTCAATTTTGAGATAAATCTCATCTCAAATATTGCCATACATGTGTCATTTGGATAATGTCCAATAAAGCCCAGATGTACTCAAAATTAGCATCAAAAACAGCAAATGACATTCTTTGTTATTACTAGTACTTTGTAATGAGTTCTAATTTCAGATTTGTTAGAAATTCAGATACAGATTTGGACAAAATCTCATTTTGAGATGAGATTTCTACTTGAGATGCTTCGGGAGATCGGGCCTGGTCTTATGTTCGAGATAATCCTGTCAACATTAAAATGAGAATGTACATGTATACTAAATGTGTTCACTCACCTGACTAGGTTGTTGAGCTTGTAGTTCAACTTGTGAATGGAACTCATAAGTGCCCGTGTTATAATCAAAGTAGTAATATATACCAGTCTTAGGATCATAAAATAAGGACTTGTTCTGTAAATATAAACAATTACTATAGTAATAATAATTCTACTAGAATTTTTAAGGTTTTTGACAGGAAAACAAATTTCTCTCATAATGGGTTGTAACTCTGACAAAAAACTTCCAATTTAAAAATCCTAACATAATACACAATTGCTACTTAAAATTAATCATGTGCAGTTTCATTGAAATCGGACCAATGCTTCAGGAGAACAAGTGTGACTAAATCTTTTTTTTTCCTTTCAATTTATTTCTTTATAAGTACATTTACATAAATTTACATTAAGTACAATATAATCACATGCTATAAATGGATGCACTTACAAAATTATTTTCTAAGAGAGAGAGAGAGAGAGTGTGTGACTAAATCTTGTGAAATACTAACAGTCATCTAGCACAAAATCAACACTGTAAAATCACTTAATTTCAATGGGACTAAATTTTCGATAAAACAGACTTCGATGGGATGTATATTTAAATTTTGTGGATTTTACATTTCAGGTAAAAAATACAAGGGTCAAAATTATTGTTCGATGTGATTTAATTTCATGGTAGATGGTGAACCTTAAAATCCATGGAATTTAATCCCCCACGAAATTTAATTATTTTACAGTATTTCACTGTCAACTACATGAGTGAGATAGTTTCAAAGTTACATCTTTATTTGCAGTTGATAAGTTAATTGATACACACATTTTTATTATGGTCCACTAATTAGGCATTTCATTAAGCATACTTATGTTATGTGTGTTACAAAAAAGTTGATTTGAAATCTAAGACCACTGTCACAAGGAAACACCTTGTGAATAAATTGATTAAAGGATTCTTACTTAATCATAAAAAAATTGTGATTTTTATCAATTTGTTACCACCTGATGAAACCCTACAGGTAAAACGTCGTGGAGTAATAAAGTTAACAATATATTTTAGTTTGTATGTATTTGGTGGTTATTTTCCTATTCTAACTTGATCATAAAAAATTGTCATTGTTATTAATTTGTTACCACCTGAGGAAGCTGCACAGGCGAATCGTCGTGAAGTAATAAAGTTTACAATATACAGTCCAACCTGCCTTAACGGTCACCTTTAATCGGCGGTCACCTGGTGTAAACGGTCAGTTTCTGACGCCCCCAGCGAAATTTGTTCTATTTTACACGTTGATTTAGCGGTCACCTGCTGTCCGCGGTCAGCGGTCACCAAAAGTGCTTCCCAAATACTCAATATGGCCCCTATTAGGCGGCCAGGCGCCGGTCCGGCGGCCATCTATATAGCTTGAATCATCCGCGGTAATTTCAAACCCGTGTCAAAGAAAACAATCATCAGTTTACACGTGACAGCGAACGAGAACGAGAATGGCTTCGATACAGGCTGTAGCCAATCAGAGTTGTTTATTCAAAGTGCGATGATGCGATATTTACATACCGCCGCTAATCCGATAATTGCTCTACTTACTGGTTCCGCGCGTCACACGCTGTGTGTATACAACGATACATCCGGGTTCTTAAAGGGAACCAGTGCGCTGTTACCCAGCTTCTATGTCAATTATGCATTGTTTACCGCACAGCGAAATATACGACTGGGAATCAGTAACTTGTAAACAACGGTGTTGTGAATTTTGTGACCATTAACGCTCAAAGAGCAAGAAAACAAACGATTAGCACCTCTGATGGGTATATTTCATCAAAGTCGATCGAAACAATTAAGGCTATAGATCTGTACCAATTAAAAGGTATTTACGTGTAATTACCGTATTAGGAGAAAATTGTTGTGTTTATCATCGCTCCTTTCAATTTCGTTTTGACGGTTTGCACGCTTTAGACAATTGTTTTTTATTGCTCAAAGTTTGTCATACGAGCAATTATGCGTTCAGAAGTGTGTTTTATTTTATTCACTTCAAATATTTCTAACTGTCAACATCTATCAATCATGCCTTCTGCATGACGTCGTTTAGCGTCAATAAAATGTCAAAGACAACCAAGCAGATTTCATCGTTTTTTAGCGGTGTTACTAATCCAGAGAGGTAAGTGTCTGCTTATTCAGGGCAGACAGGGCAGGGCAGATAGGCCAGTGCAACCCTTTACAACAAGAGGCATACTTTAAATTACCATTTATGTATAACAACCCATTATGATACACCAGGTCCTGTCTCTTTAAATAAGTACAATGTACATGTATGCTCGAAACCCCCCCCCCCCCTTGCCCAGTATTCAGCCCCTCCGTTAAGTGGTCACCTGGCTTAAGCAGCCAAATTGGCTGCATCCCTTGGCTGGCTGCTTAAGGCAGGTTGGACTGTATTTTAGTTTGAATGTATTTGGTGGTTATTTTCCTACAATCTTACCTGATCATAGTAATATCCAGAAGCAGGGTGATAATATAAGCCAGATGGTTCATCATAAACATATCCCATGTCTGTTAGATGGTTATAGTGTTGTTCTTGTACCACAGCTTCGGCTGCTTGTTTGATACTGTCAGCTATAGATACACCTTCCGTCTTGACAACAGGCTGAAATCAAAACAAGAGATGTTTGTAAAGAAATCAAAACAAGAGATGTTTGTAAAGAAATCAAAACAAGAGATGTTTGTAAAGAAATCAAAACAAGAGATGTTTGTAAAACACATATTGCCCATAGCAGCCCAATAGCCAAAAATGGTAAAGGTCACAGTGACATTGACCTTTGACCTACTGACCTCAAAATCCATAAGGGTATAATAATCTACAGGTGCTGACCAACCTCCATCCTAGGGCAAAGCATTTTTGAGTCATTGAATGGAATCCATTTGGTTTACTGATGACCTACTGACAGACAGACATGTGCAAAGCAATATACACCCTCATCAAAGATGGGGGGGCATAATAAGTAATGCCAGTCACAAAGGCATTTTATATGTACCGGAATAAAATCACTGTGACTAAAACCTTGACCATGGACCTGTGAACCTACAGAAGCCTGTCACATACTCATTGACATATCTAATCTAAGACTTTTTGTGGATTACTAAGAGCTTAAGTGGAGTATTATATAAGTAGAATATTTCTTTGAGAGACTGGCCTCAAAATTGGCATCACGAAACTGAAAGCATGATTGTTAGTTAATGGCATTAAAATTTAAATCTAGCTTAAACTTTAGATTTATCTCAAATGCAAACTCTGATTTGAGGAAAATCTCATTTTAAGATTCGTGAGATCATTTCTTCTTGAATTGCCTCGGAAGATCGGGACCTGTTATAAAATAAGAGCCAAAAGACTGGAGAAATCGTGTTAAATCACAAAAGATTTAGTGGAATGGTTTAAAATCACACAAGATTACTTACAGTACTTACATTACATATGACAGCAGTATCAGTCTCTACTGTATGACTGGCTTCCATCTGTGTAACATTCTCAACATCATCAGCATTCCATGTTGGCATTGTCACAGCACCTAGACAAAATGTGAGATAAAACTAGAAATGTGTTTGTCGACACGGGTGCCCCAATGGGGTATACAAAATGTATAGTAAAAGTAACAAAGAGCATAACTCGGGTAAAAATTGCCGCAGCATAAATTACATCCTTTACAGTCAACCAAACTTCATTATCTTGAGGAGACATCGAGACAGGTAAACTGCTCGATATAAACACTTTGCTTGTAATGCTCACTCAGATGCTCATCATAAAGATACAAATTTGCTGGGACTTAAATATTTACTCGACATAGACCAAATGCTCATATTATCGATGCTCATCATAACGTAGTTTTATTGTACTTACCAGTTGTGTAGTTAAGAAAATCTTCTTTATCCACCTGGATATAAACATCACAGGTTTTCAAATGTTTCATCCGGTGAATTTCTCCACTAAGCTGCTCAACCTAAAGTATAGAATTTAATGATTAATATAAGATGAACTTCATGTGTGTGCTTTTATATTAATAAATATATGAAGCGTATGAAGTACTTAAATGTACAATTCACTATGATTAATTTTTCATGACCAATCAGTTTCACTATCATGATGGTGATATCATCACAATGCAGGTGACTGACCAATCAACGTACAGTGAATAATATATCTACGTAGTCTGATAATGAATATGGACAGCATCAGATTTAATGATATTGGTTCCAGGTGGCCGTAGAATGCTTGATCTAGATCTAGATGACCACCGACTGAGTCGACAGATACAGGTTTGACTATAAGCTATCAGCGTATAAATATCATATGATATGGAATGATAATTTCAACAAAACATTTTATATATCTATACAGGCATCGGTCCTTTAAATCGGGACGCCCTTTAAATCTGGACAGTCTCAAAAACGCTTTATTGCGGCGAATAATTTTAATCATCCGTTGCCAATCATTCAGACACTGGTTTTTGACAATACTGCGAAGTTACAATGATTTAACTTAAATATTAAACAAGAAAAGCCAAATTTATTTTCGTCAGCACTCGCAAAGCTTGTTTACATGCGGGGAAGTCAAAAATATCTTCACTGCCCATGCACAATATTACTGAACGGCTCCGAAATGTAATCTACGGTCCTTGTGATAAATTAAGAGGTAAGCTGACGAGTTGTTTGTTATTAGTTTACCTACGAAAATATTGCTTTAATAAATACTTGCCGAGATTCAAAACTTCGTACAACGTCAATTTGTATCCAAAATACCCGCTACGGAAAGCGTTGGTATTATATTTTGCCGTGACAAAGTTGATATCGATTTTTTCAATATTCAAGGGAGATAACCCCTACAAATTATGTATTTGAAATGCACGATTTCTTTCCCTTAAAAATATTATCATTTAGAGATATTTAGAAGTAAAATGTACATTAAAAACGTAACATCACGCTGTCGGGATTATAGGACCTGTTAGGCTTAAAAAATAGGTGATAAAGTGACCCTTTACAGGCCCCATAAAACCCACTTGACTTCGGTTTAGTAATAAACAAATTAGCTCTACAGTTCAGTGACGAACCTAGCTTGGTTCAGGTTAAAATTCAAGAATTACATATTTTCCGAGTATTGTTTAAAAATATGCCAAAAGTGTCCGGAACTAGGACTCCTGCCAGTAGAACAGAATTGCTTAGAATTACAGTTATTTTAAAAAAAAATACATGTTATTATTTTACAGTAACAAAAAATTGTGTTTATGTCCCAGTATGATAAATAAAGTTAGTTTACCATATTTCTAAGTGTTGTATTATAATCATTGGCCTTGGTTAACAGTCGATCACTTCGTTTCAACTTATTTTTACTATCTTCTAATTCCGTTCTATATTCCTGTATTAGGTTAGTCAGTTCATCTTTAGATAATATAGAGACTAGGTCGACATCATCACAGCAGTCAGATGGTGAGTTCACATCAGTAGTAGGTTTCTTCCTAACAACACCTTCACCACAACATCTTTCACACGTAACCATGACTTCCATGTCTTCTTCAACATCAACACTTTCTTGTATGTCTGAATGTGTTACCTTGGCAACCATAGTTCCTTCCGCTTTCATTCTACCCATAAGTTCACTAGGAGAACTTATATTCAAGTTTGAATCACCATGCACAGTGGTGTCATTTGGGATGTTCTTTGAAACCACTGGAAAGTTTTCAACATTTTCAACTTGAGAACTTATTTTCAAGTTTGAATTGTTAAGCACACTTGGAATGTCCGTATTCTCTGAAGTTAGTGTATGTGAATCATCCAGAGGATTTTTGGACGGTGACGAGGTTTGGTTGATGAGTTTGAGAAGTTCATCGTTGGTCAGTTGTCCAGAACCCGCCATAATCTACCAACTATGTCTGAAACAAGAATATAATAAAACATCTTAAATGTGTGGAGCAGTGACCAATGTAGGGCTCATGCTTAGAGATTTAGGTCTTGAGTTCAATCCCAGTCTGCGCTACTGCTTTATTTCTCTCAGCAAAATTAACACACTCCACCAAGGTGTGAACAAACAAGAATTTGATTAAAAAGTTGCCATTATAAACTTGACTTAAAATGACCGTCGGTAACCATCAAGTTTATTGATTGTACTTTACATGCTTTGCGGCATGCCAGATAAACTTACTCATTCACGGTCCAATAATCTATTATTAGAACTCTATTTCTCAGCATTTTAATAGCTAGGTGAGCATCACTGCCCAAGCGACATCTCGTGCAACTGACAGATTCGGTAGTATACGATAGTGCTGTGCACGTACCTTATGCTTGTTTACAATGTAGCGCTTTTTTGAAGCAAGCAATCTCCTAGCAAAGCACTATCGAGCGCTCGGCTCATCCAGATTCTAGTTGCGCATCAGCCGCGTGGTGGACCTATGTATTCCATTTGCATTGGAGGTTCTTTATTCATGTAGACTAGGATTCGGAAGACGTAGAGCCTTCAAGAATCAAACCACATCTCAGAAAATGCACAAAGTCAACTGTTCAAAACTGAAAGTAAGGAATCAAAATTGAAAAATTTTATGAGAAATGTCCCAACCTTTGCATTGGGTATTGAAACAGTAGTCAGTATATATACACTGTGTAAATACATAGTATTTTTGGAAAATTGAAGTTGATTACCAAATATAACGTCTCATTTGAAACAAAACGAGGAATTTATGAATTGAAAAATAGAAAACGTGTGCTGAATTTCAAGGGAAATAATCTACCCACGCACCGTTAGTTACATTTAAATTCCACTTCTTACGTACAGTAGGTATCCGGGTTCTTTACCGTACGGCATAAAACAATTGTAATTATCTGAATCTGAATCTGATCTAATACGTTGAAGTCACCAATACTGGCTTTCATACAACGGGAGGTGTGCGCGGAAATTTACACTGATAATGTTAGTTTGAGTTCACTTTTGAAACTATTGATCGTCTCTTGATTCACAGTATTTTCACAGAGTTTGTTCCAATCAATTACTGTTCTTGGGAAGAAGGAGTTTTTATAGTTTTCACTTGTTGTCTGGATTAATTGAAAACACTTGGAATTATTGTTCACTTGATTTTGTGTATATAGTCTTCGTACTTTTTAGCTCTAATTGTTCGTTTAGGTCTAATATTATATATATATATCTATATATTATTATATATAGTCTACCGCATGTTGATTTAATTCGTAGAAGTCTATCATTCAATCTGATTATCATGATTGTATAATAAACAATAAATAATATAAGCTATTATAGTGTTCCCAGCAAACACGCGACGTCGGTACAACGTTGGATTAACGTTGGATTCGGGTCGCGACGTCGGAGACCGTAATCCAACGTTAATCCAACGTTAAAATCCCGACGTCTAACCAACGTCGGGGTGCAACGTTGTTACAACGTCTGATTGTGGTCGGAAACGAGTAAGACGCAATAACATTATATAATTATTGAACAAGCTGATAAAATTATCGCAAGCCTATTTGCTGTGGTAGAAACCCTAAAATTGTAGTAGCATTTGCTTAATTTGTAATCAGAACAGAGTCAGTTCCCTTTACTGTGCTCAGAAAGTGTTCACTAGGCGGCGCTCTAAATTGCCGGTAAACCTATCTTACTTTCATTCAGAATAAAAAAGTATTACCTCCCTTGAATAGAAATATGAGTAAATTTAATATAAATCTTTTTCTTGCTATTATATTTACTTTCAGTACAAATAATAGTGTTGCAGAGGTTCAAATTAAATTGATTTATGTGCATTGTTATCTAAATTCTACCACATAGTTACCCGGAAACATTAGATGTAAATGTGATATATAGCTCGTAAATTTTTAACTTGTTAATTTATAATATAGAACGCCTTAAATTAACATGAGGCTGTTCCAACTGCTCCTTCCTGCAAGAACACTATGTTACGTATAGTGATCGCAAAGCAGAGTATAGAGTGGTGTTTGATGTACCAAGATTATCATGCGCTACTGCAGAAAATGTGCTTGCAAAAGTTACAAATACCATGAGAATTAGAATATGGTTGGAATAATGATGTTGGGTGGACGTCAGAATCTGACGTTGGGTAGACGTTAGAATCCGACGTTGGACAGACGTTAGAAAATGACGTCTAAATGATTTGCAAAACCAACCAAAATCCAACCAAAATCCAACGTCGGGGTCTAACGTCTACACAACGTTGCGTCAACATCAAATGTTTACTGGGTTGTTTCTATGCAGGGTCTCGAACCCTACCCCAAAGACCTTACTGTAGGCTCAACATGATAACCGAACAATAAATTATAGGCAGTGGCTGGGATTACGGTACGGTAATCCTAGACCCACAGGCTAGGATTACGGAAGTTCCGTAATCCTAGCGAGTCCTAGCTAGGGCTGTCTAGAATTACGGAAGTTTTTATACCGAGTGCAATTAAGCGTGCAGGTCACATTATATTGCATGTTGACATTTATATTCGATGAATTTATACAAGTATTGGTATATTGACCGTCGAGTAATCAGTTTTGGTTATGGTAAAGATATAGAGTATGGTAAAGATATTAAACGGCGGAAAATATCTAAGTGCAAATACTTTTGATATAGGAAAAATATATTGAGATAACAGATAATAGCAGGGCTGAACAAGAAAACATCAACATTTATCACGAATGCCGCTCGTGTGATCAGAGCAGACACGAATATATATTCGTTATATTTTAAAAACGCATACAGGATCGATTCTTTACATAATTCTAATTTTATGAGATTCCTAATGACATGCAAAGCGTAATCAGTTACAAATTAAAATAAATAATTAAGAAACTAAATATGGGAAAGTATAAAACATGGCGCCCCTCTAGATTTTAGTACAAAAAGAAGGGAAAACATGGCGCCCCTATTAACTTTTTTATTTCTGGTTGGATATTTTATTTATTTATATCATATTAAAGCTAACGCTATGTAGTTTTAGAATATGATATTAATTATTAAAATCCGTTTTGTTTTGATGCACTTATTACTGGTTAAAAATGGGTCAAAAATGAAAAAAAAATATCATAGAATTTTGTGTTCGGAAAACATGGCGCCCCCTCTTAACTTTTTTATTTCAAGATATATTTTTTTCAAATTTACACTGTTGAAAAGCTATAGCTCTCTAGTTTTTAAAACTGTAACTGTAACTGAAATTGAATAAGTAAAACGTTTTTTATCGCATGTTAAATTCGACTCATGTTTTTATTTTTTTTACCGTGCGTAAAATTTGGTTCGGAAAACATGGCCCCCTATTTATATTTTTTATTAGTCAACATATAATTTTCATGAATACATGGCTGAAAAGATTACGTTCTCTAATTTTTATAAATGTAAATATATTTAAAATTGATGCGGAAAAACAGGATTTATGACGAGTTAAAGTAAACGCATTTTTTCTTTTTTTTTTCACGCGCCCGATAATCGGCTTTTGTGATATCGCATAAACATTACAGTAACGTTACATAGAAAATAAGTTATCATGTTGGATTGTTCATTTGATATAAACTTTAACTACCAAGTTAATTACACTTAATTCACTCATTACCGTTTAATTGCCCGAACAATCATGGTAAAAAACTTCTGAACAGCAATGCATTATTGAATTAAGCCTAAAACCGACACTTTCTTTCTAGATGTGATTTGTGAGACAACAATGTTCACAAACTTTAGTTCATAAAAATCATTTTTAAAGGGAGATAATTGAAAGAATTTGTTTTCGTTATCACATAATTGTATGATTTAAAAAAAACTACTAAGGTACATGGACCGTATATATTGAATTGTTATATAGCTTCCTGACCAGTCCGATTAAAATTTTTATTTTATTTTTTATATATATTATATATAGCTGTCACCATCATTTTGCACGTGCTTCTAGATTTAATTTGAAAATCAAAAAGTCGTTGTCTTGACGTTAATACACAAAAATTAACGTTTAATGACATGTAAGGATATGCTCAATTACCCGATAGATAATCCTATCAACGTTGGTGATTGGTTGTGAATGCATGCCATTAATTGTTAAACCAATTATACAATCATCGGATAATCCTGTTACCGCTAGCTGATTGTTTGTTTATTGAATAAGTGGGACACTTGATAACATAGCGATTTAATGAATTTATTATACAATAGTGTCCTATAATTATTTAATTTAAGAATAGCGTTATACTGTGATGTATAGGATTTGTAAATTATATACTTTATTTGCGATATACAAAGTTGAAAAATGAGACTGAAATAAAGAAATAACTAATATGACCAAAATCCTATAAATTAAAAATTAGCTGACATGTTTTTGTTGATTTTCTTCAATGGCAGTTAACTGATTATCACATTTTTAAAACTGTTAGCAATAAATAATGAAATACCGATTATAATTGACAGCTGCATATTGTTTTACCATATTGCTTCAAACCGAAGACCTTAATTACAATAATTTTATTGAGGTCTTTGTTCAAACGTGTTTGTTGATAGAGAGAACAGCTATTGAAATTTTGTGTACTAATTAAAATAATATTTTAAACTATATTAAATTATATTGCCAATTGAAGCAGATTATCCGAAATAATTAAAAGCATGATTCAGTGTCATAACAAATATCACAAAATCAAGCGGTTCCATAAAATAGTGTGAACTTCAGTAGCAAGCATTTTGTATACTTTCGGTTCATAATAAATATATTAATATTGGGATGGTTGTTAAACAATGAGCTGTAACATTATTTGGACGAATTTCCAAGTACTACCTTTTTTAACGTGACTGAATAAATATCTCTAAATATATCCATGATGTCAAACACGGGTTGCATTAATACCCTCTCTTCATATGCATATATTTTCTTCCCCTGCAAAGACAAAATATTAGCGAAGTAAAATTCGAAGCATGATATTCTGATATTTCTATTTATTTGTCAATAAACATACCAATATTTGTTCTATTTAAAGCTTAATTGCACTTGGTATAAAAACTTCCGTAATTCTAGACAGCCCTAGCTAGGACTCGCTAGGATTACGGAACTTCCGTAATCCTAGCCTGTGGGTACCGTAATCCTAGCCACTGCCTTTGAAATAACGTGGATTGGTGCGTTATGTGTCGTTTAGTTTGAAAACGTAACTTTCCTAAACGCTGGATTAAGTTGTTCTGAGTTTGCTTAAGTTGGTTTCGCTGGCATACGCCCGCCAAGACGCTGATGGTTTAGGTGGATTTTGCAAGCCCGGATCCACCCGTGCACCCCAGTTGGCCTCGGAGCGACCATTTTTTACATCACTTTAATGTTAAAATCCTTAAAATATTACCAATCGATATGACTGTGGATCGATATTTTGTGACAATAACCCCAGGCCCGGTTCCAGAAATTTCTGAGTGGGGGGGGGGGCACGAGGTATGTACGGGATTCCGGGGGAAGGGTAATTGCTTGATATGTGTGTGAAAATGCACAGGAAGTATACGTGGGGGAATCCATAGTTACCTTTTTATGTTATCAGCGTCAACATGTACATTGTGTATGTTCGTGCATATTAGTTGAAGTGTTCAGATACAGTATTTTATCCCAGCAGGCACACAACGTTTAATCCACGTGGATTCAACGTTGAATAAACGTTGCCCATCGTTGCAACCATTTTCAACGCAAATACAACCTTATATCAACGAAAAAGTAAATGGTTTTTTATTTCAACGTTGATTAAACGTTGAATAACCGTTGGCATTCGTCAGAAAGTTTCTTCTTAGCTTTAAAACAAGGATTATAAAGGATTATATCACCATACTGGATTCTTATCAGATAAAAGTAAATAGCTCAACAGGAGATTGATAAATTGTGCACTTAATACATGGACTTAACATCACCATAAATTTGCCAAAAAGATTAAATTGATTATTGCAGATCTTAGTGACATATAACATCCTCCTTTAATGGTGAAGCCAGCAAAACTGTTAACCAAGTACTATACATTATGTTCAACTAAAGATCAGAAAGGCCAGACTATAAATAACAGTTACTATAGAATTTGTCTTTTTGAAAGTTGTGGTTACTTTGTACAAGACCAAGACTCTGCTTGTACAGGGAGTGTTGCTATATGGACAGGAGTTTTATGGTGGTAATTGACTAAATACCAGCAGAGTTCCTGGATCAACATTTAAACTAGGATATTACAACTGACAAGTGATTTTATATGCAGTTCTATGAAACAGCCTCAGTGTTAGAATCGACAGAAATGTAAGTAAAACTAAACATATTGATTTTATTACTTTATATGCGCTTCATTATAATATGTTATAATTTCTATTATATTTTTATTATCGTTTGAAGCATATCGCTGGCGTAGAATGAGAAGGTCGTAACTACAAAATCAATATTTTGAGAAAACAAGAAAACTGTCAGATAATCACTGTTCTTATGGTAATTTTTTTTCAACTTCAGTTTGGTGAACATGACAACTTCTGATCTTCATGAAAATAGGCTAAAAGTTAGGCGCCTTATAATGTACATTTCAAATATACAATAGTCTTAAAAGGTCGTAAGTGGCACTTATGACCTTCTCATTCTAAGCCAGCGGAACATTATATAATTTATTTACATAATATAGACAGAAAATATACTACCGTTCAAAAATATACTGGTAATCTAAGTCATTTAGGGCGCTAAACTCATGAAAATTGCATTTAACTTAGGTGCGCCATTTCTGATACCGCGCCACAAACCATGCCTTGAGAAATTAAAATGTCCTTGAATTGATGCACCAGTCAGTTGCAACCACGGCCCCCTGCCCCAGGGATGGAGGTCCATAGACGGGGAAACGGTCATGTTCTTACCTTCCAGCTTACCCTGCACTGACGGGAAATGTGGCTGATTCTTTGTCTGAACCGCTATCCCGGGAACAATATTTAGTTCTCAGGGGCCAGGGAAGTACCGGAGATTTTAGAAACAGCTGTCACCCACTTCCATTTCATACTTAAATAACATCGATAAATTGTGCACACAGGTAAATCGACTGATGTGGGTTATACCAAATTTTCCCACCTTTCTTGTTATCCTGGGCACACTATTTCATAATGTTTTATTGATCAATGTATTTTCAGAAGCTGTTGATCAGTGTCATCTTAGTACTTAGTTAATGGGGGATCAAGAAGAAGAAGACATGCAGGAACTAAAGAAGGCAAAATAGGCTGCCAAGGAGAGACGGGCCAGGAAGGAGGCGGTAGACTTGGGCTGATAATGTCAATTGCTTGTTAACTTACGTAGACAACAAATAAAATAAGAATTTGATACTTGTTTGAATTTGAATATTTATGTAAAGTTGGTAGTGATGAATCTCAGATGTATTCTAAAACATGCTGACTTGTTCATTTGACCGGGAAGTGTGGTACATATTGAGCTTTCCGTTTTTACTTACGAGTATTTAAGGTCGATTGGGAAACCAGTTTTTCTAATTTATATTAATCACTTTCGACACCTCATTGCTGATATTATCCATCACCAAAAAGGCATACATACTGAGGGAAGAGATGCAAGTTTCCCTTTTATAGCGAATTTCTGGTACCATTTAAAGTTTGAAAAGCGAACAAAAAGGTAGGTCAACCTTTGGTAGGTCAAGGTCAAGGTCGCGATGTGGCGCATTTTTTACTGGGCTTAGCAAAAATCTCTTTCTTCATGATTTAGAGGCTTCAAACAACAGCTTCAACGGTTGATTCATCAAATACAAGTATCCTGCACCCGACAGATAGAGTTTTGGTATAGATAGACCCACCTTTGATGCTTTAGAGAACATTTTCCTGTTAGTTAACATAAACATACCCACTTCCGGTCTACAACTTTCATGATTTCGGACATCCTAAATTTCGGATATCGAGTATAAACAACCCCCCTTATCTCCTGAAAGGAGTCATGTTGTCATCTTTGCTTGTCATATTCTGGCTTATCAGCTACCATCCACTGCCAGACCTGGACGAATTTTCCTGGAATTCCCCACAACAGAAGATTCTGCTATCAGGTGACTGCCACCCAAATCCTGGTCCAACCTACAAATTTCCTTGTGGTACATGTGCTAAACCATGCAAATCAAACCAGCGAGCAGTTGCTTGTGACTCATGTGATACCTGGTTTCATGCCAATTGTCTAGCTATGCCATTAGCTATTTACACCTGCATCACCCCCAATACAAGTTGGATTTGCTGCACCTGTGGCCTGCCAAATTTCTCCTCAACACTGTTTGACTCAGTTTCATCAGAAAGTGTCAACACGTCAATCGCAACAGAGAACACATACAGCATTCTAGCTGATCTTCCAACCACATGGACATTACCAACTCCTCTACCAGCTTTCTCACAGAGAGTAGTGTATTTGGGTCACCCCAACACACATCTTCGCCAAAAGTACAGCCCCAGAATCAAGGTTACAACAGAGAACTTAACTCATTTCGCATACTCGTGATTAATTTCCAAAGTCTGAGAGCCAAGAGGACATCATTCTGGCTTCTTCTCGAAGAATTAAAACCAGACATTATCATTGGCAATGAAACATGGTTGTATGACGGGATCTTCGAACGAGAGGTCATTCCTACAGGGTACCATATCATAGCCAGAAGAGACCGAGTTTAGGACCGACACGGTGGAGTCATCATCATTGCCAGAGAAGACATTACAGGCACCGTTATTGACCTTCAAACCGACGCAGAATTTACAGCTGCTGCTATCCTGTGTAATGGAGGTGCACCACTTGTTATCGGCTCATTGTACCGACCACCTAGCAGTGACATACATTATGTTGAAGAGCTCTGCAAGAGCATGAAATATCTGCACAACACCTACCCTGACTCAACAGTCTGGATAGCAGGTGATGCCAATCTACCAGATATCAACTGGAAAACAAACACAGTCAACCGAAACAACTACGCTGTCAACATCAACAAACTGTTCCTCGACACAGTATTTGACATCTCCTCAGAACAGATTGTTCATTTCCCAACTAGAAACGATAACACCCTCGATCTATTTATCACTAACCGACCAACCCTGATTGAAAGATGTAAAGCCATACCGGGTGTCAGTGACCACGATGGAGTCTTCATCTAGACCAAGACAAAGGCCTCCAGATCCAAACCTCCTAGAAGGAAAATACTGCTGTGGAAAAACGCTGACACCGACAAGATCAAATCAGCAACCAAAGACTTTGCAGAGGACTTCACCTCCAGATACACAACTCAAACCAGTGTCAATACCCTATGGACTACCTTCAAAGACTTCATCACCTCCACCATAACCTGCCATGTACCATCAAAGAATAGCACCACCCGCTTCAACCAGGCATGGATAACCAGGAAAGCAAAACAACTCTCCAGACAAAAGAAACGTGCATACAACAAGGCCAAAAAGACAGGCAGAGCCCAAGACCTCTCCAGATTCAAAACTTTGAAAAAAGAAACACACAAAGAATGTAGAACAGCCTACCATAGCTTCGTTAAAGACCTGGTCAGTGGGGATAAGGATCCAAAGAAACTGTACACGTACGTCAAAGGCAAGAGATGTGACAGCAGTGGTATTGCACCTTTGAAATCAGAGGGGATGACCCACAGTGACCCAAGGACTAAGGCTACCATTCTGAACAAGCAGTTCTCCAGTGTCTTCACAACAGAAGATAAAACAACAATCCCTCCAATGCAAGGCACACCCAGTCCAGACATGCACCAGTTCACAGTAGAAACTAATGGGATCAGAAAGCTTCTACTGGGCTTGGACATTCACAAGGCAGCCGGCCCAGACAACATCCCCACAAGATACCTGAAGGACTACGCAGATGAGATAGCCCCAGCCCTTACTCTGGTGTACCAAGCATCTCTACAACAAGGTGAAGTTCCAGCAGACTGGAGAATAGCCAATGTGACACCAATATTCAAGAAGGGGGACCACAGTGTACCTGCGAACTACAGGCCCATATCCCTAACCTCCGTCTGCTGTAAACTCCTGGAACATGTGATACACAGCCAAATCATGGAACATTTTGACCGGTTCTCCATCCTAAGTGATGCACAACATGGCTTCAGGAAGAAACGCTCAACGGACAGCCAGCTTCTCCTCACACTGCAAGATCTTGCCAAGGCACTAGACGAGGGTGAACAAGTCGATGCCGTGCTCCTCGACTTCAGCAAAGCGTTTGACGTAGTCCCACATGAACGACTAGCCGCCAAGCTTCACCACTATGGAGTCCGGGCGAACGTGCTCAGCTGGATCAGAAGTTTCCTGAACCACAGATCACAACAGGTCTTGGTGGAAGGTTGCAAGTCTGACTCCACTGCAGTTACCTCTGGAGTTCCCCAGGGATCTGTCCTGGGACCCTTGCTTTTCCTTGCCTACATCAATGACCTACCCGATCAAGTCAAGTCCACCTCACGCTTGTTTGCGGACGACAGCCTCCTGTACAAGAAGATACGCTCTACATCAGATGCTATTTCTTTACAAGAAGACATAGACAAGCTCCAGAAATGGGAGAGCGATTGGATGATGTCATTCAACCCAAGCAAGTGTGAGGTTATCCGTATCACCAAAAAGAAGACACCAATCAAGTCTACCTACAACATCCATGGTAGAGACCTACAAACAGTGCCAGATGGAAAATACCTTGGTGTCAACCTGTCGGATGATCTGTCCTGGAGTACCCATGTATCGGCAACTGCGAAAAAGGCCAACAACTCACTGGCCTTCCTCAGGCGAAACCTTGCTAGCTGCCCAAAGGACATCAAAGCACAGAGCTACCAGTCACTAGTGAGGCCGATACTTGAGTATGCCAGTACAGTCTGGGACCCACACACCCAAGCAAACATCAACCAACTTGAGGCTGTTCAAAGACGTGCTGCAAGGTTCGTCAATGGAGATTACAGGACCACCAGCAGCACCAGTCAAATGCTGAAGGACCTCCATTGGCAACCCCTACAAGAGCGCCGATCCCACTCTAAGCTGGTGATGGTGTACAGGATAGTACATGGGCTTGTCGATATCCCATGTACATACTACCACCCCTCAACCCTGAGCACTCGAGGCCATTCTCTGAAGTTCCTGGTACCTTTCTGCAGACTAGACATTTACCGGCACTCCTTCTTTCCCTCGGGCATACGACTGTGGAACAGCCTACCAGAGTGCATCGCCACGGTCGACTCCCTAGAGGCCTTCAAGGGAGCACTGGCCAACATGCTGTAGAAGGACACCCAGATTTTATTTGCTTTTAGCCCATGTAAATATTTGCGTCACATTTAAACCTAAATTGTACGACGATGCCCCAGAGGGGATTTTGTACTTCATCGGAAGAAGAAGAAGAAAGTTCATCTTTGCTATGACGCGGCCACACATACGATCAAACCAAGAACTACACACACTCGAAGCAGACTAGGCTATCGTGATTTTGTGATCACTTTTTGTTCGCTTTTCAAGCACAGAATTTCTGGCGGACAACGTTGATGCAACCTTATTTCAACGGTAATGCAACCTTATTTCAACGTTAATGCAACCTTATTTCAACGTTAATGCAACCATATTTTAACGTTAATGCAACCTTATTTCAACGTTGATTCAACGTTAATGCAACCTAATTTCAACGTTGATGCAACGTTAATGCAACCTTATTTCAACGTTGATGCAACGTTATTTCAAGTGCATTCTAAGCCTATCTGGGCGCCCTGAAATATCTTTTTTTCTTAATTCCGCGAGTTAACCTTAATGGTTTAGTAATGATTATTTAAAAGTCAAAAGGTAATATAATGAGCTAGGGCAAAATTTATCTTGTAATTGATTTCGATCTGTCATGCAACATCTACGTATTAACACATAGCATACATGTACATTGTATATTAAAAATATTCTGCGAGCGAAGCGAGCACGAAAAATGCCCATCTTACAAATACTTTTTCATCTAGAACATAAGAAAAAGTACCCATATTATTTAGAGATATGTAAGACTAGTTTAGGCCGAACATTATGTAGAGAGCCCTAAAATCGCCTCTGACCTTCGAATCGACCGCCATTTTGTTTTGGCTCTAGTCTCGTGAGATTTGGACGATGCGCGCACATATCTTGAGAAAATGTTTACAAAATAGTATTTTTTTAGCGGGAATATTTTTTTCTGAAAATACGAGGTCATAACATGTAATTTTCGATTACTTTCACAAAAAATCATAAAACTATACCATTTTCACTATTCCCAAAAAGTCGTGTAGTTGAAATACCCCAGTAAACGCTATGTTTTCTTTTCTTCAGGTAACTTCTCCCAGTTGTATTGGGACATTTAATCACTGTGGTGATGATAACTTTTCCTCATGAATAAACTGTGATCCAATAGAATCGCGAGAAAACAGTACATGCACATCCCTTTTTACAACATATTATTATTACTGGTAGCTTATCGCTTAAAGTTTGTCTAATTCAATATATATACGTATGTCCGTGAGTTTTTAACGCGTTATATTTATTTATTGATTATCTTAACGCATTAGTGGTCTGTCTATCTATATGGGGTTTTAATTAAGTGGACTAGGTGTGAGCAATTGTACTCTTGTTCTATGCATATGGTAACAGAAAGCTTGTGTGGCTCGCTCTACTTGAGTCTTGTCTCTGTTGGATAGCTTGATGATCCCCGCTAGGCTGATATGCGTACAATCAAGAAGTATCTGGAGCATCTTCCCTTCCCGGTTAACTAGATTATAGCTGTTCGGTTGTATTTTTTCTAAGAGTGCTCTGAGTGAGTCAACGCCTCTCGATCGAGGCAGAGATAAACTGGGACATTTGAGAAGAAAGTGTTCTAGGGTTTCGTCAGCAGTTTTACACATTAAGCAAGTCGGGCTGACTTCAGACTTGTTGTACTTCGATGTGTTAGATTGTAGAACATAAGTGCCAAGGATAAGTCTGGCCTTGACTTCTGCCTGCTGGACCTCGTTAACGCTAGGATTGATGGCTCTCCATATATTATGTGCCCTGTGTACAGGTTCGTCTTAAATCTGAAGATATTTGAGTGTGGACTTCTCGAAGATACCTTGGGTCCATTCACGATGCCAGTAGCTGTTGACAGCGGTGTTCACAAGAGATTTCCATACGGTCTTGTTTGGTGGGTTAATGAGTAGTTCTCTGGCATTAGGTAATGAGTATTTAGTGAGTGCTTTTTTGGAGGTGCTTGCCAATGAATGACTTTCTGGGTGTGCCATGGTTAGTTGTCTTGAAAGAATCTTGTGTTCGGAGGAACCCTGAAGTCGGCAGATGCTGATAAACTGAGACAGCCTCTTCTTGTCAATTATGGTTTCAGCTGGTTCGGCGCCCATCAGAATGTATACGCCTATGGTGGCTGTTCGTTCTGGGAGACTTTGAAAGTGTTTCAGCATTGACCGCTGTAGCATTTCGAGTCTATTGACGTCACCTTTGTTGATTTTTAGAACCTCAATACCATAAAAGCCTCTTGTGATTGCATGAGATCTCCATAATTTGTACGATACAAGTGGAGTCAGTCCACGTCGCGCATGTAGACCAGGTCCTAGCATGGCGTAAATAGCCTTTCTCGCTGTGTTCACACGGTCGCTAGTGTTGATGCTATTGTTAGAGTTTCGGACAATCCCGAGATGTTTGACATTAGTTGACTGTGGCATTTCCTTGTTATTGAGGTATATCTTGTCGAGGGACTTGGCTCTAATAGGTAGAACTTCAGATTTTCCTGGATGTATGGTCACTTTGTCTTTCTTAGAGCAGAACTGTACGATATCTACCATGGCTTGTAGGTTTTTCTTCGAGTTTGCCAACAGGGCGATGTCATCAGCGCATGTTGGGACTGCAACGCTTACTTCACCTACATGAGTACCAAGATTACTGGATGTTAGGCAGTCTAGGGTACTATTGTTGTAGCACTTGTAAAGTGTTGTTGATAATTTGGCTCCCTGTTTAGTTCCTTGTTGAAGAAGGAATTTTTCTGAGAAGACTCCATTCCATTTGACTCTAACAGCCGAGTCCGTATAAAGGTTTCTGAGAAGGATCCATAGGTGACCCTGTATACCGAAGTGGTAGAGCTTGTTAAAGAGTACCTGATGATCGACTGTGTCGAACGCTTTCTGTGCATCAAGGCTTGCCATAATCAGTTGTTCCGAAGATTTGGTATTGTAAATAGTTTCGGAGATTAAGAAAGCTGCATTAGTAGACGAGCTTTTCTCTGTGAATCCACGTTGTAACGGGTTTTGTTGTTTATTGAAGATACAGTCAATTCTTGCTTTCAGAATACTTTCTAGGATTCTCATTATGACATCAGAAACGACAATACCTCTGTAATTTCCTGGTGAACGCTTGTCTTTACCCTTCCTGTGAACAGGAGTTAGTATCCCTTCTTTAAGGCTGCTTGGTACATCAAGGTTGGAGAATACTTCATTTATAATGTCGGTTAAGGGCGCTACCAATTCTTCTCTGGCATACTTAATGTGCTCAGCAGATATCCCATCTTGGTCCGGGGACTTGCCACTGTTGAGATCTTGGATGGATTTGTCGACTTCCGTAAGTGATGCAGGTTCAATAGGTAATCCTCGAGCGGTTTCTCTTTCTAGAATGAGTTGATTTTGCAATTTGATGAAATGTTCGTCGTTTTCAGTGTCTGGATTAGGGGTTGCTAAGGTTTCGAAGTGAGTTTTCCATGTGTAGAGGACATCCTCAGGTTCAGATATTTCTTTCCCATCTCTTAGATGTGTGAGGTTACTTTGGTCCGTCCCTGAGTTTCTTTGAGAGTTGACTAGTTGATGGAACAATTTCTGGTCGGTTTCGGAAGTTTTCATGAGTTTGGTGATATGTTTTTTTCTGGAATCGGCGTGGGCTTGCCTTTGAAGTCTACGAAGTTTTTTCTTCTCTTGGTTCATGGTAATTTTCGTATTGTCACATTGTCTTCCTTTCTCTTTCCATAGGCGGAATAAATCTTTACATCTCTTGGAACTGGCACTGATATCCTTATTCCAGATCCCCCGTCCGACAGATTTTAGTCTCTTAAGTTTTCTGTAATTTGGGAGAGCCTTCCTACCAGCTTCATGCATAGCAGCCTTCAAGTTTACTATCCTCGTGTCCACTGACTGGGTATGGTCTTCAGATGCAATTTGTTTCTTTATTTCTGCCCTATAGACATCGATGTCACACTTGTCCCATTTTGGCTTAGTTAGAATGGTTTTATGTCGCTGTCCTGTATGTTTGCTTGTCTGAAGCTTTACTGATAGTGTCAGATCAATAAGTCGATGATCAGATGTATTAAGTGCACTCATCACCTCGGTCCTAGTATTTATAACTGACTGTGCTAGACAGTAGTCGAGAAGAAAGTAGTCTATCTGCGATGTATACATCTTGTTATGGTGGAAGAATGTGTTTATGTTTTCATTGCAGACATTGAAAGAGTGGTCATGAATGAATTTCTTGAAAGAGTTGTCTCTAGGGTTCGCTCTGTGGATTGAAGCATTCATGTCTCCAGCAATAATAATGTTGTGGGTTGATCGGTACTTGGCCATCAGCTCACTCAGTTGGTCTTGCACGTCCTTATAATCTACGTCACCTTTAACGATTTTACTCGGCATGTAGACATTGATGAGGAGTGTTGGATTTTCATCTGTAGTGATTTTGATTACATTTAGTCTATTATTTTCAATGTCAACTATATCTATTGAGTATTCAAGAGACTTCTTGTATAGTAGACACACTCCACCATAGCCTCTTCTGTGTTTGTAGTCTAGGCGGGGTATGAGTTGATCAACAGATTTAGCTGTGAATAGGTATTCATTGTGTATTGTATTAAGTACGGATTGTTCGAGTGTGAATAGCCACGTTTCTTGAACACATAGAATGTCAAATTTATTTATGATGGCTTGCAGATATACAAGGTTGCTCTTGACACTTTGGGCGTTGATGCTGCCGATCCTTAGTGATGCTGATTTGCGGTCGCAGCCTGGCCCTGGCACAGAAAAGACTTCGTAGTTGGGTCAATGTCTCTGGTGTTGGTTGTGCACTGTATTTTATTCGTCCCTCTGAAGTCTTGATTATTTAGGGGTATTCTTGCCGGATCCGCTGTATCTATAGCTTCGTATAGGCTGTTGTTTTCATCAGATCGGTTGCCCGTTCCCTGTAGTGGAGATGCATCATGCTTCATTGATTGTTCCGACTGAGGGAGTTTCTCTTCTGCTTCTGTAATTGTTTGAGTGTTGTTCATGTTATTCAGCTCAACACGTTTATCAGAGTTTAACGTCAATGTGGGATCATGTCCGTCGTCTTCCGTGGTTTCTGAGGAGTCCTTTGGATATATATCAGCCGTCCTTGCGTCAGAGTAGTTAGCATATTTATCGGTATTTATCGGTATATGTTTTTGTAACAAGGTTTGTGTCAATGTGGTAGAGTTATTATATGGATAGAGTACCTTTTGTGTAGGAATAGACCGTCCAGTTGTATGGAGTGTAGTCCATGGCTTTTGTTGAGCAGGTACTGTCATTGGTTGTGGTACTACCATTGGCTGTGGTACTGTCATTGGTTGTGGTACTATCATTGGTTGGTGCCCTGTCATTGGCTGTGGTACTGCCATTGGTTGTGGTACTATCATTGGTTGGTGCCCTGTCATTGGCTGTAGTACTGTCGTTTGTTGAGGTACTGTTTTTGGTTGGTGCCCTATCAGAGGATGTGCTGCCATCATTGGTTGGAGTACTGTCATTTGTTGTGGTACTATCTTTGGTTGGCGTCCAGGCATGGGCTGTGGTACTGCCTTTGGTTGGGGTACTGTCGTTTGTTGCGGTACTATCATTGGTTGTTGTCCTGTCGTTGAGTGAGGTACCGTCATTGGTTGGGGTACTGGCATAGGCATAGGTACTGCCATTGGTAGAGGTACTGCCATTGAAGAGTATGACATGGGCATATACCCTGGCAGGAGGGAGGACGGTGCATGTGTCATATGTAATGGGGTTGTTTGCATGTGTGGATGTTTCATCACTCCGAATAAGATATGGTTAGGATCGTTACAATGATGTATGGATCTATTAAAAGTATTGTGAAGGTTTAACTGCATATTTAGATTGGCTATTTCAAACTGATGTTGTGTTTTGAGTTCAAGAATTTCCATCCGGTGGTTCATCTCGATCTTCAACATGTTGTCTACCGAGGGGTCATGTTCACTGTCACCATCATGGTGACTTTGTTTTGATGAAGTATATGAGGTTTTATTTGAATTTTCTATTTGTTCTAGTTTGTCTTTAAGTAGCTGGATAGTATGTAGGTAGTCTCTGTTGGTTAGCTCAAGCATTACGATCCTGGCCTTATGATCAGCCAGATCCTGGGACACTGCATCTTTAGTGGTCCTTGTCTTCCTGCCCTTTACTATTGGTTTGTCAGCTTCATTGGATTTTGATTTATTGCTACATAAGGATTCTTTAGAAATGGTAGTAGATTGCTGATTTTGGTTAGTGGCCATCGGGTTACTGGATAATCCTGCTAGTTCCACAGTGATTGTTTGTATGTCGTCATTTACTGCAATACTGTCTTTATTCATTTGTGGTGTCTGTACCAGTGGTGGTTGTATACCGAGATCGGTTGTTACACATGGTGTGGGCTTCACAGTTTGTACTTGATCCGTATTTGTTCTACATGGTGTACTGTAAAGGGTTATAGGATGCATATTGATGGTAGCCCCACAGTGTGTATGCAAGGGTGTGGTATCAGTATCAGCAATGGGATTACAAGTAGTATTTTGTAAGTCATTAGGTCTACGGATGAGATATTGTTGGTGGTCAGTTTGGAGCACAGTGTTTTCGTCGTGTCGCTCAAAGTGAGAGCAGGAGTTACAGATGTAGTCATCGTTATTGATGTATGATTCATACTGGTTTGTCGGGATATTCTCACAACTACAGTGTAATTGTGCGTCACATATAGTGCAGATGATGGAGGTATCTTCAGTGATTTCTTTCAAGCAAACTGGGCAGGCCTCTTGTTCTTCCTCGTCATTCTCGTCTGGTCGGCTCGGGATCTCTATAGAGTCTTCCAGATTGTGTGTTGTCTCGATCTGTGTTATTCTGGGGATAACTAGACTTTGGTTGGAATGTTTATTTTGGTTGGTCGTATGCTTAGTGCGTGTGTATCTGTTGTCAACTACAAGTTGCTTATTATTCGCTTTAGAGCTAGTTAGAGATTCCAAGGCTTCATGGCACACGGTTACTATCTGCTGATTTAGGGCTTGTATATTACAGGAGTTACAGAAACTGTTACATATGGCCTGGAGATCGTCCCGGAGGAACTGTTCATAGGATTTTCCCATTTACATCAATCCTACAGGTAGTATGGAAGAGATTGATACGGTAGAGCTGACGGCCACCAGATTTGGGTTTAATTGATAAGCAGATTTCTACAATCATGTCTTGATTTGATACCTTGCTTTTAGCTATTCTTTCCTTCACTATGTGGGTCAGGTCAGGATGATCTTTATAGTAAGTAAGAGTGCAGTTTTTAAAGATTTCGTAAGTAGCTGCGGAGAACGTGATGACAGTGGTACCTTGTTTGTGCTCGATTGCCATGTCACATTCCCTATTGGCACCTTCTATTTTCTGTTGAAGAGCCTTTGTGGGGTTAAAAGTATGTTTGACATGATCGAATACTTTTGGTGTCCATGGGTGGTTAGGTATTCTATTCCTTGTGGAACGCTTCAAAGGTTGCATAGCAAGAGTCTTGTCATTCATCTTTGTTGTAGAAACTAGTGGAGTGCATAGATATCAGAGTATTGCTCAAAAGTCACAGTAAAGAGAAACCCCTTATTAAAACGTTATAAAATTGATTTAAAAACGCTTTAAATTCATATAATTATATATATACCGATAAAAATATGTTGATAAAAGTACAGTATGAGAAATCAGTCAAACATCCCACGTGGTCACCTCGTGTATCACTTTTCAGTAAAATTACGTTTAAAATGTTAAAATGTTAAAAATGTTACCAAATCCACCATACGCTTCACACGTCACAACCTGTTGAGTTTGCCGGTATTATATTGGAGTATGTATTCGGTCAAAGTTCATTTTATTTCATGGCGGACATTTTGAAATATTTTCACGGAAGCATGTGCGCGGACAGACCACCTAAAATCAATAAAATCACACTTTTCAAGGCTTATTTTCGATATAGTTACCATCCAACATATGTACAGTTTCTTCAGTATTCACATAACACTCTTCAGAACGCAAACAGTCAAACATAAAACTTTAAAAACATAAAACTTTCTAGCTACGATAAAACACGTCCGCTCTGTACAACTGCCGCACAACTCATCTATGTGCAACGTAATCGAATATTTTTTCACACGTCTGCATTGTTTACAGTTTCGTGAATGAAAGTCACGTGGTCGGATAAATTATTTTTAAGGTCAAACCAAAAATATCTTCGGTCAAAGTTGCTTCCGACCTTACGGTCAGAATAGCAAAAAAAATATCGAATTCTGTATTTCTGTAGACCATACATCGGCAGATCACACATCACTATCGGCGATTATCTTAAAATTCATTAAGTGATCCACGCCCGTAATGGCGATGTAAAAAAAGTTCGTTTATAATGCAGCCAAAGTCTATTTATTACCCATTAGAGACTGGCGTGTGGCACGACCAATCAGAATTAATACACGACGAGTAAATATCACTTAACAGTGACAAATATGCTGTTTTTGCACTAGATTTATTTCTTAATTTGATTTAACAATGCTCAGGCTTAATTTCATAATTGGGACGTTTAGCTAAAGTGAATAGTTTTGGCCCAATTGATCGCGCGCGCCATGTGACGTATTTAGGTCACGGTCAAAATGGCCGACTTTTATTTACTATGACGTTTGCTTTATTCAATTCTTGGAGAATTTTATCATTTTATTGGTGTACATTTGAGTTAGATAAGATGAAGGAATTATATTACCAAGTAAGTGACCTTATTTAATATAAACATGAAGTTTGCCATTGTTTATTGCGTGTTTAACGCTTAAGTAGGCGAATTATGGTCACTCGAGGATACATTTGATATGAATTATTGAGGAGGCAAAACAATGTATGACTCCTTGTTCTGACACCGGGGACCTGACCCCTGCAGGTCCCATGACTCCTACACCCATGAAAATTTGTGACATTCAGAAGCATTTTCGTATATTGTAAGTGCTCATTCGCTTAGTCAAAATAGTCAATTTCTTTCTGGTGAAATATATTTACAGTTTATAAGTATAAGTTTTGTAGACATACTGTCAGCTAACCCACATAATACGATAGAACAATGATACCTATGCTGTTCTTGTGTCTTATGTACATGATGTACATATGTCTTTCAGACAGAATTATATCTGTTCCGTTTTTAGAAACGTTGTTTTTATCGCCAGAGTCATAACATTCTTCAAAGGGCAAAGAATAAAAACACATTTCAAACAATAGTACATGTAGTTGATGTACGCCTATAAAGTCTGTGGCAGTCGCTTTCAACACATTATTCTTAAGATTTTTTGGGGCCCCCGTGAATCAGTGTAACGGTCACCAGTGGTTATGTTGTAGACGTCACAAGTAACCACAAATGTGACATAAATATTTGGCAATAATGAACAATCTGGGCACGTCGTAAGAAGTACCATTCGCAAACTTTGATTAAGGCGGGGATAGGGCGTATTAATAGCTTCATTTTCTGTAGACTAGTCGTAATATGTATCTAAAGTTATTTTCTTCCATTTCATTCAGGAACAAAATAAAGTGTGTCTGTTCAATATCTGTTTTATTATTTATTCAAAGTTTTTTAAAAAAAATCTCAGCCAACTGGGGGGGGGGCACGGGCCATCGTGCCCACTGCCTGGATCCGTGCCTGAACCCTGTATATTACATATTCCGGAAGCGAGGGCAATAAAATGTGACCCCTGTTGTGCGATCTCCAGGTTCATATTACACTTGATCTAATCATCCAGATGTATGTTAAATACAGCGTCTCAATGATGCGGATCAAGGTGTCTGTGCCTCTTGATCAATGTCACTACAGCGCTTGAATTAACAGATTAAATAATTTGACATGAATTTGAAGAAAGTAAATTTTCTTATTGATATGTTTATTTGTTATAACTGATTATGTAACACTACAATTTTGATAATATCAAGCCTGTCTGGTTTTCAAAGAAAAACGTTAAAAAGGATTTTCGTTCAAAAGTGAAAAAGGGGCACATTTAAATTGTCTATTTTTGCAAGTTCAAATAAATTTTCTAAAACGTACGGGCACAATAATTTGCAAGATTTTTATTATTTAAAAAAAATGATCTGAACCTGTGAACATTACCGTCTAAGATACAACCGTGCATGGCATATATAATACACCAACCAGTTGCATCCACGCCCCCACCCCGGGAATGGGCGATGGATACTTGGGGGAATCGACCGCAACGGACCGTACATGTCTTTACCTTCCAGCTTTTCCCCACTGCTGGGTAAAGGTTGGGAGTTTTTTCTCCGAACCAATTCCTCGGGGACAGTATTTAGTTGTTAGGGGACGGGGAAACTGGAGTATTATTAATTTGTAGTCTGGAAGATTTCTTTTAAGAATATTGAGTAATTCATGTTAGTTTTTGATGATGTAACAGTTCAAATTTATACGTTTACTTTTGATTTTAAAAGCTTTTAGTGCAGGAAATTGCATGATTTTAATTTTAAAAAAATGAAAAATTTCGTCGCCGGCCAGGCTCTGAAGTGTATTAAAGTCTTTAATACAATTGTTCAATTTAAAAACTCAATGGGAGTAACAACAACTCACGATTTGTAAAGTTCATGGAGATCTACAGTCATTTATGATGAAAATCTTGTACATTCATAAAATTGTCAAATCAATTTCAACGTAACGTCATTTTAGCTCCAAAGTGACGTCATTATGACTCCAACATGACGTCATATTTACCTGGAAAACGTAACGTGCGTCCGTTCAACGGTCCGATTACGATTATGAGATTGCGGACCGGGCCGATAGGCGATAATCAATCGCGTGATGGTCATAATCAGCCTGAAATTGGCTCATTTTTGTTACTATGTTTAGTAACAAGTGTATTAACAATCGCTAAAACACAGCAGCTTCTCATTTTACGGCTTGTGAGACATTCATACGTATCAATACACGTGCTGTACATAGCAAAGATCGTTTATACACTTAACCGAATTTCTAATTGGCCACCCTAAAAATATTATATTATATGTTAATAAATGGGTGATTTGATATTAGCCCTGTTATTTGTTCGAGGGCAGTCGTATTGGCCTGAGGCCGAAGGCCGAGGGACAATACGTCTGTCCCGAGGACAAATAATAGGGTTAATATCAAATCATCCATTTATTGACAATCTTATTAAATAAGTATCAATTATTATAAAATTTGTCTTCGTTTGCAACGTAAGCACATCAAACTTAACTGACATACAAGACTACGAAAAAACATGTTTTTTTTCAGATTTTTGCGTCCAAATATAGTCCAAATTGTAGCAAATTATCTAACTAAGAAAATGAATACCCATATGACATGTTTCCGTTAAGTAATACAAAAGTTATAAACAATTTAGTGAGTAAGAATAGATTCTCCGTAATTTCAGCTGAGAATCTATATCAACTTTTGGCCCTGTCTATGAGCCAATCAGATTGCTTAAAAGGAGGGCCAATATCTAAATCACTTTTCGGCCCTGTCTATTAGCCAATCAGATTTTATAACACTTTTCCGGCCCTGGGCCGATAACTGATATAAATTTTCGGCCCTGACATAGTGGAAGGATGCGTATTATTAGACTAGGACAATGCTGTGTTATAGGGCTAATAATTGATAGTCATTTAATAAATCTGATATATTATATCAATAAATCTTTGGCAGTGTTATATGTTCATTCCACGCACTAATTTATCGATTTCCGGAAAGAAATGGCGTATTCATGTCCAAAATCATCCATGCGTAACGGTTGGTGCGAAATTGCTTTTTTGCACGTTGGCCTCGTGAACAGCTTGGAATAGTATCGTTTTTGGTATGAATTTGTTCCCTGTTGAAACACTACAATTTGTGAGAATGAGCCTAATTGAACGCGCTAATGACGTCAGATGCATTTATACATTGAACGAATTTCTGATTGGCCACGTGTTTTTTATAAATTAGTTTTTAAAAAAGTGCATTTAGAAGAATACAAATAATCGAAACCCCGATACTGTCTAAGTTTATGGATAGAAAATATGTTTCTCGCAGTAATTCGAGCTAAACCCAACGTTATTATAAATATCGTTTTTTCAAAATGACGTTTTGACGTACATGTCAGGATTTAGGTGCTGGTACTCGTCATTCAAACAGCCTCAGCGCGCCCCATATTACTTATTCTCGCCAGCATAAATGTGTTTCATTAAGCCAATCGACAGGGAATAAATTTAGACTAATTTCAAAAATCAAACATGTTGGGCATGTGAACCACGTGCACGTAAGCCATTGTCCACTAACTGTTCCGCATGGATGATTTTATACATGCATGCGTAATTTATTTCTTGAAATCGATAGCTACAAGTGCATCGAATGAAAATAATCACGATTTTAGAAATATTGATTGTAAATATCGCAAAAAAATCCTATTTCATTGGGTGGCCAATTAGAAATTTGTTTAAGTGTATATAACATTATATTGAGCAGTGTTGGGCGGTATTTACCGCCCCGGTATTTACCGGGTGGGAAATACCGGGAAATACCGTCCTGTCCAATACTCCCAAAGTGTCCAATACCGGGAAATACCGGGAAATACTGGTCAATTGAATGGTCAAGTGGGATTTTTTTGTATACTGGTTATTTTAAATGCATTATGAAGCAACTGAAATCTCAGGTTTTTATTTGTTGTTCTTTATTCAGTTCTATATCATTCAATAGATCCTTAATTTATTTGAGAGTATGATCTACAAGTGGTCAAATGAACTGGTCAATTCATTTTCAAAGTGGTCAATTGGACTGGTCGATTCAATTTCAATGTGGGAAATACTGGTCAATTGATAGTAGGATTTTTTTGTGTACTGGTTATTTTATTAAATGCATTATGAAGCAATTGAACTCTCAGGTTTTCACATGTTGTTCTATATTCAGTTCAATAACATTGAATAGATCCTAAATTTATTTGAGAGTATGATCTACAAGTGGTCAAATGAACTGGTGGTAAAAGTGGTCGATCGGAGTGGTCGATTTAATTTCAATGTGAAAAAAAATCTAAAACACAATAATTCTTTAATAACTAAATTTTGATTTAAAGATATAGATCAAATACACTTGTTACAAATCTAATTAAAATATTTAGTAATAATTAATATACTAATTTCAATTTAAAATAAAAGTTATAAGGTAATAGTTATACTAGAAAGTGCATGAGAGAGACTGTTATAAATAATTAATATTGATAATCATTTAGGCTTGTGTAAATTGGCTTAAACTAATTTAGCACATTGTTAAATCAGGTCAACTAAGTGTGAAGTGTGAAACTGACAACTAACAGATTATGCAATATTGTGTCATATTCTTGCAGTTAATAAAGGATTAGTCTGACTGAAAGTGTTTACATAACTGGACATAACCCAAGTACCCTACAATACAAAATAAAGATGTTCTATGGGCAATTTTCTACACAAAGTGCATGAGTTTCAAGCGTCCCATTGAAGAGAACTTGCATGAAAAAATAGAATTTAAAACAAATAATTTAAGTTGATAACCTTTTCACTAGTAGAGCTAGGTATATAGATAAAGATACATGTATAGAAGCATAATTTCACATGACCAATTCAATCGACCACTTGTATTGTCCAATTGACCAGTATTTCCCAGTATTTCCCAGTATTTCCCGGTATTTCCCAGTATTTCCCGGTATTTACCAGTATTTCCCGGTATTTCCCGTCGTCCTGTCCGTTACTCAATCGACCGTCCGTTATGCCAACACTGATATTGAGAGTTGAGAGTTTTAGTGGGGATCAGTTGGGAGCTCTGAGGAAGAAAGTATGAGTTCTGAAAACAGGATCACTGGAACAGTTTTGAAACGATTAAGAGCTCTCCAAGATACGATTTGATACTAGGGCTGTTCGATATGTATTGTCTTTGCACGTGAATCTCGAGCTTGTTCTAACCATGTGGTTTCTGGTTTACAAAAACCGATAAATTACAAGATAAAGTTTGCCCTAGCTCATCATATTACTTTTACACTAAGAAAAAGATATTTAAGGGCTTCCAGATAGGCACAGAATGCACTAGATTCATCCATTGTTTAACAAAACAACCCGTGTATATTTGGTGAAGGGGTGGTTCGGGAGCTCTGAATTGTGATTTGGAAGCTCTCATGTGTGGTTTGAGAGCTCTGATGTATGGTATGAGAGCTCTGATGTATGGTTTGAGAGCTCTGATTTGTGGTTTGAGAGCTCTGATTTGTGGTTTGAGAGCTCTGATGTGTGGTTTGAGAGCTCTGATGTGTGGTTTGAGAGCTCTGATGTATGGTTTGAGAGCTCTGATGTATGGTTTGAGAGCTCTGATTTGTGGTTTGAGAGCTCTGATGTGTGGTTTGAGAGCTCTGATGTGTGGTTTTAGAGCGCTCTGATGTGTGGTTTGAGAGCTCTGATGTGTGGTTTGAGAGCTCTGATGTGTGGTTTGAGAGCTTTGATGTGTGGTTTGAGAAATGTGTGGTAAGAGCTCTAAGTGCACAAACTTGTATATTCTGTTGTGTTAGGGTAAATCATCATTAACTTGAACTCTCGAGTGTACGTTCCATAAGGAGCAACTCTTGTGCCTCAATTTGCACTCTGTCTCCTTGTCTATTATATCATGTGACAGTCTGTAGCAATTTTTGTTATTCAGACATTTTATCAGATACCGGAATAAGTTGAAGACATATTTACCAAAGAAAAGGTTTGCTGTTTAGCTACGGCGCTAAATTGTAACAACGAACACTGTGTCCCAACGACCCCCTATATGCATGAACAGTATACGTGTATATAATGTAAGAACCAAAATACCACAATGAGCTACGTACAATATTTATTTTCTACAACATGAGTAGTATCTCAATGAAAGTCGAGTTTCAGTCGTTGAGACACAACGCTTGCTGTGTCATAGATTTATGTGGCTTTGCACACAAAAACATAGCACATATTAAAATGAAAACTGAATATTGATGTAGATGTTGGTGATATTACATTGGCTTAGAATGAGAAGATCTAGTTACGACCATATAAGACGTTACAAATTCTAAATCTGCATCATATTATATAGATCTATATAAAGGCGTTTCTTATCACAGGTAACTGTATCGTTGAAAACGAAATAAAAAAACGAAAATTTTTATTTTTGAAAATTTATATTTTTCTATAAAGGTTTACTTGTTCTAAATGAACCAGAATTTCAATCAATCAAAAACAAAATTTGACTATCAATATCTCCATAAAATAATTATATTCATATACAGCAATGTTTAAAGTACTTATATGCCAGATCTTATCAAAATTGATCAAATAGTTAAAAAGTTATACTATAAAATGTAGATACTTTTTCATAGCCGATTTATATGGTGCAATCAACACAAATCCATATGGCCGTCCCTCACAATGGGTTACACCAGCGACAGTTAAAGTATACCTTTAAGCAATGGATTTTATGATATGAAGTTAACTTTTGGCTTACATTCATCCCATAACATTGTTTGTGTAAACACACATCCTTTTATAGATAATTGGTATGCATAAAGCAGTTTTTTCATTAAAAACAAACTGCACCTCTCGAACCGGCTCGTGGATTTCTGTACAAATGGACCTTGATAGAAAAATATAAATTTTCAAAAACAATTTTGTTTTCGTTTTTGTTTTCTTTTTCAACGATACAGTTACCTGTGTTTCTTATGAGCCTATTTTTATGAAAATCGGAACTTTTCATGTCGATCAAACCATGGGCGGGTCCAGGATTTCCGGTTGGGGGGGCGTAAGAAATTTGCTGGGGCCAGGGCATAGTCCTGCATGGGCGTAGGAGCGTCTTTAACATTACAACACTTCATTCATGGAAGCGTATTTTAGTTATATCTATACACTGATATATAACCACTGAGTTTATGGTTCTCTGGCAAGTTTGTTATTACGTGATAACTGGAAGTTGATCATTTGAAGTAGGGGGACTGGGGGCATGCTTCCCCGGGAAAATTTTCTAAACAAGGGATCAATCTGATGCATTCTGGGCGTTCTGAGATACCTTATTTGGTGTTAAACAGGACACGTTTTATTATTAAATTTAGAACAGTACTTAGATTAATCGTAATGAAGTGTTTGCACAAGTGCGCGATTTTGAGATCTATGCTTAATGTGAAGACGTTTAAGTTAACCTTTAAAAGACTTTAGTTCTAATTGACAACCTCTCAAAGTAATATAGGAGGTGGGAGTATTTATAAATATAAAAAAAAAAATTTTTTGTGTGTATACGTTATGGCAAAGAACGTGTGTTGACACATTTTCATAGATTGAAGTTATTGTGCGAGCGAAGCGAGTAAAAAAAAATTTCAGTAAAAAGTAATATAAAAATGTTCACGTATGTTATCTGCACTGCATCATAGTTTTACAAAAACTCGCTTAACAAAGTTAATGATATTTAGAATCTTATTACGCTGACGGGTAACTTTTTCACAAAGAATTTAAGGCAAATCACATATAACTAGACTATTTCAGTCATATGAAAATCGTTACTTCGGCGATTTTAGGGGCGGGCCGTGTCGCCCCCCCCCCCTTGGATCCGCCTATGCAAATAGAAGTTGAAAAACTTGTTTTTCCATAATTTAGGAGTACTTAATGTTCTTTTCTTGTTTTCTAAAAATAATTGAAAATATTGATTTTGTAGTTACAAAATTCTCGTTCTAAGCCAGCGATATCTGTACTTAGGCCGTCTAGTCTAGATCTATACGGACCAACAAAGGAACAAAAAAAATATCAAACCAGTTTAAAGCGATCTTCAAGCTTCAATTATAGCTGATAGTTGTAAGAATCCTTGAAAAAATAACGAGCAATACTAGATCTAGTCCAAACACAAATATGCCGCCTTTCAATTTCGTTGACGTGGATTTACTACGATCACAAGGTACAAATAAAGATGAAATGAAAATAAATAAACCCATACATGCATGAGGTCGTATATATTGCACATATATAAACGTTTTATAAGATGTACACATTCAATTTAGTTCATAGTTCGATCATATCCGATATTTATTCTGCTGTAAATAAACGTGACTGACATTTCACCCATAACAGCAGCTAAAATACCAACAAAAAGACCGCCAAAAATGCTCACTAAGAAAACACTAATAGTCGCTAGGCTAAACGCTTCTCCAATTCTTGACGCAATATTGGAACCCATATATGCCCCAACAAGTCCGACTTTAAAAGTAACAACATATTTTATAACACAGGTGATCGGTGATTCTGATTGAATAACACTGTACACAATAAATCCAAAAGTTATTAGAAGAGAAATCGCGCCAAAACATCTGAACACTTTACTCATGACGTTGATTTTTGAATTTGTTCTCCCAGAGGCTTGAACAATCGTTTTGAAGACATGGAGTTTTTCTGGACGTGCTAAATTTCAGAACTTTCCGTCCGTTTGGTCACCATATAACTGATATGTGTATTTTCCCACTAGGTCAGTAAATGTTGGGACTTTCGATTTAATCAGTTTAGAAAATGCAACAGCAGTTGAACTCATTTTGTTCCTGGTTTGGTTCATCCGGGAATTACGCAAACTTGATGCCTTCAACGCCACTCCTCTCCAAATATCCTGGGATTGGCAAGGCGAAAGTTGCTCAGCATGATTGGTCTCTTTCAAGATCTCGCATGCAGTTTCACGCGTGATTTCAATATAATGTTCTCTAAGGTATGAATTTCGAATGCTTTCAAAGGCAAGCTTGGCTGAGTTTCCAGCGAAATCACTCATGACAATTGTCTTTGTTGTTTGCGTACGACAAATTGGAATAAAGATTTAAAATATCCACAATGCCCATAATTCTTCTTCTTCCTTATTTCTTATACATGACAGGAATCCATCAACTGGATTGTACTAAGTCCTGGGTGAGGTTTCCAGCAAGACAAACTCGAAAATTCTATGGCGATTCGATGACGATTCGATTAAAATCCAAAACTTCCAGTTACAAAGAGTGATCACAATAAAGGTCATGGAATGCCTGTTTTAATTAGATTATATAAATGATTCCATCACTATGTTATTTAAATTATATTATGTATAAACAATAAATATCCGTATTGTTTTAGCGGTTAAAATAGTATTGCATGCTTATTTACCTTACATATATATTGTGTTCTATTCTATTCTATTCTCACACTTATACAACGTTGAATTAATTAATGGTAGTGACAAACACCCACACTGAGGGATGTCCAGGCATTACATAAATCATACAGTGTAACTTGATTAATGATGTATGGACTAATTATCATTGGTTTGTTTATTTATCCGGGTTTAACACTGTTTCTCCACGAAGACAGCTTACATAACCAGTTTTTTTCCACACCTTATCCTACCTAGCGGTGGCCTAGAGGTAGGACGCGCGCTTCGGGATCGAGAGTTCCCGGGTTCGATCCCCCTCTGGCCCACTGGTTAATTTCTCTGAGCAAGACCCACATGCTTCACTCCACAATGGTGTAAAATGGTACCTGTGAGGACAGTGTCTATTCATGGGCACCGCAGATCGATGTTGGCTACCACATCCACAGGAGAGAAATAGTCTCCCCACGGAAACACGAGTGTAGGTTTCCATATGAAGCTCAATGACCAGGATAAGTTTAAATGTCAAAGGGTGCTTGAGTGGCCTAACAGCTGAGAAGAGCCCTAGTTCGTTCGCTGGCTTAGAATAAGACTGATACATATTTAAAATCAGCATCATAAGAAGCTTCTTATGAGTCTATTTTCAAGACAATCGGAACTTGTCATGTTGACCAAATTGAAGTTGTAACAGCTAGTTTTACCATAAGTAAAGAGTAATTTTCGGACACTTGTTTTTGTGATATAATTATACTTACGACCTTCTCATTCTCACAGCGTATAAACCAAATCACTGTATGACTGATTGGAATCCCATAAAATACAACCTGTATCATTTATTGCTATTGAAAGCACATGTAAAATCTGATCACTGTACTCATTATTGTCGTACTCTATAATTCAACGTGTACTCATTATTGCAATTACCGGAAATCGGCTCGTTTATAAACAGTGATTCTAAGCCAGCGATTTAGCCTTCAAAAGGAACCTATAGCTTCTCCGCATGTGGACCGAAGTCGACATTTTTGTCAAATTATCGTGGAAGCGGCCAGGAATCAAATCTCCGATCACCGGGGTACAAATATGCATTTAGCGTGCATTTTTCTTTTTTGGTCTTAAAATGTATGTAAATTAATGCATTTTATTCTTTGGTCTAAAAATATTTGTAAATTCATACATTTTTATTTTCGTAGTTTTAAACACAGGTAACTGTATCGTTGAAAAAGAAAACAAAAACGAAAAAAAAATTTGTTTTTGAAAATTTATATGTTTCTATCAAGGTCCATTTGTACAGAAATCCACGAGCCGGTTCGAGAGGTGCAGTTTGTTTTTAATAAAAAAACTGCTTTGTGCATACCAATTATCTATAAAAGGATGTGTGTTTACACAAACAATGTTATGGGATGAATGTAAGCCAAAAGTTAACTTCATATCATAAAATCCATTTATTGCTTAAAGGTATACTTTAACTGTCGCTGGTGTAACACATTGTGAGGGACGGCCATATGGATTTGTGTTGATTGCACCATATGAATCGGCTATGAAACAGTATCTACATTTTATAGTATAACTTTTTAACTATTTGATCAATTTTGATAAGATCTGGCATATAAGTACTTTTAACATTGCTGTATATGAATATAATTATTTTATGGAGATATTGATTGTCAAATTTTGTTTTTGATTGATTGAAATTCTGGTTCATTTAGAACAAGTAAACCTTTATGGAAAAGTATAAATTTTCAAAAAAAAAATTTTCGTTTTTTATTTCGTTTTCAACGATACAGTTACCTGTGGTTTTAAAATGTTTATAAATTACATCTCAGATTATCATGACGTAAATTGACCACTATATATTTATATCTAACGCTACTATTGTTTGTCACGTTACTTTGTGTGTGCCCAACATCTGATGACCAGTTTGTATCATGCGCACATTGTCCGACATTGACAAATGGTCGTCATTACAGCTTTGTACATACAATCATACTCATGTGTCGACGTAATCGCCAAGGGCCAGTGTATATTATCGTGACTACAGTTAAGGAAACACACATATTTGACTTGTATATGAACTATGGTGTTGTTGCGTCTCAAGCATGTCAACCAATAAAAGGGAGATTCCTGTTAACAAGAAGAGCTCTACTCGGACTTTGAGATCTTTTAGGGGTGATATTCAATATTGATCTTACTTGATTTAAGAATAAGGACAATCAATCAGATCGCACCAGATTAAACACTTGATCAGTAATAAGCGATATGATTGGCTATCCTTATTCTCCAATAAACAAGATCAACATTAAATACTATACCCCTGATATGTATATTGAACCTCACGCATTTAAAAGTTCGACAAAATGTGCGCATGTTACATCTATTCAATCACATTTATTCCTTATTTTCTTATTTCATAATTTACAGTTTTAATTGTCATATATTCTCGGTTGATAAACTGTACATATTGACAAGCCTATCAGTAAACATGTAGACATATTCTGGGATGGAAACCTGGCACGCTCATCAGGCGGATGCTAAATTATCGATATCAGCAGCAACATTACCACCAAAGATGGGCAATTGCATGTTTTACTACAAAATAAGCAAGTACAGTTATTTCCCTTATATTATTTCACTACCGTCGATGTTGTTTCATTATTGCACAACGTAGAAATAATGTTGAAAATTGATTATAGAGGACAGGTTGGCTAAATAAATGTCTGTGGCATATATATAAAAATATTATATTTCATTGCTGGTTTTGGGTTTTCATCCCTCGCAGTGAACATGCTATTATTACTTGAAGTGATTCAACTCCAGTTGGTAAATTTGCAAAAATTATCAAACAACTCTCTTAAAATTGCATTTGTTTCGTTTGACCTACCTAATACACTTAATATCTAATACGAATCTGGACTTATTCACCTAGAAGAAAAAAAATCGCATAACTTCGGTTTAATAAATTTAAAACCCCGAAAAATCTATTGCGTGACTAACGCATTTAAATATATATTCAAGGTAGTGCTCCGTAGGGTTGTGTTTAAATGCCGAGAAAAGCCGTTATCTAATTAACGGACGGTAAAACATGCTCGAGCGGTAGTTTTCATCAATATGCGCCTTTGATCGTAATGTAAATTGTAAGAACACTTCATGTACATAGTTTTATGATTAAAACGTCTACAAAAACGTGTTTTAACATTGAAATGAAGTTTATGCCCTTTAATGGTGCATTCAAATTTGACGTGTTTACATTTTTACCCTAGAAGCTTGGATCTTGAAACCAATCGTTTACTGATTGACAGAACTGCATTTTGGGTGAAATTAGATGGTACATATTCAAAGGTATTTTGTGAAACAATGGTAGCAACGGCAAGGGGTTTTGGTGACATTTTTAAAGATTTTTAGTCTTGATCTGTAAGAATCAGCAGCTGTCAGACTTCTACCATTGACCGTTAGTACATAAATGGGACTCGACCATGGCTTGATTGGTCTCAGTCGGACAGTACCGATATCGCTTGCTTCCGTTGGTTGTAAATTTGCTGCTGAATGCTGACCATGTTCGTAGACTATCGGGAATATGTTGTGTCGAATATATCACGCATAACAATAACATGTTGGTAACCCATTTGAATCATCATATTCCATATTATTGGAGAGTGTACCCCATCTAGGAATATGGCTCACCATAAACGTGATCCTAATTTGGCGTAAGCAATAATAATCAATCACACAGGGCTTCGTACGAAATTCCCTTTGGTGTAAATTACTAAATGGTCTGACCTGCAAATGTGCGGTGGTAAGTGCCTGAGGTACTCGATCATCCCGGCTAATAAATACACATACGCATCGACCTAAGCAAAGGGAGTGGTACACACTGACACATTTTTGTCTTAAATATCTAAGAACTGCTCAGCTGTATCAATTATTTTGGCAGCAAGTACCACAGTCAACTATTTTGTGGCCGTAGATTTGGCCTCGTTTTTAATATGTCTAGATGACAACGATACGCATTGTAGTCGTAAATACTAAAACGGTCACGCTCTGAATTCGCTATATTACCTTCACCATTGTGTGTCTTTTTGTTATCTTTGGTTATATTCCAACTTTGATTTCGATGGAACCACTTCTAAAGGTGTTCTGAAGCGAAGGAAAAAACATAGGTTTGTTGGACGATGTCTTCAGTATTTTACGGAAGGATGTACCACAATTCCACAATAATTCTATCATAATGATATAAAAATTTGCATCACACCAAAATACTAACTTCGGCATTTTAAAATGATGCCATTGATATGAAATATACCTAGATCAGTCTTATCTAGAGCCATTAACATTTGACGACAGACACAATAATTCATCAAATACATTTTTAGACTAGACGGAACATGTTATAAAATATTTAAAATATCATAGCCTAGCAACAGAATGGCGTTAGAATACAAAACATATTGTATTTATAAGATATTATATAACGTCATATGGGCAAACGAATAATGCTATTGTACGCATGTGATAAAACACGATTGTTACAATATGCACTATATTATGTAATTTATTGTTCTTGAAATAGCATTAAATAGTCTATGACACCATAACGACGAAGTTTATATATAATATAATAACACGTTACATGTAATAAATATTTTATAACCAGGCCATGTCAAAAGGCTATGCCACGGTGTATGCCACATTTCCTCAATAGCACAGTGGTGATTACTGTCGCGATATCGTGATTACTGCAACAGTATCTTGATTACTGCCACGATATCGTGATAACTGCCACCTATCGTGATTACTGCTACGATATCGTGATTTCTGTCACGATATCGTGAATAATGTCATGGCATCGTGATTACTATCGCGATATTGTGATTTCTGTCGCGGTTTCGTGATTACTGCCACGGTATCGTGATTACTATCGCGATATTGTTATTACTGCCGCAGTACCGTGATTACTGCCCGAGTATCGTGATTACTGCCGTAGTATCGTGATTACTGCCGTGGTATCGTGATTACTGCCGTGGTATCGTGATTACTGCCGTGGTATCGTGATTACTGCCGTAGTATCGTGATTACTGCCGTGGTATCGTGATTACTGCCCGAGTACCGTGATTACTGCCGTAGTATCGTGATTACTGCCGTGGTATCGTAATTACTGCCGTGGTATCGTAATTACTGCCGTTGTGTCGTGATTACTGTCACTGTATCGTCACTCTATATCACTCTTTGTGTACCCTACTGTCGATCCAATAAGTAATTCTTATGATGGAACTATCCCATTCGAAACAATTATTAGTAGGGACTAATTAAACTCAGTTACATCCAGTGTAACCTAGATAAACACAGTTTACTTGACGGACGAGTTTATGTTTATAACCGTTTTCATTTAACTTTGAACGGACTGAAACTGGGCTGTACATGTTTTCTATTTGACTGTCCTAGTTGACAGCATACATCTTCATCATACGTATACATGTACATCACTTAAAACGACATTATCTCCAAGCATTCTCCCCGAGCATTCTCCCCTAGCATGCTCCCTAAGCATTCTTCCCAAGCAATCTCACCAAGCATTCTCACCAAGCATTCTCACCAAGCATTCTCACCAAGCATTCTCACCAAGCATTCTCCCCAAGCATTCTCTCCAAGCATTCTCACCAAGCATTCTCTCCAAGCATTCTCTCCAACCATTCTCCCTAAGCATTCTTCCCAAGCAATCTCACCAAGCAATCTCACCAAGCATTCTCACCAAGCATTCTCACCAAGCATTCTCACCAAGCATTCTCACCAAGCATTCTTCCCAATCATTCTCACCAAGCATTCTCTCCAAGCATTCTCCCAAGCATTCTTCCCAAGCATTCTCACCAAGCATTCTCCCCAAGCATTTTCCCCAAGCATTCTTCCCAATCATTCTCCCCAATCATTCTCACCAATCATTCTTCCCAAGCATTCTCACCAAGCATTCTTCCCAAGCATTCTCCCCAAGCATTCTTCCCAATCATTCTCCCCAATCATTCTCACCAAACATTCTCACCAATCATTCTCACCAAGCATTCTCTCCAAGCATTCTCTCCAAGCATTCTCCCAAGCATTCTTCCCAAGCATTCTCACCAAGCATTTTCCCCAAGCATTCTCCCCAAGCATTCTTCCCAATCATTCTCCCCAATCATTCTCACCAATCATTCTTCCCAAGCATTCTCCCCAAGTATTCTCCCCAATCATTCTCACCAAGCATTCTCAGCAAGCATTCTTCCCAATCATTCTTTCCAAGTATTCTCCCCAATCATTCTCACCAATCATTCTCCCCAAGTATTCTTCCCAATCATTCTCCCCAATCATTCTCCCCAATCATTCTCACCAAGCATTCTCACCAATCATTCTCACCAAGCATTCTCACCAAGCATTCTCACCAAGCATTCTTCCCAATCATTCTCCCCAAGTATTCTCCCCTATCATTCTCACCAATCATTCTCACCAATCATTCTCACCAATCATTCTCACCAAGCATTCTTCCCAAGCATTCTCTCCAAGCATTCTCAACAAGCATTCTCAACAAGCATTCTCTCCAAGCATTCTCTCCAAGCATTCTCCCCAAGTATTCTCTCCAAGCATTCTCCCCAAGCATTCTTCCCAAGCATTCTCTCCAAGCATTCTCAACAAGCATTCTCAACAAGCATTCTCTCCAAGCATTCTCTCCAAGCATTCTCACCAAGTATTCTCTCCAAGCGTTCTCCCATAGTATTCTCTCCAAGCATTCTTCCCAAGCATTCTCTCCAAGTATTCTCACCAAGCGTTCTCATCAAGCGTTCTCTCCAAACATTTCTACCTAAGCCTTCTCCCCAAGCATTCTCCTCAAGCATTCTCCCCAAGCATTCTTCCCAAGCATTCTACTTAATGCAATACCTAATGTAGAGCATCGTGTCGTGACACCATTGATCTTCCATTGACGATATACATGTAGCCTACGTCAGCAGTCATTATAAAGTTACTTTTCTACCAGTGTTTAACATTATCACAAAAGAATCTGACTTCACATTCTGCCGTTGTACACGATATAGAGGAAGCGCGTGTGTAATTATGGACGCCAGAACAAGCTTCATGCTTTTGTGTCGTAAACGTTAATTATTGCTAAGTTGACGGTAATTGCTTTCACTGCGTGATGACCATTGTACCGACATAGTTGTACAGGAAGTGCTCTCGTTTTATAATTTATCATATTTTCCAGTTTCCTTCTGATGCTAGATTGAAATTATAACGATATTTTGCAAACGTGATTGAATGTTAAGTATAACTGGTCTTCTACGCTAAAGTTTTTACTTACTTAGTATCACAGCAGCGGATGTTTTTAAATGCGGTATTGCGGCTGTAAAAGCCTCCATGTACTTCACTACAATGTAGTTATCATTCCTAATTACCTCCATTTATGGTTAATTACGCACGACATTCAAAGTGTATAGTGTCATTCATTGCGGGGTGAGTATAAAGGCTTGCCTGAAGTATCCATTTTTTGAAGGATTACACCTCCTGTTTCTGCCCTATCCACCTAATTCGCAGATGACTAAACGCTTCTGGGGCCTCGCCCATATGGAATATCCTGTGGTGAGGATAAACAAAAGCAATGAACCGACAGAGATATATTTTGAATGGTCAATTGGTCTAGATTGTAAAGTAACTGATTGTTGAACCGAAGGTTGTGGGTGCGATCCCGCCTCCAGCCGCTCTAAAATGTCTGACTATGGCGTAGATGACTAGGCAATGACGCTTTGTATTGTATGTTAGTCTATGTGCGCTATGTAGTATTTACCGAGTGCAGCGATGGAAGCATCCGTCACCCATTTAAGAAGCTAAAGCTTACTTAATTAGTTTTGAAAATAGGCCTAATTTCAAATAAGTACAACAACGTATGTTCTGTTACGTATTATACTGTGCTTTTGTAGGGCTTGTGTGAATGCGTAGTCTTCGAAACTTTCCAATCGCCGATGAGTACCTTGTACGTCCTACCTTTTTTAAATGATGATACTCAATGGGGGAAACGTATTGGGGCGGAAGTGGATACACCGACTATTTCAATGACCGATTTACGTCGATTCGGTAAGTAAATCTTGACTTTTCGTTGCTTAGTAAGGCGTTTGAAATAAAAACAAGCTGACCAAAGTACCCGGCCAGGTTTCTAGTTTGCGATCCATGGTTGTTTTCCCTCCAAGCACCTATAATTAAGCAGAACACTCGCGCAAAGTGCCGTTTTGGTTACAGATACCCTGATTTGTGAATATTTTTATCTGTAATATTTCCTATTTCTCCCGATTTTCATGATTTATGGATTGTTTATGGGCCTAGTTTCATTATTTATATGATTATAAGTATGCATGTGCAAAAAATTGCTATGCCATAATATATTGAGGCAAAACACACGAAAGATCCGCTATGATACCCCTGAGTTGTGCCGTTTGGGGCAAACACCCCTGACACGTAAGAAATGTGGTATAATAAAAACAACATGCGACTTGATAATTAACTGAATATTACGCGCAAATGATAAAAAAAGTACATTGTGAATACTAGATAAGTTTATATAATGCAAAAAACAGGAATATGTTTTCAAGCTATATACATATATCTACTTGCCATACACATTTAATTTGCCACTGTGTTAAATTTTAAATTATATATTCACAATGTTTATGGTTATTCTAAGAGTGTTTTGTATTTGCAGAACAGCCCGTAGACTGATCTCCTGATGTAGTTGTTGCTGCCTACTAAGACCTGACAATGAACACATACCTACACTGTGACAGTGGAATCAATGATAGGACCAAGCATTTCAACGATTAAACAATTGACAATGACATGGATGATGGGGTTCGATAGAAAGTGCGAAATTCTATACTAACATGAGAAATATCAAATTCCAAGCTTGATAAAAAAATACGTATTTAATTTGCACAATTGCAGAATTTGTAATAAGCACTCGTTAAAAACAAATGTTCGTTCTTACTTGCCCCGGTGTCCCCTACCCGTATTGGCACCCTGTCTGCAAAACGATGTATCGTATCAAATTACGTAAAATACCTACGTTCGGTTTTGTTGTGGCACCGGCATCCTTTCTGTGTGGTTCAGCTGATTGGCACGGGAATCCTCGCTGTGCTCACAGTAACTATAGCACAGAGAGGGTGCCGGTGCCAGAACAGAGAGTGTTCCGGTGCTACAACGGAACGGAAAGTAGGCTGTTTTTAAAGATATTTCATGAAAGTTGCAATATTTAAAGCATTTAGAGGCCTGGTTGGTTCAAGGACTGTCTGTATCTTTGGCAAAATCGTTGGTTTTCGTACCTCTCCTGTCGACATGTGTCGCCAAAAACTATTGTTTTGCACAGAGAGGGTGCCAATACGGGTAGACACCGTGAACTGTTCTCACACACAAGCATGTGCATGCTATTATCAAAACAAAGTGGATTTTTAAGGGTTTTTATTTGATATTTCTCATGTTAGTATAGAATTTCGCACTTTCTATCGAACCCCATCATCCATGTCATTGTCAATTGTTTAATCGTTGAAATGCTTGGTCCTATCATTGATTCCACTGTCACAGTGTAGGTATGTGTTCATTGTCAGGTCTTAGTAGGCAGCAACAACTACATCACGAGATCAGTTTACGGGCTGTTCTGCAAATACAAAACACTCTTAGAATAACCATAAACATTGTGAATATATAATTTAAAATTTAACACAGTGGCAAATTAAATGTGTATGGCAAGTAGATATATGTGTATAGCTTGAAAGCATATTCCTGTTTTTTGCATTATATAAACTTATCTAGTATTCACAATGTACGTTTTTTTATCATTTGCGCGTAATATTCAGTTAATAATCAAGTCGCATGTTGTTTTTATTATACCACATTTCTTACGTGTCAGGGGTGTTTGCCCCAAACGGCACAACTCAGGGGTATCATAGCGGATCTTTCGTGTGTTTTGCCTCCATATATTATGGCATAGCAACTTTTTTGCACATGCATACTTATAATCATATAAATAATGAAACTAGGCCCATAAACAATCCATAAACCATGAAAATCTTGAGAAATAGGAAATATTACAGATAAAAATATTCACAAATCAGGGTATCTGTAACCAAAACGGCACTTTGCGCGAGTGTTCTGCTTAATTATAGGTGCTTGGAGGGAAAACAACCATGTGTCGCAAACTAGAAACCTGGCCGGGTACTTTGGTCAGCCTGTTTTTATTTCAAACGCCTTACTAAGCAACGAAAAGTCAAGATTTACTTACCGAATCGACGTAAATCGGTCATTGAAATAGTCGGTGTATCCACTTCCGCCCCAATACGTTTCCCCCATTGATACTAGTATTACAATATTCGCGCTCTTGTAACATTACATGTGTAATATTTAATTTACAATTTCGCGACAAATGCAATGGATAAGGTCCATCATGTAACATTTTATTTACAATTTCGCGACAAATGCAATGGATAAGGTCCATCATATAACATTGTATTTACAATTTCGCGAGAAATGCAATGGATAAGGTCCATCATCTAACCTTTTATTTACAATTTCGCGACAAATGCAATGGTTAAGGTCCATCAAGTAACCTTTTATTTACAATTTCGCGAGAAATGCAATGGTTTAGATCCATTATGTAACATTGTATTTACAATTGTGCGACAGATGCAATGGATCAGGTCCATCATGTAACATTTTATTTACAATTTCGCGACAAATGCAATGGATAAGGTCCATCACGTAACATTGTATTTACAATTTCGCGACAAATGCAATGGATAAGGTCCATCATGTAACATTGTATTTACAATTTCGCGAGAAATGCAATGGATAAGGTCCATCATGTAACATTGTATTTACAATTTCGCGAGAAATGCAATGGATAAGGTCCATCATGTAACATTGTATTTACAATTTCGCGACAAATGCAATGGATAAGGTCCATCATGTAACATTGTATTTACAATTTCGCGACAAATGCAATGGTCAAGGTCCATCATGTAACATTGTATTTACAATTTCGCGACAAATTTGCAATGGATAAGGTCCATCATATAACATTGTATTTACAATTTCGCGACCAATGCAATGGTTAAGGTCCATCATGTAACATTGTATTTACAATTTCGCGAGAAATGCAATGGTTAAGGTCCATCATATAACATTGTATTTACAATTTCGCGAGAAATGCAATGGATAAGGTCCATCATCTAACCTTTTATTTACAATTTCGCGACAAATGCAATGGTTAAGGTCCATCATGTAACATTGTATTTACAATTTCGCGACAAATGCAATGGTCATGGTCCTTCATGTAACATTGTATTTACAATTTCGCGACAAGTTTGCAATGGATAAGGTCCATCATATACATGTAACATTGTATTTACAATTTCGCGACAAATGCAATGGTCAAGGTCCATCATATAACATTGTATTTACAATTTCGCGACAAATTTGCAATGGATAAGGTCCATCATATAACATTGTATTTACAATTTCGCGACCAATGCAATGGTTAAGGTCCATCATGTAACATTGTATTTACAATTTCGCGACAAATGCAATGGTTAAGGTCCATCATGTAACATTGTATTTACAATTTCGCGACAAATGCAATGGATAAGGTCCATCATATAACATTGTATTTACAATTTCGCGACAAATGCAATGGTCAAGGTCCATCATATAACATTGAATTTACAATTTCGCGACAAATTTGCAATGGATAAGGTCCATCATATAACATTGTATTTACAATTTCGCGACCAATGCAATGGTTAAGGTCCATCATGTAACATTGTATTTACAATTTCGCGACAAATGCAATGGTTAAGGTCCATCATGTAACATTGTATTTACAATTTCGCGACAAATTTGCAATGGATAAGGTCAATCATATAACATTGTATTAACAATTTCGCGACAAATGCAATGGTCAAGGTCCATCATGTAACATTGTATTTACAATTTCGCGACAAATTTGCAATGGATAAGGTCCATCATGTAACATTGTATTTACAATTTCGCGACAAATGCAATGGTTAAGGTCCATCATGTAACATTGTATTTACAATTTCGCGACAAATGCAATGGTTAAGGTCCATCATGTAACATTGTATTTTCAATTTCGCGACAAATGCAATGGTTAAGGTCCATCGTGTAACATTGTATTTACAATTTCGCGACAAATGCAATGGTCAAGGTCCATCATGTAACATTGTATTTACAATTTCGCGACAAATGCAATGGTTAAGGTCCATCATGTAACATTGTATTTACAATTTCGCGACAAGTGCAATGGATAAGGTCCATCATGTAACATTGTATTTACAATTTCGCGAGAAATGCAATGGATAAGGTCCATCATGTAACATTGTATCTACAATTTCGCGAGAAATGCAATGAATACAACGAGTGGGTATATCTTTATCTAGCATTGACAGCGTACACATAGTAATAGACACCCATTAATCAATTATTCATTCAATTATCAGTTCCGAAACAACTTCGTGTGTTGCAGTTTACCGGTAGTTCGTTTTGTTTGGTGTTTTTGTAAATACAAAATACCAAAAGCTTATTTAGAAGCGGTGATTACGCGTACCGAAAACACCAGACGACACGACACGTACATGTGTTTGATAAATACACAACACAATCTTCCAGAAAATGTCACGGACTTTTATAATGTATACAACCAAATTAACGTGGTAAATATTTTATAAGCTGTGTCACTTTTCTCGAACTAAGAGCTTTATACTCTACAAAGTCAGATACCTTATAGAAAAGTGCTTCCTTAGAGCCGCGCTCCAAAAACTCTTTCCTCTCACGCTGTATAACGCTTATTATCGAAGTTTCAGCCAGCTGGGACAATGTTTCTTCCCCTATTACCAATGATGTGTCATGCGAACGCTGCATTACTCTAGAAGATACTTTTAAATAGTACTATATTCAGGTTTGACTTCGAGAACACCTATCGATTTTTCAATAGAGAATTGTACCGTGGATTAGTTGTGTTTAATACTCGACAAAAGTGATAATTGTGTAGAGAATCACATGTTCACCTATAAGTCCAGCTAGGGTAATCTGACAGTGACGTCATACCCAAAAGATTAAAACCATTGCTAAACAGGTAGAGTTTAGTTTGGTATTGAACTGTTGGTATAAGCATTTATACTTGTTTTTACACCGTACTAATGGATTGGTCCACTGCGTCACTGGATTTTTATCCTAACTGGACTGTACCTACACGTACGTATATCACAACAAAAAGTATGCTTCTAAAATGAATATATCACTGACTGAGATAGAGAAAGTCGTAACTACAAAATCAATATTTGGAGAGATACAAGAAAAACAATCACTCTTTACTTATGATAAAACATGCTTTTTTGACTTCAATTTGGTCAACATGACAACTTCCGATTTTCATGAAAAAGGGCTCATAAGAAGCACCCTATGATTTCAAATATCATTTAGTTTTAAAAAGTCGTAAGTGGCACTTATGGCACTTACGACCATCTCATTCTAAACCAGCGATATAGATCTACTGCACTACAGTCCAGTTAGGGTTTATTTTGGAATGACGCAGTAGAACAATACACTTAGACTTATAATTATTACGACGTAAAACAAGTATATATTCCAATACTAAACGAATCTCTACCAGTTTAAGCAATGGTTTTAATCTTTTTGGTACACATTTATTTATTTATAATCGACTACGTCACTCACAGAATACCCTAACCGGATTGTAATAACCTACACGACTACATTATGTATACATCTAAAGAAACAAAATATACATTGTATATCGCCGATGTAGCATGATATAATATACAATGCAATTCTAAATTCAAGTAAAAAAAACTTAAGGTGGGTTCACTTTGAACGTTCCATTGAATTACTATTTTGATTCACAGTACGAACGTTCCTTGCAGGTATATAACGCACACTTTTCTACCGTTTCCTGGCGCTCAAGTGCGTATGACAGCGGATACAAGCATTCAGCAACGTGTGCTTGCCTTGTTTTTTTTATATATTTTCTATCAACTTTTGTCTACGCAGGTTAGCGTAAGAGCAGCGGCCAAAAACTGAGGACGAGTTAGATGAACGAGTTGGCTATCGCCAGGCTTCGTTGTACACATTTAAGGTAAGTTACGGGTCGGTTGCTAAGTCGCTAAACCTTAACGTTATCTTTGCGTTTAATGCGTCTGGTATCCGTTTGCCTGCGTTAAACAAGCGTTTGTCCAAGCTGCACTCGCACTACCATCGCATTCATTCTGTCGGCTACCCTGGGTCCCGTTGGAAAAACGTAACACTTAATTCACGAACACCATCAGTGCCTTGGCAGAATTATGATTGCTAACTGAGTCAAACTTAGGCAAAACTCAGTAACACTTCAGCCAGTGTTTATGAACACGACTTACACCAACGGTTATTTCCAAACATCGGAAACATTTTTTTGATACTAAGAAGTTTTTTTGCATCGTTCGCCTGAGAACATTTTTAAACATTTAATAACTGTTCCTAGCGGAGTTGAAAGTTTGCATAACAGTTTCACCGGCGAAGTCGGTAAACGCATCAGAGTGAACAGTGCGCTACTTCAATAGTTGCTGCTCACAAACGTCTGCAGAGACCATGGTGGTGGTGTTAATTTAGCCGAATGTTTTATTCATCTATGCCCAACGAGCATCTGACACAACGGACGCGAGAGCTCGCGAACGTGTATACTTCGGTCAACGCTGGTAACGGATATCAGACGCTTTGAACGCAAAGGAAACGCAAGATATGGCAAACTTTCCACAAAATATCCGTAAGTTAGGTTTACTTTGTACATCGGAGCTTGGTGGTAGCCAACACTCGTTGATCTAAGTCGGACTCTGTTGTGGATCGCGACACTTACGCTATATAACCCCAGACGTTGACAAAACTTCGCTTACGTTTTAACAAATAACAACGCCGACAAACGATGCTTATGGAAGGATGACAATCTAAATGTGTATGGGCAAACGTCCATTTTCCGCGCTGGTAGTACTAGTTAACAAAAGTTCGAACGCTGAGCTGAACGACTTTGAGTTCGTTTTTTCAACGTTCAAAACTTTGTCGACGGTTGGAAATAAGCGTCGGTGTACGTTTCGCAACGTTTGTAAACGTTTGTAAATGCTGGGATAAATTGCACAGAGATTGCATGAGCTGGACTCCGTTGACAAATGCCTGTCAAGATGACGTTTGTTGTGTTGCTGAATATAGTCAAACGCTATTCCAATGGACACCAACGGGTATCCGACGCAATGACGGGTGGGGTAAGAAAAACATATAGTACAAACTGTACTGCGTATCTCCATTATTTGAAGAGTTCCAAAGTAGTTCCATTTAAACTTTTAAAAGTATACCTGTATTTAAATGACCAATCTGGACGGGTTCTGTAAATAAATACTGAACAACGAAAGAAGACAATAGATGAAAACGCGTTTTAATCCATTTTTACATTCACAAAAAAACTGTATTTTATCTGCGAATGATATCGTCATTGCCCTTTGAAGATTATTCAAATGTTTTATTTAAAGATAGTTGTGCTGTGTATATACCAGTTAAGCACCAATTTCCTTGTGGACGCGGAACCCACCCCCAATAAACAACTCCACATCATTTCCCTGGTATCTTTATAACAATAATATTGAGCAAATACTATAAAAAGGCGGCCATCTTGAGCGCCATCCTAGATTTATCGGAACACCCGTACTTTTGACAATTTCTCCGACAGTTTCACACACAGATGGGTGTAACCTACACCGGAAACGTTTGTTGAACGTTGATACACAACGTTCGTAACTTGGGAACGAAAATAATCCTTCAATATTGCGAACGTAATACCACACACACTAAGACGCGCATGTTGGCTTTCGTCAGGCTTCGTTGCTCAAGTTTAACCCAAATTATTGACCCAAATTCGCCTACACATTTCCACTACCTGCGAAGCAATTGTCTCTAACTGGGTGGTGAAAAGAACTGCCCATGAAATATTTTGCTGTGGAAGGAATGCCACCAATCTACCAACCATAGTTATATTGCGGAATATCATGATATATAGCATGTAAAGATCAGCATATTTTCTTGTCAAGCAAACACGGGAAGTTTAAGGTGTCACACTGGTTCAAAGTGCTTCCGGGTAGTATGATGAAATATTTCCTTTCAAAAATGTGATTTTGTCTGTTTAAGTACTGTTTTAATGTGGACAATGTTGATTGCTGACCCAATTTGAAGAAGTAGTTCAAATGTGGCCTGAAAGTCAACATATAAGTGTTTTTAATTGATATGTGTCATATGTTTTCGTTTCCTGGATGAAGACTGACAATGTATGGGTGTTTAGGTCAAGTCAGGTTTTGGGGCATGGAAACTAGCACGTCTAACCCGTTACCGGAAGCGCTGCGATAGCACGAAAACTTAATCGCTTATCATGCCATTTTCTGTAGCTCATTTTGAATGACAGTGGGTGCACTTTATGAAAACAGCAACAAAAAATCATTTGAAATGTTAGTATAGCCACAGGACCTTGTACTTATATAATTATATCACATGACTTTACTTGTATCCAGGTTAGTATAGCCAGTACGTATAAAATTATACGTACCACGTGTAGTATAGGGTATTAAGTTTTTCCAATGAATCAATGCGTATTTTGTGTTTTAGTGTCATATGATATAAAAAATCTATCACTCGTTGTCAATTGATATATTTATATTAAACTCGTTCAGGAAATATTATTAAGCTCGCCAGAGGCTCACTTAATAAATTTTCCAAAACTCGTTTACTATAAATTTATATCAATTGACAACTCGTGATAGATCCTCTATGTATAACCCAGTCAGAGGTATGAAGTTGGGGCATTTTGCATTTTTTTGATAGGGGGAAATTTTACCGGTGTCAGCTATGACACCAAATGCGTGACACAACGCCAATAACGTCAAATGGCGTCACAAGTAAACTGGGTATAGTTAAAAGCTCTGCCCTACGAGTTTACGTCCATGTATCAATTATGTGTTAGTTGCAAAGGAAACGTTTTGATTACTGAGTGACAGTTTATTAAGACTAAGTGTACCTTGTTTTACGACTAGCTTTTAAGAAATCACTGAATGCGTCATTAGCAATGAAAGTATTCTGTCACCGGTTACTATGCATATCAAATATAATTATGATGACGTCAATATCTCGTTCGGCAAGTGTGTATACATAGTGACGTTACTGTCTCTTTTGTTTTAAAACCTTACATTTTATTTGTTTTAATGAGTTTGTGTTTTGTATTTTTAATACTTGTACCCATATTTATTGTAAAAGAATCCTATTACATGTATTATATGGCATTATACATGTATTATATTACATGTATTACAGTATAGTTCCTATTTAGGCTAGTGGCCAAACCTCAAAAAGGTGCTTAGAAATGGGAGTAACCCCTCCCCATGGTAGAACATTTCACAACCTGTTTTTTATTGAAGGCTGAGGCATTGGGCGTTGGAAAATGATGATTGTGAATCTGGGATCAATGTAGGTCATTTTGAAAATCGACGTTTTATGTGTGTTTTTTAGTATTTTGAGAGGCAATTTCACGACGTATTTTGTCTATGTACAGAACAAGGCAGGTACGATTTAGCCAAGGAAAAGCAAACCACAGTCGTTTTTTTTGTATGATCATATTGCATTATGGATGGCTTATAACATCTAAAAAATTCAGCTCTTTAATAGCTTGAGAAATCATACTTTTGGGGTAAAAACATAAAAAAATATAAACGAAAAGTGCGAATTTTAGGAATCGGTGCACCACAATTTCATATATCAATCTATTCGAAATAAAATCACTTGAATGGGGAGGTAGTAATCTGTAGTTTAATATATAAAAAATCTATTGACCAGCTATTACTCAAATTGCGATAATTTTGGGTTAAATTGTTAAAAAAGCATAAACGAAATGTGCGAATTTTAGGAATCGGTGCACCACAATTTCATATATCAATCTATTCGAAATAAAATCACTTGAGTGTTGAGGTAGTAACCTGTAGTTTAATATATCAAAAATATATTGACCAGCTAGTACTCAAAATGCGATAATTTTGGGTTTAAATTGTTAAAATCATAAACGAAAAGTGCGAATTTTTGGAATCGGTGCACGACAATTCCATATATCAATCTATTCGAAATACAATCACTTTAATGGGGGAGGTAGTAACCTGTAGTTTAATATATCAAAAATCTTTTGACCAGCTTTTACTCAAATGCGATAATTTTGGGGTGAAATTGTTAAAATTATAAAAAAAAGTGCGAACTTTTGGAATCGGTCGATTACAATGTCATCTTTCATTTTATTTGATAGTTAATGGCAGCGATATGTAGGTATGAAGGTAAGGTTTAATATGTCGAGGTTCTACTTGCTGGAATCTGTGCAAAACTCGCTAAATTTGGGTCAAAGTTCACAAAAATAAGCGAAAAATGCATTTTTTTGGAATCGGTGGATAGCAGTGTCATTTATGATGTAATTTGAAACCAAATCACTTCAAAGAGCAAATAATAATATGTAGTTTAAAAATATGTTAAGCCTAGGTACTCTGCAAAATTATGTATTTTGAGGTAAAATATTACGAAATAAGAACCACAATTGTGAATTTTGAGAATTTTGAGAATCGGTAGATTTCAATCTCATTAATGGTTTTATGTGATGTTGAACAACTGTGACATTTTTTTAATTACATGCAGTTTAAGAGATCAGAAATGTAGTATTTGGCTACTGTTTTAATTGAGATATTTGGGATAAAAAGATACAAAAATAAGCTAAGAATGTGAAAATTCGGAATCAGTTGAATACAGTGTCATTGATGATCTGATTTGATAAAATCCACTACAAAATGTGCTAAGTAATATGTTATTTAAGATTTCAAAACTGTTGTCCCATTCTATCGTTCAATATTAGGGTACAGCATCATTCGGTGTAAGCTTCAACCTTATTCATATTGACATACGAAATATGCCTACATAGTAGACATGTGACGATCTGGTGGAATATTTGGGAGAGGTACTACCTACAGCCGGGTGAGGGTCGTCTGTGGTATTCACCAAACAGTGAAAACCAGTCCATTGAAATCAGGTGTACTATATGGTGTTGACAAAGCGGACTACCATTGAAGCTGTGACTGGTTCATAATGGTTCAAGCTCTTTGACACGCCATCCCTACTTCGAATTAACCCAAACAACGCATACAGGTTACATATTCATACAAATATAAAAATAATAATTTGGTAAATGTTACATGAAGGAGTTCTGTGTTCGAGAATACCATGTATACGACCTTGGTAGTTTGAGTACTTTCTACAATGGATGAGTCAACAATTATACATTGACTTCACTGATATGTCATGCTATGGTGTAACGAAAACGAGGGATCACCAAATCTGAGTATCGCTATTGATGCAGGAAAATTGATGTATGATTGGTTAATTAAATTATACAGTAAGAACATAATTATAGTAAGCTTACTTTATGTTTTATAACCATAGTAACATTATTCTTGGTCACGCGGTTTTTGTAAATATTGTTTATATATGGAAAAATATAGTATGACTTGGAAGGTAGGAGGAAGCGTACTTGACCATCATACGAATGGGTATGCAGATGTCATAATGACAACATTAGATGTCACTGGAACAGAAGGATTAGAGCTTTACTGCTAGCAATAATACAGGTCTGTCAGGATCACCGAGCAACACCGACACTGGGGCTTTGAATATTCGTTTGTAATTATATCTTGTATGATGTCCGTCATTGCACTGCTCTTGTAATCGACTTTACGGAAAAGGACAGTTATGAAGCTCTCAATTGGCCATCCCATTCTCCCGAATATGCTTGTTAACCGTATGAACACGGCTTATATAAGTTCAGCATACATAATTTACCCAGCGATTTCAGCCACGAAGTGTCTAACAAACTAAAATAGTTCATTAGAATCATGATATGAAGATGTTGGCGAGGAACACGTCGCATACCCGATACTATGTTAAATATTGTAAGTTTTAATCAATATTGATTGTTCTAAATCTACTAAAACACCAATGTTTTCTATTGGCGCCGTATTCAAGGGTAACACACAACAACATAAAACAATTGAACACCATAACCCCAGCTGAATCATAACACATGATATCAAGCTATAATATACGGAATAAAACAGGACAGAACGAAACAAAGCCGAACCGAATCAAATTAAACAGAACATATCGTGTAGATTGAGACACTCGTTCGATTGTAAAATATTATTTTAAAACAGCTTGTCAACAAATATAATTTATATCCATACATATATGCAATATGGCAGGGTACAATTGCGGGGTAATGGTGTTGTGACCAACAACTAGTTTCAATAGCATTACTCTGGACAAACGTTGAGTTGTACATGAATATGTAGGTATTTGTACAGACATAAGACATGCGCATGATCTGATTTGGACCACCAGAAAAAGCGCTGGTTATAAGAGCATTAAACCTAGTGGCTATTTCCAACCTGTCTGTCTTACTGAGCAGCTATGCGTGTTATTTATTATTATTATCATTTATTATTATTATTATACCATATTTATATAGCCCTTGTTTCATGTATACACACGTTCAAAAGTGCTGTACAATCATGACCAACACATGGTTAAAACAGTATATAATGTACATAAAATATAAAAGTAGGACCTACTAAACCCAGTAGGCGGGGGTTCTACTTAACCCAGTAGACGGGCTTCTACTTAACCCAGTAGACGGGGCCCTACTAAACCTAGTAGTAGGGATCTATTGAAGACAGTTGACAGAGCTCTACCTAACCCAGTAGGCGGGCCTCTACTAAACCCAGTAGACGGGGCCCTACTAAACTTAATAGTAGGGATCTACCAATAGGTGGATGGGGCTTATATATAGTCCTGGGAACATGTGGGTCGTTGGGTCCAATGATAGGGCGCCAAGTTAATGGGAACATACACACAGTCAGCATGAATAAGCTCTATTAAAATAGTGCGTTTTCAGCGCTTTCTTGAAGGACGGTAGTGTTTTACTGTCTCTGAGCGCTGTTGGCAGTGCATTCCAGAGTTTGGGTGCAGCAGCTGTGAAACATCGGTCACCGTAAGTCACAGTCCTCGTCCTTGGCACAATTAGAAGAACAGAATCATTTTGAGACCTTAGCTGTCTTTGCGGAGTGTATACTTCCAACATACTTCTGATGTAGCCAGGCGATTTTCCATGTAGTGCTTTGAAAACATGAGTCAAGACCTTGTACTCTACCCTGTACTGTACAGGTAGCCAGTGAAGATCCTTCAGCACAGGAGTGATGTGATTGTAACGCGGTGTCCGTGTGATGAGGCGGGCAGCTGTATTTTGAATAATTTGTAGTTTATTCAGAATGATTTTCGGGGTGCCACATAGTAATGAATTGCAGTAATCAAGTCTCGATGTTACTAAAGAATTGATCAGGGATTTTGTTGCATCAACAGTTATGTATTGTCTGATTTGACCTATTTGTCGGATCTGCACGAAACACGACCTTGAGACAGAGTTTACATGTTTGTCCATGTCCAAATGCGAATCCAACATGGCCCCGAGGTTTCTCACCATCGACGTTGGTCTGATCACAGCATCACCAACTTTAACATTGATATTGTCGACTGAACTGGCATTCCTTTTCGGTACAAACAAGATTACCTCAGTTTTTTCGGCGTTAAGTTTCAGCAAATTTTCTTTCATCCAGTGCAAGATATCCTTCAGACAAGCTTCAATTCGTTGCAGTGTTTCATCTCGCGAGACACAATCTTTTGGTTTGAATGCCATATACAATTGGGAGTCATCGGCATAGAAATGATGTTGTTCATGATGAGCTTATTTGATTGGCTTTCCTCTGTCGTATACTAGTATCTTATATTTTGTACGGCTTAACCTCAAAACATTGAATTGTATACAATTTCAAATTCACTTCGTTCAAGATATCTTTAACTGAAGTTACTTTGTTCCAATCAGATTAATAAACTATGAATGAATTTGTATTCTGCTGATTCCAAGCATCCAGCTTTTCACTTTAGAGGTTTGGGATAAAATATCTCAATTCCAACAATATCCAGACGCTACATGTTATGTTTCACACTGGACTTTATACATACACGACACGATTGTTCAATATCAAATAAAATCATAAATGACATTGTCGTCTACTAATTCTCAAAATTCACGATTTTGTTCATTTTTTGTGATGTTTTACCTCAAAATATCTCATTTTCCGTGTACCCATGCTTAAGATATTCTAACACCCTAAACTATATATTATTATGTACTCATTGGGGTGATTTTGTTTCAAATTACTTCATAAATGACTCTGCAATCAACCGATTCCAAAAAATTGCATTTTTGCTTATTTTTGTGAAATTTTGCCCCAAATTTAGCGAGTTTGCACATAAATTCGGCAAGTAGGACCTCGACGTATTAACCCTGACCTGCATACCCATAATTCGCTGTGATAACCTTTCAAACAAAATGAAAGATGACATTGTAGTCGATCGATTCCCAAAATTCGCACTTTTTGATTATAATTTTAACAATTTCACCCCAAAATTATCGCATTTTGAGTAATAGCTGGTCAATAGATTTTTGATATATTAAACTTAAGGTTACTACCTCCTCACTCAAGTGATTATATTTCGAATAGATTGATATATGGAATTGTCGTGCACCGATTCCAAAAATTCGCACTTTTCGTTTATAAATTTAACAATTTAAACCCAAAATTATCGCATTTTGAGTAATAGTTGGTTAATAGATTTTTGATATATTAAACTACAGGTTACTACCTCCACACTCAAGTGATTTTATTTCGAATAGATTGATATATGAAATTGTGGTGCACCGATTCCTAAAATTCGCACATTTCGTTTATGTTTTTATAACAATTTAACCCAAAATTATCGCAATTTGAGTAATAGCTGGTCAATAGATTTTTGATGTATTAAACTGCAGATTACTACCTTCCCACCCAAGTAATTTTATTTCGAATAGATTGATATATGAAATTGTGGTGCACCGATTCCTAAAATTCGCACTTTTCGTTTATATTTTTTTATGTTTTTACCCCAAAAGTATGATTTCTCATGCTATTAAAGAGCTGAATTTTTTAGATGTTATAAGCCATCCATAATGCAATATGATCATACAATAATAACGAGTGTGGTTTGCTTTTCCTGGGCTAAATCGTACCTGCCTTGTTCTGTACATAGACAAAATACGTCGTAAAATTGCCTCTCAAAATATTAAAAAACACACATAAAACGTCGATTTTCATAATGACCTACATTGATCCGAGACTCACAACCATCGTTTTCCAACGCACAATATCTCCCGCTTCAATAAAAAACAGGTTGTGAAATGTTCTACCATGGGGAGGGGTTCCGACCAAAAATCACCCCTCGGCCACTAGCCTAATTGATTTACCTGTGAATATCGTTTTTGCCTTTCCCCGTGAACAACTATAGAGTACTTGTGTATACCATACATTATGCACAATATTATTTAATTATTATAGCAGCGATACAGCCCTCCGACAGCCACATTGTTTTGCTCATACGTTTCATTATGTCTATGTCGTATAATTGGCGCAGTATTTGATCATTTCTATAACATGTGAATTGTTTCGAGTGCCTTTGTTCATAAATTATGCAGTGCCTGACAAATGATTCTACCTTGTCCAGAATTATCGGAATTTATCCAAGCCTTTAGCGCCATGACAGTAGAGTTATGAAAACATAAAGTGATAGTGGTTCTGTGTGCTTTCATTGCGATTGTCACGGCATTAGCACAATACATATGAAGTTGTTTTCCAGATTTCGGGGCGCCATTGGAAAAATTACTGCGCAAAAAACAAAAACCAGCCTTTCCTGCATGTGATCGAGTGTGAATTGTTTCGAGTGCCTTTGTTCATAAATTATGCAGTGCCTGACAAATGATTCTACCTTGTCCAGAATTATCGGAATTTATCCAAGCCTTTAGCGCCATGACAGTAGAGTTATGAAAACATAAAGTGATAGTGGTTCTGTGTGCTTTCATTGCGATTGTCACGGCATTAGCACAATACATATGAAGTTGTTTTCCAGATTTCGGGGCGCCATTGGAAAAATTACTGCGCAAAAAACAAAAACCAGCCTTTCCTGCATGTGATCGAGTTCTAGCAGGGAGCACAAGTTTTGGTATCCTGGAAAACACATTGACACAGACCTTATTGGCTGTATCGAATATTTTTCTATGACGAAAGAGGCTTGCAGTAACGTCGCGTAACCAAGATATTTTCCAAACGTGACTTACTGATATAAGTGACTGAGGCTGGCTTCCATCGAATTTTATCGCTACTGTAGCAAGTTATATAGTGATTTGACAAATACTTGCGCATCAGCGGTGGTTTTTTATCAATGTGTCGCAGAATAGCTGTGGACTACTTTTACCGCGGAGCGATTCTACGTGAAAAAGGAAATAAGTTCCGACGGTTCGAATTTGCTTGAAATTTACGAAAAATTGGCATTATGAATTCGTTAAGGGAATTATTTCTCAGTAAAAGATTACGTTTTTTATGTGAGCGTATGTTTGTGTGTCTGTCAGTTTCGATGTTAGTTTAGTGTTTTATATTATTATTTTCAATTTGGATATTATTTTTTTCTTAATTAATTATTAACTACCAGTGTTGTGTGATAAATTGTTTAGTGTAAAATAACTTTTTTTCTATTCAATCAAATTCGTAATTTGAAAAATAAGTGAAACGTACACGTCGACTTGTCGGCAAGATCATGGAGTAAAAAAGTACAAAGCAATTTCACCTCGTCGTGATATATTGTAGTTTGATTTGGAAGTGCGTCTAAATTCTTACGGGACTACATAAAGATATGTCACACAAAGACACGAAGCTACATTGGATGCGTTGGTGACTTGTTTATAGTTATTAGAATATTGCCAATTGCTTTTGAAATCATTGTTACTATTGTTATTGTAAAAGCAATAACGACTGCTTGGTGTATTGAGAACAATATTTTTATTATGATGTTCGGTGTCCATTGTGTATAAAACTGGCTGTATCGTTAATGCACTATACGGAATATGTACCGTTCTATTGCATTTTATACGCGACCTAAACGAGTGGGTTAAAACTGCGGACATAGACGGCGTCGAAATACCCTAGCTGGATGTGCATGCATATTTTGGGTAAGAATTGTGCTTCTTTATTTCTATGTTTTGCGTTTATGCTTTTTTCAATATCGTTATATGCATTCACCTGCGTACGTGTATCACATTTAAGACCCATTTTGTGTGCAGTTGAATTGCAAACCACAAAACGTACTGTGTTGACGGAGTTTCTCTAGAAAAGGAAAACAAATAAATGTTTTCTTTCATCATTAGTGCCTACGTATTTGGCTTTATTCAAGAAGTGTATGACATTTGCTTCAATAATTATATGATTTTTGGTTTAAACAGAACCTTATAATTATGATTTAGCTTTACAATATCGATGCCGTCCATTTATAACATCTATTCAAGTTGTAATCAAGTTTTCCTTTGTTTTCAGCTTGGAATTTTCTTTCATATTGTGTTTTTGTGATGTTCTAGATGCTTATCATTAATTTTGTTTTCTGGATAAGTCTGAGGGTTTTTAGAAGCTGAGTTTTACTGTAAATTGGTTTAGGCAAACTAGGTAGCCTGCTTTAGTTTACCTATCTTTCGGCCACTTTCTTTTGGAAACCCAACATTTTGTGTTTTGTACCGTTTGATTCGAGTGCAAGCTTCGTGTAGATGTTATTTCATTTTAATATATTACACTCGTTTTGCGTGAAATTCACCAATTGCATTTATTAAGAGCAAGACTTGTGATAACCGTCACCAAAATACTTAGTAAGGCGCAAAATGGATGTACAGTGACTCCGTAGCTCAGTGGTGGGTATAGTGCGCGTGCCGTCTAATCTAACGACTCGAGTTCACATCCGGATGGAAGGTACATACATATATACCTGTCATATTTCAGAAGAAAGCTTACTGGCAAATAAAGGCTATGCTCGACATTTTGTACTTGTATATACAACGCTTTATTTCCATATAATCTAGTAAGATAATGGTTTCAATATGCTTTTCAAAGACATCGTGTCTCAAAATATTGTATTTAGCAACTGTTTCTAACCACCTAATTCTAATTCATTTCATGGCATTTTATCACCTTTCTATGACCGCACGATAATTGATACATTCTGACAAAATGGGCCCATGTGTTTAACAGTTATCATCCCGGACTGACATTTGCCTCTGAATCTATGTAATAAAGTATTATTATGAACTATATATGCACTCTGACCAGAGTGATGCCAATAAAACAATTACGCCGCGCAAAATAATGACACTGGTTTACGGATATATACGACTTCGTGTAATCGTAATATCCAATCAGTCGCCATGTTGTTCTCCCAAGTTGTATATTTCAACCTTAATCAGTAGAAAACGGTTCTCCGTTTTTGTAAATATACCTTATTTTCGATTTTAAGCATCAAGTTCATCAAAAATGATATTTTCAGTTATTTTGACTGGGTCCATGGGGTCCATTGCAAAGTAATCATATCTCGTCAATAGATGCATTCTCGGGTCTTCTGTGTCCATGTTGTATTATTGCCCAAAGCTCAGAATAAACGAGAATTGTAAAGTCAGCAAAGTGTACTGAGTATCTTGTACGGAAATTGTTTTTTTTTTCATTTATATTTTATCGTTTTAAATTTCTATTTTATTTCAAAGCTAGGCCCATATCCATTTGCAACTGATAGGTAAACACCAAAACACCCAAATGATAAGTTAAGGTTCGTTCAGTGTATTCGAAAATAATGCACATTTCCAACATCACACCACTACCACTAATGGTTAATGAAATAAATGCTAATGAAATGAATGCTAATGAAAAATGCTAATCCAAATATTTTAATAATTACATAATAGTGTTAATGATTGAAACTAATGGCGCGAACATTCATGAAAAATGAAACCGGTAGTCAATTTCAGCTCCGCACGCGAATAGAACGCTGGCAGCCATTGACACCGGAAATTGGCATACGATTTTCAATTATAACCTTTGATTACAAAACCTGACGCTTGTACTGATATATGTATGTGTCTGTATTGCATGCCCATTTAAAAACACTAGACACATATCGATATTTTTACAGCATTTAGAAACGTCAATACATGTAGCCAAACCACAAGGGTGTATTTCACCACTGTCCCTCTATTTGGCAATTTCATCTGAAAATGTCTTCGCGATTATGACGTCATTACAAAGTCGGGAGGAAAATGAGGCGATAAATTTGCCTGGATGAGCATCGGGAAGTAGGCGATTTCTCTGCTCTGCTCATATGTTATATAACATCAATGTTATTTCTATTGCAAATCTTGTCTGAGATATAACACTGTGTATAGTTTCAGTATTAAGACTAATGGAGAGTCAGTTGTTTCATTAGTGGCATACTCGGCTTAGTGGTTAGCGCATTCGCCACGTAATCCGGAGACCCGGGTTCAAATCCCGGGTGGAGGCACACATATGCCTGCCATATTGAGCAGAAAACTGACTGGCAAAACAGTCTAGCTCGGCATTTTAAAAAAGTAAAAACTCCTATCCAATCAAATAAGTGAAAATGAGGTACAGGATTGATTGAATGTAAACGTTGGGAATTCCCCCATGACAAATCGATTCTCATAATTATATATTCAGTGAAAATGAATTATATCATTACCTTTATTCGTGTGGTATTTAGTTTCGTGAATTTCGTGAATAGACAATACGAAATCGTGTACATACCATTGGTTGACCTCAGCCAAACGCACGATGGGTTCTTCTGCCACACCACGAATCCACAACCCTCGAAAACCAGTGTTCTACGGTGGCCTAAATACAGTGACAGAGGTGCCAGTACACATGAGTTCCAAGACAGTACGCACTCAAAGAAATACCACATATCGCTGGCTTAGAATGAGATGATCGAAACCACAAAATCAATATTTTGAGAAAACAAGAAAAACGGTCGGACGATCAGAATTTACTTATTTATGGTAAAACAGACTTTTTACACTTCATTTCAAATGGTCAACATGGCAACTTCCGATTTTCATGAAAATATGCTTCTTAGATTCAAGATTTATTCAATGTAATGAAAGGCCTCCGGCCCAAAATACATGTACAATACAATCATAAATGGGTAATGTGATATGATAAAAGATATAACATATTAATTAAATCAATACTACATACAATTGGTTTTAAAAAACGCATTTCAATCACAGGTGGCAGTTTCAGTGTTTGGTCCGCAAACGATTAAAAAAAATCCGTCCCTGAGCTAAAATACTATCAAGTGTAAAACGTACTATATGTCTATATGCCAAAGATTGTGGAACATTGCATCTCGTTGTTTCAGCATAAAATACGTGCGCTGAAGAAAAATCGCTCTACAAGTCATTCAAGTAAACTATAAGATATTCATTCTTACCGAAAATCTCGTTCAATTGTATCTTATAACTGCGAAACAGCAAAACAGTGTTACTTTCGTTATTTAACTTCGCACAAGGTCATTTTATTTATGCGCTGGTTACCCGCTGCGCTCACAGTATCGTAATTATTGTTGGGAACCAAGCCTGTTGTAAGATGCGATGTTCAACAATCTTTGGACATAGACATATACTACGCTTTATACCTTGATAGTGTATTAGCTCAGTGGCGGATTTTTTTTCATTTTTATTTTTTTTTTCCAAACACTGATACTGCCATCTATGATTTCAATTAGAAGCGTTTTATGATGTAGATTTCAAACATGCATTAGTCGTATAAAGTCGTAAGCGGCACTTTCGGTCTCCTCATTCTAAGCCAGCGATATATATCAATGGCTTAGAATTAGAAGGTCGTAAGTGCCACTTACGACCTTTTAAGATTCATACATATTTAGAATAAGCAACAAAAGGCGCTTCTTATGAGCATATTTTCATGAAAATCTGAAATTGTCATGTTGACCAAAAAGAAGCTTTAGAAACGTGTTTTCCCATAGGTAAAGAGTAAATTACAGACAGTTTTCTCTTGTTTTCTCAATATATCGATTTGGTAGTTACGACCTTCTTGTTCTAAGCCAGCGATATATATAGGCAAAAAGGAAAGAGGCAAACAATTAATATCAGACTTTACTATAGAAACATCTCACACTAGAATAGATGTACAAATGTATTAATGAGTCAAGCGTACTCCTGAATGCACACATGCATCGTTACGTGAACAGCAGAAAAGACTATTCTGACTTCATAACAAATTATTATTGTGTACCTGTACCTGGTAAAAAGCTGGAAAGGATAGATTCTAGATAGGTTTGGAAAAAAACATGTTCAAAATTATTAAATCAAGTTTATGCCCGAGAAAACCAACAAACCAACCATATGCGACGAATTCCTGCAAAATGACAAGTATTGGGGTAGGTGTAAAACAGTGTAAAGGTTATGTAACCGACAACCTCAATATCATTAAAATTGTTTGTATTGGCCTGAGAAAAGCAATACTGTTCAGTGCTACAAATGCACGCGTGTGAATTTAATTTGCATTCTACCTGACAAATCTATTTCAATGACACATCGGCTTGACGAGAACTTCGTTAGGAAAATACACTGCCTATGTTAAATTAATGAAATCTGTTACCTTATACAAACTACCTTAGGATCAATATGTAATTGGTATTATAGGTCAGCCAATCCACACGATCTCAGCTTTCAATATCAGATAACCTAACTATACCACAGGTGGCAGTATCAGTGTTTGGTCCGCAAACGACAGAAAAATAAAATAAAATAAAAAATTCCCGTCCCTGAGCTTTTAGTATTATATAATACATGTACTATAAGCTCAGTGAATGAAAAAATTAGTGACGGAATTTTTTTATATATTTTCTTATATTTTATTTTCCAAACACTGATACTGTCACCTGTGAACCATACTGGGTAAAAACGATGTGAAAATTACACTGTAAGATATTCCATCACTTAGGAAAAGTAAAACACATACATTGTACTACGTAAATAGGGCTCTAAATGAACGGGTTATTTGAAACCATATATTATTCCATTAGGAGTCGTGACTAGAATTAGCGAGTGGTAACATATGTAGTTACTGTAAACGCATATATTATCACTGCCATTAAATTTCGTGAAAATGCAATGTTATGGTGATGTAAATATATGTAATATGGAGGTAACAAGAAACGGAAAACACGCCCCTTGTTCCGTATTTTGGAAATTTGTTATCATGGGGATTTCAGAAAAAAAACAAAGCGGTTTCGCGAGCATTGGATATTTTTTGTTTTGTTCGTTAACCGCACAACTAGTAGTATAAGGCGATAAAGCGCGAAGTTATCCACGTGAATGGCCATTTATATCTATTTTTAGCATCAAGGTCCCGTATGTTTTTTTAATTACGCTTATCAAGACCAGGATTGCTTACGTGCTCTGTTCGATTAACATTACGTCAGAGCAGAGATCGCTCCTCCTGGTTGTTTTGTCGAAGGCTGCTTGATGAAGGTTTTCAAGTTGATCCATTGGGCAATGTGATCATAATTTACCGTTAAAATTGATTTAAAGGGTATTGATTGACAGCTGGCGTATTGACCATTATCACTTCTCATCCAACTCGAGATGATCTGATTTGAAGTATAGTGGTAATATCGAGTGTTTCAGTCATGTACACTAGGTACGTTTATGAAGCAATGAGTTTATTTGCAAAGAGCCTGGGCAGCCCGTCCGGTTAGGGTGCCTTGTATTTCCCAAACATCCTCTTTCTTGCCTCAAAGTTAAAGATTATTGGCCGGGATAAAACCTAAGGCGCATCTTATGAGCAAATTGCCATGACAATTGGAACTTGTCATATTGAATAAAATAAAGTTGTAAAAGCTCGATTTTCCATAAGTAAAGAATAAATTTCAGACATTTTTTTCTTGTTTTCTCAATATATCGATTTGGACTTACGACCTGCTCACTCTGAGCCATCGAGTTCTTGTTGCACGTAGCAGTCTATATTTGATGTGCTCAAACTATGTGCTGACAATGTGATAAGAAGTGTATAAATATATAGTGTATGTATATTATCAGTTTGGTCAGTGAATATGCGTGCCTAAATTAAAGGGTTAACACAAAATTCCTCGTAATTCTGGGACACCTCTGATACATTGTCCTTGAAATATAAGTTGGTATTAGTTGGCATATACACGTATATCAAAACTTTGTGTGTACGTGCTCCAAGTCCGTACAAAGGCAATGTACTCTTCGTGTACAGATTCTGAAAATGTGCACACGTTTTTAGACCTGCTAGATCTAGAAGTAGATCTAAACAACACAAACCCGATGTTTGACGATTGAGAAGTTAACGTTCAATCACTATTCTGCGATAATGAGTTCAACTATGCTTTAGTATATTACACATTCCTTAAATATTAATATAGACGCCATGGGAGTAGTTAATCAATTTGTTACACTTGGGTTTCTATATTAGTACAATATATATGCATATAGATTGGTCAAATATACTCAGGTTTCTATATTAGTCTACTATGTTTGTAGATAGTGTGGTCAAATGTGTCACATTATACTGTTTCTAGTAAAGGTCAGTTGGCAATCTCATCTAAATCAGACCCAGGATATAATGGCAATCTGTATGATGTCATTTCGATGTGAACTTTACATCATCCAATCAAATCGCTTCTTTCAAAAATCTAAAAGTGCAGAGAATCCCTGCTGTAGTTTACAATGAGAGAGTTGGTTAAACTTTAAATCTAGAGAGCTAAGCGTAGGCTGACTTTAGAACACTGTCTACACACACAGGTGAATAGCCATAATACAACATTCACTAGAGAGGTCATTTGAACGTGACTTCTTATAAAGTGTAGTCAGATCTAACCAACAGCTTAAAGGAATGGAGCAAATGTTACTGACTCAACTAACGTTACGAATCAGGCCGGCAAAACTCCAGCCTTTTGTTGAACCATATTCAGTTACATAGAAAGTACTCGTTCTAGTCATGAGCCATTGTCGCACGACCTCAGTCTTACTGCCATTGTCGCACGACCTCAATCTTACTGCCATTGTCGCACGACCACAATCTTACTGCCATTGTCGCACGACCACAATCTTACTGCCATTGTCGCACGACCACAATCTTACTGCCATTGTCGCACGACCACAATCTTACTGCCATTGTCGCACGACCACAATCTTACTGCAATTGTCGCACGGCCACAATCTTACTGCCATTGTCTCGCGACCACAATCTTACTGCCATTGTCGCACGACCACAATCTTACTGCAATTGTCGCACGACCACAATCTTACTGCAATTGTCGCACGACCACAATCTTACTGCCATTGTCGCGCGACCACAATCTTACTGCAATTGTCGCGCGACCACAATCTTACTGCCATTGTCGCGCGACCACAATCTTACTGCCATTGTCTCGCGACCACAATCTTACTGCCATTGTCGCACGACTACAATCTTACTGCCATTGTCGCACGACTACAATCTTACTGCCATTGTCGCACGACCACAATCTTACTGCCATTGTCGCACGACTACAATCTTACTGCCATTGTCGCACGACTACAATCTTACTGCCATTGTCGCACGACTACAATCTTACTGCCATTGTCGCACGACTACAATCTTACTGCCATTGTCGCACGACTACAATCTTACTGCCATTGTCGCACGACCACAATCTTACTGCCATTGTCGCAAGACCACAATCTGCGTTAAAAACTTTCATCTAAAATGTACGGGCTACATTATTTTAACATAGCGTTCCCCTATTTCATACAGCATACAGGACAGATATCGTCTGGAATGAAACGTTCAACAAGAAGTTACCTCAGACAGATTAGTTCCCGCTCAAACAATCCGTTTTATCATCTTAATTGAGTTAATTTTCACATCAGTCGGTTAGATGTGACACAAAGCAGTATTATGTCTTTAAAATTATTCTAATTTAGATTGAATGTCTATACATTTGTAGCAGACAAATAGTTTAACTTCTAATCATTTTGTTTGTGACTACTAGTATTTGATGGTACTACAGCATTCTCGGAGTTGAAACCATTGTCATACTCGTTCTACTGGTTCAGATTGCTTTCAGACACAGTGTCAGGGTTCGATGGCTTAGAATGAGAAGGTCGTAACTACAAAATTGATATATTGAGAAAACAAGAAAAAACTGTCTGCAATTTACTGTTTACTTATGGTAAAACAGCTTTTATAGCTTCATTTTGGTCAACATGACAAGTTCCGATATTCATAAAAAATAGGCTCATTAGAAGCGCCTGGTACTGGAGATTTCAAATATGTATGAGTCTTATAAGGTCGTAAGTAGTAGTTACGACATTCTCATTCTAAGCTATCGAGTTGTAAACTCTCTCGACTTCCTATCCTGAGTTCACTGGTTCGAATCGAGACAGAGCCGCGCGAAATTGTAGTCACAATTTTCAGTATTTCCTCAACAACTAGAGATTATAGTTGTGTTGTATACATCGGGACCGCTAACATTTCTTCGGAAAGAGCTATGGGCAGCGAGCACAGTGTATCCCAAATCACCCTTTCTTATCATCGGGCGCCCGCACAGCAGAAATGCGCCTACGAACACCACCTTTCTTTTACACCACCAGGTGGTTCACCAACCGACAGCTACGCTACAGTTCTAACCCAGCTTCCACTCGGATTCCAATATTCCATCTCTAACTTCCGTGTAGCGTTGCAATGTTATTATGTTATGATTTCTGCATACCCTTACACTAAATGGTATGCCCTACGAAACTTCATCCGATTCTATAAGAGTATACTATCAGCCGCACTGCATATTTAGGTTCGAGTCTCGTATAATATATGCTGTATTTTTCCTTAGCATTGTCTAACGTCGCCTACCCCACTCACATATATTTGAATATTTGAATATTTGAATATTTGAATATTTGAATATTTGAATATTTGAATATTTGAATTTGAATATTTGAATATTTGAATATTTGAATATTTGAATATTTGAATATTTGAATAATTGAATAATTGAATAATTGAATAATTGAATATTTGAATATTTGAAGCATTATCACTGCATGTTGTTTTCTTGTTCATTCACTCATTCACTAGCATATCACTCATGTATTGGCATTGTGAGCTGATATTTCATTGACTGTAACAAAACACTGTTTCTTTTGAAATTCACGATTCGTAAAAAAATGTCTTTTAAAACAACCGAGCTGAACCCAATTATTCGACATCCAAATTAAATAATTTAACGTTATTTTCTCCTTAATTGTATTGACAACTACTCTATCAGTAAAGTGACATCTTAACAGTAACGATTTCTCACGTATTTTTAAAACACATAAATGTGCCGGAATATTCAAACGAGCAAACACTCACTTGACAAATTACCCCCCCCCCCCCTCTCCAATTATTTGAGGGGACACAGCGAAACGCGAAGATGTGTGCTTCATGCAAAACAGCGAATGCTGCACTCAACAAAAACAGTAGAGCACGAGGGGGAAAAGCTACACGCCACTAAAAGGGAAAAACTACAAAGCATAGCACACGCTACAATAACAATCAGAATCGTGAACGAAAAAATGAAGCTTTTAAGAACTACACCCATTATAATTTATGTTCATCAAGCACTCACTGTTTTATTCAAGACTGTAATTCGCTTTGAGTTCATCTTACTGTTTCGTCCAATCAATAAAGGGAAAAAATGCTCGTTTCCGCTATCCATACCGACCCTAATTTTTGCCCCATATTCTAGTGTTTTCTGGTCAAAACTGAGAAAACAAATCTTTGAATGAAACTTTTCTATCAGGGCATTTTGGTTTTTTCTGAATTGCTTTATTAAGGAACGTGTGTTAGAGTATTCTAAACGTACACGTGGATCTGAGTAATTGTTTCCTAAAAAAATATATTCCCTACATACCGACCCAATTTATTTCAAAGCCTGTAGCGGAAATTAGCTATTGTTTGCCTACGTACGAACAACCCAACGGTTAAACATACGTTATGAGAACCATTGCGATACCATAACGGTTGGTATAGATCTACAACGACCTTCGAAATATGACCCCTGGACCAGTCCATATACTAAGGTTGAAACGATATTTACCGTTATTTAATGAACAAATACGGATAGGTTTGTGAAAATCTCCCTTTACTTCTAGTTGGCAACGTGGCTTAGTGGATAAACTGTTCTCTTGTCAGCAACATACTTTTATATAGACTGTGGGTTCGAGTCTTTTGCCATATACTCATTTTCAATAATTAAATTTCATTTTTTTTATCGTTTTACATTTATATTTTAATTCTTAATATTTGATTAATTCTACGTTTTATAACTAATAAAAAAACGCTTTGTTTCAATAACATTAATTTAGTCTGGATATTGTATTTATTGCGTCATTGGCTTCGCTGCAATTGCCATGTTAAGAATTTTCAGTAGAAACGTCAGAATTAGCCTATGGTGTATGTTGTCAGTTGTCTTTGTGGTGCAGCGGTCATAGTACATCGCTATCAATCGTCTAATTTGTTCTTTCCAGTGTGAGTTCGGACCCACTAACGAACCGTTTTTTATTTAATAAACTTATGCTTACATTAATGTTATATGCATACATTGTATTACCTGATTATGATCACATATCATTATATTTTTTCTATTCATAGTTTGCCGAGCAAAAATTAAAAAAATATATAGTGAAATGGGATTCGAACTCTTTCGTTCAGTTTTGAAGTATACGTATTCACAGTAGCTTAACCGACTGCGCTATTTACTCTACTAGATTTGTCAATCCTTAATGCACCCTTTATTTCTAAATACACCCCTATAACCTGGTTTACTCGAAAGTAAAAAGTACATTTACGCCCGAGTGATTGTTGTAGATCTATAGAGTATGTATTCTTTAAAAACAACAGGCTTTCATGGATATTATGATAAACTGTCGATTCAAAATACATGCACCAATAAGAAAACACTCACGAACGAAAGAATAGCTGGAATTATATACACCCAGTTAAACCTAGATACACATAGACTACCCGACAGACGAGCTAATGTTTATAACCGTTATCATTTTACTTTGAACAGACTAAACATTATATCATTTTAAACAGTTATAAGCATGACTCACGACAAGAAGCTTGCAAGCACAGTTCACAAATGAAATCACTGTATTGTGATTGGATGTCCTGCTTTCATTTATCTTCCGTATTGACGAGAGACGGGCGTCTAAACGAGGTTAGATGCCAGATACGTGTATATAATATCTTTATCAGTATTAAAATGATATTGGTTGACCACCATTTTCAAGGTCTAATATGACTGCAAATATGACACTAAATATTGCTTATTATTGATTCAATTTAATTAAATTCGATCCAGTAACAATAATGAAATCTTCCATATGGGCATTAACTTTAAAAAAATGTTCAGTCTGTCTAAACCGCTAACGATATTGTACTAATTTATGTTACGGAAACTGCATGAGTCATCTAGATTTTTGATCCAGGTAATCTGGTGAAAACAGATTGTTGTTCACAAATCAGGTAAATAGAAGTAACATGATGCTGTTATGGAGACTATGTATCGGAGAGCAGAGCTTGGCTGTCTATTGGTTCATACAAATATATTTCTCAATCCTGATACAATTCGGTTATTTAGGTATGTCACATGTACGTAATTTTTGATTTGCAAAATTTAAAGTTCAAGTGTTATGAAGTTATGTTAAATTTTTACATGTACGTAAAGCATTTCGTCGACTGGCGTCGAATCACTCGTATAATTCATTTGCAGATTTTCAGCTCGCTCGCCATATTAGTTGAGAGTGTGGCTCATTTCCGTATTCGGCGCTCGCCATATTCGGTTCAACAGAAAATATAAATCGACTACAATCGCAGACACAATGCCCAACACACAACTGGACCAGAAAATGAGACTAATCGACTTGAAGTCCAAATTTCAGCGGCCAAAAGGCCACATTTGAGTTTCAACTGTCGAAAAGCCGCACGTTCGAGTTTCGGCGGTACAAAACTAGTCCAAGTTTCAGCAGCTTATAGGTTCACATGGTAAAATCTCACATGCAAACAGTTCTATGAACGTGTCTGGTAAACAATCACGAGTGATATACACACATGCAAATAATTTTATGAACAGGCTTGGTACAATATCCCGAGTGATATACTCACATGCAAACATTTCTATGGACATGCATGGTAAAATATACCCAGTGTTATACACATATGCAACCATTACTATGTACATGCATGCTAAATATGCCGAGTGATATACTCACATGCAACCATTACTATGTACATGCATGGTAAAATATGCCGAGTGATATACGCACATGCAAACAGTTCTATGAACGCGCACGGTAAAATATGCCGAGTGATATACGCACATGCAAACATTTCTATGGACATGCATGGTAAAATATGCCGAGTGATATACGCACACGCAAACAGTTCTATGTACATGCATGGTAAAATATGCCGAGTGATATACGCACATGCAAACAGTTCTATGAACATGCATGGTGAAATATGCCGAGTGATATACGCACATGCAAACATTTCTATGTACATGCATGGTAAAATATGCCGAGTGATATACGCACATGCAAACAGTTCTATGAACATGCATGGTAAAATATGCCGAGTGATATACGCACATGCAAACAGTTCTATGAACATGCATGGTAACATATGCCGAGTGATATACGCACATGCAAACAGTTCTATGAACATGCATGGTAAAATATGCCGAGTGATATACGCACATGCAAACAGTTCTATGAACGCGTACGGTAAAATATACCGAGTGATATACGCACACGCAAACCGTTCTATGAGCATGCAAGGTAAAATATGCCGAGTGATATACGCACACGCAAACAGTTCTATGTACATGCATGGTAAAATATGCCGAGTGATATACGCACATGCAAACAGTTCTATGAACATGCATGGTAAAATATGCCGAGTGATATACGCATATGCAAACAGTTCTATGTACATGCATGGTAAAATATGCCGAGTGATATACGCACATGCAAACAGTTCTATGAACGCGCACGGTAAAATATGCCGAGTGAAATACGCACACGCAAACAGTTCTATGTACATGCATGGTAAAATATGCCGAGTGAAATACGCACACGCAAACATTTCTATGAACATGCATGGTAAAATATGCCGAGTGATATACGCACATGCAAACAGTTCTATGTACATGCATGGTAAAATATCCCGACAGATCTACACGCGCAAGCATTTCTATAACCTGTAATTGAAGATATTCTGAGCAATATAACGTGTGAACATGTCCACGAAATTTAATTTATTGTATTTTGTACAATATGAATCATCCTTTAGAACGAAACATAGTTATGAGTTGAGAAAACCACTGTACGTTTAAAAAAATCTTGATTTATTAATGGTTGATCGTAGTTTTCTTAGAAATATATCGTTTTGTCTTGAATTTCAACGAATTAAACTTCATATAGATTTGACGTCATGATTCTTTCACAAGGCCACCTGCTCTTGTTTCCTCTAATTATTACGAGCTATTATTACTATAATTGTTTCTATATATAGATTTATAGTGACTTACAATAACCCCATATATTGGCAATGTATGTTTCATCGTTCCTATGAAATTGTTTATAGTGTATAAAGATGTACATGTTTTCATTATTTCTGTCTAACTTATACTCATTCATACAGCAATTCAAATATGCATAACTATTCTTACTTGACTTACTTGACTTAGTCCTCTTGATTCCGGCTGGGATATAGGGCCACAGCTCGCCATTTGCCGCGATCTTGTGTCGTCTGCTTGGCCTCTCTGGACATACTGGATTTTTGGAGCTCTGTGTTGAGGGTTCTTTTCCATGTCATGTTTGGTCTGTCTCTTCAGCATCGAATTATAAAGAGATATGTGGCATTTCCGATAGTTCAACGAAATATACCCATCTTTATACTGCAGTACATGTATATAAACGATTTGGTGTTCGGTTATTGCAATAAGGCAGACACGTTGAATTACATATACATACTATAGTATGTCCATTAGTCATAAAGTGATCATATTTTTACATGTGCCTTTTATCGCATATAAACCAAATAACTGTATGACTTATTGGGATACCATCATAATGAACTTGTTTGACTTATTGAAGTCAAAAGCATAATGTAAAATCTGATCACTTTACACGGCTTATTGTCGTACTATATAATTCAACGTGTATGCTTTATTGCAATTGTCGGAAATCGACTCATTATACACTGTGACATTGTGACACATGATGAATGTATTGTATTGCTCATTCTGTATGTGACGATCAATAAAATGTAGAGCAATATTACGTAGAGTATATTATACTAGTAATATGATATATGACCTTGCGTATTTTGAGACATACCCGTAAACTAAAGCTGTAAGCCAAAGCTTAAACCCGATATTTATGAAAGTTAACATAAAAATAGGAAAATACTTAATAATTTACCAGGCAAACCAAGATGTAGAACATATGGTAATATATAGACGTCGCGTCACAAGTTGGAGCTATTTTGCGTAACGTCAAAAACGCCGTTGTTTTAGCTAATTATGACGGACATATGGCGTACAATTGACAGAATAACTAAATCATGGGCACACAACAACCATAAACACCTAAGTTGTGTAACTATGTGTATAGGGAGGTATATTCAGCATCCCTCGGAATTACAGAACTTAGATTTAGGCAAAATAACTTGTACGTAATTAACCATATTGATGTAATGTGTGCATTTATCCCTTTGCTCTTTTACAGTTTAGACTAGCTTGATGTAACCCCAATGAACAAAGAATTCAAAATAAAAATCCCTTGATGAATAAAGTACTGTGTACATTTCCTAGTATATAAAAAAAACATTTTCGAACCAATCTTTAAAATTTCGATTTTGCGTTGAATTATCGAAGCTACAACATAAACACTTAAGATATTTTGACGTTACTTAGTACGTAATTTTGCTGGTGGGACATTTTGTGTCGACATTGAAAAATACTAATAACTTCATCGTATATTGAACGATTTTGATAAACAATATACTATTCAACAGCGTGGAAAAAACGTATTTTATCATTTCAGTGACGAATATTGTTTTACAGAAAATTTCCAGTTCGATCAAATCGAATTTCATGTTTAATTCAGTTTTTAGTTTTAAGCACAGTGTGGGACATTTTAGGTCGACAAAAATTTATATATATATATATAGCGTAATTTTAGAGTAGGCTTTTAATAGACATGCCTTATGTGCAAACCCTTTACACGCGCGGGTCCAGATATTTGGAGAGGGGGTGGGAAAAATTAAGGTAGTTTTTTGTGGCTAAGTTTAGGTGGGTGCGGGAGGTGTCCCCTGTCGGCGAAAGTTTTCGCACTTTTTTCGAATTAAAATCAAGCAATTTCCCACAGTTTAAGCATTTAAAATCAGAATTAAATATACTTTTATTGACATAATTCTACTTCCAAGGGTCACCTGGTAAGTTCACCCCGGTTCCTTTTGGTTAAAGATCCCAAACTCTTTCACAAACTCTAACCTATTTGAAATATTAACTGTAAAAATTCCTTACAATTTTATAATTCCTATTCAAACGAATTTAGACTGTCGTAAACTGGTTAGTGTTTACGACATACGTTTAACGATATTCTGCAGTACTAATATAACCGAAACCCGACCGCGACTATCATATTACGACATTGATTTTCCTAAATCTCTTCCACGAATTAACGTCTTCATCTGGTGTCAGGGGACGATCGCAAAACTGAGCCTAAGACATTTACGTCACTATGTTTTTTGTTTGAGAAATTTCAGCCGTTAGCAGGCAAATATCAAGAACGCGTTTATCGGTCAAAGTCTCTAAAACACACCGATCCAAGGTCACACTAAGACATGGATTACCTACATCCCCAAGGTGATTGAGTTGTACAGTATTTTAAAACATTTGGAAAGTAGCGATGGTGTAATGTTAGGTTAGCACGGAGTGAATAAACACATTCATTTCTAGGAACTATGGTATCGACGCACATCCGTGGTAACATCATTTGTAGGATGTTATTGTCCACGAAAATACCTTTGTGTAAAGGTTGTTGTCCAAGAAAATACCTAGAATATACCTTTTTGTACAGGTTGTTGTCCAAGAAAATACCTTTTTGTAAAGGCTGTTGTCTAAGAAAATACCTTTTTGTAAAGGCTGTTGTCCAAGAAAATACCTTTTTGTAAAGTCTGTTGTCCAAGAAAATACCTTTTTGTAAAGGATGTTGTCCAAGAAAATACATTTGTGTAAAGGCTGGTGTCCAAGAAAATACCTTTGTGTAAAGGCTGGTGTCCAAGAAAATACCTTTGTGTAAAGGTTGTTGTCCACGAAAATACCTTTTCGTAAAGGTTGTTGTCCAGGAAAATACATTTCTGTAAAGGCTGTTGTCCAAGAAAATTACTTTGTGTATAGGCTGTTGTCCAAGAAAATACCTTTGTGTTACGGTTGCTGTCCAAGAAAATACCTTTGTGTAAAGGTTGTCGTCTACGAAAATACATTTCTGTAAAGGCTGTTGTCCAAGAAAGTACCTTTGTGTTACGGTTGTTGTCCAAGAAAATACCTTTGTGTTACGGTTGCTGTCCAAGAAAATACCTTTTTGTAAAGGCTGTTGTCCAAGAAAATACCTTTTTGTAAAGTCTGTTGTCCAAGAAAATACCTTTTTGTAAAGGATGTTGTCCAAGAAAATACATTTGTGTAAAGGCTGGTGTCCAAGAAAATACCTTTGTGTAAAGGCTGGTGTCCAAGAAAATACCTTTGTGTAAAGGTTGTTGTCCACGAAAATACCTTTTCGTAAAGGTTGTTGTCCAGGAAAATACATTTCTGTAAAGGCTGTCGTCCAAGAAAATTTCTTTGTGTATAGGCTGTTGTCCAAGAAAATACATTTTTGTTACGGTTGCTGTCCAAGAAAATACCTTTGTGTAAAGGTTGTCGTCTACGAAAATACATTTCTGTAAAGGCTGTTGTCCAAGAAAGTACCTTTGTGTTACGGTTGTTGTCCAAGAAAATACCTTTGTGTTACGGTTGCTGTCCAAGAAAATACCTTTGTGTAAAGGTTGTTGTCCAGGAAAATACATTTCTGTAAAGGCTGTTGTCCAAGAAAATACCTTTGTATATAGGCTGTTATCCAAGAAAATACCTTAATGTAAGGTCATTGTCCAAGAAAATACCTTTGTGTATAGGCTGTTGACCAAGAAAATATCTTTGTGTATAGGCTGTTGTCCAAGAAAATACCTTTGTGTATAGGCTGTTGTCCAAGATAATACCTTTGTGTATAGGCTGTTGTCCAAGATAATACCTTTGTGTTAAGGTTGCTGTCCAAGAAAATACCTTTGTGTTAAGGTTGTTGTCCAATAAAATACCTTAATGTAAGATCATTGTCCAAGAAAATACCTTTGTGTATAGGTTGCTGTCCAGGAAAATACCTTTGTGTTACGGTTGTTGTCCAAGAAAATACCTTTGTGTAAAGGTTGTTGTCCAGGAAAATACATTTCTGTAAAGGCTGTTGTCCAAGAAAATACCTTTGTATATAGGCTGTTATCCAAGAAAATACCTTAATGTAAGGTCATTGTCCAAGAAAATACCTTTGTGTATAGGCTGTTGTCCAAGATAATACCTTTGTGTTAAGGTTGCTGTCCAAGAAAATACCTTTGTGTTAAGGTTGCTGTCCAAGAAAATACCTTTGTGTAAAGGTTGTTGTCCAATAAAATACCTTAATGTAAGATCATTGTCCAAGAAAATACCTTTGTGTATAGGCTGTTGTCAAAGAAAATACCTCTGTGTATAGGCTGTTATCCAAGAAAATACCTAAATGTACGATCGTTGTCCAAGAAAATACCTTTGTGTATAGGCTGTTGTCCAAGAAAATGCCTTTGTGTATAGGCTGTTGTCCAAGAAAATACCTTTGTGTATAGGCTGTTGTCCAAGAAAATACCTTTGTGTATAGGCTGTTGTCCAAGAAAATACCTTTGTGTAAAGGTTGTTGTCCAATAAAATACCTTAATGTTAGATCATTGTCCAAGATAATACCTTTGTGTATAGGCTGTTGTCAAAGAAAATACCTCTGTGTATAGGCTGTTATCCAAGAAAATACCTAAATGAACGATCGTTGTCCAAGAAAATACCTTTGTGTATAGGCTGTTGTCCAAGAAAATACCTTTGTGTATAGGCTGTTGTCCAAGAAAATACCTTTGGGTAAAGGCTGCTGTCTAATTGAATGCCAATCTGTAAAGGTTGCTGTTCAACTGAAGGCCTCTCTGTAAAGGTTGCTGTTAAAGTGAAGGCATATCTGTAGGGTTGTTGTTGAAGTGAAGGTCGCTCGGTAGGGTTGTTGTTCAAGGGAAGACCATTTCGTAGAGGTTGTGTTGAACAAACTGTTAAATTCAATACGTATATTTATGTAGAATATGCTACATTGAACATGTATACTGCTTTTAACTGAAGGCTGACGGTAAAATATACTGGTAAGTTATGCTATGCATCAGTATGCTATAAGTTTATGTTTGAAACAATGCAACGTTTATTACAAAGTCTTACGCATACATGTTACTATGGTTACTAAAACACTTGGCGTGCTTGCTATATTGTGTCTATGTGATTTTATTTCAAATCTTCGTATGCTATAAATGTTCCGAGAATAAACCATTTAAGTCTTTTGAAGCAGTAACGATGCTGTTGGAAGCAATAACAAAGGTTCACGTTATTTTGGATCGCCCCTCGTATGTCATGCCTGCACACGGAATACATCGGGTCATTATAGTGCCATATCCTACTGTATAATTTGCTAAATACAGATTTATTTCCGACCTACTTCAATGTTTCTCTAGACGTCATAGCTGATCCGCTATCCAATGATCCAATGTATCAACCATTTATGCTACAATTTCAAGTGCATTGCCGTTTTTTCTTCTTTAATTCTACCCCAATAATAACTACACGACAATTTACTCAGCTGACAAGCCAAGTTTTTTTTTCAGATAGCTCAAACAATTTTCATTTGCCAGGGTAACATATGTGTGCAGCACTGTTGGCAAGGCGTTTGCAGTCAACGAAAAATACAACCAATAACCTATAGCGATAGAAACTTGGTTGCGGTAGAATAAACGTTGAATTAATGACATGAACTGCGGTATGACAGAGAGATATACGGAGAGAGGTGCTTTAGAGATAGATAGAGGTGCTTTAAACATTATATGGATTACAGCTCTGTAAGGTTTTTGAGACGTGTTTTGTAGTGTTTGTATCGTATAATGGATTTATTTGAAGACACCGTATAGGGTATGTTTTATTATCAGTGACTACAAATACTTTCATAACAACAGTGTTGTTTAATATGGCAAGATATTTCTATTACATTTTTTGTATATGTAATCAGGAAAATACGTTTATAATGGTAACCGTTGTTTAACCAATATATCTGCACTCCGTTTTATGTTTGCATCATATATTTGACTAATTGAAATCAAAGAGTGTTGCAATTAACGCACTCCACAACATTGCGTATGTCAAGTTACTAAGAACTGTGACCCACGTGATCAGCTACCAACTTCCGGTTGTAGGATTCAGCGTTCATCTCTTATTATCTTTCTGGTGTTGTTTAACCTAAATAGCATTCGAGGCTTGTTTCTGAATAGTTGTCTCCACATTTTGGTTCTGTTTGTATGTGCAAAGCTTGTGTGTAAGGTCTGTTTGGGTTGTTTTGTAATTGGTTACACTGTTAGATTCTGTTCGTATGTGTTGTGTTTTTGTGTAACGGGTTTTTGCTATGGGTGTGGGTCTTTGCGTATGTTTTGCACTTACTAGTTGACTCGATTGTATCGCTTCTAACCCAATCGGCCTTTTTGCAATTGTAATAGTGTATTTACCGGAGACAAACGGAAATGGTCGAGTTTACAAAATTGCAATTGTATATTTACCAGAAACAAACGGAAATGGTCGAGTTTTCACGATTGCAATTGTATATTCACTGGAGACAAACGGAAATGGTCGAGTTTTCACGATTGCAATTGTATATATCCCGGAGACAAACGGAAATGGTCGAGTTTTCACGATTGCAATTGTATATATACCGGAGACAAACGGAAATGGTCGAGTTTTCACGATTGCAATTGTATATTTACCGGAGACAAACGGAAATGGTCGAGTTTTCACGATTGCAATTGTATATATACCGGAGACAAACGAAAATAGTCGAGTTTTCACGATTGCAATTGTATATTTACCGGAGACAAACGGAAATGGTCGAGTTTTCACGATTGCAATTGTATATTTACCGGAGACAAACGGAAATGGTCGAGTTTTCACGATTGCAATTGTATATATACCGGAGACAAACGGAAATGGTCGAGTTTTCACGATTGCAATTGTATATATACCGGAGACAAACGAAAATAGTCGAGTTTTCACGATTACGATTGTATCATGAATGACTTCTTAGGTCCATTCATACTTAAACTTTTGTCTTACAATTTTGTCCTTGTATCATATGTTTTATTGATGGATTACGTCAATACTTGACCTTTGTGGTGAATCTGGAAGATATATGGATAAAGATGTCTGTTCCATATAAGAGTAAAGTAGGGTAAGTATGTAGGCCTATAGAGAAATTGCATACTTGGATGTGTAAATGACATATAAGGCTTTCTCGTGTTCTGAAATTACGAAGTGGTATCTACTCGGATGTAACGTTGCTGAATTGAATTACTTAACCTTACATTTGTATGATTTCGTTAAGCAGTGCAGTAACTAAGTGATGGAATAATTTTTGTACGAAGTATACGCGCGACAAAAGGGGACATCATTTTTGTAATTATCTTAAAATCATTTTGGAACGCACTCTTAGGTATCGTATATGATTTCCAGAAAAAAATATACTAGGAAAAATAGAATGGCTTAAAAGTTGCTGTTGTTGTTGTTGTTGTATATATCCAAAACTTGGTACTGCAAGATTAGATCACAAGAAATATATAAACATACATAACTGGTGTATCTCTTGACTGTTTGTCTTTTTATACATATTTTATGAAAGTAGGCATTGCATTCGGTTCCTGTGTGTGGTATACCTGTATGTATGATATATACAAGTAGTGACAGCGAACAGCTGTGACAGCCGATGTGACCCTGACTATGTACTTAGTAGCTGTCACACACATACATACTTACATTCAATAAACGATGGTAATTACACACGCGACATGACATAGATAGCTGACAGTGTGAATTGAGAAAATAGAATTTCTGTAATTCAAGCGTAACATTCAGTTGCAGGTTAGATGCCCCTTCACTGGCATGGAAAAGACTAAATTTGTCTTAACATATATCGCTCGCTTAGAATGAGAAAGCTCTAAGACTTTGTACTACTTACAACCAATAAGTAAAGAGTCAATTTCGGACAGTTTTTTCTTTTTCTCTCAAAATATCGACCTGTTCGTTCTAAGCCAGCGATATGTGTAAAATGACACCGAAAAGCACTTATTTTTTTTTATTTCCTGGTTACTGAATTAGGCCATACCAAATGGCTTTTGTGTTAAGCGTCAGGTCTGGCTTTCTGAACCCTAGCTACGTTTTACAAAAACAAACAAAGCCGATCAAAAAACATTTTCTTACTTGAATCAGTATAGTTGCATTTGCAAGCCCGAGTGGCAGTACGTGTCCAAAATGGGTGTTTAGACATGGGACAAGTCAGTAAATGCATTCTTAGTAGCATTAGTGCTGGCGTTAGTTTTTAAATTCAAATGTAATAGCACAAGTTTACCAGAGCGAAATAATCTCGAGCATGAAAATCGATAAATTTATTGTTTTCCAATGTTTTTATTTCGAAAATTGACTTCAAAACCTAGGCGCACGACGACGCTAAACATACAACCCGATTATGTATCTAAACTAGGACGAACATATCTTTGTTTGTTGAAAAACGGTTCAATGCACCAAATACGGTGTGTCAAGCTAAAACGCCATCAAAATGAAAGTTCTTGTAAATAGAAGCAAAGACCGTAGATCAATGAAACAAAAATGAGTTCGTACTATGATTGTCTCGGTTGAACGCACACAAAAGAAGCCAACTGCAAAAACTATTAATATGATTATGTCACTAACTGGTTGGAAACATCAAACTTTTCAATCATATACATTGTATTTCTATTTTACATAATTGATTTCTCGCGTTTTAGTAGGCCAAAGTTATTTTAAAGTTTTTTGGTTTACGGGAAATTAAAATTAAGTTGTAGTTTATGGGAGAGAAAAGTACGTATTAAAAAGGAGGATCGAAAGTGCCCTGGTTGGACCGATTATGACTAGCGCTGAATGTGGCAAGCAACATTCGGAGATACGGCACTGTTCCACCGGCCCTGGGTCACACTCTCATACGCTTTGGGATATTGGATAATGTTCACTCCCTTTACTCAGCACAATATTAAAACTGTTCGTAAGCCTAAAAATAAAATATACTTTGCCTCAACATGATTGTAATCGTTTTTTCTATGTACTTAATATAAATGGAAATACAATATCTCGTTTCACAGTTTAAATAAACATCTCCCGCAATAGTAACTATCAGAATAGTGCTTAGATTTGAATTGTAAGAGTTTGCTGTGAATTCAAGAATAAAATCTACAAATCTATAGAGACTATTCTGTATTAATTCACAGGAGTTATTTTAATTGATCATTTAACCCAAGTGATATTTCCGGAGATTATTTGTCGTGTATTAACCACCGAGCTACTTCCTGTGTATTTCCAAGGAATGAAGCTTATTTAGTATCAATATCCACAGCTTTTCCACGACCCAATTCCAAGTAACTTAATCTTGTTCGATCTAGCGCCGAGATTTTCGTATTAATTCCATTACGCTATCCATTCTTCACAACTATGACATAAGTCACGTGTTTGTGTTCTCCAGAGGGCGCTTTTCTCTCATTTCCCGTGTCCTCTGTGTCTCTCATCCAAGCCTTAAACTCACCCAAATGAAATTAAAGAGACATTCTGAAGAAAAGCGATTTATTTTATTTCAAAATGTACTTACTGTCGTATATTCTTTGTCAAATCACTGGGAGTCATTTTGTAGAATACATATATACTGTGGATCTGTATATTTAAGAATGTTTCCGCGGTCGAAAAATAACAATTTTGAATTTCAGATTTACCGCAAAATGTGTGAGTATCGAGTATTTGGGAGTATACTCTATCATACACGAAAGCTGATAAAATATCACGCGCCCGATTAATGTAAAGTATAAAATAGTTCCACTACGATAATTTCATTTATGCAATAGTATTGTTACAGTCTATCAAACAGGAAATTAAGTTTAGATTTTAATTAAATAAAGTGAAATGATAAGATAAACAAATAAGGACAAGAGTAAGAAAATATTGATTTTCTGTTTATTGAACGATTCGTAGATCTACGTCTATATAGCATATCCGTTTTCTGAGAGTATCTTTGTGTGGTGTGTGGTTATACTTTGACTTGAAATGCAGATATTCCGTCGCCCGAACTCAGGTGATCCTGTTCGGCCATTGATCCAACCTTGAACGTAAGTATTCGCCCGCCATGTCATCCTCCTTACTCCGTTAAACGTTAGTATTCGACCGCCATGTCACCCTCCTTACTCCGTTAAACGTTAGTATTCGACCGCCATGTCATCCTCCTTACTTCGTTAAACGTTAGTATTCGACCGCCATGTCACCCTCCTTACTCCGTTAAACGTTAGTATTCGCCCGCCATGTCACCCTTCTATACTCCGTTAAACGTTAGTAATCGACCGCCATGTCACCCTTCTATACTCCGTTAAACGTTAGTATTCGACCGCCATGTCACCCTTCTATACTCCGTTAAACGTTAGTATTCGACCGCCATGTCACCCTTCTATACTCCGTTAAACGTTAGTATTCGACCGCCATGTCACCCTCCTTACTCCGTTAAACGTTAGTATTCGACCGCCATGTTACCCTCCTTACTCCGTTGAACTTTAGTATTCGACCGCCATGTCACCCTTCTTACTACGTTGAACTTTAGTATTCGACCGCTATGTCACCCTTCTTACTCCGTTAAACGTTTGTATCGACCGCCATGTCACCCTTCTATACTCCGTTTAAAATATTGGACAACCATTAACAGTTCATCAGAAATGGATGATTTATCAGTGCTATACATCAAGCACACCTGTATGACCCAAAAATAGTCCTCGTTTAAACTTTTGAAGAGATGAAATTATCGATAGCTTAAGACGGGAGGCATAATGTGACAATTTTCTATTCCATGTTACTTTTCAATCAATAGTTTTATTTCCTTGAAATGTTCAAGAATAATTATGTCGGACATATTCCGATTAATGCTGATATAAGTTTGTAATGATCAATTAAAATAATCGTGCATTATAGCAAAACTTTTTTATCACCCCTCGTACTATGCATGGCGAGTGATATCGTTATTGAAATTGAAAATAATTGGCGTACGATGCAAATTATGACCCCATTTTGTACCACTTACATCAAAATTTTGTAATTCGAGTATGCCACGTATATTCGCCGATCGTCAATCAATGCAACACAATCTAAAAACATCAAATATCTATGAACGTGCATGGTCTTATATTTTGTTAACACGAAAGAAACTTTTCACAATGCGCTTGTGTTAGATATCATATGAATGTTGTACCCATTTTCTAGCTCACGCAGTCTCTTTCTAGGTTTTCAGATCTGTTAAATATTGCACTTTACTGAGCCAATCAAATACGGCTTATGATTACAGATCAGTTCAAGGTTTTATAGGATTTGCATTTTCAAATCCGGAATAGTACATGCCAGTAGGCATATAGTTGAGTACAGAATGTCCAGGGGACAATCGGAACTCCTCGGTGTTTATTTAACAAAAGTGCCTCGGACATAATAGAGAAGCCACCATTATCACAGACTACTTTACAACATAGCTCATGAAGATAAATATAAGGTTGCTTACTCCTGGGAAGGTATCAACTCTTAAAAGGAGACCGGTAATTGAAGGGCTTCTTGGTAGCATTGAAAAACTGATGATTGGCCGTTACCGGAAACCGCATAACCAAAATTTGTAACCATACACTTATGTACGAGGCGTATTTATCAGTTACGGAAATGCCCGAGTAGTCACGATTTTGTCCAGGAATGTCTTAGCTTACACTAAACATGATGCACAATCATGAGGACAATGATTTGAAAGTATAGTAATGTGCGAGTGACGTAGTCGTTTTAAGTGTACTCCAAAATTATACCCATAGTCAGAACGGGTAGAGTATTTGAGTTAAGCATTGAAATTATTGGTGTCTTGAACAGCCTAAGTTTATAATTGGTGTTACAACGTAAATGTGGACGAGACTACTGCGACACTGCGTCACTCTATTATTACCCTTACTGGAAAGTATGTTAAACTGCGCATTTTTGTTCGTAAAGGATGTAAACCATCAGATGTTTTTGGCTATATCACTGGCTTACACTGAGAAGGTAGCATGACCTTATAAGACTAATGCGTATTTGAAATCTACATCATAAGGCGCTTCTTATGAGCATATTTTGATGAAAATCAGAACTTGTCATGTTGACCAAACTGAAGTTGAAAAAAAACCTGGTTTTACCGATAGAAAAGAGCGATTGTAAGACAGGTTTTCTTGTTTTCTCAAAATATTGATTTTGTAGTTACAACCTTTTCATTCTAAGCCAGCGATATGTACTGTTAAGTTAAGAGTATAAATAAAGTGACGCAGCGATCGAGTCCACTAATTAATGCGGTGTAAAACAATTTTGAAAGCTCTTACAGACTTCCATTAGTTAAATGCTAAACTGAAATATTGTTTAGGCTCTATCTGTTTAGGTAATGGTTGCAATCTTTTCGTTATCTCGAGGAGTAAATGATTAAATCGGGACAGGTAAATGCATGCTCGAGATAAACCGGGTGCTCGAAATAACCAAAGGGCATATATTGATAATATGTTTAAGCTGATAGCATTTTAAAACGTGCTCGAGATAGGCCTGGTGCTCGTGATATCGATGCTCGTCATATGAAGTTTTACTGTAATTTGCATATTGGAACAAAACAGAGTGAAGCCATGCCAAACACACAAGATAGTATAAAAAAGAAGAGACCCTTTATTTCCATGGTGGTCCTTATATGTACGTATTATTAAGGTGTACTGACTTACTGACATGTATTGCGCTTATGGAATAAATAATCCCCGCTATTACGAAAACTTAGCCACGACACGTTGAATTGCAGTTACGGATACAACTGCAGACAGCGCTAACATCGTTGGCCTAGTCTAGCGATATCTCTAGATTAAGTTCAGCCTTTTAATGCACAGCAAACCACACGATACCCTGGTAATAATGCATACGTCGATAAAAACAACCTCTGGCGTCCGCACTTCTATATAGTTACATTACGGAAACTGAATTAGCGACCACAAAATGAGAGGCCTTTCAACTCAGCTCAAGCGAATGACAAACGACAATGCTACGGGCATTAATTACTAGACTGACACATAGTGAGCTGCAGTGTGGTGGTTTTTATGTGAAATATGCCTTGATAGAGTCATAATATTGAACTATGTCGGCATGGCTTTTATAAATATACGCAGAATAATCTGTAGAGAGTTGGATCATAACACGTTAAATATAGCACAATATTATGTCAGTATTACATATCTGGTTTGCTAACTCTGTGCTGGTTTGCAATATGCAGCAGACGTACGCTTCAACTAGAGTGTTTGTCACGTGTTTTTGAACTGCGTGCGTTAGAACTCTTGTCTCGATTATCGCATTTCCAAAATCAAACGGGACCTTGATGCTAAAAATAGATTAAAATGGTCACTCACGGGGATGACTTCGCGCTTTATCGCATTGCAGTACTTGCTTCTGGTGTTGCCGGGATGCAACCCCTAACGCTTCGCATATAGGGCGAATTATATTCGCGGATGAGCTAACCTGTCGCGTATATACCCCTTTGCCTATATTGTGAGCAGGATCAGACCGTGATAGGAGTGAATAAAGTGGCCTCGGCGAACCCAGTACCTCCCGTATTGTTGAATACTCATAATTACGAGGATCGTTCATTTTAGTCACACAAGATCTACATTCCTTGAAAGTATGTGGTTGGTTTCCCCATTCACAGAATACCAATACTCTTAATACACTCGCTGCAGCGTTTTTTTATTCAAAACTACCTCACAATCATTTTGAGCCCATTCAAATTTTTAAAGGAATATAATTGCTGGCTTTAATGTAATTTTCCGGACATTAGTGACAAAGAAAAGTTGAAGTGGGCGGAGAAGTATAATTTGGCACATTGTATTACAATTTTCGTTATGTCTTTAGAATTCGATTAAGTAACCCACATTGCAACTTGTAACAAAGTTGAAAATGTTCATTTTGCGATTGTAGCCTTGGCTACGTGTAAGAGACTTTTAGCCTTGTCTATGTGTGAGAGAGCACAAAAGATGAATGTGATTGATGAAAGGCATCAAATTAAGATGAAAGTCTATTTTTCGACACGTGCCCGTCCAATTGACTGCATATTATACCCTCCTCCTCTGATAATTGGGAAGCAAGTTGGCTGTACGACTCTGGACCGAATGCAGCTGAGCAACATCACACTAGCCGTTGACTCTTCCATGTACCCATACATAAAGTGGCTCATTGTAGATTGTTCTTGTTCAGAGAATTATATTACAGTAGTTGCGCAGATGAGGCATAAAAAAGGGACCTTTAACCAGGACATAATAGAGCAAAGAGCACAACCTACCACCGGTCATCTCTTCCATAATTTATGTAGAAACATTCAAATATTTGGGTAGATTTGTACTACTAGTAGAATTATGGAACGGTGTTTGTTCCTCTACGGTCAATGTCAAAGCCAATGTTCGCTTTGCTTGAATGTTAACGCACTTAGTTACTAGCATCTACATGTAATGCCACTACAATTCTCCATGTATCTTACCAATGCCTAATACGTAAATAGCTTGTAGATCACACGTTTCTTGACGTTAAAGAATTTCTCAGAAATTTCTTAATCTTCAAAATGGCGGATATCGACTTTTTAGAATCCAGTGACTTCCTTGATGTTACCTTACACTGTCGCCTTATCTATTATTTTCATCACGAATGTTCCTTTATAGACATACGGTGACAATATACGCTTTACATTTGACATTTCTTAGTTAAGAAATGATCATAAAATACGACAAAAAGATATGCATCTTGCCTGGTTCAATTATATACAGTTTTGAACTCTTTTTTATTCTAATAATTCATATTCGTGTGTATTTAATATCAGTTTGTCGCCCGGGTAGTAAAGGGGCTGGCATTAAAACCAGCCCATGGGTAATATTCAATATTGACTTGAGAATAAGGATAGCCAATTATATACTACGTCATGTATTTTATTGACAAAGAGTTTGATATGGCGTTATCTGATTGGTTGTCCTTATCCTTAGGTCAAGTAAGATCATCATTGAATGCCACCCATTTGTATGTTTTACACTGTCAGCAAATGTCTGTCTTAAAACCCTTCAAAGAAATGAACTATGATATACCTGGCGTTTACCACGCAATACCATATGAACCATTTCGGATCGTTCCGGATTTTCTGTAAGGACGGATTTAATTACATTGCCGGGTTTTATACATTTCTGCTGAGTTTAATGTACAGAATTGAGTTTTTATCTTTATTATTATCAGCTTTCTAATTAAATATCTCTCTCACTCGCTCTCTCCTTCTCTATTGTAGGGTTTGAAATATCACGTCTCATTTAAAAGCTAATAAATATATTGTACGTATATTCACACATATTTACACATGAGTGACAAATTTGAATAAACCTTTGTAACCATATCGTTAACAAAACAATGGCTGGCTGAGAATTAATATTGATGAACCGTTTGATGGAAATGAACTAGGTAACAAAATAGCTCTCCAATGCTTTATGTTTACGTTTTGATACAGAAATTGCTATCACAATTTAACAATACGTGTATGAATAACGTTCGCCAGTTACTATGGTGATTGTCAGGAATATAAGTGTTATATGTGCACTGTATAGTACGCACATATTCACCTTACCCTCGTACTTCAAGCATGAACAAGTAGCTTCTCTTTTGGCCACCAAGCATGAACAAATAGTTTCTCTAGCGACCTTCAGGCATGAATTAATATCTTCTCTTGTGACCTTCAAGCATGAGCAAATAGCTTCTCTTGTAACCTTCAAGCATGAACAAACAGCTTCTCTTGCGGCTTTCAAGCTTGAAAAAAAATAGCTTCTCTTGTTGCCTTCAAGCATGAACAAATATCTTCTCTTGCGGCCTTCCAGCATGAACAAATAGCTTCTCTTGTGGCATTCAAGCATAAACAAATATCTTCTCTTGCGGCCTTCAATCATGAACAAATAGCTTCTCCTGTGACCTTTAATCATGAACAAATAGCTTCTCTTGCGGCCTTTAAGCATCGACAAATATCTTCTCTTGTGGCCATCAAGCATGAACAAATAGCTTCTCTTGTTGCTTTCAAGCACGAACACATAGCTTCTCTTGTGACCTTCAAGCACGAACAAAGAGCTTCTCTTGTGGCATTCAAGCATGAACATAACCATCTCTTGTGGCCTTCAATCATGAACAAATAGCTTTTCTTGTGACCAACAAGCATGAACAAATAGCTTCTATTGTGGCCTTCAAGCATGAACGAATAGCTTCTCTTGCTGCCGTTAAGCATGAACAAATAGCTTCTCTTGTGGCCTTCAAGCATTAACAAATAGCTTCACTTGAAGCCTTCAAGCATTAACATTACCATCTCTTGCGGTTTTCAAGCATTAACAAATAGCTTCACTTGTAGCCTTCTAGCATTAACATTACCATCTCTTGTGGTCTTCAAGCATGAACATAACCATCTCTTGCGGTCTTCAAGCATTAACATTACCATCACTTGTAGCCTTCTAGCATTAACATTACCATCTCTTGCGGTCTTCAAGCATTAACAAATAGCTTTACTTGTAGCCTTCAAGCATTAACATTACCATCTCTTGCGGCCTTCAAGCATTAACAAATAGCTTCACTTGTAGCCTTCAAGCATTAACATTACCATCTCTTGTGGCATTCAAGCATGAACATAACCATCTCTTGCGGCCTTCAAGCATGAACAAATAGCTTCTCTTGCGGCCTTCAAGCATGAACAAATAGCTTCTCTTGTGACCTACAATCATGAACAAATAGCTTTTCTTGTGACCTACAAGCATGAACAAATAGCTTCTATTGTGGCCTTCAAGCATGAACGAATAACTTCTCTTGCTGCCGTTAAGCATGAACAAATAGCTTCTCTTGTGGCCTTCAAGCATTAACAAATAGCTTCACTTGTGGCCTTCAAGCATTAACAAATAGCTTTACTTGAAGCCTTCAAGCATTAACATTACCATCTCTTGCGGTCTTCAAGCATTAACAAATAGCTTCACTTGTAGCCTTCAAGCATTAACATTACCATCTCTTGCGGTCTTCAAGCATTAACAAATAGCTTCACTTGTAGCCTTCAAGCATTAACAAATAGCTTCACTTGTAGCCTTCAAGCATTAACAAATAGCTTTACTTGTAGCCTTCAAGCATTAACATTACCATCTCCTGCGGCCTTCAAGCATTAACAAATAGCTTCACTTGTAGCCTTCAAGCATTAACATTACCATCTCTTGTGGCATTCAAGCATGAACATAACCATCTCTTGCGGCCTTCAAGCATGAACAAATAGCTTCTCTTGCGGCCTTCAAGCATGAACAAATAGCTTCTCTTGTGACCTACATGCATGAACAAATAGCTTCTCTTGTGACCTTCAAGCATGAACAAATGGCTTCTCTTGCGTCCTTCAAGCATGAACAAATAGCTTCTCTAGTGACTTTCAAGCATGAACAAATATCTTCTCTTGTGGCCATCAAGCATGAACAAATAGCCTCTCTTGTGACCTTCAAGCATGAACAAATGGCTTCTCTTGCGTCCTTCAAGCATGAACAAATAGCTTCTCTTTTGACTTTCAAGCATGAACATATATCTTCTCTTTTGGCCATCAAGCATGAACAAATAGCTTCTCTTGTGGCATTTAAGCATGAACATAACCATCTCTTGTGGCCTTCAAGCATGCACAAATAGCTTCTCTTGTGACCTACAAGCATGGACAAATAGCTTCTCTTGTGGCCTTCAACCATGAACAAATACCTTCTCTTGCTGCCGTCAAGCATGAAAAAATAGCTTCTCTTGTAGCCTTCAAGCATTAACAAATAGCTTCACTTGTAGCCTTCAAGCATTAACAAATAGCTTCTCTTGTGGCCTTCAACCATGAACAAATAGCTTCTCTTGCTGCCGTCAAGCATGAAAAAATAGCTTCTCTTGTACCCTTCAAGCATTAACAAATAGCTTCACTTGTAGCCTTCAAGCATTAACAAATAGCTTCACTTGTAGCCTTCAAGCATTAACAAATAGCTTCACTTGTAGCCTTCAAGCATTAACAAATAGCTTCACTTGTAGCCTTCAAGCATGAAAAAATAGCTTCTCTTGTAGCCTTCAAGCATTAACCAATAGCTTCACTTGTAGCCTTCAAGCATTAACATTACCATCTCTTGTGGTCTTCAAGCATGAACATAACCATCTCTTGCGGCCTTCAAGCATTAACAAATAGCTTCACTTGTAGCCTTCAAGCATTAACATTACCATCTCTTGCGGTCTTCAAGCATTAACAAATAGCTTCACTTGTAGCCTTCAAGCATTAACATAACCATCTCTTGTGGCATTCAAGCATGAAAATAACCATCTCTTGCGGCCTTCAAGCATTAACAAATAGCTTCACTTGTAGCCTTCAAGCATTAACATTACCATCTCTTGCGGTCTTCAAGCATTAACAAATAGCTTCACTTGTAGCCTTCAAGCATTAACATTACCATCTCTTGTGGTCTTCAAGCATGAACATAACCATCTCTTGCGGCCTTCAAGCATTAACAAATAGCTTCATTTGTAGCCTTCAAGCATTAACATTACCATCTCTTGCGGTCTTCAAGCATTAACAAATAGCTTCACTTGTAGCCTTCAAGCATTAACATTACCATCTCTTGTGGTCTTCAAGCATGAACATAACCATCTCTTGCGGCCTTCAAGCATTAACAAATAGCTTCACTTGTAGCCTTCAAGCATTAACATTACCATCTCTTGCGGTCTTCAAGCATTAACAAATAGCTTCACTTGTAGCCTTTAACCATTAACATTACCATCTCTTGTGGCATTCAAGCATGAACAAATAGCTTCACTTGTAGCCTTCAAGCATGAACATTACCATCTCTTGCGGTCTTTAAGCATTAACAAATAGCTTCTCTTGCAGCCTTCAAACATTAACATTACCATCTCTTGTGGCATTCAAGCATTAACATTACTATCTCTTGCGGCCTTCAAGCATGAACAAATAGCTTCTCTTGTGACCTTCAAGCATGAACAAATAGCTTCCTTGTGACCTCCAAGTATGAACAAATAGCTTCTCTTGCGGCCTTCAAGCATGAACAAATAGCTTCTCTTGCAGATTTTGTCAACTTCTACAACAAAGTTTATATAATGCCTTGTTAAAGATTTGTATTAGTGTTTATAGCAAATTTAGGACGTGGCAAGAAGCCACGCGAAAATATTCGCTTAAAGGTTTCAGTTGTTAGTAATTTCGTCTATGAGTTAAGTCACTTATCGATGCATTAAGTTGTGGAACAGAGCTTCAGTAAATGTGCGGCCACGAATTAGGTTGACCGCGGTACTTCTGGCCAAAAGTTAAACGGTGTTTGCAATTATTGTAATATTTTGTTGTTCGTCTGCGCAGTTGTCTTAGATAAAATTCGCAAAATAGGCAGCACCTTAGTCCATATTGGTGCATACATTCGTTCATTATCGTGATACACGCGCATATGAGATTTAATGACATTTAAGACAACTTGAGAAATCAACTGATAGATTATGGTAATAGAAGACGTTAATTTTATCGTACATGCACGAGGCATCGTACATTTGATCGTACATGCACGAGGCATCGTACATTTTATCGTACATGCACGAGGCATCGTTCATTTTATCGTACATGCACGAGACATCGTACATTTTATCGTACATGCACGAGGCATCGTACATTTGATCGTACATGCACGAGGCACCTGGAATGCATGTCGTTATAAAATACAATGTGCTCTAGAACTTCTGTATTTGACGTCATAATTTGTGTTATATATCTGTTACACAATGGTATGACCGTATAACAGTGACCTCTACTACAATATATCTCCCTATAAATGGTATGTGACTGTTTATGACGTGTTCCTGGTTATTATAGGACCATTTAGACGTTCCATATGCATTACAAATCTGCTAACAACTATTCATACCCAGCCAATAGCCTATAACTAGATTGCGATGTGTATAAAATATCATACTCGGCTAATTCAAAGGTATTAACGATTTTATATCGGAGTTTGGACTCTCACAATGGCATTCACTCTATGTTATTGTGTTTATATAGGAATGACTTCTACAAATCGTATTGTTGTTAGTTATCTGTCGGAGTAGATTCACGTGGATAATGTTATAATGGCAAATTGTACAAGCTGTTTCAGGTACTATAAGCATGTTCAACTATTGTATTTTGCCTTTGTTTTTGTCGACATCATTTGATGAGTATGGGATAAGTGTCTTCATTTTCGAGCAATATTTATCAGTACATACATAGCGTACTCCTCAGTAAGGATACTGTGATAGTGACGTTTTATTTTAATGTGTTCCCAAAATGTTACAACTATTATCTGAACTGGTAAATCGAATATAGTACATGTATTTAGTTTAGCATTTGAATATTCTATATTGATCTTATATAGTTGTAGAATAAGGATAGCCAATCATATCACCTGTTACTGTTCAAGAGTTTGATATGGTGTGATCTGATTGGTTGTCCTTGTCCTTAAGTCAAGTAAGATCACTATTGAATAACACCCATGGATCACTCTTAATATTTGGTTTGACTCAACCTCTGTGTCACTTTAATATTATCCAAACTGGACAGTGTATTTGTTTATGTCAAGCATTGTATTTACATGTGTAAAATTCCAAACAGAGCAAATCCTTGCATTCTGATTGGCTAAGACGTGATGTCAACACGTCCAGTAAAGCTCCATTTTTCTGTAATGGGTGGAGTTCGGGGCTTTATTCAATGTATTCCTGAAAATAGGATGTTTACACATCAGTGAACGTCAACAAAAGTTCGTTTAATCCTATAATACCAATCAATGAACGGGGATGTAAAATATTACATTCGTCAAACACACATGTATTGTTTTTAACTATATATTTTAATTCCAAAGAAACTAAATTCTAGTATATACATGTATAAAAAGACAATAGAGGTTGTCGGTTGGGTGTTGGCTTCGTTTCGTGTGGTCTCTTGAGATCACCGCTATTTTGTAATTTCTTTGTAAAATTGAGTAACCCTGCATTTTTGAGGCGGGGACTTGGACTTTTAATCATTCTTGGTATTGCTCCTTCTAGTTGTGTTGTGGTGTTACAGATTTCTGTGCGATCGTTCACTAAATATCAACAAGTATCCACGTATATATATCACCGGCTTAAAATGTTAGAACAGAACATAATCTGACTTTGGGTGTATTCGAAACGTCAGTTCTCTCTGTTCCGGAACAGACGGAACAGAGAACAGTCTTATGAACAGACCGGAACAGTCTTCCTGACATGTTCTATTTGTTCCCAAATAAAAGGTGGTGCAGGCAGAACATGTCACGTGATTTCAACGAAAACGAGACAACCGGAAACTTCACGAAATGTGTTATTTAGATCACCTTAGCGATAGTATGTCAACAGAGAATAACGGAACTGACCGAACTTTTATGATTGGAAATTTTCTTGTGTCATATTTCTTCAACAAATATAACGGCTGCAACTGACAATATCGTCAACCTTAAAAGTTTTATTTTCTACATTTATTTATTTATTTTATTGTTACTTCCTGTTCTGTCCCTGTTCCATTTTGTTCGTAAGGTGCTTGGAGTGAAACATTCGGAACACTGTTCAGAACAGTTTTATTTTGTTCGTAAGATGCTGGAACAGGAACAGAAGGAACACTGTTCCGAGTGTTCCAGAACAGACGCTACGAACACACCCTTTATTTTTATCTCGTTGCTATAGCAACACAAGATAATACATAGCATACTACAAATATACAGATCTGATCATGACATGGTATTACAGTACATGATGCAATTACACACAAAAATGACATGGTATAGTTAAATTAGAAAATGGTTTAAAATGAAATTGGTGTCGCAAGGCGCTTCTTATGAACCTATTTTCCTGAAAATCGGAAATGTTTATGTTGATTAAACTGAAGTAGAAAAGGCTGGATTTGTCACAGAATTTTTCTGACAGTTTTTTTCTCTCGTTTTCTTGTTTTCAAATTTTGTTCTCGTGGCTTTATTCTTTTTTGTCGTTAGCATACATGTTATTATATTGTACGACTTACGCAGATGAATGAATACGAAGAACCACACTTTGTCAGTCGTGTGTCTACTGACTGAATTATTAAGACTTTGTTCTTACTGAGGTAAGAGCTTTGACTTTGAACCAACCGTTAGCGGTCCGTTCGGCAACGATCGCGCTGTTGGTGGGCTGATATTGTTAACAGTTACAGAACAGCGTACTATGTTTTATGGTATACCTTTAGTGTAGTCGATCTTTCTGGAAGTCTAGAAAAAGTAAATGTTGTTCCAGATCAAAAGCACTCTATTACAATCTAACAATCAAACCTAGACATACAGTGTAGCATTACCACGTGCCTTTTGGCTACAGTACCAAGACGAAATCATTGCTGCACTGGCAATACCACGTGACTTTTGGCTACAGTACCAAGACGAAATCATTGCTGCGCTGGCAATACCACGTGCCTTTTGGCTACAGTACCAAGACGAAATCATTGCTGCACTGGCAATACCACGTGACTTTTGGCTACAGTACCAAGACGAAATCATTGCTGCACTGGCAATACCACGTGACTTTTGGCTACAGTACCAAGACGAAATCATTGCTGCACTGGCAATACCACGTGACTTTTGGCTACAGTACCAAGACGAAATCATTGCTGCGCTGGCAATACCACGTGCCTTTTGGCTACAGTACCAAGACGAAATCATTGCTGCACTGGCAATACCACGTGACTTATGGCTACAGTACCAAGACGAAATCATTGCTGCACTGGCTATACCACAGATCCAAGCAAGGTTAGATATAGGATCGTATACAACGATATTAACCACATCTCGAGAATATGAGAATCTCTGATGCTACTTGCCATTGAAGCACATACGTGTACACATGTATTCCTACGTACACCATCTGAGAGTTGTGTTTGCCTATCCATTTACACACTCGTTTCTAGAGTTAATCCTATAGATTTCTCGTAAAAACAATTGATGACATTTATATAACAAGTGTGAATGACAATGCTACTAGAATTCCAAGTGATGAGCCATTTTCATGTCATTACCTTGTTGACATAGCGATAATATGTATAGATTGACGAATTTGACCTGGATAAACCTAGATAAACAATGTTTACATGAAGAACGAGCTTATGTATATAACATTTTCATTTAACTTTGAACGGACCGTACATGTTTACATATCATTTTATTGTATCCGTTACAGTATGTTATTAATGCAAACTCGTGCGGGCTGTTATCTGATTGTCTTGGTGCCTATAGATTGAAACATGACATTGGCTGTACCCAATACGACTACAGTCATTTCATAGAATAGAATAGAATAGAATAGATTTTATTTGCATATATAGTCCTGAAAAGGACTTTTTACAAAACAACAATATTACAACTGATTAAAAAGCATGGTGATAGAATGGCGAGAAAGTATTCAAAATATATGATATCAAACATAGAGAAATCGTTTATGTGTGTAACCGGGTTCGGGAGAGACATCTTTATTTTAAAATATAACACAACATTATAACATAACATTTAGTTATGTCACTCAGTTATGTTATTATAACTTGACGGATGTGGTATATATGCTCTTCAATTCCACCCTCACGGCGATATACAATGTATATCACCATGGAATAAAGCGTAACTTTTTGGTGCCTATGTTGTCGTGTCTAGAATGAGGGCCGATTACGCGCACAAAAAACGGTTTCCATGAAGCCGATATTTAAAAAAAAAAGCTATTTCCAAACTGAACCAAAAAGTGCAACCTTTGCCACCTCATTTGGAACATTAGACGTTTAAAGATCATTCTGATCACCTCGGTTTTATCAAATGGAAAATACCGGAGACAAACGGAAATGGCCGAGCTTTTACGATTGGTTTAAAGATATGTTGCTTGTGATTTTGCTAAATCACAATGACATTCTTCAGACCTTGACTTATCTCAAAATGATTCTGTTCTTCTAGTTGTGCCAAGGACGAGGACTGTGACCTACGGTGACCGATGTTTCACAGCTGCTGCACCGAAACTCTGGAATGCACTGCCAACAGCGCTCAGAGACAGTAAAACACTCCCGTCCTTCAAGAAAGCCCTGAAAACGCATTATTTTACTATAGCTTATTCATGCTGAAGTTCATGGTTAAGTAGACGCCCGTCTACTGGGTTAAGTAGAGCCCCGTTTCAAAGTGTGGTAAGGTCTAGAAGAAAGTATGTTATTTCCTCGACCTTTATGGTAAGGTCTAGAAGAAAGTATGTTATTTCTTCGACCTTTATGGTAAGGTCTTGAAGAAACTATGTTATTTCTTCGACCTTTGTAACTCATATGATGATAGTAACTTTATGTCATCTGTGAGTCATCCCCCTTTTAAAGGAAGTATCACTATTCCTTTAAGGGTTAAGGACATGTGGTAATGGTACTTGACGTTACCCTTGTCCTAGTTGAGGTTTACATTCAGTTAATACCCCTACAGATAATCAAATCGTTGTACACCACTATCTTATTGTAGCAAAGTATTTCTATATACCATGTCTCCTAAGTTTAATATTGCATTTCGTTTCGGCAATATGATACGATATGATGGGAGACTAAATAGCGTTGATAAAAATGTTTATGTATATTTTATGTACATTGTATATTGTTTTAAACATGTATTAGTCGGGACTGTACAGCACTTTTGAACGTGTGTATACATGAAAAAGGGCTATATAAATATGGTATAATAATAATAATAATAATCTCGGAACGTTGACAAAATGTCGACTTAAGCACCACCCAAAGCCAATGGTGTCTTATCCCCAGAAAATAATTAAATAAAAGCATTGCTTGTTGCAAGTGCTGCAATGGTGCAAGACAACAATAATATCTTAATCAATGTACTTTGGGAGTTAGATGCCAGTTAGAGTTGTTATTATGACTAGACTTCAAAAGCATTGTGACGTATAGCTCAGTTAGGATATTTTGACAGTGACGTCATCGTTTATTTGTACCCGAAAGCTTAAACGAGAAGAGTTTAGTTTATAATTGAACTGTTAATATAAGCCTGTATAATTTTTTTACACCGTAATAGTGGATTGTTCCACTGCGCCACTCTATTCATACACTAACTTGACTGTAACTCCTTTAGATACGGGTATATGGAAGTTAGCATTACCAGATGTATATTAGAATTGACAAGAAAACGGTACTCCTCACCTCGTGTCCGTTGCCTAAGCCAAGCGCTACTGGGTGCCTTCATTCAGTTACCTACTGTTCAATTAATCATATAAGGCGTGATTCACCATCTGTGGAAAGCGCTTCGTAGCGCTTTGCTTTAAAGGCAATGTGTCCAAGATACAAACGATCCTGAGTACATGTATTTGTTCACCCTGAATCGATCACATGACAGTCTCAAACGGAAGCATTGGATTGTTCGACAAGACGATCTAAAATGTCATAATGTGTCAAACGTACTTCACGACACACGACGAGATAAGATCTTCAATACGAACAGGACGAGACGGTGTCTCTGTATGACAGACATAGAGGTCGGCTATCTGTAAAACAGTTGTATCTGATGTATCAGGTATTTGAAACAAACATCTCAACACCATGCTTGATATTGTCATTCCACTTGTCAATCTTTCTCCTTACGATATCACCAACCCTGAGACTTGTTGTTTTTATTAGATCAACGTGATAGGAGCAATGTTAGCAGGAAATGTTTACTGCTTTTGAAAGGAAAGTTGTCATTGGCAATTTCTTTCTCAATCAATCGAGCTCTTGGTTATAAGTGTTGGCTCCTCTGACTGTTTCCTAGCTTCGTTTTTGTGATAGAGAAAGCAAACATAGACTGGTACCCCGGACTATTGTTCGAGAGACTTCTGTTTTCTCCGGTAATTGCACTAGTTTATACTTTCAATGCGATAAAGCCCGAAGTCATCCCCGCAATGCAAATCTATTTTTAGCATCGCAATTTTTAAATGAGTAAAAGTTTAAAACTCTATTTGTAGTTATATGAGGATTATATCTATAGTTTATTGTAATATGCATACAATATAAACACAAATCATGCAAAATAACAAAACACAATTAATCTAAACAAACATACAACACACATTGGCGCATCTTACATGTTTCCATAAGAATCTAAATTGTGTCGGTGTCCTAGATTTGTTATCCGGCGATCGGGTTTCATTCTCCTAAGTGTTCGTTCGTTCGTTCGTTCGTTCGTTCGTTCGTTCGTTCGTTCGTTCGTTCGTTCGTTCGTTCGTTCGTACTAATGCAGCGCATTTACGTAACACTTGATCACGACCAAGGCTGTTTAAGGAATATCCGCCAAATGGTTTGTAATCCACAAAATATGTGCCCATGAAACTGTTTGATAATACCTTGTCTCATAACAATGAATGTGGAGATATCCTGATAATAAACTATTCTGATGGTGTAATATAATACTCAACGAGCATTTAGTGTGTACATTGTGCATCAATAATTTATTATCTCATTGAATACATTATTATATTTATTTACATTGAGTACGGTTCCCCATGCTCCGTATGAAATGCAGGATATAACGTACCTTTTATTGAAAACACACTATAATTTACTAAGTAACGCAGCATTTTAATCACTAGCCAGACGATAAAATGGAAACGAAAATCAGAATTCCTTTCAGCATAATGTAAGAATAGTTTCATAGAAAGAAATTGATACTATTTTCATTTTTTTTCGAACAGATTTAATGGCGAATTAACAGCTATCTGAAGCTTCTTTGCTAACGAAGAAGCCATTCATCCCTAACACACTCAAATAGAAGCCAAACAGTCCTTCTTAATTATCTCTGAAGTCGTTCAAACCACCATTCCCGGGCTGCAGATATTATGTTCTTCTGTGACATTTGCTGCAATTATGTCATTTGCATGAAGTATGTTGTCAGCAACAATCGTTCATTCAGGTCAAGCATCGTTTATCATTACATTGTATAACTCGAGTATTTCGGTCAGGCATCTTTTATCATAACATTATATAACTCGATTATTCGGGCCAAGCATCTTTTATCATAACATTGTATAACTCGAGTATTTAGGTCAAGCATCTTTTATCATAACATTTTACAACTCGATTATTTAGTTCAGACATCCGTTTGTGTACACCATTTGATAACTCGATTATTTAGGTCAAGCATCTTAACATTTTATAACTCGATTATTTAGGTCAAATATCTGTTTACATAACATTTCATAACTCGATTATTTAGTTCAATAATATGTTTTTATAACATTTTATAACTCGATTATTTAGATCAAGCATCACAACATTTTATTAACCGATTATTTAGGTCATGCCTTTTGTTTACATACCATTTTATACATCAATTATTAAGTTCAGGCATCTGTTATCATAACTTTGTATAACTCGATTATTCAGTAGGTTAAAATTTTATCTGCTTTCATAGCATTTTATAACTCGATTATCTAGGTCAGATTTTTGTAATCATAACATTGTATAGCACGATTATTTAGGTCAAGCATCATAACATTCAGGCGTTTTGTTCACATAATATTGTAAAAATTTAATTATAGCATTTCAATTTACTTCTCTTATTAATTAATTAATAAAGCGTTACAACTAAACACGCCTGACATGCGTATATCATGTATATGGGTATGTGGCTTAGTGGATAAGGCATTCATTCATTCATTCATTCATTCATTCATTCATTCATTCATCGATACTGGTCGTCAAACTATCACCACAATAAACTATTTTGTCTTTTGTCTCTGTCTTGTACGTACTGCATTTTGACAGATAAACCTTGGACTTGCAATCGTTTTGTTTCATTTTCTCATTCATTTGAATGTTTGGCTTGTGTCGTGTTATTTCTGTGTTCGTTGCTTGATTGTTGTTTCTTCTTCATGCTGCTTTTTCTGTCAGAATTATAAGTGGTGTCTTGTCAGTCCTTCTAAGAAACCATCTGCGCAAACTGTGTACAACGAACTAACAAACATGGCTGAAATAAAAACAGCGTAAAACCGTAATTGAAAAACAAGTTCTATAAAAGCTATTTCCCGATGTACACGTCATATACTAGTATGCAAATTTTCTAGTTAATACAGTCTTCGGTTAACAAATCAGTCTAATCGTTCTCGTTTTCTCAATTTACGAATTACATATTTCTCCGTAAATAAGGGCAAAGCAAGCATTAGTTAGCTGTAATTGTCATTTTGCAGTCAAATTGAATGATCCAGTCTTTTGTAGCTAGATACACGTTAAGGATGTATAAACTCGCGGCATTTAAACACCAATATTCTCCGTAACTCATTGAATTACGGTTCCCCGGAATTGGATTGTGAGAGATTAGAAAAACAAATTTTCTTTGGCGATAGAATAGGAAATTCTCATGTGCGTTAGCCCTTAGTACATAACGTTTGTTAACATTCCATTTTTCTTGTAATCGTCGTTTTTTACAATTTCGCAGTTTTTGGGCATGGTATTTCGGGTCATCCGGTCAGGTTATAGAAACGCATTGTCTGGAGTGGTATTCACAAAGAATCTTAAGTGGAAACATCAAATTTTCCCAAAATCTAACAACTTCTTCAAAAATGTTTTGCTTTCTTTTTCAGTCTTGATAACTCCTTCATTCACCCGAACAGAACCATGTGAAGTCAACGGAAAGATTGGATCTTCCAATGCGCATCATACCATACCAACAGAAGAACAGATTAGTCGTCCTTCCGATACTAGTATCTGCCCAGGTTTAACTATAAATAACAATATAGTGTATCCATATGACTGCGTTTTTGTGCATTAAGAATTGTTCTTTTGAATTCACCAATATGCAAAAGAATATAAGGTTTAATGATAACCAGCTCATGTACTTGGTCAGCAAGGCACGAAGAGAGAATTCAAATGCTGGCTTTTTGTACAAGAAGAGTTCTGACACCGGGAAATGGCAACAACGCTACTTCGTATTATATCAAAATATGATGTTTTACTTCGAAAATGAAAGTTCAACTCGACCCCTTGGTGTGGTTCTCTTGGAAGGGAGTTATTGTGAGCGAGTCATTACTCCACTCAAAGGAAAGGAATCTGAGAAACAGGTGAGTTCCCTTTGATCATAATGTTGTTGTTGTTGTTTTGAAACAAGCATTCATTACTTTAAGGATGTATGTTCGAGTGGGTTTATGGACACATTTCAGTATGACGAAACCATTCATATGTTAATCGCCATCCATGTTCCACCAGAAATCTTTTGGCTAAATAAACAATACAAACTAGTCACTGACCAATAACTCGTTGTATATCAATTTGCAAATGAATGCCCCGGTATATAAACATGAAATGTGTCTACCAAAGGTAAGAATTAGAGTATTCGAGTCGAACAGAACTTTATTAATTTATACATCAAGGGGTTATATACAGGTATACACATAACAACGTTACATAACATGATGGCAATCTTCCGGTCATACATTTAACCGCTTTTCTAATTGATCACTGTTCAAACCCACAATGTATACTTTCATTTATGATTATATTTTTAATGATATTTTACACAGTTACAGTACTTTTATTGGCACGCATTTTTAAAAAATATTTTTTATGATTTTTTTGTATGTGCCAACTATCTTTAAAAGCATGGTTTAAAGACGATATGGGTTTAATAATTTACCACTCGAACAGCAGTGTGTGTAAATCAAAATAATGTTAGTTCTCACCGAGTTGATTTACAAATGTATAATTTTGATGTTTTAGCAAAGGCAAACAAATTAATAAAGTGTTGACATTTAATCATTTCCAATACAAAAACAAAAGTGAATGCAAGTAAAGCATGATATTGCATATCATTTATTGGTAAGTGTACTGTACATAATGATGAATTACTTAAACATTATGTGACTCCTACCTTAAATAAAGCGACACTCGACAGAAACATTACGTGACTCCTACCTTAAAATAAAGCGCTTCTTGACAGAAACAGTATGTGACTCCTACCTTAAACCAAGTGACACTCGACAGAAACATTATGTGACTCCTACCTTAAACAAATCGACACTCGATAGAAACATTATGTGACTCCTACATTTAACAAAGCGACACTTGACAGAAACATTATGTGACTCCTACCTTTAAATAAAACGCTTCTTGACAGAAACAGTATGTGACTCCTACCTTAAAACAAAGCGCTTCTCGACAGAAACAGTGTGTGACTCCTACCTTAAACAAAGTGACACTCGACAGAAACATTATGTGACTCCTACCTTAAAACAAAGCGCTTCTAGACAGAAACGTTATGTGACTCCTACCTGAAACAAAACGCTTCTCGACAGAAACATTATGTGACTCCTACCTTAAATAAAGCCACACTCGACAGAAACATTATGTGATTCCTACCTTAAACAAAGCCACACTCGACAGAAACAGTATGTGATTCCTACCTTAAACAAAGTTACACCCGGCAGAAACATTATGTGATGCCTACCTTAAAACAAAGCGCTTCTAGACAGAAACGTTATGTGACTACTACCTTAAACAAAGCGCTTCTCGACAGAAACATTATGTGACGCATACCTTAAATAAAGTGACACTCGGCAGAAACATGTGCCTCCTACCTTAAACAAAGTGACACCCGGCAGAATCATTATGTGACTCCTACCTTAAAAAAGTGACACTCGGCAGAAACATTATGTGACTCCTACCTTAAAACAAAGCGTTTCTCGACAGAAACATAATGTGACTCCTACCTTAAACAAAGCGATTCTCGACAGAAATGTTATGTGACTCCTACCTTAAACAAAGCGCTTCTCAACAGAAACATTATTTGACTCCTACCTTAAAACAAAGCGATATTAGTGTTATATCGGGCACAGTGTGCGTTGAAATCTCTCTTGTTCTCATTAAATATTTATGTACTGCAAATATAGGGAAAGATAACAAACTGTATTGAAATTTGTTGTGGCGATATTTTTGTGACTACATTCTGAGATAATAAGTGAACATTGGGAATCGATTGCGTTAGTCTCTAGTCTCTACACTAACGTTTTCATCATTTGTTAAAGCGATAGTTTCTGAAAATGCATGGAAATAGCACAAAACAGAATAAAATAGTACAACTACGTATATCGATGGTAAATTGGAAAACTGTAATACGCCTTTCTTTAATAATATGCAGTTACAATCCAGTTAGGATAAACATCCAGTGACGCAGTGGAACAATCCACTACTACGGTGTAAAACAAGTATAAAGGCTTATACCATCAGTTCAACAGCAAACAAAACTCTACCTTTTTAAGCAATGGTTTAAATCTTTTGGGTACACATAAGTGGTGACGTCACTGTCAAGATAGCCTAACTGGACTATTATACGACAGTTTTCTGGGCAATACAGAATATGTGTAATTATATTATCTCGTCCACATTTTAAGTAAAACACAAACATAACATGCATACTTTTATGCAATGTTTCTGAAAGTGTATAGAGCTATATTTTAACGGTCATTTAATGTCAAAATAATTACTTGCATCGTTTCAAGTATGATACTAGACTACCTTAATTGCAAATTAAAACTTTGGATGGGATCCGTGTACTTTGATTCAATCGTCGAAAAATAGACGTTTCTTACAACTTCGTAGTGTGTTCTAGAACACTTTCGTACGAAAACGGACAGTTTGCATGTCCAATAAATCACAGAGAGAGTTTCTGTTAAAACTGAAGCGAAAATGATCTAATTAATATGAAAGCATAATTACTTTTTAGTTTTTGAAACTTAAAAGAAAATATCTTCCAATAAAGCTCTAAACACTTTAAATTGCATTAACTTAGCAAGCTAGTACTGTGTCCCCATTGGCAGACTAAGTGTGACTCTTTTACGGCTTGGCTTAAAATCCAGGTTGTCATTAGGAGGCGACATGATGCCAATTTGACTGCCCCAAATGATCCAGCTGACTTCCGCCTTCAATGCTCAGGCACCTCGCCTAAGCTCACTTTAGTAAAGGAATATATAAGTAACTTCCACTGGAAGATGCCCTTCCAATAAGTACGTCAATTCGTTAAACACGCCAATACGGTTGAGTGCTTTTGCGACAATGGAGGTGTGTTTTTGCGACTATGGAGGTCACAAACCGCCCTTCTGCATACAAAGCACAAACTGTCTTTTTCGTGCTGTTGGTTATGGTAAAACGCCAAAATACCACCGACTGATGCATAATTTCAACAATGACATATTTGTACTGCCACTATAAGTGCATTTAATCTCGCGGTAGCAAACTCCCATGTGAACAGGGTGATACCACAATCTGCATCCAGTCATGATACGCATCACTTTCATCGCATCCAGGTTGTAAAATAATATTATAACGGGTATGGTAATCTATGACAGTGATTGTGATCTATTTTGTTCTAAATATTCTGAAATACTGTACAATCGTTTATTTTCGTGGAGGATTAAATTTCGTGGATTTCGTGGTTCGCCTTTAACCACGAAATTAAACCATGTTAAACAATAATTTGGACCGTTGTATTTATTACATGAAAAGCAAAATCCACGAATTAACGTCCCATCAAAATGGTCTTTTTTACAAAAATCACGAAATTTCGTCCCATCGAAATTAAATCATTTTACAGTATTCAATATTACACAGGTGACTAAATATGCAATATAATAGTAGGAAACATCTGATAACATCCTTTGCTTTATTCGTCCAGGTTTCCATTATACAACGTGTAGTGTAAATTCTATGAATTCGCGTATGTGACGTGACAATGCGTGTGTTTATTCCTACAACATTTAACGATAGATCAACATTAAATAATCAAATAGAATTCATAATATTATGCATGCATGTATTTGTATACTATAACACTAACGCGGTATCGGGACCTGTGCCACCTAACGTAAACAGACAAATCAGGTATAACCACATAAGGATATCGGACAAGGGATTATATTTTTAATGTGTATAGCTTGGCTATTTTGACCTGAGTCTGACCTTTATGCAAGAATATATTACAAGGTTCTTGCTTTGAATATATCAATTTCCGCAAGCAAATCGTGCAAGATCGGTATTTCAGATTTGTGTTTGTATTACATCTCGAGTGTCTTCGTGATACCCCCGATTATGAAAACATACACTCGGCGTTGTAAACGTAGACAATATATCGACTGTTAAATTAAGCTAATCAATAGGTCAGGCTCATGTCAATGTGGCCAAGCTATATCGTTATTTTAATTTACTTGGTGAATAGAAGTGAGTGGGTAAAATGAACTTCTGCTCTCCCTAAATCGATGTAATGGTCGGTGATTTCTGTTTATATTGACATTGCAGAATATCGCGTTGGAGTTATACTGCTTAACTGAGGTCAAACAACATGCTCGGCATCCAGGTGTGGACAATGTTGTTTACAGTTTCGAAATCAAGATCCTATATTTTGTCACAAATTGTACTGACAATACGAAAGTTGGGCTACAATTTCAAGATATTTTACCCAAATCTTTCACATGGTGCTTGATAAAAAGACACACCTGCTGATAGTGATCATGCATTTCATTGATAGCTAGCTTACGCATTTTCGTTGTGTGACCTATCTTTCATAGAAATCTGTTTAGAAATGAAATACTCACGGCTTTTTTTGTTTTCGAAGTGAAGCAAATTTTGTCTTGGCACTGTAGCTAAAGGTCACGTGGTATTGCTACATTGAACATACAACATTCATTACATTGCTCTCTATCTCTCAATGACGCATTTTGAATTACTGAGCGAATATAGGAAGGCAAGTGTAAGGTGTGCTCCTTGGTGACGATGTAATGTCGTTATGGTGCTAGATTCATATTTCTCGTAATTTTATATTTGGACGGAGAGGAGTATCGCAAATCGCAAGATTTCTTTAAGGGTTTGTACGGCAGGCTGAATGTGTGTCGAATATAATTTTGAATTTCTAATATTGTGTGTGTCACTTAAGTCGGACAAGTGAATCTAATTACTCCAATATTCCGGTTAGTAGTCCGACCTACTTAAATGATAATTGTAATAAAATGATGAAAGTGTTCTTGATTGCATATAAGTTGTGTTCGCAAAAGTGTTACGTTCGCGAAATTGCATTTTCAAGAACTTGTACAACAATAGTAAAACACAAAGAGTTACATTTCGGAATTTTACAAATTGCTACCATTTAACTTTGCGAAACTATTCACAATAACAAATTCGCGAAATTTTGCTCCCACAATGCAATATAATACGATACAATACACACATAGGCTGGTGACCGAGCAAGGTATTTTCACAGCGGCCATAAAATAGTTTGTGGATAGGAGAATAATTGTGATATAATTGCTTTTAATGACTGATGTTAATGAGTTTGCTACCAGTACCGATGTTGGAAGCGTTACACTTTAGGAGAAGATTGCCCTGTCAGGGAATTCTCCGCTTGTTAAACATCTTCCGGTAAAAATGCTTCCGGTAAAACTATTTCCGGTAAAATCTGAACTGGTCAATTCGTAATTAGAAAGCAACTGAAAACTTATCAGGGTGGACTATAGTGTGAGTTTGAGGTTTGGACTCAGTGAAGATTGGGCACGAATAAGCGATTTATGGTATTGATGTGTACTCTATGCAATTTTCCGATTAATTTCTTGGTCATCGATTTGTACATATTTTCTTATAATTATATATTAGAAGCCCTAGATGTCTCGAACTTGTTGTTCGGTCCCGGCAAAATCCCTTTTTGAGTTGTATTGTAAAACAGAAGATGACTCGAACAATATCTAAGGCCAAACATTCGAACCGATTAGACGGTCTTTTGCTATAACTTGCTAGATTGGTCGAACAATACAAGTTTTGCACTTTCCATTTTCTGTTCGATTGACCTTTATTGCATCAACCTAATCCAACATCTCTCTGTAAAGTAGGGCAACGAGTGGGGAGCGGTTACCAAGAGTCAGAGGTTGGACGCTCGCTTCGGGTTCAAAAGGTCTGGGATTCAACCCTCCTCTGGACGACTGCTTAAGAATAACCCACATGCTCCACTCAATAAAGGTGTTACCTGTCAGGGCAGTTCGACAAGGATCGATATTAGCTGCAAACCCATCAGGAGAGAAATAATCTCCCCAGGGAAACTCGAATGCATGCTTCCTTAGGTTGCGAAATGACCAGGGGAAGTTAAAATATCAGTGGGTTGTTGAACAACTGAACTGCTAAAAAGAGCCCAAGGAAGTTTGTATATTGTAGCTTTTTATGAGCTAGTTTCCTCCATTTGTTTCTTTCCTGTGCTGTTCGCAGAGCTCTGGTTGCTGTTGCCCATGGGTTGGTCCATACACTGTAGCTTGTTCCTGATAAGTTATCAGTAAATCTCAATATTTCCCCCCTGTCTCATTTCTTCTTCCCTCTACTGGCAAGTTTAAAGTAATTCTGGCGTTTATGATGATGTCCATATCAACTTAGCATAACTACATTAGACAGCATTGTCCTGGTAATAGCATAACTATATTAGACAGGATTGCCCTTGTAATAGATCCTCCTTATCAAGTGGTCACATGATACTTCTATGATGTTAAACACATCACATTACGCTTGTTACCCTTGTTACTTCACGAGACGACTGCAACAACAAAATGAGGTGACAATGATTTGAGTTTGAGTAATGTCTGGGTCACAACACAGGTGGCAGTATCAGTGTTTGGTCTGCAAACGATTAAAAAAAATCTTTGGAAATAGACGTATAGTACGTTTTATACCTTGATAGTGTATTAGCTCAGTGACGGATTTTTTCATTTTTTTACTTTATTTTCTAAACACTGATACTGCCACCTGTGGGTCACACATGACCTATCCACCGAGCATATTCCGTGTATCCATTGCCTGATCAACAAATCACTGAGGGAGAAACCTCATACCCGTGAAGTTGATGTGTACCCGTAGTCTGGTTCCTGGTACCTAAATCTTACATTACATACCTAAACTACAGTAAGATTTAGGACAGGGAACCAGACTAGATGCACCCGGTGTTTGTGCCCCCAGTGTGATTGAGACAGATAAATGGTCAAACCATGGAATCCTATAAGGTGTCCATTCAGTTAAAGCTCGTCTACCAATACGAACTGAATTATGATAAACTGATCAGGGATGGCTTGTTGTCCTTTAAACGTATTATAAATATCATAATACGTCTTATAGTAGAAATTGTGAATGTTGTGAAAAAGAGACAGTCGCTTCCGATAGGTGTCGATACAAGAGGGCACACTGCAGTGTAGCAGCAGTGTAGTACATGTATTTGTTTTAGTCTGGTTCCCTATCTCAACTCTTGTAGTAGTATGGGCTTAATGCAAGATATAATATAACCAGGAACCATGCAAACCGTTGGTTTTTGCTTTGTCTTACATTTCGTTCCACGGTCATCGTGTTCGTGTAATATTCTGGTAGGTAATAGGCATTCGTTAATGTTGTCATAGATAAGCTGTGTTGGTTGCAGTTCGCCTAATTAAGCAACGAATGAGTTACAATGAACACCTGCACGGATTCATTTTAGTGTTTCAAATGCACTATTTACCATGGCGGTGACCTACTGTCGTTGGCGTTAGGAGTCTGCTACGTTTTGCAGATAATTTTGCGATTCCAAATGATATCGTCCGTGAAGCAGTGTTTAATGATTTAGCTAGGATAATTAGCACCCGAACGACTTCTAATTAGTATTTCATATCCTACATACAATGACACTGACATAAATTGACCTTCTGTCATTTGTGACTGGCGGCTGATACCGTTTGCGAATGTTTTGTTGCAATACCGTCGGATTGTTTCAACTCCAATGGAAAGCCGATTTTTTTGTTGTAATTCCGGAGAAATGTCACAAACTAACCTCGTCCGTAATTAACTGTATCGTTGAACTAGCATTGTAACTTGTGTCATCCTTTACTTCCTGTATGGCTGGCTGCTGTCGTTTAAATCGATTTCCGTGTTTATCCGCTCATCCAGTATTCTAGTATTACGCCTCTCTGTTCCCTGATATAGGCATCACTACGTCTGTTACTATTCTACACGATTAGTGCTATGATAATTGTTATAGTATTGATTTGTACCTTGAATCCTAGATTTCTCCCCCCCCTGTATCCATGTGTTAGATAGGTAGGTTGAATGTGAACCTGACACATAATTATGATCAAACTTGTCAAGTATAGTTGGCGACTACAAGTTTGCAATCATTAACTTGATAATTGTCACGCATACTATTTCCGTTGTATAAACCTTTCTAAATAAATCTTTATCGACGGAAATTGCGTTGATTCCTGATACAATCGTGTCTACAAACGAACTATTGGAGTACCTTATTAATTACCCATATAAAGCAAAGCAGCTGTTGAGAAATAAGTATAGGCAGTATTTAAATAGGAAAACGTTCAATGCATTACCATAATCTCAGTCAGTGTGACCAGTCAAATAGAGCATGTCAAAGAATTCATCAATGATGGCACCTTGACACTACATTCAATGTGTATTTGCTTCAACAGAAAACAAAGATAATAACACGTACCCTGTAAAATATCACAGTATAAAAACGAGTCTTGTCTAGAGCAATCAACACCATATAAGGCGCGGTGACCCAATGGTTACCGCTCTCGACTTACAATCAGTCCAGAGGTCCGCAGTTCGAATCTCGACCAAAGCACTGGTTATTCAGAAAGTTGTTCGGTGTTCCCCACCCAACTAGATATGAACTGGTTAGTCACAGCTAGGTAGTATCGCGTAGGTCGGCGCTTTATGATGGCCATGTTAAATAAACAAGGAGTCTGTTTTGAAAGAGTTTGTGTTTCACGTTTGGAGGCCAATGGTATTTAGTGTTTTTCTGGAGTGACAGCATCTAGAACAGACATTGGTCTGATACAAGGACTCCAAACGTGAAACCCTAACTCTCTCATCCAGACGTTTTGGGTACGATTCCAATGTTCGAACGTTATGTTGGTCTGTGAAAGTGGCTAGAGTCTTCTGTAACCAATGTATCGAGAGCCGTTATTGAGTCAATCAACAATTAGTTAACAAGGGCGACAAATTCATCGACAAGTCAGTTATTGCCAGGAAAGTTCACTATGATATGACTTCACTAATTACAGATCTACTGATAAACGATACACAATCAAATGTACGGCTTACTATAATACATGTTTACAGTTAAAAACAAAGACAAGACGTTGAACAAGAACGCAGCTTTCATAGTGTTTCTAGAAAGTTTTGCGAGAGTTGAATACTAAAGTCATATAATACATTTGCGTTATAGTTATAAATTAAAACATGGCACTGAGCAAGAACGCAGCTTCTCGAGTCTTGCGAGAAATTGCGATAGTTGAATACTAAAGTCACAGAATACATGTATATAGTTATAAACAAAGACAAAGCACTAAACAAGAACGCAGCTTCTATAGAATGTTGCGAGAAAATGCGAGAGTAGAAGATAAAAGTCAACGTAAATATAATCCTCCGGGAAATAGTGATCTTTTGGCGGCTAACGTTACTATGGTGAATGAAGTAAATGTAGGATAGATGCTATAAGGTTACAAATTGTATGGACAAAAGAGAGAGTGTATTTGCAATCGTGGAAGCTCGGTCGTTTCCGTTTGTCTCCGGTAACTATACCGTCTATTTCAATGCACTTAGGTCGAGTTGATATGAATGCGAGCATTAGCGGTATATCCAATACGGAAATGTTAACTTGATTTTTCACTTTCTATTTATAATTTCCTTAAGTGTTTCAATTAAACTGGAAAATCAAGATTATCAACGTTTTGCTTTGTTTTGAAGCGTAATGTAAAGCACCACATTAATCACAAAGAAAATAATGGGTTATTCTTAGTTTCTTGCAAAATATAGGCAGTTCAATTTTTAACTTAAGTACAAATATTTAAGTTTTCATTTAAGATGTCCAATGTGAATAATAACGACCCAGGTCTATGAACCCGTATTAAAATATTGGATACACTCTATGATAACTACATCCAAGTACTTCAATACAAACATACTCAACGAGAGAACCATCGTCCATTACTGTCTCCGCTTGTCATCCACTTGTCTTCACTTGTCATTATATAACCATATATTTTCTAGAAGATTGTCAATCCAGGGATATAAATATCTCATTCAAAGGCAAAGATATAACAGTTAACTGCCCACTATCGACAATCAAACATGATATAGAAGAGACAGTGGATGACTGATAACAGCATGTGAGCATTATTGTTTGTGGCTGTCAGAACCAGGAATATAGAGGACATTTTATAGGCCTCTATGTCTTAGTTCACTTCCAATGTTGAACATTATGCATATGCCTTAGTGGCAGAGCGTTCACTTCCAATGTTGAACATTATGCATATGCCTTAGTGGCAGAGCGTTCACTTCCAATGTTGAACATTATGCATATGCCTTAGTGGCAGCGCGTTCACTTCCAATGTTGAACATTATGCATATGCCATAGTGACAGCGCGTTCACTTCCAATGTTGAACATTATGCATATGCCATAGTGGCAGAGCGTTCGATTACAGTGGTTGAACATTATGCATATGCCATAGTGGCAGAGCGTTCGATTACAGTGGTTGAACATTATGCATATGCCATAGTGGCAGAGCGTTCGCTTACAGTGGTTGAACATTATGCATATGTGCATCAACATTATGCATCAAGTCCAGGATGTTTCTAGTAATAGGTCGATCGGTCAGTCGGTATATCGTTTCCCTTCAGTAACTGATCACCTCGGCAATAGTAATGACAGTAGGGAACGTGAGTGGGATGACCTAGGGGTAGGATGTGGCGGCATAGAGGTAGGGTGCGTGCTACGGGATAGCGAGTAAGTAACTTATTAATAATTGCCTACAGATGGCCGGTGGCAATATTTAGAGCAATATGATGTATCGAGAACAACTTATTTCCTTGCACCGAAGACGCTCTTGACAGATGCACAACACTAATATACAATCTCGTGACATGTTCTCTCTAAGACTTATTTTCCTGATCTGTATTATCCTGTGTTTAAATAACTTGTCCTATTTTTGTCAGCAAAGAATAGACAGATGGTATTCAAGCAGAGTAAAACATGCAATTATAGACAAGAATGTATTAGACAAGAGTCGTTGCTAAGGTCTGATCGATGCGAGAATTATCTTCACAGATCAATGTGCATCTGAGAAATTTCTTATTTTCTTAGTCGCATTGAGACGTAACATGGATAAAGTGCGAAGTATGACGAATGTTGTAATACGTGTGTGACAGTCGTAAAAGCTCGACCATTTCCGTTTGTCTCCGGTAAAAATATCATGCATAAAGTCCGAGGTGATCGGAATGACGCGTGCGTCTACAGTTAAGTTATCAATTTTCTAGGACTTTTTGCAGCTGTTAAGCCGCTGAAGTACTCTTTGACATTTTACCTTCCCAAGGTCATTGGGCTAACCGTTCGGGTCTCCCTTGTGAGACTATTTATCTCCTGTCGGTGTGGCAGCCGTCATCGATCCGTGGCGCCCAGAAATAGACAATGCCCTCACATGTACCGATTTACACCTGGGGTTGAGTGGAGCATGTGGGGTTTTCTTGCTCAGAGAAATTAACCAGTGGTCCAGACGGGAGTTGGACCCGGGGCCGGACCTCTCGATCCCGAAGCGCACGCCATACCTCGAACAGCTTTCCCCTGAACATACACTACAGCTTAACTTCTTCGTTCACGATGATTTTAACTGAACAGAACGTGTAATGAAAAAACAGTGTCTGCTTGTGGAGAATATCTATCAAGAGTTTAAAAACAAAGACACAGATGGCAGTACCGTACTTAATAAACCTGGTACGTATACTTTTATAAGATGGGATAAATTGATAGGATTGACATTTCTGATATGCTATCACGGAGACATGTGCTGTCGTTTACCATGATATCGGGTTTGTTTGTCCATCACAATTGACATTATGCTAGTTGTCAATCTATACCCTTTAAATCAATTATAACGGTAAATTATAGTCAAATTGTCCAATGGATGAACTTGAAGACTTTCGCCAAGCAGTCTTTGACAAAACACCAGGCGGAGCTATCTCTTCTCTGGCGTAATGTCAATTGTTTGTTACACACTATTAAGCTTACCTTAGCACAACATGAGCTATTGTGATCACCCTATGCTCATTGTCTGTCGTGCATCATCAATGAAAATACATTAGACTGTGCTCTGGGGTCCCTGTGTTTCAGTATTTCCCACCGGCACTAACTTTACTAACAGTCTTTTTAAAACCTAGGTCCTGTGTATGATGCCATAAGACACGTAAAAGAACCATGTACGTTTCTGGAACTGGGGCATCGTCTGTATCATGCACTTTCCCCCAAAGAGTCAAATAGCTAAACTCTTCTGGGAGCCTCGCCCATTTGGATTATCTGGCGACGAGGATAAATAAAAGAATGAACCCCCCCCCCCCAGTTTTTCCTTATCATCCACCAGGAAGTAGTTACTTGTTCAAATGCTTAGAAATTACGAAATGAACACCTCTTCCAAAACACGCATAGCTCAGCGAGTATATGAAGACGTGGCGGATAATAATCGAAAAGTCAACATATTTTCTTTTAAAACCCACGTGTCGTATAGCAAGACACGAATATTGTTCTACTATAAGGTTATGAATATTTAATACAACAGCTCAAAAGCCGATGACTATTATAACAACTATTGTAATTTTGATCTTTCGTCAAATGTGAAACTCCAATTTTTGTAATAGCAGACGATTTTTAAAGTTGGTCAGGATATATCTTCAGTCGTTTGGTAAATAACTTTGCAGCTTATAAAATATGTATTTTCATGAATTTGACAGTTCTATTGGCGTCAAAACAATATCGGCCGATGGTCGTTAACAAATGATATACATGAGTATTACAGTACAGACGATCGCTCTTTGTATACACAATGTTGTACCAATGCTATTGAAGACAAATACATTTTTTTCAGGAATTTTCGACAATGCATTATATCATATTCTGTTCTACTCGTTTCTATTATGTTCTGCACCGCTATGCTCTGTTGTGAAATGCAGATAATTGCAGATAATTTTCTGTTTCAATCATATCTTCCCAAGGCTTAATAAACAGAACAGCTATATCATCCAGATATTCTGCTGAGTATGAGGTATTTAGCCGCTTCACGACTACTTGTGTATGACAAAAACGATGCATTCCATTGTGATATAGTACAGGACCATTTCTATCCCCATTAGTATAATACATATCAATTAGTATATAGCCAGTCTCATTTAATGTTATATCCTGTGTTTAGTCAAATGCTTTTACCAAGTCACACGTAATTGTAAACACTATATCAAGATTCGGTTGAGGGAAATAACTAGGGGACTTAAAAACCAATGTCACCACCTCAGAATCCAGAAGCAACAAACTCATAGTTTTCACTTTTCTTCCTTTGACTTGACCTAGTCCTTTTAGGCGGTCTGGGACATTGGACACGATCTTGTACAGTGTGTTTAACCTCTCTCCACGACTTCCTGGATGTTTGGGACACGGTGTTGATGGTTCTTCTACATTGGTCTGTCACTCTTCCTGTTGCCTTTTGGGTTCAAGCCCAACGTTAACTTGGCAATGCTATTCGTGTCTCTTCTGATAGTGTGCCCAATCCAGTTCACTTTTCAGGAGCAGCATATGTCTTGTGAACTTCTTCTCATTACGTTTGAATGACATCTGCGACAACGGACGATGGTCTAAAGGTTTTAACAAGCATTAACAGTTTGTCTATTTCTTACTAATCTTACTCATTTTCAGTATAATAAAAGTTTGCCATTATTGTTAGTATATTAATTTTCTAATGATTAACTATAATGGCTTTCAAGACATTGGCATTAGAATCTTTCATATGCAGTAAGGTCAGGGTTTTTCGTGGGGCTAAATTTTCGTCAATTTTATGACAACAATTTTTCGTCAAATTTATGACTAAAAATCTAATCTCCAGGATAAATTGACAAGCTAAATACGAAACAGGTGCTTGTTACTCGATTTTTTGCACTCCGCGAATATAAGATGTCACGATTAAAATTACATTTTTACCAAAAGTTCACGAAATTTAGTTCCCTTAAAACATTGAATTTACAGTATGGTGTTATGTTAATGGATATATGCAAGTTACTATTATCGTGGTGGTATTCAGCCAAATTAATTATTCGGAAATACTTAGCTTATCATTAAATGGTGTTTTACATCTGAGCTACATCTTGGTCAGTCCATCTACTTTAGTGAACACTACTCCATAGGGAGACGACCTCTTAACGATAAAAACACGAATGATGTATCAATTGTATTCACAATTGAAGACAATGGTTCTATTATGATAACACGATAGTCACATTATGCTGACATACAATTGTTTCCAGGGGAAGTATTCTCGCCAATATTACTTAATTTTGTGACTGTTACTGGTTAGTAATTATCTTGGTATTGATTAGACGTTTGTCCGAACGCAACTTTCTATTTGACTTTGAACTCACTATGGTTTTGAAGGCACCATTTCGTTGAATACACTCTGGTATTGAACGCACTTTAGTTGTGAACGCTCTTTGGTGTTGAACGTACCATGTCATTGAACGCACTATGGTTTTAAACGCACGTATGTGGTGACCTAGTGATTGCACTATATTGTTGGAAATACATGTGTTGCAAACGTAATTTGGTGTGGAACGCACTATGGTGTTGAACGCTCTTTTGTGTCGAATGTACAATGTTTTGGATGTAATGTGGTCGTAAACAAACGCACTTTCACCGTGATAACACTAATGTGCTGAATGTAATATGATGGTGACCAAACTTTGTTGTTTAACGCACTACAGTGTTGAACGCACTAACGTGTTAAATTTACATGTATGTCATAGTGGTTTTGATCATAATTCGGCGTTGAACGCACTTTATAGTGACGAACGCAGTATTGTGGCGAATGCACTGTGGTGTTAAACGCACTATATAGTGGTGAACGCAATATGGTTGCGAATGCACTATGGTGTTGAGCGCAATATATAGTGGCGAACGCAATATAGTGACCAATTCACCATAATGTTTAGAGCACTAGATGCTGTTGAACGTACGTTAGTGACGAACGCACTGAGTGTTTGTCCGTGCTTCTCCTGAACACACAATGTTTGTGCACGAAATCAGTATTTGAATCATTTAGTACACATGCACTTGTTTCTTTCTTACTGGTATAAGATTACTTTCACACATTTGTAGTCTGGATGGAAATACATTCACATATTCTCATTTTAATCTAGTTATATATCTATATTCCGGCGAGTTTAACAGTGTACATTATGAGGCATGGAGGCAATATATTAATTCGCAAAATGTAACATTAGAAGTAGTGTGACCGTCTCCGCTCCCTGGGCGTTGGGAACATAATCGATAGATAGTCGACTATGCTTGTTATAACTAGCTTTATAAATGCAGATAGACTCTATCTTTGTAACGTTGTACAATCGTGCCTTCTATTGACTATCAATAATTTAGTAGTGTGTGCACACACATACTATGTTTCATGACGGCGCTAATGTAGATCGTAAAATTATTATTCAATTTGGTATGTCGCGTTTGTCGCTCGATAATACTGGCGTATAGTATAATTTACACTCAGAATATTTTGATAAGGATTTGTTTTGGAGCCTAAACGAGTTTTTCAATACGTTGTAGTACATACTTCCCCCTAGTGCGGTATGCCGACATTTTCAGTGTACGGATGTCATCACACAAAGTGCCCTCAAATACTACCTTTAGTATGAGAGAAGAGAAGCCTCTACTGCATTAAACCTGGCATTCGTAGCTCTGGTTATCGTACTAGCCGTCTAATCCGGCGACCCGGGTTCATATCCGGGTGGAGGCACACATGTTGTTGCACTATTCAGTAGAAAGTTGACTGGCAAATTAAGGCTATCATCGGAATTTTAAAAAAAATCCACGTCATGTAGCTTTTGTCGTCAGGCCGTCAACCTGCTTACATGTAATAATACTCACTTAGATTGATATCCTCATGTGCTAAATGAATTATGCAAATCATTAAAGGGCTTGACCGACCTAATACATTCATGTTTATAAGAATCTGGATATATTAATTTAAAATAATCGCATAACGTCGGTTATTACCTTTTAAACTTCTAAAATCAATTGCGTGACTACGCAGTAAAATATATATCTAGCATTGTTCTTTGGCGTGGTAGTACATGTACATAAATGACAAGAAAAGCCGTAACATAATTAACGGACGGTACAATATGTTCGTGAGTTTTGTTTTCGTCAATAGCGCCTTTGATCGTAACGCAAGTTGTAAGAATACTGTTATGTATTCGTAAAACATAGTTTTGTGATTAAAACGTCTGTAAAACGTTTTTATCATCGAAATGAGTGCAGTCCCTTTTATACAATACTCGTAGTAAACATGCTTAGTAAACAGTGCATAATCGATGTCGTTTTGTGTTAAATAGGATCCCTGGTAGTGTTTCTTTTTGTGGTTTCTGTATGCCAATGTGAATTATTTTATATTATAACACGAAAACATACGGTTTTAAGAGAAAATGCTCATTGAAATCACACTTTTGAGGTTTCAAAATGTGTCTTTTTTGGCAAGGGTCAAAGTATCTATTCCAGAATTATATGGAACCGCTGAAGATTTTACCGGTAATTCCCATGCTAGACATACGTATAAACTAGTAATAAATAAGAAAACACTTAGGAAGGCAGTGTGCCAGCGTGTCGGTCAATATCGTACTTTAAATTATGATCATTTAGCATTCTTTGCTGACGAGCAATGTTGAATATAACTATACAAAATGAGCACCGCACTGACTTGTCTGAAATGTCTGGTATATTGTTATGTTAGCCGAAAGTTGATGCTACACCGTCTCACACGTTCTCTATAGGATCATCGGGCTGACATGTTAAGCCATATCGAACTTATGTCAAAACCGGCTTGATGAATCTGTGAATAGTTATTACATCCGACATATCCTTATACAGTGCTAGGTAATTACATAAATACATACATGTATTGTTTGGATAGATGTTTTCCGGTGGAATCCATTTATCATTGTAATGGGATAATGGTCTGGATTTAAGTTGGTAACTTCAGACAGAGAGGGTATCCGATCACCATGCACAACCGTCAGTTTTTAAGGGGAACTCGATCGCCTAGTGATTGAACGTTTGCTTCGAGTGCGGGAGGTTCCGGGTTCGAGCCCAGGCCGCGTCATACTAAAGAAAAAAAAAATGGTACCAGAATTTCCCTTGCTAGACGCTCAGCATATAAGGAAAACTGGCTTCTCTACGCTCATACACTCGTGGCGATGGATAACATCAAGAATGGGTGTCGAGAGTGATTAATATAAGTTGGAAAACCTTGTTTCACCATCGACCTTAAATAAATTAGTATACATTAAAATGAGTTGATGTTACCCTTGCTCGTCTGTGTAACAACATAAGACAAAAGCATTTAGAGATTCGTGACCATTTGATCTAAAGCAAAATTGAACAAAAAACTAACAGTTTGGATGCAATCAGCACGCCACCTATTCTTGTTTACCTAACTGATTACCCTACACTATGTATTAATACTGATGGAAATTGTTCAGTTGGCGCAATTCTCCTTGTTGAAGAGTTACTCTTGCGCAATTTTCCTTGTTGAAGTGTTACACTTGCACAATTCTCCCTGGCAGAGATTTACACTTGCGAAATAAATTCTTGGTGAACACATCTTTATGGACTTCATCAAAGTCCTTACGAGAGTTACATCACTTCATCAACAGGTTGGTGCCACCTTTATTGTGCAATCATTACGAAAGTCAATGCAAGTCCGGGGATCAAGATAACTTGTTCCGTGCAACGGTGCTTAGTTCGATTTCGTGTGCACATATGAATTTGAAACTAGGTCACTCAGCGTCGGGGACTTGTGGGACTAGGTCGTGTCGTAGCAGTGTTTCACTTGGGACACTTTTTTGTGTGTTGTTTCTTTGTGAAATTGGGGCATCCTGAATTATTGCAGAGGAAACTTCGGCCTTTAGTCATTTCTTTGGGTTGTGTGTGCGTGTGCATTGCTTCATATATTTGTGTTGTGATGTTTTGTTACTGTTTTCTGTGCCAGATTGGTAAAGTTGAGTGCTCCCTTCCATGTCAGATTTTCTCATATCTTTTTTTCAAACTTCAACTGTTCCTTATAGTAAAGTACAATGTGTTTTATTGAACTTATTATCTAAGGTTGGTAACCTCTGTTCAATGAGAGGATTAATGACCAACATTATATTAGACAACGTGTAGCCCTATCATTGTTTTATATTCCTGTATTATTCCTGTCACTAACACCTGTCTACAGCCAGCTATACTCTGTGTGTGTCTTATTATTGGGAACAGTGAACTTTATGAAATAAGACATGTATTCATATATCCTTTAGAACATATGTTTATTTAAGTTGCCATGGTAACAGTTGTGTAAGAAGATAGTAAATGCCATTGTTTAGAGAAAATCCGTCTCAGCATCTTCGCATTATGGCAGTTTGTGATGTATGACGTCATTGTATATAAATAATTTTAAATAATATAAATTAAATACGAGTTTCTACAATAGAATGAAAAATATCCATCAAAACGAATAACATTTAATATATTAGTTTAGTTGTTCTAAAGACGTACCTTCTGTGAACTATTGACTTTAAGAAAATAATCTTGGTCATATTTGTACTATTTTCGTTTATTTAGATGACCTTATTTTGGAGTTGCTGTAGCAACAAATATTAAGGTCATGCATTAAGTATTTCTATAGAATTGTTATTGACTATAAGAAAGTGGCAAGACGGTTCGGATAAAGGCTACGAATTATGCATCATGAGGTCTGTGCTTTGAAAAGACAACACATAATTATGTTGATTTTGTAAACCTATATAATAGAATGGGATTGCATCAGTGGGCGCATGCGCTAGATGTAGGGAACTTTTTCGCCAACATTAACATTGTAAGACAGAAACACAAACTTAAAGTTGACAACAGTTATAAGGTAATAGTACGATTGACAAAAAAGAAATTGAAAAAAAAATTGAAAAAAAAATTCGAGAAAAAATGTTTTTCCAAAAAATATGTTTTCAATTTCATTTTTTTACTATTTGTTTTCAATGATACTGTAAACTGTGAACGTTATGGGGTCGATTCCAAAGTATGAACGTTAAGTTGTTCTTTGAGTCGTTATTGAGTCAATCAACTGTTAGTTAACAAGGGCGACAGATTCATCGACAAGTCAGTAAATTGCCAGGAAAGTTCACCATGACATGGCTTCACAAAATTATGGAGAAAGTTCGGAATTGAAGTGTGTATTACGAATTAATGATACTAGTATATAAAAGCAGGAACAGTCTAATTTTATGGATAAAAGATACACAAACAGATATATACCTAACTATACTACATTGTGTTTATAGTTATAAACAAAGACATAGCATTGAACAAGAACGCAGCTTCTCGAGTCTTGCGAGAAATTGCGATATTTGAATACTAAAGTCACAGAATCCATGTATATAGTTATAAACAAAGACACAGCACTAAACACGAACGCAGCTTCTATAGAATTTTGCGAGAAAAGGCGAGAGTAGAAGATAAAAGTCAACGTAAATATAATCCTCCGGGAAATAGTGATCTTTTGGCGGCTAACGTTACTATGGTGAATGAAGTAAATGTAGGATAGATGCTATAAGGTTACAAATTGTATGGACAAAAGAGAGAGTATTTGCAACCGTGAAAGCTCGGTCGTTTCCGTTTGTCTCCGGTAAGTATACGTCTATTGCAATACATAAAGGTCGATGTGATCAGAATGCTAGTATTAACTGTATGTCCAGTACGGAAATGTTAACTTGATTCTTCACTTTCTATTTATAATTAAGTGTTTCAGTTAAACAGGAAAATCAACGTTTTGCTTTGTTTTGAAGCGCTATGTTAAGCACCACATTAATCACAAAGAAAATATGGGTTATTCTTAGTGTCTTGCAAAATATAGGCAGTTCAATTTTAAACTTAAGTAAAAATATTTAAGTTTTCATTTAATATGCTTTGTGAATAATAACGGCCCAGGTCATTGAATCCGTATTAAAATATTGGATACGCTCTATGAAAACGACATCCAAGAACTTCACTACAAACATACTCAACGAGATATCCATCGTCCATTACTGTCTCCACTTGTCCCCTACTTGTCATTATATAACCATATATTTTCTAGAAGATTGTCAATCCAGGGACATAAATATCTCATTCAAAGGCAAAGATATAACAGTTAACTGCCCAATATCGACGATCAAACATGATATAAATATTACATAGAAGAGTCAGTGGATGCCTGATAGCAGCATGTGAGCATTATTGTTTGTGGCTGTCAGAATCAGAAATATGGAGGACATTTTATACGCCTCTATGCCATAGTGTGAGAGCGTTCGCTTCCAGTGTGCAAGATCGGGGGTTGAACAGTATGCATCAGTCAAGGGTATGTCTAGTAATAGGTCGATCGGTCAGTCGGTGATTAGTCTCAATTAGAGCAAGTTTCTGGACGTATATAGTATGTACTGTTTCTGTATTACAAGTAGTTTAATGTCGATGTACGTACTGGAAGATCCTCATCACCTCGGCAATTACACAACCAACGGTCAGTTATGGTAGTTGGGTGGGGTGGGTTGGGGTGGGTTGGTGTGATGGCGTGCGGTGCGGTGGCCTAGAGGTAGGTTGCGGTGGCCTAGAGGTAGGGTGCGATCGTGCTACGGGATAGAAAGTTAGTAACTTATTTATAATTGCCCATAGACGGACGGTAGCAATATTTAGGACATTATGACGTATTGAGAACAACTAATTCCCTTGCACCGAAGACGCTATTGATGGATGCACAACACTAATACACAATCACGTGACATGTTCTCTCTAAGACTTATTTTCCTAATCTGTATTTATCCTGTGTTTAAATAACTTGTCCTATTTTTGTCAACAAAGAATAGACAGATGGTATTCTTGCAGAGTAAAACATGCAATTATAGACAAGAATGTATTAGACAAGAGTCGTTGCTAAGGTCTGATCGATGCGAGAATTATCTCCACAGATCAATGTACATCTTAGAAATTTCTTATTTTCTTAGTCACATTGAGACGTAACATGGATAAAGTGCAAAGTATGACGTATGTTGTAGTACGCGTGTGACAGTCGTAAAAGCTCGACCATTTCCGTTTGTCTCGGATAAATATATCATGCATCAAGTCCGAAGTGATCGGAATGACGCGTGCGTCTACAGTTAAGTTATCAATTTTCTAGGACTCTTTGCCGCTGTTAAGCCGCTGAAGCACCCTTTGACAGTTTAACTTCCAAAGGGCATTGGGCTAACCGCTCAGGTCTCCCTTGTGAGACTATTACTCTCCTGTGGATGTGACAGCCATCATCGATCTGCGGCGCCCAGGAATAGACAATGCCCTCACAGGTACCAATTTACACCTTGGTGGAGTGGAGCATGTGGATTTGTTTGCTCAGATAATTAACAAGTGGTCCAGACGGGAGTTGAATCCCGGACCTCTCGATCCCGAAGCGCGCGCCATACCTCGAACAGCTTTCCCCTGAACATACACACCAGCTTAACTTCTTCGTTCAAGATGATTTTAACTGAACAGAATGTGTGATGAAAAGAACAGTGTCTGCTTGTGGAGAATATCTATCGAGCGTTTAAAAACAAAGAGACACAAATATGTCAGCGCCGTACTTGATAAACCTTGTACATGAACTTTTATAAGATGGGATAAATTGATAGGATTGACATTTCTGATATGGTATTACGGAGACGTGTGCTGTCGTTTACCGATATATCAGGTTTGTTTGTCCATCACAATTGACATTACGCTAGTTGTCAATCAAAACCCTTAAACTCAATATTAACGGTGCATTATAAAACAAAAACTTCGCCAATTGCAAGCTGCCTTCGACAAACAACCAGGCGGAGCGATCTCTTCTCTGGCGTAATGTCAATTGTTTGTTACACAATATTAAGCTTACCTTAGCACAACATGAGCTATTGTGATCATCCTATGCTCATCATCTATCGTGCACCATCAACGAAAATGCATTAGACTGTGGTCCGTGGTCCCAGTATTTCGGTATTTCCCACCGGCACTTACTTCACTAACAGACTTCTAAAACTAGGTCCTGTGTATGATGTCATAAGACACATAAAAGAACCATGTATGTTTCTGGAACTTGGGCATCGTCTGTATCATGAACTATCCCCCGAAAACTAAAATAGCTAAACTCTCCTGGTTGTCTCGCCCATTTGGATTATATGGAGGCGGGGATAAATAAAAGAATGAATAAAAATCAGTTTTTCCTTATCCTCCACCAGGAGCTAGTAACTTGTTCAAATGCTTAGAAATTACGAAATGTAACGCTACACCTCTTCCAAAATACGCATAGCTCAGCGAGTATATAAAGACGTGGCAGATAATAATCGAAAAGTCAACATATTTTCTTTTTAAAACCCACGTGTCGTAGAGCAACACACGAATTTTGTTCTACTATAAGGTTATAAATATTTAATACAACAGCTCAAAAGCCGATGACTATTATAACCGCTCGCATTTTTATTGCATGAATCGATCTTAGATAGTCTAAACATACGAAATTAGAAAGTTTATGTTTTGTCTAACAACACAAGCAATGTTGATGCTATTGTTCAGTCGATTGGTTTGGTTGTAAATAGACAGTTTTGTCAATTTAGGCAAATAACTAAAAACAATAATTGATAATTTTTGGTGTTTCTGAAATCAGGTAAGTAGTTACATATAAGTACTACTGGGAATTTCTGACATTGTGCCAAACCTAAGAATATTAAGTTTGTAATTTTGATTTTTGGTCAAATGTGAAACTCCAATTTTCAAATAGCAGACGACTTTTAAAATCGTTCAGGATATATCTTCAGTCGTTTGGTAAATAACTTTGCAGCTTATAAAATATGTATTTTCATGAATTTGACAGTTCTATTGGCGTCAAAACAATATCGGCCGATGGTCGTTAACAAATGATATACATGAGTATTACAGTACAGACGATCGCTCTTTGTATACCCAATGTTGTACCAATGCTATTGAAGACAAATATATTTTTTCAGGAATTTTCGACAATGCATTACATTTGTATTCTGTTCTGTTTGTTTCTATTATGTTCTGCACTGCTCTGCTCTGTTGTGAAATGCAGATGATTGCTGTTCCAATCATATCTTTGCCAGGCTTAATAAACAGAACAGCTATTTCTTCGGCGTTGCTAATGTGAGATAAGCGCGTTGCTAATGGAAGAAAATCTTATCTTACATTAGCAACATCTTTCTTACATGAGCAACCGCACGTGAATTTATTCCGACCTTTATGTGTCTACTTTTACTTCTAATACGTCTGCATCGTAAATTAACTTGGTATTTAGCTAACAAGAAGAACAAAAATAGGTTCTTTACTATTTAAGGGGCATTTTTCTAGGCAGAGCATAGCAGTGTAGGCATATGCTTTATTTACGACTTTATGTTATCGATTGTTTTGAATGCGAACGTACGGCAAATGCCACGTTATGATGACGTCACGTTGACGCCACGAACGCTAAATAATGATAAAAACTCAATTTTTCGCGAATTACGCCGAAGAAAAATGATCCACCATGAGAAAGTCTATGTAGGATAAGGAAATCTCACCCTCTGGATCGGAATTTTAACCAGGAAACTCGGCAAGCCTCGTCCCTGCTTAAAATCCGACCCCTCGGGTGAGATATCCTTATCCTACATAGAAGCTCATGGTCATCCAGATATTCCGCTGAGTATGAGGTATTTAGCTGCTTCACGACTACTTGTGTATCACAAGAACGATGCATTCGATTGTGATATAGCACAGGACCATTTCTATCCCCATAAGTATAATACATATCAATTTGTATATAGCCAGTCTCGTTTATTGTTATATCCTGTGTTTAGTCAAATGCTTTTACCAAGTCACACGTAACTATATCAAGAAACAGCTGGGGGAAATAACAAGGGGACTTAAACCAATGTCACCACCTTAGAATGCCGAAGCAACAAACTCCTAGTTTTTACTTTTCTTCTCTTACATCTTGACTTGATTTAGTCCTTTTCATCCCTGTTGGGTCATTGGACACGACCTGGTACAATGTGCTAAGCCTCTCTCCAAGACTTCCTGGATCTTTGAAGCACTATCTGGAGGGTTCTTCTACGTTGGTCTGTCACTCTTCCTGTTCCCTTGTAGATTCAAGTCCAACGTTATCTTGGCAATGTTATTCGTATCTCTTCTGAGAGTTTGCCCAATCCAATCCACTTTTCAGGAGCAGCATATTTCTGCAACAACGGGCGATGGTCTAAAAATTTTACAAACAAATTCAGTTCGTCTATTTTTTACTAATATTACTCATTTTTAGTATAATAAAAGTTTACCATTATTGTTAGTATATTAATTTTCTAAAGATTCATTGTAATGGCTTTTAAGATATTTACGATGAGAATCTTTCAAAATATATACTGTAAGTTCAGAGTTTTTCGTGGGGCTAAATCTTCGTCGATTTTAAGAAAAACATCTAATCTCCAGGATAAATTGACAAGCTTAATACGAAGCAAGTGCTTGTTACTCAATATTTTGCACACCACCAATATATAAGATGTCACGAAATTACATTTTTACCAAAAGTCCACGAAATTTAGTTCCCTTAAAGCATTGACTTTACAGTATGGTGTTTTGTTAATGGATATATATGCAAGTTACTTTTATCGTGGTGGTATTCAGCCAAAATAATCATTCGGAAATACTTAGCTTTTATTTCATGCTTACCGGTGGTTTACGGCGGAATAACGGTGGATTATTCCCCGATAATTTCACTGTTCATAATTTCACTGTTCATAATTTCACGGCAAACGGACTATTTTTTTAAACAAATTTCCCCGCCGCCAAAAATAAAATAAAAAGCATTTTCACTTGCTCTCTAAATCTTTAACAAATAACAGAACGTTATATGTACATAAATGTAAAACAAATGGACGAAATTGAAGCCAGTGCAGAAGAACTATTTGCTTGCAATTCGACGCGTGCATGGCGGGAAAACGACGTCACGCAAAACAATTCAGGTATATAGTGGAGTATTTCCATAATTTAAGGTATTTGAAGCATGAAATAAATAGAATATTAGTATTTTACCGTGTATGATCGTTTGATAATTCACCGAGTGAGCAGCTGATGTAATATTTTCACGAGTGGCTACATCAGCTGCTCACTCGGTGAATTATCAGCCGATCATACACGGAAAAATACAAATATCCTCTATATCATTAAATGGTTTTTTACATCTGAGCTACATCTTGGTCAGTCCATCTACTTTAGTGAACACTACTCCATAGGGAGACGACCTCTTAACGATAAAAACACGTATAGATGTATTAATTGTATTTCCTTTGAAGACAATGGTTTTATTATGATAACACGATAGCCATATTATGCTGACATACAATTGTTTCCAGGGGAGGTATTCTCGCCAATATTACTTTATTTTGTGACTGTTACTGGTTAGTAATTATCTTGGTATTGATTAGACATCATTTGTACGAAAGCAACTTTTAATTTGGCACTGAACTCAATATGGTTTTGAAGCCACTATTAGTCGTTGAACGCACTCTGGTATTGAACGCACTTTAGTTGTTTACGCTCTTTGGTGTTGAACGCACCATGGCATTGAACGCACTTTAGTAGTGAACGCTCTTTGGTGTTGAACGCACTATGGTATTGAACGCCCAATGTTGTTGAAAACAAATTGGTATTGAATTGATGGTGAACGCGCTATGGGTGTAAACGCACTTTGGTGTTGATCGCACTATGGTGATGAACGCTCTTTGGTGTCGAATGTACAATGTTGTGGTCGTAATGTGGTTGTAAACGCACTTTCATCATGATGAAACTAATGTGCTGAATGTATTTATGATGGTGACCAAACTTTGCTGTTTAACGCACTACAGAGTTGAACGCACTAACGTGTTAAATTTGCATGTACTGTCACAATGGTTTTGATCATTATTCGGCGTTGAACGCAAGTTATATAATGACGAACGCAATATGGTGGCGAATGCACTATGGTGTTGAACCTACTATAGTGGTGGACTAAGTGCACCATATGGTGTTAAACGTATATTACTGATGAACGCTCTGATTGCTTGTACAAAAAGTGTTCGTTTGTACAAGAAATTACAGTTACGAATGGTTTAGTGCACATGCACTTGTTTCTTTTGTACTGGTATAAGATTACTTTCACACATTTGCAGTCTGGATGGAAATACATTCATATATTCTCATTTTAATCTAGTTATTATATTATCTTTATTCCGGTTAGTTTAACAATGTACATTATGAGGCATGGAGGCAATATATTAATTCGGAAAATGTAACATTAGAAGTAGTGAGACCGTCTCCGCTCGCTGGGCGTTAGGAACATAATCGATAGATAGTCGACTATGCTTGTTATAACTAGCTTTATAAATGCTGATAGAATATATCTTTGTAACGTTGTACAATCGTGCCTTCTATTGACTGTCAATAATTTAGTAGTGTGTGCACACACATACTATGTTTCATGACGACGCTAATGTAGATCGTAAAATTATTATTCAATTTGGTATGTCGCGTTTGTCGCTCGATAATACATGCGTATAGTATAATTTACACTCAGAATAGTTTGATAAGGATTTGTTTTGGAGCCTAAACGAGTTTTCAAAATGTTGTAGTTACTTCTCAAGTTCACTATAGTATGCAGACATTTTCAGTGTACATATGCCATCACGCCTTGTGTCCACCGATACTGCATGTAGTATGAAAGACGAGAGCCTACATATGTTTCACCTGGCCTTCGTAGCTCAATGGTTAGCGAGCCGGGTTTAAATCCGGGTGGAGGTACACATATGCTTGCATTTTTTAGCAGAAAATTGATGGCTAATTAAGGCTATCATCGGAATTTAAAACAAAACAAAAACACAACAAAAACAAAAAACACGTTATGTAGCTTTTAACGTCAGGCCATCAACCTGCTAACATGTAATAATACTCACTCAGATTGACATCCTCATATGCTTAATGAATTATGCAAATCATTCAAGGGCCTGACCGACCTATTACATTTAAATAAGAATCTGGATTTATTAATCTTGAATAATCGGATAACGTCGGTTTATTACCTTTATAACTTCTAAAATCAATTGCGTGACTAACGCAGTAAAATATATATTAAACGTTGTTCTAAAGCGGTGTAGTACATAAATTCCGAGAAAAGCTGTAACCTAATTAACAGACGGTACAATATGTTCGTTAGTTTGTTTTTGTCAGTAGCGCCTCTGATCGTAACGCAATTTGTAAGAATACTTTTATGTTTTCGTAAAACATATATAGTTTTGTGATTAAAACGTCAACAAAACGTTTTTTTATCATCGAAATGAAGTGTAGTCCCTTTAATACAATGCTCGTAGTAAACATGCTTAGTAAACAGTGCATAATCGATGTCGTTTTGTGTGAAATAAGATCCCTGGTAGTGTTTCTTTTTTTGGTTTCTGTATGCTAGTGTGATTTCTTTTATATTATAACGCGATACATACGGTATAAGAGAAAATGATCATTCAAATTACACTTTTGAGGGTACAAAATCTGACTTTTTGGCAAGGGTCAAAGCATCTATTTCAGAATTATACGGAACCACTGAAGATTTTACCAGTAATTCCCTAGCTAGACATACGTACAAACTAGTAATAACTAAGAAAACACTTAGGAAGGCAGTGTGCCAGCGTGTCGGTCAATATCGTACTTTAAACTATGATCATTTAGCATTCTGCTGACGAGCAATGTTGATTATAACTACAGTAAAACTTCGTTATGACGAACATCGATATCACGAGCACCCGGCCTATCTCGAACAAGTTCAAAAACAATACCCGTTTGTTTCATCAATACATGACATTTAGTTATTTCGAGCCTCTGGTTTATCTCGAGTATTTTACCTGTCCCGATCACTCCTCGAGATAACGAAGTTTTACTGTATACAAAATGAGCACCACTGACTTGTCTGAAATGTCTGGTATATTGTTATGTCTGCCGGAAGATGATGTTACATCGTCTCACACGTTCTCTATAGGAGCATCGGGCTGACATGTTCAGCCATATCGAACTTATGTCAGAACCGTCTTGATGAATCTGTAAATAGTTATTACAGCCGACATATCCTTATACAGTGCTAGGTAATTACATAAATACAAACATGTATTGTTCGGATAGATGTATTCCGGTGGAATCCATTCATCATTATAATGGGATAATGGTATGGATTTAAGTTGGTAACTTCAGACAGAGAGGGTATCCGATCACCATGCACAACCGTCAGTTTTTAAGGGGAACTCGATCGCCTTGATTGAACGTTTGCTTCGAGTGCGGGAGGTTCCGGGTTCGATCCCAGGCCGCGTCACACCAAAGATAAAATAAAAATGGTACCAGCATTTCCCTTGCTAGACGCTAAGCAAATAAGAAAACTGGCTTCTTTGCTTTCATACCCTCGTGCCGATGTAAAACATCAAGAATGAGGTGTCGAAAGTGATTAATATAAGTTGGAAAAACTTGTTTCACAATCGACCTTATATCAGTTAGTATACACTAAAATGAGTTGATTTTACCCTTGCACGTCTGTGTAACAACATAATACAAAAGCATCTAGAGATTTGTGACCATTTGATCAAAAGCAAAATTGAACGTAAACTTACAGTTTGGATGCTATCAGCACGCCATCTATTCTTGTTTACCTAACTGATAACCATACACCATGTATCAATACTGATGGAAATTGTTCAGTTGGCATAATTTTCCTTGGTAAAGATGTACTCTTGTGCAATTTTCCTTGGTAAAGAGTAACACTTGCGCAAGTTTCCTTGGTAAAGAGTTACACTTGCGCAATTTTCCTTGGTGAAGAGTTATATTTGCGCAATGATCCTTGGTGAAGAGTGACACTTGCACAATTCTCCCTGGCAGAGACTTATACATTTGCGCAATTCTTGGTGGAGAGAATTGGGCAATTCTCCTTGGTGAAGAGTTACACTTGCGCAATTATTCTCCTTGGTGAAGAGTTACACTTGCGCAATTGGATGCGCAGCAATAACTACCGAACACATCTTTATGGACTTCATCATACTCATTGAGACAGTTACATATTCATTTCATCATCAGGTGGGTGTCCCCTTTATGGTGCAATCATTTTTACGAGAGTTTATGCATGTCCTAGGATCAAGAGAACTTTTGCCATGCTTATTTCGATTTCGTGTGCATAGTCAAGGTCACTCCGCATCGGGGACTTGTGGGACTAGGTCGTGTCTTAGCTGCGTTTCACTTGGATCTCTTTTGTATGTTGTTTCGTTGTGAAATTGGGTCATTCTGATTTTTTGCAGCGGGAACTTCGGCTTTTAATCATTTCGTTGGGTTGTGTGTGTGACTTGCTTCATATATTTGTGTTGTGTTGTTCTGTTGCTGTTTTCTGTGCCAGATTGGTAAAGTTGAGTGCTTCCTTCCATGTCAGATGTTCTCATATATTTTTTTCAAACTTCAACTGTTCCTTATAGTAAAGTACAATGTGTTTTATTGAACTTATTATCTAAGGTTGGTAACCTCTGTTCAATGAGAGGATTAATGACCAACATTATATTAGACAACGTGTAGCCCTATCATTGTTTTATATTCCTGTATTATTCCTGTCACTAACACCTGTCTACAGCCAGCTGTACTCTGTGCGTGTCTTATTATTGGGAACAGTGAACTTACACTCAACCGCTTTAAAAACGCACCACTATTGAAAATAATCAAATTTTGTCAAAATACTTTTTGTGCTAAAATTGATAGTTTACAGGGTTTTGTTCAGTTCATAAGCCTGACCTAAATAAAGAAAACGATTTTTTTTAATTCGGAATACTCCGTCCTGATAACTTTTTTTGATTTTGCATGTTTTGCCCGTGCAGCTCGATCGCGTCGACCTGTGTGATCAATATTAACTTTAAACTGTACGCTGTTTGTTTACACATTGAAAAAACAACATAAACAATATTTGCTAATGGCATTTTTATGCTGCGAATATCTCGAATATTTGTTCTCGATGATTGTGCCTTCGACTCCAACTAAAAAGAGCCTCGGTGCCTTAGCATAGCGGTTCAGCTGCCACCATACAATGATTGTGGGCTTAGAACATCGATTCCTAGCGAATGGCACAGTCACAGACCGACCTGGATGAAACCAGCTAAAGGTATTGAGCCCGTGTTAGGAGGAAACATGACACAGGTTATGTCACTGTCATTGGTTCCGCATGACTGCACACAGTGTCAAAATAATGCTGAGTGTCAATCAACAAGCCAAAAGTACATTAGTGCATTTTCATAATTATTTCTTTCAAAATTGTCAATAGAAAGGAAAATTATGTTAGTACATTTTTTAATGAGTTTTCTCCCGTTTAGAGCCTTAAGTCCCAACTTTTTGTCTTCAAGCTCATTCATAGTGTTGATTTGAGGTGCCATAGAAGCACAATGGGATATTTCCTGACAGTCTGATGCTCATAACCAAGACTTCAAGTTTCAATAAGGCTTGAATCGATCTTAGGTTTACATAATGCGCATATCTGAACCGCACTCGGTCGTATGGTATTAGCCAGACAGCCACAGCCACATAACATTTATAATTCAAGTTAAGCATTGCTTGAAAGGTGGGAACCATCACGTCGAATATCATTCTATCCTATTACGTAATTAATGTTATGCTTTAGGATGAGATACCACGTATATGCACCAATGTAGCGGGCTATTATACTTGCTTTTGAAATTGTGACTTTCACTTCCATGGGTCTCCGTGTTATCTATATCTTAATTCATTTCTAACTCGTAATAATGGCATGAAAATCACACATCTCGTTGAAAATAGACTGAAGATTATTAATCCGAAAATAAATAACAATAAATTAACGTTTTCATCACTAAAACCGATATTTTATATGTGGTGCGTTTTTAAAGCGGTTGAGTGAATGAAATAAGAGTGTATTTATATGTCCTTTAGAACATATGTTTATTTAATTTGTCATGGTAACAGTTGTGTAAGAAGATAGTAAATGCCATTGTTTAGAGAAAATCCGTCTCAATATCTTCGCATTACGACAGTTAGTGATGTCTGACGTCATTGTATATAAATACTTTTAAATAATGTAAATTGAATATGAGTTTCTACAGAAGAATGAAAAATATCCATCAAAACGAAATAACATATGATATATTAGTTTAATTGTTCTAAAGACGTACCTTCTGTGAACTATTGACTTTAAGAAATCGTCTTGGCCACATTCGTGCTATTTTCGTATGACCTTATTTTGGAGTTGCCGTAGCGACAAATATTAAGGTCAAGTATTACGTATTGCTATAGAATTGCTATTTTCGATAAGAAAGTGGTAAGACGGTTCAAATAAAGGCTACGAATTATGCATTGTGACGTCTGTGTTTTAAAAAGACAACACACAATTATGCTGATTTTGTTAACCTATATAATAGAATGTGAGTTCATCATTGTGCGCATGCGCTAGATGTAGGGAACTTATTCGCCCACATTAACATTGTAAGACAGAAACTCAAACTTAAAGTTGACAACGGTTAGAAGGTAATAGTATCACTGAAAAAAAGAAATTGACAAAAAAGAAATTGAAACAAAGAGAACCGAAATTTCGAGAAAAACTAATTTTTCAAAAAAAATGTTTTCAATATCATTTTTTTACTATTTTTTACAATGATACTGTAAACTGTGGACGTTTTGGGGTCGATTCCAATGTCTGAACGTTAAGTTGTTCTGTGAGTCGTTATTGAGTCAATCAACTGTTAGTTAACAAGGGTGACAGATTCATCGACAGGTCAGTAAATTGCCAGGAAAGTTCACAATGACATGGCTTCACAAAATTATGGAGAAAGTTCTTAATTAAAGTGTGTATTACGAATTAATGATACATTTGTACTAGTATATAAAAACAGAAACAGTCTAATTTTACTGATAAAAGATACACAAACAGATATATACCTTACATTGTGTTTATAGTTATAAACAAAGACATAGCATTGAACAAGAACGCAGCTTCTCGAGTCTTGCGAGAAATTGCGATATTTGAATACTAAAGTCACAGAATCCATGTATATAGTTATAAACAAAGACACAGCACTAAACACGAACGCAGCTTCTATAGAATTTTGCGAGAAAAGGCGAGAGTAGAAGATAAAAGTCAACGTAAATATAATCCTCCGGGAAATAGTGATCTTTTGGCGGCTAACGTTACTATGGTGAATGAAGTAAATGTAGGATAGATGCTATAAGGTTACAAATTGTATGGACAAAAGAGAGAGTATTTGCAACCGTGAAAGCTCGGTCGTTTCCGTTTGTCTCCGGTAAGTATACGTCTATTGCAATACATAAAGGTCGATGTGATCAGAATGCTAGTATTAACTGTATGTCCAGTACGGAAATGTTAACTTGATTCTTCACTTTCTATTTATAATTAAGTGTTTCAGTTAAACAGGAAAATCAACGCTTTGCTTTGTTTTGAAGCGCTATGTTAAGCACCACATTAATCACAAAGAAAATATGGGTTATTCTTAGTGTCTTGCAAAATATAGGCAGTTCAATTTTAAACTTAAGTAAAAATATTTAAGTTTTCATTTAATATGCTTTGTGAATAATAACGGCCCAGGTCATTGAATCCGTATTAAAATATTGGATACGCTCTATGAAAACGACATCCAAGAACTTTACTACAAACATACTCAACGAGATATCCATCGTCCATTACTGTCTCCACTTGTCCCCTACTTGTCATTATATAACCATATATTTTCTAGAAGATTGTCAATCCAGGGACATAAATATCTCATTCAAAGGCAAAGATATAACAGTTAACTGCCCAATATCGACGATCAAACATGATATAAATATTACATAGAAGAGTCAGTGGATGCCTGATAGCAGCATGTGAGCATTATTGTTTGTGGCTGTCAGAATCAGAAATATGGAGGACATTTTATACGCCTCTATGCCATAGTGTGAGAGCGTTCGCTTCCAGTGTGCAAGATCGGGGGTTGAACAGTATGCATCAGTCAAGGGTATGTCTAGTAATAGGTCGATCGGTCAGTCGGTGATTAGTCTCAATTAGAGCAAGTTTCTGGACGTATATAGTATGTACTGTTTCTGTATTACAAGTAGTTTAATGTCGATGTACGTACTGGAAGATCCTCATCACCTCGGCAATTACACAACCAACGGTCAGTTATGGTAGTTGGGTGGGGTGGGTTGGGGTGGGTTGGTGTGATGGCGTGCGGTGCGGTGGCCTAGAGGTAGGTTGAGGTGGCCTAGAGGTAGGGTGCGATCGTGCTACGGGATAGAAAGTTAGTAACTCATTTATAATTGCCCCTAGACGGACGGTAGCAATATTTAGGACATTATGACGTATTGAGAACAACTAATTCCCTTGCACAGAAGACGCTATTGATGGATGCACAACACTTATACACAATCACGTGACATGTTCTCTCTAAGACTTATTTTCCTAATCTGTATTTATCCTGTGTTTAAATAACTTGTTCTATTTTTGTCAACAAAGAATAGACAGATGGTATTCTTGCAGAGTAAAACATGCAATTATAGACAGTAATGTATTAGACAAGAGTCGTTGCTAAGGTCTGATCGATGCGAGAATTATCTTCACAGATCAATGTACATATTAGAGATTTCTTATTTTCTTTGTCACATTGAGACGTAACATGGATAAAGTGCAAAGTATGACGTATGTTGCAGTACGCGTGTGACAGTCGTAAAAGCTCGACCATTTCCGTTTGTCTCCGGTAAATATATCATGCATCAAGTCCGAAGTGATCGGAATGACGCGATCGTCTACAGTTAAGTTATCAATTTTCTAGGACTCTTTGCAGCTGTTAAGCCGCTGAAGCACCCTTTGACAGTTTAACTTCCCAAAGTCATTGGGCTAACCGCTCAGGTCTCCCTTGTGAGACTATTACTCTCCTGTGGATGTGACAGCCATCATCGATCTGCGGCGCCCAGGAATAGACAATGCCCTCACAGGTACCAATTTACACCTTGGTGGAGTGGAGCATGTGGAATTGTTTGCTCAGATAATTAACAAGTGGTCCAGACGGGAGTTGAACCCCGGACCTCTCGGTCCCGAAGCGCGCGCCATACCTCGAACAGCTTTCCCCTCAACATACACACCAGCTTAACTTCTTCGTTCAAGATGATTTTAACTGAACAGAATGTGTGATGAAACGAACAGTGTCTGTTTGTGGAGAATATCTATCGAGCGTTTAAAAACAAAGAGACACAAATATGTTGATAAACCTTGTACATGAACTTTTATAAGATGGGATAAATTGATAGGATTGACATTTCTGATATGGTATTACGGAGACGTGTGCTGTCGTTTACCGATATATCAGGTTTGTTTGTCCATCACAATTGACATTACGCTAGTTGTCAATCAAAACCCTTAAACTCAATTTTAACGGTGCATTATAAAACAAAAACTTCGCCAAGCTGCCTTCGACAAACAACCAGGCGGAGCGATCTCTTCTCTGGCGTAATGTAAAAGAACCATGTATGTTTCTGGAACTTGGGCATCGTCTGTATCATGCACTATCCCCCGAAAACTAAAATAGCTAAACTCTCCTGGTTGTCTCGCCCATTTGGATTATATGGAGGCGGGGATAAATAAAAGCATGAATAAAAATCAGTTTTTCCTTATCCTCCACCAGGAGCTAGTAACTTGTTCAAATGCTTAGAAATTACGAAATGTAATGCTACACCTCTTCCAAAATACGCATATAGCTCAGCGAGTATGTAAAGACGTGGCGGATAATAATCGAAAAGTCAACATATTTTCTTTTTAAAACCCACGTGTCGTAGAGCAACACACGAATATTGTTCTACTATAAGGTTATAAATATTTAATATAACAGCTCAAAAGCCGATGACTATTATAACCGCTCGCATTCTTATTGCATGAATCGATCTTAGATAGTCTAAACATACGAAATTAGAAAGTTTATGTTTTGTCTAACAACACAAGCAATGTTGATGCTATTGTTCAGTCGATTGGTTTGGTTGTAAAAAGACAGTTTTGTCAATTTAGGCAAATAACTAAAAACAATAATTGATAATTTTTGGTGTTACTGAAAATAGGCAAGTAGTAACATATAAGTTCTACTGGGAATTTCTAACATTGTGCCAAACCAAAGAATATTAATTTTGTAATTTTGATCTTTCGTCAAATGTGAAACTCCTATTTTCAAATAGCAGACGACTTTTAAAGTCGTTCAGGATATATCTTCAGTCGTTTGGTAAATAACTTTGCAGCTTATAAAATATGAATTTTTCATGAATTTGACAGTTTTATTGGCGTCAAAACAATATCGGCCGATGGTCGTTAACAAATGATATACAGGAGTATTACAGTACAGACGATCGCTCTTTGTATACACAATGTTGTATCAATGCTATTGAAGACAAATACATTTTTTCAGGAATTTTCGACAATGCATTATATCATATTCTGTTCTGTTCGTTTCTATTATGTTCTGCACTGCTCTGCTCTGTTGTGAAATGCAGATAATTGCTGTTCCAATCATATGTTTGCCTGGCTTAATAAACAGAACAGCTATTTCTTCGGCGTTGCTAATGTGAGATAAGCGCGTTGCTAATGGAAGAAAATCTTATCTTACATTAGCAACATCTTTCTTACATGAGCAACCGCACGTGAATTTATTCCGACCTTTATGTGTCGACTTTTACTTCTAATACGTCTGCATCGTAAATAAACTTGGTATTTAGCTAACAAGAAGAACAAAAATAGGTTCTTTACTATTTAAGGGGCATTTTTCTAGGCAGAGCATAGCAGTGTAGGCATATGCTTTATTTACGACTTTATGTTATCGATTGTTTTGAATGCGAACGTACGGCAAATGCCACGTTATGATGACGTCACGTTGACGCCACGAACGCTAAATAATGATAAAAACTCAATTTTTCCCGAATTACGCCGAAGAAAAATGATCCACCATGAGAAAGTCTATGTAGGATAAGGAAATCTCACCCTCTGGATCGGAATTTTAACCAGGAAACTCGGCAAGCCTCGTCCCTGCTTAAAATCCGACCCCTCGGGTGAGATATCCTTATCCTACATAGAAGCTCATGGTCATCCAGATATTCCGCTGAGTATGAGGTACTTAGCTGCTTCACGACTACTTGTGTATCACAAGAACGATGCATTCGATTGTGATATAGCACAGGACCATTTCTATCCCCATAAGTATAATACATATCAATTTGTATATAGCCAGTCTCGTTTATTGTTATATCCTGTGTTTAGTCAAATGCTTTTACCAAGTCACACGTAACTATATCAAGAAACAGCTGGGGGAAATAACAAGGGGACTTAAACCAATGTCACCACCTTAGAATGCCGAAGCAACAAACTCCTAGTTTTTACTTTTCTTCTCTTACATCTTGACTTGATTTAGTCCTTTTCATCCCTGTTGGGTCATTGGACACGACCTGGTACAATGTGCTAAGCCTCTCTCCAAGACTTCCTGGATCTTTGAAGCACTATCTGGAGGGTTCTTCTACGTTGGTCTGTCACTCTTCCTGTTCCCTTGTAGATTCAAGTCCAACGTTATCTTGGCAATGTTATTCGTATCTCTTCTGAGAGTTTGCCCAATCCAATCCACTTTTCAGGAGCAGCATATTTCTGCAACAACGGGCGATGGTCTAAACATTTTACAAACAAATTCAGTTTGTCTATTTTTTACTAATATTACTCATTTTTAGTATAATAAAAGTTTACCATTATTGTTAGTATATTAATTTTCTAAAGATTCATTATAATGGCTTTTAAGATATTTACGATGAGAATCTTTCAAAATATATACTGTAAGTTCAGAGTTTTTCATGGGGCTAAATTTTCGTCGATTTTAAGAAAAACATCTAATCTCCAGGATAAATTGACAAGCTTAATACGAAGCAAGTGCTTGTTACTCAATATTTTGCACACCACCAATATATAAGATGTCACGAAATTACATTTTTACCAAAAGTCCACGAAATTTAGTTCCCTTAAAGCATTGACTTTACAGTATGGTGTTTTGTTAATGGATATATATGCAAGTTACTTTTATCGTGGTGGTATTCAGCCAAAATAATCATTCGGAAATACTTAGCTTTTATTTCATGCTTACCGGTGGTTTACGGCGGAATAACGGTGGATTATTCCCCGATAATTTCACTGTTCATAATTTCACTGTTCATAATTTCACGGCAAACGGACTATTTTTTTAAACAAATTTCCCCGCCGCCAAAAATAAAATAATAAGCATTTTCACTTGCTCTCTAAATCTTTAACAAATAACAGAACGTTATATGTACATAAATGTAAAACAAATGGACGAAATTGAAGCCAGTGCAGAAGAACTATTTGCTTGCAATTCGACGCGTGCATGGCGGGAAAACGACGTCACGCAAAACATTTCAGGTATATAGTGGAGTATTTCCATCATTTAAGGTATTTGAAGCATGAAATAAATAGAATATTAGTATTTTACCGTGTATGATCGTTTGATAATTCACCTCGTGAGCAGCTGACTTATATTTTCACTCGTGGCTACGCCACTCGTGAAAATATTACATCAGCTGCTCACTCGGTGAATTATCAGCCGATCATACACGGAAAAATACAAATATCCTCTATATCATTAAATGGTGTTTTACATCTGAGCTACATCTTGGTCAGTCCATCTACTTTAGTGAACACTACTCCATAGGGAGACGACCTCTTAACGATAAAAACACGTATAGATGTATTAATTGTATTTCCTTTGAAGACAATGGTTTTATTATGATAACACGATAGCCATATTATGCTGACATACAATTGTTTCCAGGGGAGGTATTCTCGCCAATATTACTTTATTTTGTGACTGTTACTGGTTAGTAATTATCTTGGTATTGATTAGACATCATTTGTACGAAAGCAACTTTTAATTTGGCACTGAACTCAATATGGTTTTGAAGCCACTATTAGTCGTTGAACGCACTCTGGTATTGAACGCACTTTAGTTGTTTACGCTCTTTGGTGTTGAACGCACCATGGCATTGAACGCACTTTAGTAGTGAACGCTCTTTGGTGTTGAACGCACTATGGTATTGAACGCCCAATGTTGTTGAAAACAAATTGGTATTGAATTGATGGTGAACGCGCTATGGGTGTAAACGCACTTTGGTGTTGATCGCACTATGGTGATGAACGCTCTTTGGTGTCGAATGTACAATGTTGTGGACGTAATGTGGTTGTAAACGCACTTTCATCATGATGAAACTAATGTGCTGAATGTATTTATGATGGTGACCAAACTTTGCTGTTTAACGCACTACAGAGTTGAACGCACTAACGTGTTAAATTTGCATGTACTGTCACAATGGTTTTGATCATTATTCGGCGTTGAACGCAAGTTATATAATGACGAACGCAATATGGTGGCGAATGCACTATGGTGTTGAACGTACTATAGTGGTGGACTAAGTGCACCATATGGTGTTAAACGTATATTACTGATGAACGCTCTGATTGCTTGTACAAAAAGTGTTCGTTTGTACAAGAAATTACAGTTACGAATGGTTTAGTGCACATGCACTGGTTTCTTTTGTACTGGTATAAGATTACTTTCACACATTTGCAGTCTGGATGGAAATACATTCACATATTCTCATTTTAATCTAGTTATTATATTATCTATATTCCGGTTAGTTTAACAATGTACATTATGAGGCATGGAGGCAATATATTAATTCGGAAAATGTAACATTAGAAGTAGTGAGACCGTCTCCGCTCCCTGGGCGTTAGGAACATAATCGATAGATAGTCGACTATGCTTGTTATAACTAGCTTTATAAATGCTGATAGAATATATCTTTGTAACGTTGTACAATCGTGCCTTCTATTGACTGTCAATAATTTAGTAGTGTGTGCACACACATACTATGTTTCATGACGACGCTAATGTAGATCGTAAAATTATTATTCAATTTGGTATGTCGCGTTTGTCGCTCGATAATACATGCGTATAGTATAATTTACACTCAGAATAGTTTGATAAGTATTGGTTTTGGAGCCTAAACGAGTTTTCAAAATGTTGTAGTTACTTCCCAAGTTCACTATAGTATGCAGACATTTTCAGTGTACATATGCCATCACGCCTTGTGTCCACCGATACGGCATGTAGTATGAAAGACGAGAGCCTACATATGTTTCACCTGGCCTTCGTAGCTCAATGGTTAGCGAGCCGGGTTCAAATCCGGGTAGAGGTACACATATGCTTGCATTATTTAGCAGAAAATTGATGGCTAATTAAGGCTATCATCGGAATTTAAAACAAAACAAAAACAAAACAAAAACAAAAAAACACGTTATGTAGCTTTTAACGTCAGGCCATCAACCTGCTAACATGTAATAATACTCACTCAGATTGACATCCTCATATGCTTAATGAATTATGCAAATCATTCAAGGGCCTGACCGACCTATTACATTTAAATAAGAATCTGGATTTATTAATCTTGAATAATCGGATAACGTCGGTTTATTACCTTTATAACTTCTAAAATCAATTGCGTGACTAACGCAGTAAAATATATATTTAACGTTGTTCTAAAGCGATGTAGTACATAAATGCCGAGAAAAGCTGTAACCTAATTAACAGACGGTACAATATGTTCGTTAGTTTTGTTTTTGTCAGTAGCGCCTCTGATCGTAACGCAATTTGTAAGAATACTTTTATGTATTCGTAAAACATATATAGTTTTGTGATTAAAACGTCAACAAAACGTTTTTTTATCATCGAAATGAAGTGTAGTCCCTTTAATACAATGCTCGTAGTAAACATGCTTAGTAAACAGTGCATAATCGATGTGGTTTTGTGTGAATAAGATCCCTGGTAGTGTTTCTTTTTTTGGTTTCTGTATGCCAGTGTGATTTCTTTTATATTATAACGCGCTACATACGGTTTTAAGAGAAAATGATCATTCAAATTACACTTTTGAGGGTACAAAATGTGACTTTTTGGCAAGGGTCAAAGCATCTATTTCAGAATTATACGGAACCACTGAAGATTTTACCAGTAATTCCCTAGCTAGACATACGTACAAACTAGTAATAACTAAGAAAACACTTAGGAAGGCAGTGTGCCAGCGTGTCGGTCAATATCGTACTTTAAACTATGATCATTTAGCATTCTGCTGACGAGCAATGTTGATTATAACTACAGTAAAACTTCGTTATGACGAGCATCGATATCACGAGCACCCGGCCTATCTCGAACAAGTTAAAAACCAATACCCGTTTGTTTCATCAATACATGACATTTAGTTATTTCGAGCCTCTGGTTTATCTCGAGTATTTTTCCTGTCCCGATCACTCCTCGAGATTACGAAGTTTTACTGTATACAAAATGAGCACCACTGACTTGTCTGAAATGTCTGGTATATTGTTATGTCTGCCGGAAGTTGATGTTACATCGTCTCACACGTTCTCTATAGGAGCATCGGGCTGACATGTTCAGCCATATCGAACTTATGTCAGAACCGTCTTGATGAATCTGTAAATAGTTATTACAGCCGACATATCCTTATACAGTGCTAGGTAATTACATAAATACAAACATGGATTGTTTGGATAGATGTATTCCGGTGGAATCCATTTATCATTATAATGGGATAATGGTATGGATTTAAGTTGGTAACTTTAGACAGAGAGGGTATCCGATCACCATGCACAACCATGAGTTTTTAAGGGGAACTCGATCGCCTAGTGATTGAACGTTTGCTTCGAGTGCGGGAGGTTCCGGGTTCGATCCCAGGCCGCGTCACACCAAAGATAAAATAAAAAAGGTACCAGCATTTCCCTTGCTAGACGCTAAGCAAATAAGAAAACTGGCTTCTTTGCTTTCATACCCTCGTGCCAATGTAAAACATCAAGAATGAGGTGTCGAGAGTGATTAATATAAGTTGGCAAAACTTGTTTCACAATCGACCTGATATCAATTAGTATACACTAAAATGAGTTGATTTTACCCTTGTACGTCTGTGTAACAACATAATACAAAAGCATCTAGAGATTTGTGACCATTTGATCAAAAGCAAAATTGAACGTAAAACTTACAGTTTGGATGCTATCAGCACGCCATCTATTCTTGTTTACCAAACTGATAACCATACACCATGTATCAATACTGATGGAAATTGTTCAGTTGGCATAATTTTCCTTTGTAAAGATGTACTCTTGTGCAATTTTCCTTGGTAAAGAGTAACACTTGCGCAATTTTCCTTGGTGAAGAGTTACATTTGCGCAATTTTCCTTGGCAGAGACTCATACATTTGCGCAATTCTGGGTGGAGAGAATTGGGCAATTCTCCTTGGTGAAGAGTTACACTTGCGCAATTTGGATGCGCAGCAATAACTACCGAACACATCTTTATGGACTTCATCATACTCATTGAGACAGTTACATATTCATTTCATCAACAGGTGGGTGTCACCTTTATGGTGCAATCATTTTTACGAGAGTTTATGCATGTCCTAGGATCAAGAGAACTTTTGCCATGCTTATTTCGATTTCGTGTGCATAGTCAAGGTTACTCCGCATCGGGGACTTGTGGGACTAGGTCGTGTCTTAGCTGCGTTTCACTTGGATCTCTTTTGTATGTTGTTTCGTTGTGAAATTGGGTCATTCTGATTTTTTGCAGCGGGAACTTCGGCTTTTAATCATTTCGTTGGGTTGTGTGTGTGACTTGCTTCATATATTTGTGTTGTGTTGTTCTGTTGCTGTTTTCTGTGCCAGATTGGTAAAGTTGAGTGCTTCCTTCCATGTCAGATGTTCTCATATATTTTTTTCAAACTTCAACTGTTCCTTATAGTAAAGTACAATGTGTTTTATTGAACTTATTATCTAAGGTTGGTAACCTCTGTTCAATGAGAGGATTAATGACCAACATTATATTAGACAACGTGTAGCCCTATCATTGTTTTATATTCCTGTATTATTCCTGTCACTAACACCTGTCTACAGCCAGCTGTACTCTGTGCGTGTCTTATCATTGGGAACAGTGAACTTACACTCAACCGCTTTAAAAACGCACCACTATTGAAAATAATCAAATTTTGTCAAAATACTTTTTGTGCTAAAATTGATAGTTTACAGGGTTTTGTTCAGTTCATAAGCCTGACCTAAATAAAGAAAACGATTTTTTTTAATTCGGAATACTCCGTCCTGATAACTTTTTTTGATTTTGCATGTTTTGCACGTGCAGCTCGATCGCGTCGACCTGTGTGATCAATATTAACTTTAAACTGTACGCTGTTTGTTTACACATTGAAAAAAACAACATAAACAATATTTGCTAATGGCATTTTTATGCTGCGAATATCTCGAATATTTGTTCTCGATGATTGTGCCTTCGACTCCAACTAAAAAGAGCCTCGGTGCCTTAGCATAGCGGTTCAGCTGCCACCATACAATGATTGTGGGCTTAGAACATCGATTCCTAGCGAATGGCACAGTCACAGACCGACCTGGATGAAACCAGCTAAAGGTATTGAGCCCGTGTTAGGAGGAAACATGACACAGGTTATGTCACTGTAATTGGTTCCGCATGACTGCACACAGTGTCAAAATAATGCTGAGTGTCAATCAACAAGCCAAAAGTACATTAGTGCATTTTCATAATTATTTCTTTCAAAATTGTCAATAGAAAGGAAAATTATGTTAGTACATTTTTTAATGAGTTTTCTCCCGTTTAGAGCCTTAAGTCCCAACTTTTTGTCTTCAAGCTCATTCATAGTGTTGATTTGAGGTGCCATAGAAGCACAATGGGATATTTCCTGACAGTCTGATGCTCATAACCAAGACTTCAAGTTTCAATAAGGCTTGAATCGATCTTAGGTTTACATAATGCGCATATCTGAACCGCACTCGGTCGTATGGTATTAGCCAGACAGCCACAGCCACATAACATTTATAATTCAAGTTAAGCATTGCTTGAAAGGTGGGAACCATCACGTCGAACATCATTCTATCCTATTACGTAATTAATGTTATGCTTTAGGATGAGATACCACGTATATGCACCAATGTAGCGGGCTATTATACTTGCTTTTGAAATTGTGACTTTCACTTCCATGGGTCTCCGTGTTATCTATATCTTAATTCATTTCTAACTCGTAATAATGGCATGAAAATCACACATCTCGTTGAAAATAGACTGAAGATTATTAATCCGAAAATAAATAACAATAAATTAACGTTTTTATCACTAAAACCGATATTTTATATGTGGTGCGTTTTTAAAGCGGTTGAGTGTATGAAATAAGAGTGTATTTATATGTCCTTTAGAACATATGTTTATTTAATTTGTCATGGTTACAGTTGTGTAAGAAGATAGTAAATGCCATTGTTTAGAGAAAATCCGTCTCAATATCTTCGCATTACGACAGTTAGTGATGTCTGACGTCATTGTATATAAATACTTTTAAATAATGTAAATTGAATATGAGTTTCTACAGTAGAATGAAAAATATCCATCAAAACGAAATAACATATGATATATTAGTTTAATTGTTCTAAAGACGTACCTTCTGTGAACTATTGACTTTAAGAAATCGTCTTGGCCACATTCGTGCTATTTTCGTATGACCTTATTTTGGAGTTGCCGTAGCGACAAATATTAAGGTCAAGTATTACGTATTGCTATAGAATTGCTATTTTCGATAAGAAAGTGGTAAGACGGTTCAAATAAAGGCTACGAATTATGCATTGTGACGTCTGTGTTTTAAAAAGACAACACACAATTATGCTGATTTTGTTAACCTATATAATAGAATGTGAGTTCATCATTGTGCGCATGCGCTAGATGTAGGGAACTTATTCGCCAACATTAACATTGTAAGACAGAAACTCAAACTTAAAGTTGACAACGGTTAGAAGGTAATAGTATCACTGAAAAAAAGAAATTGACAAAAAAGAAATTGAAACAAAGAGAACCGAAATTTCGAGAAAAACTAATTTTTCAAAAAAAATGTTTTCAATATCATTTTTTTACTATTTTTTTCAATGATACTGTAAACTGTGGACGTTTTGGGGTCGATTCCAATGTCTGAACGTTAAGTTGTTCTGTGAGTCGTTATTGAGTCAATCAACTGTTAGTTAACAAGGGCGACAGATTCATCGACAGGTCAGTAAATTGCCAGGAAAGTTCACCATGACATGGCTTCACAAAATTATGGAGAAAGTTCTTAATTAAAGTGTGTATTACGAATTAATGATACATTTGTACTAGTATATAAAAACAGAAACAGTCTAATTTTACTGATAAAAGATACACAAACAGATATATACCTTACATTGTGTTTATAGTTATAAACAAAGACAATACACTAAACAAGAACGCAGCTTCTCGAGTCTAGCGAGAAATTGCGCGAATTGAATACTAAAGTCACACAATCCATGTATATAGTTATAAACAAAGGCACGCTACTAAACAAGAACGTGGCTTCTATAGAATTTTGCGAGAAAAGGCGAGAGTAGAAGATAAAAGTCAACGTAAATATACTCCTCGGGGAAATAGTGATATTTTGGCGTCTAACGTTACTATGGTGAATAAAGTAAATATAGGATAGTTCTATAAGGTTACAAATTGTATGGACAAAAGAGAGAATGTATTTGCAATCGTGAAAGCTCGGTCATGTCCGTTTGTCTCCGGTAACTATACGTCTGTTCCATTACATAAAGGTCGATGTGATCAGAATGCGAGTATTAGCTGTATGTGCAGTACGGAAATGTTTAATTGATTCTTCACTTTCTATCTATAATTTCCTTAAGTGTCTCAGTTAAACAGGAAAATCAAGATTATCAACGTTTTGCTTTGTTCTGAAGCGTTATGTAAAGCACCACATTAATCAGAAAGAAAATATGGGTTATTCTTAGTTTCTTGCAAAATATAGGCAGTTAAATTTTAAATTTTTTACTCAAAAATATCTAAGTTTTCATTTAATATCCTTTGTGAATAATAACGGCCCAGGTCTTTGAACCCGTATTAAGATATATGAAAACACTCTATGATAACGACATCCAGGTACTTCAATACAAACATACTCAACGAGAGAACCATCGTCCATTACTGTCTCCACTTGTCCTCCACTTGTCATTATATAACCATATATTTTCTAGAAGATTGTCAATCCAGGGATATAAATATCTCATTCAAAGGCAAAGATATAACAGTTAACTGCCCACTATCGACGATCAAACATGATATAAATATTACATAGAAGAGACAGTGGGTGACTGATAACAGCATGTCAGCATTATTGTTTGTGGCTGTCAGAACCAGAAATATAAAGGACATTTTACAGGCTCTGTTTCTGTATGACTACTAGTTTAGGGTCGATGAACGTACTAGACCAGTCTCTTCACCTCGGCGGTGACACAAACGACGGTCAGTAATGGTATAGGAGTGCGGTGGCCTAGAGGTAGGGTGCGTGCTTTGGGATAGAAAGTTAGTAAGTTCTTATAATTCCCTATAGACATTCTCATTATTCAGTATATAGTCAAGTTTCTAGATTGAAAAAAATTAGCTGGTTGAACGAGAATGCCTACAGACGGACGGTAGCAATATTAAGGGCATTATGACGTATCGAGAACAACTAATTCCCTTGCACATGGGCGTAGGAGCGTCTTCAACATTGCGGGGGGGGCAAACATTTGGCAACTTGGGGTAAAAAAAAATTTGCAGGCGTTCTGCTATACCTTATTTTGCATTAAAAAAGGACCTTAATGCAGGGAATTTAAGTTCTTACAAAAACACAATTAAGTGTTTGCTTAAAATTTATATTAAAAAGGTGAAACGTTTGTTTCAAAGGCTATATATAATTGACAACGTCCCAAAGTCATATAGGAGGGTTGGGGGACATTAAGAGTACAATTTATGGAACAAGTGTATTTTTGCAAACAATGGGTGATGAGCTTTTTGAATATAAGGAAGTTATTTTGCGAGCGAATGCCTGCCCCCCCCTGGCCCCCCTGCCCCCCCTGCTCCTACGCCCATGTTGCATCGAAGACGCTATTGACGGATGCACAACACTAATACACAATCACGTGATATGTTCTCTCTAAGACTTATTTTCCTAATCTGTATTTATCCTGTGTTTAAATAACTTGTCCTATTTTTGTCAGCAAAGAATAGACAGATGGTATTCTAGCAGAGTTAAACATGCAATTATAGACAAGAATGTATTAGACAAGAGTCGTTGCTAAGGTCTGATCGATGCGAGAATTATCTTCACAGATCAATGTACATCTTAGAAATTTCTTATTTTCTTAGTCACATTGAGACGTAACATGGATAAAGTGAGAAGTATGACCGATGTTGTAATACGCGTGTGACAGTCGTAAAAGCTCGACCATTTCCGTTTGTCTCCGGTAAAAATATCATGCATAAAGTCCGAGGTGATCGGAATGACGCGTGCGTCTACAGTTAAGTTATCAATTTTCTAGGACTCTTTGCAGCTGTTAAGCCGCTGAAGTACTCTTTGACATTTTACCTTCCCAATGTCATTGGGCTAACCGTTCGGGTCTCCCTTAAGAGACTATTTATCTCCTGTCGATGTGGCAGCCATCATCGATCCGTGGCGCCCAGGAATAGACAATGCCCTCACATGTACCGATTTACACCTGGGGTTGAGTGGAGCATGTGGGTTTTTCTTGCTCAGAGAAATTAACCAGTGGTCCAGACGGGAGTTGGCCCCCGGGGCCGGACCTCTCGATCCCGAAGCGCACGCCATACCTCGAACAGCTTTCCCCTCAACAGACACTACAGCTTAACTTCTTCGTTCACGGTGATTTTAACTGAACAGAACGTGTAATGAAAAAACAGTGTCTGCTTGTGGAGAAGATCTATCAAGAGTTTAAAAACAAAGACACAGATGGCAGTACCGTACTTAATAAACCTGGTACGTGTACTTTTATAAGATGGGATAAATTGATAGGATTGACATTTCTGATATGCTATCACGGAGACGTGGCTGTCGTTTACCATGATATCGGGTTTGTTTGTCCATTACAACTGACATTATGCTAGTTGTCAATCTATACCCTTTACATCAATTATAACGGTAAATTATAGTCAAATTGTCCAATGGATTAACTTGAAGACCTTCGCCAAGCAGTCTTTGACAAAACACCAGGCGGAGCTATCTCTTCTCTGGCGTAATGTCAATTGTTTGTTACACACTATTAAGCTTACCTTAGCACAACATGAGCTATTGTGATCACCCTATGCTCATTGTCTGTCGTGCATCATCAACGAAAATACATAAGACTGTGCTCTGGGGTCCCTGTGTTTCAGTATTTCCCACCGGCACTAACTTTACTAACAGTCTTTTTAAAACCTAGGTCCTGTGTATGATGCCATAAGACACGTAAAAGAACCATGTACGTTTCTGGAACTGGGGCATCGTCTGTATCAAGCACACTTTCCCCCAAAAAGTCAAATAGCTAAACTCTCCTGGGAGCCTCGCCCATTTGGATTATCTGGCGACGAGGATAAATAAAAGAATGAACCCCCCAAGTAGTTACTTGTTCAAATGCTTAGAAATTACGAAATGTACACCTCTTCCAAAACACGCATAGCTCAGCGAGTATATGAAGACGTGGCGGATAATAATCGAAAAGTCAACATATTTTCTTTTAAAACCCACGTGTCGTATAGCAAGACACGAATATTGTTCTACTATAAGGTTATGAATATTTAATACAACAGCTCAAAAGCCGATGACTATTATAACCGCGCGCATTCTTATTGCATGAATCGATCTTAGATAGTATAAACATACGAAATTAGAAAGTGTAAGTTTTGTCTAACAACACAAACAATGTTGATGCTATTGTTCAGTCGAATGGTTTGGTTGTAAGAAAAGACAGTTTTGTCAATTTAGGCAAATAACTAAAAACAATAATTGATAATTTTTGGTGTTACTGAAAATAGGCAAGTAGTAACATATAAGTTCTACTGGGAATTTCTAACATTGTGCCAAACCAAAGAATCTTAATTTTGTAATTTTGATCTTTCGTCAAATGTGAAACTCCTATTTTCAAATAGCAGACGACTTTTAAAGTCGTTCAGGATATATCTTCAGTCGTTTGGTAAATAACTTTGCAGCTTATAGAATATGTATTTTCATGAATTTGACAGTTCTATTGGCGTCAAAACAATATCGACCGTTGGTCCTTAACAAAAGATATACTGCAGTATTACAGTACAGACGATCGCTATTTGTATACCCAATGTTGTACCAATGCTATTGAAGACAAATACTTTTTTTTCAGGAATTTTCGACAATGCATTATATCATATTCTGTTCTACTCGTTTCTATTATGTTCTGCACCGCTATGCTCTGTTGTGAAATGCAGATAATTGCAGATAATTTTCTGTTTCAATCATATCTTCCCAAGGCTTAATAAACAGAACAGCTATATCATCCAGATATTCTGCTGAGTATGAGGTATTTAGCCGCTTCACGACTACTTGTGTTTCACAAAAACGATGCATTCAATTGTGATATAGCACAGAACCATTTCTATCCCCATTAGTATAATACATATCAATTAGTATATAGCCATTCTCATTTATTGTTATACCCTGTGTTTAGTCAAATGCTTTTACCAAGTAACACGTTATTGTATACACTTTATCAAGGTACAGCTGAGGGAAATAACTAGAGGCCTTAAACCAAGGTCACCACCTCAGAATGCAGAAGCAACATACTCCTAGTTTTTCGCTTTTTTACTTGACTTGATTTAGTCCTTTCATCCCGGCTGGGACATTGGACGCGATCTTGTACAGTGTGTTTAGCCTCTCTCCAAGACTTCCTGGATCTTTGGAGCACTATATGGAGGGTTCTTCTATATTGGTCTGCCTCTCTTCCTGTTGCCTCGTGGGTTCTGGCCCAATGTTAACTTGGCAATGTTATTCGTGTCTCTTCTGAGAGTGTGCCCAATCCAATTCACTTTTCAAGTGCAGCATATTTTTCGTGAACGTCTTCACATTATGTTTGAATGACATCTGCGACAACCGGCGATGGTCTAAAATTTTAACAACCATTTTCAGTTTGTCTATTTTTTTTACTCATTTTACTCATTTTTAGTATAATAAAAGTTTGTCATTATTGTTAGTATATCAATTTTCTAAAGATTCACTATAATGGCTTTTAAGACATTGGCATGTAGAATCTTTCGTATACAGTAAGGTCAGGGTTTTTCGTTGAGTCTAAATTTTCGTCAATTTTATGACAACAATTTTTCGTCAAATTTATAACAAAAAATATAATCTCCAGGATAAATTGACAAGCCAAATATGAAACAGGTGCTTGTTGCTCGATTTTTTTTTGCACTCCACGAATATAAGATGTAACGAAATTACATTTTAACCAAAGGTCCACGAAGTTTGGTTCCCTTAAACATTGAATTTACAGTATGGTTTAATGTTAATGGATATATGCAAGTTACTTTTATCGTGGTAGTATTCAGCCAAATTAATCATTCGGAAATACTAAGCTAATGATTAAATGGTGTTTTACATCTGAGCTACATCTTGGTCCGACCATCTACTTAAGTGAACACTACTCCATAGGGAGACGACATCTTAACGATAAAAACGCGTATAGATGTATTAATTGTATTCACCATTGAAGACAATGGATCTATTATGATAACACGATAGCCATATTATGCTGACATACAATTGTTTCCAGGGGAAGTATTCTCGCCAATATTACTTTATTTTGTGACTGTTACTGGTTAGTTATTATCTTGGTATTGGTTAGATGTTTGTACGAACGCAACTTTCAATTTGGCACTGAGCTCACTCTTGTATTTAATGCACTACGTCGATGGACGCACTTTAGTTGTGAACTGTCTTTGGTATTAAACGCACTTTGGTTGTGAACGCTCTTTGGTGTAGAACGCACTATGGTATTGAACGCATTTCGCTTGTAAACGCACTTAGTTGGTGAACGCGCTATGTGTGTAAACGCACTTTCATATTGAACGCATTATGGTGTCGAACACAAATTTGGATGTAAATGTATTTTGGTGCTGAACGCACTATGGTGTTAGACACACATTGGTTGTAAATGTATTTTGGTGCTGAACGCACTATGGTGTTTGACACACATTGGTTGTAAATGTATTTTGTTGTTGAACGCACTATGGTGTTGGACACACTTTGGTTGTAAATGTATTTTGGTGCTGAACGCACTATGGAGTTGGACACACATTGGTTGTAAATGTATTTTGGTGCTGAACGCACTATGGTGTTGGACACACATTGGTTGTAAATGTATTTTGGTGTTGAATGAACTATGGTGGTGGACGCACACTGATTGTAAATGTATTTTGGTGTTGAACGCACTATGGTGTTGGACGCTCTTTGGTGTCAAATGTACAATGTTGTGGAAGTCATGTGATCATGGACGCACTAAATTAAATCATAGGGATAAAAGTAAGGTGATGAATGTAATATAGTGGTGACCAAACTTTGTTGTTTAACGCACTACAGTGTTGAACGCACTAACGTGTTAAATTAACATGTACTGTCATAGTGGTTTTGATCATTATTCGGCGTTGAACGCACTATATAGTGACGAACGCATTATTGTGGCGAATGCACTATGATGTAGAACGTACGTTAGTGATGAACGCACTGAATGCTTGTACGTGCTTCTCCTGAACGCAAAGTGTTCGTTTGTACAACAAATCAGTTTTGAATGGTTAAGTGCACATGCACTTGTTTCTTATGTACTGGTATAAGATTACTTTCACACATATACAGTCTGGATGGAAATACATTCACATATTCTCTTTTTAATCTAGTTATATATCCATATTCCGGTTAGTTTAACAGTGTACATTATGAGGCATGGAGGCAATATATTAATTCGCAAAATGTAACATTAGAAGTAGTGAGAGCGTCTCCGCTCCCTGGGCGTTAGGAACATAATCGATAGATAGTCGACTATGCTTGTTATAACTAGCTTTATAAATGCAGATAGACTGTATCTTTGTAACGTTGTACAATCGTGCCTTCTATTGACTATCAATAATTTAGTAGTGTGTGCACACACATACTATGTTTCATGACGGCGCTAATGTAGATCGTAAAATTATTATTCAATTTGGTATGTCGCGTTTGTCGCTCAATAATACAGACGTATAGTATAATTTACACTCAGAATGTTTTGATAAGGATTTGTTTTGGAGCCTAACCGAGTTTTTCAATATGTTGAAGTACATACCTCCCCAGTGCACTAGGCCGACATGTTCAGTGTCCGGGTGGCATTATGCCGTGCGCCCTCTAATACTACATGTAGTTTGAGAGAAGAGAAGCCTACATGTATGTCACCTGGCCTTCGTAGCTCAGTGATTAACACACTAGCCGCCTAATCCGGCGACCTGGGTTCAAATCCGAGTGGAGACACACTTATTGTTTGCTATATTCAGCAGAAAGTTGGTGGCAAATTAAGGCTATCATCGGAATTTAAAAAAAACCGCACCATTTAGCTTTTGTCCTCAGGTCGTCAACCTGCCAACATGTAATAATACTCACTCAGATTGACATCCTCGTGCGCTAAATGAATTGTGAAGAACATTAATTAAAGGGCCTGGCCGACCTAATACATTCATGTTTATAAGAATCTGGATTTATTAATTTAAAATAATCGCATAACGTCGGTTATTACCTTTTAAACTTCTAAAATCAATTGCGTGACTACGCAGTAAAATATATATCTAGCATTGTTCTTTGGCGTGGTAGTACATGTACATAAATGACAAGAAAAGCCGTAACATAATTAACGGACGGTACAATATGTTCGTGAGTTTTGTTTTCGTCAATAGCGCCTTTGATCGTAACGCAAGTTGTAAGAATACTGTTATGTATTCGTAAAACATAGCTTTGTGATTAAACGTCTGCAAAACATTTTATCATCGAAATGAAGTGTAGTCCATTTGATATAATTCTCGTAGTAAACATGCTTAGTAAACTGTGCAGAATCGATGTGGTTTAGTGTGAAATAAAATCCCTGGTAGTGTTTCTTTTTTTTTGGTTTCTGTATGCCAGTGCGATTTCATATATATTGTAACGCGAAGACATACGGTTTAAGAGAAAATGATCATTCAAATTACTCTTTTGAGGGTACAAAATGTGACTTTTTGGCAAGGGTCAAAGTATCTATTCCAGAATTATATGGAACCACTGAAGATTTTACCAGTAATTCCCATGCTAGACATACGTACAAACTAGTAATAACTAAGAAAACACTTAGGAAGGCAGTGTACCAGCGTGTCGGTCAATATCGTACTTTAAATCATGATAATTTAGCATTCTTTGCTGACGAGCAATGTTGAATATAACTATACAAAATGAGCACCGCACTGACTTGTCTGAAATGTCTAATATATTGTTATGTCTGCCGGAAGTTGATGTTACGCCGTCTCACGCGTTCTCTATAGGATCATCCAGCTGACAAGTTAAGCCATATCGAACTTATGTCAAAACCGTCTTGATGAATCTGTGAATAGTTGTTACAGCCTACATATCCTTATACAGTGCTAGGTAATTACATAAATACGTACATGTATTGTTTGGATAGATGTATTCCGGTGGAATCCATTCATCATTATAATGGGATAATGGTATGGATTTAAGTAAGAAACTTCAGACAGAGAGGGTATCCGATCACCATGCACAACCATGAGTTTTTAAGGGGAACTCGATCGCCTAGTAATTGAACGTTTGCCTTGAGTGCTGGAGGTTCCGGGTTCGATCCCAGGCCGCGTCACACCAAAGATAAAATAAAAATGGTACCAGCATTTCCCTTGCTAGACGCTAAGCAAATAAGAAAACTGGCTTCTTTGCTTTCATACCCTCGTGCCGATGTAAAACATCAAGAATGAGGTGTCGAGAGTGATTAATATAAGTTGGAAAAATTGTTTCACAATCGACCTAATATCAATTAGTATACACTAAAATGAGTTGATTTTACCCTTGCACGTCTGTGTAACAACATAATACAAAAGCATCTAGAGATTTGTGACCATTTGATCAAAAGCAAAATTGAACGTAAAACTTACAGTTTGGATGCTATCAGCACGCCATCTATTCTTGTTTACCTAACTGATAACCATACACCATGTATCAATACTGATGGAAATTGTTCAGTTGGCGCAATTCTCCTTGTTGAAGAGTCACACTTGTGCAATTTTCGTTGGTGAAGAGTTACACTTGCGCTATTTTCGTTGGTGACGAGTTACATTTGCGCAATTTTCCTGGCGAAGAGTGACACTTGCGCAATTCTCCTTAATGAAGAGTTACATTTGCGCAATTTTCCTTGGTGAAGAGTTACACTTGAGCAATTTTCCTTGGTGAAGAGTTTCACTTGCGCAATTTTCCTTGTTGAAGAGTTACACTTGAGCAATTTTCCTTGGTGAACAGTTACACTTGCGTAATTTTCCTTGGTGAATAGTTACACTTGCGCAATTTGGATGCGCAGAAATAACTACCGAACACATCTTTATGGACTCCACCATACTCCATGAGAGAGTTTTATCATTTTATCTACAGGTGGGTGTCACCTTTATGGTGCAGACATTTTTTACGAGAGTCAATGCAGGTCCTAGGATCAATAAGCTTTTTTATCCTTATTTCGATTTCGTGTGCATAAACTAGGTCACACCGCATCGGGGACTTGTGGGACTAGGTCGTGTCGTAGCAGTGTTTCACTTAAGACACTTTTTTGTGTGTTGTTTCTTTGTGAAATTGGGTCATCCTGAATTATTGCAGAGGAAACTTCGGCTTTTAGTCATTTCTTTGGGTTGTGTGTGCGTGTGCATTGCTCCATATATATGTGTTGTGATGTTTTGTTACTGTTTTCTGTGCCACGTTGGTAAAGTTGAGTGCTCCCTTCCATGTCAGATTTTCTCATATCTTTTTTTTCAAACTTCAACTGCTCCTTATAGTAAAGTACAATGTGTTTTATTGAACTTATTATCTAAGGTTGGTAACCTCTGTTCAATGAGAGGATTAATGACCAACATTATATTAGACAACGTGTAGCCTTATTATTGTTTTATATTCCTGTATTCCTGTCACTATAACACCTGTCTACAGCCAGCTGTACTCTGTGTGTGTCTTATTATTGGGAACAGTGAACTTTATGAAATAAGAAATGTATTCATATATCCTTTAGAACATATGTTTATTTAAGTTGTCATGGTAACAGTTGTGTAAGAAGAATGTCATTGTTTAGAGAAAATCTGTCTCAGCATCTTCGCATTATGACAGTTAGTGATGTCTGACGTCATTGTATATGAGTATATTTAAAATAATGTAAATTAAATACGAGTTTCTACAAAAGAATGAAAAATATCCATCAAAACGAAATAACATTCGATATATTAGTTTAATTGTTCTAAAGACGTACCTTCTGCGAACTATTGACTTTAAGAAATCGTCTTGGCCACATTCGTACTATTTTCGTCTATTAAGATGACCTTACTATGGAGTTGCTGTAGTGACAGGTATTAAGGTCATGTATTACGTATTTCTATAGAATTGTTATTGTCGATAAGAAAGTGGTAAGACGATTCATATAAAGGCATATGAATCGTCTTACCACTTTCTTATCGACAATAACAATTCTATAGAAATACGTAATACATGACCTTAATACCCGTCGCTACAGCAACTCCATAATAAGGAGGGTGGCGCTAAATCCAATGATAATCGAGGGGATGGGACTTAATTTTCAAAGGAATGAGTGCAATAACTAATTATCCTGCACTGAAAGTTATTGGACTCATACTGTAAATCATTAATTTTCGTGGGGGTTTAAATTTCGTGGAATTTATGGTTTATCTTCAACCTCGAAATCAAACCCCTTCGAACAATAATTTTGACCCTTGTTTTTATTACCTGAAATACATAATCCACGAATTAAAGTCCCATCGAAATGGTCATTTTTACCAAAAACCACGAAATTTCATCCCATCGAAATTTAATGATTTTGCAATGTACTATTGTTAATACTTTAACCGTAAAATAGTCCGTGATGTTCGTGCTTGAAAAATACGTACTGGGGTACAAAAATGTATACAACTTTAAGGTAATAGAGTGTTATCCATAGTGAAATATAGTGCAATTTTATTTCAAAAAGATTTTTTCTCTCAAATTTATTTTGTCGGATAAAATAGGCATTGTATTATGATCATATTACATTTGCACTTGAGGTTAGACACATTTGTTGAAGCATATGACAGCCATTGGATTGCAAATCTTACTCGTTCACAATCAAAGCCAAAATGACATTAAAAGTCCAAGTTTGTTGTCGGGGACTTAGTCTTAGTATAAGGAACGACATCTTAAAAATAAATGATTATAAAACACATTTAGAGCTTGTATCATGCAAAACGTCAATGACCTTGCAATCCGAAAGTAGAAAAAGTGTATTTTTTCTTGAAAAACATGCACAATCTCAAGTTATACGCCGTGCCCTTAATATCACAACGTGGTATTGGAAATTTAAATCGGTCAGCGAGGACAATGTACCGTTATGTGATATTTAGCCACGCCCAATACAATTTGACAGCCAATGATATAAGCCAGAAAGAGAAACTTAACACTCGTTTTCCTTATTTAGTCTCGGGCTCCGCCCTCGACGAAATAAGGCAACCTCGCGTTTGCGTACATAGAACTCATAAATTATGCTGATTTTGTAAACCTATATAATAGAATGTGGGTTCATCAGTGGGCACATGCGCTAGATATAGGGAACTTATTCGCCAAAATTGTAAGACAGCAACTCCGACATATACTTAAAGTTGATATCACTTATCATCACTAATATGCAATTATATTTAACCATGTGAAAATTTATCTGACTATTTGTTGTTACTCACTGAACATGCAAACCCACTTATATCAAAATCGGTACATTTACAAAACATGAGAGCGAATAGAACCGTGATGTCAATATAAAGTCTAAGTATGTGTTGTAGACTAACAGCGTTGGTGAATAAGGCCCTTGGATCTCGGGTAGATCTAGACCTATAGTGATATACATTTGCAATAGTGTTACGAATGGTTGTTCCATAGTTATAGACTAAGGATCCTGTACGAAACGAGACACCATATGATAGAGCTACGGTGTACTGAAATCTCGGATAGATCAAGATACATCATCATAAGAGTTTAATAACGATTTAGACGTAGTAATCCATATTCACACATTCCATAGGAACCACGGTGGGGGATCCAACATATCGAAACCAAAATGGGTTACGCATAATTTCATATGTCGAACTTCCTGGTCTACATATGTTGTACACATTTCGACGAAAAAAATGTAAGATTCTTATTTGTTATTGGTTTATGTTAAAATCAAATTGTTTTGCCCAAATATCTCAATGCAGTGCCACCCTTTATACATTTCCAAACATGTACGTGTGTTTATCTTATCTGTACGTGTAGCAATAACGGAGAAAAACTGATTCTCCGTCAGGCGGTGTGGCTGAAAATTCGCCGCAGTTTGATCACCACGAGAAACTCTTTTGTATTTTCACCTCATTTGTTTGATTATTGTTACAGAAATATAACATACCTTTCATTACACACATGTTTAAAATTTAACAGCGATTTGATGGCTAGAAAAATATTTATTGTAAAAAAACAGCATGCTCTACATATGTTGTACGTGTTTTCCATATGTTGGATTGAAAATGTTTAATTTGCCGATTTTATTTTGAGTTTAAATGGATTTCCTGGAAAAAAATCGAAACTGAAATATGTTTAAGTTATCATCCCACCATCGATGAGTGGTATATTGCTTTTCTGGTGACTGTCCGTTTGTCTGTCTGTCGTTAGACCAAATGCTTTCCGTTCAATAACTCCAGAACACTTTGCCCTATGATCTTTAAACTTTGCATGAAGGTTGATCGGAAACAGTCGATGACTCCTAGATATTTTGAGGTCAGCAGGTCAAAGGTCATGATCACTGTGACCTTAACCATTTTTAGACCCAATGCTCAATGTTCAAAACCGAAGAACGCTTTGCCCTTGTATCGTCAAACTGTACGCGGAGGTTAGTCAGTAACAGTAAATGAGGTCAGGGTTTGCAGAAATCAGTTTATTAATAGTACTTGTCTGTTTGAGCGTCGATGAATTCTTGTTGAAATTAGTCGAAGAATCAAGATTACATATAACTGTTGGGTTTTTAAAAAAAAAATATGAAGAACACTTCGTATCTACACATCCGTGTGGTGTTAATAAGGTCAAAATTTAAATCGCATACCTCGTTTTTATCACTGATTATCTCTTGTAAAAACTTCCTGACTGACGCTGTATCGACCAACGCCAGGTTATCTTACTCAGCGTCATGCATAATCAGATTGATATACAAAAACTTCAATTTCAATGCATTCCAGTAGATTCATACCAAATTGGGACTATCACAATTACCTGTCTTTCTAAGAACTATTTTGTCATTTTTACTGCAAACACCTCCTGATATGTAGTGTTACCTTAATTGGCTCAAAGTTCAGAATAAAGTCATCCAAATGTATCAGTCAATGTATCGCACTAATGCATTGACCTTGAATTTGAGTTAAAACAATGAGTTACCTAACGGCAATCAACATTTTTATTCTTGGAAGAAACGTGAACAAAAATCAGAATTTTACATAGAAAATAACACCAATATGTAGCCGATTGTCTAATTAAGAAAATTAGTATCAACATGATATGCTTCAGTTTTATAATAAGTTAAGTTAAGTTACCAATTTTCTAGGGCTCTTTTCAGCTGTTAGGCCGCTCAAGCACCCTTTGACATTTTAACTCCCCTGGTCATTGGGCTACATATGGAAACCTACACTCGTGTCTCCCTGGGGAGACTATTTCTCTCCTGTGGTGTGGCAGCCAACATCGATCTGCGGCGCCCAGGAATAGACACTGCCCTCACAGGTACCATTTTACACCATGGTAGAGTGGAGCTGTGGGTCTTGCTCAGAGATTTTGACCAGTGGTCCAGAGGGGGGTCGAACCCGGGACCTCTCGATCCCGAAGCGCGCGCCCTACCTCTAGGCCACCGCTCCCCACGTAATAAAGAAGTTACGTAAAATTCAGCGATCAATCTGCCGTCAGTAGATCCATTTAAAGTGTATAGAGCTATATCGAAAGATTTTTTTTAAAGTTTCATAAACTGAAAAACAATTATGCTTTCATATCCATTAGATCACTTTTCGCTTCAGTTTTAACAGAATTTCTTTCTGTGATTTATTGGACATGCAAACTGTCCATTTTCATACGAAAGTGTTCTAGAACACCCTATGAAACTATAAGAATCGTATATTTTTCGACGATTGAATCAAAGTACACTGAACCCATCCAAAGTTTTAATTTGCAATTAAGGTAGTCTAGTATCATACTTAAAACGATGCAAGTAATTATTTTGACATTGAATGACTGTTAGAATATAGCTCTATACACTTTAAGTTTGATGATAGGACTGCCCGAACTCTTCATTCCTATATTTCGGGCCACCGATTACTGAACATGTTTTGAATAATTAGTGTATTCGTAAGTGTGTAGTTTTAACGAAAAAGGAACTGCATAACTATACATAACAGGTCTAGTCTGCAATTAGCAAACATTTTGATTAGTTAGATATGCATACATTTGCTGAAATGAAAATAAGTTGGTGTAACGAATACGAAATGATATGAAGATACCTTTAACAGATTTGAGTTTGTGTTTTTCCAGGAAATATATTTAAACTCAATATAAAAGCGACAAACTAAACATTTTCAATCCAACATATGGAAAACACGTACAACATATGAAGAGCATGCTGTTTTTTTACAATAAATATTTTTCTAGCCAACAAATCGCCGTTAAATTTGAAACATGTGTGTAATGAAAGGTATGTTATATTTCTATAAAAAAATCAAACAACTGAAGTGAAAATATAAAAGATTTTCTCGTGTTGGTCAAACTGTCGCGAATTTTCAGTCACACCTCCTGACGGAGAATCAGTTTTTCTTAGTCATTGCTACACGTACAGATAAAATAACTACATGTACATGTTTGGAAATGTATAAAGGGTGGCACTGCATTACGATATTTGGGCAAATTAATTTGATTGTAACATAAATCGATAACAAATAAGACTTTCGTATTTTTTTCGTCAAAATGTGTACAACATATGTACACCATGAAGTTCGACATATGAAATTATGCATAACCCATTTTGGTATCGATATGTTGGATCCCCCACCGTGGGAACGTCTGTTTAGACATAGATCCTACGCTATCTTTTGGTAACGTTTATCTATTAACCCAGGTTCTATGGATGTACTAAGTATTTGTAAGTTATGACATTTTTGCAGAATTCCATTTTTAAGTTTCTTTTTCTAGTGTATGTCAGGAGTATTGATTTTAAAAAACAAGTTCTGAAATGTGTGTACCTTTTAAGGTGTAAAAGGGGTAGCAAGAAGATGAGCTACCGGTATTCGCTATAGTGTTTTAATATAATATATATATAGAAAATCCCGAAAAACATTCAGTATAAAAAAATGTTTTTTTTACTGGAGTACATAAAAACATATACATATAGATATATGTCTGCACAATTTACACATTTGTAAATGGCTAAAGGTATATGTATATCCCGATTTGCTACGAATAAATGGTAAAATGTATAAAAAAATATGATGACCGTTATCGGGCAATCAACATGTCTGATAAGGATATTGGCTTGAAGTGATTACCATCGCCACAATGCTTACAATGCCACTGATTGGTCAATGGTTTGGTCAATGATTAAATAGTTATTGGCATAAATTCGTTAATGTTCGTAGCTTATAATGAAAGGGGAAGTGGTCCAGACTAATGACTAATGTAGGAATAGATGGAATCAATTCTGTACCAGACAAATGCTTACATTTTGGACGAGATTCTCTCTCAGCTTTTTGAATTCTATAAACATTTACTTATTTACTTCAGCGTTCGATTGCCGTCACCATGCCATTAGTTTTAATGTTGGTAATCCTTATAAACGCATAGTTTTATATGTTTTTTTTACTTTGAATAGTTTTTAAACTTTGGATTGCCTTTTATGTAAAAATCAAAACAATTACATACCCGAGAGAGTCCAGGATTTGGAAAATAAACTCTATTCTACTTTATATACATCTTGTATTTCAAAAATGTTATAAAGTAACGTAAGAACCATATGTATCAAAATAGATTTATATTACTAGTATATAGAAAGAATAAGCATGGTGTGTGTTCATTCGTTTTGCTTCGTACGTACATTCAAAAGATCAAGTTTCGTTTCATAATCTACATGATGTATTTGTAAACCCTGTCAATAACAATATTCGACCAACTGAAAGTGGCCTACATGTGTAATAAATTTGAATGTTCACCACATATACCAAAATATATCTCAAATCATATCGCTCAGATTATGTACTTATGTTGATCAGGTTCGGCACATAGAAAGCATCTTAAGTGAAAAGGTAGGATTTTCTTAATATCCCATATGTTTCTTAATTGTATCAGCTAAACAGGAACACTAATATTAACAAGTATTTATTACATTGTTTAGAAGCCTTATGTAAAGAGCTACAATAATCATATGGAATATTTTTCGAATCTTGTGAAATATGGGCAGATCAATATTTTAACTTAAGTCAAACTTTTTTTAAAGTATAATCAAACAATGGACTACGCAGCTTATTGCAGTTTCTTATAGATGTACAATGTGATATTTGCCTAACCATAACATTAGACAAATTTCACCCTATCATTGACCAAATGATGAAGAGAACTGTTCGCTTAACCCGACAGTCGATTCTAGAAACTTTTATTTCTCATTCATTTACGGCTTGATTTCCTGTAGTGCGTATAATGCTTTAGTGGTATTACCAAATAGATAGATTTCACTGAGAACTGGCTTATTGCTTAATGAAGTGGGAGAGAACTGGTCATGCATTTGAAATCGGGATAACTAGACTCTGATCGTTCTAGTTTTATTGGTAATACGTCACCAAAGTACTGGAGAGGCATTTAAAGTTGTAAGAATGTTATTTCTCCTAGTTACATGAACAGTCATGGTAACGATACATAATGTGAAGGGATACCGGTAAATCACAATTCATGCACTAGCTTGGAATGAGCAGACTTTTTAAAAAAAAAGTTATAAGACTCATAGATATCTAAAATCTGCATTACAAGGCGCTTCTTATAAGCCTATTTCAATGTCAATCGGAACGTGTCATGCATGATACCCAAACAAAAGTCCAAAAGTTATCTTTTCCATAAGTAAAGAATAGTTTTCAGACGTTTTTTGTTGTTTCTCAAAACATGGATTTTGTACTTTCGACCTTCTCATTCTAAGCGAGCGATTTGTAGGCAACCATTTTGAAGAAACACATTTGGTTTGTACAATAATATTGCGTCTATTAGAGTTATTAGAGCTATATTCTATCTATTTCTCCTAAATTCCTTTTATAGAAGTATGCATTTTCTCGACATACAGTACTACAAATATATGCGGTTCAAGAGTGACACGTGTTTGAACTGGTGCTCAAGATGGTGTCAATGACGTCATAACTTTACGAAACAGATTAATATCATACTCTCGCAACACGTACTCTAGTAAGACGTGACTGCATGAGTAATTTAGCCATGATTTGTAAATTATTAGAATCAAAATGAAATATTCTAAAGCCATGGTATGCCTTTTATTTAACAATGTTTTTATCTTTCCATCATTAACACTTAGGCCTTCATGGTTAATTCATGCGCTTCAGAACTACAAACAATTGTAAAGCAGCCTTAAATACTCAATACAATCCTCACAATCGAAAACCTCTATATAGTGACAATAACAGTCCATAGTGTAGTTATATTTCCCGGGCGCAAACTGAGTGCCGTTCAATGTGATCATTACGCGACTAAACGAAAGTGCTTGACACTGCTTGCTTATCATTGTGTGCAAATGTAACACATGGATGTGGAACACGAATATGGAGTCAAGGTATAGTGGTTATGAGTTAAGTGAGCTTTTATAAAATACATATTCTCATGATAGTTGGTACAGTTGATTACAAGAAGCTAATAGAAATTCAGTGGTGTACATTTTATGTAGTTGATAGGCTATGACGTGAGTAAAGACGTTGCCATAACTTCGCGAACGTTATCACGTTACCACTAAAAATACGTTCGTCGTATGTCATTTTACAGCGCCCTATGTTAGCGATCTAAAAGAGGACTAATTATTATGGTTCTTAATGCTTTCGTTTTGAAGTGCAGACATTCATTGCAATGCAATATTCGTATTACATTAATAAGCAATATCGGGTTCCATACTAAAAGACAATACTGTACAATGTAATACATTTTATATTAGTTTGTTTTACGGTTTAATTGAATTAATAAATACCAATCTGCATTGTGTATGTATCCTTAGCGATATTCTATACAAGTTAGGATTATTTGCCTTAAGCTTTACAGTCGACCGTTACCATGACAACGGCTACAAAATGATAAACTTTTCGCCCATTCATTTCAAAAATACATTTCATCAACATAACGCAGCTCAGGGGGAAGTCTGCTGTAATATTATACTACAGTCTGTTCCATCGTTGAAAAACACTGCAAGGCTTGAGTGCATATAAGCAGTTTGTCTGACACATTTCCGTGTGAGCAAAACGTTCACAACAGACGACAAGAGTTTGTAATATTTTCCTTGTTGCTAGTTTATTATTAAAGTTCGCTCTGATTTATTGAATGGAAAGTATGTAATATTTAAAGGCGTGTTGCTTTCACGGAAACATATTAATATATTTAAAAAAAAACGTTCAAACGTTGATTTATTGAGGAAATAGTGAAATATTAGAAATTCGATACTACGGCTTAAGTTGACGTGATGTTTTAGAAATACGAAACTACGGCTTTATTTGAAGCGGTATTTTATTAGAAATACGAAACCATGGCTTTATTTAGTTGATTTTCAACAAAAGCAACTTACCGTACTTATACTCGTGTTATGTTTTAGTTCAATACATATTGGTCAATGAACGCGACATTATAGAGAAGGCGGAAGTGCTAAAAATATAACCATATTATTGTCACAAAAATGGTTTTAATAATATATATTATTATTTCCTTCTTCCATTGGTTCAAAGGGCTATTGTAGAGACGCCTCCGCCAACATATATCAATGCTTACACAATATTTGTTCTTTTTAATTCCTTTAGTTATCGTATATCTAACAATTATAATAAAAAAATACCTTTTTGTTGTGAAAATTATACATCGGAAAATAGTTCTTGCCTCATTAAACATACTTAATGAGATAATTGGAGCTAAAATATTTCGGTTTCATAAGCCAAAGCATACATATCTGAATTATAGTAACTTACAAACTCTCTGAATTGAAGTAGCTTACAAACTCTCTGAATTATAGTAGCTTACAAACTCTCTGAATTATAGTAACTTACAAACTCTCTGAATTATAGTAGCTTACAAACTCTCTGAATTATAGTAACTTACAAACTCTCTGAATTATAGTAGCTTACAAACTCTCTGAATTATAGTAACTTACAAACTCTCTGAATTATAGTAGCTTACAAACTCTCTGAATTATAGTAACTTACAAACTCTCTGAATTATAGTAACTTACAAACTCTCTGAATTATAGTAACTTACAAACTATGTAAAAAATTGGCGGCTGGAGCCAACATAACTTAAAGTTGTCTTGATTGTCACGTACTATACAACACGATTCACATGCGACCGTAATATGTAAGTTAGGGATCTGCAAAATTAATGTGATTTTGGAACATGTGTAAACGCAATCAATGGTTTGCGTAAGGAGTACAAACAGCGAAATACCAAAAGGCAAGTTTTCTTTGAGAAAGCAAAATGAACAGATTTGATAAAAAAAAACTGAAACTGAAATGTTTACTTTCTTTGGGGGGACAACCTGTATTACATTATCATTGTTTGCAAAATGGAAATGGATTAATATAAAAGATAAGAAGACACAATTACAAATCAAGGTAAATATGACAATCAATCATATGGGAAAGAACAACAGCACGTTCAGCACAATACTATGGTTCATGTAGGGCTATGGAGGCGGTCTCAAACATTTGTACAGTAGATCTGCCATATGTATAGTTTGTGACTGATTTCCAAAAAAAACATGTTCGTAGTTTCAATATTTTTATGTGACTCAAAGAGTCAACATTAAGATTTTATACATGCCTTATTATCATTGAGCACATGCTTAATGTTGTGCGATAAATATTTGTTCTCAATGCACTCATTGGCAGTAAAGTTTAATACTGTAAAACTTTGTTATCTCGAGGACATGACATCGGGACAGGTAAAATGTTCGATATAAACCATGCGCTCGTAATATCGATGTTCGTCGTAATGAAGTTTTACTGTATAAGGTTCTGAAAAATAGATCACATACTTATATACATTATGTTGTCATAAAGGAAACGCATCAATGGTTCCACAACTCACCACGATTATATTTCCGTGTGTTCTGACCAGAGTATTGCAAAAAAAAAACCGGCAAGATACAATAAAAACAGCGAGCCAAGATTTCCGAATCAAATATCGTCTGAATGATTCACATGACAACGAATCGCTCGTGAGATTTGCTCCATTTTTTCTCAGATCAATACAGGTGTTGTTGTCGCCTAGTAAAAGACGTCAGAATCAGAGACCTGACTATTTCAGCAAAAGTGTTTTATGGGAGAAATTGCCACCGAGGGATTTATTGTGATGGCTGATATCTGTATGGCTGTAAGGCTGTGGCAGCGATAGTGGCGATATATAATGTCTACGGAAACCTCTACAAATTGTAATAGTCTGATGGTAGACACCTATGAGTAACAATAACATTTTATTCGCAGAACAATGCACATTACTTCATAGTTTATTCAAACGTAGTAGCAATGTCCGTGAACCTTGAGTTTTGTGTTGTGTTTAGTGCTGTTTCTTAGCAATCGGTCAGTCGGATACACATGACATGTGCATAATCCCTTTCTTAGTTATACAATTTCCTGCGATACGGTACATGCACCCGATCAGTCAAAACAATAAAAAAATTAACACGTTCCGGCACAATTTGTTCGACATTACAGCACATTTTGATAACTATTGATAATCAATTCGAGGAAACCCCATTTTGTCTAGACACTCTGAACAATTGTCTTGACCCACTGTATGCATAAGATACGCCTATTTGTACTAAAATGGTATGACAAAATCGTAGATGAAATGGTGGCGAACTATGTATTATCAGTTGTCGTTTTTCGTAGCAGGGAAGTATCTTACAGGAAACTAGGGTGGACACTATAAGCGGAATTCCTCTGATATCTAGTACTTTGTTTTTTCTTTTAGTTGTTGATGTTTTTGACATCCGTCCGATTAAAGTATCACGGTGTTGCTACTGCTTTTTATTGTCGTTGATTAAATATATTTAGGGTAATTAAAAAATGAAGTAGATCTGTGAAAATGTGTGTGGAAACTGAACGGTTCGTAATTGAGAACCAACAATCTTATTCGTTATCAATACACCAATAGTTTGTTCAGCATTTTGTGTAAGCCTTCGGACCATACAATGCTGCATTTAGCCAACGATAGTTTACAATTCAAAGCAATTAAACCACTATTGCATTCCACTTTTATGCCAGATATAGCCATTTATACAAATGAGTGATTTGCAAGCGTAAGTCAGAACTGCATAGCACGTATGACACGTGCTACAGCCAAACACAAAGTGATTCCTAGAACCCTATATCACATGGCAATTGTTATAATTATCAGTTAGGAAAGTTGGATTTATATACCCTCGCCATCGGAATAACCCATTTTAGCATCATTATCAGTTATTTATACCCCTAGGTTTTTAAATCATTGGCTTGTCTTTCTTTATTTAGAAACAATATTCCATACATACATTGTATACGTTTGTATTACTATATTTAGTAACGAAATACGTTAGTGTTACTATATTTAGTAACATAATTACACATATACGCCTCTTTGTTACTATATTTAGCAACAAAATTCCATGCATATACGTTTGTGTTACTATATTTAGTAACATAATCCCATAAATGTATACGCCTTTTGATACTATATTAAGTAACAATATTTACATTAATATTCATTGTTCATTTCAGATGACATGGAATAATTTTAAAGTTGAGGTAACCTCTTGTAGACTTGAGATATATTTTGTTTACACTGTACTACGTATAGCACACTATCTAGCACTGTGTTACTACGTATAGCACACTATATAGCACTGTGTTACTACGTATAGCACACTATCTAGCACTGTGTTACTACGTATAGCACACTATCTAGCACTGTGTTATTACGTATAGCACACTATCTAGCACTGTGTTACTACGTATAGCACACTATCTAGCACTGTGTAACTACGTATAGCACACTATCTAGCACTGTGTATAAACATTGTAAAACCTCTCTTTCACGTTCTAACCTCTCACAATCTTACACACTTGTTGGTTGATGCACTCACTTGTTTTTCAGTTCTTGATTGCACAAAATAAACTTCTCATGTATAATACTTTCAATAATTACCTGAATATGGCAGGGTTCTCAATAACAGCAGGCTGCATGCCAAATTGACTGCTTAAAAATCATATAAGGCCGACTGAAAATGTGAAATTTATATACAATTTGAAGAAAATAGTAGCTTTTAGGACCTTATCAGGCCTGTTGGTAAAGCATTTCGGCATGCTAGGTTAAAATTTATTGAGAACCCTGATACGGTCGCCACATTTCTCATTTTGTTAGACATTTCAACTCTAAATTTCAAGACTGTGTCGTGTGTACATTCTTTGTCGTTACTGTTAGCATATGTCACTTGAAAATTCACCAAGTTATTCAATTAACATTAATACAGGTAAATATGTGCTATATTTGGTAATGTTCTGTTAGTTTTCATTTTTCAAAATTCTGAAAATAATACAATTTTTATTACGTTATTATATATAAATGCCACTATTTCAAGAAATATTACGTAACATATCATTTCATTAATGAAAGGTTGGAAAGTTCAATATTATTTGTAGTATTCATTGCTTTACGTCTATTTCTTATTTTACTCAGAACAAATTTTCCAGATTAATAGCAGTTGAAGATAAAAACATGTTTATATAATTATTATTGCGTTTACCGTTGTTTGTGCATTATGTTCAATACTTAATTTCATTTTGAATTAGGACGGCACTTATATATTGTATGACCTCCGTATCTCAGTTGTTAGTGCGCTTGCCGCCTAATCGGCGAGCTGGATTCAAATCCGGGTGTAGTCACACACATGCCTGCCATATTCAGCAGAAAGATGACTGGCAAATAAAGGTTATGCTCGGCATTTTGTACAATTTATACTATTTTAAAGTGCAATTTAAGTTATAAATCCATGCGTTATATTTTGTTTCTGAGTCGTATACTTAACAAGAGTGCAATATAAGATACTAGTATATGATATTGATTTACGTTTCTGTCTATACCATATATCATAAGTTCAGAGAACATTATCATGCATATATCTTTACCATTAACTAGTACATGTATACCACTTTAAAAATGATATCTAAACTCTATATTCATATATTAAGTACAATCAAGGTTATATATTTATGAGTTCTATTTCGTTTTCGTTTCTATCTTCTGGTATACCATATAAATAGTTAAGTGAATATTATCATGAATATATACTTCTCGACCCTTCTGTCTGCACACTATCACATCATCAATCTATAAAATTTACTTATCACTATTCACTTTCTACTTTTCCTATTTTACATTTTCCTTCATTTCCCTGGCGTTACTTAACCTTATATATATAGAGGATCTATCACGAGTTGTCAATTGATATAAATTTATATTAAAAGAGTTTTGGAAATTTTATAACCGAGCCTCTGGCGAGCTTAATAATATTTCCTGAACGGGTTTAATATAAATATAGCAATTGACAACGAGTGAGAGATTCTTTATATCATATGACACTAAAAACGCAAAATATGCATTGATTTATAGGAAAAACCCAATACCTTATATAACACGTGGTACGTATAACTTTATACGTACTGGCTATACTAACCTGGATACAAGGAAAGTCATGTGATATAGATCTATTACACTTTGAACTGGGTCTACTTCGCTTAAAGATGAAAGAAATGCAACGTTTGCATTACAGACAATGTCACGTTACTCTTCCCTCCATGTTTTCTGACCTTTTCTAGACTAATAAAAACGAATGGTATCGTCGTATTGGTGTGAATGCAATTGCAAGTGAATTTCATTAACAGTAACATATTTGTTTAATACTATTTCACGCGATGGTTTGAAATGGAACACCTTCGTAAAAGGAAGTAAAATGTATTCGTGCTGCTGCAAAATGAAAGAAAAATACAATAAACTTTCAGTGGTCGATTTAATCCCCCGATGTTGTCTGTTCCATAGACGTCAGCAACCATGTCAGGGACTACATCTGTGTTCATTTGACTAACGACAGTGGTTCGCTCTGGGAATTAAGTTCTAATCTTTGACAGGCAAGGTTTTCTTTAACTCAATCAGTGCTTTCGTAGCAAAACCTTAGGAGTTTTTACGAAGTAGGATAGGCGCTGCATTATGTATGTATCAAACAATCTTGAATAACTGATGCAGTCGTATTACTTTAGGTTGACTGTTCTTAATAAACAAAGCGCAGTTCATGATGCAGACATTTTGCTGCAGAAGCCCTGAAAGATGCATCATTATTACATGTACGACCTCTCCAAACTAGCCCTCCATAGAGCAACAACCTCTCTTATCCGTATACAAATTTAAAAGTGCAATATAAGATATATGATATTGCTTTACGTTTCTATCTATACCATATATCATAAGTTCAGTGAATATTATCATGCAAATATCTTTACCATTGACGTGTACATGTATACCACTTTATAAGTAATATCTAAGTTTTATATTCATATATCAAGTACAATCAAGGTTATATATTTATACGATTTATTTCGTTTTCGTTTCTATCTGCACACTATCACATCATCAATCTATAAAATGTACTTATCACTTTCTACTTTTCCTCTTTACATTTTCCTTCATTTCCCTGGCGTCACTCAACCTAACACAATGTATATAGATCTATTATACTTTAGACTAAAACTTTGAACTTTGTTTACTACGCTTAAAGATGGAATTAATGCAACGTTTGCATTACAGACAATGTCATGTTACTCTTCCCACCATGTTTTCTGACCTTTTCTAGACTAATAAAAACGAATGGTGTCGTCGTATTGGTGCGAATGCAATTGCAAGTGAATTACATTAAAGTAACATATTTGTTGAGATCTTAATACTATTTCACGCGATGGTTTGAAATGGAATACCTTTGTAATTGAAAGGAAAATATAGTCGTGTTTCTGCGAAATGAAAGAAAAATACAATAAACTTTCAGTGTTCGATTTAATCCCCCGATGTTGTCTGTTCCATAGACGTCAGCAACCATGTCAGGGACTACATCTGTGTTCATTTGACTAACGACAGTGGTTCCCTCTGGGAATTAAGTTCTAATCTTTGACAGGCAAGGTTTTCTTTAACTCAATCAGTGCTTTCGTAGCAAAACCTCAGGAGTTTTTACAAAGTAGGATAGGCGCTGCATTATATACCAAACAATCGTGAATAACTGTTGTAGTCGTATTATTTTAGGTAGACTGATGTTAATAAACAATGCGCAGTTCATGATGCAGACATTTTGCTGCAGAAGGCCTAAATATGTATCGTCATTACACGTACGACCTCTCCAAATTAGCCCTATAGAGCAACATACTCTCTAATTATGTTGGTACTGAAATAACTATTGAATGTGCCTCTTACCTCTCCAGGGCAACAACCTATGTACAACAGCCAAATGAGTGGTTTAAAGGGTTATTGTACTATGAAGTTGTACAACATACTGGGAAATTCATTGTTGTCTTAGTTTAGCGACCACCTTGTCTGCATTTAGCTGGGTATGTGCTGAACAGCTCAAGGAGAAATTTGACCAAGCAACAAGTGACGAGTTTTGTCGTAAATTACCCATGATCGTATATACATCAATCTCAACATGTGCTCGCTCAAGATCACCGAGGCATTATTTTGTCATTCAGATCGTATGTGTTTGTTTATTTAAATTAAGACAATAATATTACTATCATTTTGTCATACCGTTAAATATTGACGGTGCAATTTTGTCGTGCTGTAAAATAATGCCAATGCTTATTAGTCATACCGTTTTAATCAAGAGCATGTACATAGAATATATCAAAGACAGAGCAAACAGAATTGAACAGAATCAGCAAAGAAAAATGAGGTAAAATAACACAAATATAGGATAAAAAGCACGTGACCAACACAAAACTGAATAAGAAATAATGAAACAGCTACAAAGTTTACTTTTATGTGCCAATTTGACCCAATAACTGTCAACCTGCAGAACGTGTATACCAAGGTATTCTCAAACAAATGAAAATATGTACGACTTAAGCTCGTGATTCAACAACAAAATTAATGTTATTGAAACAACAAAATCTAAAATTGTGAATTTAGTCATTCATCACACTGAACTGAACTCCCTTTTTAACCAAAATATATACCAATTTAAAAGTGCAATATAAGATAAGATTTTCCTTTCCGTTTCTATCTATACCATATGAATAGTTAAGTGAATAGTACAATGCATAAATCTTTACCATTTACGTGTATATCATTTTAAAAGTGATATCAATGTTCTATATTCATATATCAAGTACAATCAAAGTTATTTATTTATGCGTTTCATTTCGTTTCTATCTTCTGGCATACCATATGAATAGTTAAGTGAATATTATCATACATATATTCTTCCAAACCATTCTGTCTGCACACTATCACATCATCAATCTATAAAATGTACTTATCACTTTCTACTTTTCTCTTTTACATTTCCCTTCATTTCCCTGGCGTTACTTAACCTTACACAATGTATATAGATCTATTACACTTTGAACTTTGTTTACTACGCTTAAAGATGAAATTAATGCAACGTTTGCATTACAGACAATGTCACGTCATTCTTCCCTCCATGTTTTCTGACCTTTTCTAGACTAATAAAAACGAATGGTGTCGTCGTATTGGTGCGAATGCAATTGCAAGTGAATTACATTAGAGTAACATATTTGTTGAGATCTTAATACTATTTCAGGCGATGGTTTGAAATGGAACACCTTCGTAAAAAGAAGTCAAATGTATTCGTGATGCTGCAAAATCAAAGAAAAATACAATAAACTTTCAGTGTTCGATTTAATCCCCCGATGTTGTCTGTTCCATAGACGTCAGCAACCATGTCAGGGACTACATCTGTGTTCATTTGACTAACGACAGTGGTTCCCTCTGGGAATTAAGTTCTAATCTTTGACAGGCAAGGTTTTCTTTAACTCAATCAGTGCTTTCGTAGCAAAACCTCAGGAGTTTTTACAAAGTAGGATAGGCGCTGCATTATATACCAAACAATCGTGAATAACTGTTGTAGTCGTATTATTTTAGGTAGACTGATGTTAATAAACAATGCGCAGTTCATGATGCAGACATTTTGCTGCAGAAGGCCTAAATATATATCGTCATTACACGTACGACCTCTCCAAATTAGCCCTATAGAGCAACATACTCTCTAATTATGTTGGTACTGAAATAACTATTGAATGTGCCTCTTACCTCTCCAGGGCAACAACCTATGTACAACAGCCAAATGAGTGGTTTAAAGGGTTATTGTACTATGAAGTTGTACAACATACTGGGAAATTCATTGTTGTCTTAGTTTAGCGACCACCTTGTCTGCATTTAGCTGGGTATGTGCTGAACAGCTCAAGGAGAAATTTGACCAAGCAACAAGTGACGAGTTTTGTCGTAAATTACCCATGATTGTATATACATCAATCTCAACATGTGCTCGCTCAAGATCACCGAGGCATTATTTCAGCATTTAGATCGTATGTGTTTGGTAATTTAAATAATGACAGTAATATTACTGTCATTTTGTCATACCATAAAATATTGACGGTGCAATTTTGTCGTGCTGTAAAATAATGCCAATGCTTATTAGTCATACCGTTTTAATCAAGAGCATGTACATAGAATATATCAAAGACAGAGCAAACAGAATTGAACAGAATCAGCAAAGAAAAAAGAGGTAAAATAACACAAATATAGGACAAAAAGCACGTGACCAATACAAAACTGAATAAGAAATAATGAAACAGCTACAAAGTTTACTTTTATGTGCCAATTTGACCCAATAACTGTCAACCTGCAGAACGTGTATACCAAGGTATTCTCAAACAAATGAAAATATGTTCGACTTAAGCTCGTGATTCAACAACAAAATTAATGTTATTGAAACAACAAAATCTAAAATTGTGAATTTAATCATTTATTACACTTCACTAAATAACCCAATCCAATCATTAATACCATGCATGTGCATTTATTATCACGTATCTCAGTTAATAAAAAAGTGATACATGTTAATAATATGAAGTTTTATAATTAGAATCATGATCTAGTTTGAATATTTTTTTCTATTTACACCACACTTTATAAACCATGCTAACAGAATCATGAAAGTATTGTTTTGTGTGAAAGCATGATAAGTCATGGGCGTAGGAGCAGGGGGAGGGGAGCCAGCCCCACTAATGCATGGACAGGGGGGGGGGGGGTCAACATATCTTTTGCCCCCCCCCCCCCCCAATAATTCAGACGAAAAGTATCATTTTAGACCTTACATATATCGTTATATGTAATTCGTCTTCAGTTCTTGGTGAAAACGTATAAAAATTTTTTGATCGCTCCGCTTGCAAAATAACTTCTTTACATAAAATTATGTCAACACCCATTCTTTGCAAAACATACACTAGTGACATACATTGTACTGTAAACATCCCCATATCTCCTATATGACTTTGACATGTTGCCAATTATATATTAAGCCTTTGAAATAAACATTTTCACATTAAGCTACAATCTCCAAAATCGAGCAATTTACATTTTGTGCAAGCACTTAATTGGGTTAAACATTTTTTTACCCCCCCCCATTACCAAATGTTTGCCCCCCCCCCCTCCAAGTGTTTCTATACAACATCTACTGTCTTTAATTTTGGTGTACGGCACGTGATACCGGTCCAGTTTGTGGTGCAATGATGTGAACACCACTTCTCAAAGTTAAAATAAGATAAAACTGTATTATATAAACTTTCCAATGATTATCAAACATTTTTCTTACATAAGTCATAACGAAAAGCACAGATGTTATGACACACCCTGTACGAAAATAGAGTTTTCACGCTTTGTCAAAATTACGCAGATACCGTCGCGTTTAACGCGGGAGTTTGGGTTGCAGTGGCTGGTGAAACTAAAACTATTGTTGATTTTCTTTTATTGCAGATAGAACGTGTAACTTAAGTCAGTCATTACTGACACTATCTAACTCTTTTCTTGTGGAATTAAAAGAATTTAATTTTTCAGCAATACAATTTAGCAGAAAAACTATTTGTTTTTTTTTCAACGAATTTTCCGTAGGTCAAACACCACCAAATTGTATTGGCAAATAATTGAAATATACCGTTTTGCAACAAATGTCTACTAGTACTAAGGTTTCCCTAATTGTATTTTAGATTGAACCATGAACCTACTTGCAGTCCTCTATAGTTCGGCAAATAAAGTAAGACTTTCGGTTTGAAATAGTCATTACAGGGGTCCTTTACATAACAGGCCCCTTCCCTCAGGAAACTTCATTGAAATCAGTTGTCCTCAAAATTCAAGCTAAAGGTCACAGTTTCCTTCCCTTTTGCCTAAAATGTGTTGTATTGTGAAAATGCCCTGTAATTATCAACTACCAACAAGCGAAATATGTTAAGACCTAGTATCAATTTTGAGTAGTTTATGTTCCAACTTGAAGTTAACTCAAGGATTTCCCTGATGCAGGTTTTCTGCGTCCCTGACGCAACTTTGTCGCTTGGGACCCTCAATTTCTTCATTACTGTGCATCCTTGGGACCCCAAATAGGATCCCTTGAATAGACATTTTTATTTCAGCTAGAACATTTTTAATTCTGCTATTTAGTGCACTAAGTCTTGTGGTGCATTGAGCAATCTGATTTGCTGTTTTATTTATTTGTAAATTTGATACTCACTCATAATGAGCTTGAATGCATTACCATATAGCTGAAGGGACCCCCACAATTTCACAGGGACTCCTTAAATATAAACCTTAAGGGTCCTTAGACCCTCGTATGAAAAATCTTAGGGAAAATCCTGATTAACACTAATTGTTTGTTGATATTTCATATATAACTTTCTTGTTTCAGTATATATTCACTATTACATACAAGTCAGAAGGCCAGAGAAATTATGAACTGCGTACAGACACAGAGTCAGAATGTAATGCTTGGATTGATGCAATAAGACGTGCCAGGTACGTGTGCCTTACAATCTCATCATTTTATTTATTTTTGGATTAAAATTCTATTTGTTGAAGTTTACAGATCTGTATAAACACCCGATCTGAATGAACACATTTAATAAAGCTCTGAAGGTCACCCTCATCTTCAAGTTCCTATATGAAAGGTCAAGGTGACAGTTGGAGGTCAAGTGACAGAGGTCAAAGACCAAGTTTGTCTGGACCATTTTGTTATCATACATTGTATAATCTTGCTTTATTTATTGGATGAATATTAACCTCCATGAGACATGAGAGTGACGTGTGTAGCCCCGTGTTCCTATCTCAAAGGTCAAGGTTGCAATTGTAAGTCAAAGGTCAAATTGAAGTATTGTCTAATCAGTTCCTCTATGCATGGTGGCTTTAGATGTAACTTTGTGCTTTTTGATAACGTGCGCACAGGCTTGACAAAATCTGCCCGAGGACATTAATTTCTAGTTAAAAAAAAAAATTACTTATAAGTCCTTTGCAATTTACATGAATGTTTTTTTGGAGAAGTCTGTTGGGAAAGTTAAATGAGTCCTTGAAAAATACTTGATTTTTCAAAGAAGTGTTTTATGAAGCACTCAGTGTTAATAAAAACATGTGTTGGAGGGTTCTCAATAACAGCAGGCGGCAGGCCAAATTTACTGCTTAAAAACCATTTTTGGTGCAAGCTGAAAATGTGAAATGTATACACAATTTGAAGAGAATAGTTGCATGAAGGACCTTATCAGGCCTGTTGGTGAAGCATTTCGGCATGCTTGGTTAAAACTTATTGAGAACCCTGGTGTTGTTTAACAGTTACAGTAAAGTGGTTGAACAGAAGGAAGAATTGGAACAGAAACATTTACATGTCATACAAATACTGGAAAGTGAACGACAGGCAAAATGGCATTATGTACAACAGACTGAGGAGTTGGCCACTGAGGTGAAAAAGCTCAAAGCTGAGGTTAGTCTTAAGTTTTTTTTAAGGAAAAGGTAAAGATGATGGGCGCTGGTCAAAATGTTGAAAAATCACCAGAAAAAACAACAAATTTTGGGGATTTTTCAGAGATTTCTCCTATAGAAGTGATATCAATTTCTCGACAATATTTTTTGGTTGATAGATCCACATTTTGAAATACTGATACTGTGAGAATAAGTAAATGATTGGTTTACGATTTGTGTAAGTGCTTTGATTGATCAGTGCCCAGGGTACTGTGTTATCGAAGCATAAACAAACAACAATTATAACTTATCCTTAAATTAAAATATTATAGCTCTTGTTTATTTTAAACAGCAACCATTGTGATAAAGGGGTTGTTCAATAGTTATTATAACTGCAGAGCTACAGATAAGGTTTTAGGCTATTAGGTATTTTAAACCCCAGTTTCAATTATGATTGGGTTTTGGCAAATTTTATTTAGGTGTTTAATCAAACTCATTGGGTAAAATTAATTATCTTTTGGGTACTGTTTTTCACTATATCAACCTTGTCTATTTGGGTATTTCAGATTGTCATTGCTTTTTCTTACTTCTTCCTCTCAAAATCTATGGGGTTTTAAGAAAAATAATTGGGTAATTACCCCCGTACACAGCTTATCCGTAGCTCTGTGCCAGTATTTATAAAGCATCTTAAGTGAAAACTCAAATATTTTGACTTAAGTTAAAATATTGAGCTGCTCATATTTCACAAGAAACGAAAAATAGCCCATGTTTTCTATATAATTACTGTAGCTGTTTACATAAATGTAAATAGTTGTTAATATTAAGTTTCATCTTTAGCTGATACATTTAAGGAAAATTTGAGATTTTAAGAAAATTCTAAGTTTTCACTTAAGATGCTTTATAAATACCGGCCCGGAAGTATGTAGTCAAGGAACTCATACAATGCATGTTTGTCTGCCCTAAATGTATAGGTTTTAGAGTAATTAATTATTTAAGAAAGATTTTCACATGTGCTTTGATAAAACAGTGCCCTGAAGTTTTTTTATTTTACTTGAACCTAGTTTCCACTGGGTTACAGAATTTTTATAAAGCCTTGTTTTCAAGGAATTTTGCTGTCTCTTGTAATTACATTTCATCTTCAAATAATGTTTTTGGGAAATAAATGCTTGCTGATCATTGTGCATTTTCAGGTTATCATTAAATTTGGAAAACATTGAGTTTTAATTTCTTTGGGAACTTTTTGAATGTACTGAGCACACAATAAGTTCGTTTGTACATTACATAGAATTAAAATTTTAAGCTGAGATATTCCAAAGAAATTTTATTGAAAGGTCTTGCTTGTTGCACATTTTTTCCCCTGTTACATCAATATTGTAATAGAAAATTGTCAAGCTTGACTTAAATACTACATGGAGACATGGACAAAACCTGCTGCCTGCAAAGACCAGTATCATGCACCTTGCAATATTAATTCTAAATTATCGGAACTTTTTATAGGAGAGCGGTGGCCTAGAGGTAGGGTGTGCGCTTCGGGATCGAGAGGTCCCGAGTTAGATGCCCTCTGGACCACTGGTTAATTTCTCTGAGCAAGACCCACATGCTCCACCCCACCATGGTGTTAAATGGTACCTGTGAGGGCAGTGTCTATTCCTGGGCGCCGCAGATCGGTGTTGGCTGCCACACCACAGGAGAGAAATAGTCTCCCCAGGGAGACACGAGTGTAGGTTTCCATATGTAGCCCAATGACCAGGGAAGTTGAAATGTCAAAGGTTGATTAAGCGGCCTAACAGCTAAAAAGAGCCCTAGAAATTTGGTAACTTTTTTTTAACTTTTACACCGTTACAGTTGCAGAAGTTCAAGAAGGACAGAGTATCCAACCATACTGTCGAGGACGAAACCGACGAAATAAAGAAAATTAAAAAGGTAAGACTCTCGTACACGCCCCCCTTCTTTTTATAGTACATTTTCAACACTGTATTGTCTATTATCACTGTAATTGTTGCTTCTAATGCGAACAATATTTCTGAATTTGAAATAAAAAATGTTACAATTAATCTATTTTTGCTCATGCTATTTTTTAAGTCACGTTCATATTCTCATACACTTTTCTATGTTTCTCTGTATTTATTTTAATAATAATAAATAAAGCTGAATGTCTTAATAACTCTTATCTCCATTTCTCAACAGATATTTTTGGGATCTAGTTTTTACCTCAGTCTATCATAAAAATCATATTTGTTGGCCATAGCAGGATCCAGTCTATGTTGGTCATTTTATGACTTAATTCTTATCTAGTAAATAAGTGATACTTAACAAAACCAGTTGTTCTTCCAACTCATAGTTTGCTTATGCAGGTCACTGAATGTATTTAATTTAGCTCAGAGACACATAGAAAGAAAATGAGCACATTTTACCAGAAATTTCAATGGACTTTAGTTCTAAGATAAGCAAAAAGGTCATATTAAGAAATAAGAAATTATAATTATCTTACACATTTCTCAAACACATTAAGGACACTATAGACAAAAAAACAATGCCATGGTGTGCTTTGTTTAGAAAAAAATATTCAATTAAAATTTCGCACCAATTATTTGAATATTTTTTACCTTAATGGTCTCAATCAGTTTCATCATCAGAGTGTAATGACTTTCAGTACTTAATATACATTATGTATATCTGTTATTTTAATCATTTTTGGTACAATATTACTGTTGAAAGAATATAGAATAACTGGGTTTGTTTAGATATTTTTCCAATTTAGTAACCGAAAAAATTTTTTTCTAATTTAAAGCACTTAAATTAAAGGTATATGTTTAAACTCACAAATGACATGCCGTCTGTATCCTGCAAAGCCTCAATTTGTTTATGAATAAAAATGAGGGTTAAAAAATCTGTTTTTACTCCTTGTAGATAATATTTCTACAGTCATTTTTATAATACAATTTTTTCCTATCTGCTTACCTTGTATTTTGCTCGGCCTGACCGTCCTGCGAGTCTCGAGTGCTTTGTGAAATTTGTCCCACGACAGTGCCTGTGTTTTGTCTAGATCCATGTGATTTATACCTCGTTTGTACAGTTGTTCTCGGATTCGTGAAATGTGTCTCCTGCTTTTATTTGCATACATGTTTAAAACTTATGGAGAAATAATATCAGGGTATGACATGGTGTGGGTAGTAAATGTTTTCTTAATATGAAGTTTTTTTTGTTGCTTTTTTTAGTCTCGAATTCTCGAAGTTCCAGTTGAAAAAACTCCAGTTTTATGTTGCAATGTCGCTTTACGTTGAAGAATACTGAGTGAGGTTCTTTGATCCTTTTACATTCAGAAATTTGTTTCACATTCAAAGAAGGGAATTCATGTCATGTTAAAGGGCAATCGGGACCCCTCAGACGTTACTAGCGCAACAATCTCTCTGATGTGAATAGAACATCACCACTATTTAAACGGTTTGTGACGGTTAGGATAAACATGGCATTTGCCATACTGATAAATAAATCGGACATAAATATACTCTTAGCTTTTAAGCATGCACCATATTTATGTTCTTTTGAACACCATCTGCTGGGTACATTTTGTCTATTTTCTTATAAACCGTTTTACATATCGTTGTGGAAACTTTCTACAAATTTCTACACTAGGTATATCCGAGGTAGCTTCTGGATTCATCACATAATGCCCACAAGTAGTTACAATAGGTTAAAGGGAGGTTCTTTGTTTAACACTGCTTAACACGATATCATCAAAGAATTACTATGGATAAAATAAACCTCATGTTAGCTACCCCACATGCACAGTTGTACTTTGTTTCTAAACTTACAGTCTAAAGACCCAGTCCCACCACGCAAATTTTGCTGGAGCGGTGAAAAAGGCAATTAAGGCTGTTAAGGCAAGGCCGTATACGCTCAGCCACTGCTCAAGGAACGTTCGAACAAAATAGAGAAGGCTGTTTCTTCCCCCGTCAACATATTAACTATACTCAAGTGGGGGATAAATAGAGAAGGACGTTTCTTCCCCCGTCAACATATTAACTTTACTTAGGTGGGGGATAAAATAGACTAGGCTGTTTTTTCCCGTCAACACACTAACTTTACTCAGGTAGGGGATAAAATAGACTAGGCTGTTTTTTCCCGTCAACACACTAACTTTACTCAGGTAGGGGATAAAATAGACTAGGCTGTTTTTTCCCGTCAACATACTAACTTCACTCAGGTAGGGGATAAAATAGACTAGGCTGTTTTTTCCCGGTCAACATACTAACTTTGCTCAGGTAGGGGATAAAATAGACCAGACTAATGACAATAATAAACCAAATCTTAATAAAACCTTTTTTGCAGTTTAGTCCCTTCAAGAACAAATTTTAATATATGCTGTATTGTCAGATTGAAACAACATTAATCTAATCAAAAGTAGCATGATAAGCAGTAAAGCCAAAAAATTTATATTTCTCAGGTGGGGGAAGAATAGGCCTGGGGTGGGAAGAAAAGGCATAGGGGAATAAACTGGGCGGGGGATAAATTTATTAGTGACCATTACACTGGGCCTTAATTGAAAATTCTGGCACTTTCCAAGTTGCTAGAATACTTAATCCAGATATTGTCTTAGTAAATTTGTGTAAGAAAGTATATCAAATTTTAAATAATATCTTATTTTCGGTGTCTGTTTTGAGGTGTCTAATTTTTAAAATCACAATGGCGGAAACAAACAACTGATACTTTACTCATGCAGTTTAAGGAACTAAATGTAAAGTGGTTTGTACTTTATGTGCTCGCAGCAAATAGTGGTCCTTTTTAAGCGGTTATTTCTCTACGGAAATTTAACTTATAATTAGCATTGGCATACAGAACTTTTGAAGGTGTTGTTATAGAGGGGTTGTTGTTTTAAAGAGGGCCACTCTGGAGAAGTTCTTTGAGTGATTTTTGAAATACCAGGGACATTTAGCGAGTCTGGCTACTACAAGGGAGGAATCAATAATTAGGTCACTCTGTCAAATTAAATTAATCAAACCTCATATTATTTCTCCATATGTATTGTACCAGTTTTCCAGTAGTATCTTTGTACATAGGCCAAATAAAACAACGTTACATGTGTTTTAATTGTCGCTTTCAGTATTCATTTTAAAACTTATAATAAATTATGTCTTCAGCGTATTTTCTTCCTACATGCTACTGTATGTCAATTTGATGTTTTGTGTATGAAATTCCTAGATCTGTTATGAAATGTAATACAATATAATGCAGCCGGTCTATGTATCCACTGTGCTTTATTCTATGAAATATCTTTTCAGGAAATTAGCCATTCCAGATAACATTTTCTGAAATTATTGAATATTTATTTTGTCTTTAATAATTGACTGATAACAGGCCTCATGGGTTGCTAATATTTTATAGCCCTAAATTGTTGAAGAGCAGTAAATTGGTTTGCATGTGTCCGTCGGTGTGTCTGTCTGTCGGTTGGCATGCCAAAATGTATACTCGCAATAACTTAAGACTATTTTACCTTATGATCCTCAAACTTGGTACAGTGGTCGGTCAGCAATAGTAGATGGCCCTTATTATACCCCCTCAAACAAAGTTTGCAGGGGGTATACTGGAGTCACCATGTTGGTCTGTTGGTCTGTCGGTATGTTAGCATCGTGTCCGCTCTGTAACTTTGTCATATCTTACTGTATTTTAAAATTGCTTGGTACAAATGTTCACCACATCAAGACGGTGTGTCATGCGCAAGACCCATGTCCCTATCTCAAAGGTCAAGGTCACACTTACAGGTCAAAGGTTATATAGTCATGCAAATCGTGTCCGCTCTGTAACTTTGTCATTTCTTACTGGATTTTAAAATTGCTTGGTACAAATGTTCACCACATCAAGACAGTGTTTCATGCGCAAGACCTATGTCCCTATCTCAAAGGTCAAGGTCACACTTACAGGTCAAAGGTTATATAGTCATGCAAATTGTGTCCGCTCTGTAACTTTGTCATTTCTTACTGGATTTTAAAATTGCTTGGTACAGCCTTCAATCATGGTGTTTTTCAATCAGTATAGCAGCAGATTTCCATCAAATGTGTTGTTTAGACTATAATTTTAAATAATATTCCTGTGTCAAGGCGGTGCTGCGGGGTATGATTCATCACTCCTGTGTTAGCTCTAGTTGATTTTGAGGTCAGTTGGTCTAAGGTCAAGGTTGGTTTGACCTTCTACATGTGCCTAGACCAAATTGTTTCCATTTGATAACTCAAATATAGTTCGGCTTAAGAACTTCAATAAATTGCCATAGTTTGATATGTAATGGATGTACATTTTACAATCTTGTTTCCATTATTTTGTAATATCACTATTTTGAAGGATGCTGTAGCATTGATTCATTTTAATTAAATAATGTTTTGCTGCAATAACACCCTAACAGTTGTAATATTATGCTTTCAGAACTGTTTGACATATAATTATATCTACACTTTCAATTAATTTTAAATTCATGTCAAACGTTTTCATATGTGCTCAACATGTGTCTGTTATAAAATTTATCAATTTAGAAAAAATTTTTTTGTGATGTTGAATTTCTACCTGGTAACCAAAGTTTTGTTTAAAAATACATCTTTTAGTCTGAGATGGGGGGGGTCCCTCGGGTGAAAAAAGTTATTATAAATTAATGAGTCTGAATTGTTTTCATTGTTATGTTATTTAATTATTGATCCTTTACACTCAGAGAGGAAGAAAAAATCAATGCATTTCCAAGGTGAATTGTACTAAATATGAGCAATTAATTTTTCATTAAAAGGTTTTTGCAATTAAATTGAAATCTGAGATAACGGAAACAAACCGTGACATTATCGCTTCTACATATCTCATCCGTATTTTAATGATTTAAATGTTTCAAGTATTTTTTACGACAATCCGTCAGGTGTTTTATGTGAACAATCTACCGTATCGCTGGTTATTTCCACAGGTGTAATATTTTGCATTGTGTCAAAGACAGGTGTGTTTTTTTTCTGCTTAGTTTTATTTCTGCTGATACGCAAAATGGCAAGACTAAATTTCTGCGGTTTGTTAAATGGCAAGAATTGTCACACAACTCGTCTCGTAGGCAGTCAGATTGTATATTGTTATAATTGTAAACTCAACCGCACACGCATGCACTATTTAAATAATCAAAATTTGTCAAAAATCATTTTTTGCTAAAATTAATAGATTAAAGGGTTTGTTCAGTTCATAAGCTTGACCTAATTAAAGAAAACAATTTTGTTTTCATTCGGAATACTCCGCCCAAAGAACTTTTTTGGTTATGCATGTTTTGCAAGTGCAGCTCGATCCTGTCAACCTATGTGGTCAATATTGACTTTAAACTGTACGCTGTTGGTTTACACATTGAAAAAACAACAGAAACTGTATTTGCTAATGTCATTTTATAGCTACGAATATCTCGAATATTTGTTCTGAAAATTGTGCCTTCGCTTCCAACTGAAAAGAGCGTCGTTACCTTAGCATAGCGGTTTAGCCGCCTCGACACGAGTGTCGGTCTTGGTAACACTTGAGAGCTGCAATAAACAATACAATACAATGAACATGTCAACTTTTAAATATCCCTCGGTGATTATTTATATACATGAATAGTGGAGATAATATTCTGCATGAACATTTTTGCGTAGATTTAATTCTGCAAATTGATCTTAGACCACAGAATGGCAGACATTTCCATCCCGTGGTAATATCAAGCTATACGGTATCGGGTGTTTTATGTGAAAGTATGTTCTACTAGAATGTAAATTTGTATTTTGTAAACATTTCTCATTGTTCACTTCATTGTCTGATGGAACGTCTAGTGTTAATCAATTTATTAATAATCAATTAAATAATTGGCTTGACAATTAAAGTTTTTAATGGATTTAAACAATTAATTTTCATTTGTTAGAAAAACGTATGTGTAAGCCAGGAATTGTAATACATTGTATTGATACAACCATTTTTTATGTCCCAGGGCATATAGTGATTATCTTGTCTGTTCGTCCTTTCGTTCGTCTCAATGTTGAAACTCAAATATTTTTGAAGTCAATCAATGTAATGCTTTCAAACTCGGCATGCTTGTTTACCATCATAAACACATGTAGCTTGACCAGATTTAACTGACACTCATCAAAGTCTGTCGAGCTCGTCCGGCCATGCTCGGTTGTATTCGATTTGTATATTAATCTAATATATATACAGTTATCTTCTGACTTTTACCAACTCTTGCAAGGAGTCTTTGTTTAATCTGGTAGGGCTATAATATAAAGCCATGTAACACTGTCCACATATTAATTCCACATAATTATGGCCCCTGAATGACATTTGTTATGGGCAAGGCTTCCACTGGGGCATATATAAGTGTTTACTGAACTCTGAGTCTCGTTTGAAGAGTAGATTCTTACATGCCTGCCAAGAGGTGGGTGGTTTTGGGCACATTGTTATGTCCTTACTGATTTATTGAAGTTACCCATCATCATAAAATATGATGGTGTTGCTATGAATACATTCAATTATCTTTGATACCAATCTTTATTATTATTCCCAGTCCAAGTTTTCGTTTCTATAGAAATTATTATATATATGTATATGCTGTGTATTTTACAGAGTGTTAATTGCATATATTTGATATAAGTATTTATAAAGAGTACTTTTTCCCGATTACTTATGCTATTTGCTGAATACGTTTTGCCGAATTCATTTTTCCGAATACTTTATCTAGAATACTATTTGCAGAGTATTTTATTTTGAATACTATTTCCCGAATACTTAAACCATTTTCTGAATACTTTTAACCAAGTATTTATCTAGAATACTATTTGCTGCGTATTTGATTTTGAATACTATTTCCCGAATAGTTATACTATTTTCCGAATAGTTTTTACCAAGTATTTATCTAGAATAAAATTTCCCGAATACTTTTACTATTTTCCGAATAGTTTTTACCAAGTATTTATCTAGAATAAAATTTCCCGAATACTTTTACTATTTTCCGAATACTTTTTACCAAGTATTTATGTACCATTATGTTGCTTGCTTATTTCTAAAGGAGACACGGTGTTCTCTACAGGAAGTGGATAATGAACAACAAGTCATATTGAAAGTAAGCTAAGTGTGCACTCTACTGCCAAACACCCCCCACTTAACCTTTGTACCTACTGGTTACCCATGACAACTTGTACAATCATTCTACCTTTAAAAATATTAAAAAATATTCTTATAAATTGGTGGTCTAGCAGAATAATTATGTTGTTGAAATTTAGCACTGTTAGAGAGTAATTGACCATGATTCAATAATGCAAGTTACGTTCTTGTGAAAAATATTTGAAATATTTTTGAGATTTGGAAGAATGAATAATTTTGTAATACTAAAGAAACATTATAGTCTCTCAGACAGTATCAAATACATGCCCTGACATAGGCATTACAAATTATATATAGGTTAGTTTGACAGTCAAACTTAATTGCTGTAGAAAACTTTGATCATCCTCTATTTATCAGACACAATACAGTAATTGAGCTGATAGCCCGCTTGACTGCTGATCGAGAGGTCCCAGTTTCGATCCTCAGCCGAGACAATTGATCATTTGTGAAACACTTTTCTGTGTTTCCCACCCAACTAGAGATGAACTGATGGGCAACCCAAAGGTAGTCTCACGTGTATCAGTGCTGTTCACCAAGCACGTTAAAGAACCAAGGTGTCTGTTCGAAACGTGCTAGGGCAGCGCGCTCAGATACCTTGTATCACCCCACTGTCTCCTCTACTCGCTGTCCCTTCTGCAACAATACAGAACCCCATTGGAAATAAGTGCTTGCGCTTTTATGGGTTATCCTTGACATAAAGAATAAAAATAAGGAAAGAAAGCTGAATTTTCCTGTTTTGCTACTTGAAACTAATGACGAGAGTCGTCATGTGTTGAATGTTGGATCATGGCCCGAAATTACAAACAATACTTACACTCTGCACTCAACTCTCAAATATTGAAATTTCTTCTTTTGAGGGTCAAAACGACGTTTTTTGAGAACGAGAAGTTCGAGTTATGTTGAATAGGTGCTTAACATTATCATTTGCTTGTTTCCAATTGCAATTAAGTGTATTTGTAAGCTCTAAGTGTAATTTACCAGTCTGAGTGCACTCAGATATAATACTTACGTTTTTTCCTGATAAATTGTACAAAATAGCAAAAATATGTTTCAAAGTTATTTTCAACATTCAAATAATAATTCTATTCATTTTCCTTATGTATATTTGCAATCTAGAACAAATAATGGCTTATTATGAAACAATTTCTATTTCTGAGTGCTGAGTGCAAAGTGTAAGTATTGGTTGTAATTTCGGGCCCTGGAGTCATGGCAACCAAAACTCAAAAACAATTAATTGGGCCAGGAACTTATATAATTTACTGTGTTATAGAATTTGATCTCAGAGCCGTAACCTTTGGGTATCCACAATTCACCATATAAATTCTATAGCTAACAGTGCTGTCATGGCTCTTGATACTAATGTCATGGCTCGCTCAATATTTGACTTGATACATTTTTTGGCTCGCTCAATATTTGACTTGATACATGTTTTGGCTCGCTCAATATTTGACTTGATACATGTTTTGGCTCGCTCAATATTTGACTTGATACATGTTTTGGCTCGCTCAATATTGATTTAAACCATGTTTTGGATGGTATAGTTGTCATGTGTACAGTGTTGGATATACTAGGTACGTTCAGACATGTGAACACTTACCCCCCATCATACCCTACTGTTGTCTACTAGATGAACTAATTAAAAGGTCTTCATTATTTTACAGTATGCTATGTAATCTCCACCGAGTACTCCCATCTGTTTGCGTTACAGGTGGTGCATCTTATACGTTTATATATACACTTGTTCATTTTTCTTTAACTATTACCTGATTTATGGAAAACCTGTCACACATTATTTTCATTTTTTCGAGTCTAGGTTTTTATACCTCTCCTTTTCTCCCATGTATTCAAAGTTGAACTCGCCATGGTAAGCAAGTCTTTGTTCAGTTCATTGGGGCAAGATTGGAGTTAGAAAGATACAGCGTTAGGCCAATTAGTTTTCAATTGATTTTCATAAAAGACTGAATGAGCTTGTCTTATTCCGTCAAAAGCAACAGCCAGATCAATACTCAGAATAGAAAATCTGGCCCCGATCTCCCGAAGCATCTCAAGCAAAAATCTCATCTCAAATTGAGATTTTGCCCAAATCAGAGTCTGATTTCTAATAAATCTGAAGTTAAAACTCATGAAACACCGATGGAATTTACAAAGAATAGCATTTGCTGTTTTTGAAGCTAATTTTGAGTCCATCCTCTCTTGGAAATTATTCAAACGTAAATGGCAATGTTTGAGATGAGATTTATCTCAAAATTGAGATTTTTCGGGAGATCGGGGCCTGAAATGTATAATACTTGACTCTTTTGTTGATAACTTTGTATATTCTTAACAGGTGATGGTTATTTCATCATGAAACAAAATTATACTACATGAAAGAATTGTTCGTATTAAAAAGATGAATTCTGTCACTCATAAATTCTGTCACTCACAAATTCTTCTTCACTCAACCTTCGCTCAACTTAACTATGTCACCACATAATTATACTCACTCTTATATCTTGACTAAACACTCGTAATAGGCTCACGTTCTTGATTTGGCAATCAGCATGCCCTCACTTATGTCTCAGGTATATGCTCACCTAACCTACATGATATCTCATAATTTCAATGTGAGTGTTTGACAGAAATGACCCATAACTTGAAAATTAACGTTTGAAAATTCTATTCTTCTCAACTTGCTCACTGTACTTAGGCATAGCAGGTCATATCATTCGATACAAAAATTTGGCAATACCGAGGAATAGTTGCCAGCTCCTTGTTGTAGGGAACCGAAAATGATGGTCGACTTATGGCTGCACGTATACGGTAATTAATTAGTACTGGTTTGGATGCAGTCCAGGAAAACTGGTTAGGTGATTTGGCCGCTGAATTTGACTGAACTGTTGTCAGGGAATGGCATTTAAAAGGAATAAATAAACTACCCGGTATGTCAACGTAGCAATTAACAAAAGTAAATGAAGTCTTAAAAATTTTGAAAAACAAAAATTCAATGATGTTTTTTTATCAGAAATTTAGAAACATCTCTTTAAGTTGTGTAATAGTACTTGGTTACAAAGTTTTAAGTCATTTCTATATTTTATGACAAGAAAGAAGACTTGCTTGCCATTGGTTAGTTCAACATTCATCGTTGTATGACCCTCTATTCCTCTTAATTCACAATTTTTCCCAACACTTTTCAGCATCCGTGAAGGTATAATATATATTGTCTCATAATAAAGTAACACATATCTATTATATATGTGTATATATTTGGTATAACATACAGTGCATGCTATGAGAGTAGTAGTTGTGTAGCTATAAACATATCCCCACCCAGAATGCCCACAGTGGGTGGGTCTCGTTTGTGTTACGTTCAATCTTGCAAAATTCTACTCTATTTTTGGTTATGGAACTTTTTAATAAAACTTTTTTTTTTTTGAATCTTTGAAATGAATAACTCTGTACATTATAATACATATACTGTAAAATCACTAATTTTCGTTGGGGGATTAAATTTCGTTGATTTCATGGTTTGCCTTTAACGACGAAATTAAATCCCATCAAACAATCATTTTGACCCTTGTATTTATAACCTGAAATGCAAAATCCACGAATTAACGTCCCACCGAATGGTCTTTTTTACCATCACATCCAAATTAAATGAATTTACAGTAGTCAAAAACTTGAAGTATTACTACCTCAATGTTACTGTAGTATGAACAGGGATTATGAAAATGTTGGACAGCTGATTTAGAGATACTATAAAAAACTGCTGTTGCTATGGTAATTAAAAAAACAAGTTGCCATGGAAACAATTTTATAAATTTGCAAGATTTAATGTAACTACAAAATAACCTTGTGTAAACATATAGTAAAGCATTATTGCAAACATTGTCTTATCAAAAGTCACTTTCACCAAATTATTTTTACTTCAAAATTAAATTTCAAACTTTTTTATGAAAAGAACACAGAAATGTAGTCCATTTAATTTGAGAAACAATGTTCAATATATGAACAGAGAAATAAGAAGCCTTTGTGTGACATAACCACATGGAAAATAGTTCCCCTGAAATTGACAAAAAAGTGACAGTGACTTTTGATGCATACATTTTTAAAACTGCATTATATTATGTTTAGCTGTCGACCAATTATCTGGTTGAATATAGATACGTATTTAAATTGTGTGCATTTTATTTGTGTTAAAACCATTGCCGATGCTTAGTAGTTCAAGCATTTTATGCCTGATTGGTAAGTCGTTTCTTTAACATTGAGTATGTTTTTGTTTAAAAGTGCTTGATTGTGCATTATATAAATTGAGAAAAATGTTTATGTTATATTCATGGATTTATTTTAAATGTGTTGAAATTGCTTCGTATTTATGTACATGTAACACTAATGAAGTGCTTCATCGGCAAAATGCGAAATATTTGTATTCCCAAAAATTATTTGGTTAACAATAATTATATTAAAATTTTAAAGTAAAATTTTATACAGATGCATTTTACCCCAGTAAAATTTTATACAGATGCATTTTACCCCAGTAAAACTTTATACAGATGCATTTTACACCAGTAAAATTTTATACAGATGCATTTTACGATTTACATGTATGCTAGAGAATTGTGATGATGCTTTTTACTAAAGATTTATTACTATGTAAATTATGAAGAATTAAGTGACATGTATGATTATGGAATGCAATTATGAAGAATTAAGTGACATGTATGATTATGGAATATAATTATGATTCAGAATCAGAATACCAAAGTTCACCCTAATGTGAATATTCCATGACTCAGTGGGCTTGTACCAAAGTTCACCTTAAAGTAAATATTCCATGACTCAGAGGGCTTGTACCAAAGTTCACCTTAAAGTGAATATTCCATGAATCAGCGGGATTGTAACAAAGTTCACCCTAAAGTGAATACTCCATGACTCAGTGGGCTTGTACCAAAGTTCACCCTAAAGTTAATATTCCATGACTCAGAGGGCTTGTACCAAAGTTCACCTTAAAGTAAATATTCCATGACTCAGAGGGCTTGTACCAAAGTTCACCTTAAAGTAAATATTCCATGACTCAGAGGGCTTGTACCAAAGTTCACCTTAAAGTAAATATTCCATGACTCAGCGGGCTTGTACCAAAGTTCACCTTAAAGTAAATACATGACTCAGCGGGCTTGTACCAAAGTTCACCTTAAAGTAAATATTCCATGACTCAGAGGGCTTGTACCAAAGTTCACCTTAAAGTAAATATTCCATGACTCAGTGGGCTTGTACCAAAGTTCACCTTAAAGTAAATATTCCATGACTCAGAGGGCTTGTACCAAAGTTCACCTTAAAGTAAATATTCCATGACTCAGTGGGCTTGTACCAAAGTTCACCTTAAAGTAAATATTCCATGACTCAGTGGGCTTGTACCAAAGTTCACCTTAAAGTGAATATTCCATGACTCAGTGGGCTTGTTCCAAATTTCACCCTAAATTGAATATTCCATGACTCAGTGGGCTTTAACCAAACTCAGTGGGCTTGTTCCAAATTTCACCCTAAATTGAATATTCCATGACTCAGTGGGCTTTAACCAAACTCAGTGGGCTTGTTCCAAATTTCACCCTAAATTGAATATTCCATGACTCAGTGGGCTTTAACCAAACTCAGTGGGCTTGTTCCAAATTTCACCCTAAATTGAATATTCCATGACTCAGTGGGCTTTAACCAAACTCTGTGGGCTTGTTTTAAATTTCACCCTAAATTGAATATTCCATGACTCAGTGGGCTTTAACCAAACTCAGTGGGCTTGTTCCAAATTTCACCCTAAATTGAATATTCCATGACTCAGTTGGCTTGTACTACAAGCACTGTCAACATCAGGGTACTGTTATGTCAAAGCACTTAGGAAATCATAAGTTTAATTCTTAACTATTCTTTACAACCTACATACTAGGGACACATACATAACTTGGTTCGTAAGAGATTTTTAACTGATGGAATATTGAACAAAATAGGCATGAGGAAATCAGACAGGGAAGGTAGCACTCACCCTAACCAGCTGAGCACAAAAATCAGAAACACCACAACACAACTACTCTGAGCAATGCCCACACATTGAACAACCCTTTATCACCATTTCGATGGTTACCTGCAAGACTGTCATAACTGCTTATAATTATAGGACCTACGACAGTCTTGCAGGCAACCATTATTTAGCTGTTCAAGGGCTATTTAGAATCTTTTAGTTTGAGCATAAGTTTAAGAGGATCCAGAGGTGCCTTGATAAAACAGTATCCAGTACTCCAAATGCTGTATGCACAAAATTAGAACCAACAATTTTCTTTGGTTCTTTTACTTCATGTTTAGGTGGCCATAAATTGTAAAATTGATTTTTATAATTGGTGCATATGTGAGTATAAAAGATGTGGATCTCACAGAGCACAGAGCACAAAGCACAGAGCACAGAGCACAGAGCACAGAACACAGAGCACAGAGCACAGAACACAGAGCACAGAGCACAGAGCACAGAGCACAGAGCACAAATACAGAGTTATGTTATGGATTTGTTATTTCAAATCACTCATAGATGTGAATCCATGAGTCAATTATTAACATACCTGTGAAATATTTTATTAATTAAATTCTTATCAATTATTAATTGACAGTTTGCCAATATTCTTGAGATTTAAAAAAATACCGTATTCAACCATGGACTGCACACAGCTGGGTATCGGACTTGTGTAAATTTGGGAGAGAATTCAAAGAAAAAGTACAGGGTACTGTTTATCAATGCATTTACATTAATCGTAAACTTATACTCAAAATTGAATTCTTTATAATTTTTAAGTGCTACAAATTCTGTGAAAGCGATGTGTAATATCAATAGTTAATTGATTCGGTTGAAGAATTTAAACAAGATCTTTCCCTCATTATTGATGCAAAATCATTATAAGGAATTTAAATTTAAGTGTAAGTTTAAATTTTTTTTTGGTAAAACAGTACCAAGATGTGAAAAATCATAAAAATATGACAAATAAATATTTATGGCCACTTATGAGACTTTCAAATTTAAAAAAAAAGTTCTTCAAAGTTGTGTCAAGAATGCATTCAATTTGGTTTGATGAGAGTGTGAGCAATAGTTGGGAAAATACGGTATTGTGTAATATTTTACATTTTACATGTAATGTAAATTAAGATGTGTTGTGAAGCATGTTGGATATCTTTCCAGGTTCAAAGCTTTTTTCGAGGTTGGCTATGTCGGAGAAGATGGAAACAAATAGTGGAGCTGTATATTCGGTCCCCACATGCAGAAAGTATGCGCAAAAGAAACAGTATTGTATTCAGGTGTGTTTACGAGGGGTGATCAATATATTCAGTATTGTATTCAGGTGTGTTACGAGGGGTGATCAATATATTCAGTATTGTATTCAGGTGTGTTTACGAGGGGTGATCAATATATTCAGTATTGTATTCAGGTGTGTTTACGAGGGGTGATCAATATATTCAGTATTGTATTCAGGTGTGTTTACGAGGGGTGATCAATATATTCAAGGACTTTTCATCTAGCAATTTCATATTGGATGCAAGTCTTAAAGCCAATTAACACCATTCCGAATAAGATATCTCCCACCGAATTCACTAATAAGATTGTTCTATTCGTACAACGGGCGCGTGACATTGGGTGTCACCCGACTTCATTCCAAGCGTCACCGTTTGAGCAGCACATAGATCCTTTCTGGACTGATATCCGACCCTATATATAAGATTGTTTTTCTTTTAATACTGAAATACAATTACGTCCAAGAAGCTCTCTGGTGCGTGCTTTACCTTGGTTACAAAAAGTGACTTCATCAAGTAAATTGCAAATAAATTAAACCTATATAAACAAAGTTCACCTGACAGACAACTCAATGTTTACAACCATTATCATTTAACTTTGAATGGACTGTAACTGTACTGCATTTTCAGCTCTCAATTTTCTATTTATCTCTAATACAAGGGAGGTAATTCAAGTCATTGTAAGATTTCCAAAACTACATTGAGTTGTTTCCCTTTATCAAACAAAATGTCCAATATTTTCTTTGTATTATAACTCTGCCTTGATAATCATTTCAGAGGAAACTGAATGTTTTAATGTGTTCAAAGGTATGACCATGTATTAGAATAGCTGTTAATGAGGCTGTTACTGTACTGTTCTTTTCTTAACTAGCCTTGACAAAGGTTAACAGTACCCGTAATTGTATTACTTACTTTTTTTAAGACTGTCCTAAAATTGTGAATTCAATTTCATATAGATTCTTTGCAATTGAAACTTGTTACATTGTCATATGTTAGTCATGATATAACTTACTTCCAATGTCCTGATTTTGGTTGCTCTATTGTCTATTATAAAACTGATTGATAAGTTTTCAATCAACTAACAGAGTTATTAATAGATCTGGATCTCCACTAACCTGTAGGTACAAATAGAATTTTACTGTTATAATCCTTGTGTCACTTGATTATTCATATCTATACAAAAGAGTTGGAGTCAGTTGTGTTTGCATATGAATACAAAACGAGTATAAGTTCTTTGTATAGCTTGGCTATTTTGACCTAGGCTTGACCTTTATGCAAGAATATATTACAAGGTTCTTGCTTTGAATATATCAATTTCCGCAAGCAAATCTTGCAATATCGGTATTTCAAATGAGTGTTTGTATTAAATCTCGAGCATCTTGGTGATACTCCCCGATTATGAAAACATACAATCGATGTTATAAATGTAGGGAATATATCGACTGTATGTGGTGTTATAAATGTAGGATATATATTAACTGTTAAATTATGCTAATTAAAGGTCAGACTCGTGTCAAATTGGCCAAGCTATACCTACATGTAAATTAAAGGGAAATGACCTTGCACAGAGTTCCGGATATCAACTATTTAAAAGTACATGTACTAGTTATTAACCTTGTACATTTCAGTATGGTTGAGTGCGAGGAAGAGTATAACCAACAGTTATCTACCCTGGTGACATGTTTTTTACGACCATTGAGAATGGCAGCCAGCTCAAAGAAGCCGCCAATCTCTCATGATGATGTCAACTCAATATTTCTCAATAGGTAAATGAAATGTTTCCTTCCTGAACAAGATATGTTTGCAAAACATGTAAGCCCCCATGACTGCCTAATTGTCCAATATGGTAAAGGTCACAGTGACTTTGACCTACTGACATCAAAAATCAAGAGGGTCATCTACTGTTGCTGGCCAACCTCCATGTTAAGTTTGAAGATCCAAGGGCAGAGTTTTTGCAACTGTCACTTTATTTGGCCTTTACAAAGTGTTGAAACTGAAATATTTTTAAAGTCCTACAAGGCATTGCTTTCAAACTTGGCATACTTGTTTTCCATCATAAACACAGTACATTATCAAAGCCATGTATAACACTATCAAACATTTCAACAAATTTATGGCCCCTGAATGACTAAGCTATATGTTATGAACAAGGCTTCCACTGGGGCATAAGGCCAAGACAAAATAATGTTGTGGTTCAGGTTACGGGCCCAAAACAATTAGGGTAGGTAGGTAGGGGAAACATTTTATTTTTTAATATTATTTTATTTAGTTTTTGTCAATACTTACTTACGATTGTTTTCTTTTGGCTTCTAATTTTCGATAAAATGTTGTAGGGTAGCAGCAAAATAATAGGGTAGGTAGGGAACCTTAACCACAACATTATTTTGTTTTGGCCTAAGTGTTTACTCTACACAGTCTTGTTGTGTCTAAACCAATCTTGTAGTTTTGGTAAAAATAAACAAAGCATGTGAGTTTTTGTTTTTTACCTCAGCCCATTTTTTAGCATAATTACGAGGGTATATCCAAAAGTAATGTCACTCCTCTCGTGGTTTATATGTTTATAGGCCGATATGCATAAAAACGATATCAAAATGTGCAGTAGTTCAATTCTGATTTATATTCAACGTGCTGCATTATTCGATTATCATAATTGGACACGAAAATTACGATTTGTTTTCATAATCTTAACAATTTTCTTTTATGTGTTTTTATAAAAAATAATTCTCGAAAGCAGACGATACTTTTGTGACGTGATGAAACAAATGTTTTGTGTCTGCTGCTAAAACTTAATTGACGTCAACCTATTTTGAAACTCACAATCTACTTTCAACAAACTGATAACTTAGTGAAAACACGGCAGATTTGTGACAAAAAGACGCTGCGCGTAGTAATGCACTTTTCCTATAAGTTATGAAAGTCACCTACTGAAACTTATCGTAACACACGAGGCAAACATTGTCTCGTGTACATGTAGTATAAGCTTTTAAGGGACATGTATAGCCAAATCATTATCACCATAGAGTTTTTAGTAGATCCGAAAAGAACACACTTGAGTATTTTTAACGCCGTATTTTCAACTCGACGTTCAAAATTACAATCATTATGTGGTGAGTTAAAATTTTGCTTTGAGGCTACCTAAAAGACACTTAAAAATAATTTGAATTCGCAGAGAGTAAGTGTCGGGCGGGTTGCACATTTTAAAGACCCTGGAAATGACGGCATGATTTTGGAGTCGTTAGAAATCACCAGACATGAACGATTGCCGGATGAGTAGGCCTCAGCAAGTAACGTCATTATGACGTCGTTGACGTCGGACTTGCGGCGATGTTCGTAAGTACGCCTCATATAAATGTTCATATCTCAAGAACTACTCTTTGCAGTGTTGCTAAATTTGGTCATCATATTCAAAATAGACTGAAGTTACGGTGTGAAAAATTGCGTAGTTTTACTGACATGCATGATTTTATAGCATCAGTGACATTACTTTTGGATATACCCACGTATATATTGTTGAAATTAGAATTGGCATGTTATCTACTTAGTCAATGTATGTTTTCTTACGATTTCAGTGAGACTTTACTATTTCTTCATCAGATATTTTTCAAAGGTCTATGTGCTAGACTTGAGAATTGGCCTACACTGGTTTTAGGTGAGTTATAGAAAGTAAAACATCGTTTGTAGCCCACTTTAATAAAAATACCTAAAAAAAGTTACCAATTTTCTAGAGCTCTTTCAGCTGTTAGGCCACTCGATCACCCTTTGACATTTTAATTTGCCCTGGTCATTTGGCTACGTATGAAAAGCTACCCACATGTCTCCCTGGGGAGACTATTTCTCCTGTGGGTGTGGCAGCCAACATCCATCTGCGGCGCCCAGGAATAGACACTGCCTCACAGGTACCATTTTCGTGGGGGATTAAATTTCATGGATTTTGTAGTTCACCTCAACCACAAACTTTTATCCCAACGAACATTAATTTTGACCCTTGTTTTATTACCTGAAATGCAAAATCGACGAATTCAAGTCCCAACGAAATTGTCTTTTTTACCAAAACCACGAAATTTCGTCCCAACGAAATTAAATGATTTTACAGTATATAGAGATAATAATTGTGAAGTGAAGAACGTTCAAGTGTAAATATCAAGATGCCACTGGTTTGATACTCAGCTAGGGCATTTGATAATTTTATTAGATCTTGCCATAACTCAAACAGTGTTCAAGCTAGGTATATGGAGATAATGGGCGTCTAATATTTTAATTCTGACAACAATTGTGATTTCCATGGCAACTGAAACATTGACAACCTGGAAACCAGGTAGGGGACTTCAGTATTGCGTGCAATTCCTAATGACTTGTTTTTTCTTGACGCTATTTTCAGGGGATTTATTTGATATGCTGCTGCCCATGTTATGTATATACCAGGAGTATGTTAGAAATCATCATTACAGCTTACAAGTGCTGGCTGAATACAAACAGAAGTCAGAATTCAACAATCTGCTTAAACGATACGAGGAGAAGCCGGCTTGTGAAAATAGAACTTTAGAAATCTTCCTTACATATCCTATGCACCAAGTAAGCTTTTGCCATGTTATTTTGGGAGTCATCCGGGCATCAGTAACTGGGTCAACTTGGGTCATCTGGGCATCAGTAACTAGGTCTAGTTGAAGTCATCCGGGCATCAGTAACTAGGTCAAGTTGAAGTCATCCGGGCATCAGTAACTAGGTCTAGTTGGGGTCATCCGGGCATCAGTAACTAGGTCTAGTTGGGGTCATCCGGGCATCAGTAACTAGGTCTAGTTGAAGTCATCCGGGCATCAGTAACTAGGTCTAGTTGGGGTCATCCGGGCATCAGTAACTAGGTCTAGTTGGGGTCATCTGGGCATCAGTAACTAGGTCTAGTTGAAGTCATCCGGGCATCAGTAACTAGGTCAAGTTGAAGTCATCCGGGCATCAGTAACTAGGTCTAGTTGGGGTCATCCGGGCATCAGTAACTAGGTCTAGTTGGGGTCATCCGGGCATCAGTAACTAGGTCTAGTTGAAGTCATCCGGGCATCAGTAACTAGGTCTAGTTGGGGTCATCCGGGCATCAGTAACTAGGTCTAGTTGGGGTCATCCGGGCATCAGTAACTAGGTCAAGTTGAAGTCATCCGGGCATCAGTAACTAGGTCTAGTTGGAGTCATCCGGGCATCAGTAACTAGGTCAAGTTGGAGTCATCCGGGCATCAGTAACTGGGTCAACTTGGGTCATCCAGCATCAGTAACTAGGTCAAGTTGGGATCATCTGGGAATCAGTTAGTGGGCCAAGTTTTGGCCATTGGAGCATCAGTAACTGGGTCAAGTTGGGGGCCATCCCAGCATCAGAAACTGGGTCAAGTTTGGGCCATCTGGGAATTAGTAACTGGGTCAAGTTGGGGCCATCTGGGCATCAGTAACTAGTTCAAGTTTGGATCATTCAGCATCAGTAACTAGGTCAAGTTGGGGCCATCTGGGAATCAGTAACTGGGTCAAGTTTGGGCCATCTGGGATCAGTAACTGGGTCAAATTGGAGCCATCTGGAATCAGTAACTAGGTCAAGTTGGAGGCCATCCGGGCATCAGTAACTTGGTCAATTTGGGGTCATCCGGGAATCAGTAACTGGGTCAACTTGGGGTCATCCAGCATCAGTAACTAGGTCAAGTTGGGGTCATCTGGGAATCAGTAACTGGGTCAAGTTGGGGTCATCTGGGAATCAGTAACTGGGTCAAGTTGGGGACCATCTGGGATCAGTAACTGGGTCAAATTGGAGCCATCTGGAATCAGTAACTATGTCAAGTTGGAGGCCATCTAGGCATCAGTAACTTGGTCAATTTGAGGTCATCCGGGAATCAGTAACTGGGTCAAGTTGGAACCATCTGGGAATAAGTAACTTGGTCAATTTGGGGTCATCCGGGAATCAGTAACTGAGTCAAGTTGGGGCCATCTGGGAATCAGTAACTATGTCAAGTTTGGATCATTCAGCATCAGTAACTAGGTCAAGTTGGGGCCATCTGGGAATCAGTAACTAGTTCAAGTTTGGATCATTCAGCATCAGTAACTAGGTCAAGTTGGGGCCATCTGGGAATCAGTAACTGGGTCAAGTTGGAGGCCATCTAGGCATCAGTAACTGGGTCAAGTTTGGTTCATCAGGGATCAGTACCTGGGTCAAGTTTGGATCATTCAGCATCAGTAACTAGGTCAAGTTGGGGCCATCTGGGAATCAGTAACTAGTTCAAGTTTGGATCATTCAGCATCAGTAACTAGGTCAAGTTGGGGCCATCCGGGAATCAGTAACTAGGTCAAGTTGGGGCCATCTGGGAATCAGTAACTTGGTCAATTTGGGGTCATCCGGGAATCAGTAACTGGGTCAACTTGGTGCCATCTGGGAATCAGTAACTGGGTCAATTTGGGGCCATCTGGGAATCAGTAACTGGGTCAAGTTGGGGCCATCTGGGAATCAGTAACTGGGTCAATTTGGGGCCATCTGGGAATCAGTAACTGGGTCAATTTGGGGCCATCTGGGAATCAGTAACTGGGTCAATTTGGTGCCATCTGGGAATCAGTAACTGGGTCAATTTGGGGCCATCTGGGAATCAGTAACTGGGTCAAGTTGGGGCCATCTGGGAATCAGTAACTAGGTCAAGTTGGGGCCATCTGGGAATCAGTAACTGGGTCAATTTGGGGCCATCTGGGAATCAGTAACTGGGTCAATTTGGTGCCATCTGGGAATCAGTAACTGGGTCAATTTGGGGCCATCTGGGAATCAGTAACTGGGTCAAGTTGGGGCCATCTGGGAATCAGTAACTGGGTCAAGTTTGGTTCATCAGGGATCAGTACCTGGGTCAAGTTTGGTTCATCAGGGATCAGTACCTGGGTCAAGTTGGGGTCATCAGGGATCAGTAACTGGGTCAAGTTTGGTTCATCAGGGATCAGTAACTGGGTCAAGTTTGGTTCATCTGGGATCAATTACTGGGTCAATTTGGGGACCATCTTGGCATCAGTAACTGGGTCAAGTTGGGGTCATCTGGGATCAGTACCTGGGTCAAGTTGGGGTCATCTGGGATCAGTACCTGGGTCAAGTTGGGGTCATCAGGGATCAGTAACTGGGTCAAGTTTGGTTCATCTGGGATCAGTAACTGGGTCAATTTGGGGTCATCTGGGATCAGTAACTGGGTCAAGTTTGGTTCATCTGGGATCAGTAACTGGGTCAATTTGGGGACCATCTAGGCATCAGTAACTGGGTCAAGTTGGGGTCATCAGGGATCAGTAACTGGGTCAAGTTTGGTTCATCTGGGATCAGTAACTGGGTCAATTTGGGGACCATCTAGGCATCAGTAACTGGGTCAAGTTGGGGTCATCAGGGATCAGTAACTGGGTCACGTCATATGGGCTGACCACGTGATAATTTAGGTCTGATAATTTACCGTGGACAAAAGAATGGCCGCTCGCCGAGTGGTTTTGTATTGTTTGATCGTATGAAGTTGAATAATAAACTTTTTTTCGTCGATATAAATTGAATCCCACTTGAATTTAGTAATAAGAATAAGTTTTCTTTATACTTTCCTAGGTTATGCATTCGGCCTCAAACATTTTCGACCCAGATGTAAAAAAAAACGTAGCCAACTAGTTTGGACATTTTTAACTAATGTCACCCCAAATATTTTGTTGCACGCCCTGTTTTGCTAGACAGGGGGTTAAAAGACCCATGTCACCCAAAAGGAATGGAAACACTGGGTCAGATGATGACAGTCATCATTTACAAAATCATTTTGTTGGGGAGGCTTCTGTCCACAAGCACAGCTTCTGTAGAAAGGTTGCTTAGCCTTATGAATTCTGTTGTACAATTACGGGTATCCATAACAGACTTGGCCAGGACACACGCAATGCATTGATGGTGTTGTGTTGTCTTTGGTCCTGGACATTGTCTGACCAGCTGAGGACATAATTGACATCTTTGAAAACACTTAAGGGTGTAGCATATCATGTTTTAGCACATTTATGCTGTATTAAATAGTACTAGTTCATATAATTGTAAGATTTTGAGTTTTTCCCAATTTGAAAAACATCGCAATGCGAAATTCCCAATTTGAAGGATTTCGCGACTCCAAAATTCCCAATTTTAAGGGTTCCATGACACAAAAATTCCCAATTCCAAGGGGTACAGGACCCGTTCCCAAAATGGTGGAAAAAATCGCTGCCATCCCTGGCCAAGAGGAAGACATTCTCCAGGACCTAATCTTTCAAAATTTAAAGAATAATGATCGGAAATGCTAAAATGCAATTCAGGAATTAGAGCTCTTAAATTCAATTTTGATTAATCTCTTAATAATATTACTGTTCAGTAAAGGATATTTCTGGTCCAGTCTCTCATTAAAATTAATACATTAGATTGAGATGCTTCGGCAGGGCTCAACACTAACACTCAACAAGGACCAGTGAAGTTCTTTAAGGACCAGTAACTGTTCTCTTTACAAATTCAATTATTCTTTTCTGTCGGACCTGTGACCAAAACAGTTAGTGTTGAGCCCTGTTGGGGAGATTTGGGTCATACCTCGTTTTAGTCCTATTATCAGTTAGATTGTAATTTTGTTCGTTTGTTTCAGATTCCACGCTACATTATTACCTTACATGAGTTACTTGCGCATACCCCGCATGACCATGTGGAGAGAAATAGTCTAGAATATGCCAAGAGCAAATTAGAGGAGCTTTCAAAGGTATATACTTATAACTATAATCATACCAACAAATTGACATTATGCCAGGTGTCTGTTGCCTATGCAAAGCGCAACATAGCACTTTCCATGGGAGGTAAGCCATGCCTTCTATATTTAATTGAACGGGAGGTAACTAAATGAAGGCCCTCGGTAGCTCTGGATTTCGTGCTTCACCTCAACCACAAAATTAAATCCCAATGAAAATTGATTTTGACCCTTTTTTTATTACCTGAAATGCAAAATCCACAAATTCAAGTCCCAACTAAATTGTCTTTTTTACCATCGAAATTAAATGCTTTTACAGTATTGACAGGAATAGAAGGATAGTTGGTGTTTGCTGGAGTTGTGTCCCCTTGTTGGAGACAAGTTATTGTGTCCCCTTTTTGGAGATAAGTTATTGTGTATCCTTGTTGGAGGCAAGTTGTTGTGTCCCCTTGCTGGAGGCAAGTTGTTGTGTCCCCTTGCTGGAGGCAAGTTGTTGTTTCCCTTGCTGGAGGCAAGTTGTTGTTTCCCTTGCTGGAGGCAAGTTGTTGTGTCCCCTTGTTGGAGGCAAGTTGTTGTGTCCCCTTGCTGGAGGCAAGTTATTGTGTCCCCTTGTTGGAGGCAAGTTATTATGTCCCCTTGTTGGAGGCAAATTGTTGTGTCCCCTTGTTGGAGGCAAGTTGTTGTGTCCCCTTTATGGAGGCAAGTTATTGTGTTCCCTTGTTGGAGATAAATTATTGTGTGTGTCCCCTTGTTGGAGGCAAGTTGTTGTGTCCCTTGTTGGAGGCAAGTTGTTGTGTCCCCTTGTTGGAGGCAAGTTATTGTGTCCCCTTGTTGGAGATAAGTTATTGTGTCCCCTTGTTGGAGGCAAGTTGTTGTGTCCCCTTGCTGGAGGCAAGTTGTTGTGTCCCTTGCTGGAGGCAAGTTATTGTGTCCCCTTGTTGGAGGCAAGTTGTTGTGTCCCCTTGTTGGAGGCAAGTTGTTGTGTCCCCTTGCTGGAGGCAAGTTGTTGTGTCCCCTTGTTGGAGGCAAGTTATTGTGTCCCCTTGTTGGAGAGAAGTTATTGTGTCCCCTTGTTGGAGACAAGTTATTGTGTCCCCTTGTTGGAGATAAGTTATTGTGTATCCTTATTGGAGGCAAGTTGTTGTGTCTTCTTGCTGGAGGCAAGTTGTTGTGTCCCCTTGCTGGAGGCAAATTATTGTGTCCCCTTGTTGGAGATAAGTTATTGTGTATCCTTGTTGGAGGCAAGTTGTTGTGTCCCCTTGCTGGAGGCAAGTTGTTGTGTCCCCTTGCTGGAGGCAAGTTGTTGTGTCCCTTGTTGGAGACAAGTTGTTTGTGTCCCCTTGTTGGAGACAAGTTGTTGTGTCCCCTTGTTGGAGACAAGTTGTTGTGTTAAAAACCCTTCTTGACAGTACAGTAAAGTATACAGTTTTAACGCCCCAGCATTTACTGATGCAGAAGGCATATAGTGATTGCCCTGTCCGTTTGTCCGTCCGCCTGTTACAAAATGTTGAAACTGAATTCTGTATTCTGTTTATTTCTTCGTACAGATAATGCATGATGAGGTTAGTGAAACAGAGAATATTCGTAAGAACCTCTCAATTGAAAGAATGATTATCGAGGGTTGTGATATACTACTAGATGTCAACCAAACATTTGTTAGACAAGGTAGGTCACAGAATTTCATACTACACATTGTCTTAGTCATCAGGGCACTGTTTTATCAAAGCATTTACGCAAATCTTAAACTTACGGTCAAATTTTAATGCTTTGTAATACTTTTACAACTATAAAGTGTGATAAATGGAGATGCAATACTACACAAGATTCAGTTAATGAATGTCTACAAACAAAATATGTCCCCAATTGCCTGTAGCTAAAGAAATGTACAGAATATAAATATGAACGTAAGTTTCCGTAAGTCCGTTGATAAAAAAGTACCCAGCGGTCCTACAATTCCAGATTTGCTGCATTAGAAAGAATGATCTTTTGTGCACAAAATAAAAGTAATTTGATGAAAATATTCATAGAATTGACAAAGTTGTGGTAATTTGAAGTTGAATGTTGATTTGCGACTCGTTTTAGGATTGGGAATTAACCCATAGTAGAACCCCTGAATCTAGATGTATGTTCGACAATAAATGGCCTTTGCTACTTTTACTACCGGTATATAACCCATCGGGGCGCCCGTGTCCCATGGTCACATTTCTAGTTTACTACCGGTATATAACCCATCGGGGCACCCGTGTCCCATGGTCACATTTCTAGTTTACTACCGGTATATAACCCATCTGGGCGCCCGTGTCCCATGGTCACATTTCTAGTTTACTACCGGTATATAACCCATCATGGCACCCGTATCCCATGGTCACATTTCTAGTTTACTACCGGTATGTAACCTATCGGGGCGCCTGTGTCCCATGGTCACATTTCTAGTTTACTACCGGTATATAACCCATCGGGGCACCCGTATCCCATGGTCACATTTCTAGTTTACTACCGGTATATAACCCATCGGGGCGCCCGTGTCCCATGGTCACATTTCTAGTTTACTACCGGTATATAACCCATCGGGGCGCCCGTGTCCCATGGTCACATTTCTAGTTTAGTTTAAACAATATTTATTCAATAACTATTTACAAAATGTTGTAATCAATAACAAGCTATAAAGGATTGGGAAACAATTTTTGAAAAAAACTTATGTCATAAATCTGAAATAAATCATTTCTAGTTTACATGTGATGATAACAATGTTGCTATATTACACCATTTACCCGCCACGAATGAATTATTACTATGACATGTTATACTGCAAAGAGCCAAAACATGCTGATTATTGATATATATATGCTTAAATATTTTCTGACACGATTTTTCTAAAACTACTTTTAAAAGTATTATTGCCATTAAATATTTGAAGTAATATCTGTGATACATATCATAGCACATATCATTACCATGGGTTACAAAGTCTTCCATTTATCGTATGCGACCCAAGCTTGTGGTAGAAATCCACTTATAAAATTTCATAATTGGCATTACATGGTTTACTTCTAAAAATAATCAAAGCACTGAGAGCGCTGAAAGAGCATGGTTTGTTCCTGTAGTCAGACAATTATATTTACAGTAACAAAGCCTGTGACACACCCGTTATATTTATTGCAGTATTTGAATATTATGTTTAATCCCTAAATGTCCGCGGTATTCAATCTAAACATGGACTCTCGATACCATTTATAGACAACATGGACTCTCGATACCATTTATAGACAACATGGACTCTCGATACCAATTATAGACGACATGGACTCTCGATACCATTTATAGACAACATGGACTCTCGATACTATTTATAGACAACATGGGACTCTCAATACCATTTATAGACAACATGGACTCTCAATACCATTTATAGACAAGGTCCTGATGTTAACAAACACATATCCTGTATTAATTTTCTGTGTGGAATACGATAAGCAGATTGATAGATAGTCAGCCGGAACTATGAATATGTATGTAAATGTTCCATCAGCCAGTTAATACATTTCCACTATACTACTTGGCCTGTATTCACCAATGTTGTAAGTCTTAAACTCAGACTTAGACTTTACATTGTCAAATGTTCTTTTCGCTGTCAAATTGTTATAAATGTATTGATTTTGATATAAATGGGTATACATGTTAAGTGGATAACAACAAATAATCAGATAAAGTTTCACATGGTTAAATCTATCTAAGTTGCAAAGAAATGACAGTGATTATAAATTTTGTCAATTTTAAGTCTAAGTCTGATTTTCAGTCTTACGATGTTGGTGTATAAGGCCCCTGGTAGTACAATTGCTGTCTCAAAATGTTTGTCAATGATCTTGGGAGCTTCGGACACACTTCTATGCCCTACTAATACTGCAAGGTGATAAAGCATGAAGTCATCCCAGTGGATACCACACTAATCTATTTCTAGCATCACTATCCTGTTCTGGACTATTGTTCGAGAGACTTCTGTTTTCTTCGGTAAATGCACTAGTTAGTACTTTCAAGGAGATAATTGCGCAAAGTCATCCCAGCAAATGACCACTGGAATCTATTTTTAGCATCACAGTCTTGACAGATAAATTTTTTACACTTGCCAAGAACAGGAGTGATAGCGCCTTGTTCAAAAATAATAACTCATAGAAATTGTTGTGTTTTCCCTTTTCTATTCTCATGTTACTGTGGAATCCTTCTGCACCTGTTCTGTATACAGGCGAAATTCACACAAGCAATAATAACTGTTCTGTACCCCTAAAATATAAAATCCTATTTTTTGTTGTTGTTTTTTTTGCATACAGAGTATGGATGTGAATTGTACATATTGCAGGCCTAGAATTAGAAGGTTGTAACTACTACTTATTACCTTATAAGACTGATACATATTTGAATTCTTCATCACATAGCGCTTCTTATGAGCCTATTTTCAAAAGGTTGTTTTTACCATATGATAAGGGTAGTTTCAAGACAGTTTTTCCTAGTTTTCTCAAAATATCGATTTTGTACTCACATGACCTTCTCATTCTAAGCAAACGATATGTCACATATCCAATCTGTGGCATCATGGAATTACCACAGCTTAAAACCATGGAAGCCTTAAATCACTTGGCAATATTCTCAAATAAAGAATGACTTACATATTATTACATTTTGTATACTGCCATGACTCTCATGTGTATTGGATTAAGGAATATTTTCTGTATTCATTTCATATTTCGTTTTTTAAAAAGACCAATTTGTGATGACTGGTCTTTATTTTAGTACACAGTGCTCCAGATAATTTTTAGGTGCAAAGAGTTGTTCACTCCCCGTTTTCAAAACTAATGAGTGAAACACTCTGGAGACAAAATATCAATGACTTCGGCTTTAAAGATATAGAGTGATAGTCACATTGAATATGTAAAAAATAAAAAGCCCCTTTTTCCGAATGCCTGTCCTGTCTCATTGGGATATGTCCGGTTGCTAAACCCTTATCAATATATATACAAAGTGGAAATAAAGTGCATCTATTTTTTTTCCATGACATAATGTGTAAATGAACTGTGAAGCATTTATATTGAATGATCTGCATTCAAAAAAAATTTTAAAGTTTGTTTTGTGAATTGAATAACATGGTACAGTAAACTCCCGCAAAACTGGACTCTCAAAACCAGAATCCCAACAAAATAGGACGATTTCTTAGGTCCCGTATTTTCTTCTTATGTCGTCAACTTAAAAAGCTTCCGCAATACCAGACTCCTAGAATTCCGGATTCCGGACGGCATTTACGGTCCGCTGATAAAATATTAAACGATAACTAATTAAGGAATACCGGACGTGTATATTTGTCTTTGCTGGTGTGTCACCTTGTATATTGTTAATTAAAGATTGTGTCAAAACAAAAGGTGTCATCAACAAATTGTCCGGTTAATGTTTGCTCTTAAATCGGTCCCGCGTGCAATTAGCACAGGCGTGAAAAATACTTTGTGAAAATTCGCCAAGTTTACTAGATGATTTTTAATAATTGCTTAATTACTAACGCAAATAAAACGGTCCTTGTGTTTGATGTTTTGTTGTTAAGGTATAATGTATTGCTACAAGCATATACCCGAGCAAAGGATCAACATAATTGTAATTACGACAACAATGTTTTAAATCCAAACAAAACATTTTTAATTGACACGCCTCCAATTAGTTAAGACTTGCATTTCGGGATTTGTTGAATTACACTGTCTGTACCATTGGATGATGAGAATAACCAATGAAAAAATAAGCAATTTGGATTTGGGTACTAATGAATGTAAGTTGATATTTAATCAAATTTAACCCCTATAGCAACAACTGCAAAGGCCATTATTTGTAGCTCTCAACGAGTGTTTCTCTGCAGAGGTTGTACTGTTCATGTAATTTATCCAGTCACTTCCGGCGAAATCAGCCCGATAACAGGGTGCCGTTTATCATTTTCAATAAACCGTCAAGTGGTCATGTGACTTGCAATAAACCGTCACCTCATCACGTGATCTGACAGACTTCTTCTTAAAGCGGAATCGCCGGCTGAAACTCTGTACCCGAGGATGAGGTTTTCCTATTTAAAATGAGCTTTGGTCGATCTATAATTGTTCTACGACTTACCTGTGTGTACATGACGTTATCAAGATGTCCGACGTTGTTGTTTTGTCGTGACGTCAGTGAACGAACGTGACGTTAAGCACAAATAACGAAAAGGCAAATAAATAGTCCCGAATTTTATTCCCTTTTTAAAGCAGATGGAGTGACCAGATAAATAGAATAATAGGCTAGTGCCGTGGAGTGAGTAAAAGTTTATCCGGCTCGGCAGCGGAAATTATCGGATTCGCCTACGGCTCACCCGACAAATTCCTCCACCTTGCCAGATAAACTTACTCATCCATGGCACTAACCTATTATTCTCTATATAAGCATGCACATGTTTCATAACACACACACCAACATACCTATGAAAACATATAAAGGTATACATTATACAGAGCTCCCAGAAAACCGGACCTCCCAGAAAACCGGACTTTTGACCCGGTCCGAAAGGGGTCCAGTTTTGAGGGAGTCTACTGTACAATAGATCTATCTGTAACATCGACTTTAACTAATCGTGAAACCTTCATTTTTCGCGTGATGTCAATTGCTTCTGTCATGCATGTATTTTCAACTATTTTGTGTTGGAAAGTTTCAATTCAAGCTTTTATCAAAGCATCTTCCATGATAAATTATATGCAAGGTTGTACATACTCTCATGTGTTACCACATCTGGTTTAAAATACACACATATATGAGAGCTTGAATCCTGCATATTTACCTATAAAAACTCTTGTTTTCAAAGTGACATTTGTCAGTTAATTTTTCTACCTGTACACCGGATCGAAAGTGTTTAAAACCAAGACAAATGACCGGATTACAGAAAAGTTACTTCCCTTTCGACGCATCAGAATCGATCAGAAATGCTTGATTGTCTTTTTCAATGCGTTTTACACGACGCACAGAAATAATTCTTAGTGCGTTATTCGTTAATTTCAATGCGTAATCACGCTTTCACACACCTTATCTGGAGATCTAGCTATTACATTAAAGGTATATTATTGTTCCATTTTTCATAGCGGACTGCGTATTTAAAGGGACTGCATATAGCAAATATAAAATAAAATGTCAAATATTCACTCAAATAAAACTTGTGAAACATCAGAATTTTGTAAATAGTTAATACTAGTATCTTTACCTCCAAAATTCTATACTTTATTAATACTGTATAGAATTTTAACTAATTTAATTTAAATTGCCTGAAATTTAATCGCATTTGATGAAAACGAATAAAAAATGAACCAAATATGCCGTAGATTTTAAGGCTGAAGTTTGTTTATGTTACAGACCCATATAATGAATGATATTTCTTTCAAATCATGCTTAAGGGAAAATTTGCGCAGTAGTTATTAAAAAAAAACACACTGGCATGCACAATGATTGAAATCAATTATTTGCAATAAATATTTCATAAAGCAACAGTCAACAACATTCTGTTATATAAATACTTTATTTGGTAAGAAAATTATACTTTTTAACTTTTTCGCTTCATCTGTGAGGCTGTCCCTTTAAAATAAAAGTACTTTGGATTAAATTCACATGGGTATTAGGACTATAACATAATGATCATTGTGTGTCAATAGTTCACAATAAGGTGGTCAGTTAATGAACGAAGTTTTTCTAGCAAAACTGATTTGTGACATATATATTATCTGTTATGTTAGAAAAACATGAATTAAAAAAAGGTTGCATTACTAATTGAGATTCTGTTATCTGACACCTTAAAATCCTTTTTAGAAGTATTTTTGTAAAAGTAAAACAAGGGGCATAATTTGGTCAAAATGCTTGATAGGGTTACCTCCTTTTGGGTAATGGTTATGGTCATTATGGTGAACAAGTGTGCCAAGTTTTAAAACAATATGTCAATGGACTTTGAAAATATTTGAGGTGGTATGTAAACTTTAACATTTTTTTCTAAGTCAAAAAGGGGCAGAATTTGGTCAAAATGCTTGATCATAAGTGTATTTAACCTCCTCTTGGGTAAAGGTTTGGGTCATGATGGTAAACAAGTGTGCCACTTTTCAAACCAATATGTCAAAATATTTTAGGTGGTATGTAAACTTTAACATAACCATTATGCCGACGCCAACGCTCGGGTGACTGCAATAGCTCCCATATTTTTCGAACAGTGGAGCTAAAAGCATGGGTTAATTTGCTTTGAAATAAGGGTTCAATCCACTACTATATCATTAAAACTGACAAACTATTAAAATTAGTTACGTTATAATATATTAATGACCACCCTGTATTTATCGTGGGTCCTATAAATTGATACGCTGTGTTAATTTGTGGCTAGCAACATAGCCTCTGGGATCAGTTATATTATAAATGCATTATAATTCAATCATAGTACACCTGAACCTCCATAGAGCATTGCAATACTCATTGGGAAACACAAAGTTTGGATGTTAATTTTTTACAGCGGTCTGTCGTTGCTTAGAGGTAAAGTGCTGTAAAATAATTAATTTTCACAGACTAGCACATAGGGTATGTTAGACAGACTAGCACATAGGGTATATGTTAGACAGACTAGCACATAGGGTATGTTACACAGACTAGTACATAGGGTATATGTTAGACAGACTAGCACATAGGGTATGTTACACAGACTAGCACAAAGGGTATGTTAGACAGACTAGCACATAGGGTATATGTTAGACAGACTAGCACATAGGGTATATGTTAGACAGGCTAGCACATAGGGTATGTTACACAGACTAGCACATAGGGTATGTGAGACAGACTAGGGTATGTTACACAGACTAGCACATAGGGTATGTGTTAGACAGACTAGCACATAGGGTATATGTTAGACAGACTAGCACATAGGGTATGTTACACAGACTAGCACATAGGGTATGTGAGACAGACTAGCACATAGGGTATGTGTTACACAGACTAGCACATAGGGTATGTGAGACAGACTAGTACATAGGGTATGTTACACAGACTAGCACATAGGGTATGTTAGACAGACTAGCACATAGGGTATGTTAGACAGACTAGCACATAGGGTATGTTAGACAGACTAGCACATAGGGTTTGTTAGACAGACTAGCACATAGGGTATATTACTCAGACTAAGCACATAGGGTATTTTAGACAGACTAGCACATTGGGTATATTAGACAGACTAGCACATAGCGTATGTGAGACAGACTAGCACATAGGGTATGTTACACAGACTAGTACATAGTGTATATGTTACACAGACTAGTACATAGTGTATATGTTAGACAGACTAGCACATAGGGTATATGTTAGACAGAATACCACATAGGGTATATGTTAGACAGACTAGGACATAGGGTATATGTTTCACAGACTAGCACATAGGGTATGTAAGACAGACTAGCACATAGGGTATGTTAGACAGACTAGCACATAGGGTATGTGAGACAGACTAGTACATAGGTTATGTTAGACAGACTAGCACATAGGGTATGTTAGACAGACTAGTACATAGGGTATGTGAGACAGACTAGTACATAGGGTATGTGAGACAGACTAGTACATAGGGTATGTTAGACAGACTAGTACATAGGGTATGTGAGACAGACTAGTACATAGGGTATGTTAGACAGACTAGTACATAGGGTATGTGAGACAGACTAGCACATAGGTTATGTTAGACAGACTAGTACATAGGGTATGTGAGACAGACTAGTACATAGGTTATGTGAGACAGACTAGTTCATAGGGTATGTGAGACAGACTAGCACATAGGTTATGTTAGACAGACTAGTACATAGGGTATGTGAGACAGACTAGTACATAGGTTATGTGAGACAGACTAGTACATAGGTTATGTTAGACAGACTAGTACATAGGTTATGTTAGACAGACTAGTACATAGGGTATGTGAGACAGACTAGTACATAGGTTATGTGAGACAGACTAGCTTATAGGTTATGTTAGACAGACTAGTACATAGGGTATGTTAGACAGACTAGTACATAGGGTATGTGAGACAGACTAGTACATAGAGTATGTTAGACAGACTAGTACATAGGGTATGTGAGACAGACTAGCACATAGGTTATGTTAGACAGACTAGTACATAGGGTATGTGAGACAGACTAGTACATAGGTTATGTTAGACAGACTAGTACATAGGGTATGTTAGACAGACTAGTACATAGGGTTTGTTAGACAGACTAGTACATAGGGTTTGTTAGACAAACTAGTACATAGGGTTTGTTAGACAGACTAGCACATAGGTTATGTTAGACAGACTAGCACACAGGGTTTGTTAGACAGACTAGTACATAGGGTATGTTAGACAGACTAGCATTCAGGGTTTGTTAGACAGACTAGTACATAGGGTATGTTAGACAGACTAGTACATAGGGTTTGTTAGACAGACTAGCACATAGGTTATGTTAGACAGACTAGTACATAGGGTATGTTAGACAGACTAGCACACAGGGTTTGTTAGACAGACTAGTACATAGGGTATGTGAGACAGACTAGTACATAGGGTATGTTAGACAGACTAGTACATAGGGTATGTTAGACAGACTAGCACACAGGGTTTGTTAGACAGACTAGTACATAGGGTATGTGAGACAGACTAGTACATAGGGTATGTTACACAGACTAGTACATAGGGTATGTTAGACAGACTAGCACACAGGGTTTGTTAGACAGACTAGTACATAGGGTATGTTAGACAGACTAGTACATAGGGTATGTGAGACAGACTTGCACCAAAGGGACAGGGTAAGAAAGGATTTCACCATTATTCCTATAACCAAGACACTTTCTAAATCTTATTACATACAGACGTGGGCATTCACGCCGACGCCAATAACAAGCATCTACTTGAGATCTGTGTGATTGGAGCGCTTGATCGGCAGTGTATGTGTGGGCAGTCAATAACGCAATCAATACACTGTACATAGCTCTTCTGTAATATTGGAATTTTTTCTAGCTGCCTCAGTCTCTTTATGTAGAAGGCGTAGGGCTTTAAAGTTTTCTCAAATAATACCATTGATTATATTCAGTAGCATTATTGACATGGTACTAACCATGCTATGTATCCAATATGTGACATTCTTTCTGCATACAGTTTATCAAAAACTCAACAATAATCATTATTGAACTGGCTGCTGGTAGTGTTTTATAGTTAACCGGTGAATTAGGAACGGTGGAAATTGTTGCTATGTATATTTTGGTACCAAATATGTTATAGAGTGACATCCCTTGCAAGTCTGATTTTGTAGAGGGCAGCACTTGCAATTCATCATGGGGGCATCTAAATAAATACAAGCAGTGTCATTTTTCCTATGTAACGGATTACTTTTGCCTTGTACAGTACAGGTAGGCTTTATTCTGTGTTTTTGCTTGTCTATTGAAAGTTTCTAGCGATGAATGTTACTGATTTTTGTATGATTCCAATTCAAGTGACTGAAACAGCTCTTAGAAAATGAATCTGATATTCACTTGGAACTGCTTGTGTTAGGACCAGTTTGTTTCTTGAATTTAAACATCAAGTAATAATTTTTATCCCGACTGATCAATTTTTTGTCGTTCATTATAACAGACATTGTTAAAATTTCTCATATTCCAATGAAAATATATTTCTGTAAAGAGCCGAAATAGTCACGACTTGCTTCCCTTTGACCACAAAATAATAAATCGCTGGAAGCGATAAATTATTTTTGGTGTTTGAATATATTTTTGACATTTTAGAGACACATTTGCGCACACTTTCTTCTGACAAATCATGATAATTGATAGTGCTTTGTACATTTAGCTCATTTAATGTAATAGTAGAGAAAAATATGCTAGTTATAGGGAATGCCTCTTTAAAAAAACAATTAAGTCCATTATCAATATCCATTTTCGGGAAGTCTGTCCAACTTTCCATAGACACATTAATGTTGACACAATTCCTGCAGTTTTCGGCCAGATTTTCTGCAAACTTTCACAGATGACAACCGTGCCGATTGTAAACAACTTTGTGTATAACGGAAAGAATTATGCACAGTATTAAATTTTGCCAGAATACATATGGCCCTTTGTAGCTGCTTAGGTGTTAATTATAGTCTGCAGATTGGTAACATTGCTCACAAGTTTTCACTAAATTAAGCTTTTTATAAAGTGAAGATAGGTTACAATGCCTGTCACTAGCTATTGTCCAAATTCAAATATGGCAATAGTACATGGTAATACATTTATTATCGCACTACGTATTTATTGGGAACTAAACATGCAGCAGGTAGATATAGTTTGTATCAGCCTATATTGTGCAGCAGGTAGATATAGTTTGTATCAGCCTATATTGTGCAGCAGGTAGATATAGTTTGTATCAGCCTATATTGCATTAAAGCGTGCTTCAGCATGTACCGGTCAAAAAATGAGGGAACAATTAATTAGCGCGCTTACCTCCTTATCCGGCAACTCGGGTTTAAATACCAGGCGTGTCGCAAGGTACCGAACATTGGGGCGGCAGGGTGGGTTAAGGGAGGGGTGTCCCCTTCCTTTGAATGAGAAAATTTTATAAAACCAAATCTTAAATGGAGCTATTTCTGATACCTTTATTGTATATTCTTCTGGTTAAGTTTTTTATTGTTATACACGATGTAAGTCATTATTCTGACTCACTATGGCAGAAAGTGATCTTTTATAGTTGCCGATGTTGCATCATTTTGCAGTTGCTATTCGTTTGAGAGAAAATGTAAACTTAATTATTGAAATGCACGTGAGTTGCGGGTAAGTTGTGGAAAGTTTGACTAGCGTTACTATCGCGTCCAATGCGCATGAAACCTGTTTTCCTACGTAGAACAAGTGATTATTCGTCTACACTACTCATTGCGTTGTAATCGCGTTCATTGCGTCGGATACCAGTTGGCCACTGTTGGTAAAAATCATGGACAAAAACCACCTAAACAATCATATGGTGTACATTCAGGGTCAATTTAAGTTAGGGCAGCCCTAACCGCCCTAACCTCACTTAAATTGACCCTGAATGTACGCCATACAATCAGCGTATTGGCGGATGTTTGCCAGCAGAACCAACTTAAGCCAACTCAGAAAAACTTAATCTAGCGTTTAGGAACGTTAACAAACGGCACTAAATGTCGACAAATTAAGTTTTTGCATGCTAAAAAATTACCAACGCGATACGTTTTCAGCGTAACTTTTTAAAACGTTTACTTGCAGAATTTGACGTTTCCTTTGAGGAGTAAACCGATGATGTAATAATACTAAAACTAAAATATTTAAAACGCATTTTATTTTGAGTGAGTGCTGAAACAAACCAGCCCGTGATAGTTAAAATTATAGTCTGGTTTTCTTTTTGAAGAAATAATTATAAGTTTCTTTATCAATTCAGTATTTATGAAGCAAACCATGCCCTTTAGATACAACGGATGTACAGCTGACTACTGACCACGTGTACTACATGTACTGTAAATTACAATTGGAAGGGTCAGTTAGTTATTCAGCAAGTGTCAAGTGTCAATTTGATAATAATATATGACATATTTTCACACTTCAAGACTTGACTTATGTAACTTTAACAAGGTGTTATCATTCGCCGTTTTTGGCTCCCCAAAGTGTAGCTGTTAACTGAAATATTCGCAAATATTCATCTAGATCATTATTTTGTTACCCATTTTCAAAAAATCTTGCCTTTGCTCACCAAAATATTGGGGCGGCGACCGCCGCTCCTGCTGCCCCACTTGCGACGCCTCTGAATACGGGTGCAGACACACATATGCCTACCGTATTTCAGCAGAAAGCTGACTGGCAAACAAAGGCTAAGCTCGGCAATTAAATAAATTGGTGTTGTTTCCTTGATTTAAGTATGAAGTGATTGATGCTTCTCACATTTTCAATCTCATGAATTCTGGTTTGGAAGATTAACAAGAAGTATATTTTTAACATCAAAATATTTGTCCTACCAAAATTTCAAAACTTTGGATAGCTTCTTTTGTTTCAGAGCGACATTGTTACCATTGTCTTTAAATATCCATAAAAGGCAGTGTTTCCTTTTCCTTTAGAGAAATGGGATCAGGTCCATAGGAGGGGCAAAATTAAAGCCACAAGAGGATGTTTCACTTGATGTTAAATTCAGTCTTCTTAAATGCCTAGTTTGATTGTTTATCAAAAAACCAAATGGAGCAAAAGACTCCTTTAGAAAAAAAATTACAGAACTGGGGGAAATGTATACTCTGCAGGGAGGGGAAAGGGGCCTTTACAATATCTCCAAGTATTTTAGTCAATGAAATCGGTGAGCAGTTCAGTTTGAAAGAATTGATTGCCAAAATGATATGCTTCAATGAAAGCAGATTAAAATTATATAATCTGAATGCAACAGTTTACTAAATATCACTTAGACCGTGTGTCTGTTGCCTAAGCAAAACTCTATGATGCACCTTTATTCAGTTAAATATAGAAGAAATGCACTACCTCCCGTGGAAAGTGTTATGTAACACTTTGCTTAGGCAACAGACACCCGTGTTTGAAATTACTCCTGAAACTGTGTAGTTGAGTTTGCATTTTATATTTAATTTAATTTTGTGACTACTTAGGTCCAACAATTTTATGTTATTCAGTTTTCAGAAATTCAATAAGTTTTTAGTCCTCTTATGGTGTTCAACATGAAGTGCTCTCGTTTGTGAACTTAAGCATAAAGTGCACATGAAATCCCCAAAGACGAATTCTAAAATAACACCTGAATTTCTGGAAAAGCTGTTCTATTATGTCTGGACATGTATAACAAATAGTAAGTATGTAGACAAAAAGTATGAATAATCCTTCGAAAATAAACTCGAATTTTCACTGTCCATCATTTTTGATGGACATTTCTGTACAATGATTATTCATTTATAAAGGTCACGACCGTCTAGATGTTTGCAAAAAATTGCTAAATGTCATATAGGAAGTAGAGCAGACTTTATACCTAATAAGGAGATATCGGTGATACTTGATAGGTGTCTGCAAACCTGGTGTCAGTTACAGGTATATATACCTGGCAGCTGATCTCTATAGCAGCCATGCAGAATCACAGGTGGCAGTATCAGTGTTTGGTCCGCAAACTATTAAATAAAATAATAAAAAAATATATAAAAATGTCCGTACTGAACTAATATACTAACATTATCAAGGTATAAAGCATACTATATGTCTATATGCCAAAGATTGTGGAACATTTCATCTCGTTGTTTCAACATAAAATACGGGCGCTGAAGAAAAACTGCTATAGAGTCATTCAAATAAACTATAAGATATTAATTCTTACCAAAAATCTCGTTCAATTGTATCTTATAACATCGAAACAGCAAAACAGTGTTACTTTCGTTATTTAACTACGCTCAAGGTCATTTTATTTATGCACTGGTTACCCGCTGCGCTCACAGTATCGTAATAATTGTTGGGAACCAAGTCTATTGTAAGATGCAATGTTCCACAATCTTTGGACATAGACATATACTACGCTTTATACCTTGATAGTGTACATGGAGTTAGATAGACAATCAATATATATACGGTCCATGTAGTGTATTAGCTCAGTGACGGATTTGTTCTTTTTCTTTTCCAAACACTGATACTGCCACCTGTGTGCAGAATGTGTTCAAAGAGTTTTTCTTTGTCATTGGACTTCAGGTGCAATATATGAGCTGATATTTTTATGTTTCTGTGAATGTACTTTTGAAGTTTTTAGCTCAACTGAGCAAGATAAATAAACTCAGTAGATTGGCAAAATTATACTTTTGCTCCAAAGTATTGCAATAAAGTTCATGAAACTTAAACTTGCACCAACATTCATAAACTGTGTAGATCTACAAACCTAAACTTGCACCAAAATTCATGAACTCTGTAGATTTACACACTTAAACTTGCACCAACATTCATGAACTCTGTAGATTCACAAACTTAATCTGGCACCAAAATTCATAAACTGTAGATTCACAAACTTAAACTTGCACCAAAATTCATAAACTGTAGATTAACAAACTTAAACTTGCACCAAAGATCCATAAATTTGGTAGAATAACAAACTTAAACTTGCACTAAAGATCCATAAATTTGGTAGATTAACAAACTTAAACTTGCACCAAAGATCCATAAATTTGGTAGATTAACAAACTTAAACTTGCACCAAAGATCCATAAATTTGGTAGATTAACAAACTTAAACTTGCACCAAAGATCCATAAATTTGTAGGATTAACAAACTTAAACTTGCACCAAAGATCCATAAATTTGGTAGATTAACAAACTTAAACTTGCACCAAAGATCCATAAATTTGGTAGATTAACAAACTTAAACTTGCACCAAAGATCCATAAATTTTGGTAGATTAACAAGCTTAAACTTGCACCAAAGATCCATAAATTTGGTAGATTAACAAACTTAAACTTGCACCAAAGATCAATAAATTTGATACATTTATAAACCTAAACTTACGACAGAGTTTCATGACCTTCAAAGATATTTATGGCTTAAACTTATAACAAATATTGCAACTTCAAGATTGCAAAAATGGTTGCAAATCTTTACTTGCACCAAAGATTTGTGATCTTTGTAGATTTACAAACTTAAAATTTTTGCAACACTATATACTTCAGGACCTCTATTACAAGTGTACCAAGAGAAATCTCGAGGTAATCGAGGTCGTCTGCCTTCATTGGGTTCTTCATCAAAGAAGGAAGAAGTCCGACAGGCGTATCTGTTCACCAATCATCTACTGCTCACAACTCGTGCAAAGGAAAATGGCCGCTTACATCTTGCCAAGGTAACTTCTATTTCATATAAAACATATTCTTGTTTAAACTTTAATTGTACCCCCTCCCTTATTTATAAGTGGGGGTCATATAGCATTGGTGCTGTCCGTATATATGTCCGTCTGTCTGTAACACAAACCTTGTGTGTTGAACTCCTCATAAACCATACGACAAAACTTCTTCATACTTCCACAGATGTCGTTGACCATAAAAGGATGGAAATTTTGCTGGGTCAAGTTTACCCGAGTTGCTTTTACTATAATATTATACCCCAGCAGGAGTACCTGCATCCCATGGACACATTTCTAGTTTAATCTAAGGTAGTATTGTGCATACCCCAATCAGTATGTCGCTGAAACCTAAGCAAAGAACACATACAATTCTAGAAACTGTATTTAAATGTTGCAATTTTAGTAAAAAAAACCCATTACTTGCTAAGACTTATTACCCTTAATTTGTAGGTATATATAAAAGTAAATCAGTTTTAAGTTCACCTGTGTGTGGTCACAATTTAAAACACAATTAAGCACAGAGCTCGACACTAACACTTGCCTGCTGGCCTGAAGCCAGTGAAAATAAAAAAGGACCAGTGAAAGTCTGGAAGGACCAGTAACTGCAAGCAAATTTTACGCTTCTTTTCCTGTCGGACCAGTGACCAAAATAGTTAGTGTCGACCCCTGAAGCATGGAGTAATACTAGGTTGAATAATTGTCTGTATTTTTAGAATTGTGGGAAAATACCACTGGCAGAATGTACAATAATAGAAGATCCTAGTTCTGATATCTTCTACTTTGATGAGGACAGTAAGTATATAACATCACATTTACCCTGATATAATGTCACATTCACCCAGATAAAATGTCACATTCACCCTGATATAATGTCACATTCACCCTGATATAATGTCACATTCACCCTGATATAATGTCACATTCACCCTGATATAATGTCACATTCACCTCAAATAACATCACATTTGCCCTGATATAACACCACATTCACCTGGATATAACATCACATTTGCCTTGATTTAACATCACATTCTCCTTGATATAACGTCACATTCACCCCTAGCCTTGATATAACGTCACATTCACTTTGATATAACATCACATTCACCTTGGTATAACATCACATTTGCCTTGATATAACATCACATTCACCTTGGTATTATCCTAGTGGTAAAGCCACCCTAGCTCAGTATTTAGTGTGATTGGTGTCTAAACTGGCAATATGAGTGTAAATCTAGTTGGAGGCACTCATATATATGCCTGCCATATTTCATCAGAAAGTTGACTGGCAAATAAAGGCTGTGCTAGGTATTTAAAAATTAGAGAACAAGAGGTCTCAGGTTTAATCCCAGGTCATGGACATACCAAAGTAATTAAAAAAATATGGAACAGGTATACCTCCTCGCACAGGATGCATAAGTTCCTTATTTCTGCAGTACTTACGTGTCAGGAAAATGTGACTGGATATTCTCTGCATGACTGGAAAACTGTAATCCAGATTGCTTAAAACAATATTTGTTGCATTCACAATGCACTGGCTTAGAATGAGAAGGTTGTAATTACTACTCTCAACCTTAAAGACTGATACATATTTGAAATCTGCATCACAAGGCGCTTCTTATGAGCCTTTTTTCATGAAAATCAGAAATTGTCATGTTGACCAGAATAAAGTTGAAAAACTTTTATTTCTATATCTAAAGTGTAATTTTTAGACAGAGTTTTTCTTGTTTTCTCAAAATATCGATTTTGTCCTTACAACTTTCTCATTCTAAGCCAACATGTTTATTGTTGACCTTATATTTTTGTTATAAAAATTTTGTATGATATTATTTTGTTTATTTTTCAGCCACATCGCTTGATTCCGTGTCAAGTGCTGCCAGTTCATCATCACAAAGTACCCTGTTACCCTCACTGGCACAAGAAAAACTTGTGGATTACAATGGACTTGATTTTCGATTAATTGTTGACTCAAAAAGTGGGCCTCAGGTCACCATAACTCTGGTTGCTTCAACTCATATAGAGAAAGCAGCTTGGTGCAGTGATATAAGCCAGGTAAGGCATCAGTTAAAAGAAGTTAAATGACCTACTGTAAAATCATTTAATTTTGATGGGAAAATTTGTGGTTTTGATAAAAAAGACCATTTCGATTGGACGTTAATTTGTGGATTTTACATTTCAGGTTATAAATAGAAGGGTCAAAATTATTGTTTGATGGAATTTGATTTTGTGATTGAAGACGGAACACTAAATCCACGAAATTTGATTTCCAACAAAAATTGATGATTTTACAGTGGTCTCTGTATGACCTTGTTGCAGCTATAAAAAATGGCTGCTATTGTTTATGTGTGACTTTCGATTGCCTGTGAACTACAGTAGTTATAAAAAGGCTTAATGACCTAGTTTCAGATATAAAAAGGCTTAATGACCTAGTTTCAGATATAAAAAGGCTTAATGACCTAGTTTCAGATATAAAAAGGCTTAATGACCTAGTTTCAGATATAAAAAGGCTTAATGACCTAGTTTCAGATATAAAAAGGCTTAATGACCTAGTTTCAGATATAAAAAGGCTTAATGACCTAGTTTCAGGTATAAAAAGGCTTAATGACCTAGTTTCAGGTATAAAAAAGGCTTAATGACCTAGTTTCAGATATAAAAAAGGCTTAATGACCTAGTTTCAGATATAAAAAGGCTTAATGACCTAGTTTCAGATATAAAAAGGCTTAATGACCTAGTTTCAGATATAAAAAAGGCTGACTGACCTAGTTTCAGATATAAAAAGGCTTAATGACCTAGTTTCAGATATAAAAAGGGCTTAATGACCTAGTTTCAGATATAAAAAGCCTTAATGACCTAGTTTCAGATATAAAAAGCCTTAATGACCTAGTTTCAGATATAAAAAGCCTTAATGACCTAGTTTCAGGCATTAAAAGACTTATTGACCTAGATTTTTAATGACTTAGTTGCAGCTATAAAAAGGATTAACAACCTAGTTAACTAATCTAGCTATATTCCTGTGTGTGCGTTGTGCTTGCTGGATAATTTTTGAGTTTGCCCCTTGTGAAAGAATTTTTTTCTGTGCCAAAAGCGTTATTGTAAACTATAGTTTCATCTATAACAAGAGGATAACAGAATATGAAGAAAGGCAGGGACATTTTGAATAAGCCACAAAGGTTGAAAAATCAAGCTTGCACAATTTATTAGTGTTATTTTAGTACATAATAGACTGAATGTACATGTTTATGTAAATAAGTCATTTTATATGTACTATTATTTCAGTGTATAGAGAATCTACATTACAGTGACTTACTAAATAGCTCCATGAGTGAGTCATCCTCTGTCACCATGCCCCAATCAGTGAGGTGAGTATATCCTTATACCGACCCTTTCATTATTCCAGATTTATCCCAAATTCCTGGTTAATATATCCTATACAGATCCTGTCAATTTTACAGATTAATTGCGAATTTCTGTCCCAATCTCCCAAAGAATCTCCATGTGAGAAAAATCTCATCTCAATTATAAGTATTTGTCTTAATGTTAATTTTCCTGCAATACTGGACTCGAAATTAACATTACTAAACAGAAATGGTTTTCTGTGTTAATTACAGTAAAAATGCATGAGATTAAACTTCATATTTATCTCTAATTGCAACTCTGATTTTAACAAAATCTCAATTTTAGTTGAGATTTCTACAAGTTTGAGATGTTTTGGGGAGGGGGATCGGAGCCAGGTTAATCTTTCCTGAAAGAGTTAACTATGATCTCTGACCAAAAGAAAGTTTTTTGATGAACTTATATCAACAAATGGCAAGTAAAGGAAAATTTAATTTGCTCTGAATTTTTTTTAGTTAATATACTACTAGTATTCAAGAAAGGCCCTGACAATCTCTATTATCAAATTCAACTGATGTGAAAAACTATTATTTAAAATTTAAAAATTATTTTATTTAATTTACTGGAATGCCATAAAAATTGTTTTAGTACATCATGTACATGAACTTTCCTTTATATTATAGGTCTGATCCAAAATTGTTTCGGGATGATGTAGATATTAAATTTAGCCGCACTCTCAACTCATGTAAAGTGCCGCAGGTGAGTCACATTAACAGTTTTTAAGTAAAAATTCCAATATTGTCTCATTTTGGTGGGGGGGGTGCTATGGGAGGCCCATCAATATCTCGTATTTCTGTTCCAGCAGGATACAACAGTCACAACATTCTGACATTGGTGAGCTAATCTGTCCAATACTGTAAACCAAGTTCATGAGTGGAAGAAATTCGCGAAAATTAAGTAGCTGCAAATATTTCAAAACATAAATGTGGACATCACAAGAGACTTACAAATATGTAGTGCTGAATATGCCTACGATCAGTAAAACACAAAAGTTAGTATTTACGAAAGTAAATTGGTGTACAGTATCTTGAACATCCCCTGCTGAGTGCCAAGCAAGGAAGCAAAAGTAGTGCCAGATAAAGTCACTTTGAAATTTCAAGGTCCCTAGTGTCGGTCTGGTAAAAGTGAGGGAGTTTTGACTCAGTGAAATCTGGAATTTGAACTTAAGTTAGGAAAAAGTCAATGAATTATGTCAAATAGCTCGCTGTAAACGAAATACCAAAGATGAAAAATAAAATCTTTGCTTACTTGGTATGCTTCTTGGGGACAATTCCTATTCAATTATTATTATATACGTTATATAAGCATGATTGTTGAGAATGTTGTTTTTTTACCTGTAGATACGTCATGGGAGTGTGGAGAGGTTGTTGGAGCGATTAACAGACTTACGATTTCTTAGCATTGATTTCCTAAATACCTTCCTTCTCACATATCGCGTGTTCACTACAGGACAAAAAGTCCTCGAATCTTTGAAGAAAGTTTATCGAAGTCCAGAAGGTATCGGGTCTAGCTCTATAGAACCGGAAGTCGAACTGTTACCAAGTACCGAGGTACAGGACAAGTAAGTCCAATTGTTTTTTACCTTAACCTTCATCAGCAAAATTTAGTTGTTGACAAATAAACATAAGTTCTTTGCAATCGGAACTCCTCTATGTTTATCTAACGAAAGTGCCTCAGACATGATAGGGATACCACCATTATCCTAACTACTTTACAACGATGGAATCGAAGAGAACTGAAAGGTCACTTACTGCTGGGAAGGTATCAACTCCTAAAAGGAGACCGGTAATTGAAGGGCTTCTTGACAGCATTGAAAAACTGATGATTGGCTGTTACCGGAAACCACATATTATTAACTAAAATTTGTAACTGTATACTTATGTATGAGACGTATGTTTTAGTTACGGAAATGCCCGAGTAGTTACGATTGAAGTTCTTTACTGGATTTCGTGGCTTTTAGCATGGTCTTTGGGGTTATGTGGAATCAGAAACAGTGTCACTGGGTAAATACATAGTTGGGTCACTTAAGGTAACCATTTTGTTAGGTTATCTAAGCTATTGACAACTGGGACTTAGGCATTTCCTTTTCTCGCTCAGTTATGTGGTGGCATTGTCTGTGTATCGATTTTGTGTTTCTGAAATGCTTTCCAGTATTTTTCACCAAAACTTGAGATAAAAGGTAGCCAATAGAACAAAACTTCACATGGATATTTGGTAGCAGGCCTAGTTGTGCCTTTAATTGTCTGAAAATTTGACTCTGATAGATTAAAGATATTGTCTGAATTATGTCCCTTTGTAAGGGACCAACATTTTAGTGTAAAAAATACATTTACAAGTACAGTTGTTACAAAATTAAACCAAAAAAGGATATTAAACATGAAGTAGTCTGTCGGGTAAACTATGTGTATCTAGGTTTAACTATGTATACCTGAGTTAACAGTAAAACCCGTTATTTTCGAATGAAATAGGTCCCTCATTAGTATTACTTATTACATCTACAAGTAGTTATATTTTGTTTTACTGTTTTTTTTTGTTATTCAGGCATGTTTTAAATGTTGATCTGCTCGGTAGTCAACTACAGCAGTTTACCAAGGACCCTCCTAGTGATGATAGAAATGTTATCAAACCACGAGTCGAGAAAATGGACCGTATACGTCGGATCAGTACTGGCTGCATGAAGGTCGAGGTCACTGGGGAGCCAAGGTCAAGTTTGGCATCATCTGATTCTGATCAACCGCATACAATTAAACACGTGGATTTCATCAAAAGTATGTACACAATGAATTTAACATCAGGTCCCGATCTCCCAAATAATCTCAAGTAGAAATCTCATCTCAAATTTTCCCAATCATGGTCTGAACTTGACATGAATCTGAATTTACAAACCTTCAAATTTACTGTAATAAACTAAGCATAATGTAGGTCATATTTGGGGCTAATTTTGAGTTCATTCTCCTGTGGAAATTATCCAAACAACAAATGTCCTAGCAATATTCGAGGTTGAGATGTTTCGGGAGATTGGGTCAGGCCTGAATAATAATTTATTTTTTAGTTTATGTATAATACTATTATAGTCAGTTTATTTCAGTTATTTCCAGGTTAAAATTACAATAAAAATCATCTGAACTTAAGCCTGATACTTTTAATACTTTATACCTAAAACTCGACATAGGATAAGATCAAGTGGAAAAAATGCTTGTCTATTTCATTTGGACTTATTTTAAACCTATGGCTGAGTTCTATGCTTAAAAGCATAATATCATCCAAATAATTAGGTCCTTTCTTTACCAGCGTAAAGGTAAAGTAAACTTTATCAGAATAACATCCAGCAAATACATGTTATTCATTAAATGAACTGTTCTGAAGATTAAACAGTTATGGGTTAGCAGTTTGACTTTATAGTGACATACCTACGTTAAAGCTCACCCGCAGGGTTCCCACGGTCAGGGAAAAAGTAATTTTTTCAAGGTCAGGAAAAGTCAGGGAATTTTAAAGCAAACATATCCTCATTTTCTCTATTTTATTGCCATATTTTGCTAGAACATACAAGATGCTGTGTCGCCCGATTGCTCTAAAAAGTCAGGGAAAACTGCTCTGTGGTCAGGGAAAAATCAGGGAAAAGTCAGGGAAATTTGTCTTGGAAAGTTTGTGGGAACCCTGACCTGAGCACTGTGCTCAAGGTGGGCTATTATGATACTGCTGAGCCCTCGGTATTAGTGGTGCTGTCTGTCCAGATTCCTGTATACTTAATGTAAATCAAGTATGTTGAACTCCTCACAAGCCATTGGGTGGAATTTCTTCAAACTTTTACATCTATGAAAAACTAGGATGGAATTTTTGCTGGGTCAATTTTTTCCAGAATTATGACGCTTGGTTACTTTTACTATATACCAAAATAGGGGCACCTGTGTCCCATTGACACATTTTATGGGACAAGTTTGCAGTTAAAGTTTATCTTCCCTTTTTATATTTTATCTTCCTTTATTAAATATGATCTTCCCTTTTTATATTTGATCTTCCCTTCTTATATTTTATCTTCCCTCGTTATATTTCAGGTTTAAAACAAGATGATTCTGACAGTGATGATAGTCCGGACTTGGAAAGCTATCTAGGACCCCCTAAACAGGCCCCTATAGCTACGTGTGAGACTCTATGTGACTCGGAGCTGCTTGAAATCCCTGCAATAACAATGGATGCCCAATCAGAAGTTGTCTTGCTCCCGGAAGACTTTGGTGGTGAATCTTCGACAGATGACTTCTATTTGCATAATAATAAATACTTAATGCCTGTTAAATGCACAGGATTGACAATGAGTCCTTCCGACTCCTTGGATTCACGTTTTACAGGATTACATTCGATATCCAGCTCAGATACACTGACACCGAGCACTCCACGACCGAGTCCTGTCACTAGTCCTCTCCCACGTCGTTCACTGCCCCAACCATTGAGTCCAAAGAGCGGTGAAGTGAGCCCTCGTCGACCATCGACACCGGTAAAAATGCCGGACAAATACTCGACAGACTCATTGTTTGTATCAGCTACTACATCACCCCTCCGCCTTGGAAAGCCAAAGAAGTCATCATCCCCAGTGAGGATTCCCACTTCCATAATTCGATCTACCTCACCAAAACGCACAAACCGATCCCCGAGTGCGAGCCCTAAGTTATGTCGGGCACCTACACCAATCAGCTATAGTTATTCATCACCAAATATTGTTGCTCCACAGATCAAAGTCAAACACTGTAAGTACATGTACAAGTTGATCCCCTCACCTGTATTAAGTTACTGTAATATCATTAAATTTTATGGGGATTATATTTCGTGGATTTCGTGGTTCACCTTCAACCGCAAAAATAAATCCCATCAAAAGATAATTATGACCCTTGTATTAATTACATGAAATGAAAAATCAACAAATTAATGTCCTATCGTAATGGTCCTTTGTACCAAAACCACAAACTTTTTCACATTGATATTAAATAGTATTAAGTAAGAAAGTCAGTCAGTCAGTAAAGTCTTTATTTTACGAGGCTAACATATTTACAATAATGCAATCTTCCATATGGACTGCAAATGAGTTTACAGTATTGTATAAACTAATGCAGATTGCAATGCTTTAGTATTGAACTTATTCACATTGTATTGTGGCAAATTAAGTTCCATAACTTTCATAAGTTTATCACCAGGCTTACACAGTCAGCAGTGTTTTTCTCCCTATTTTGGGAACATAGCCCATGCCTTTGGGATTGGGAATTTTAGCGGCATTTGGTCCAAATTGGAAAAAGCTACAAATTAAATTCCAAAGCCTAAAAAGCTGATAGGTGTACAATAACTTAAATTGTGTCTTTAATTTGTTCTTTATGCTTCAGTTCAGTTGTGCTGACTGTTTTTAACATAAAAACCTAGTCCATTTTTTCTGAAGTTTCTTTTTTTACTCTGAATTGGGATTTTTTTGGCTTGAAATTAGGGGGAAAAATATGATTTTCCATTGGGAACATAGCCCTTATTCGGCTATAAAATCACCCCAAAATAAACCCTGGTCAGTGGAAAGTCGGAGAGACTAAATGTTTTTCAAGGCCATGGAGGGAATGTTTTATTAAATTAGTTGTAAATGCTTGTAAGCAATGATGTGTTATGCGAAGAGTGGCAGGGATACAGGGGGGATTAGACAGTGAATCTTCCGATATGCAGGAATTTGAAAGCCTTATCAACTAAAAGCCTGTGGAATAGACCTTGGACAAAATATTGTCTGGTGCAATAAGACTTGTTGATATTTTCAGTTAGCTCAGACACTGATGCCGCCACATCGATTACACCTAGAAGTAGTTTTGCTGCCCATTCTGATGGTTCACCTCCCCAGGCACGTGCTGGAGCAGTAGTCACCTCATCACGTGCATCCAAACGAAGGTAACACAATTATTTGTAATTATAACAATCATGTTAAAGTAATAGGGCATGTTTATTTTAATGCTGCCACCGTTTCAGTTCAAAGGTGTGTATATTTGACAGTTTGATCATTGGTCCATTTAAGTATTGTTTGATCTGTCGCAAGGAATAAAAACATGTTGTTCTGCTGGAATATGGCAGGCATTTGTAAGGAGATTTGAACTTACGTCACCCAGTTAAGCGGCAAGCATGCGTACCACTAAACTAAGGGGGCACAGGTCTGAGGATCTCAATTAGTTACAATTGGTCTACCTTGGGCTTTATATGATAAGGGAGATAATCATAATTGCACTAATGTCTCTCATTGTACTACATATCGAGGGCTCGGTGCAAAACTATGGTAACTACATTGATTTATAGAGGCACCTACCATAGTTTTGCGCTGAGCCCTCGATATGATTATGTGTGTTATGGATCGAGTTCGTCGGCTGCTACAACAGCATTTGCTGCTGCTACTGCTGGTTCTCATTGTATTATATAATTATATGATTCTGTTTGCTATAGGTCAAGTTCGTCGGCTGCTACAGCAGCATTTGCTGCTGCTACTGCTGGTTCTGGGTATTCACCTGATCAGTCTTCAGCACGTGTACAGAGATTCCTTAGTGCGGGCACAGGTACGTCACATCTCTATAATTAGTCCCCTACCGGTGTTTCATTTCTTTAATTAGTCCCCTACCTTTTTTTTCGACTCTAGGGGACTATACTCACTCACTTACTGCCCCTTACGCCCTCTGGTATGTAGGGCAGCAACAAAGGACCTCTACAGGTGTCTTGTCCTAAGCCAACTTCACCTGCACTGTTCCTAAGGACTGTCCCATACTGTTCGACTTGCACTGTGCGCCTCTATCACAGCGGCCATCTTGGACGTCATTTTAGATTTAACCCCATTTTACTGAAATCTGCCAAGGTTTAAATTTGAAATCAAGTTTTTGTTGCGATTGTTTATTGACTATGGCTCATGTTTGGCCTATTTTAACTGGACTAATATTTGACCAGTTGGAAAGGATGTTGAGTTGATTCCTACAAATGCCCATCAAGTTTACTTACCCATTAAAATTTGTCAAAGGTGCTTCCCTCAGGATTGATACAGCTTAAATTTAAGCGATGTACTCCAGTTTTTAATGAATTTGCTTTGGGAGGCATCGGAAACAGGGATAACACAAATCAATTCTAATGATTACCCGGAAGTTTCCTATAGACCGTGAGAACCCCTTTTTCAATGCTTTATGATGCCTGTTTATCAAAAGGCAAAAAAATGTCAGTGATTTGGACAAAATTTGTGGTAAGTATTGCAACAAAAACAGTGACAACCTGAAGTGGAGGAAATAAAAGAATAAATGTATTGCTTGCAATTCCTAATTACTTGTTGACAGTGTACCTGGACAGGTGTCCGTTGTCTAAGCAAAGCGCTACCTAGCACTTTTATTCAGTTACCTCCCGTTTATATAAATATAGAAGGCATGGATTACCTCCTGCGGAAGTGCTACGTAGCACTTTGCTTAAGCATCCGACACCAGTAATTGATTAATCATACAACTTGTTTAAAAATTATTCTAAAATTAAATGATTTAGTATATAAACAACCAATTTACATTATAGGAGCTACAGATCCACGTTTGTTGAAGAAACGAGAGTCAGTTATAAGTACTGCAGCAACCATGCGAGTCTTGAATATCATCAAACATTGGGTATCAAAACATTCACAGGTAATTATGCTTACAATCTTCTTTTTGAAAAAAATGTCCCCGTTTGGGGGAAAATGGTTCCTGTTCAATAGCTCAAAAACCCTTTGCCCTAGAACTTCATGCTTCACATGGAGGTTGGTCATAAACAGTAGATGACCCCTATTGAAGGTGATGTGTGTTTTACAAACAATTCTTGTTTCTATAAATATGTCACCTATCCACTCATGAAATATACATTTTATTTGTATTTTGTATTGAATGTTAATTTTGAGAAAAATTGGTGTGTCAGCTAAGTTGTTGAAACTATGATTCAGCATATTTTGAATTGACTATACATGTATATACAGGACTTCACTGATGATCAATTGAAAGCGTCGGTGATAGATTTTCTCGAGGAGATGGTATGTAACACCAACCTGCTTCCAGCGGAACACAAGGCAGCAGCTTCTATACTACGTACACTAACCAAGGAAACAGCTGAACCAAAAATAGATCTCATGAAGCTTCTTGCTCACCCAGAGGTAAGCCCAAGGTCATTGTTTTGTAAAGGTCAATATCATGTTCCAGGTCATTGTAACGGTCAATATCATAGTCAAGGTCAAGATCATGCTTTAGTTAAGATCAATATTGAACCAAGACCAAGGTCATGGTTTAGTAAAGGTCAATATTGTAACCAAGATCAAGGTCATGGTTTAGTAAAGGTCAATATCGTTACCAAGATAAAGGTCATGGTTAAGTAAAAGTCAACATCATAACCAAGGTCATGGTTTAGTAAAGTTCAATACCATAATCAAGGTCATGGTTTAGTAAAGGTCAATATCGTAACCAAGATCAAGGTTGTGGTTTAGTAAAGGTCAATATCATAGTCAAGATCATGGTTTAGTTAAGGTCAATATCATAATCAAGGTCATGGTTTAGTTAAGGTCAATATCATTATCAAGGTCATGGTTTAGTAAAGATCAATATCATAACCAATATCATGGTTTAGTAAAGGTCAATATCATAATCAATTTCCAGGTCATAGTCATTGTGAAGGTCAAGGTACTTAAGGTCTCTAATAGTGAGTATTGGTACTTGTTACCTCTCCTACATAATTATTATATTGGGGTCTCCCACATAATAATTATAATGGGGGAGACATATTGGATGTCACAAAGTTTTTAGCTCTCATTCTGCTTAACCACTTGTTACATTTCCAATAAAATTGACTTGAATAATTTTAAGTTGGATGAATACTGCCTGAATTATTTACCATACATAGATGTATACATTTTTGGCTAAACATTTATTGCATAGTAAGATAACATTCATTTGTATGCAATTGTATCAGGACTTTTATACAAATTGTTAAAACAAAGTGTTCCAGAGGTTACTAAAGACCATTGTCATATCATGTGGGTCAAGGTCATTGATATGAAAACAAAGTGTTCCTGAGGTTACTTAAGACCAATGTCACATGATGTGGGTCAAGGTCATTGAGATTAAAACAAAGTGTTCCTGAGGTTACTAAAGACCAATGTCATATGATGTTGGTCAAGGTCATTGAGATTTAAACAAAGTGTTCCTGAGGTTACTAAAGACCAATGTCATATGATGTGGGTCAAGGTCATTGAGATTAAAACAAAGTGTTCCTGAGGTTACTAAGACCAATTTCATATGATGTGGGTCAAGGTCATTGAGATTTAAACAAAGTGTTCCTGAGGTTACTAAAGACCATTGTCATATGATGTGGGTCAAGGTCATTGATATGAAAACAAAGTGTTCCTGAGGTTACTTAAGACCAATGTCACATGATGTGGGTCAAGGTCATTGAGATTAAAACAAAGTGTTCCTGAGGTTACTAAAGACCAATGTCATATGATGTTGGTCAAGGTCATTGAGATTTAAACAAAGTGTTCCTGAGGTTACTAAAGACCAATGTCATATGATGTGGGTCAAGGTCATTGAGATTAAAACAAAGTGTTCCTGAGGTTACTAAGACCAATTTCATATGATGTGGGTCAAGGTCATTGAGATTTAAACAAAGTGTTCCTGAGGTTACTAAAGACCAATGTCATATGATGTGGGTCAAGGTCATTGAGATTAAAACAAAGTGTTCCTGAGGTTACTAAAGACCAATGTCATATGATGTGGGTCAAGGTCATTGAGATTAAAAAGTGTTCCTGAGGTTAATAAAGACCAATGTCATATGATGTGGGTCATGGTCATTGAGATTAAAACAAAGTGTTCCTGAGGTTACTAAAGACCAATGTCATATGATGTGGGTCAAGGTCATTGAGGATTTAAGCAAAATGTCCCTGAGGTTACTAAAGACCAATGTCATATGATGTGGGTCAAGGTCATTGAGATTAAAACAAAGTGTTCCTGAGGTTACTAAAGACCAATGTTATATGATGTTGGTCAAGGTCATAACGATTAGTGTGACAGAGGTGAGCATCCAATTCTCATTCTCAATTCCCCACTTTTCAATATTTTTCAAAAATAATGTTATTTTATACATTAACAATGGTTTGTCAGACCTTATTGTCTGATCAGGACAACCATCTGAATATACAGCTGCTGGAATCCCTTCCTGAGAAAATGATTGCTGGTTAGACCGGACCCTCTCTGAGAATAAATTCTGGAACAGAGCATGTACCGCACCGTGATCATCTATATTTAGCTAGAGTTGACTGCTTGGTTATATGTTTTGTGTATATATTTCAGGCAACATCTCTGGATCCGAGCATGTACCGCACCATGATTTTATATATTTAGCTAGAGTTGACTACTGGATTGTATGTTTTGTGTATATTTTTCAGGCAACATCTAAGGACACATTTGATAGCTTATCTGCTCTAGACATATCGGAACAACTTACCTTTCTGGATCACCAAATATTTACTTCCATAAGAAGCGAGTAAGTACATTGGAAACACATATGTTAGGTCTGTTACCTTTATATACAGTACAACCTCTCCAGAGTGGCCCTTTGTAGAGCAACAACTTCTACAGAGTGGCCCTTTGTAGAGCAACAACCTCTCCAGAGTGGCCCTTTGTAGAGCAACAACCTCTCCAGAGCTAGTTGCCCTTTGTAGAGCAACTACTTCTACAGAGTGGCCCTTTGTAGAGCAACAACCTCTCCAGAGCTAGTGGCCCTTTGTAGAGCAATACTTCTACAGAGTGGCCCTTTGTAGAGCGACAACCTCTCCAGAGCTAGTGGCCCTTTGTGGAGCAACTACTTCTACAGAGTGGCCCTTTGTAGAGCAACAACCTCTCCAGAGCTAGTGGCCCTTTGTAGAGCAATACTTCTACAGAGTGGCCCTTTGTAGAGCGACAACCTCTCCAGAGCTAGTGGCCCTTTGTAGAGCAACAACTTCTACAGAGTGGCCCTTTGTAGAGCAACAACCTCTCCATAGCTAGTGGCCCTTTGTAGAGCAACCTCTTCTACAGAGTGGCCCTTTGTAGAGCAACAACCTCTCCAGAGTGGCCCTTTGTAGAGCAACAACCTATCCAGAGCTAGTGGCCCTTTGTAGAGCAACTACTTCTACAGAGTGGCCCTTTGTAGAGCAACAACCTCTCCAGAGTGGCCCTTTGTAGAGCTACAACCTCTCCAGAGTGGCCTTTTGTAGAGCAACTACTTATACAGAGTGGCCCTTTGTAGAGCAACAACCTCTCCAGAGTGGCCCTTTGTAGAGCAACAACCTCTCCAGAGCTAGTTGCCCTTTGTAGAGCAACTACTTCTACAGAGTGGCCCTTTGTAGAGCAACAACCTCTCCAGAGCTAGTGGCCCTTTGTAGAGCAATACTTCTACAGAATGGCCCTTTGTAGAGCGACAACCTCTCCAGAGCTAGTGGCCCTTTGTAGAGCAACAACTTCTACAGAGTGGCCCTTTGTAGAGCAACAACCTCTCCAGAGCTAGTGGCCCTTTGTAGAGCAACCTCTTCTACAGAGTGGCCCTTTGTAGAGCAACAACCTCTCTATAACAACACCTTGAAAATTTCCCGAGTCCATATATACTATAAATTTAACCTCTGTGGAGCAACAACCTCTAAACATCAGCCAATATTTACAGATCCCACAGGATGTTCTTCTACAGAGGTTGAACTGTATAAAGTCTAGAATACTATAGGAATTTCTATGTGTCAATAAGTTAATGACTTCTAAAGTCTAGACATTTTCACACCCATCAGTTTCTGTTTGGTTTATAATTCTGTTACATTCAAGCAAAATTTAAGGATTATGTTTTAACCGACTGAAATAGGTCCGTTTCAAAAATGATTTGTCCTAAGATCTTCAAACTCTACATGGAGATTGGCCAGCAACCAGACATGATTTTAGGTTCGGTAGGTCCATGGTCAAGTTCTCTGTGTCCTTTACCATTTCCAACTATTGGATTGCATTGGGGGCTCATATTTTACAAACATCTGGTTTTCACTATTATTTTCACTGATAATCCGTTGATAGTATATGATTCATATGCTTTGATATTTAATGCTGTAAAATCATTAATTTGTTGTGGGGATTAAACTTTGTGGACTTCGTGGTTCACCTTCAAACACAAAATTAAATCCCATCAAAAAAATATTTTTAACCCTTGTATTTATTACCTGAAATGCAAACTCCACAAATTAACTTTCCATCGAACTGGTCTTTTTTACCAAAACCACTAAATTTCAACCTACTGAAATTAGATTATTTTACAGTACATTGTATGCATGTTTTTTCAGGGAATTGTTAGGTCAGGCTTGGATGAAACCAGATAAATCAAACAAGGCTCCACATGTTCTTCTAGTCAGCAAAAGGTTTAACGAGGTAAGTGGATGGGGTGCTACAATTCTAGAACTCCATGTAGATAGAATATTTGTGGCAAGACATTGTGAAGTTTTTACCTACATATCCATCATTTCAATATATTGTTAAAGCATTGATTTGATACATTTGTAACAGAGTATACGAATCAAGATTTAGCTTATAGGTTTCAGTTAAAGAATTTTAGAATAAATTTATGAATTAAGCAAATTTTAAGATTTAATAGACAAATTTAGTATCAAAGTAAATGTTATGTTATAAGGATTATGAATGTTATATTTCTAAATATGTATTGTTGATTTTTATTCAATATTCAATTAATAAGAATGAAATATTAATTGAATATTGAATAAAAATCAACAATACATCCTTATAACATAACATTTGCTTTGATACTAAATTGGAAGGGTGACATGTAACAGAGTATACGAATCAAGATTTAGCTTATAGGTTTCAGTTAAAGAATTTTAGAATAAATTTATGAATTAAGCAAATTTTAAGATTTAATAGACAAATTTAGTATCAAAGTAAATTTTATGTTATAAGGATTATGAATGTTATATTTCTAAATATGTATTGTTGATTTTTATCATTTCCCGCCTTTAATTATGCCTTACCTGGGGGTAAATATTATTAGCTAATGGGAGACCATCAAATCATAACAAACGAAATGCTGCATTTCTGTTTTTATTTGGGGGCGAAGAAGAGAACGAATATCAGCAATTCCATTATATTTATAATTCAATACCTATCCAATAAGATGTTTTGCGTATGAAATATATAATTTAGTTCCATATTCACTGATTCCTGAAGGAATTTCTGTTTTCACAAAAAAACTGGTTTGCCTCTCCTGAAAAGTGGGTTTTCGTCATACAGTATTTTTGAATGCCACCGTCGATATATATTTGTTTTTATGCCATACATTGAAAAACCCTTATATTAATATTAAATTGATTACTTTGCTAATAAAGCATGAAACCAATTTGAAATATTAGCGACTAGAAACTATATTTGTTTGTCATTATAACTATATCTAACTGACCTAAACAATGACTTTGCTATATTTCATCTTCACAGAAATATTTCTCACCGTAAAGAAATTCTCCGTTAGGCACTGTAAACTCATTAATTTTCTCTTTGGAATTTCGTAGATTTCGAGGTTCATCTGCAGCAATGTAATCAAATCCCATTGAGCAATAATTTTCACCCTTGTTTTTTATTACCTGAAATACAAAATCCATGAATTAATCATAAATGTCTCATTTAAATGTTTTTATCAAAACCGTATAATTTCATCCCATCAAAATTTAATGATTTAACAGTATCTATTGTTATACTACTTAAAACAGTGTCGTTTTTTTCTCTACTATAACAGATTTGATCAATATCACCTACATGACTCTGCCTGTTTTAGATATGTATATATAGATAATACTGCACTTTGTTCCTCACCTTGAACGCCCACTCCAACTGGAACAATGTGGTTGCTATGCAATTATGATTGAAGCAACATAAAATTGGATATTTATAATTTTGCGATAATTACAATTTTTCACTTTATTGGACATATTTAGATTCTTATATAAAACACACATCCATTATCGGAGATTGTCATCTTCCAGTTAAAGGTTCGTAAGATAATAGGTCACCATTATTGTAAAAACTATCCTGATTTAGTTCTGTGTGACCTAGATTTAGTTCTCTGTGACCTTTAGAGACTAGTTTGTAGTTAGTTTCAAGTTATAATTAATTCTGAAAGATATTAGATCACATGACAGCACTTAATATTAATACTGTAAACTAGGGGTGTAACGGTACGCTCACCTCACAGTATGGTACGTACGGTCAATTTTTCTAGCGGTTTGGTATATTTGGTATGATACATTATTTACTTGCAGCAGCTTAAATACTTCATGTTTTAAGTGACACTGAATGTGTTGCTTCTATAACAACAATTTTGATGTGTCTATCAACTATTTGAAATGAATTTCAACGATATGAGGCATGTCTTAATACAATTAAAACGACTGATACATGGTAATTGTACATAATCAGTAGGCTGTCAGATATTTTCGTTGTCTGAATATGATTTTGCTCATAAAAAAGCTTATACCGAATGGTACTGAAATTTAGAAGTCTTGTACCGTGAACCGTGTGGGACTTAAGTCTGCGGTGTTTCGTGTACCACGGTATACCGTTACAGCCCTACTGTAAACCAAGAAATTATTTTGCACTGTTTAATTTTGCAGAGATGTTCCTTTATGGGGATATTATTTGTTTAATTTCAGGTTAGTCGTCTTGTCGTCACAGAGATTGTTAGTCGTACCAACCTACAAGATCGTGTAGCGTGTATAGAGAAATGGGCAGCCATTGCTGATATATGTCGTTGTATGCATAATTATAACGGAGTGTTACAGATTTGTGCAGCGTTTGTGAATAGTTCTGTATACAGATTGAAGAAAACCTGGGAAAAGCTTTCAAAGCAGGTTAGTTGACTCTCTTCCAGAACACTGCAAAATCATTCATTTTCATGGGGGATAAAAGTTCTTGGATTTCGTGGTTCACCTTCATCCACGAAATTAAATCCCATCAAACAATGATTTTGACCCTTGTATTAGAATTAAAAATACCTGAAATGCAAAATTCATGAATTAACGTCCTATTGAAATTGTCTTTTTTACCAAAACCACTAAAAAAATTACCATCAAAATCAAATGATTTTACAGTGTTTGTCATTCCGAAGACAACTAAGTCATAATAAAAGAAGGTGCCAGATTTTCATTTGCTTGTCCTTAAAAGGAAACTAATTCAGTTCTCTCGGACCATCATACCATCAGAATTAAGGTGGCAAGGATATTGTCTACAGATTGTGACTTGTGTGTCACAGATTAATCTCAGAACTTGTGAAATGACCTGGCTATGTTACTAACATGACCGACAAACGGGATTAATGCCTTCATTTGGGTACTGCTGTACCTGACTTTCAATTTCTAGTCTATTTTTCCCTGGGGAAATAACTAACTAACTACTAAATTCTCTTATCTGATGTGTTTTCAGACTAAACAAATGATAGAAAGACTTCAAACATTGGTATCATCAGATGGACGCTTTAAGAATATGAGGGATGCTCTCCATAGGTTTGTAGAATTATGTTAAACTAATACTTAGCTGGCTTAGAATGAGAAGGTTGTAACTACTATTAACGACCTTTAATTTATTACAAGACTGATACATATTTGAAATCTGCATCACAAGGCGCTTCTTGAGCCTATTTTCATGAAAATCGAAACTTGTCATGTTGACCAAATTGAAGTTGCAAAAGCTTGTTTTACCATAAGTAAAGAGTAAATTTAAAATATTGATTTTGGACTTACGACCTTCTCATTTTAAGCCAGCGACTTGTAAGTATCAAAAATTGTGGATTGTGATGACATGACAATTTCATTGGGCTTTTGACTTTTGTTTTTAGCTCACCTGTCACAAAGTGACAGTGTGAGCTTTTGTGATCACTCTTCGTCCGTCGTCCGTCCGTCCGTCTGTCCGTCAACAATTGGGTTGTGTCCTCTCTAGCGGTCACAATTTTGGCCTAATCTTTATGAAACTTGGTCACAATGATCATCTTAACAAAATCTAGGTCAAGTTCGATATTGGGTCATCTGAGGTCAAAAATTAGGCTACTAGGTCAAGTAATAGAAAAACCTTGTTTTTCATTGTATCAAAGGGAGTGTACTCTGTAATTATACTGGTTGTGATCATGTAAGAGTTGTCTCTCTTACTATATTTTAGTTGTAGAACTACGAAATGTGTACTTGTTAGCAGCTTTGAGGCTTTAATTTAAATTAAATGCAGAATGTTGATATTAGGGTTATCATGTTTACAGTGATTGTATGTTTACAAACTATTAAACAATTATTAAGCTGTAATTATAGTCTTATGCAACCTTACTAATCGTTTTACATAGACTTATATAGGGAAAACATATAAAAATCTTCTTCTCTAAAACTACAATGCCTAGAGCTTTGATATTTGGTATGTAGCATCATCTAGTGGTCCCCTACCAAGATTGTTCAAATTATGGCTCTGGGGTCAAAATTGGCCCCGCCCCGGGGGTCACCGTTTTACATAGACTTATATAGGGAAAACATATAAAAATCTTCTCCTCTAAAACTACAATGCCTACAGCTTTGATATTTGGTATGTAGCATCATCTAGTGGTCCCCTACCAAGATTGCTCAAATTATGGCCCTGGGGTCAAAATTGGCCCCGGCCCGGGGGTCACCGTTTTACATAGACTTATATAGGGAAAACATATAAAAATCTTCTTCTCTAAAACTACAATGCCTACAACTTTGATATTTGGTATGTAGCATCATCTAGTGGTCCCCTACCAAGATTGTTCAAATTATGCCCCTGGGGTCACAATTGGCCCCGCCCCGGGGGTCACCGTTTTACATAGACTTATATAGGGAAAACATATAAAAATCTTCTACTCTAAAACTACAATGCCTAGAGCTTTGATATTTGGTATGTAGCATCATCTAGTGGTCCCCTACCAAGATTGTTCATATTATGCCCCTGAGGTCAAAATTGGCCCCGCCCCGGGGGTCACCGTTTTACATAGACTTATATAGGGAAAACATATAAAAATCTTCTTCTCTATAACTACAATGCCTAGAGCTTTGATATATGGTATGTAGCATCATCTAGTGGTCCCCTACCAAGATTGTTCAAATTATGCCCCTGAGGTCAAAATTGACCCCGCCCCGGGGGTCACCAGTTTCTATATTTACGCTCTACCTTTGTTAGTCTAAATTGTGCAGGGCTTCATTTATAATCAGGTGAGCGATATAGGGCCATCATGGCCCTCTTGTTAAATATTGACATGAAAGCCTTTTGTTGGATAGTTCAATGATTGGTAATCATGGTTATTAATTGTCTATATATTGAGTATATTTGTATATATCGGTCATTATACCCCGCAAACAAAGTTTGAAGGGGGTATACTGGAGTCACCATGTTGGTCTGTCGGTATGTTAGCATCGTGTCGGCTCTGTAACTTTGTCATTTCTTACTGGATTTTAAAATTGCTTGGTACAAATGTTCACCACATCAAGACGGTGTGTCATGCGCAAGACCCAGGTCCCTATCTCAAAGGTCAAGGTCACACTTACAGGTCAAAGGTTATATAGTCATGCAAATCGTGTCCGCTCTGTAACTTTGTCATTTCTTACTGGATTTTAAAATTGCTTGGTACAAATGTTCACCACATCAAGACGGTGTGTCATGCGCAAGACCCAGGTCCCTATCTCAAAGGTCAAGGACACACTTACAGGTCAAAGGTTATATAGTCATGCAAATCGTGTCCGCTCTGTAACTTTGTCATTTCTTACTGGATTTTAAAATTGCTTGGTACAAATGTTCACCACATCAAGACGGTGTGTCATGCGCAAGACCCAGGTCCCTATCTCAAAGGTCAAGGTCACACTTACAGGTCAAAGGTTATATAGTCATGCAAATTGTGTCCGCTCTGTAACTTTGTCATTTCTTACTGGATTTTAAAATTGCTTGGTACAAATGTTCACCACATCAAGACGGTGTTGTTTAGACTATAATTTTGAATAATATTCCTGTGTCAAGGCGGTGCTGCAGGGTATGATTCATCACTCCTTTGATAGCTCTAGTTAGACCTAATGGTTTCAAGATATTATAAATCACCCTGCATAACTCTAAAACACGTGACCCTAAGTTACTCAAACTTCACGTAGATGCATGCTGATCAGCAATAGTAGCTGACCTCTATATATTTTGAGGACAATATGTCAAGGGTCAGGTCACGGTCACTTAGATATGTAACATGATGGATAGACCTTATGGTTTCTAATAAATTTTTCCAGAATGGTTTGACCCTTGATCTTCAAACTTATTATTGAGTAATTTTGAGGTTAGTAGATCAAAGGTCAAGAAGGTCACCATGACCTCTAACATTACCAAGCCAGTATTGGGCTGCCATGAGGGCATACATCTCTTGTTTAATTTTGTAGTCATGATTTTCTAAGAAAGTGTCTAAAATGAATCAATCATGAATATTGGTTTATTAGTTTAGGCAGCTATTAACTAAGAAAATTTTACACAGGAATTGTAGATTAACTGTTACGCCTTATGCGACAGGAGAAGCGTATTTTAGTGTCTAAAACTCTTGTGAAGTTGCAATGTGCATGTATTGTAACTGAATTAAGGGATCATTAATCAGGATTCTCAATAAGTTTTTACCTAGCAGGCCATAATGCTTAACCAACAGGCCTGCTAAGTTCCTTCATGCAACTATTTTCTTCAATTTGGGTATAAACTTCACATTTTCAGCTGGCCCAAAATTATATTTTAATAGTTATTCTGGCCTTCAGCCTGCTGTTATTGGGAACCCTGATTAATTAGTTTGAAAAAAAAAGTTATGAATGATGTATGTTTACAGGTGTGATCCTCCATGTATACCATATTTGGGTATGTACCTCACTGATTTGTCTTTCATCGAGGAGGGAACACCTGATATGACGGAAGATAACCTCGTTAATTTCTCCAAAATGAGAATGGTAAGGTATATAGAGGATCTATCACAAGTAGTCAATTGATATACAATACAATACAATAGTTTATTCATGATTCAGGCCACCAGCCCAAAATATATGATATAGATATGTATTTATATTAAACTAGTCAAGAAATTTTTATAAAGTGAGCCTCTGGCAAGCTCATACATTTGAAAATAAAAGAAATATTGCTGCAAAATGTGGACATATCAAGAATTTGGTTTACGGAGCTGTGATCATCTTGCAAGCGCTATTATTGATATGGCTGTCGTAGGATGGTCTTGCAGCGCTAATATTTGATATGGCCGTCCTAGGGTGGTCTTGCAGCGCTTATATTTGATATGGCTGTCGTAGGATGGTCTTGCAGGGTTAATATTTTATATGGCCGTCATAAATTGTTATACATTCACTGGACCTGTTCTTAGCTTTTCTCGAGTATAAAATTATTGTTCATGTATGTAATAATGATACATGTAAAAGTATTTAAACTTTTTTCCAGATTGCCCATGTTATCCGAGAAATACGGCTGTTTCAACAAACACCTTATAGAATAGAACATCATCCTAGGGTAAGCTCGAAAAATCATTTCTTCAGTTCCAATTTATTACACTATATGAAAGTCATGTAAATTAGGGAGATTTAATAGGTGGACTTGGCATGCAGGTTTAATAATATTGGTCTATGTTCACTTGTGTACTTTACCAATGGTTTGACTGTAATATAGTACAAAGATATAAACATAATCCCTGAACTTCTACTAGCATAATGTATAAATATGTTGAACTAACAACTAAACAAAGTATTTGTATTTCTTTTTTCTTAAATATGTTCTTTAGTTTTTAGTTCCACATATTTATTATGCTAATAGAAAATACTGACTTAGATAAAAACTTCCGAAACATGTTGATGTTGTGAAAAATTCCGAAATGTAATTGTACTGTAAAATCATTTAATTTCGATAAGAGGATGGTTTTGTTAAAGAAAGACCATTTCAATGGGATGTTAATTTGTAGATTTTGCATTTCAGGTATAAATACAAGGGTCAAAATTATTGTTTGTTAGGATTAAATTTCGTGGTAGAAAATGAACCACGAAATCCACAAATAATCCCAAACAAAAATTAATGATTTTAAAGTATCTTATTTCAGATTAATTATTGAAAAAAATTGTCAAAGCTTATAAAAAAGAACAATTGTATTTTTTAGGTAACCAATTATCTGTTAGATACAACCCGTCTGTACGATGATGAACAAACATACCGATCTTCTCTAGAGATTGAACCCAAGATGTCGCGTCTTTCAATGGTACCACAATCAGGTTCTACATGAAGTATGACACTTTCACACCGTGCATGAAGTATTCAAGTATGACACTCTGACACAAACTGTTGAATAGATGCTAGATCTCCAGTGGACGTCGTGTTTGAAGCAGTGTGTTTTTGGTTGGTTATCATATTTCAGAAAACAGGCATCATATTCGATAATATTTTGTCTGAAATGGGATTATATAAATTTGTCGAGGGATAATGGTTCAATGAGGATGACGTACAGCTGATGTGTATTGTGGTACTAGTAGATTGACTTTGACGTTAAGAACGTTGGATTGACATATTTTCATTTTGGAGAATGTTAAAAAAAGTGATGTATTATTCTCATATTTGTTAAGAGATTTCTTGACATCGGTTCCGTTAGGGTTTGGGTTGTTGTCAGGTTTCTCGTCGTCAGTTTTTGTTTGGGATTCAGACAGCATTCTGCCTGTGTGACTTGACAGGGTATATTAACAGATCATGTGCAGTACCCCTGCCTCGTATCAATGATATCACACTGAGAGAGATAGAATAGATATTATCTTTGTTATAAATATTATAATTATGTATGTTAAAGCTATCTTGCAGTTTTTTGTTCAGTAGAAGTCTGTGGTGAATCTTTCAGTCTCTTGTACAACTTTCCCTGATCAAAGTACGATTGTGATAAACTGTTAGGTTTATCGGTGGTCGATTGTTATGATGATAAGCTGGTAAAAATGATTATTTTGGGGAAATGTTTAAAGTAAAAAACACAATGACTATGTCATAGAAATGTTTACAGTGAAAAACACAACGTTTACAGTGAAAAACACAATGAATATCTCATAGAAACGTTTGAAGTCAAAAACACAATGAATATCTCATAGAAACGTTTGAAGTCAAAAACACAATGAATATCTCATAAAAACGTTTAAAGTGAAAAACACAATAAAGATCTCATAGAAACGTTTGAAGTCAAAAAAGGCAATGAATATCTCATAGAAACATTTAAAGTAAAAAACACAATGAATATCTCATAGCAGTGGTTAAAGTGAAAAAATACAATGAATATCTCATAAAAGGTTAACAGTGAAAAACACAATGAATATCTCATAGAAGCGTTTTAGATGAAAAACACAATGACATAAATCTCATAGAAACGTTTACAGTGAAAAACACAATGAATATCTCATAGAAATGTTTGAAGTAAAAAAAAAAATGAATATATTCTCATAGAAATGTTTAAAGCGTAAAACACAATGAATATCTCATACAAACGTTTAAAGTGAAAACACAATGATATCTCATACAAACGTTCAAAGTGAAAAACACAATGACTATCTCATAGAAATGTTTACAGTGAAAAACACAATGAATATCTAATAGAAATGTTTGAAGTAAAAAACAATGAATATCTCATAGAAACGTTTAAAGTGAAAAACACAATGAATATCTCATAGAAACATTTAAAGTGACTGATAATGAAAAATAATTGGTGCAATGATTATTTGGAAGAAATGTTTAAAGTGACATATGCTAAAAAACCATTGTTACCATTAATATCTGACAGAGATGTTTGAAAAGATATGTTTTGAAAAAACTTTGTTGAAATAACTATTTGGTAGAAATAATTAAAGTGACTATTACTGAAAAATCATTGTTACCCAGAGTCACCTTGAACATATTGTGAGGCAGGTACCTCAGACAGCATAATGGGCAGATATATTGGACATTTTTTTACCAAGAGAACTCCAACAATTTGTGAGTCACCGACCTATTTAAGGGGGATTTTGTGACCCAGAGAACTCCAACATTTTGTGAGTCACAGACCTATTAAAGGGGAATTTTGCACAGAAGATAGATTGTATATTAGTAAGTGTGATACTGGTATAAATGTTACATTTGTTATTGTTATGTTATGTTTTTTAAAAAGGTTGTCTCCAGAGGTTGTTAAACTAGTTCTCGGTCATGTTTGACATTATGCACTTTTCATTATTGTTTCTCTGCATAATGCTCACTTGATTTAGTTCTCCGTGTTTTTGCTTTTGTGTTAAGATAAGATAAGATCAACTTTATTTATTGTTGATTATGGTTAACGTAAGAATCATAAGCTACAAGCTTGCATTCGATGAATAAATAAAAACAGCAATTAAAATTGTGTTTTAGGTTGGATAAATTATTAGTGCAGGCATCTAAAAAAGTGTTGAAAATGTTGACTTACGAAGATTAAAATCTGTCAGACCAATCAGATGTTTACACTAAAAATACACAAAATGGTCAGGTTCAATCTCCGGAAGCATCTCATCTCAAATTGAGATTTTACTCAAATGAGAGTCTGAATTTGAGATAAATTAGAAGTTTGGGTCCTTAAGTGTTCACTGTTATCAGCTCAGTATAATATTTCTGTTTTGTGATTCAAATTTTAAGTCCAGGCCCATGCAGATCTCCCAAAGCTTCTCAAGTAGAAATTTCATCTCAAACTCAGAGTCTGATTTTTAGATACATCAGAAGTTCATGATCTTGACCTTCTTTTTTTTCTTCCGTGTAATTTGCAGGGCCCACTCTGGGGCATTATTGCAAATGTTTAGAGACAGAGGTGAGATACAAGGTGCCATACCCTAGCTCGTTCCGAATAGATTCCTTGGTTCTTTAAGGTGCCCGATGTAAAGCACCGATACACGTGAGACTACCCCTGGGTTTCCTACCAAAATCATCTCTAGCTGGGTGGGAAACACTCAATAGCGTTTCTGAAATGACCGAGAATCGAACCCGGGACCTCTCGATCAGGAGTCAAGCGTCTTACCACCACTCGACCAACGTGCCACCTTATACTGTAATAAACTCAGAAAAGTGTGTCTGATTTGTGATGCCAAATTTGAGTTCAGCCTCATATGGGCATTCACTCAAAAATGAATAGCAAAATATGAGATGAGATTTAACTTCTTAAACTGAGATGCTTCAGAAGATTGGGGCCTGTGCTTTCCATGGGAATTGTATCAAAGGCACAATAATTTGAGATGAGATTTATCTTCGACTGAGCGACATCGGGAGATCGGGATTAAATGATGTTTTAAATTATACTAGTTCAAAATTGGTCAGTACTAATCAGATATTGCTAAACATTGCTTTAAAATTTGTTGTTGATAATTTGTTTGAACCGATAGGAATTAGCTAGGCATGTCAGTTGAAGGCATTAGCCTACTATAAGGCTGACTTTGTGTTAAAGGTTATTTTTAATAGAAGAAATTTGTACCTAAAATTTACAACTTTAACCATGTATTGAATATCTCTGTTGTAGCATTATCTTTTATTATTAAAAATAAAAGTTTTTATTAAGATGTTGCATGTACATAATTTTATGATATAGCCCTTAATGGCAGCCATTAGAATATTAGTAAATGGTAGTGTAGATATTTATGTTCATGTGTGATCATGATGGACTTACTGGTTTTTTACCACTTTATGCTTGGTAAAAGACAAGGTGACCCCTTTATGCTTGGTAAAAGACGAGGCGACCCTTCATGCTTGGTAAAAGACAAGGCAACCCCTTCATGCTAGGTAAAAGACGAGGCGACCCCCTTTATGCTTGGGAAAAGACAAGGTGACCCCTTCATGCTTGGTAAAAGACGAGGCGACCCTTCATGCTTGGTAAAAGACAAGGCAACCCCTTTATGCTTGGTAAAAGACGAGGTGACCCCTTCATGCTTGGTAAAAGACAAGGCGACCCCCTTTATGCTTGGGAAAAGACAAGGCGACCCCTTTATGCTTGGTAAAAGACAAGGCGACCCCCTTTATGCTTGGTAAAAGACGAGGCACCCCTTTATGCTTGGTAAAAGACGAGGTGACCCCTTTATGCTTGGTAAAAGACGAGGTGACCCCTTCATGCTTGGTAAAAGACAAGGCGACCCCCTTCATGCTTGGTAAAAGACAAGGCGACCCCCTTTATGCTTGGTAAAAGACGAGGCACCCCTTCATGCTTGGTAAAAGACAAGGCAACCCCTTCATGCTTGGTAAAAGACGAGGTGACCCCTTCATGCTTGGTAAAAGACAAGGCGACCCCCTTCATGCTTGGTAAAAGACAAGGCGACCCTTCATGCTTGGTAAAAGACGAGGCGACCCTTCATGCTTGGTAAAAGACGAGGTGACCCCTTCATGCTTGGTAAAAGACAAGGCGACCCCCTTTATGCTTGGTAAAAGATGAGGCTAAGACAATATGTCTTCTGCTTTCTGTCTGATAAACAAGGAACTGTACTATTGATAACAAAAAAATGTTTTACCCTTTGTCAACGATACCGTTTATTGTGGTCTTATGCTGAATAATTGTATAAATTAATTTCGAGGGTTGCCTCAAGACTGTTGAAACTGCTTATAATTAAAGAAGGACATAATTATGACAGTCTTGCATGTGCAACCCTCGTATTGTGATTTGGGGTCAGCCAGGCAACAGGGTGCATATTTATTTTAGGGGACCTGAACTGGTTTTTTGATGCCCCTTACATTTATATATGTGTTGTAATTTAGTCACAAAAACCGAACATTACTGTATACTGAAAATATTCATTGATAGTATAAATGCATGTTGATTCATTTCAAAATACTCAAATACTTTGTCATCATTGTTTATATTGTTTGTGATTATTTGTTTCTAAACTTAAGTCATACTATATTTTGATTCCTTTACACAGTGTATACTATAAGTCAAGTTTTATTTTGAGTACTATACTGTTAACCAGTGAAGTTACATTTTGAGTACTATACTGTTAACCAGTGAATTTATATTTTGAGTACTATACTGTTAACCAGTGAATTTATATTTTGAGTACTATACTGTTAACCAGTGAATTTATATTTTGAGTACTTTACTGTTAACCAGTGAAGTTACATTTTGAGTACTATACTGTTAACCAGTGAAGTTATATTTTGAGTACTTTACTGTTAACCAGTGAAGTTACATTTTGAGTACTATACTGTTAACCAGTGAAGTTATATTTTGAGTACTTTACTGTTAACCAGTGAAGTTACATTTTGAGTACTTAACTGTTAACCAGTTAAGTTATATGTGGTGTACTTTACTGTTAACCAGTCAAATTATATTTGGAGTACTTTACTGTTAACCAGTCTAGCAATATTTTGAGTACTATACTGTTAACCAGTCAAGTTACATTTTGAGTAATTTACTGTTAACCAGTCAAGTTATATTTTGAGTACCAAAATGCTACTTACCAATTGATTCCTATTTTTAGTACTGTAATGTATGTTAACCAGTCAAGTCATATTTTGATTGCTTTGTGGCAATGTGTAATATCAAACCAAATTATGTTATTGTTTTTTATTCTATGTTCCAAACGCCTTGAGGAAAGGGGGAATATGTTGTTTTGCACATGTTTGTCTGTCTGTCAGTCTGTAGACTATACCCTCTCAGAACATATGAACCTTCACTCCTCAATCAAATCATTTCTGTAAAACCAGTACCATTCTCAGTAGTTCAATTTTCCCGATTCTTACTTATTGCAGTCATCATTCCATGTAAATATACTGACATAACATACGACATCATTATTTGTAATATTTGGGATCCTTGATCGCCAATTCATCAGTTTGCGAAAATAAGTGTAAAACTAAAAATTGCGAAAAAATGATCACATGGTAGGAGTACTTGTTTTACAGTCAGCTTTTGTTGCACTCATCCTACATATCTGCTCATTTAGGTTTATTGTAACCAGTCAGTACATTAACAAAAATCCAAAACCATATCAAAACCTTAAACTGGGTAGGTCAAGGTCGGTCATGATACTCCAACCTTAAACTGGGTAGGTCAAGGTCAGTCATGACTCTCTAAACTTAAACTGGGTAGATCAAGGTCAGTCATGATACTCCAACCTTAAACTGGGTAGGTCAAGGTCAGTCATGACTCTCCAAACTTAAACTGGGTAGGTCAACGCCGGTCATGACTCTTTAAACTTAAACTGGGTAGGTCAAGGTCGGTCATGATACTCCAACCTTGAACTGGGTAGGATAAGGTCAGTCATGACTCTCCATACTTAAACTGGGTAGGTCAACGCCGGTCATGACACTGATGTTATTATTATTATTATCTTGAACTTGGTAGGAATGTTGATCACAGCATGCTGATAAATCCAATTGCTTGGGAGGTAAGCAGAAAAACGTTCCATGTCACAATGACATTTTACAGCTTGGAAATAACTAGAAGCAACTGGCTGGATAAATTTATTTAAAAACAATGGGATGGTCTAAGGTCATTGTGCGTTCCTATCAAACCAAATTGGGCACTAGTAAGGAGCATTCATGTTTTTCAACCATTCTTATGTTTCCATTACATATATCAAACATAAAACCGTGATTAAACATATGAAGTATATCAGGCTGTTATGTACGTTATTGAATTGTGTGTTTTTATTTCCTTTCATGATAATGTTTTATTAAGAATGAGATTTTATGTAAACAGTGCAATATTTAGTATATAGGATATCTTATTTATATTATACGTAGTCCAATTATTCATTGCCTTCACTGTTTGTGAATTTTACAAAGAGCTTGTGCCAGTACACATTTTGTTTCCGCTTGTATTTCAATTCAGGGTATTTTTGTTTTTTTTGTTAAGTTTGGGAATTTGACCTGATCCTGACCTTTATGCCTGATATATTACTAGGTTCTTGAGTTAATTATATCAATTTCTGCAAGCAAATAGTGTAATATTGGTAATTTAGATTTGTGTTTGTATTACACCTCGAGTATCTTCGCGATACTCCCTGCTTGTGAAAAACATACTGTAACCAGGCTTATAAATAGAGAAAATATATCAGGTATTTAATTATGCTAATCTAAGGTCAGGATCGTATCAAATTCTCTGGACTTTAATGTATGTTCAAATTAAATCTGTAAATTTTTTAAAGGATTATACAATATTAGACAGGGGAGGCAGCACTCAAACACAACACCTTAGCACAGAAAACAGAAAGAACACTGACCACAAATCAAAAGACATTCATTTTCAAAAGGTCTCAGTGCTCTAGGGGATCTCTTCGAATTTCTGCTGGCCGTTATCTGTGAAATTGCTCATTCTTGTGGGTAGTTTTATCGTGGAGTTTGGTAAAAAGTTATTTTTATCATAGAATTGTTGCGATGATTTCAAAACCTTTCCATGTCATGTACAGTACTATAACCTGCGGCTTATTAAACATAGGTTTGTTTTCATGATCAAGTTTCTGAATATTTTATGGATATTTTTACATTTTCTTGAGATAGAATATATGGGACCAGTGATTGTTAATTTTACAGTTTTTACAAATTATAATTATTTCATATCTATTGTTTACCATATCTGTGTATGTTTTACTTTTATTAATATATTATACTTATATACAAGTACCTGTTCATATTATATTTACTACGGTAATTGACCAATTAAATTGTATCGAAAATTGTTACATTTTTTATATACTACCATGCTGTACAGGTATGCCTTTTATAAAGTGTGACCAAATGATGGGAGCTGATGTGTGGCTTGTCTATTGTTTCTACATATTGTAATTGTTTTTGTTAAAACACTTTGGTATTTATAAGCATTCCAAACAACCCGTTGTGGTTTTTTCAACAAAATGACCCCTTGTTTTTTGTGTCTCCCCCAGCAGTTTAGTCATGTGATGGTGACGTTTATGTGTCCTTGTTACAATTATTCATTATACCTGTTTCCCCTGTATTTTTTGAGTAAGAATATTAAAACCTATATTTCTTGCTTATCGTTTTCATTGTCTTATATTACTCCAACCAGAGGGGCTGTGTATATAGTGTCATAGATCACCTTTATATGCAAGTGACACTTTTCACTGACCTGTATATAGAGGATCTATCACGAGTTGTCAATTGATATGAATTTATATTAAACGAGTTTTATAATATTTCCTGAACGAGTTTAATATAAATATATCAATTGACAAAGAGTGATAGATTCTTTTTATCAAATGCCACTAAAAACGCAAAATGCGCATTGATTTATTGAAAAAACTCAATACCTAAGTTATACTACATGTGGTACGTATAACTTTACACGTACTGGCTATACTAACCTGGATACAAGGAAAGTCATGTGATAAAATTTATTAGGGCCCTGCAAATTTTTTGCAGGTGCCCTATAGAAATCACCCTGTCTGTCCGTCTGTCTGTCTGTCCGTCTGTCCGTCCACATTTTTCATGTTTTTTCTTAATAACTTGCAAACCGTTAAAGGTATCGACTTCAAACTTTAAACATAAGGTCACAGCAACAATACACTATTGTATGCCAAGTTATGTAACTCCAGCTACAATATTGTAAGGATTATGGCCCTTTGTAAAATTACAATTTTTCTCATTTTTCATCTTTTTTTCTACATTACTTCAAAACCGTTACAGATATTCAAATGAAACTTGCTATACATATTGACAGTGACAATACGCACATGTGTAGCAAAGGGCAACAACTCTAGCTTTAATAAATTTTGGCTTGTGCCCCCTTTTCGACTTCAAAACTTTAACATTGGCCATAGTTCAAAATGTTTTTTCTTAATAACTTGCAAACCGTTAAAGGTATCGACTTCAAACTTTAAACATAAGGTTACAGCAACAATACACTATTGTATGCCAAGTTATGTTACTCCAGCTACAATATTGTAAGAATTATGGCCCTTTGTAAAATTACAATTTTCCTCATTTTTCATCTTTTTTTCTACATTACTTCAAAATCGTTACAGATATTCAAATGAAACTTGCTATACATATTGACAGTGACAATACGCACATGTGTAGCAAAGGGCAACAACTCTAGCTTTAATAAATTTTGGCTTGTGCCCCTTTTTTCGACTTCAAAACTTTAACATTGGCCATAGTTCAAAAACTTTTCAAGATATTCAAATGAAACTTGCAATACTTATTGACAATGATAACGACAGGGCCCTGATCACGACAGTGATGGTTCTAGTTATATATACTACATATAATTTTATGATATAACCTCTCCAGAAAAGCCCTCTGTACAGCAACAAACTATAATAACGCCTTCACTGAGTCTTCCTATATATACTATTTATTTAACCTCTGTAGAGTAATAACCTCTAAACAACAGCCAATATTTGCAGCTTTCAAAAGGTGTTTCTCTACAGAGGTTGCACCATATATTGGTTGTCTTTGGGACTTTTCACAGACCTGAGACTCCAATCCAACTGCAGAAAAAAAGAAAGAAAATCATCAAAAAGTGGCTTCTTTACCCTCATACTCTTGTGGCCATTGATACAAATCATGAATTAAATGTCCAGAGTGATTTACACATACTTTACAAGTATTCCTACAAAATTTGAATACCAGTAGTTATGGGTGACAAGAAAAAATATTTCCAAGGGCTGCAACTCTGCTAATGCTAGTCAAATCTGAATTAAAATACAGAGGTTCACAATGCACATGCTGACTAACAATGTGACTGGTCAGCACAATTACATCTCAAGTTGGGGACAGCGTGCACAAGCCAATTTCATCATTCCATTGGCAGTAACTCTAATAATAAGACTGGTAGGATCCAAATACAAACATACCGCAGGCTTAGAATGAGAAGGTTGTAAGTACAAAATTGATATTTTGAGAAAACAAGAAAAAACTGTCCGAAACTAACTCTTTACTTATGGTAAAACAAATTCTTTCAACTTCAGTTGGTTTGGTCAATATGACTAGTTCCGATTTTCATGAAAATTGCTCATTTAAACGAAGCACCTTGTAATGATGATTTTAAATATGTAGAGTTTTAGAGTTACTTCCAAATACAATAGATTCTCACAATCCATGAGTATAGAAAAATTTCACTTATTCAATATCATCAGAGTGGTCAAAAATATATAATTATGCAATCGTTATAAATATTTCAAATATGCATGTATACATTTATACTAAAATTTTTGGGGTTCCCTTTGATACATATACTGTAAATACTCAGCCATAAGTCGGGCGAAAACAGTCCCAAAAAAAGTTAAAAAGTCACCCCGCGACTTATGGAAGAGTTTACTACACTACTACCTATTTTGTCAGAAATCATTACATTACTCCTGACTTTATCTGAAACTGACCGCATCTCCCTGACTTTATCTGAAAATGACCACATTCCCATCAACTTTGTTTGAAAATTACTACACTCCTCCATATTCTGTCTGAAAATCAGCACATTCCTCCCAACTTTAGCTGAAAATGACCACATTTCCTTCGACACTTGACACTGAGCACATGATTTCAGCTTTCACAAAAATGGAAAACTAAACATGCGACCTATGAAGGGGTTTAGACAAAAACCTTGATTTTTTATTCAAAAGTCCCCCTGCGACTTATGGCTGCATGCGACTTATGGCTGCGTATTTACGGTATATGTCTTAAAAAGTCCACCTTCTCATTCTTAGCCAGCGATATATAGTTTGTACAAGTTACAGACGACACAGCTAAATTTCATCTTTCCAAGGACCATAACTCTGCCAATACTGACAATAATTAACTAGAAGAGACACCTGTTCTCACTGACTGGAGGTGTTCTTATAATAGAGGTAGACAGGTAGGCGGATAAAACTTTGCTCAGTATAAGCAGGATTTTTCTATATATATATTGATATAGAAGCCCTGGTATAAGATAAAAAAAATTTAAAAAAATTAAAGATTAGAAGATGGGAGATCATGCAAGCATATGTATCTATGGGAATATACATGCAAGATGCAAGTATATTGATGGCTTAGAACAAGAAGGTTGTAACTACAGAATCGATATATTGAGAAAACAAGAGAAACCTGTCTGTAATTTACTCTTTACCTATGGGTCAACATGACAATTTCAGATTTTCATGAACATAGGCTCATAAGAAGCGCCTTGTGATGCTTATTCTAAATATGTATGAATCATAAAAGGTTGTGGCACTAATTCTAAGCCATCGATATAATGATACACATGCGTGATGGGATGGTACAGACAAAATTCCCACTTGACATATATCAATGTGGACCAAATTAACCACCATGCCTCCATGGATTTTTCAATGTGGACAAAATCGCTATCATTCTTTTGCTACTGTAGAATCTTTATCAAATTAATTGTATTTTGATGTTGTCCATTTCGACGACAAAAATGAGCAGTGAAGATTGGGTATGTCCATTAGAAATATTGTCTTACACTCAAGAAAGACAACCAATAGACTATACAGTAGCTAATTGAAGCAAATTTATCGCGATTGTCTCCCTTATCAAAAAAAAATTATGGTCAAAGGGAAACAACTGCGCGAGGTTATCCGAATCAATATTTGCACGTGACCTACGCCATATTTGCTAAAAATTGCGACTGATGTGGCCAGATGTTTTACATAGACCTAGTTAGTTGATGAGTATTTATTCATTTGACGGTCAGATAAAAACTAAAAATGGATTTAAAACTGACTTGTTTGATAGTTTTTCTCGGGGTAGGACTTGTTATTGTTGCTGCAGCTGACGAACCGACTCACACAGAACCGTCGGGTGTTGTAAACAACCCGAAAGAAGCAGAAAAGACAGAAAGTGACCAAGCGAAACATTCCACTCCTGACCGAGGAGCTAAGACGGAAGCAGCAGACAACAAGGTTGTGACAACGACCCCTAAAGTGAACAATACAGATGACAATGAACTGAAAGGCGCACCAGGCTGGTATCAGAAAGTGGTGGAAAACAAGGGCATGTTGATGAGGACGTTCTATGTGTTGATTGGTGTCACCAGCATTGTTGTCCTGTATTTTGTAGTCAGAGCATGGAGGTACGTATGTATGATAATGTCTCAGACTCTATGGTAAATGGGAGTGACAGTCCAAACAGGAGTCGGTAGCCCAACTAATGCACCAGTCTGTTGCAACCATGGCCCCCACACCTGTGGATGGGCGGGTGGATAGCCGTGGAACAGCCGGGAACAATATTTAAGGCCATATATTTTAATTCATTAATATTTGTCAGGGACCATGGAAATACCAGAGATTGTACTGTCAGCTGTCGCCTGCGGATCAGGGAATTGCGGGGGTTAAAGTAGAAGTTCCCGCCAGTCCCCAGGGTTTTACTTTAAATCCTTTTTTCCTAGAACCCTAGTTCACTGGAATGCCCTACCCCCTGATACAGTTATCTTGCCTTGCCCTGAGTTCAGTCTGGCAGTCAGCCAGATTGAACATGTATCTCCCTAATTTCATACAGGTCTGCCCTGTTTTTAACCCTTCTTTTTCTCTCATAAATACTTTTTACTCAATCTTTTAACTAATTTTCTTTTTTGATGACGCGCGTCTCTGTCTATGTCCCCTTGCAAAGTTTGACCGTACCCGTAGATAGATAGTAACTTTTACCTAAATTTCTGATGTCCCTGCACTGCCTGGCGAGTGCAAGGCTTTTGTTCCGTGCCAAAATCGCGCGAAAATGCAGCTGGGACTTCATTGGTTTAAATTTTAAAGTGGGAAGTTTAACCAGGTCCTGCTGAGTGGCCCTGGAGGCAGGGATTTTACCCCGGTTGGGAATAGCAAAAGTAAAAATACCCACCCTTCCCAGGGGCTGGGGGGGGGGCTTGGGTTTTCGATTCACTGGTACGTAGCTCGATAGACTGTAAGTTGTAACAGGGTGAGAAAAATGTGTAACCAGACTGGGGCTTGCACTCAGGATCCATCGCTTACAGGACAATAACTTTATTGTACTACCGACAAAGTTCTCCAAGATATTATACACTTCTACGTATACTCCTTCCTTCAAAAAATTAATTCATCCTAAAATTCCTGGAGTTGCCAGAACTCTCACTTGTTTCATTCTATTATTCTAAGGATGTAACTTTTAAATGTGGGTTATTTGCATTGTACCCCAAATGTAATCTTGATGGTGAGAAAAATGTGCAACCAGACTGGGGCTCAAACTTGGGATCCTTTGTTTACAGGGTGAATGCTCTACTGACTGAGCTTGCCGGCTTCATAGTGCATGCATAAGTTTCTCCCTTATTAACAAACTAAACAACTAATTTAAATTGCATGACTTTGTGTGTAAAGGATAGAAAATAAATTTGTCTTACTCCTAATATCCTGTCATCTTTGAACTTTCAACCAAAATCTTTTGTATCCATATTCTGTCTAATGTTTTCTCGATGAAGATAGGCTTCTTATTTGTTTGTATAAATAACAAAATAAACAATGTAAGTTTTTGTTTATCAGAACAAAAAGACGACACAGTAAATCCAGGAAGTATGGCCTGATAACATCATCGGGAGCAGATCTTGAAATGGAACCATTGGACCAAAACGAGGATGACGATGATGAAATGACCATGTTCGAGAGACGGAAATAGATTTGTTATCTCTTTCATAATGGTGCTATTCAGTGTAGTTATGTAAGCGTTTTATTGACTTATCACATCATTCAAGCGTTTACCGATATACTCTGGTACATGTTTACATTTATATCTGTTTACAAGGCTTTCCCTGGAAATATTTTCAAGCACAACCACTGGTGGCCGGGGTAGATTTTTTAAAAAGTTTTGGTTATTCTGCTTTTATATTTTAGGCTTTATTGACTAGAAACTTAAGAAAAATTTGGTTGTCTACTGTTACTCTACATATTATACACTTAGTCTTGTCATGGCATAATAATGCTATACCAGTACACTGTTGATATAAACTATTTAATCTTCAATCAATCCAAGCATGTTTAAAAACAGACAAACCATTTGAAATTGAATCAACTGGTCGACACTTTGACTTTGACTTAATATCTTGAGTAAATTATCAGTCTTATTCTGTACTTAAACAGTCTTTAGTGTTGTGCATATTTAAAATACTTTCAGTTTCTGTATATATATACATGTATATATATATATTTATTTACACAAAAGCAAATGCCCTTGGGTTAAAATATAAACAGTTGTAGAATCAAGTTTTAAGCTTGCTATATATAAGCTTAGGTTTTACTTTACTTTGCTTGACTAGTATGTATAGGGACTCAGAATACATGATTTTATATATCTGATTGTTTAAGGTACCCATATATACAGGCATATAAAGTCACAATTGTTGCATTTCGGAAAACATGGTGATGGTTCAGTAACTTATTCACATAAATACAATACATGTATATAGCATCGCTCATGATGGTCGCTGTAAAATTTCTGTTTGTCAATTTATATGAGACATTGACAGAGAGAAGATACCATGCGATACCATACAATGTGTTACTGATCTACGTCTGATAATGTTAACATTGTTATTGATTGCTCATAAAGTTCTTCTAAAAGCAAATATGGTAGATTAATTATTTCAGAAATGTTGAACCACGGAGATATATTACTTTTATTAGGTGGTTGAATGCAGCAATCATTTTTAATACCGGTACATTAAACTTTAAAGAATGGTTTAAAAGTTTGCACTGTTGATTTTTCATTTGCTGTTTGGATGTGAAGTAATTAAATCAAGAGTGCATAGCGAGGGAGATATTACTAAATTAATACATCAGATGTCTGTCATTTTGTCTATATTATATATCACACAAATTTGTCAGCATTGTCAGGGTTATCAAAAACAGCAGGCCTAAAAACGATTTAGACTGGCTGAAAATGTGAAATTTATGCACAATTTGAAGAAAATAGTTGCATTCAGTAGCTTATCAGGCCTGTTGGTAAAGCATTTGGCCTGCTAGGTTAAGTCTTTAATTGAAAACCCTGCTTGTTAAACGCTTGAATATACATAGGCCAGATTTCAATGAAACTTACTTGGTTACATATCTTGTATAATTAAACACAGCTGATTACTTGTCTGTATTAAATTTCATAATCCTGAGTACATGTATCATGATGACACTCAGGGTATAAGACAAACACAAATCAAAAGGACTGATACTGTAAAATCATTAATTTTCGTGGAGGATTAAATTTCGTGGTTCCCCTTTAACCACAAAACCAAATCCCATCAAACACTGATTTTGGCCCAAGTTGTATAAATTTATTACCTGAATTAACGTCCCATCAAAATAGTCTTTTTTACCAAAAGCACATAATTTCGTCCCATCAAAATTAAATCATTTTACAGTATTGCATTATTTGCTTGTCGATTTGATACATTCAATACAAGAAGCTTGTATTATATTCCTGTAAGGTGTGGAATGTTTCAATAACGCCATACAATAATTGATTTTTGTTCTATTTTCAGGTTTGAGATTTGCAAGGAATCATTAAAAATCAGAGATTATGTAAATCCACTCCAGAAATAGTGCAATATTGAATGCTGTGGTATGAGGATAGACATGTATAAAGCGGAGCAGAATTATGTGTTGATGTTAATTGTTACTTAGTGGTATGTTTAATTGTTAAAATTCAAGATGCCTTTTGTACTGGTAACAATAGATGGGACTTTTTGTAATTTTCTAAAGTTGACACATCGTGTTGGAAGCATCGACATAAGGCAGAAATAAATCCATTTCTAGATTATTATTCGTTCCTGGTCTCTAAGGCCTAATTTCTATGAGGTCCTAATCTACTTTAATTTTTCAGACAACTACTTTCTTTTTGATATCCTGTTTAAATGTTCTTTTTGTTAGTAAAAATGTATATCTATGAGCTGGGAAATCAATAAAAATTGAAACTAGAATATATGAATAAAAGCAAAGAATCCAACCTCCCTGTCTGTGTAGATAAATCAGATTTAAAATTTATAATTGCCTAGAATATTCTCCACATAAGGGTTCGTCCCTGCTGTACAGTTTGATGTATCCATAATATCTAATTATGTTACTATTGTGTACTATACTCTAGAATAGAGCAATAGATGAGTGTGTAAAGTTCAGTAGCACTGTCATAATCATTGGCATATAGTGATATATACAAGTTATGTCCATTTTGGCATCTAGATGGGGGTCCAAACTTGAGGCAAAATATGCGGTTTACTGTTATGTCTAATATATTCACTGCCTTGTCTGGGCTAACAGCCTAGTCAAGAAAGCCCTGAAAACATAACTAGTCGGGCCCCTACTGGAGTAAAAATGTTGGTTGCCACCCCTTCTGAGAAAAAGGTCTGGACCCATGCATTATGTCTAAATCATGCACATAACTGATAACAATTGCTCACTCCAACACAATTGCACATTCTATTTGTAGTTTGATAAGGCCCCGGGGTACTGTTTTATCAAAGCATTTACGGTCATCGTAAACTTACGCTCAAATTGGAATTCTTTATAATTCTTCAACTTCTACAAGTACTGGTAAATCCATATATGATATCAATACATAATAATTCAGTTAATGATATCAAACAATATCTTTTCCCCCATTTGAAGATGCAAAAACTTTATTTGGAATTTAGATTTGAGCGTAAGTTTAAGATTTGCGTAAGTACTGTGATAAAACAGTACCCAGGAGTGGACCCACCTTTTAAGGAGAATTACTCCTGGACATGTGAGATTTAAATCAACTGTTATGTAATTTGTGATTTGTTTTGTTTCATCACAATATGTAACTAAATGATCATCATGTGTCATTATCTGTGTCTACTATTGTTTGTCATCTACATTGTTCTTCACCATGTGTTCCCATATACATTGATGGCTTAGAATGAGAAGGTCGTAACTACAAAATCGATATTTTGGGAATACAAGAAAAAACAGTCCGAAATTTACTCTTAACCTGTGGTAAAACAAGCTTTTACAACTTAAATTTGGTCAACATGACAAGTTCCGATTTTCATAAAAATAGGTTCTTAAGAAGCGCCTTATAATGCAGATTTGAAATATGTATGTGTCTTATAAGGTCGTAAGTAGAAGTTACAACCTTGTCATCCTAAGCCAGTGATATGTACATTGTAATATATTTGTACATTTATGTGCTTTTCAGTTTTGAGGGTAACATTTTGGATTTAACAACTAAAAAAGAAAAAGATTGCAACCAGATACATTAAATTTTGAGTGCTTAGTGCAAAACTATGGTATGTACCTATATAAATTGAGGTAGTTACCATAGTTCAGCACTGAACCCTCCAATTTTAACTTCATATAACTTCCTTAATTTCAATGCAGGTATGTTAAGGATATGTCAGTAAGATGTACGGGGGTAGTAGATAAAATTCAAATAATAGTATGGAGATTGGGTTCACCATCTATAAGGACTCTATGAATAAAGGGTTTACAGTGTTTTTTGTTAATTATGGAAGTAATGTAGTAATGATCTCTAAATCTCATTCTACTAGAAAGGCATCATACTATAGTGCACCCAGGATAAGGTAATATTTACAAACATGGACTGGATTGGTTAACTAATGCGAAATTGGTAACTTAAAATAAAACACGTACGGTCAATTTTATACTACAAGAACACTGATAAATCATGCATGCTTTATCATTCTGTTTATGTGGATTATACCAAATGTTTCCCCTTTTTTGGTATCCAGGATGCACTAAAAGTACTACTGTATCATTTTTTATTTGCTAAATCATTTCTTAAAGATGGTCTAGATAGATTTCTTATTTTTGGTCATTCATTGTTTGAGCTGATTGATTTTTTATTTTTGGTCATTCATTGTTTGAGCTGATTGATTTCTTATTTTTGGTCATTCATTGTTTGAGCTGATTGATTTTTTATTGTTGGTCATTCATTGTTTGAGCTTATTATTTCATATTGTTGGTCATTCATTGTTTGAGCTTATTATTTCATATTGTTGGTCATTCATTGTTTGAGCTGATTATTTGTTCTATGCAATACTCAGGTCAGATTTACATAGTTTAACTGGGATGTTCAATGTTGATGGGTCTTCAAAATAGAAACTACTGTAAATGCTCAGCCATAAGTCGTACAAAAACAGTCCCGAAAAAAAATTAAAAGTCACCCCACGACTTATGTAAGAGTTTACTACACTCCTCCTGATTTTGTTGAAAAATCACTACATTCCTCCTGACTTTATCTGAAAATGACCACATTTCCACCAACTTTGTCTGAAAATTACTACCCTCCTCCCAATTTTGTCTGAAAATGACCACATTTCCACCAACTTTGACACTGGGCACATGATTTCAGCTTTCAAAAAATTTGAAAACTATACATGCGACTTATGAAAGGGTTTAGACAAAAACCTTGATTTTTCATTCAAAAGTCCCCCTGCGACTTATGGCTGCATACGACTTATGGCTGAGTATTTACGGTATTTACAACTATTATAATCTTAGTTTGAAACGTGACCAATTAGAAAAGTGGCTCAGTGTATGTATGATAATAGAGATCAAAATAAAGTTCCATGTATTATAAATGTTTGAATATCTAAAATAAGCCGGAATATCGGTGTTGATATGTACTGTAACAGTAAATGATCATGATTTGATGTTATTAGTAATAAATTATTATAGTCCCACCAGATTAAACTGAGACTCCTGGCATAATTTGTTGAAGTCTGGAAAATTCCAAAGTTAAAAAACATATACTTGTAATATACTATTATTTATGGCCTTTTACAGAAATAATGGTACATAGTAAATAAACATACAAATCAGACCCGTGACTAATTTATATAGGAAGGTTGATTTGCCCTCAAAGGATAGATATAGGGTATGTTTTAAGGCTTAAGCAATATATGGGATCAATGACAGTAACCAATACATGGCCCAAAGAGATTTTAACCAGGTATATTCACATACCATGACTAAGAAGTGTGACCTTCCGTCACGGCTCAAAAAACATGGTTTTTCTATACAGCCGCATATAGTCGGGTGCGCTTACAGACTTTGATGAGTGTCAGTTTAATCTGGTCAATACACTATTATTTGTCTTGTTTGTTTGCATTGAATTGTGACAGTTGTATAAAGCGTGTTGTCATTCGACTTTGTCCTGTGCCAGATTGGCAAATGACCTCTAACTTTGAGTGAACCATGATTTGTAAATTATAATGTATGGCTATCATGTTTGTACATATTTTGCCTTTGTGGTAAAGCAAGGTGGAACCTCTGTATATATATACTTTAATTTCGATGGGATGAAATTTCATGGTTTTGGTAAAAAATACCATTTCGATGCGACATTAATTTGTGGACTTTGCATTTCTGTTAAAAAATACAAGGGTCATAATAATTGTTTGATGGGATTAAATTTTGTGGTAGAAGATGAACCACGAAATCCATGAAATATAATCCCCCATGAAAATTAATGATTTTACAGTATAATGTGAGATATACAACGTTGTTGCAACAAAAAAAAGTTTTGTTAACGAATTATGTTATGAAATGTTAAGAAGTTACACCATGTTAGTTGCACTATTGTATATCAATTATTATTTATGCATAAGCTCCTAAAATTTTGTTTGTCTCCCCTTCTATTACTTGGCCACAAAAACTGCCCTTACTCTAAACACTTTTCATTTTCATAAATCAAGGATTTAGAAGAAAGCTTAGCTTATTTATTAGCTTATTGCTTCAAAATGAAGTTGAGTTGATAAATCAGAAAAATATTGGGACAAAGTAGCTAAATTTCAATCGGTAAAAACATTATATTATTTATATGTGTACAGTACTTTTCCTACATACCCTACCTTAACAAATAGTGGTCTCAGGAGTGAAGACCAACAATATTTTATTTTTTGGACTTTATGTTTTGCAATCTCCTTTTAGATATTTGAACATTTTTGAGATTATTGAAAATATATTGTATGAACTATGTTAACTATTGTTACTATGCATTTGACAAATTGGCAAATGTGAGCTTTCATTTCCTCTTTTTATCTAGTGAAGAAGTTTAACATAAGGCATAGTACAGAGATTTTAAACTGATCCTAAATTTTTCTATTAGAATTATAGAACAGCTGATGTCTACTTTAAATTTATAACCCAAATGGTCTGTTTGTATGTAGCAGGGGGTGTCACAAAGGCGCTCAAGGTGTCTACAAACACAAATCAATCAGAAGTACCAATATTGCATGATTTGCTTGAGGAAATTGATATATTCAACCCAAGAACCCACAGATAACTGTATCGTTGACGAACAAAAAAAAAATTTTGAATTTTTTTTTTTCAATATATATAAATTTTCAAAACATTTTTTTTTCGTTTTCAACGATACAGTTACCTGTGCAAGAACCTTGTTATATATTTATCATGTTTCACTTTGAAGGAAAGGGTCAGGCTAATATCTCTGTGCTTTAACAATGAAATAATGACGTAATTATGTATCTATTCACTCTGGACATTGTGTCTGTTTTTGTGTTGCCAAAGTCTATTTTGCTTTATTTATGTTAATTTTGTTTTGATAGTATATATGTAACATTTTGTTATTTATTTCTTTTTTGTGTATAATTTACAATTATAATAATTCACCCATTTATATGTTCCTTTTATTTGTGTTCATGCTAGCTCATTGATATTAGACTTGTTAGAATTATATAAGATAATTCACTGGTCAATCCAGAAGATGGTTTGCATCCAATCTTGTTTGTCATCTGTTATAAAAAGATGGTTTCCATTTTTGTTAAAACTAGTGAAATACTGTACTTGATAAAAAAATGTATATTAATGTTCTGAAATAACTGTTGCAAAAAAGTGTTGAGATGGGCACAGTACTTCTTCACTTCACGATCAGGTGTAGTCATTAGTAGGTCTTCATTTTATGGCAGGGGAGGTAACTGCATAGTGACTGTGTCCATTATATGGCAGGGGAGGCAACTGCATAGTGACTGTGTCCATTATATGGCAGGGGATGTAACTACATAGTGACTGTGTCCATTTTATGGCAGGGGAGGTAACTGCATAGTGACTGTGTCCATTATATGACAAGGGAGGCAACTGCATAGTGACTGTGTCCATTATATGGCAGGGGAGGCAACTGTATATTTCATGGCAGATCTACAGTATAGATTTATGTACGAGAATTCCTTATTTAAATTTCAAGGACAGAGTTCTGCTTTTTTCATTTGTTTCCATTTTCAACCCCATGTGTTTCCTGTGGTTTTCCTTGTATCACTGTATAAATTAAACATTTCTTGTGAAAAAACGTTATACAATCATTTAATGTGTGCTTCTTCCATTAATATTTGTATTTCACACCACTATTAAATTCACTGTAGTATTATCACGGTGGGGGATCCAACATATCGATACCAAAATGGGTTATGCATAATTTCATATGTCGAACTTCATGGTGTACATATGTTGTACACATTTTGACGAAAAAAATACGAAAGTCTTATTTGTTATCGATTTATGTTACAATCAAATTAATTTGCCCAAATATCTCAATGCAGTGCCACCCTTTATACATTTCCAAACATGTACATGTAGTTATTTTATCTGTACGTGTAGCAATGACTAAGAAAAACTGATTCTCCGTCAGGAGGTGTGACTGAAAATTCGCGACAGTTTGACCAACACGAGAAAATCTTTTATATTTTAACTTCAGTTGTTTGATTTTTGTTATAGAAATATAACATACCTTTCATTACACACATGTTTCAAAGTTAACGGCGATTTGTTGGCTAGAAAAATATTTATTGTAAAAAAACGGCATGCTCTTCATATGTTGTACGTGTTTTCCATATGTTGGATTGAAAATGTTTAATTTGTCGCTTTTATATTGAGTTTAAATATATTTCCTGGAAAAACACAAACTCAAATCTGTTTAAGTTATCTTCATATCATTTCGTATTCGTTACACCAACTTATTTACGCACTTACATGTATTTTCATTTCAGCAAATGTCTGCATATCTAACTAATCAAAATGTTTGCTAATTGCAGACTAGACCTGTTATGTATATTTATGCAGTTCCTTTTTCGTTAAAACTACACACTTACGAATACACTAATTAGGCAAAACATGTTCAGTAATCGGTGGCCCGAAATATAGGAATGAAGAGTTCGAGCAGTCCTATCATCAAACTTAAAGTGTATAGAGCTATATTCTAACAGTCATTCAATGTCAAAATAATTACTTGCATTTTTTTAAGTATGATACTAAACTACCTTAATTGCAAATTAAAACTTTGGATGGGTCAGTGTACTTTGATTCAGTCGTCGAAAAATATACGATTCTTATAGGTTCATAGGGTGTTCTAGAACACTTTCGTATGAAAATGGACAGTTTGCATGTCCAATAAATCACAGAAAGAAATTACGTTAAAACTGAAGCGAAAAATGATCTAATGGATATGAAAGCATAATTGTATTTCAGTTTATGAAACTTTAAAAAAAATATCTTCCGATATAGCTCTATACACTTTAAATGGATCTACTGACGGCAGATTGATCGCTGAATTGTACGTAACTTCTTTATTATAAAACTGAAGCATATCATGTTGATACTAATTTTCTTAATTAGACAATCGGTTACATATTGGTGTTTTTGTTCTATGTAAAATTCTGATTTTTTTCTAGTTTCTTCCAAGAATAAAAATGTTGATTGCCGTTAGGTAACTCATTGTTTTAACTCAAATTCAAGGTCAATGCATTAGTGCGATACATTGACTGATACATTTGAATGACTTTATTCTGAACTTTGAGCCAATTAAGGTAACACTACATATCAGGAGGTGTTTGCAGTAAAAATGACAAATTAGTTCTTAGAAAGACAGGTAATTGTGAAAGTCCGATTTGGTATGAATCTACTGGAATGCATTGAAATTGAAGTTTTTGTATATCAATCTGATTATGCATGACGCTGATTAAGATAACCTGGCGTTGGTCGATACAGCGTCAGTCAGGAAGTTTTTACAAGAGATAATCAGTGATAAAAACGAGGTATGCGATTTAAATTTTGACCTTATTAACACCACACGGATGTGTAGATACCAAGTGTTCTTCATCTTTTTTTAAAAAAAAACCAACAGTTATATGTAATCTTGATTCTTCGACTAATTTCAACAATAATTCATCGACGCTCAAACAGACAATTACTATTAATAAACTGATTTTTGCAAACCCTGACCTCATTTACTGTTACTGACTAACCTCCGCGTACAGTTTGACGATACAAGGGCAAAGCGTTCTTCGGTTTTGAACGGAAGCATTTGGTCTAAAAATGGTTAAGGTCACAGTGACCATGACCTTGACCTGCTGACCTCAAAATATCTAGGAGTCATCGACTGTTTCCGATCAACCTTCATGCAAAGTTTAAAGATCATAGGGCAAAGTGTTCTGGAGTTATTGAAAGGAAAGCATTTGGTCTAACGACAGACAGATAGACAAACGGACAGTCACCAGAAAAGCAATATACCACTCATCGATGGTGGCATGATAACTTAAACATATTTCAGTTTCGATTTTTTTCCAGGAAATCTATTTAAACTCAAAATAAAATCGGCAAATTAAACATTTTCAATCCAACATATGGAAAACACGTACAACATATGTAGAGCATGCTGTTTTTTTACAATAAATATTTTTCTAGCCATCAAATCGCTGTTAAATTTTAAACATGTGTGTAATGAAAGGTATGTTATATTTCTGTAACAATAATCAAACAAATGAGGTGAAAATACAAAAGAGTTTCTCGTGGTGATCAAACTGCGGCGAATTTTCAGCCACACCGCCTGACGGAGAATCAGTTTTTCTCCGTTATTGCTACACGTACAGATAAGATAAACACACGTACATGTTTGGAAATGTATAAAGGGTGGCACTGCATTGAGATATTTGGGCAAAACAATTTGATTTTAACATAAACCAATAACAAATAAGAATCTTACATTTTTTTCGTCGAAATGTGTACAACATATGTAGACCAGGAAGTTCGACATATGAAATTATGCGTAACCCATTTTGGTATCGATATGTTGGATCCCCCACCGTGATTATGATCACACTTATTTAAAGGGTAATTGTTTGCATTTACGTATGTATGTACAATATTACGTTTAGAATATATGAGTGAGTAAGCTTTGTACATTTTTTAGAATATGTAACATTCTATTTCTCTATTTTTCTATGATGGTAAATCCTTTGTATTCAATACAGTGTTCCGATATTTTGGTTGTGGGTTTTTATCTTGTTAGACTGGCTTTAGTATACATGAACTTGTATGAGTTTAAATGTTAGCCTAAAAGTAACTTTTCAAAAGCTTCGGTTTTTTCACATCGTTAAAAAACCGAAGCTTTTGAATTCTTATTTCCCTACAGAATATATATGAAGTAACTTTTCAATTTGTTAACTGTGTTTATACGTATTGTATTAATCATTAGTTGTCTTCAAGATAAATAAAGTGACTCAACTCCATTTTTTTTAGCTCACCTGTCACATAGTGACAAGGTGAGCTTTTGTGATCACTCTTCGTCCGTCGTCCGTCCGTCCGTCAACAATTGGCTTGTGTACACTCTAGAGGCAACAGTTTTGATCCAATCTTCATGAAACTTGATCAGAATGTTGTACTCTATGAAATCTAGGCCAAGTTCAAACTGGGTCATGTGGGGTCAAAATCAAGGTCACTAGGTCAAATCTTAAACAAATCTTGTGTACACTCTAGATGTCACCAATTTGTTCCAATCTTCATGAAACTTGGTCAGAATGTTGTTCTCAATGAAATCTACGACAAGTTTGGAACTGGGTCATGCGGGTCAAAAACTAGGTCACTAGGTCAAATCTTATAAAAACCTTGTGTACACTCTAGACGTTGTCATTTTCATCCAATCTTCATGGAACTTGTTCAGAATGTTGTTCTACATGAAATCTAGGCCAAGTTCGAAACTGGGTCATACCGGGTCAAAAACTAGGTCACTAGCTCAAATCTTAGAAAAACTCTGTGTTCACTCCAGAGGTCTAACTTTTGATCCAATCTTCATGAAACTTGGTCAGAATGTTGTTCTCTATGGAATCTGGGACAAGTTCAAAACTGGGTCATGTGGTGTCAAAAACTAGGTCACTAGGTCAAATCTTAGAAAAACCTAGTGTTCACACAGAGGTCACAATTTTGATCCTATCTTCATGAAACTTGATCAGAATGTTATTCTTTATGTAATCTAGACCCAGTTTGAAACTGGGTCATGTGGGGTCAAAAACTAGGTCACTAGACCAAATCTTAGAAAAACCTTGTGTTCACTCCAGAGGTCGTGGTTTTGATACAATCATCATGAAACTTGGTCAGAATTTTGTTCTTTATGAAATCTAGGCCAAGTTTGAAACTGGGGCATGTGGGGTCAAACACTAGGTCAAATCTTAGAAAAACATTGTGTTCACTCCAGGGGACACTGTTTTGATCCAATCTTCATGAAATATGGTCAGAATGTAGGTTGTACTGATACCTAGACCAATGTGCAACAGGTGAGCGCCCTAGGGCCTTTGAGGCCCTCTTGTTTAAATCTTAAAATCACATTTTTTTTAGCTTGACCGACCTAATACATTTATATACCAATCTGGAAGTTCTGGAGTTTTCATCAATAGCACCTTTGATCGTAATGTAAGTTGTAAGAATACTTTACGTATTCGAAAAACATATTTTGTGATTTAAATGTCTATAAAACATGTTTTTATCTTCGAAATGGAGTTTAGTCCCTTTAACACTTCAATAATACCATGATAATTTACCTACTGCCTGTAATGTATCCTGACTAGTTAAAGAAATATTGTCTCCAAAGACAATTTGTGACTAGCACTTTTGATCATACTATCATAGGTACCAGAACAAAACAACTACTAGAAATAACATACTGTAAAATTATTTAATTTCGATGGGATAAAATTTTGTGGTTTTGGTAAATAAGACCATTTCGTTAGTACCTTAATTGGTAGATTTTGCTTTTCAGGTAATAAATACATGAGCAAAAATTATTGTTCAATGGAATTGGATTTTGTGGTTAAAGGTGAACCACAAAATTAATCCCCCATGAAAATTAATGATTTTACAGTATAAAGTGAACTCTAACCACTGATCAATGTTTGCTATAATTATTATACTGCTCTGACATTCCAATTATGGTTGAATGTTTATAAAAAAAATGTAAAAAATAATCTTACATCGGTCAACTAACAAACTTGCATGTATATTGTGTTAATTTCTGATTCACTTGTTTATTCTCAGTATTTGTAGACGTCTATGTAGCCACACAGAAAACTGTACCATTCATATAAACCGAAAGAAAAAAAATTACAGGAATTGATTTATATTCAACTATTTTTTTTATTAATGATAAAGTTCCCTGTGAGAAGTTAGACCTATGTCTTAATGCCAAACCAGACTGGTATTAGAAAATAATTGAAAAAAATGTCAAATAAAAAGTTGGTTAATTTCATAATGCAGATTACGCACTTTAATTGCCAATTTATTCTGTTTGTCTTCCAAATGTTCAGATATATCTGGCTTAGAATGAGAAGGTCCTAACTACTACTTACGACCTTATAAGGCTAGTACATATTTGAAATCTGCTTCACAAGGAGCTTTTTATGAGTCTAATTTCCTGAGAATCGGAAATTGTCATGTTGACCAAAATGAAGTTTTAAAAACTTGTTTTCCCATAGGCAAAGAATAAATTACAGACAGTTTTCTCTTGTTTTCTCAATATATCGATTTTGTAGTTACGACGTTCTTATTCTAAGTCTTCAATATGTATCTGTATAAAAATAGCAATGGATAAACAATGTTTGTGAATAAGACCCATGGACTCTAAGTAAGTGCCAACATTGTAGTAAACATTCAAACTACTTCAGATTATCAAATTGGTGAAATTTGGTGAAAAAAACAACCTCATGAAAGTAAAATATTTTACAACATGTTAAACTTATGGTGTGTATCTAATCGAGTGAGTATTATTGTTCAATTAAATGTTGCTATTAAGTGTGGCATAATTCATTATCATATGTGTAAATGCTGTTTTAATTTGTCCGTTTAAAATAAAATATTATATTTCTTCATATACTTATTGTTATCAGTTTCTGTCCCATATACTCATTCAGTGTCAAGCACACCTAAATATATTTCCCAGTTCTTTCCTGAACTGGCCCCAATCTCCCAATGCATCTCAAGTAGAAATCTCATCTCAAAATGCATTTGAGATAAATCTGAAGTTCAAGCTCTCTACATTTTACAGAATTAAACTAAAAATAATGCTTTCTGTTTTGTGTTGCCAGTTTTGAGTCCTGCCTCCCGAGGAAATTATCTTAATGACACATGTCAATTTTTGAGATAAGATTTATCTCAGGTTGAGATGTTTAGTGATATTGGGGACACGGTGGTTGAGTGGTAAGACGCTTGAATCCTGATCGAGAGGAAGAAAGAAAGAAATCAGAAATCTCATAAAATAGATCTATAATACTAGCACATAACACAGATAAATTATCTTTCATTCTTGATATGTGCAACAATATCTTTCAATTGCAATTGTAACTCCTAATGGCAACAGCAGCTCTGCATGGCAACAGTATCTCCCCACAGGAACAGTATATTCCAATTACAATATTATCTCTCTGTTGCAACAATATCCACCATAGCAACAGTATCTCATAATGGCAATAGTATCTCATAATGGCAATAGTATCTCCCCTATAGCAACAGTATCTGCCCCATGGCAACAGTATTTCACATAGCAACATTATCTGCCCTATAGCAATAGTATCTGCCCTATAGCAATATTATCTGCCCTATAGCAACAGTATCTCCCCTATAGCAACAGTATCCCCCATAGCAACAGTATCTCTCCATTGCAACAGTATCTTCCCATGGCAACAGTTTCTCCCCAAAGCAACAGTATCTCTACATTGCAACAGTATCTCCCTATGGCAACAGTTTCTCCCCAAAGCAACAGCATCTCACCACAACAACAGTATCTCCCCATGGCAACAGTATCTCTCCACAGCAACACTTTCTCCCCATAGTTACAGGTTCTCCCCATAGCAACAGGTTATACCCATAGCAACAGCATCTCCCCATAGCAACAGTATCTCCCTATGACTACAGTATCTCACCACAGCAACAGTTTCTCCCCATAGCAACATTATCTCCACATGTCAACAGTATCTCCCCATGTCAACAGTATCTCCAATAGCAACATTATCTATTCATTACAACAGTATCTCCCCATAGCAACATGCTCTCCCCATAGCAACAGTATCTCTCTATTGCAACAGTATCTCCCCATGGCAACAGTTTCTCCCCAAAGCAACATTATCTCACCACAACAACAGTATCTCCCCATGGCAACAGTTTCTCCCCAAAGCAACATTATCTCACCACAACAACAGTATCTCTCCATAGCAACAGTATCTCTCCATTGCAACAGTATCTCCCCATGGCAACAGTTTCTCCCCAAAGCAACATTATCTCACCACAGCAACAGTATCTCCCCATGGCAACAGTTTCTCCCCATAGCTACAGGTTCTCCCCATAGCAACAGGTTATACCCATAGCAACAGCATATTCCCACAGCAACAGTATCTCCCTATGACAATAGTATCTCCCCATAGATACAGTATCTTTGCGTAGCAACATTATATCCCTATGGCAACAGTATCTCACCACAGCAACAGTATCTCCAATAGCAACATTGTCTCCCTATAGCAACATTATCTATTCATTACAACAGTATCTCCCCATAGCAACATGCTCGCTCATAGCAACAGTATCTCTTCATGGCAACAGTATCTCCCCATAGTGATAGTATCTCCCAATACCAACAGTATCGTACCTCTTCATGCAAAAGTATCTCCCCATAGCAACAGTGTCTCTTCATGACAACATTATCTACCCATAGCAACAGTATCTCTTTCTGACAAAAGTATCTCCCCATAGCAACAGTATCTCTTCATGACAACATTATCTCCCCATAGCAACAGTGTCTCTTCATGACAACATGATCTACCCATAGCAACAGCATCTCTTCATGACAACATGATCTACCCATAGCAACAGCATCTCTTCATGACAACATTATCTACCTATAGCAACAGCATCTCTTCATGACAACATTATCTACCTATAGCAACAGCATCTCTTCATGACAACATGATCTACATATAGCAACAGCATCTCTTCATGACAACATTATCTACCTATAGCAACAGCATCTCTTCATGACAACATGATCTACCTATAGCAACAGCATCTCTTCATGACAACATTATCTACCTATAGCAACAGCATCTCTTCATGACAACATGATCTACCTATAGCAACAGCATCTCTTCATGACAACATTATCTACCTATAGCAACAGCATCCCTTCATGACAAAAGTATCTCCCTATAGCAACAGCATCTCTTCATGACAACATTATCTACCCATAGCAACGATATCTCACATGGCAACAGTATCTCCCCATAGCAACATTATCTCTCCTATAGCAACATTATCTCTCCTATAGCAACATTATCTCCCCTTTAGCAACAATATCTCCCCAGAGCAACAGTATCTCCTCATAACAACAGTATCCCCCCATGGCAACAGTATCTCCTTATAACAACAATATCTCACCATGGCAACAGTATCTCCTCATAACAACAATATCTCTCCATGGCAACAGTATATCACATAGCAACAATATCTCCCAATGACAATAGTATCTCACATAGCAACAGTATCTCCCCATGACAACAGTTAGTATCTCCCCATAGCAACAGTTAGTATCTCCTTATAGCAACAGTGTCTCCCCATAGCAACAGTATCCCCCTTAACAAAAGTATCTCACATAGCAACATTATCTCCCCATGGCAACAGAATCTCCCCAAAACAGAATAATCCCATTGCCACAGTACCTCCCCATGGCCAGAAAATCTCCCATAACAGTATTTTCCATGGCAATAGTATCTCTCCATAGCCACAGTATCTCCCTATACCAACAGTATGTCCCCCTAAAAGTATATCTCTATGGTAGCAGTATCCCCATGGCAACGATTTCTCCCCCTTGCAACAATAGCCCTAATAATGTCCATAGCAACAATATTGTTTCATTACAACAGTAAATCACCACGGCAACATTAGCTTTCCATCACAGCATTATCGCTCCTTTGCAACAGTAGCCCAAATATAACAGAATCTCACCAGTGGCAAAGCAGCTCCTTATGGCAACAGTATCCCTTGTAAATAAACACTTCAGCAATAGTATTTCCCTATGGCAATAACATCTCCCCTTGCAACAATAGCAACAGTGTCTCGCATGGACTCTTTAGCTCTCAAAGGCAACAGTAGCCCCATAGCCAAACATTTCCCCTTAGGAACAGCAGATCCTCATTGCAGTAGTAGTTCCCCATAGAAATAGTATAGCACCATGTCTCCGCTAGCCCCCATGACAACAGTATCTCCAAATGACAACAGTATCTTCCCGTGGTAAAGTACGCTCCACATGGCAACAGTAGTTCAACTTGGCAAAAGTAGCTCCACAAGACAACAGTAGTTCCACATGACAACAATAATTCCACATGACAACAGTAGTTCAACATAGCAACAGTAGCTTCACATAGCAACAGTAGTTCCACATGACAACAGTAGTCCCACTTGGCAACAGTAGCTCACTATGGCAACAGTAGCTCCTCATGACAACATTAGTTGCTTATGGCAACAGTAGTTCCATATAGCAACAGTAGTTTCACATGACAACAGTAGTTGCCCATGGCAACTGTAGCTCCACATGACAACAGTATACCCCACCTGTCAACAGTAGTTCCACTTGTCAACAGTACGCTCCACCTGGCAATAATAGTTCCAATTGGCAACAGTACGCTCCACCTGGCTACAGTAGTTCCACTTGGCAACAGTAGCTCCACTTGGCAACATTACGCTCCACATGACAACAGTATGCTCTATATGGCAACAGTTGCTCCACATAGCAACACTAGGTCCACATAGCAACAGTAGCTCCACATAGCAACAGTAGTTCCACATGACAACACTGGCTCCACATGGCAACAGCATCTCCCCACGGCAACACATGCTCCATGTGGCAACAGTAGAATTTCGAATTGAAGACTATATAAATAATAAATATTTGAGTCAAAATTTTAAATATTTATTACTAAGTTTTATCATTTTCCTTTTCTTGTACTGTATTTAGTTTCATACAAATGAATTAATGTCATTTGGCATATCATTTATCAATAACCTCTCTGTTGTTGTCCACAGACATAGTGCTAGGGTAGATATTACCGACAAACGGTGGGTATTCATAAACACACGTGCATCTTTGGATACAAACAAAATGGCGTCTGTGGCGTCAACATCAATGGTACTCTTCGTTGTGGAGTCCTGAATGTCCACTGAACTTCCATCTTGGCTCACTGTAAGTCTGTCAATTTCTTCTAAATGTTGTTTGATTCGGTCCCTGTCAGATGAAATTAAAAACAAAGCAGTTATAATTTTGACGTAATTAGATACTTAAAGACATTCTTGCGAAATGAATACATAGGTCATCTTTCATACATGGTGTTTTGATTTGGACGTGCAAAAAATTCGTCCGATTGTTTATGATTATTTAACAACTAAACATTGAGGTAAATGTATAGGCAACGAGTCAGTAAAACACTACTACCAAACCTTACCAGTCCAAAATTTACAGTCATAAAAGCAATGCAAGGAATTTAAATTTGGGCGTAATTTTAGGTTTCCGTTAGCAGTATCCACGTACAATTATATGTACATGTACTGTATTTATAATAGTCCGTACTGCAAAATGTTATGAATATGATAAGTCTGTTCCTATAAACTTTACTTTCCATGTGTTTATTGAAAGCGCGTCATAAAATCAACCAATTACCCTCGAGTTATCTTTTGAAGTAGAGATATACGTTTACTTGGATACAAACACCGGGTACATGGGGCATATTTGAAGCAGATTAATCATTTTTAACTTACAAAATTTGGCAAAGCGGCAATTACCTAGCGTATGTAGAATGTCTGATACTCCTGTGTGTTTAGTTTATATAACAATGAAGTCATAAAACAACAGCTATCAACAACTGTATCGTTAGAAAATTATGAAATCAGTATAGAACGTTTTTTGCAGTCATTTACTTTTATAATACACATATCGCTGGCTTAGGATGAGAAGGTCGTAAACGTGTACAAAATCAATATTATTTTGAGATACAAGAAAAACTGTTTGAACAGTACTTTTTACTTATGGTAAAACAAGCTGTTTCAACTTCAGTTTGGTCAACATTACAAATTCCGATTTTCATAAAAATAAGTCCGTAAGAATCGCCTTTTGATGCAGATTTTAATTACATTTGTATGTAAGTTCGTAAGTAGATACTACTTCTCATTCTAAGCCAGTGATGTACAGGGTGTCCCCAAAAAACGGGGACCTACCTTAAACCCTTATTACTCATTCATATTTTGATGAATTAGGCTCATATTTTGTGAAACTGTATGTAAGGGATTCCCACTTCTAAAAAGGGTACTTGTTGAAATATGGTGCTTCAAAACAGGATGCGACGTCATCATTTTCACTATGGCAACATTTTACGTTATTTTTGCTTAATCAAAGGAAACCGGGGCATTATGAGAAAAGGACATTTGTGCCAGGGCAAAAATTGTTAGAAAACAACATATAAAGTCAAAGGGTGATCAAAGAATTGTGAAAATAAAACAAATGTGACAAGAAATAGCAAAACAGAGGAAAACGTGGCAAGTTTATCCTCCAAAATAGCGTCACAATCATTCAATGATTAAAAACATAGATATTGTCAAGGACTATTACAAAAACAAGCTCAGACTATAGAAAGAAGAAAAAGTGAAGTTTTATTCAAACGAACAGTCCATAGATATATTTTGGAGTACATGTACTTGTGTATGTCAGAAATTAAAAAATAGCACCATATGCTAGCAGAAAACACTTCTTGTAGTAAATCAGCAGCAAAATCAGGATATGTTTGCGAAATAGTACTGGTATCTTACCTCATATCACAGGCCCATATGACCTAAAACTTACTCAAACTTGATCCATATAGTGAACCTATTTGCTATACGTAATGAACTAATGTATCACAAACCATTAGCAATGATTGGAGCACATGAGAAGAAATTTGAGGTCAGCATGGAACTATATCTCATTGAATTCTGAAATCCCTGCTTCACTTTATGGCATTTTACTGAAACGTGCGATTGTAAACATGGGATGTAACTTTGGGTATTGAACTAAATAATTATGATAGTGATGCTAGTATTGTGTTCTTCCTGAATTGTTTTGACATATTAATAGTGTGGTATCTATAATAGAGAAAAAAGTTACAACTGTTTATCCTAGGTCCCCATTTTTTGGGACACCCTGTACATTAACGCTCCGTGTATAACTAGAACTGTACTGTAAGGTAAACAATTGTCTTGATTTTTAAACAAAATGCATCAATGATACAATTGCCTGTAATAATAACTCGGGAGATTAAACACCGCATTGACAAACCAAACTCAAAGAGAAAACCAACCCTCCAACTTGAACACTGCCAATAAACAAAATGTGATGAATGTTACGACAAACTTATATGTTTCTTAATAATTAGGGCGGAAAATTAACAGTACTAGTAATCGAATCATCTCAGATAGGAATTAGTTTGGTCTGGTTCCAGAAATGTATTTTGTAAAAACTTGATTACTGACTGCAGAACATTGGCATACTGAAGTAATGTTCAATCCGAAATTTCCACAAAAGATTAATGTTCGCTATGTATATTCGCGGGATAGATACTTTTGACGAAATATTCTACAAATGTACTCATAAATTGAAGCGACGACAACAAAACGCGGGATGTTTATTAATTATGTAGTCCCATCACAAAATAGTCATGTGTGACAAAGGAATTAAATGGACGCAGTGTAGATATAAATCCATGCTGTGACTGCGTTGCTGTAGCCAGTAGATGGATGTGTCTTATCAATATCGGGGACATAGTCGGTTACATATGGGGGTCGATACTCCTCGATCAGCGCTGCAGTGATATTCAATTTGATATTACTTGAATTAAGGATATGAACAACCAATCAGATTACTCCAATACCATAGTATACTCTTGATCTGTAATGGGCGGTTTGATTGATACTCATTATTCTCCAATTAAATAAGATCAATATTGAAACCATCTAGGAGTAAATTGTGTATAGAAGGCCTATATGCACATAAATTATAATCATAAACTAACCTGTTTACCCAGGAGACACTGGCAGCATCTCTATGAGGTAGGAAGTAGTTAGATAGACAGGTATGAGCGAGGTCGGTGACCGCCACATGTAGTGTACCAGACACATCCATGTTCTCAGTAAGTATACACAGATGTGTTCGTGGATGAAAATCTGCATCTTTATCACTCTGGTACATAAGTTCCTCCAGTAGAGATGGCATGTTTAATATTGTACATGTACGTTCTTCCTGCAAGTGCATATATTTGAATTTACATTGAACAAGATATTGAATAAATCGTGGTGGAGGGCTCCCGATATAAGACTCGAACCCACAATCCCTTACAAACAAGTGGCGACCACCATACAGCTACATTGTACAAACAATTGTTCAAGACAAAATCATAGGCATATAGTTTCAAATATGCGCAAGTTTATGCTTTATTCCTAGTCAACGATAGTAGATTGTACTGTTTTATCCTCTTAGATATTATAAAATTACGCACCGTTGAAACCATAATTCAGCGCCTTTGGACACGATATATAGAGGATATTTGTATTTTTCCGTGTATGATCGGCTGATAATTCACCGAGTGAGCAGCTGATGTAATATTTTCACGAGTGGCGTAGCCACGAGTGAAAATATAAGTCAGCTGCTCACGAGGTGAATTATCAAACGATCATACACGGAAAAATACTAATATTCTATTTATTTCATGCTTCAAATAGCTTAAATGATGGAAAAACTCCACTATATACCTCAAATGTTTTGCGTGACGTCGTTTTCCCGCCATGCACGCGTCGAGTTACAATTAAATAGTTCTTCTGCGATGGCTTCAATTTCGTCCACTTGTTTTACATTTATGTATATATAATTTTGTTTTATTGGTTAAAGATTAATAGAGAAAGTGAAAATGCTTATTATTTTATTTTTATACGGCGAGGAAATTTGATTTAAAAAAATAGTCTGTTTACCGTGAAATTATGAACAGTGAAATTATGAACAGTGAAATTATCGGGGAATAATCCACCGTTATTCCGCCGTTAACCACCGATAAGCATGAAATAAAAAATTATATCGTTGTACAAATGTTATTTTAAACAAATACCAATGACATTTGAAATATAACCTCATTAATAAATTATGTATGATTGTGTGCAATTTCAATTAGTTTGAATAAAAAAAATGATTTAAATTTTTACTAGATTCTAATTACACAATTAAGTGTGCGATTGTTTTGTCGCAAATTGCACACGTTTCGGTTTCACAAAATTCCAAAAATATGAGTTTTATTTTTCCAAACTAGACGAACAAAACTGGTTTGAATCCATTCTTCATAAATATCGTAAAATGCATGGTTGAAAGCTTTTGTACTGCAAGATCAAAAACGCATGAGGCATGACGAACAACACATACGAGACATGTAGTATACGGTAGCACACATGTACATGACTGTATTTATTATTCTTTCATTACGCTGCACTAAATTATTGTAAAATATTACCTGCGACTGCGAGCCAAGCTGACTTGTTACTGTACCACGACTATTGTCAAGCAACGGAGTCACGTCATTGACGTCATAAATAACTCACGTGACTGAACGTTTGATGACGTATTTTACGTCCTAAAATATAAGATCCGACGTCGCCCTGGTAAGACGTGGAACGTTTAGCGAAACGAAACATCATCAATGTTGATGGATGTTCCGCGTTGCTCTGTTGTACCTTATGGAAGACAAATAAATTTTTTTTCGGCTATGTCATGCAGCCCATTTATTTCCCCGTCATAGGTTAAGTCTTTTTTTATCTCTATTGGTTTTCACTCAAAATGAGAACTAATCAGATTTTGGTATCGGATTCTGGTATCTGCGATAAGTCTGGCAATATTATAACTATGCAAAAAGTACAACCAAACCACAATAAAATGACACAATTGTTAAAATCATCATGAAAAGCTTGTACAATCAAATTATAGATTCATGCAAATTATGATTAACAAAGAATATTTGTTATTGCTGCCGTTAGATGTCTCCACCTTTCAACATAACTCGTGTACAGTTTGTACTTCCGGGTGCAACTGGTGTGTCTCCGTAGCTCAGTGGTTAGTGCGCTTGTCGACTAATCTGTCGACCCGGGTTCAAATCCGGGCGGAGGCACATATATATGCCTGCATATTTAAGTAGAAATAAAGTAAATAAAGGCTATGCTCGGCATGCTCAGTGTCTTCTAAGTTAGCATAGGGCTCTGTCACTGTTGAAGATAATCTACGGTTGTCCCACCTAGTAACGGAGTTTGTCTATACGTTATCACCTGCTTCATTTGTTGATGCTGTAAGGGGTAAACCGTTTGTTTTGTGAAGTCATTCCTGTGTATGACAACACTATTGTGCCACTTGTTTGACTCGTTCATTTTCGTTTGGATTTGATCCGCATGAATTCAATTGTGTCATTTTCCTTTATCCCACAATATTTCATGTATACTCGAGTCATACTTCGCCATCACTATACGTACATAGTAATGACTACATAGTGAATGTTGAAGGCCTCAGACAAACAACGAAAATCGTCATTAACTGTACTGACTGTGTGATAGCGAACGAGAATCAGGTACACTATGTACTTACATTGTATATATCAGTCATATTAACACATAATATAAATGAAACACCAACGTTTTAAAGCTTTTTTTATTTGCTATAAAAAAATAAAAAGTTATAAAAAATCTAAAATAAACTATACATCTATACATCTACCTATAAGGAATAAGCTAGACAATGAATTTATGAAACAAAATGAAACGCAAAAAAACAATGTCTGAGCGACCAAATGATAACATAAACTGGAAATGAAAATTTGATCTAGTATAATTATATCCCTAACAGGGGATCACAATATCGTTTGTAGCAAAACCACCCTATACTCAAATTTACGAACATGCGGTCTTTTTCAAGAGATATGATTCACTTATAATTTTTCTACATTTTTAGTACAGCTTCAAGTCTTTGCATATTCTTTACAAAGACTTGAAGCTGTACTAAAAATGTAGAAAAATGATAAGTGAATCATATCTCTTGAAAAAGACCGCATGGTCGTAAATTTGAGTAAAGAGTGGTTTTGCAACAAACGAAAGTTTGATGTTATGATACAGTGATGCATATAAGACGCAACATGAAACATTTGCACAAACAAGGAATCCCAATTGTGAATTTGAACCAGAAAACAACGAAAACACTCGAGCCTTGTAGATTTACAGAATTATAATGGATACATTGCACGTAATTTATTTTGCATGTCACATATTCGTTTACGATCTGCTTAGATATATTGGCTTCGAGTTTTATCAAACTTTAATACCAACGAATATTAATAAAAAAAGGTATGAGAAAATCCGACAGGGAAGGTAGCACTCAACCCAACCAGCCGAGCACATAAATCAGAAACACCACGACACAACTACCCTGAGCAGTGCCCACAGAAACCCATGCCAAAACGGCGACCAAATGAGGCACAACAACCCCGGGGCGTGACCTAGTTTAAAACACTCAGGACAGTGACCCAACGTTATGCAACCTATTTAGCGGCACAACTACGACTTGACCTAGTTAAAATATGGGCAAGGTAGGAACGGGGCGGGAAATAATATTACATATTCCTAGCAACTACAATGAGCAATGCCGACACATAAGCCGAAGAAACAACCAAAGATCCAAGTTGATAGTTAAATGAAATAGATGCAACAACATTCCACTGTATCATTGATAAGGAGAAAATGGATAAAAACCGTACATAAAAACAGATAAGTCATTCAGGGGTAATAACGTTGTTGCATTTTTTGAGAGTGTTACATGGCTTTGATAATGTAATAAAAAATATTTGAGTTTCAACATTTTGTTACGAACGAACAGACGGACGGACGGACGGACGGACGGACGGACGGACAGGTTTATCGTTATATTCCTCTATCTTTTATATTTATGTCAAAGATACAGTTATCTGTGGATGCAACATGTAACAAAACAAACGTGAGAACAAAATAGTCTAAAATACAAACTATAAAGATTCAACACCTGATGTAAACGTAATGAAAGTTTTTCTTGGCAATTCACACACACACATGCTCTCTAATGTTACACTATATTTACATGAACATGTGTTTGGAAAGATGAAAACAGCAATTAACACAGGTATCCTAGGATTAATTTCAACTAAATCATCAGAGAAAAAACGAATACAACACTTTACTGATGAGAACAGTACAAAATTGAAAATGTGCCTGCTACACACTACATACATTTCTAATTAGAAGTTCATGATAAACTGCATGAAAATGATAATTTACAATAAAACGCGGAATTTAATGCCCAGTAAATTCAAGTGTGTTACAGTGAAATAACCGAAATATCAAGGCAATACAATTAAATTGTCGAGAATTCAATCCTGAAGTTCCCCCTGTAAGCACTATTGGCAAGTCAGCACACACTCGTGTAGTCGAAAAATGAATCTTTACGTTTCTCTATGGCACCATTAGCACGTTAGTAACCCGGTGTCCGTTGCCTAAGCAAAGCGCTACCGAGCACCTTTATTCAGTAACCTCCCGTTCAATTAAATAATAGAAGGTATGGATTACCTCCCATTGAAAGGGCTACGGAGCGCTTTGCTAAGGCAACGGTTTCCCGTTCTTGTCGTTCAATATGTCCCATGTCAACCGAAATATGCAAAGGAACAGCAGGCAACAATGAAAACAATGGCGTTGTAGAAATGATCAATGAAAAATCCGACCAGGGATCTTCGACAGAATGCACAATGAGGAATGTCCACAAGAATCGACAATAAGGTCATACCAAGTCCAACTTTGAAGGCAAGGCTTAAAGTCTTTACACCCAGATATGGCCTGAAAACAAAATAAAAACGATTTCAGAACATCATATTAACATAGAGAAGTGTAACATCGGTTCTATAGCGGGGGGGGGGGGGGTACCAGCGTTTACCTTTCCGATGTCCCCACACTGCCGGGTGCATGCAGCGGGGACAATTTGGAGGGGGTTTATCTTCTGCATGGCCTGTGAGGGGGACAGTTATTTATCCTTGGTTTGAAAAGCAAACATTAAAATCAAAGTCCTTTCCAAGGGTAGGAGTGTGAGGTTTCAATTGACTGGTACATTATACTGTTAACACTGTACAGTGCTTCCTACATTCGGTACTAGCCATGGACGCGACACATTGGTAATGCCTAGGTCCCACTCCGGCCATTGTACAAATGAACACCGGAAGACATCAGAAATAGGCTAATCGTGGTATACGTGAAGATTCGGGGAAGTAACTGGAAACTTGGTGAAATCGCTGTTCCCGAAACCACACAAAGCTAATTTATTGAAATCGGGAGAAACCCGCCAATGCAAAACATGCTCAGTGGGACCTATGCTTAAAAGCAAATAGTCCATATCCTGGCGATACCTTACATGGAAATTATACAACAATGTTAATTGTCCACCTAATGTGGTGAAGTTGCCGTATTAAAGGTTAAGTGAGTACTTGTTTGGGTACAGTCCAGGGAACTGTGTGTATATAACTGAAAATGGTTGGGAAACAGTGAAAAAACATGCCTACGTCCCACATAACATGTTTCACGATGTAATCCCAATTTATTAAATGGACATCGGCGGGTCCAAATCGTCTTAGGAAAGCTTCGAGAAAGTCATTAGAAAAAATATGAAATTCATGTTCCCGATGCCTCACGAATCTAATTTATTCTCTTCGGGAGAACATCGCCGAGGCAAAAATGCTCAGTGGGATCTAAGCTTAACTTTCAAATTAAAGCATCGTATATACGAGTATTTTCCAGCAGATAGAATTATATATACATTATCTACGCGTGCCTAAAAAAAAGCAATCAAGGTAATTACTGTAAACTAAGTTAATAAACTTAAAAGCAGCTCAGGTAATATGGTGATTTCAAACCCCTTGATATGAAACTTATCTTCAGACACAAACTGTGAACCAATTAGTATATCGATGGCTTAGAATTAGAAGGTCGTAAGTGCCACTTACGACCTTTTAAGATTCTTCATATTAAGAATAAGCATCACAAGGCGCTTCATGCTTATGAGCCCATTTTCATAAAAATCTGAACTTGTCATGTTGACCAAAATGAAGTTGTAAAAGTTTGTTTTACCATAAGTAATGAGTAAATGTCAGACAGGTTTTCCGTGTTTTCTCAAAATATCGATTTGATAGTTACGACCTTCTTGTTCTAAGCCATCGATATCTTAAGCGTATGAACTTTAGAAATGCAGGACTAATTAAACGTATCAGGTTGTCTAATATTGCTTGGTAAGATTTATGTAGCGTTAATGATGAGCCCGCCATTCTGTATAGTGTGGGGTATGCCAGTAGGCTAGGTACGGAATACTACTGGGGCCATCGCGTTTGCTGCTAATTGCAACGCGAAAATGCGAAAGTATATTGACGAAAAAGGGAAAGTTCAAGGTAAATGTACAGTTTTGTACTTGGTTTTCGTCATCATACTTTCATGCTTTCGTCATCCAACAGTTTTGGGTTTTCGTTATGTTTTTTTTTGTTTCGTAGTCTATTGCCTTGCGTTGTATACTGGCAAAATCATAGACGGTGTTGAAATGTCCCTAACGGAATTCCGTAGGAAAAGGATACCTGGTGATGGAAACATTAACATGACATTGGGGGTATATAATGAGATACGCAGTTCCTACTCTCCTTGTTACCTATCAGTGAATCGTATCGCCACATTAACACATTAACTCAAGATGTACCATCTCGTTGATGATCTTATAGGTGATAATAGTTACAATACTAATGACATAAAATGATCTTTTCACACCATGCACGAGGACGTTAGGATCATGAGCATTCTCAAAACTCCTCAAAGCGTTTTTCAGTACGCTATGTAAGAGACAGAAAATGTGTGTGATACTAAGAATTCGGACGAACTGTCTTAATATTTCCAATTAGATTCCTTCGTTGTTCAACATGCCAAAGTATTACACTCACTCTTGTGAAACTTTCTGGGTTTCCAACCAGTTCATCTCTTGTTGGGTGGAAACAAGGGCAAGCGTTTCTGAAATTTTCAGTAGCCCGGTCGATATTCGAACCACGACCTCTGGATTGGTAGTTGAGAGTGTTAACATTGATAGCAACTACAAAATGCCCGCGAAATGCCATGATGTTATTAGTTTATTTTCGTGGTACTCATTTGTAATGGTAATTAATGCGTCATTACATGTACATCTTCGAATAAACAAATAAATGAAATGACAATACCAGTGTAGCAATACTAGTGACGTTTGGCTACAGTAACAAGACAAAATTTGCTTCACCTAGCTTTAAGTATTTCATTTACCGATTTCTATGAAAAATTGGCCACGCTTCTTGGCACTGTAGCCAACAGTCGTGTGGTATTGCTACACTGTATACTCAAAGTCAACGTATCATGTGACAGACGACAGTGCTTACCCGATGACGTAATGTATTGCAAGCATTAAGGCCGCCTGTGAAACCAAGCAGACGATAATCTCAGTGTGTAAAGATTCTTTCTGCATCTGAGCGATCTGTTCATACGTCTTCCCAGGGAATGAGGCTTTCATCCAAGGCTTTCCAAGTACAACTTTAGAATATATGACCATACCCATAACCTGTGCCACGCCCATTCCAACAACTGCTCCCCAAACCATTATGATACCTGAAAAATAAGAACATCTCTGTGTAATACAATGCTCTTAAACCCGTACGCCCATAAAAACTATATCACAAATGCATTATTTTTGGTCTAAATCAACCTGGTACACTTGGGGAACCGCATCCGGTTACTATCATTAAAAACAAATTAAAACAAGAAAAGCAATTGTAAAATTTATAAACATGAAAGTTGAAAATATACATTGTAAATCAATTTCTGTAAAAAGTCTTCACCAATGATACATGTACCTATGTTTTGAACCACCCACATTTGTGTTTTGCTTTAGGTGAAACTATGCATGTATAAGCTCGCAAAATAACCAATGATCTCTTATATTAGATGTTGTACAAAGAACGTAGCTGTTGGAAAACATAATGAATTTATCTGGAGTGCTGCTATATACAATGTATTAAGATAAAGTCAATACGAGCTTAAATGTTCGCCCTTTGCCATTTCTCCTGAATACTGCTGAATCTTTTCACGTGTCTTCCGTTTTTCACGTGTCTTCCGTGAAACTGGTCAGCTGCGCAAAATATAGCAATTCATAAATAAGGACTATAAATTAAAATGTTGTAATAAAACTAGCTTTATTACATACCATCGTCCATCTATTATATTTAATAGTGTTAACTAACTATCATGGGTATGAGATAGGTGGTATACATTTGGGACAGTCTTCCTAACCCGATTTACACAGGCGGATATGCATGTATTTTAACATCTGAAAAAGTTACACCTGTCTAAAATGTATTTTACTTTAATTTGACAAATTGCGTAATAAAAGCAATTTACAGATCGCTCGTGGATGAAGGCACTAAATTTTATCACCGAATATCTCAAATCATCGAAGCATTTTAGTAGATCTAATAACCATTTATTCCACAGCCTACCTGATACCATACCATACCAGTAAACATAATAAATGAGAAATGCTTGGTCGGAAGTTTAAATACAAATCCAGGTCGATAAAAGATGGTATCTTTCTTAAACGTGGAGTACTTTATGACACCATATTATATTTGTGGCCATAATTATGTCAGCAGATCTTAAGAGGGTCATGTGACTACAAAATGATTCAGAGCGCGGAAGATAGAACACATGCATGCTTTATACTAGTACTCGACATCATGTAGAATGTTATTGCATGAAGGATATAACATTTATATGGATGCATGCATTGACAATTTGGTAAATTGAAACATTAACTTACTTTGTGTACGGTTTGTTTACGTCCAAAATATTGACTCACGTGTTGGAGCAGACGATAATAATCCACAATGAAATAACTTTCCCGCTCTAAACAAGAGGTGTAGAGCCACTAACACAGGTAGATGATAACAGCGTAGGAATTTGATGTACTCCAAACAAATAGGTCAACCTTTTCAATGATTTTGAAAATTCGTGGATCGCAGAACCAGGTGCGGTCCAGGATACTCGCCAAGGGGTGTGTCAAATTGGCTGAACATAATGGGTACACTTGTTGTACAAAAGCACGACGTGTACCGTTTTGTCGACAGAATATGAAGTTTTTATATATCTTCTTGTGTGGTTAAGAAGATATAGAGGATATTTGTATTTTTCCGTGTATGATCGGCTGATAATTCACCGAGTGAGCAGCTGATGTAATATTTTCACGAGTGGCGTAGCCACGAGTGAAAATATAAGTCAGCTGCTCACGAGGTGAATTATCAAACGATCATACACGGTAAAATACTAATATTCTATTTATTTCATGCTTCAAATAGCTTAAATGATGGAAATACTCCACTATTTACCTGAAATGTTTTGCGTGACGTCGTTTTCCCGCCATGCACGCGTCGAGTTGCAATCAAATAGTTCTTCTGCAACGGCTTCAATTGCGTCCATTTGTTTTACATTTATGTATAGATAATGTTGTGTTATTTGTTAAAGATTAAGAGAGCAAGTGAAAGTGCTTATTATTTTATTTTTGACGGCGAGGAAATATGATTTTTAAAAACTAGTCCATTTGCCGTGAAATTATGAACTGTGAAATTATGAACAGTGAAATTATCGGGAAATAATCCACCGTTATTCCGCCGTAAACCACCGGTAAGCATGAAATAAAGTCTAGTAAATAACATCATAATATTATACAACTTGTTGAAATCCACGAAACAGTGTGTCATGTATGATCGTACATGCCGTATAGGCCTACCCAGATACGAATTTTAGCCGAGGTAGTATTGGGCATAATCGTAGCTAGGGTCACCCTGGGGGTTGCGAAATCGGGTATTGATGGGATGACGGGAAGTTGAAAAGGAGGGGACGTACGAATTATTTCTCTACATTATAAATTAATGCTTGAATAAGGCATGTCCAAGGCGAGCAAAGCCTGTCAGAAAAATTAATTTGCACTATTTGTCGGAGCCCGTTTCGTACACAGTTATTTGGCGAGGAGAAATGCACTATTTGTCCGAGCCCACACAAATTCGTTCTCTACATGATATTACTAATGGTCAAAAGAAAAAAAAACTATTTGTCAGCACAAACTCGTGTGCTATGATAAATTCTTAAAGATGCATGTTTTGCCCAAGCACATACAAACTCATTCTCTACGTGGTATGATTAATCCTCGCATTCTTTACCCGTGCTGCATGCCAAATAAACTCGTTCTCTACACGAACTTATGGAGCATTGATATCTCGTGGCAAGCGGAGCCAGAAAAAAAACGCACTGTTTTTTCAAGGTGCACGAAACACAAACTAGTTATCATCATAATATTACAAACGAGAATTTATTTAGCAAGCGAAACGAGCGAGCAAAAATCATGATATATCTGTCAGAGGTTCAGGTAACACAAGCTACCTTCTACATGGCATTCTTAAATAGCTGTTTTTTAAAGGTTATTTTATTGCGCTCTTAACAAAGACTAATTATATTGGTGTAAAAGAGAGTGTGTTTGCTCCCTGTACACCCGTTTGTTACGGCCATATAGACGTCCGGGTGATTTGTGGAAAGTTTGACTAGCGGTTACCATCGGGGTTCAATGCGTCTGAAACCCGTTTTCCTACATAGAACAAGCGATTAATACACTTGTTACTAAATATAGTAACAAAAATGAGCCAATTTCCGGATGATTATGACCATCGCGTGATTGATTATCGCCTAACGGTCCGCAATCCCATATTCATAATCGGCCCGCTGAACGGACGCACGTTTCGTTATCCAGGTTAACATGACGTCACGTTGGAGTCATAATGACGTCACGTTGGGGAGCTAAAATGACGTTACGTTGAAATTGCTTTGAAAATTTTATGACTGTACAAGATTTTCATCATAAATGACTGTAGATCTCCATGAACTTTACAAATCGTGAGTTGTTGTTACTCCCATTGAGTTTTTAAATTGAACAATAATTATTGTATTAAAGACTTTAATACACTTCAGAGCCTGGCCGGAAGTTGATAATCGGCCCGGCATGAACTAATCACCCTCGGGCTAAAGCCCTCGCGGTGATTATTAATTTTCCGGGCCGATTATCGCCTTCCGGCCCGGCTCTGTCGTGTATTAACCTCTTATTATTCACTCTAAACGACGTTAGATATTTGGTAATGGTCCATAAACGAAGGTGTTATAGAGAATAAACATAGTATAAAACAAGACTGCGTTCAATAAACGCTTATGCCCCCGTGGAAGCCATGTCCATAAAAAGCTAAGACAATCAGGGGCCATTATTCAGTTAAAATGTTTGATAGTGTTACATGGCTTTGAACTATAAGGGGCTTATGATGGTAAACGAGTAATGCCACATTTGAAAGCAGTGCCTTGATCGACTTCATGTGTGATCTGGTGATACAGATGTTATGGTTCTTTGTCACTGCACTTCTCCAAGTTGCCATCTATTCATATACCAAGTTTCAAGTCAATATCTTAAACACTTTTGAAGATACACTCCTGTCAAAATTTGATTCTGTAAATACTAAAGGGGAGATAATTTAAAATTTAAGACAGACAGAGTTATGGTTCTTGGTCATTGCACTTCTCCAAGTTGCCATCTATTAATATTCCAAGTTTCAAGTCAATATGTTAAATAGTTTTGAAGATATACTCAGAGCAAAATTTGACTATAAAAAAACACTAAAGGGGAGATAATTCAAAATTTAAGACAGACAGAGTTATGGTTCTTGGTCATTGCACTTCTCCAAGTTGCCATCTATTTATATTCCAAGTTTCAAGTCAATATGTTAAATAGTTTTGAAGATATACTCAGAGCAAAATTTGACTATAAAAAAACACTAAAGGGGAGATAATTCAAAATTTAAGACAGACAGAGTTATGGTTCTTTGTCAATGCACTTCTCCAAGTTGCCATCTATTTTTATTTCAAGTTTCAAGTCAATACGTTAAATAGTTTTGAAGATACGCTCCAGACAAAATTTTATTGTAAAAATACTAAAGTGGAGATAAGTCTAAGTCCAAAATCAGGTCAAGGTGAATGTCAAAATGGAGTCAGGTGATACAGGCGTGTGGAGAGTGGTCATATACAACATCCATGCAAGTATGAAAGCTTTGTAGCAAGCCATTTTAATGCTAGAAGAAACGGTCAATTTGGGTTAACCTGGCCGGACGGACGAACGGACGGACGGAAGGACGGACAGGTGAATTACTATATGCCTCCCGATCTATCGATACGGGGGCATAAAAAAGAAAATATCGTAATATGAATATGCTGAGTCGGTTAATGTAAGTATCCTAGAAATAAGCGCATGTGAAGCGTGGCCTGGAAGGAAGGGATCGAGGTGCCGTTTTGTGCAAGGTGAGTTATGAATTTAAACATCGTACATATCTCATCATATTGTATTCAAACAAGCATTTCATAGATATGTATAATTATATATTATTTTAATTAGAGCAAAAGTCCACGAACTTTTAGATAACCCCACGCATGTTTGTCTAGCATGTTTACTTTCTGGGATAATCTTGTTTTACATTATGTTCGCGTGCTACTCCCTCTTACGCATACAGTGCCTCGTTGCTGGATTTTCACTCACACTCCACAAAATTACAGAACTCGCAGAATACCAACGTCATCAAATTGACTATAGCCCAAGCATGATACGACTGTAGAACGTGACAGGCGACCCATTGTTCGATGCCGCCAGGAGGCGGCATCGAGTATGAAAGGGTGCAAGCAGATGTCCCAGGAGGATACAAGATTTGATTGGTTATAACGCTGTTGGACTCGCCCGTCAGGGGTAAAATAGGATGATAAATGTTCGGTAGGTACTAAAGTCCAAGTCCCAGGAGGATACAAGATTTGATTGGTTATAACGCTGTTGGACTCGCCCGTCAGGGGTAAAATAGGATGATAAATGTTCGGTAGGTACTAAAGTCCAAATCAGTTCGGAACGGGTGTTTATATAACGGCTACATATGTTGCAATTTGCGGGTCTTAGCAGGGGCTATTAAAAAGTAAAAAAAAACTATTTGCGCGGAGCGGCGATTTTCCTTTCGAACTTTTATGGAACATGTTAAATACTTTCATGTCTGTCAGATATTTTTTAGTTATGATTTTCGATTTTTTCCAGTTCTTAGGTTTTGTCTTAATCTAAATTTGATAAATGCAAGTGTTTTTTTAATCTCTATGTTTCTTTATTTATGTATGTCAGAATAGTTCTTTTTGCCAAAATTTAAACGGGTAAATATAGCTTGCCAACATTGAACTGACACTTCTTATTTACAAAATATTCATATGCGCTCCTATACTCCTGCCAAATGGAACTAGTTCTATGCATATTTTAAACTATGTTGAACGTATTAATTCGCAATAAATTTACTTATCAAGCTCACAAACCACGAAATAACAATGTCCTTTAGTGTCAGTTTCACGTTGTCAGGCTATACCACGTTATTGGAATACACTTTGTTATTTTATGAAACATGCTAAATGCCATCTGTGAAGCATTAATCAATATTATAATGGTGCTCATATTTCTAAAACATGTTATGTTCATTTGAATAAATATTTCAATAGAAAATAGAATGTTTTCATGTTTTCTATTCTTTCCTGGTGTTTCACTGCCTTCAAGTTTTTAACCAGGTTTTCCAAAGGAAAACTCTGGTTATTAGATTGCTGAATGTCGGCGGGCCTTAACAATTTCTTCTGTGCACAACTCCTCCTACATTTCTTCATAGATTTCAACCAAACTTTCAGAGAATGATTGTCATCATGTGACCTGGTGCATATTATCAGGGTTTTATGATTCAACCAATTTTGACGGAGTTATGGCCCTTGAAACAGAAAAAATTGGCCGCTTTCCTTATGTCGCACGGTACTCAAAGTACACGACATAGAGTCATGAAACCTTCACAGAAATGGTCAGGATGTTTTCTCTACACCTGGGGTTTCACTCCCCTTTCAGTTTAGTACATCCAGAGTTATTAGCCATTGAAATGGTGTAAAATAGCCATTTTTGACTTGTTTCACATGCTACTCAAAAAGTATTTGACCTAGGATCATGAAACCTTTATAGAAATGTTTGACAGCATGTACTCTAGTGCACCTGGGGTTTCACTCCCCTTTCAATTTAGTACAACCAGAGTTATTGCCCTTGAATTAGTGAAAAATACCCATTTTCAGCAATCTTAAGTTTTTGCAGCGTACACTCAACACATGAGAATAACTTCCCTTGTGCATCACACATCACGCCGGAATTTTAGTTTGTTTACAAGTTTCTACCAATACCTTTTACTAAATAAAAAGATTTACTTAAAAAGAACTAGCGGCATCTTTGATGCCCAGCATCAACATTTCACTTGTACATGTTTGTGGAATGGATACTTGACTTACGTAGTCTATGGTTGAAGATCTTTGGCTGTAGGCGGGGGGGGGGGGCACATGGTGATTGCATTTCGTCTTTTCTAATGGGGGCGCCCATGCCAAACGGGGAAATTGCTATTTTCTGTCTTTTTCATCCAATATATATTATACTGACAATGCAACCATGAAAAAAAATGTTGCTCAGTGTAATCTTTATGCATTAAGTCAAATAAAATTGTAGAAATGCTTCTAAATGATGAATAGATAGGACACAGATACGATGTTTTGCAATAACATATACGAAGTTTAGTAACCTTGATAAGTCAGGTATTTGACAATTTAGTTTGCGTTGACACCCAATGCAATCGCTGTTTTTCATAACAGAAAACCCTCGATTCGAAAATATGCTAAGGGTAAAGACAACAAGACGACATAAAGACGTAAGTCGCTCACCTGTTGCACATTGGTCTAGGTATAAATACAACTTCCATTACGACCATATTTTATGATGATTGGGTCAAAACAAGGATCTCTAGAGTCAACACAAGGGTTTTCCTAAGATTTGACCTAGTGACCTAGTTCCTGACTCCAAATGGCTAAGATTCACACTTGGTCTAGATTGCATGGAAATCAAGTCTGATAAAGTTTAATGAAGATTGGATCAGCACGGTGACCTCTAAGAATGAACACAAGGTTTTTCTATAATTTTACCTAGCCTTTGACCCCACATGACGCTGTTTCGAGCTTGGCGTAGATTTCATAGAGACCAACATTGTGATCAAGTTTCATGCTGATTGGATCAAAACGACTACATCTGGAGTGAATACAAGGATTTTCCCTAGTGACTTAGTTTTTGACCCCACATGACCAAGTTTCAAACTTGGACTAGATTTCCTAGCAACCAACATTGTGATCAAGTTTCATGATGATTGGATCAAAACGACTACCTCTGGAGTGAACATAAGGTTTTTCTATGATTTTACCTAGTAACCTAGTTTGTGAACCCCACATGACCCAGTTTCAAACCTGACCTTGATTTCATAGAGAACAACATTTTGCCAAGTTTCATGATGATTGAATCAAAACCGCGACCTCTGGAGAGAACACAAGGTTTTTCTTAGATTTGACCTCACACGACGAAGTTTCAAACTTGGCCTATAGGATTTCATAGAGAACAACATACTGATAAAGTTTCATGATAATTGGATCAACATGGTGACCTCTAAGAGTGAACACAAGGTTTTTCTGATTTGACCTTGTTTTTGACCCCACACGACGCAGTTTCGAGCTTTGCCTAGAGACAAACATTGTGATAGTTTCATGAAGTTTGGATAAAAATAGTAACATCTGGAGTGAAAACAAATTTGGCTTAGATTTCATAGAGAACAATTGCCTGTTTGATATAAGCGCAATAGAAAAGACAAAATACAACAATCATGTGATCCCCTCTTGACTTCTTTCAATTGCGTGCGTGAATGGCACTCCTACACAAGAATGGCTGTCCAAAATATTGTTGCGCCCTGTTAAGTTTTTTTTAATTTGGGTTCGTATAATAACATTTTCCTTTACAGAACCTGTTATGATGCCTCTAGCATCACGAGAGAAGTTGCAATGAACACAAATTTGGAAACAGACATAACTTTCATCTTCAGCTGTTTCGAATCTAGCCCAGATTTCCAGAAATAACATTTTGGCAGTATCAAGAGGAACCTACTACAATAATTAAAGCAAAGGTGGGTCATGGGGGGAAAAAACAGCCACAATATATATCCAGAGGGTAGCCAATTTATTGAGAAGTCACAATCAGGTAGAAACAATGACAAGGTTTTCACAAACAACAGCAATCATTATGCATGTTAAACAGTACATCACAAACTTAATAGTATTTTTTATATAAATAAAAGTTCAGAAGCACATATTTATTACAATACACAGCATAATATTTAATCAACAAGTCACAATTACGAATCGTATTTCTGGATAATACGATGAACATATTAAACATACATAAATGATATATCAGCACAAATCACACAAACAGATGTTTCACTAGCACATTAACCAGGTCCATATTTCAAACAGAAGATTGGACGCTCAGTACAAGTAGGTATCTACTTCTTGGCTCCCTTTGCAGCTGGTTTCTTTGCTGCTGGCTTCTTGGCAGCTGCCACCTGAAAACAGAGGACCAGAATGTTTAATATTGACCAACTAAAACCATAAATAATTTTCATTTTCTGCCAAGTGGGTAGAAATATGATGGATTTAATTTTGTGTAAAACAAGAAAATACTAGGCTCCAATTTAAGGAGCAAGCTTATAAATGGATTATCTTGAGAACATATCAACTCTTACAGATATGCATTTAAGTTTATATTTCCCACAGTGCCCTGCCCTGTCCAGTGTGCTTCTAAGTTGGATGAAGTTAAGTTTGGAGGACATCAGGAAGGTTTGTATCTGATCACTGTGTATCAGTAACACGGACCTAATTCTCATCATGTATCCAATATTTTATCAGGATGGACTTGACTTAATATCCCCGAAACCTGTGTTGCACACCAACAAGTTAGGACAAGTTAAGTTTGGACATCAGGAAGGTTTGTATCTGATCATACTATATCAGAAACACGGACCTAATTCTCATCATATATCCAATGTTTTATATGTGCCTTACATACAGTAAACGTACAATTGACAATGCCAAGTCAGCATGAAGAGTAGTATGACTTTATAGAACAGACGTCAGGTAGGTTGTTATCTGATCATACAATATCAGAAACACGGACCTAATTCTCATCATAGTCTGTACGCGATTACAATGACAAATCACATTCAACAGCTTTTAATATTTACATCAAGTACATTGTTTACTTCAAGTATATTTGGAGTTTCACTGACTCGCACCAGGGGCCTTAACTCCATTAATAGCTTTTCAAGCTCTAATTCCTAATGCCCAACTACGCTTGGTACAAGAATCCATTTTAAGTTTCATTGAAATGTGTAAAAGGATAAACATGTGTGGTAAAACCAATCTATTTATATAATGTGGGAGAAGTTAAACTTACAGCGATATTACATGTATCTGTTTCTCTGTAAACTACGGACTTCATTCAATAAACTGAAGACAAGGCGGAGATCTTATAGAATATTTGAATATACCAGCATAGTGTATGTGCATATATCAACCAAGACTTACCCCACGTTTGGCATCTACAGCACCAGAGCGAGAACGCTTACGTCTCTGCTCCATTTCCTGGGCTGCCTTACGTACAACCTTATCATATGGATTAAGACGGTTCATTACACGAGCATTCTTCAATGGATTCTTCTTAAGGATACGTCTCTTATTCTGCTTACTGAAATGGTAAGAATTAATCAATAGATTAAAACAATGTTACTTACAAATATCATACACGAAAACACAACAGTAACTTCTAAGATGATGTGACACAGACAAACATGATTTTTCTTCAACATTGAGACACAACATTACAGAGTAGACTTCAGAAGGTTTGACAGGGTTATCCGATCATGGAATCTCAGTAACACGGAGAAATCTATCATCATCAGTCAATAAGTTAATGTGAATTATATGTTAAGTAGTGATTTTATAATATTTATTTAATATGAAGAAACAAATTACAGAGCAGACTTCAGAAGGTTTGACAGGGTTATCCGATCATGGAATGTCAGTAACACGGAGAAAACTATCATCATCAGCCTTTGTTTGTACACTAAGGACAGAAACTACAGAGCTGACTTGACATTAAATGATCATATTTTATTTATAATGAAGTTTCATTTTAACGTAACAGTTTGTGGACAGATAGTTGGACATCAGGTTGGTTAATGTCCGATCACAAAGTATCAGTAACACGGACCAATTATCATCATGTATCCAATATATTTATTTCCTTTGTCTATAAGTTTACATGCAAGTTCAGACATCAGGAAGGTTTGTATCTGATCATGATGTATCAGCAACACGGACCTAATTCTCATCATTTGTCTGAATTTAGAAATATGCCAGTTATACGGCTAAAATGTCGTTGGAACTAAAAGATATCTAGCTACATAATGAAGGTTGCACCAGTTTCTGTTGGATTTTATCTGTTCTTCATTTGCTTCAAGGCACTATACATACTATCAAATGGTTACTTATCAAGAGGTATTCAAACATGTTGTGATTTTAGTCATTTGACTCAAACAAATTTTGTCATGCAAAGCCTTTATTTGCCAGTCACCTGAATATGACAGGCATCTGAGCCTCCACCCAGATTTGAATCCGAGTTAACTTATAAGGCAGCAAGGGTGCTAACCACTGAGCTACAGATGCCACTAGCATGACCATTCTTCATACAAGAAACAGTAAGACTTACATTGGTGCTCTAAGAACAGCCTGTATCTCGTCACTCTTCAATAAACGGTTTAAATCTGTGTTGGTCATCTTAGTAGAAGGAAGGCTGAAAATATTAAACATGTTACAAGTACTTATTGTACTATACATCATAAATACAAGCTAGTCTCACAGGGGTAGACTCTAAATTTGGTCACTGGTCCAACATAAGAAAGTGAAAATTTGTAAACAGTAACCGTTCCTTCAAGGCCAGTGGACCAGAGTGCTAGTGTCAAGCCCAGTCTTGAGACTTCAAACTGCATCTAAACTGATTATCAATTAGTTTTACATTAATCAGGACCATGGTTCAGACAGTTCATTAAAAATACTTTCTCCAATGTCTTATTTCCAAGGACAAGTTACAAAATCACATGATTTATCGGCAGAAAAAACGGGTGGTTAATACTTTGCTAACACTGTTTGTTGCTTCATTCAGTTTAAAACTTGCCAACATTTTTAACAAAATAAATGTGCCCCAGAAATGATGTTCTATTCTGCAAGTTGTAATTATTAACACTATTATTTGACTTACTTAAAATCATTTTTCTCCTTGGAAGCAGTTTTCCATGTACCATAAATGTTATCAAGTCTGTTGAAAGCTGACTGTGTCCAGATACAGAATCGACCAACATGACCACCAGGAGCCACCTTCAGTAAATTCAATCTGGCAACATTTAGTAGAGTAATACCTAGAAACAAAGAAAACCATAATGAATGAACAATATCAGATCTTGTAAAATCGTAACATTTAGTAGTGTAACACCTAGAAACTAAGGAGTCATTATAGATTAACAGAATCAGATCCAGCAAAAACCCGAAAATGAGACAAGTTTATTATCTAGTTATTGTGTTAAGAATTTTTTTTCCCATTTCTTGTGCAACAAATCTTGTTTTCTATATTTATAGAACCCTGTATTACAGAGCAGACTTCAGAAGGTTTGACAGGGTTATCCGATCACAGAATATCAGTAACACGGAGAAATCTATCATCATCAGTCCAACGTTAACGTTAAGCAGATGTTAAGTAGTGATTTTTTAATATTTATTTAATACGAAGAGACAAATTATGGAGCAGACTTCAGAAGGTTTGACAGGGTTATCCGATCATGGAATATCAGTAACACGGAGAAAACTATCATCATCAGTCCAACGTTAACGTTAAGCAGATGTTAAGTAGTGATTTTTTAATATTTATTTAATACGAAGAGACAAATTACGGAGCAGACTTCAGAAGGTTTGACAGGGTTATCCGATCACGGAATCTCAGTAACACGGAGAAAACTATCATCATCAGTCAATAAGTTAATGTGAAATACATGAAGCATATATTCATGTAAATTACGAAAACACAGAAGTACAGAACAAACTTTTGACATAACTCGTAGTTGCAGTGAAATGAAGGGTTGTACAGGTAAGATGGACATCAGGTTGGTTAATGTCCGATCACAAAGTATCAGTAACACGGACCAATTATCATCATGTATCCAATATATAAATAAATATGCAGTCATTTATTTCAAATGTGCAGTGTAATATCACTAAGTTCATTTTGAAATCTAGTACAAGACAAACATTCTAACCAAATTATTAAGGACTGCACATTTTGGCAGAGGCAATGACTAGTACATCAGGTTGGTTAGTATCTGATCATATCTATCAGTAACACGGACCAATATATCATCATTCACACTAGTCAATGTTACATCACCTCGTGAAATGGGTGTAGTTTACAGCACAGTTTTTGTTGTGTAAACAAATTTATTAATGTGCCACTCAAACCTTTTAACACTTAAAATTCATGTTTTTCTTATATTTAAGCCTGTTTTTGTAAATAGGAGTATTCTATTTTTGTACTTTTTGTTTCGACTATACATATGCAGCTAAATTCTAGTCATGTTTATCTATGTATTATTATTATAATCACGTTCTACAAATACTGACCTGGAATATTTCTAAAAGCTCTTGTTAAACCATTGTCTTGATTATAAATAACGAGAGGTCCACGACGCTGTATTCTTCTTCGGTTCCTCATTTTACCTTTGCCAGCACGGAATCGTTTGGTGTTGTAAACCTATCAACAACAATGTCATTATTACAGAGATCACTGGAGTGAAGTATATATTTTGGTGTATTTCAGGGTTCGAATTTAAGCTCGCATACTCGCTAATAGCTTGTAGAAATTCAGAATAGCGAGTGACATTTAAAGTCACTCGCATATTTTAGCGAGTATGAAAAAGAGGAGCAAACACCAATAAAAGTCCTCCTTAACGAATTGCTTATAAATTTCAACAAAATGTGTTTTCTGACGCTTACTATCGGTGGAAACTTGCGTTGATCTGTCAAACGAGTAAACAGGAAAAATCCACATTCGGAATGGCTCGGCACTTTTGCTTGATATACTATGACCGATATATTGCAATTTATTCATGCCTAAAATTTGCTTTATTGGATCGCAGATATCCGCTAAAATACACCAACAATCATCGAGAACAAGTTTGTAACAGATAGTAATAAATTCAATGAATCTATTTACGACGAAGAGGAGCATCAAAACATGCAATAATAGCAACAAACTGAAATGTCACCTGTTTCCGCGACACCGATGGAAAATCAATGTAACAGTTTTCGTTTTGATGTATCTTGATTTTTGTGGTTTTTTTTGTTTCATGCTTCAGGCATAGTGATCAAGGCATAGCACATTATAGCAGTTAATTTTCAATTAAATTGGTTAATAAATTTTAATAATTTTTTTTAGCTAGTAGCTTTTCCTTTTAGCTAGTGAACCCAAATGGCACAAGCTAATTTTAGCTAGTAGAAAATATCGCTAAATTCGACCACTGTATTTTTCATAATTTTGCGTACTTTTTGTTATCACGTACGTGTTGCATGTAGACATTATCAAATAAATCAATAAAGTTGTATTGAATACTTCAAGACATTGATATTTATTTTGCTGCAACAGTATACAGGGTGTCTCAAAATACATGTCCGCTTGTTGAGGAAGTATCACTCCGTAATGTATTGCTTTACATATCTGATTAATATATGATCACAGGGCATTCAAATCAATGTAGAAATTGAGAAACAATTATCCAAAATAATTGATACGAAACCTACAGAATGCATTTTGAGTAGCTACCCCCGATTAGGTAAAAACCTGTGTTTGACGTCGTTTGACGATTTTAATGACGTTCACATAACTTTGAGTCGGATATGAAGTTTCTATTTTCTCCACAAATTGATATTTTGAGCTTCGTTGTAGTTATATATCTTGAGCTGTACAATCTAACGTTCAATTATTTAGGAAATTTGGTTACTTTTTCTTAATTCAATAAAAGTAGCATAACCAAATTCATTCTACCAAGTCAGTTTTTTGTGATTTATACTTCTGATTAAATACTATTTTATACTTTCAAGTTAAATTATATGACTATGTGTATGGACTGTTAGAGATAAGCTAGACATACCGCTATACATTCAACCCAGTATGTACATTCGTGGCGTTTGGTGCATCCTTGTATGAATATGATATTACTAGAAATGTGTGAATATCAAATTTTCAGTTCTAATTGTTTTTAAAATGTGTGTTCCTCCCTTTAATACGTCGGATTTTCTGATTTCGTTTTCTAATGACTTCTAATGACCCCTGATCAGTTTCTCAGTCAGTGTGTGCATAGCAGAGTACGACTGACTATTACTATGCCCACATATGATATAAATTTTACCCATGTTACCGTACAAACTATGCTATTTGCCTGTTCGGACATTTTAGAACGACTGTTGCTAACGACGTTTGTATAACGTATATGACGTCATCAAATGTTCGAGTATTGTCACATGATATAATTCACCACACAATTTTGAAATAAAGCTTTCATATGAGACTATAATTATCAATTTACTAACTCATTTGGCAAAGTTATGATCCTTCAACAAGCGGACATGTATTTTGAGACACCCTGTATGTGATTGTCCACTGTATATTGTGAAGCTAAACCAGTCACCATGCCATGCTTGACAAGAGTTCAATCTCTTTACTTAAAGATTTACTGGGTCTAAGATTAGCAAAGTAAACGTCTAAATTGAAGAGATTATTTTAGAATTCCTCCCTTATTGTACTTACTTTTAAAATATCTTGCCATGCCTTCAATTTTTTAAGGAGGGAGACAGCTTCTTTTGTTTTTTTGTATTCTTCTACTTTGTCACTGACTACAAGTGGTACTTCTGGGATCTCTTCGATCTTGTGTCCTATTAAGAGACAAAATATAGCATTGATAGCAAGAGATAAGTTATGTTTCGGAGAGTAAATAGTACATATCGATAGCTTAGAATTAGAAGGTCGTAAGTGCCACTTACAACCTTTTAAGATTCATACATATTTAGAAAAAGCATCAGAATGCGCTTCTTATGAGCCCATTTTCATAAAAATCTGAACTTGTCATGTTGACCAAAATGAAGTTTTCCCATAGGTAAAGAGTAAATTACAGACAGTTTTCTCCTGTTTTCTCAATATATCGATTTGGTAGTTACGACCTTCTTGTTCTAAGCCAGCGATATATCTATAGTCATTGAAACTAGCTTTATAATATTTCCATCATTCATGCAAGTAACTAAACAAACATAATAGATCTGTAGAAATAATTACTCGGCCAAACAGGAAATCAGCGAACAATTGTTGCATGTGCTATATTGAAGATATTTTGATATACAAGTTAATAAAAGTTTAAAATCTAATTTAAATTTGTTGCTCTTCTTATGAAAGATAGTTTGAAGTTAAAATCCTCAGGTTTATAAAAATTCATATAAAAGTACAAACCTTTTGACATGACAAGAGCAGGTACACCAGATGCAGCAATAGCAGAACAGAGAGCGTATCTTCTCTGGTTGGTGTTGATCTTTCTGTGCCATCTACGCCAGGTTTTTGTTGGGGCGAACATTCTACCACCACGACACATGTTTCCAAAGGCACCCTGACCTGATCTGTGGGTACCACCACCACGAACACGGGGAATACGAGCAACAGCTCTACCAGTACCCCATGATTCAGCGGATGTTTGATGACCTGAAAACATCAAATAATACAATTAAAACAAGAGGGTCCAAAGGGCCCTGGGTCGCTCACCTGTTTGGCCTAGTGACCTAGATTTTGGCCCAAATGACACAGTATCTAACTTGACCTAGATTTTATAGAGATAAACATTGTGACCAAGTTTCATAAAGATAGAGTCAAAATTGTGACCTCTAGTGTGTTCACAAGATTTTTCAATGATTTGGCCTCGTGACCTAGTTTTTGACCCCAGATGACCCAATATCGAACTTGACCTAAATTTTATAATGATGATCATTGTGATCAAGTTTCATAAAGATATGGTCAAAATTGTGACCTCTAGTGTCAGGGTGGCCACAGAAAATGAAGAATAACATTCCCTGACCAAAAGATTATTTTCCATGATTTTTTTTGTATTCGCAACAGTGAACATCGTCAACATTGGGATATGACAAATGTTTGTTGTATGAAAAAATTGCTAAATACAGGCGATTGTGTAAACTTTATCATACAATTTCTTTCACAAGTGCTCATATAACTCTTTCAACAGCTACATGATATCATGCTTTAATTGATTCATGTTATTTTGCGAGCGTAGCGAGCACGAAAAATCACATTTCATAGTTTTTCATCGAGAAGAAAAGGCGAATTACATATAACAAGACTATTTTATTTCTCCAATTTTGTAAAATTCCCTGATTTTTGGCCAATTTTGAAATTCCCTGATTTTTCCCTGCAGGGAATTTATTTTGGGCATTTTCCCTGTTTTCCCTGTTTTCCAGAGTCTGTGGCCACCCTGAGTGTGTTCACAAGCTTTTTCAATGATTTGGCCTCGTGACCTAGTTTTTGACTCCGGATGACCCAATATCGAACTTGACCAAAATTTTATAGTGATGATCAGTGTGATCAAGTTTCATAAAGATTAGGCCAACATTGTTTTATAAATTGATTTACGGGACCGCCGACCGTATTTTTTGGTCAAATGAAATAAAAGTATCTCTTTGCATTTTTATTTTCATTAATTCCGCCGACGATCTTCATGCCCCGCTCGTAAAAATAAAACTGTCGACGACGGTAAAATTTTTTATATCCGCAAGTGTTTATCGCATCCGATTTTTATTATCGGCAAATTGCATTGTCTGTAAAAATGGAATAAACCAAACGTAAACAATCGCAGCGTCCCTTGTATCGAGTAATTGACAGGCGAGAGGAGGGGTTAATTACCAAAAATATGCGTCGTGAACCAATCAGCGTCCGCGATTCTTTAGATAATCATTGACGCGTCCTGCTAAAAATAAACTTTAGCAGATATCCATGCATACATGTGTAAATCACAAACTGTTATATAAACACGTACGCTTTAATTGATCGGCGATAATTGACACAATACACTAAATTACTGACTGATTTAATTTTCGTCGTACATCAGAAAAGCGGCTGGTTATTTACGATTAACGCGTGTGTTATAAATTAAATCCAAACAATTTACTTTCAAATTCTACAAATGTCGAGATTTCAAAGAACATACCTATTAAATTCATATTCCGCGCTGATATAATTCCTTGATAAAAATATCCCAACAATCCTAACATGAGCAATTTTTCCGATCCGAGGTCAACATTTTGACCTAATTACGGAAGACGAATGTTTCATCTGTACTCAGTAAAGGTCGTCAGTTTCAATTATCAAAAGCCGTGCGGCGACAATTTCTACATCAAAGTCGTTTGATGGAACCGATGCAGGTAACTTCATAGGAGCGGTTTAGCGATTCGGTGAACTTTGATCGTGCGACATGTGAAATTTATGCCGTAAATTGCATTCGATATACGTGCATTAAATTTGAAATTATATTTGACTGATGCAGCTGACTTTTTTCGATGTACCAACTTTGCTGATTTACTTCACTCGCGAACATTCATGATTGAACTCGTGTCAATTGACGAGATATTGAACGGTGCTGGTATGATTCGAGTTTTAACGTTTTTTTTCATTCAAACATACTTAATAATTTTACCAGTTTTTGACTAGAATAGGATGATATCGATCTTTTATCAACTATTACTATGTAGCAAGAATGTAACGAGTATGTAAATGTATATTGTAATTTTGATATTTTTTCTGGGTATCATGAATGCTGATTGTATCATTCAGTAATAGCTTTAGGATCAACCACAAAATAATTAAGCTGCTTAAAATTGTCACATTGATATAAAAATAAATATTTTTATTGGCAACAACAAATCTGAAAAAATATCTTCATAATTCACCAGGATGCAGGATTCAAGGCTTCAGAATTCAAAATTTTCTTGGGGGAGATCCCCGAAAACCCCCTTGCAGGAAACATACATATGGTGTTCCAGTGTTGCGTTTATATATGGCCTTTTAAAAAGCAAAGCAAGAGACTGTTCAATGTTCCTTCGGGATATAAAAGTTTAAGTCTAGTCAGAAACATACATATATGGTTTTCTAGTGTTGCGTTTATATATGACATTTTGGGTTCTAGTCAATTTGACAGTTTAAAGTAGTCTTGTGATAAATATGACTAGTATTAAACATAGATTTCTTCTCAGTGAAGGTCCTTCAAGCAGGGCATTAAACAATAAAACAAAGATAAGTGATAGATGACTTCTTTTAATAATGTTTCAAGGTACAATATTTTATAAATAGCGGGCACTAAAGAGATGTCAGAAGTAAGGTTTAACACAAATGTTCTTTAAAATGCACCAATTTCAATATTTCTGTTGCTTGTAGACACTAGCTGTTTAATTAAATAACATATATATCACAAAAGTAGTGAAAAAAATTAGTTTTTAAAAATAAAAAAAATTTGATATTTTTCTTTTTTTTGTCGACTCTGTGATTTTTGTACTTTTATTTTTATTTCGACCCCCCGACCCTATTTTTTCAAAAAAAATCCCGTAAATCAATCAATAAAAAAAAACTGGCCTTAGGCTCAAATTGTGACCTCTAGTGTGTTCACAAGCTTTTTCAATGATTTGGCCTTCAAAGGCTTGTGACCTAGTTTTTGACCCCGGATGACCCAATATCGAACATGACGTAGATTTTATAGAGATGATCATTGTGATCAAGTTTCATAAAGATTAGTCTCAAATTGTGACCTCTAGTGTGTTCACAAGCTTTTTCAATGATTTGGCCCTGTGACCTAGTTTTTGACCCCAGATGACCCAATATCGAACTTGACCTAGATTTTACAGAGATGATCATTGTGATCAAGTTTCATAAAGATTAGGCTCAAATTGTGACCTCTAATGTGTTCACAAGGTTTTTCAATGATTTGGCCTAGTGACCTAGTTTTTGACCCCAGATGACCCAATATCGAACTTGACCTAGATTTTACAGAGATGATCATTGTGATCAAGTTTCATAAAGATTAGGCTCAAATTGTGACCTCTAATGTGTTCACAAGGTTTTCCTTTGATTTGACCTAGTGACCTAGTTTTTGACCCCAGATGACCCAATATCGAACTTGACCTAGATTTTATGGAGATGATCATTGTGATGAAGTTTCATAATGATCAGGCTAAATTTGTGACCTATAGTGTGTTCACAAGCAATTGTGAACGGATGGACGGCCGACGGACGAAGAGCGATCACAAAAGCTCACCTTGTCACTTTGTGACAGGTGAGCTAACAATATTTATTAATTTCATTTCCCACATCAATTAATGAAACGGAAAAGACGCCTTTCAACGCATCAAAGTATTTCTTTATAGAAAAGTGCTGCCGTTTAATTATTTTAGGTCGATTGTGAAACCAGTTTTTCAAATTGTATTACACTGGACACACGTTATTCATCACCACAAAACCAAGATAAGTTTCTACTAAAAAATGGTTTGCTAAATTGATTGTTTTACAAGACATAAATTAAGTACATCGATCAAATATATCACCGTACCTGCTTTCCTGCTGACGGCATATGGTTGTCTAGCATTCTTCTTCATCTCAAAGTGGACAAAGCTGACAATGTCAGGTCTGATGGGGGCCTTGAAAACTGCTGGTAGGGAGACATTGGTATTTGTCGTGTCCCCTTTCTCATTGTAAACTGATATTAATGGACGTGCCTGAAAAGAACACAATATAAAGTAACAGTCAGAAAAGGCTCTGCGAAAACTGTCAGTCCTTGACAATTTTGCTTTGGACAGACAGAAAATCATGATTTTTTCAATTAGTCGAAGAGTGACATGCACGTTTACACATCGAATTAGTTAACTTATACAACTAGGTAGTTTTCATCTTCTATAATAACCATTATACGTCTAGTGCAATTGAGAAAACTTGTAAAATGTGAAGGCAAATATCGCGAAAACAGATGACATAAAACAGACAGCACGTGGGATTGTCATAAATATTTTTGAAACCTCTTCTCGGCAATTAAAACGTTTATCAAACATTTATACGAACTCATTAAATGCTGAAATAGCGAATTAATGTCAAGAAAAGTGCCAAAATTTGCTGAATATATACCATTATTTCCCTCGGATTTCTTCAACGTGGTGTCCTCGGCGGCGACTTGTCGGAAAAGGAGGACTACTTGCACCCGGTATGACTAAAATACGAAACGAGGATTTTTGGCAAAACGAGGCGAAACGAGGCGAAACGAGGATTAAAATTTGGTATTATAGGAATTACAGTTATTATTGGTAACAAATGTTAATTCCAAATAAATGAATTGGCTGGCATTGACTAGTTCCTATCAATAAATAATGTCACTGTTGTATAATAAGCCAATTTGAAGCCTCCTTTCGCTGACATTTCACTGTCTGCGGTCGACGAAAGGAGACTGAAGACGTTACCTATCCACTATCGGCGAAAGGAGCTTTATCATACCAAATTACCAGCTTAGTTATGACATAGCCTCAAATTTTCGGCGAAAGGAGTTTTATCATACCAACTTAGTTATATGATGGTCCTTATATGAAGGTCTCCTTATCCTACACATTGAAATATCGGCGAAAGGAGCTTTATCATACCAAGTTACGTCGAAGTTAGAATTCAAATTGTCTGGAAAGGAGCTTTGCCATGCCTACGTAGTTACATTATAGTCTACTTCGCCGACGGTAGTATGCAAAATATCGGCGAAAGGAACTTAATCATACTTACTTAGTAACTTTGTAGTCTCCTTTCGCCGATCGTAAACCACGAAATATCGGTGAAAGGAGATTTAGGATACCTATTAACTTGGTTATGCTATAGGCAGTGGCTAGGATTACGGTACCGTAATCCTAGACCCACAGGCTAGGATTACGGAAGTTCCGTAATCCTAGCGAGTCCTAGCTAGGGCTGTCTAGAATTACGGAAGTTTTTACATCGAGTGCAATTAAGCGTGCAGGTCGCCTTATATTGGATGTTGACATTTATATTTGATAAATTTATACAAGTATTGGTATATTGACCATCGAGTAATCAGTTTTGGTGATGGTAAAGATATAGAGTATGTTAAACGGCGGAAAATATCTAAATGCAAATACATTTGATACTTTAATAATTATAAAGCATTTAATTTTATCTAAATTTATAAAGTTATTAAAATACGAAAAATATATTGAGATAACAGATAATAGCAGGGTTGAACAATTAAGAATACTTCAACATTTATCACGAATGCCGCTCGTGTGATCAGAGCAGACACGAATTAATGTATATACACGAAGGTATATACGTTCGTGGAGCAAATTTTAAAAACCCTTTCATGACCTTTGAATTTTATTTTAAAATCGCATACAGGATCGATTGTTTACATAATTCTAATTTTATAAGATTTCTAATGACATGCAAAGCGTTATCAGGTACAAATTAAAATAAATAATTAAGAAACTAAATATGACCATATTTGGAATTCGTATCACTACGCGCTGTCACAACGTAGATCCAGTAGTAGGCTATGAAAATTGTGAATGAACACACGATTTAGCTACTTGATGTTTATTTCGATGACCGAATGACGAACAAACATATCAGACATACTACCAAAATTAGCAACACAATTTGTTTCGATCTTGACAATCAATTTAAATGGAACTACATTTGTGTATTCAACCACGTACATTAATTAATTTATAAACATTCGGGCTGCCTCTATTTTCTTCCCCTGCAAAGAAAAAATATTAGCGAAGTAAAATATTCTGAAATTTCTATTAATTTGTCAATAAATATACCAATATTTGTATAATTTAACGCTTAATTGAACTCGGTATAAAAACTTCCGTAATTCTAGACAGTCCTAGCTAGGACTCACTAGGATTACGGAACTTCCGTAATCCTAGCCTGTGGGTCTAGGATTACGGTACCGTAATCCTAGCCACTGCCTATGCTATAGCCTCATTTCGCCGACGGGTGACTATAAGATATCGACGAAATAAGCCTCCTTTCGCCGACGGGTGACTATAAGATATCGACGAAATAAGCCTCCTTTCGCCGACGGGTGACTATAAGATATCGAAGAAATAAGCCTCCTTTCGCCGACGGTAAACTTGAAAACGTAGGTGGAAGGTTTGCTTAAAAATTGGCGAAAAGAGCTTCATCTACCAACTTAGTTCTGTAATAACTCCTTTGCTATGATATAACAACGAAACAAGTTTTTTCCACACCAATTTTATTATATTTTAGCCTCCATTTGCTGACTGTGGACCCGCATTCGAAATATCGACGACAAGAGCTGAATCTATTAAATAAGTTATATCATAACCTCCTTACGCCGACAATAGAATAACGGCTAAATGAGCTTTATCATACCAACTTAGTAATATGCTAGCTTCCTTTCGCCGCCGTTGTCTATGATATAACAACAACAACAACAACAGTGAAACTAGTTTTACGAACAATAAGCAGCGCCTTGACACTTCCTACTCAATTAACAAAGGTGTGATCCTTCGTCGGGGACTTATAACAATACCATCTCGATAATTAGTTTATTCAACAAACAGTCGGTGACTTGACACGTGGCTATATGTGATAATCCGTGGTTAATCTAATTATCGTCGATAATCTATTTAAAATAATGACACACGGTTTGCGAAAGTAATGTTTCATTTGTCAATCATTGTTGAATGATTAGAACAGAAGAATTTAATTAAGTTATCATTTTGATACAGTTTTACAGTTTACAGTTTATTTCGAAATACATTAGGCATTATGCCCATGAGCATACAAATATACATACAATATGTACATGAAATCATAATTACATAAATATTACAAGGTCAACAATAAATATATTGCTTATATAATGAACAGTAGAAACCCGTAATATATCAGAATATCACACGAGTTTACACAGTGTATTATGTATATCTCCAAACATAAATATAGTCAGCGGTCAAAAATATATAATGATTACTAATTCTGGTGAACTTATTCATAAATTATAAACTATACCAGTCAATATTTTACATACAGCGGGAGAGGTACCAACAAAATACTTTATCCGTAGTACATATAATACTGATTTCTAATTTCAAAAGCTTTAAAAACATACATAGCTAATCGTCTATTAATATTTACATTTTGAGAGGTTAACAATTCTATAAATTTTACCATATTTGGACGCAAGTAAAAATATTTATTAACATATAACTTTCTGATATCACTATATAGACTACATTCAAGAACAAAATGATACTCATCTTCAAGAGTTTTACACAAATGACACTTTCTTTCATTAAAAGGGGTAGCTATTGGTTTGTGCCATCTGCCAGTTTCTACCATCAGTCTATGGGCAGATAGTCGTAATCTGGTCAAAGCGATTCTATACTTGTCTATATTAACATTATTTAGGTAAGCATGAAAACTAAACTCTGATATTAAAACATATATCCTAGCTCTATTTGAATCTTCCAATTCAGATTTCCAGTTTTGTATAAACATATCTGATACTCGCTGTTTAAACATACATAAAATATGTAAAACATTGATATGGCCAACAATATACTTTTTAATATGCATAATACTATGTATTCAATTACATACATACAAATAGTCAACATAGAAAACAAATAAATTCTCAATCAACGATCTAACAAATAAGTTGGTAAATTGGACTACTAGTAATGTACGATAAAACTTTTCGCCGACGGTGTAATGTAAAATATCGGCAAAAGAAGCTATTTCACACTAACATAGCTATATTCTAGTCTCCTTTCGCCACCGTTGACAATGATATAACAGCGAAACGAGTTTTACCATACCAACTTTGTTATATTCTAGAGCAATACCTTGTAGGAACTCAATTAACAAAAGGTATGATCCTTCGTTGGTGACTTGTAAAAATTCCATAACAAAAACACCATCTCGATAATTTTATTTATTTAACAAACAGTCGGTTGACCCATCACTACATGTGATAATCCAATTACCGTTGTTAATCTAATTATCGTCGATAATCTAATTAAAATAACATTATTACATTATACCGACGGCGAAACGACGATTACAATTTTATATGATATGTACTCAATGCAAGTTATTATTGGCAACAAATATTAATTCCAAATAAATGTATTGTGTATTTGGATGGCCGACAATTTACATTCTACCGTCGGCGAAAGGAGGCTATATCATAACTAAACTGGTAATTTGGTATGATAAAGCTCCTTTCGCAGATAGTTCGTGGTTTACAGTCGGCGAAACGAGCCTAGGCAGTTGATATGCCTAAGCTCTTTTCGTCGATATTTTACATTATACCGACGGCAAAAAGAGACCAGTAAATTAATATAATTTAAATTAGTATCATAAAGCTCCTTTCGCCTATATTATATAGTCAACAGTTGGCGAAAGGAGGCTTTGAAATAACTGAGTGGATAGGTAAAGTTCCTTTCACCGATATTTCGATGTCTACGGTCGGCGAAACGAGGCTTCAAATTAGATTATTTAAAAGGAATGTGATAATTAATTGAAAGAAACAAGTTAATGCCATCCAAATACACAATACATTTATTTGGAATTAATATTTGTAACCAATAATAACTGTAGTTCCTATAATACCAAATTTTAATCCTCGTTTCGCCTCGTTTCGCCTCGTTGCGCCAAAAATCCTCGTTTCGTATTTTAGTCAAACCCCTACTTGCACCGGTTTGGCGGAATAATATATATTTACCGGTCACGTGTTTTTACGAATATTGGCGTCTAAAGAAGTCACCGTCTTTGAAACAAAAGCTTAGAAACATATAGTTGGCTCCAATTTCGTCTAAATATGACTAATTTATACAAAATTTTTGTAGATTTTCACAGAACTATATTTTATGAGGCTTTGCACACATCGCTTACAGCACTGAAAAATAATGCGAATAATTGACGATGTTATGAGCGACCTTATAAAAAAAATCATATTTGGCAAGTAAAAAGTTAATTTGCTAATTATGTCTCTCGTGGCGTACGGCTCAAGTGATGAAAGCGATCAAAGTGACAACGATGATGGTCAATCGAACCAGAACAATGTTCATTCTAATGTGGCAAGTCTTGTCAATGCAGAATCATCTGACAGAAATTTGGATGAGCAGTTTTCAGATTCTGACACAGAAATTTCCTCCAGCAACAACCCAGATGTTACTGACAATTTTCTGAAAGGTAAAATATCCTGCTTATTTCTGTAAGGTTAGTTTAAATATGCGGTAAGTGTAATTCGACTCATGTAAAGTAAGAAATGTGTACCAATTTGATGAATTAGAAGGCTAAATTCGCTGCTAATTGGCAAATTCTGATCGCTTTTAAAAAGCGTTTTGCATTTTATCACTAAATGCTACATAGTAGTGGATGATGTTAAACTTCCGTTTTAAAAATACTTTACTCAAAATAACACAGTCGCTTCAGAACATAGATTTGTCCATGGGCATAAATAATTAAATTTTAAGTAAAATAACTTTGCTTTGACAAAATGATCGCTTTTTAATTACAGATTTGCCTGCACCTAAGCCTACTGGTTCAGCTGTTATAGACGAGGCCGATGTTTTGGAAGAAGAAGTGAAGCCCAAGGCATCCCAAATAGCTGATGTTGAGAAACCTCCGCCTAAGAAAACTCGTCAACCTGTGAAGATTACCATTCCTGCTTTACCTGTATGTAAACCATATGTAATAGATAAGAAATTGTCTGAGCTGAAGCTGAGGATAATTTGTTGTTTGTCCTGGTACTATAACCCTTGTAAGAGGACACTTTTGTTAAAAAAACTAGAACTTTATCTGACTTATACTCCGACAAAAAGGGAAATGATCTCCTGCTTTTCCTGTATGTATATAAGAAAACATCATCTTCAGTAATCACACCCTTCATGATTTTGAGTGGTCTTGCAATGTAATAAATCTATTCCCTAGAGCAAAACCATCAGGCATCTATTTTGTTTTAATATTTGCTTTTGACGGAGATACAGAGCTATTGATAAGGTTTTGGTATAATTGGGTATTTACCCCCAACACTTTAAATATATTGGGTATTCAACAATTGGGTGATGTTACTCAGACTTTTGAAAACGATTGGGGTTTCGTCAAATAAATAGGGTATTTTACTCAAATACTCTGCTTATCTAATGTTCCAGAAGATGGAGATTGTCTTGTGGGGTTGTGTTTTTTCCCTGCCAGATTAGCTATTTACCTGCGAATGTACGACTAGCTCTTTGTGAATAGCCTGATTTACAGCACCTATACATGCATGACTATCTCTGTATACATGTATCAGTTGGGTGGAAGAAAGTATAAATCACTTTAGAGATGCCCCATGTTCCCTGGCCGAGAATTTGATCGGGACCTCTCGATCCGTAGTCAAGAGCCTTATTCACTTCGTCTTGACACCATGCCTAAATAGTCATCTTTTTGTGTTTTACATGTATTTTAATGTGTTGATATTTTACTGCAGGATTCTGATGAAGAAGCAGAGCCAGCCAAGAAAAAAGCTCGTACAACCCCAGGCGTGGTAAGTAAATGATATAATTTAATATTACAATACCTGCCTCGACAGTGCTAGAGCTTTTGCTCCAAATGCCAGGGGTCCAGGCTTCTGCTCCAAATGCCCAGGGTCCACAATTGTTTTGAAATGGCAGATTTAGGTGAATGATGGGCAGTATGTCTTTGTTTTAGGTGAAAAATTAAGAATATGCATATATGCATTTTTCTTGCTTGCTTCTGGGAAAACAAAATTCCCCTTTTCTAGCGGGCGAGGTAAGCTCAATTTTCCAATCAAGGGTAGGGCATGTTAATATTTATGCATCCTTCACACACCAAATCTTGAATCTCTTATGTGAATGTTTAGCATTAGGTATGAGGTGCCATGTGTGAATAATCACAGCTGCCATACTCCCTAAATGTAGATTAGTATAAAGTAGGTATAATACTTAGGCTCTTTCATTACCTGTTACGTATCAATTCACGCACTGGGGTTTATAATGATTTATTTTAGGCTACTATGCATAAAGCCAATATTTAAACCTCAATACTTTGACTGAATATTTCATAGTTTTAAGTACAAACTATTTTCCATTAAATTTCAGAAGACTAAAAGAAGGCAGTTTTACTCAACTACACACTGTAGTCAATACCTACATTTAATTATGTGGTCGATTGTTTTATTATTACTATAATGTATGTATGATCAACTGTTTTCTATGTTTATGCAGGGTCGGCCGTCGGGACTTACTGCCATGTTGCCAGCACCAGTTCATGCTGCCAAGAAAGAAGCAGGAAGGATTTTGTTACCTTATTCTTTAACTAAGAAATCTCAGCCAGTGACTGCGAACAAACCCACCTCTACAGTAAAGCCACACTCTACTAGTACTAGCGCTACATTAACTGTGAATAAAACCAAACAACTAAGTTCTAGTTTAGCATCATACGGCAGCGATAGTGAAGACGAAGAAGATAATTCCGACGGAAGAGTTAACTTTTTCTCCATTGATAATGAAAACTCCACATATAAGAGCTCTCATGTATCCTCATCAGACTCCTATTTGAAGAGTTCTTCTAAACAGGAAGTTGTTGTGGGGCCTGCACTTCCTTCTGAAACTGACACTACCCCAACTGTTCCCTTGCCCCCTACAATGACAAGAACTTCCTTAAATCTTCCAGCCCCTGCTAGACAAGTGTTAGACAATGACAATAATCAAGTTTCTTGTAGTGACGATTCAGACAATTTTCCGGCAATGTCGGGACCTTCAATAGATCCTGATGCACCGTTGACATTTAAAGGTGGTGTTACCAGCCAACGGCCGATGTATGCTAGTCAATCAAATTCACAAAGTGCAATACAAACATCAGATGATAATATGTATTATAATATGGTAAGTTCTACATAAACGTACATACAGTACAACCTTTGAAGAGCAACACCCTATGTGAGTTGTAAATATTGGCTGTTGTATAAAGGTTTTTGCTCTTCAGAGGTTTAATTTAGAGTAAATATTAACTTAGCGAAATTTTGAAGGTTTTCTTATCGGGAGGCTGTTGCCATTCAGTGGTGCGTTTTAGAGGATGAACTGTACTCCATTTTTTTTATACAGCAACAACCTTTGGTCAAAAGTCATTAGATTTATCATTAGTGTCAATTCTATGAGTTCCAGTTACTTTTACTAATTAAGTCTAGTTAAAACTTTCTTGTTGACCTTACACATTATTAACACATATGCTCCACATATTTTGTGGTATTAAATTAATAACAATCATGTACTGCCTTGGTATGATATGATTTAAATTTTCCCCGGATTTTCATTGGATCAAGGAGAACATTGGCATATGTATGCTTCTAGTTTTTTTCCCTGCCCATTTGGCTGGTGACCAATGGCCTCACAGAATATTCCTGACTGTGTATGCTTTTAGTTTGTTTTCCCTGCCTAATTGGCTGGTGACCAATGGCTTCAACAGAATATTTCTGACTGCAGTACAGGGCCTGATCTAAAGACGAAAAAAAAACATGCATATTTTTGGTAATTTCTCAAATTTATGCAGTTGTACTTGCCTCAGAATGGCTATGGGCCTGCTGGAATTCATTATTTGAAACTTGTATAAGGTCAATGTAAAGTTCTATAAGTAAACAAGGTTTATTGATTTCAGCCGTATGATGGCAGTGTACAGTATCCAGAATGTACTGATGTGGATGGTTATAAGCAGGACGAGGAGGTAAGCATGTTTCATTTGTTGTGTTACTAGTTTTCAAGGGATTTTATCAGCTGATCAGTCAATGGTTTTTTTAAACTTTCCCTGGTCATTGGGCTACCTAAGGAAACCTCCGTATAAGTTTTCCCTGTGAAGTATGCTGCCAGCATGGCTATACAACACTTGGGAACATCCATCATTTTTAGACACTGCCCTCTCAGATAGTATACCAATTCACACATTGACAATAAAGCACTTGTTTGTTGTGATAGTCAAATGTACTTCAAACAAAAATTTACTGCAAGAAATCCTAGTGAAGTTGTTCAGATGGTCAAAACAATCTTTGACTTACCACCAGCATAAAGCAGGGCCGTGTCTAGCAGCTAAAAAGCACTGAGGCAAATCCTTTCTTGTGTCTATTAGCATGATTTAAGGGGGGAAAATGAATATTTAGAAAATTCCTCAAATTTAAATTTTGCACCGAGCCAAGCATGATGGTGTGGCTACGGGCATACCACCAGACTTTGACTGTAACTGTAACTTATGTTCCAGTTTTTACGATTACAAGGAAAGAAGCAGCGTGGAAAGGAAGAGATAAATCTGATTGATGTAAACGCTGACGATTATACCGACCCGTCAGAGATCAGCAAACATATAACAGAGGAAGAATCATATCAGTCACATCGGAAGAAAGATAACCAACCATCTTCACAACAGAAACGCAAACATCAGATCCATTATCTCGCATTTCAGGTAATCAATATAGAAATAGTTTTCTTGAAGAAACTAATTTTCATAAGATATGAGGTATGTTCGACGCTCAAGACAAGAATGACCACTTCCCAAGCAACCTAATTTATTCAACAGAAGGGTCACAGTTTTTACCCGAAACCGGCTCCATTGCCATTCATGCAGTTGGGCCAGTTTCGGGCATAAACTGTGTAGGGGTGTAACGGTACGCTCACTTCACGATATGATACGTACCGTCAATTTTTCTAACGGTTCGGTATATTTCGTTGCGATACAATATTCTCTAAGAGCAGCTTAAACATATCAATTTTTAGGTGACAATAAATGTGTTACTTCTATAACATCAACTATTTTTAATGAATTTCGACAATATGAAGCATAATCTTAAAACATTTAAAACGAGTGATACATGTTAATTACACATAATCAGTTGGCAGTCAGATATTTTCTTTGTCTGAATATTATGTTGCTCATAAAAAAATTATACCGAACCGTACCAAAATTTGAACTATTGTACCGTGATCCGTGTGGGACTGAAGTCGGCAGTGTTTCCTGTACCCCGGTATACCCTTACAGTCCTAAACTGTGACCTGTGTCATAAAACTATTATGTTGTGTGGGTAGTGTTCATTCTCAGCTGGAGCATCAAACGTATCTCATGAAAATTGGTCAAAGAATAAGATACATATGGTTGTTTTTAACTTTTTGTTGACATATTTTTACTTGCTGACTTAGCCCAGATGTCATGTGGTATGTCCACCCTGAATTTGTGTCTCTAGATGTTTGATGTTCAGACAGTGGATTCAATGTTAATATAGGTGTATCTCTGTGATATAGCAATGGTGATGAAACTTTGCAGGAATATTTATCAGTATGTATAGTTGTGTACCTCAATACCTAAGTGGTTAGTGGGCTTGCCACCTAATTTTGCCATCCAGATTCAAATACATGTTGTGGTACTCAGTGCTCCAGATAATTTTGAGGTGCAATGAGTCGTCCACTCCCTGTTTACAAAACTAATGAGTGAAACACTCCGGAGACAAAATATCAATGACCTCGGCTTTAAACACAGAGTGAATGACAGTTACATTCAATATGTTAGCAATAAAAAAATCACTATTTCTGAATGCATGTGCTGTCTCATTGTAGTTAAACCCTTACCAATGTATTGACGAAGTTGAAGTTTAATTAAAAAAGATTTTCATGTGTAAATGAACTGTGCAGCAATTATATCAAATGATCTGCATTCAAATTAATAAAGTCACTTTGTTTTGTGAATTAAAAATTACATGGTCCAATGATTTTTATAGATCTATCCGTAACAGCGACTTTAACTAACCGTGAAATTCGCATTTTTCGCATGTTGTCAATTGCGTTTGTCATCATCATGCATGTATTTTCAACTATTTTGCGCTGGAAAGTTGCAATTCAAGCTCATCCAAGCATCTTCGACGATGAATTATACGCAAGGTCGTACATACTCTCACGTGTTACCACATCTGGTTTGAAAGACATGCTTATGAGAGCTAGAATCCTGCATATTTACCGACAACTTTTGTTTCAAAGTGACATTTGTCAGTGGATTTTTCTACCTGTACACCGGATTGGTAGTGTCTAAAACCAAGCAGACTGACCGGATAACGGAAGAGTTACTTCCATAAGAAAGGCAAGGATAAGATGTTGACAGGAAACTACAGAGGAATAGTGGTCACTAGTGTCATCTAAAAGATCATAGAGAGCATCCTGAAAGACAAGGTAGACAGAATCTTTAGTAGTAAACAGAACCCCTTGCAGAGAGGATTCACAGATATGAGTTCATCCCTTAATGCCGCTTTTATAATCACTGAAACTATCGAGAGTCACAGAACATCCAAAACCCCACTTCTCTTCGCCACACTCGATGCTCAGAAAGCTTTCGACAGAGTTAACCACGAAATTCTTTTCACAAAACTTTATCATCTTGGGATCAAAGGGCACTTGTGGATTTTACTCAGAAACCTTTATAGAAACGTAACACTGCAGGTCAAGTGGCAAAACCGGCTATCGGATGGGTTCCACATGCTACAAGGCACGATGCAGGGGGCTAAGTTGTCAACAAGCCTGTACAAGATGTACCACAATGAGTTATTAAATACTCTGACCAGCAGCACACTTGGTGCCAACATAGGCCAGATCAGGGTTCCTGCTCCTACATGCGCTGACGACACCGCACTCCTGGCAAACAGTGTGAAAGAACTCCAGGGTATGCTCGATATCGTGGATGGCATCACAAAGAGGGACCTAGTCAAGATAAACCCCGAGAAGTGCGAAGTCATCAGGTACGGCCACAAAGATCCGGTTGAGGTCACACTTGATTCTAAACCAATCAATGTGGTCGACGGAGCGAAACACCTGGGAGTCATCCGAAACAGTAGAAACTCCATTGACATCGATAAGAGAACGCAAACAGGCATGAAGACGATGTATGCTATGCTGGGTCCAGCACTTACTGCAAGAAGAGGTCTAACGCCACTGGTGACACTTCACCTATGGCAGACCTATGCAATCCCAAGATGCACATATGGCATTGAAGTGTTACGCCTCTTGAAGGATGACCTCTCCAAGCTCGAAGTAGTCCAGAGACGAATATTCAAGCACCTCATGGCACTTCCGCAGCATACAGTCAACATTGCTACATATATACTACTAGGAGCAGAACCTGTGGAGACCGTGTTAGACCGAAATGTGCTCTCTCTCATGATGAATATCCTGAGACAACCAGGAACATGCGAATACCAGATATTAAGGCAACAGATAGCCTTTGGTACTGAGTCCAAAGATGGCCTCCTCAGCAAAGCAGTGAGAGCACTAGAGAAGTTAGACCTCCCGAGCCCCCCGGAACTTATTAACAACACCCCTGAGAAGAAGGAATGGAGCAGAACCGTCAAACGTGCAGTAAATGTATACTGGAAGACATTATGGGACAGAGAGAAAGAAGATAGATCTACTCTCAAGTATCTCCAAATACAAGACAATCCAGTCGGCAATCCACATAATCTATGGAAAAGTATCAAATCCAAAAGCCATGAGATTAGAAAGGCAGAAATCAAAGCCCGACTACTAACCGGCACATACATCCTACAAACAAAGGCCGCACGTTTTAATGGTTCAACCACATCCCCTATTTGTCTTCTTTGCGGAACAGGCGACGAAGACCTAGAGCACTTTGTCCTGAGGTGTCCTACTCTATCTGACATTAGGCTAAACTATATTAACACCCTCCAGCAGATGTGCGAGGAGATCACACCAGGCAGTTTTGGAAGACTCCAGTCCGAAGGACATCTCTTACAACTTATATTGGATTGTACTCATAACAGTCTAACCTCCTACATTACCTTAGGTCGTGAGAAAACTATACACGTCGAGCGAATCAGCCAAAGCCTCGCAAGCTGCCTACATCGCAAGCGGTCTCTCCAGCTAAATGGAAATGCCCTTAAGGACTGTCAGACTCTAAACTGCCTAAATATATCGCGACAAGATTGCACAAGCAATAGTGCGCGATAAGCTCCCATAGTACACTAACTTTTAAACATATTAATGAGCATACTGAACGGCATTGATGTTGTAAATAGGCATGCGTAGATAGATATTGTGGTGAATGGTGTTGTGCTATTATTCCCTGATGGAATTCGTATACAGTGAAATTTATGTGATCTACAGATCAACCAGAATCTTCCTACAGCTGGAAGATGTGCTTCTAGTCTAAGAAGGACACTACAGGACAAGGTACAAGGTACTTCCCTTTCACGCATCGGAATAGATCAGAAATGCGTGATCGTCTTTTTCAATGCGTTTTACGACGCACAGAAATAATTTGTAATGCGTTTTTCGTTAATTTCAATGCATAATCACGCTTTCACGCACCTTATCTGGAGCTCTGGGTACTCATATATATATGCCTGTCATTTTTCAGCAGAAAGCTGACTGGCAAATAAAGGTTATGCTCAGCATGCACCTTTGGTTCAATTTTTTCAGGAGACAAACTTGGCAAGTTACAGCAGATGAGTTACGTGTCTTTTTAAAACTTTTTTTAGACTTTCATGACTGTTTCTTGTGGTCATTTCAGGCTAAAGAGAGAGAATTAGAGTTAAAGAATCAATGGTCGGCTAATAAACAGAGCAAAAAACAAACACAGGCGAAATATGGATTCTAGGGCTTATATCGAGTCTTACATCATCGCTATGGACCATCTTGACACAAGAATACACCTGGCAGCCAGATCTCTTTGAAGAAATCTCATATCTACGTAAATTTTAATGCTTCAGATTGTTTATATGGTATCTACATGAGAAACACAGAGGAAAATAATTATTACACTACAGGGAAAACTAAAAAGTTTCTTTCGATTTGTCAATACTTAAGCAAAACCCTCAAGTTTGAGCTGAGATTTCTATATAGAGATGATATAGAACCATGTGGCTTGAACTCATGAAAGCATCCAGGTCCAAATGTTGATCCCCTGTCGTAGTATAGACTGGAACTAATGAAAGCATCCAGGTCACTGTCGTAGTATAGCCGGAAACTCATGAAAGCATCCAGGTCCCAATGTTGATTCCATGTCATAGTATAGCCGGGAAGTCATGAAAGTATCCAGGCCCCAATGTTGATACCCTGTCATAGTATAGCCGGGAACTCATGAAAGCATCCAGGTCCCAATGTTGATTCCATGTCATAGTATAGCCGGGAAGTCATGAAAGCATCCAGGTCACTGTGTTTATTCCGTGTCGTTGTATAGCCGGGAACTCATGAAAGCATGCAGGTCTCAATGTTGATTCCCTGTCTTAGTATAGACCCTTTCAATTAAGCGATAATCGTATGTACAGAGTTACCTCCCGTAACCGGATGTGACGTCAAACGAGGGCTCTACAAATTAACGACACTATAAACGCAGTAGCGAAGAGATTATTTAATCGCTTTTTTCGTTAATTGCATGTTTTGTAGCTGTTGTTTTTTCAAACAAGATGTTTATAATGTACTAATAATGTATGTATAGTATGTTACATGTTATGGATGTGGAGGAAACGTGTGATTTCTCGGATTTTTTTCTATCAACAATGGTCAATTATCGGGCGTTATATAATTTCCAAAAAGATCTGTAGTTGTATTAATTTTGTTTTGTAATTCGGTTGATTGTCATGCACATTTCGTACATTAAATTGAGCGTTAGTGCCAAGATACAGTGTATATTTGTACTTTGATAAATGTATATTTTGCCGGGAATATAAAGCTTAAGTATTTTCACCTGGTTCTTTCAATACTACATCATTACCGCCATTAGACCTAGTTAACTCTGGATCATTGCAATGTCTCATTTCTTTTTACCAATACAATTCACAAGTTATGTGTTGTTTATTATGGATTGTTATAAAACAAAGACATAATTATTTAGGCCTTTGAATACACGTATATTAGAGCCACAACGATTTATTGGAATGTCCTATCTGGTTACATGTACGTGCCATTTCGGGCAAATTCGGCTTAAAAAGCTGTATAAATGACGATTATGATAGCAGTTGATTGTTATAAATTAATTTAAAAAATACATTATTTATATACAACTGCTCTTCAAACTAACATCACAATTAACAATATTTTGTTTTTAATATAAGAATTGTAAATCTTAATTCACAAAAAGTGACCTGAACTGCAATTCGAGTGATGGGAAAAACATAACAAATTAAAGTGAGACAGATACTTAAGAAGTTAAGGTGCTGAAACCCTAATGCATAAATAAAATCTTGTCAGATGATGAGGTGCTAAAACCCTAACGCATAAATAAATCTAGGTGCTGTATAATTATATAAAGATTTACAATAAACAGCATAGATCCCCTAATATCAAGATAAGCCACAAGACCATACACTAAATTAGTTTCACAGCAGGGTACTAATATACAACCAATCAGTACTATGTTGTCACCATCTGTCATCTTAATATACATGTACATTACATTGTATATTGATCAGTGTTTTACCTTAAATGATTGACATTGATTGACACTTTTAAATCAACGTTTGGGTTACTTTTATAAAAAAGTATAAATTTTGTTTATCCTAACCACGGAGGTCTCTCTAATTCCGCGTCCGAACAAAAAGTGTAAATTAATGGACATGCACCTGTATGACTTGTGCTACAATGCTCATTTTGATGTTCTAAATATAATTTATTGCAATATTTTTACACGTAGACACCATTTAAAATAAATAAAGCACTTTTCTCATTTACTTGTATATGAATTTCAAATGAACAAAGGTTTCATGATGGAAGAGTAAGATTTGAAACAGACTACATTGTACATGTATTGCCAAACAATTTAGTTTTACCTACATACAACAAAATTTTACATAGAATTGATTCTGATTTTAAGTTATTCGTCGTGTGAACTTTTCCGGTGATTCCTTACTTTCTTTGATTGTAGTAAACAACACATCAATGTACTCGTGTTAACACTAAACAAGTAAGCACATGCGGACATGTAAAATCATGCCGCCCGGATTTTAGTACAAACTATATCTAGAAAGAAATTTCCTCCTGTGTAAATTAACGTTTTAATTTCTGGCTGGATAGTCGTACTTTTGAAATGATATAGCTAATATTCTATACTTTTATGATGTGTGATGAATTATTAAAATACACAATTTCTTTATGCTAGTATAAAATGTAAGTCAGGTTTCAATGAGTGGATTGTGCGCGCGTGATGCATGGTATTTAGGTTCGAAAAGCATGCCTCTCCTTTTAAAACTTTAATAATATCTTTTAATAATATAATTGTTGGAAAGCTAAGTCTACACAGTTCTTAAAACTGCAAATAATAAACATTTTGAGCAAGTTAAATGCCAATTGTTGAGTATTGAATTCAGTTCTTTATTTTTACATTTTCTTGCCCTTGAAATTTTTGTTCCGAAAACATGGCTTTTTATGTTTTATTATTGAAAATACATTAACAAAAGTTACATTATTAAAAAGTCTATACGATCTTGTTTTCGTAAGTGTTCATCTTTTAAAAATCGACAGAGTAAAACGTGATTTACAGCGGTTTAAAGTTGACACATTTTTTATTTCCTTTACACGCTAACGGTAATCGGCTCGTGTATTCGCTTTGAGCCCTCGTTTGACGTCATCAAAGGGAGACAATTTAATTACGGTCTTAATTGAAAGGGTGTATAGCTGGGAACTCATGAAAGTATCCAGGTTCCCGTGTAAAGCTAAGTGTAAAAGCATGACTGATTTGAAGATATCCTAATCCAAATGTCATTGACAAGCTTATTAAACCAGATCAATTGAAATATCAAGTGTGTTCATACTTCTGACACAATTGTTGGAATATCTATTTGTAATACATGTACTTGTACCAGGAAATTCACCATTAAACATTTTGTTTGAAACACTATCCAGACGTGTCCTGTACCTTCAGGGTTCTCAATAAGTTTTAACCTAGCAGGCCGAAATTCTTTACCAATAGGGCTAATAAGGCTTTTGATAAACTTCAAATTGTGTATAAATTTCACATTTTCAGCCAACCTAAAATGTTTTTAAGCAGTCAAATCGGCCTGCAGCCTGCTGTTATTGAGAACCCTGTACCATGTTATCCAAGTCAACTATCAAGCAGATATATTGCATTGATTTATACTTGTTAAAATGAAATTGTTTACTTTTGAATCATGTGTATGTTTTTTAGTATTTTTAGATGATACCTAAATAAAATTTATTTAATGATTGTTTTTGTTTATTTTGTCCTAAATAGAGTACATGTATAAATAAACCATGTTTTTTGAGCTGTGACCGAAGGTTACACTTCTTAGTCATTGTATGTGAATATGCCCGGTTAAAATCTTTTTGGTATTGGATGATTACTGTCATTTATCACATATATTGCTTTAATTTGCTTAAGCATATATCTATCCTTTGAGGGCAAATCAACCTTCCTGCATAAATTTATTACACCCCGCATTATGTCGTTCGCATGCGGTAATGTAACAACAATGGCCACAGCATCGATCCATTCTCTGCGCGTAAGGTAGTGGAGCTTAATCACAACTAAAGTCAGTAAATCCTTTTGATGAATACTATTTATTATAATTAGTTACCAGTTCCTTTAACATGTATTTCCGTAAACAAATATCTTAAATAATAATAAGTAAGTCACAAAGTTAGTTTAGTCAAGTAATTTCACAAAGTCCTAGCCTTTACACAAAGTAAGTACACTGAGTACAACAAATGTCACAAAGACAGTTCCTTAAAGTTAAGTTAAACATATCTTACAACTGACTGATTGATTCTTACTGTGTGATATGAACATGTATTCTTATATAGGTACCCTATAGATCATGACAGATAATAGACAGGAATGATAAGATAAGTGATATGATAACCTGTCTGTTTAAGGAAGGATGTAACAGATAATGTCATATTAAGTAATTAACACATATCATTGTTTGAAAGTAAAACTATCGAAATCAGGAAAGAAACAATAAACAATAATAATAACTGAGGTGATAAGCAATTATAAAGATGTCACACTATAGATTAATATTGAGCGGTCATTTCCTGTTGAGCACTCATTGTCTAGATTTGACAATGATCAAAAGATAATGATGTTCTGAAAGTACATGATGTAACTTATTGACTATTACCAAGTAAAATTAAATGTTTTACAAAGAATTAATATAACAACTATTATACCACGCAACGTTTAAAAAGTTTAAACACTAAATTTTATTTCTTCACTATGTAAAAAATTAGTCACGGCTCAAAAAACATGGTTTATCTATACAACCTTGCTTCATATAAAATGTGACCCGTTATCTAAGTAGTATTGGGATTGACATTTTACTCTTGTCTTCTATGAATAATATTCTCAAGCGTAGTGGTCCCTGTTCCAGAAATATTATACTCCCCCTCCCTCCCCAGTAACCACCCTCGAAGCGTACTGGGTGTATATCATCATCTCCCACTGGGTGGTGGAAACCACAATTCAAAATACTGTAAAATCATTTAATTTCGAAGGGACGAAATTTCGTGGTTTTTGTAGAAAAGACCATTTTGATGGGATCTTAATTCGTGGATTTTGCATTTCGGGTAATAAAATACAAGGGCCAAAATGAGTGTTTGATGGGATTTGATTTCATGAAATTAATCACCCACAAAAATTAATGATTTTACAGTACATAGGCTTCACATCATCAAACATCATTTTCACTATAAGTGAAGGGATGAAAAGTTGTATTTTGTGATATAGTTATTCAGGCCTGTGGTGAAACAGAAAGTTGAAGTTGGTATTTTATAGAAAGCTTTTATTTACAGATCACATACATCATTTATATACTGAATCTATTGCATCGTAGTGAACACAGGTAACAGTATCGTTGAAAAAGAAATTGAAAAAAAAAAATTGAAAACATTTTTTTTTCTCGAAATTTAGGTATTATATACAAGGTATATTTGCAAGGAAATTGAGAGCAAAACGAAAAGGTGCAAATTTGTTTTCATAGACTACGGCATTTACGTGAGTTGATCATGTACAAAAAGGCTGTGTGGGGGACAAATACAGCATAATGCCTTGCAAACATTTGAAATCATGCTTTACATTTACCTCAAAACGATCAAATGCATCGTTTAAACTTTTATTTTAACTCTCGACGGCGTAATCGAATTACGCTGCAAGGACGGCCGGTGTGGTTTTTAGAGTGTCCGACGACTAGAGATATTCCGAATGTATTTTTATAACCAATGAAAGTCGTTGTCACAAAATGGAAATCATTCGCAACTTTCGGACAAACATGGTGAAAATAAAAACATTTTGACTAAATAAAATGTGCTGACGATTTGTTTCGCGGCTAATATGGAAGCTCGCATATTTCACCACGGTAAATTTGTTCAAACTGTTGCGTCCTTCAATTCTACCGCATTATTATGCTTATTCATGACGATAAATACAAAATATGAAGGTTTTTATCCTCGAAATTTGTATTTTTGGTTTTATTGGAATGCACCTTTCGAACCGGCTGGACACAGGGATCTAAACATTATTGCATAACTTTTTAATAAATTGATCAATTTCGATGGAATTTTGCATGCGAGTAGTTTTAACAATGTTGCGTAAGAATATTATTAGTTATTGAATGTATCGAAAGGTAATTTTTGTTTTTTGATACTTTGAAAATCTGTGTTTTTAGGGCAAATATACCTTGTATATAATACCTAAATTTCGAGAAAAAAATTTTTTTCAATTTTTTTTCTTAATTTCTTTTTCAACGATACTGTTACCTGTGGTAGTGAACACACAATTGGAAGGCAAACATATGAAAAACAACATAACAGCATTTTACCCATTGTCCGTGGAAAATATTCAAATAGTTATGAAAAATTGAAAACTATCATTTTAAACACGTACATGTATACACATAAGTTTGCAGTTAGAACTAGAAATGTGTCCATTGAAACGGGTGCCCCCCCCCCTATTTGGGTATATAGTAAAAGTAACAAAGGGCCATAACTCTGTTAAAAATTGCTGCAGCAAAAATTCCATCCTTTACGGTCAACTACAACATCAAGGTTGTTAATCTGTGAAAGTTTAAAGAAATTCTGTCGTTAACAGTTTGCCAGTTCAACACAAAAGATTTGCAGTACAGATGGACAGCACCAATGCTATATGCCCCTACTTATTATATAAATAAGTGAAGGGGGCACAACAGTACATGTATACCGGTACTTCAAAGATATATCAGTTGCTATCATCCCTGTCCTCCCCAAGTTATCATGCCTGTCAGGTTTTGTGTACGGTCACAATGAAGCACCTGCATATCTAATACAACTAAGCCACTTTAATCTCACACCAAATGTTGGACTGAAGGGTTGCCTGCTTATTGCACCTGAAACAGACTTGTCATTCATTGTCAGGATTGGGTATAGTGCCTAGGTAGGACCCCTTCAGTACCCGGTACTTTGTATACTTTGCCAACAATAAAATCCACCTCCCTCTACTATAAAGAGAATATTTTTTATGACAATCTATCAAATGATGTATAATGGATGCAGACAGATCTATCAAAATAAATGCAACTAGTATAAAAAGGCAAGAATAACTTTATAGTTACGCAAAAATCAGATCTATAAAATACAGTGTAGCAAAACCACATGTTGGGCCACAAATCCAAGACAAAAATAGCTGTCTTGGGTCAGTAGCCTAAACTAAAATCATGTGGTACTGTTACACTGAAATAAGTTAAACAAAATAATGAATACGCAAGCACAGACAGATCCATATTCAGAGAAAAGCAAAGTGAGTTACATGCAGTAAAGATATATTCAAGTATGCTCTAAGAGCTGTAGTCAAAATTTTGACCCAATTGAATACAAAATGCTTCTCCCACTATTAATGGTAAAGCAAAATAATTGTTGTTTTCAATACAGGTATAGTTGATTCAAAGATCTCTGTCACAACCGCGTAAACAAACGTTCAACCCGGTCGATTATTACAGGTTTCTCTGGATTAAATTCTACAATCATAAATACACTTATATGATTTAAACTCTAATGGTCATAAAGTGTAGTGATTATACTTACTGCATTTAGCTATTCAGAAAGGGAACATTCTGGCAGTTTTGACAGACATCTTTGAATTGACAATACCAGCTATTATACATGTTGTATTTCTTTCAAACCAGCATATAATGTAAAATATGAAGTAAATACAATTGATATCACTCAAAGGAATGTATTTGGTATAATTTGGTCCCAAACATTTATACAATTATACTACTGTCCACATGGGTAAAAGTTCAAATTTTTCAACATACTGAAAACCACTTGTCAATATTGGGAACTAGATGATTTTCAAATAGATAACATAGTGCATTTTTTTGTTAAAAATTTAGACTGAAAACCTTGACCCCGGTGTTCATACTGGTATGTCAGTTCAAACACAGGGCATTCACTTACACTGAACCCTTTAAAAGGAAATACCACATGATAATGTTTGACAAAATTAAAATTGAAATGTCAAAGGATGAATAAACCGCTGAGTTGCTGAAAACAGCCTTCCAAAATTGGTAACTGTCTTAACAAACTTGAGAACAAGTATAATAATTCATTAAACTTCAACAAAGACTTTGTGGGCAACTATTGTTGGTTATTATAAGGTGTCAATGTGTTCATTGCATTGAAAATACTAACCAGTGTTAAATGGATGGACCTCAAGCATGTCATCCTGTCAAACTTTAATACACCATGTATTCATTAATAACAATAATGTTTATTCGGACATTGATGAAACTGCAAACTAAGGACCAATTTCAAACAAGCAACAAAAATCCAGGAAATACTAATTGTGAAGCTATAATAAAGGTGAATTGTATTTAATAGCAGAGAAATTCAGATTTAAGAAGTTGAGTATTTACAACAATTTAAGATTGTTATGAGTCCATATGTTAGACAGTAGGCAATAAAATATCATTAACAGTCAACCCGCACACATAAACAATGACAATGTTTATCTACAAAGGTGAGACTAGCTCATTAATAACAAATTCTTAACATATATATATAATACATGTAACATGAAAATATCAACCCCTTTCATTTTGAGTCAAAAACAGTCGGAGCAATGTGATGTTTAACAAATACCGGTAGTTCATAATAACTGTACAGTCAAACCTGTGTTAGGCAACTAAATTAATCAAACAGCATTTTCGAATAAAGCCAAAGAAAAAACGACAAATTTCTAGTTACACTAAAAGTATTTTACTTCCTTCCTAAATCACTGGCTTTGAGTGAGAAGGTCGTAACTACAAAATAAAAATTTTGAGAAAACAAAAAAAAATGTCTGACATCACTCTTTACTTATGGTAAAATAAGCTTTTTCAAATTCAGTTTGGTCAACATGACAAGTTCCGATTTTCATAAAAGTAGGCTCATAAGAAGTGCCTTATGAAGTAGATTTTAAGTAGGCATTAGGCTTGTAAGGTTGTAAGTGGCACTTAAGACCTTCTCATTCTAAATCACCGAAATCATTATTTTATCTACATCATAAAATTATGTTAAAGCTTTGGGCTGAAAAATGTGACATAAACAGGAAGTAGAAATCCCACACTTAATTTAACAATCTAATCATTCATATAATTGGGACAGTCATTTATATATTCAACATGCATAAATTCAACATCAGACTTTGGATGCATGTTTAGGAGATAAAAACCCATTTACAATACATGTCATTTATCAACCACAGATTTCATTTACAAACAGTAACATTACTAAATAACCAAAATTGCTAGCAAAACAGACCATAAAGTTCAAGTAACAAGTAGAAAATAACAAATATAATAAATATATAAACAATAGCATTATGTTATCAACAGCATAAGATGACAAATCTAGAAAACATTGTCACCACAAATTGAGAGAGTACAGGTTAATTTGTAACCAGGCTTAATCGTAACCAAAAAAGTATCAGTGAACTTGTAACCGCTGATTCATTATAAATTTAATACTTGTATGGCTTATATTATCGAAGAAATGTGATTTTAAGGTGTTAAAATAGTTTGATATTCAAATGTATTAATAATTTCCTTGATATTTCGGAATGAAAAGCAAATTGTAAATCCACCTATTTTGAGGTACGTTACGAATCAGCCGAAACATGGTTCAGAAATTGCCGAAAATAGACGAATATAAGAATAACCCTGGTTACGAAATAGCCGAATACCCAATGAGGCACATACTGACGTCCAAGCTAATAATGCCTGTGTTTTATGTAGTGTTAGGTTGGTGTTCAATGTTCATAATGGGGATTAAATAGTTAATATCCTCTGGGACCTTATTCACCAATATTGTAAGACTGAAACTCAGACTTCCTTTTGATAACATTTACAGTTACTGCCATTTCGTTGCAATTAGATTTAACTACGTGCAATTTAATCTGATTATTTGTCATTACCCGATGAACATGTATACCCATTTATATCAAAATAGATACATCTGTAACAACATGAAAGCAAATAGAACATTTGCCAATGTAAAGTCTACGTCTTGAGTTTTCGACTAACAATGTTTGTGAATAAGACCCCAGGTGTGGTACCAATCACATGTACCATAAATCTAGCACTATGTGCGTCCAAGACAAATCTATTTCTCGTCAATTATAAATGTAAATGCAAACATGAACTTGGCTGGTCATTGTTTTTATAAAGTGAGTATGCACCACCCTATTTTGCACCACTGTAGAATTTCTTGTTAATAAGAAATATAAGAAGATTGACGTTAACTTTCGTTTTGCCAAACATTTCCATAACGGCCACACCTTCATATTGTAACTGCAACAGGTCCTGTAAAACAGAAAATCATTGTTAATAAGTAACTAGGAATTGCAAGCAATACAGAAGTCCCATACCTGGTTTCCAGTTTGTCAATGTTTCTGTTACCATGGCAACCACTATTTTTTGTCAGAATAAAAAAATAAGCATGCATAATCTCTTTATTGGTCCCTATCCACATACCAAGTTTCATAAAGTTAGCTTGAAAAAGCAGAGTAATGGCAGGATCCAGATTTTTTTTTGACAGATGGACTGACTGACGGACAGAGGGCAAACCTAAACTCCCCTTCAGTTGAAAACCTGTAGGGGCCTAACAAACTAGAAGGGCTTTTTTGACACAGAATGGTACATCTCTAATAAAGCGCCATAACTGCAGCAAAAATAATCCTATCTAAAGTTCCAGACAATTGTGCATAACTAGTCCTGGTGCCAAGGTAATCATTTTAACATTCTCTTTATGACACATGGTGTCTGTTGCCCAAGCAAAGCTCTACCGAGCGCCTTCTTTCAGTTACCTCCCTTTTAATTATAGAAGACATGGATTAACTCCTGTGGGAAGCGCTACGTAGTTCTGTGCTTAGACAAGGGACCTCTGGTCAAAATGATCATTTCAACAATATCTAGGTAATTTTTAGTTTGATATTGGGTCATTGAGTCAAAATCTGGGTGACTAGGTCAAACCATAGAAAAACATTGTGTATTCTAATCTCCATGAAACTTGGATCTAGATTTTGTAGAGATGATCCTTGCATAATTGCATTTGATTTGGTTTTTTTTCTTTTTTTTTTCCATTTTTTCCTGACACACAGTTGCATGCTGTAGCCACCCCACCCCCCAAAATCACACACACACACACGCACACTTGTACAAATACAGTGAGGGTTTAATAAAGCTGACAGGGTTATTATACCTGAAAGACGAGCTCCACCTTTTCAACATCAATTCCCATAAATTTGGCACTAACTTGGAATATACCAGGATCGGAAGTAGCTGCTATCTCAAACTGAGCATTTTTAAATCTGCAATATAAAGAAACGTGGTAATCTTTGAGATGTGAGTACTGCTACTGCTGCTCTCCAAACACTCTGTAATTATATTAATCTTTGAGATGCATTTACTTCACTCGAAACACTGTTTTCTGATATGGGAGCGGGAAGCCAAACAATTATGATCTATGTATATTCCTTCATACAGCCAAATATTCGTAGAACATCAACGGGAACACTGTCCTTGAACATTAAACCTACTGATCTTAAAACAGTTAGATGCATCAGTATAACAATACAAACTTTCCTTATAAGTAAGGATTGTAGGCCCAATGGTTCCATAGTCATCAATAGACCTTCTCCAGATCTCCACTAATCTGTAGGAACAAACAGGGCCAGTATTTATCAAGCATCTTAAGTAAAAACTTAAATATTTTGACTTGAGTTAAAATATTGAGCAGCCCATGTTAACAAGAAATGAAAAAAAAGCCCATGTTTTCTATATGATTACTGTAGGTCTTTACATTATGCATCTAAACAATGTAAATAATTGTTAATATTAGTTTTCCTGTTTAGCTGATGTACTTAAGGAAAATTTGAGATTTTAAGAAAATTCTAAGTTTTCACTTAAGATGCTTTATAAATACCGGCCCAGATTTTTACCGTTTGTGTATTTAGATTATTCATATCTGGTCAATAGAGTTGTGTTTGTATATGAATATAAAACCAGTCTAATTAGGCCCGATTTGTTTGTACCTACATGTAAATTAAGGGTAAAACAACATTTCACTAAGTTTCGGATATCATCTATTCGGAGCTGGTTCTTTAAGGCTGCATTTAAACTTAATGGATCAATATAACATGGACAGACAGACAGACATGTGCAAAGCAATATTCAGCATGATTGAAAAATATGTAATCAAATTGTTTTAATAATCTATGCGCCAAGGTGATCAGGCCCGGTGATTATAAACATGTTCTAATACTCAAAATCCTACTCCATACTCTGACTTGAAAGTTTTTTTTAGAATTTTGCATCAAAACCAACAACAACTTGTAGTAAATGATCTAATTAAGAAAATGTACTCCATGATTTATTTTTCCATTCAGTAATAAAGAAGTTACAGCAGTTTTTATAACTAAGAACATGCTCCAACTGGAGTATGGAGTATGAGTTGGAATATGGAGTATGTACTCCAATGTTTATAATCACCAGGGCACTGTTTTATCAAAGCATTTACGCTAGCGTAAACCTAAGATTTCCTAAAATATTGCGTACGTCGATAATATTTGCGTAAATGCGTTCTACAAAGATATTTTAGTTCACATTCTGTCGTAAGTTTTAGCTTATTTCTACGCCAAGGCTGGGCAACCCTAAATGGCAAATATGAACGTAAGTGAAGAGTTTTTAACACGCACTGATGATTTTTGACCGTCGCATATTATTTTAGTCCGTCGTTTGTTGTTTTTGACCGTCACTTGTTGTTTTAAGCGTGATTAATCATCAAATCTTGACGCATATTTATTCATTCTGGTACCCGTTATATTTGTTATATTGGTTACATTGTGTCCCGAATTACGTTCAATCTTCAATATTTTTTGCGTAAATGTATGCGAGTACTTGCGATCGTTTAGTAAAACACACTTACGAGTTTGCGTAAGGTAGATATCTATGCGTAAATATACGCGACATTTACGCATTGTTAGTAAAACAGTGCCCAGGCCCTGACTAGCGGTTCCTTCTCAGGAAAAGTACATGGTATACTTACTGAGACTGTGACAATCCTTCTATTTCCAACATCACACCTTTCTCATAGAGCTTGGCACCACTGTACTTGATTGTACCGTGAGCTTTTCTTGCATTCTTGTTAGCCTTAGCCTTGTGTGACCTATATAACATAGAAATAACACATTTAGCCTTGTGTGACCTATATAACATAGAAATAACACATTTAGCCTTGTGTGACCTATATAACATAGAAATAACACACTTAGCCTTGTGTGACCTAAATAACACACTTAGCCTTGTGTGACCTATATAACATAGAAATAACACACATTGTATTATAATAAAGACAATTACTTCAAACAATTTAAAAAATGCAGGGTTCTCAATAAGATTTAACCTAGCAAGCCAAAATGCTTCACCAACAGGCCTGATAATGTCCTAAGTGCTACTATTTTCTTCAAAATGTTAATAAATTTCACATTTCCAGCTGGCATAAAATGTTTTAAGGCAGTCAATCTGTCCTGCAGCTTACTGTTTTTGAGAACCCTGAAAATGATGTAAAGAGCCACTGTCACTAAGAAACTATAAGGTCTGTTATTCTTCAATGTTCAAAATGAAATTTTAACTTAAAGTCAAATATGAGTTTTCCAGTAAAATAACTTTGTGAATACCCGAGTCCTGCTTTATTAAAATTATCAGAATGATTACTATTGGGAATGAAAGAGTAAAATCAAATAATTAATCAGTATTTCATATTTTTACTATAAATACATCAAATGTATGAAACATCCTTTCTTGGAAACAGTACTTGGTGAAAGAGGAGAGGGGGGGTGTTGAATACCTTAAAAGTATGCAAACAAGCATGCAATATTTTAAAATTTGCAACATATTTTTCATTACACCAGGTAAAATATGTTCATATCTCGCAAAACAGTAAACAAGAGGGCCTGAAAGGCCCTAGGTCGCTCACCGGTTGCACATTGGTCTAGGTATCAATACAACCTATATTCTGACCATATTTCATGAAGATTGGATCAAAACAGTGATCCCTGGAGTGAACACAATGTTTTTCTAGATTTCATAAGGTGTCACACCGGTGAATTTTCTGCCATTGAAATTAATGCAAAATGACCCAAATTCGCATCTCTCCCTCCGTTTCACTGACATTCCGGGTGATTTTCTGTGTCCGTTTCCATAATAAGCAATCCCTGTTATCCAAAATAAGCTGGAGAAAATGGCATGTCGATAGTTTCGTTTTCGAGCTACTGCAGGGATTCTGGAAGGACAACGCTATTTTCCATGCCTCAAAAGCTGACTTGACCGAAGCACACATACATTGTCAGTCTTCAGCCAGGGAAAGATAATTAAAAAAAATATCAATTAAACACTCTTAAAAGTTAGCATGCAGGTCATATTTGATCTACATTCATGTAATTTGGTCAACAATCAGCATTTTCCACATTAAAACAGTGCTTCAACAGACATATATCAAATTTTTGAAAGGGACTATTTTAGCATACTACGACCCGGAAGTACTTTCCACCGGTGTGACACCAATATACCTCAAATGTTTGAAATTTGCTAACCCGAATACTTTTATTCTGGTTATTTTAAGTATTGCGGCATATGTTGTCCAACCGGTTTTCACCTTGAGCCCCTTACAAGTTGGTGTGACCGGTTAAAACATGCCCCCCCCCCCCTCCGAGAACTTGGCGCGGACTTGAAATTTCCTCGAAAGGTTATTTTTGTTCTATTATTGCATTAATTTGGCAATTATGGAATGGATCTCAGTAAACTAGATATTTTATTCAGTCCAGACACAGCAAAATAAGACCATAATAAGATGAATCAACAACAAATATTTTCAATCATGGACCGGAATCATGAGACGCGGCGAAATCATTCTAATCATAAATGGAGTGTTTCGAAGCAATAAATCGATTCCGCGACACCAAAAAAAAATCCACCTCAATAATAAGACCACCTCAATAAAATGACCACCTCAACATAAAGACCACCTCCATTACAATTCTACCCCACAATTGTGACCACTTCACTACTTAGGCGACTTCAAAGTTTAGACCGGTCACAATTTCAAGGTCCAATTTCCGCGGCTTTGTCCTATATCGAACCTCTATATAAAGACCAACTTAGCGATAAAATCAGTTTTCAGGGTCCAATTAGTGGTGTAACCATGGAGGTACAATTTATATTATTAAAAAAACACACACCAACAAACAAGAAATTAAGAGTTTGTCCACCAAATTGACCTGACAAAATTCAAAGGCCAAGGGCAACAACTCAGACATACCATTTGAAGAGGAATTGGACATATTTTTCATTTTTTTGAATAACATCCAAATTTCACAAACCTGAACAATTTCCTCTTGGCTACTATTTTTTATGGTCCAGGGGTGCTTGCATGCCAAATCTCATTGGTTTATATCAAATAGTTGAAAAAATATTGAACTTCAAAAATCCTGATATAGGTGTCACACCGGTGAATTTTCTGCCATTGAAATTAATGCAAAATGACCCAAATTCGCATCTCTCCCTCCGTTTCACTGACATTCCGGGTGATTTTCTGTGTCCGTTTCCATAATAAGCAATCCCTGTTATCCAAAATAAGCTGGAGAAAATGGCATGTCGATAGTTTCGTTTTCGAGCTACTGCAGGGATTCTGGAAGGACAACGCTATTTTCCATGCCTCAAAAGCTGACTTGACCGAAGCACACATACATTGTCAGTCTTCAGCCAGGGAAAGATAATTCAGAAAAATATCAATTAAACACTCTTAAAAGTTAGCATGCAGGTCATATTTGATCTACATTCATGTAATTTGGTCAACAATCAGCATTTTCCACATTAAAACAGTGCTTCAACAGACATATATCAAATTTTTGAAAGGGACAATTTTAGCATACTACGACCCGGAAGTACTTTCCACCGGTGTGACACCATAAAGAACAACATTCTGACCAAGTTTCATGATGATTGGATCAAAACCACAACCTCGGGAGTGAACACAAGGTTTTTCTAAGATTTGATCTAGTGACCTAGTTTTTGACCCCACATTTCCCAGTTTTGAACGTGGCCTAGATTCCACAGAGAACAACATTCTGACCAAGTTTCATGAAGATACGATCAAAATTGTGACCTCTGGTGTGAACACTAGGTTTTTCTAAGATTTGACCTAGTTACCTAGTTTTTGACCCCATATGACCCAGTTTCAAACTCGGCCTAGATTTCATAGAGAACAACATTCTGGTCAAGTGTCATGATGATTGGATGAAAACCACGACCTCTGGAGTGAACACAAGCTTTTTCTAAGATTTTACCTAGTGACCTAGTTTTTTACCCGGCATAACCCAGTTTTGAACTTGGCCTAGATTTTATGCAGAACAACATTCTGACCAAGTTTCATGAAGATTAGATGAAATTGATGACCTCTAGAGTACACAAGGTTTTTATAAGATTTGACCTAGTGACCTAGTTTTTGACCCCGCATGACCCAGTTCCGAACTTGTCCTAAATTTAATGGAGAACAACATTCTGACCAAGTTTCATGAAGATTGGAACAAATTGGTGACATCTAGAGTGTACACAAGATTTGTCTAAGATTTGACCTAGTGACCTTGATTCTGACCCCACATGACCCAGTTTCGAACTTGGCCTAGATTTCATAGAGAACAACATTGTGATAAAGTTTCGTGAAGATTGGATAAAAACTGTTGCCTCTAGAGTGTACACAAGCCAATTGTTGACGGATGGACGAACGGACGACGGACGAAGAGTGATCACAAAAGCTCACCTTGTCACTATGTGACAGGTGAGCTAAAAAAACGTTAGTACAGTATTTATGGAGTTGTAAATGAACCACCAATTACCCAAAACACCTTCATGATAAAAACAAGCAAAAATATCTTAATTTAATAACACTTATGTACGAGACATAAATATGAGAACAGCAAGACTGGGGGTGACTGAGATGCAGGATCATTATAGGGGGGTTGATGGATCAAGCTTCAAGTTTATATTATAGGAAACATCTATTGGCAAGCTAGGGCCTTATTCATAAATGCTGTAAGTGTAAAACTCAGACTAAGACTTTATATTGCCAAATATTTGTTCTCAGGTTGTTATAAATGTTCTGAGTTTGATGTAAATGGGTATACATGTTTAGAGGGTTACAACAAATAATCAGATAAACTTTCACATGATTAAATGTAATCGCAAAGAAATGGCAGTGATTTTAAATGTTGTCAATTTTAAATCTAAGTCTGAGTTTCAGTCTTACAATGTTGGTGAAATAAGGTCCCAGGTTTCTTCAACAGATTGGGAACAAGTATCATATAACATCTCATTATGCAGAAATGGATTCATTCAGGATGGTTGTTATAAACATGTTTTTATATGAAAAACAACCAAATATGGATAACACATTTTCGGTTGGTTAAATATTCATAAAGTAAGCATTTGGGTCAATTATCTGAATGAACTTTAAGTTGGGTTTTTGATGCAAAAAGGTATGTCTCCCACGAAGGGCCATAACTCTGGCAATATTCATCTTACATAAAACTGATGACAATATATGCACAACCAGCCTTGGTTGTTGGTACAGAGTATTCATGTGAAGTTTCCTTCAAATCCAAACCAAGTAAGCCCAATGACCAGGGTAAGTTATAATCTCAAAGGGGGCTTGAGCGGCCTAACAGCTGAAAAGAGCCCTAGAAAATTGGTAACTTAACTTAAACCAACAGTTAAAGATAACAAACACAAACAAATTTAGTGGCATCCACCCAGACAAAGACGTCCAGCACAAAATCAAAACATCTCACTCACTATAGGGTCGGGAGGCATGAATATGATGAATGTTACTGAACCAAGAATAAGATAATTATGCAATAATAAAATGAATAATGGGGAAATAATAAAAATTTTAGAACTGTTTATACTCTTTCATTGTGAACTCCCTGAAAGTGACACAAAATAAATACAACATAACATCAGACAACATGTAAATGAGTCTTATAAAACAAGATTTATAACTTTGCAGAAACTCAGGGGTGTCAATTTTCCGAATTTATCTGGAATTTCGGATTAACATATTCTAAAAGAGCCATGATTTCTAACCAAAATCAAAGTTATTTGATGCAAATTAATTGAGAAATGGCAAAGTCATGGTAAATGTAATCTGTTTTGAAGTAATTTCTTAATATAAATTGATTCAAGTATGGAAACAATGTGGTTGAAGGCCTCTAAATGTTTGTCAAAAATGATTGACCAGGTATGATTTTCCTACTTTCAAATTTGGCTCTATTGACATCCCTGGAAACTAAATCTGAAGTCAAACTTGAGTGAACAGCTCCACACACTGATGAGCAATACTCTTTATGCTATCAAGACCCTAACTAAATAGGAATGGGTTTTTGACACATACAATGTAAATCTCCCACTTTTTACAAACTTATTTTTGACCATCAAAGGGCCACAACTCCAGCAATAATAATCAGACCAAGTAATCCTGATGATATGCACAACTAGACTTGGTACAAAGTGAAGTTTTGATTTGCTAAGAAGAAAAATCACGGACAAACTTAAATTATATGAAGGTCAACATTGTAGCAAGATTTCATACACAAAGAACATGTCAAAATTGATCACTGGAGGGCGAACTGTCATATTGTATTTAGCAGAACTAAAAGTAGATACCAATCAAATTTACTCATCTCATAAGCACATTTTCATTATTTAAAACATCTGAAACAGAAACATAAGCCATTTTAAGAGTATAGCATATTATTAACTATACTACTTACTTTCCTTTCTGTTGAAGATTTTCGATACACGTCTTCACATACTGATTGTAGTAATCTATCTTTGACTCATAAAATACTCGCTTCTCAGCCAAACTTTTCAGTGTGATTCGAAGTTTGTTCAACTCCTGTTTACGGTTATTTCTGTATCGTCGCTGGTTTCTGATATCCTGTTGGAAGAAAAAAACAAGACTGTGTTTAGCTAATGCTTAAGCCCTAGAAATTCCAGGGGAGGGGAGCCTTTTCACATAAGCTAAATACACATCAAATTTCATCATGGTATCTCTTTCCTAACTAAAGTTATCCAACAGAAATCAAAGGAAGGACAAATGAACGGATGCACGGTCGAACATTTATGAAGACTTAATTTCAACTTTTTCAGGAAAAAGACCAAGATCAATATTATCAGATATCGATCATACATTACACATATATAATAATTATTTTATTACATGTTCATATATCGTCGCTGTTGTTCTTAAACCTCATGGCTCTAACATTTCCAAATATTTTTTTTGTCTTTTCCTAATGTATGAAGTCTGGTGAGTATTTTGGGCTATATCTTGTAGCTCTTCGCCAATCAGAACCAATACTTGTTTATTACACGTTAATATATGTAGGTAATGCTTCCCAAACACCAAGTCTTACATCTGACTGAACTTGAAAGCAAGTATTGCAATCCCCGCAAACTTGACATAATTATTTGTCGGTATAATTATTCATTGGGAATTTAATTTCATAGTTGAAGTCATCCATTAAATTAAAACCCCCATGAATATTTATGATTTTACAGTATATCATGTGGTATGTCCACAGTGTTATGTATAAATACACGCATCAATTTATCTTACTTGAGCAGTAAGATATGTGCAATAATGCAATGTTTGATTCTCAATAATTGTCTGGGAACACTGTAGCTTACTTGAGCAATAAGGTTGATGATTTCCTGGTAGCCATCTTTCCTTGTAACTACACTGGCTAACTCCAGATTTTGAAGACTTTTCAATATCTTTGTTTTCATCAAGTGTAAAGGCAGACGACAGTCACCTGACATAGATTGTTGGCGGACGATATTACCGTCTGATCGTGCTGCACGTTTGTCTCGTTGATCTCGGTTCTTGACTAAAGCTTGATGAAGTTCTTCCTACAATACAGAAAGAATCGTGTAAAACATGTATGCCCCATGGCAGCTCAACATTCTGAAATAGTAAAGGTCACCTTGAACTTTGACCTCATAATGATTCGATAGGGGCTATCTACTGTTTCTGACCAACCTCCATGTGAAGTTTGATGTTCCAAGGGCAAAGCTTGCTTGAGATATTGAATAAAAATCATCTGGTTAACCGACAGACAGACAGACGGACCGCATCGAGAAAGCAATATACCCCCTCATCAAAGATGTGGGGCATAATAATTACATTAAAATAGATGCATATTAGAGATGTGTCCCAAGTGACACCATTGGGGTATATAGCAAATGTTACAAAGGACCGTAACTAAGTCCGCTTAGAATTGACCCAGCAAAATATCTCTCCTTCACAGTCAACTATACATTAAGGATGCTACTTCGTGAAAGTTTTGTTTTGTGTTACATACTGACATACTGATAGATGGACATGTCTTATAAACAAGTGAGTGGGGGTTGAATGTAACTTTGGGATTTCTGTTTGTGCTTTGATAGAACAGTACCCAGAAGCCTGGATTATATACACCTGAGAAAAAAATCCTGAGCAAAGCCTTTATTTGCCAGTCAGCTTTCTGCTGAAATATGGCAGGCATATATAAAAGAGCCTCCACCTGGATTTGACCCCAGGTTGCCATATCAGACAGCAAGCACACTAACCAATGAGCTATGTATGCACACATATAATCTATCAATCTGTCGTCAAACATTGAGCTGAATAATTAGAAAGATTTTATTAAAACTTCAAACATGTACCTGCTCATCAGTGGCTGGAGCTTCTAAAATACCAGACAGAGTTTCCCCCCTTTGACACGCTATCACATCTATTGCCAGACGTTTAGTTCTAATCAGTAACGTCTTTATATCCGTCTGATCATCATCCGGTACTTCAAATTTATTGGTCAAGGTCAGCGTGATTTCACTTTTGGAAAGCTGAGCGTGTATCTGTTCTTCAAGATTTTCGTTGTCCCCTATTTCCACACCTGTATGGAGATTTAAAGAATGATAGAAAGAGCTATCACTAAATCTTAACAATACACACCAACACAAATTTACGGGCAATAACTAGACTTGTTTACTCGATCCTACTACCTAAAGTTTGACGACTGTAGCTCAGAATAAAGTTATGAGCAAAACAAGCTAGATGTCATCTTTAACGGCCACAGTTATGACCATTCAAATTGAATCCCATTTTAAACATGTAGATGCAAAATAATATTCCTCCCCAATTTGAAGACTTTCAAAGTTATCTGTATGAGCGGTATTATTACAAAATCATAAGTGCACAACAATACATGCTGACTAATTTTCACACACAGTCTGATGATTGTAGCACAAGTAAATTTTAAGTTGTGGACGGCAAAACATTTAGGGACAGACATTGAGGTAAAAAAAATTCAATGTATAGCTAGGCCTATGTCCACATTTTGAAGGGCAAGCCAAAAAGCTTGTCCATGAATAATTGTCATTAGACACAGTAGATATCACTGTGCCTTATTGATTGCTGAAGCTTGTTGGTCAAACATTTTACAGTGAATTCATTGGATAATTGCTTTAATTTAATTTTATGGTAGTTCTCAAGTACTTGATTTACAACAGCAGGGCTCGACACTAACACTGGTCCCCTGGTCTGAGGCTAGTAAAAATCAAGAAGGGCTAGTGAAAATCAAGAAGGACCTGTAACTGTTTGATTGACAAATTTTACGTTTCTTTGCTTCAGGGGACCAGTGACCAAAAATAGTTTGTGTCCAGTCATGCTTGAACAGCAGTAACATATAATGTCTTTAATTAAAATTCAACCCATACAGAATCGTACTTACCGATCAGTTCATGACCACTTGGTACATCACCTAGATCTTCTAACAATTCATGTAACGGATCACTGTTGTCTGGAGCTATTCTATCTTGGTGATCTAGCAGTAACTGTTGTATCAAAAGAGAGCATAACAAGTCAGGCCATACCAAATCGTATTTTCAGTTAACTTTCACCCTTAGTTCAAAAACCAATCTAGCTATCTTGAGACAAAAACAAAACACTCGAAAATAAACCCAAGTCATCATCATTATTTCGATGGCTTAGCACCAGAAGGTCGTTACTCCTACTTACGACCTTATAAGACTCATACATATTTGAAATCTGTTCACAAGGCGCTTCTTATGAGCCTATTTTCATGAAAATCTGAAAATTGTCATGTTGACCAAAACGAAGTTTTAAAAATGTGTTTTCCCATAGGTTACGAGTAAATTACAGACAGTTTTCTCTTGTTTTCTCAATATATCGATTTGGTAGTTACGACCTTCTGGTTCTAAGCCAGCGATATGGCTAACAGGTATAGCTTTCACCCATTATCAATCATAATAACTTACTTAAATAACTTAAAAAACATTTTCCTGTGAAAACTGCTACTGTCATTGATAGAAGCATTAGCTTCTGTTCTGTTCTGATAGAAGCATTAGCAATGTGTCTACGATATTTTCAAGCAGACGGCAAACAAAAGTCTGATGTATCACACAAACTGAGAAAAACTTTGCACTTTCACATTTTCTTCATTCTTATTTCGAAGTAATTTAATCATTTTATGCCCGTTAGCTATGCTCCGTACACTACTGATATATGATAGAAATACAACTATACCTGATGGGTGTCGACTATTTCTTGTACGGAGACATAGATGTGATACAAATACAACTATACCTGATGTGTGTCGACTATTTCTTGTACAGAGACATAGATGACTGGTTTGGTTATCATGGTAACATCGGTGTACTGATCAATGTTAAACTTTACTTCTGGTTCCTCGACATCACAAGCAGACGCACAATACTTCCTGTCAAATGTACACAAAAAAGGTATGAGGAAATCAGACAGGGAAGGTAACATTCCACTCAACCAGTTAAGCACAGAAATCAAAAACACCACAACGCAACTACACTGAGAAATTCCCATACATAAGCCAAAGAAACAATTTAAAGTCCAAGAACCCGCTTGAATGAAGGAAGTTTCAAAACAATACTTGTATTGAGAATACGGGAAAAGAATACGGAATATTGTCTTTTTTTATTTTAATATTTTGGTGAAAATTTAACAAGAGGGCCTGTGTTCATTTGTAGCTAAGCTGTCCCCGACTCTCATATCAGAATATGGGAGTTTCATGAAGATGGGTGCAAAATATGACCAGCTGTCCAATAGAGCCTACTTCTCACTTTTCCAGGGATCATAATTCTCAAACCCCTACTTGGTGTGAGATATGAAAGGTTAAATAAACCAAGCTCTCATGGTGATACAAGTTGTGTGCAAATTTAGTCAAAACCAAATTCATACAGAAAAGAGAATAGTTGACACATGAAGGGTGCTCTTAAATGCTCACCATGTGACTGCAACACAGTGAGCTAAAAGTACAAAGCACAAATTCATGAATACAGCAAATAATACAAATCATAGTATTTTCAGTGGATAACATAAATGGCAAACTATTACTTGACTTACTTGAATTTATCATGAGCATCAATGATATAAGTATTCATATGAGCCAGGTATGAGCTGTCACCTCCAAACTGCAAGTAAAACAATAATGTCTCAAAGCTTTGAATACGTAATATGGTCCGTGGCATTCCCTGCTGACATACATATAACAAAACATACATGTAAGAAAAAACATTATTTATTTGTTTAATTATTCGGGTTAAACAGTGTTTCTGAACAGTTTTTCTTTTATATTTTTTTATATAAGGCAGTCGATTCATCTAGCCAGTTTTGTCCGGACCTGTATTCATACAAGTACTTACTTTTTCTTCCACTAGGAACTGGCAACTTCTTCACAAATGGAGGAAAATCAACATCATTGTCAAATTTTTCAAGGAAATGACATATCTCATAAGAAAGGCAGTTTCCTTTTTATTGCCGAGTGCTGAACACATCAAGTACTAGTCCTAATTATATTTTCATCTTTGGATGACGCAATCTTGGAGCAAACCCAAAACTACCTAACTCAAAAACAAGCACACCGCCATTAGACTGGAGCAAACCCAAAACTACCGAATTCAAACCAATTAGCACTCCACCATTAGGCTATTAACATGATGGGGAGACCATGGTTACATGACTTTGTTCTATTAGATTCTTGTATTAATTATGTGTCATAGTTTAATTCAACATTTGGTACTTACCCCTTTATTAGCTGCAGCAAATTGTAGAATTTTGGCGACTGAGCCGAGATTACGTCGTTGGTCTGTGGTTAATGCTTTCTCGACACTGACGTTAATAATATCAAACACATCCGGGGCAACAATGGCTGGATTTATGTACCGGTAATACAATAAATTACCCACAATCTGAAATCATATAGGAAATCTATTGTACACAAAGATTATACACAAAACATGTCACATTTATTTTTTGTGTTACACCGAGACAAGCCCTATATACATGGTCAATTGATTTTACCTCAGCTCAATAGGTGAATGACTTCCAGCTTAAAGGGTAAGAGACAGAAGAAACTTTGTGTGATGCATAAAATAGCACTTCCAGAATAGATTCCTTGGTTCTTGAATATGCCCACCATGCCTGATGTACAGTATGGGTAAGTATTTCAGAATTTATTAAGTGAATGAAATAAACTCGACAAAAACACAATCATATCTTTTAAGTTATATTATCAATTAAGTATCAGCATTTGGCCTTCTTCTGAGTAAAATAACAACAAAACAATGAATGTGACATCATTTTTTTGGAAATTATTACGTGCATATGCAAATATTCCAACCAGGGACCTCTGAATCTGTAGTCAACAGTGTAGCCCAGGCAAAGGGACATTTTGAAAATGTTGACATAAAGGTTAATTGTTGCTCTACAGTCTAATAATTAACGGAGGGCCACTCTGGCCTGGTGATTATAATCGTGTTCTCATTCTCAAACTCCATGCTCAAACTTGAAAAACAGCTTTAATAGAAGTTTACATAAAAAAAACCCCAACTTGTAGCAAATGCACCTCCTAAGAAAACTAACCCCCATGTTATAAGTTTCCAAACAATAATAAAGAAGTTACAGCTCAGCTCCCTTAAGACAGATGTTTTAAAGAATCCTACCTTAAGTACATCTTTTTCTTGAGCATCAGGAAACTTCCTCTGCAAGGCAGCACGTAGTACTTTAGCCATGTACCTCATACCATACCTAAACATATATACAAGGCAAGTTAAAAGTAACACTCAGATACATGATATGTCATGGCTTTTCCAAGGTCACAATTGTGCACATTTTTATCTACATGAAATTCTTTCAGTAGGTTATAACATAAAGTTAATCTGAAAGATTTTTTCTCAAAACTTTTTAATGTCAAAAATATAGTATGCTAACACAGTAGTTGTCACAAGGTTAACTTTCTATAAAAAACTAATGCTAATACAGTACACACATTGGTAACTTGCATTCCTGACCTTTAAGTTCAGTTTTTTATCAAACTTATTTTTAGATAATGAAAAATTCAAAATCAAAGCTCAAGAAATAGCTTACGGTATTTTGTCTAAGGACTGTAATATGGCTGTAAGGAATCTGTCAGTAAGAGCTTGTAGCTGTTTAGTTGAATCCTTGAGTTGTTCTTGTACTTCTGGGTGTTTCAACGCCTCCTCTGATGTAACATCATAAGGCAACGTACTAAAATATATAATTTGTTCATACTCAACACCAATTAAAATTACGCCAGTTGTCAATCGATACCCTTTAAATCAATTTTAAGGGTAACTTATAAGCACATGGTCCAATTGAGTAACTTGAAAACCTTCGCCAAGCAGCCTCGACAAGCAACTAGGAGGAGTGATCTCTGCTCTGGCGTAATGTCAATTCAATATCACAAGAAACAAATCAATATACCCCCTAATCAAAGATGGTGGCATAACTAGAAATGTGTCCAATGCACATTGGACACGGGTGCCCCCATAGGGGTACATTTGTATATAGTAAAAGTAACAAAGGGCTGTAACTCAGGTAAACATTGAGCCAGTGAACTTTCCATCCTGTACGACAACTACACATTAAAGTTGCTAATCTCTGTGAAAGTTTGAAGAAATTCCGTGTAAATTACATGTTCCAAAGTGCTGTACAATTATCACAATTTAGACATGGTTAAAACAATATGCAATGGAAACAAACATGCTAGTAAAAATTATATGATTAAAGTATTTCCAATTATGGACAGTTTAAAAATCAACACATTCCTCACTAATTGATGTAAACGAGTAAAATACAGTTTAAAATAATTCAAGTCTAGTAGGTTTTGTAAGCTGTATGGTCAGTCCTAACGCGCATTACTCCACCAGTCATTTCTTACTTTTCACTATGTGACCTTACTTCCATGTCTGTTTACCTAGTAAGATATTTGTGTTTCAAGAACAGCGTCAGATACCACTGCAACCGAAGCTACCTTTAAAAAGACTTCTATACCAGTCGGTGTTCACTATTCACTATGCCACCTAATTTCAATGTTCACGCAAAGACATAAGTGTTTTTCCTATACATGTCAAACTAAATCTGACAGTTCTATACATACCTGACTACACCGGACTCTGATTCCTTTTGATTTACCCAGACTTTATATACTTCTATAGGATTTGTATTAATTCTGATGTTCTTGTCTTGTATCACATCCATCACCAATGTTTGTAACATTTCCTTCAATGCATTCTGTCCACGCTGGTTCCTAACATATAACAATATCATCATGTTAACAGCAAATGAGACCGGGCCAAAGATATGCAAATCTAACTTTTGGAGGCTTGTATCTCTTCATTAAACCTGATTGGTTGATTCTAATAAACAGTTTGAAAATACTCTGAGTCTCATTTTCTCATCTTATTACACAGTTTCTCTTTCAATGATATTTGTATTATCGAAATTTGGTTTGCATAACAAAATAATCTTCCTATAGATTGATATTTGTATACATATAACAATAGATATGAGCTGTATATAAAACAAAACTTGAAGATTGAGTAATTTTATAGTATTCATCTTTATTAATCAGATCCTAACATTTGCTCCATTCCTTTGCGCTGTTAGTTAGATCTGACAACACTACATATGAGGTCACGCTAAAATGACCTCATCTAGTGCATGTTGTATTATGGCTATTCACCTGTATGTATAAAGAGTTAACTCTCTATGCATGAAATTTAAACATTTCTGTCACTGTAAACTATAGCAGAGACTCTCAGCACTTTCAGATTTGTGAAAGTAGCAATTTGATTGCATAATGTAAAGTACACATCGTCATCAAATCCTATATCAGTGTAAAGTAGTAGAGCTAATATGGGTCTGATTTAAATGAGATTGATATTTAATTTACCTGTTGAATCCTACAATCATCTTCACCACAAGAGGATTCCCAGTAACAATATCTGTGATCTTTTCTACCTTGGAACTGAAATGTCGTCAGGTGAAAATTATACAATTTGGTCAGCATCATTACTTATACACCAAGCTTACAAACTATATCTCATTACAGAAATCAATGCTTTGTTACATAGGTTAGAACACAGGTATCTGTATCAATGATAAAGAGTAAAACAAAACAAATTATATTTTACAGAAAAAATATTTTCTTTTTTTTTATCAATGATACATTGATACTGTTACCTGTGGGTTATTTATATGATATACACAGTAATATAAAATCACATTAAAATTACACAGCTACTCAACCCTCTCAAACGGCTAGGGCCATGGTCCTGTGGTTAGTGTGCTGAATTTTTTTAATTACATGTTGATTACAAAATCAACTATGCTGACATTCCTCCACATAGGTTTATGTGGAGAAGTTGCTGGTTTCTTATAATAAAAGGTTAAGTTAGTATTACTAATGATATACTGTAAAATCATTAATTTTCATGGGGGTTTCATTTAATGGATTTCATGGTTCACTTTCAACATGAACAATGAACAATACTTTTGACCCTTGTATTTATTACCTGAAATGCAAAATCCACATATTGTCCTATCAAAATGGTATTTTTTACCAAAACTAAGAAATTTCGTCCCATCAAAATTAAATGATTTTACAGTAATCCAGGAAAACAGGTGCCAGTCAGTATAACTGAAAAATTGTTTAGAAACCAGAGTAAACAAGACTGCGTTCAATAAACACTTATGCCCCCGTGGAAGCCATGTCCATAAAAAGCTAAGTCAATCAGGGGCCATTATTCAGTTAAAATGTTTGATAGTGTTACATGACTTTGAACTATAAGGGGCTTATGATGGTAAACGAATAATGCCACATTTGAAAGCAGTGCCTTGATCGACTTTATGTGTGATCTGGTGATACAGATGTTATGGTTCTTTGTCACTGCACTTCTCCAAGTTGCCATCTATTCATATACCAAGTTTCAAGTCAATATCTTAAACACTTTTGAAGATACACTCCTGTCAAAATTTGATTCTGAAAATACTAAAGGGGAGATATTTCAAAATTTAAGACAGACAGAGTTATGGTTCTTGGTCATTGCACTTCTCCAAGTTGCCATCTATTTATATTCCAAGTTTCAAGTCAATATGTTTAATAGTTTTGAAAATATACTCAGAGCAAAATTTGACTATAAAAAAACACTAAAGGGGAGATAATTCAAAATTTAAGACAGACAGAGTTATGGTTCTTTGTCAATGCACTTCTCCAAGTTGCCATCTATTTATATTTCAAGTTTAAAGTCAATACGTTAAATAGTTTTGAAGATACGCTCCTGTCAAAATTTGATTCTGAAAATACTTAAGGGGAGATAATTCAAAATTAAAGACAGACAGAGTTATGGTTCTTGGTCATTGCACTTCTCCGAGTTGCCATCTATTTATATTCCAAGTTTCAAGTCAATATGTTTAATAGTTTTGAAGATATACTCAGAGCAAAATTTGACTATAAAAAAACACTAAAGGGGAGATAATTCAAAATTTAAGACAGACAGAGTTATGGTTCTTTGTCCATGCACTTTTCCAAGTTGCCATCTATTTATATTTCAAGTTTTAAGTCAATACGTTAAATAGTTTTGAAGATACGCTCCTGTCAAAATTTGATTCTGAAAATACTTAAGGGGAGATAATTCAAAATTTAAGACAGACAGAGTTATGGTTCTTGGTCATTGCACTTCTCCAAGTTGCCATCTATTTATATTCCAAGTTTCAAGTCAATATGTTTAATAGTTTTGAAGATATACTCAGAGCAAAATTTGACTATAAAAAAACACTAAAGGGGAGATAATTCAAAATTTAAGACAGACAGAGTTATGGTTCTTTGTCAATGCACTTCTCCAAGTTGCCATCTATTTATATTTCAAGTTTCAAGTCAATACGTTAAATAGTTTTGAAGATACGCTCCAGACAAAATTTTATTGTGAAAATACTAAAGGGGAGATAAGTCTAAGTCCAAAATTAGGTCAAGGTGAAGGTCAAAATGGAGTCGGGTGATACAGGCGTGTGGAGAGTGGTCATATACAACATCCATGCAAGTATGAAAGCTTTGTAACAAGCCATTTTAATGCTAGAAGAAACGGTCAATTTGGGTTAACCAAGAATTTTACCTTTCAATAAGTCTAAGTCCAAAATTAGGTCAAGGTGAAGGTCAAAATGGAGTCAGGTGATACAGGCGCGTGGAGAGTGGTCATATACAACATCCATGCAAGTTTGAAAACTTTGTAGCAAGCCATTTTAATGCTAGAAGAAACGGTCAATTTGGGTTAACCTGGCCGGACGGACGAACGGACGGACGGACGGACAGGTGAATTACTATATGCCTCCCGATCTATCGATACGGGGGCATAAAAATCCTTATACTTCTCTATATAAGAGTATTTAAATAGAATAAACCTAATCAAATGAAATAATCAATAATGATTACAGTTGTTGTGGCTTATTGACCACATCCTCAATTAAACTTTAATACATATTATATAATTCTATAGAACTAGAACTCGGATTTTAACTTAATCTCGGGCTACATATCCCTGAAACTTAATATGATAACCTCACATTTCAGTTCTGTATCAATGATATAATAATACAATCAATTGATCGATCGATCGACCGATCAATCAATCAATCAATCAATCAATCAATCAATCAATCAATCAAATCCAACATAAGGCTACAATACAACATCTATGCAGATAAATGACTAACTGTATTGTGTGAAACGATTTACCTGGTCTGGTATTCAATAAGGATAAGGGCAACCAATCAGATCACACAATATTAAACTATAGGTCAGTAACAAGCGATATGATTGTCATTCCATATTCTCCAATTAAATAAGATCAATATTGAAGACCATCCCTGGATCTCATTAAACCTCCTACGTTTTCTGTAAAAGCATTTTCTGTAAAATGTACCGTGAGGATGTTTCAATGTAACAAAACTGATAAAATATGACAGAAAAGCATGGCATATTTGGATATGTGACTTTCACTTCCATTTTGTACATTCATGAGATTCAGGTAAACAATATGGTGTCATTCGAAAATGCCTCATAATCGAACACCACTTTTCAGGACAGGCGAGAAACGGATTTTTATGAAAACTAAGACTCATATAGAAATCTTCGGCCCAAATGAAAACAAAAAGAAATTTGGCATTTTAGTTTTGTGATGATTTGATGGTCTCTCATTGACTTATTAACTCCAGATCAAGACATATTAAGGGCAGAGAATACGACAAACAGGAATAATTAAGATAACAAAAATGGCATTTTGATTATTCAGCATTTTTCATTGGCACCTTGGATCTCACACAATACTAACTAGAACAACTTTAACACAGTGTAACACTATGCAGAACAAGAACATTGGTGCAGGACACATGCTCATGTATACAGGATGTTCAAAAGTTTGTTATCAAAATTTAAATTCAAACTGAATTTATCTGAGCTTGGCATGTACACGTGTACAAATTGTACTACAATTTTAATTTCTTACTCTGGTAGCTTCATTTAATGCAAAAAAGATGAGAACCCTTTGAAATCTAACCTGAAAATGTTACATTCTGCCGATTGTCAGGAAAATAAAATACTGACAGAAATTGGAACATTGAGAAGGAACTTTTTGAACACCCTGTATACTCATATCTCTGATTTATGTGCAAATCTGTTCTGTCTGTGCAAACTTCTGGGGTAAATGTGACTGAAGATGTTTTAGGAATACTGCGTAACCCCCATATTGGGAACCTAACCCCCTATACCAGGGGCAATGTGTTATATAAACTATAAAACCATCCCTGTAATATGATTCTTCATTGGCCCCTGTTGTGCAACCAAATATTACAGCACATTTCAAGGGTTCAGTGCAAAACTATGGTATGTGCCTATAGATATAAATTGATGAAGTTACCATAGTTTTGCAGTGAGCCATTGAATACAATTTTGTGCCTTTACAGTTTACACAAATTTTACCTCTAAATTTTTTTATTTTATATTATATTTAAAGCAAATTTATTCATTAGCTATCTTGAAACATGAATTACATTTCGCAGTGCATGCACACAATACAAATTCAAAGAATAAATCCATGATGGGATTATCTAAGGAATTAGGATGGATATTTAAGAGGGATTTATCTGCATTCATATAATGAAAGGCTAGTGTTTTGGGTGTCTCGGGATTGAACGCCTGTGATTTGTGATTTCAAACAATGAAAGACTAGTGTTTGGATATCTCGGGTTTGAGTTTGAGTATGGGGTTAAATTTCTAGGGAATACCACTGCTTGAGCATATTAAAGTCAAGGACTGTTGCATGCACCTTATATTGACACACATAGCAGTGAGTGGAGGAGGGTGGAGTGTGTGTGGTTGCCGTGACGACTCACAATGCATAATTAACAGCTGTCTGTTGGTTGATGATTTCATGTCTGGATACCCTAATACACGGTAATATGGTAATATAGATCAGCTAAATCAAACATACAATATCTTAAAACTCAAATAATAAACCATTTTTTTTCACAGAAAAAAGCCACATTATAATAGGCTTACATAATAGAACAAAACCAGAACTACATCATTAAAGGCAAACGCTAAATTCACTCTGTGTATGTGGAAGGTCAGCGGTGAGAAGTTTTTAAAATTTAAGTTTACTAAAAATATTAGCCAATAAAAATGTCTTCATTCACAAAAGTTTTTTTTATATTACTGGTACTTATTAAAATAATAACAAACACAGACAGATACAGATTCTAGCAATTCTCAGACATTAAAAGTAACATTTTCAGTTTTAGGTTGACAGTAATCCAAGTTTTTTCTTAGTTATATTAATTACTTTTGACACCTCATTCCTGATGTAATCAATCGCAAAAGACAAAATAGGTAATATAACAAGGCAAATATTTCCTCGGTTCTATTTGAGACTTTTTAAAAAAAAGAAAATGCTTATTTTGGTAATTTCTCAAATTTTCACTGAGTCTTCAGTAATAATGGCTACTACATATTGGCACCTTATTCACCAACAATGTAAGTCAAAACTCAAACTTAAGACTTAAACCTTGCAACATTTATAATCACTGCTACTTCTTTGTAATTAAATTTAACAATGTGAAATTTTATCTGATTATTAGTTGTTACCCACAAAACATATATACCAATCTATACTAAAATCAGTACATTTACAACAACATGAGAGCAAATAGAACATTTGGCTTTATTAAGTCTTAGTCTCAATTTCAGACTTATTACGTTGCTGAATAAGGCCCCAGCAGTCGTGATTTATCACAAGAACCTCCACATACACAGTACAGTACTTACACACTACTTCTATGTATAAGTAATCAAGGAAGATAGCATTTTTGAACATTAATGACAGATTTAATACTCAGGTTTTATAAGACATTATAAATGATGTTTTTATCTCTACAACATCATGATTGGCTGAGACACAGCATTTATATACCAACAAACTGGCAGGGCTTTAGTTAGTGTGTCTCTTGAATAAATGGGCTAGTCTTTTAATCCAATAGTATTAATCACCAATTATTTTCCAATTAACATTTATTGATGATATAAACAATGTAATTTATCTAGCCACGAATCAGGACACCATAATAAATTTGGGATCTATAGAGCAAAGGGCTTACAAATTATGTGATGATACGGAAAACAATTTTGGTGTGGGGGGACTGCATAGTATAATTGACTATTCACTATTTTCTTATTTAGCAAGTACATGTACCTAACTAGCAAGTGTAACCATGACAACACCTGGGTGATATATTCTGCAGTCCAAATATATGGTTAAGATGCCCTATCCATGTGTAAAAACAATGTTGAGTACTACAGCACAAATACAACAACAGTGCTTGACTACATTGCCCTAATTAATAAAGTTTAGAACTCCCTATTATATACTTAATTGTTATCAATGGTCACATTTAACATATTTCAAACTTCCTTTTTTATAACCTATAAGAGTTATCAATCAATAGCATCGGCACTGTAAGTAGTGTCAACATATTTCCACTCCAGCTTTCAAGGTCACCGGAGTTAACTGTAAACAAAACAGCTGATCCCTAGAAATTTCATGGACATGTTCTTTCCTAGAGGTCATTGAGTTGCTTATCCAGCTGATCCCTAGTGAGACCTACTACTTGCTGATCCAAGGGGTGGTATTCAAAAGAATCTTAAGGGAAAACTGAGAATTTTCTCAAAATCTTATAAATTCCTGAAGTGTTTCTGTAAAACAGGAAAATCAAGATTATCAACTATTTGCTTTGTTTTGAAGCTTTATATAAAGCATCACAATATTTACCAAGAAAATGAGGGTTGTTCTTAGTTTCTTGCAAAATGTGGGCAGTTCAATTTTTTTACTTAAGTTTTCCCTTAAGATGCTTCGTGAATACTGGCCCTGTAGTCTCTGGGGGGCCATAGAGTATGTATCCCTAGGAAATCATACAACTTGCTTATCCGTAGGAAGTCATGTGTTTAGCAATCATACATGCTGTTAAAGGCCTGATTAATCAGGCTGTATTCATACTGTACAGGATTTCCTTGTTAAACATGGGGCAGTATATAGGATACTTACGGCAATCTATTAAAATAATAACAATATAGAACATTATACAATGTAACAGGTGCAATTTTGTTGCCTAAGCAAAGCACTACTGATGGCCTTTATTCAGTTACTTTCAGTCACTCGTTCAATTAAATATGGAAGGCATGAGTTACCTCTTTGGAAAGTGCTAGGTAGCGCTTTGCGTAGGCATGGACCACATTTCTAACAACAAGAGTTCAACATGTCATAAACAAAATTTACAGATTTTATACTAAAGACAAGAGGTAATTTCACACACTTTTGCAAAATATAGTACCATAGTAATATTTCACACTGTAACACACGCTGATATTACCAGTATAAAGACAGACAAATACATACTATAGAAATTATATCAACACTTAAATAAAACAGTCAAGTCCATCAAAGCACTTTCACCAACACTAAAATACTGAACAATATCAAAGCTCACTTTTTTACAGTCACAGTATAGTAATCATCAGGCCTCAGTCTCCCAAAGCATCTCAAGTAGAAATCTCATCTCAAAATTAGACTTTGCTAAAATCAGAGTCATAATTTAAGTTAAATGAAAGTTCCACATCTTTAAATCTAAATGTTATAAACTAAGAATAGTGCTTTCAGTTTTGTGTATCAAATTTTGAGCCCAGTCTCTCAAGGAAATGACACATGGCAATATTTGAGATGAGATTTAGCTCAGATTGAGATGTTTGGGGAGATTGAAGCCAGTCCCTAGGTAGAAAAGCAAACATGAGACTGTAGTTTGTAGTCCAAGATATTGAGTGAAACTAGTCGACATGTCTCGAACATAATCTGACAAAACAAGCATAGGTATAATAATTACTTACATTCTCCTAGAGATTAGCGTTAAATAGAAACATCATTAAGTCAGTCAGAAACAACTTTAAGTCAATGAGAATACAGTATAATAGAATTTTATTGTAGAATTTTATTGTAGAATTTTATTGTAGATCTAGAGGGGATTTTGACATATATATGTTTCCCACTAAGGGCCATATCTCTGGTATCTGATTAAAATTCTTGCCAATAATTGCACGCCTAGGCTTTGCACCACAGCCTGTTAGTTTAGAATTTGAAACTAATTGCCCGAATGGGTTAAACTTAATACTTTCCCTATATACTTTATACATCATTACATCATAATGCACAAGGTACAAATTCCAGACTGCAAAATTTACTTGCCCTAATCAACAATTACTTGTCCCGGACAAGTACTCATTTCGCAGCTTGTGACAGTCTCCTCGGACTCCCGGATATTTCATTAAAATCTGGCGAGTGATTAAGGAGAACAAGGACAAACATCCAACGAGACAAACATCCTGCACAAAACTGTTATAAGAAGTTGGGAGACATAAGTTAGGGAAATTGTCAGGTAGAGAAGAAAGTATATATATATTGAGCATTTTACAGTTATGTATATCTGTACTTACTCCTCTCTACATAGAATGTAAAATAACAAAGCTATTATGCAACAAATTCTTTATATAGCTACATGATATCAGACCTATATTGATAAGTTATTTTGCGAGCGTAGCAATTTCATACTTTTTCACCAATGACCATTTACGTATTTTAAGACTATTTTATTTCACCAACTTTGTAAAATTCCCTGATAATTCCCTGATTTTGCCAAATTTTGAAATGCTATGATTTTTCCCAGCGGTGAACTTATTTGGGGACATTTTCCCTGTGGCCATCCTGCTGAGATTTGTACACCTTTTGACGAATATTTTTGTAAATTTTGTGGCACCAGTAATTTTAGTAGTTGTGAAAATCGCTAGGAGTACCAAATCCATATGGTCATGACAACATTGATGAATGTTCATTATTTTCTTATTTCAAGAAATTTTCAAATCGAGTGTTAATTGCTATAATTGTATAATTTAATACTATCCTCATAGAGATGAACTCAGACTTATTTTTTCAATACTCACATTATTTCTTCCTCCAAGGCTGTTTTGAAGAGTTTTGCGAGGAGGTACTCTTCTCGTACGTTACTTCCGTAGTTGAATAATGAATAAATGACAGATTCCATGAATTTGGTGGTACGATCTTGAGGCATTTCAAAGATAAGTTTGGCTAGGTATGACGGATTGGTTTGTAGTAGGTAGAACAAATGTTGGTAAGCTTCTAATCGATCATGATTTTCCTTGGACATGACTTTCAAGCCTTTGGGTAACATGGCACTTCGTCTGTTTGAGCTACTCTCATTCTCCTTCTGTTTGGTCAACTTTTTGTTGTGTAAAACAACATCCTGAAAGACAAAAATAAGCATTTATACAAATTGTCATTTTTCATTCAAAACAAGCATACAAATTGTCATTTTTTATTCAAAACAAGCATACAAGTTGTCATTTTTCATTTATAACAAGCATACATATTGTCATTTGCCTCCAAAATGAGCACAACAAATTGTCATTTTACCTTCAAAACAAAATAAGCAAACACATAATCATGATTGCTTCAAAATGAGCATTCAACCCAGAGAAAAGGTCAAAATTACCAAACAATGTTTGTCAGAAATTTAACCTACGTACTTACAGCTGGAGTCATATCAGTTCAATGTCACTGTGACCTTGAACTCCTTGGACCCTAAACCAATGTTGTTGGGTGTATCGTAAATACTCAGCCATAAGTTGCATAATTTTGAATAAAAAACAAGGTTTTTGTCTTAACCCTTTCATAGGTTGCCTGCATAGTTTTCAATTTTTGTGAAAGCTGAAATCATGTGCCCAGTGTCAGAGGCGGGGTAAATGTGGTCATTTTCAGATAAAGACACGAGGAGTGTAGTTATTTTCAAACAAAGTTGGGGGGAATGTGGGCATTTTCAGATTAAGTCGGGTGATGTGGTAATTTTCCGAAAAAATCGGGAGGAGTGTAGTAATTTGTGGACAAAGTTGGGGAGAATGTTACTGGCTTTGTTACTAGGCAAAATTGTGACTTTTTGCAGGACCGTTCTCGTACAACTTTTGCCGAGTATTTTCAGTAACTATTTTACTATGAGAACTGTAGGCTAAGGTGTTCTGAATTCATCAATAAGTATTTAAGGGTGGTATAATGGAGGTTTGACTATTGGTGTTGTACTATACCTGTAATGTGATCCTGTTCTTGATGAGTAATCCAATCTTTACATCCATCTGATCCAAGTCCTGTTCTAACTGTTGATTAGATTTGATCTCCTTTACTACCTGCTGTTTCACCTTCTGTAGATCTGAATTACACAGAATGTGACTCGAGTCAAATCACCAAATATCACACCCATCAAGCTATTCTTAACATACCCCAGAGTATCTAAATGCAATTTTAAGAAAAATTAAAATACATGAACACTTGAATATTATTGTTGAAGCTAGACCAGCGCTATTTAATGGAACACTCACAAAGAAGGGTTTTTGACACAAAAATGTATGTATCTCATAAAGGGCAATTACTCTGGATATAACAACCCAACCAAACATTTCTGATAATTTGCACAATTAGGCTTGGTACCAAATATTCATGTGAAATCCAACACGTAGTTAGGAGAACCAGTTTGTGGAAGCACAAAATCTTCCAGTGACTACTATTTTGTGGGGAAACATAATAAGCTTACTTCTCATTTAATTTTAAACATGACTCCCGAAAATTCCTTTCTGTATTGAGGCCCCTGATTAATGTTGACAGTTGTAATAAGAATAATGCTGTACTAACCAAGTTCCTCGGCATAATCAGCATCACTTGTATCCAACAGATGCACAAATCTTTGAACAACTGTCAATGGTGGATTCTTTTCATACACTATAATATACACATAAAATCAACACATGAAACAAATACAGGAGATTTTATCAAATTTCACAAATTGACTTTTATGACAATACCAAACACACTTCATGAAGCAATTTAAACTAATATATTTATATCAATTTCATAATGTTAACAAACAAGACTGCATTCAGTAATTGCTTATGCCTTGGTGGTCGCCTTGTTGTCCATATTAACTAGCTAAGTCAATAAACTTGAATGTTTTGTAACAGACAAACAGACAGGACAGAACCTATATACGCCCAAATCAGTACTTGGCGTGGCTTCTGATCAGGCGTGAGACTCGCGCATGAAGTCAAAGATCTGGCATGCATGGTCACCTACTACAGGTATAAGTGGAAGATATAATAAGAACTGAAAATAAGAGACCACTAGTACATAAACAGAGTACCAGAGTAGTACTTAAACAGAGTACCAGAGTAGTACATAAACAGAGTACCAGAGTAGTACATAAACAGAGTACCAGAGTAGTACATAAACAGAGTACCAGAGTAGTACATAAACAGAGTACCAGAGTAGTACATATACAGAGTACCAGGAGGTACTTAAACAGAGTACCAGAGTAGTACATATACAGAGTACCAGAGTAGTACATAAACAGAGTACCAGAGTAGTACATATACAGAGTACCAGGGTAGTACATATACAGAGTACCAGAGTAGTACATATACAGAGTACCAGAGTAGTACATATACAGAGTACCAGAGTACTATATTTACTTACTTAGAGCTCTATAATCATGTCTGGCTTTGTTAGAGCGTACAAATGCTTGTATCTTAACGATCTCTGCTTCCTGCAATAAGTTAAACAACACTTTCAATACATAATCACAAACATGCACCAAACTGGCATGATAGAAAAATTCCATCTTCATCGCAAACTTAACTACAATTATGTCAATATATAGTCACAAACTAGTACTAAACATGCATCATAGCATCAAAAAATTATCCAGTCTACATCGCAAACAACTTAACCACAAAGTTTCATAACGGATGTAATTATTAATTCTGAGGCATTATGAAAGCTAAATTCCACATCCAGTACATTAGCTACTGGACCTGGACTATGGCTAGCAAATTATTATTCATTAGGTCATCGATGGTGATGACCTGGGGACTGCTTTATCACAGTAATTACAAAAATCTTAAACTTAAGCTCAAATTTATGCTCTTGCATCTACAAATGGGGGTAAGATTGTGTTTGCAATCATTAACTGCTTTAACTAATTACTGATATTACATATCACTTTACAAGAATCTGAAGTAGTTAAAGAATTATAAAGAATTCAAATTTGAGCGTAACTTTACAATTACAGTAAATGCTTTAATAAAAACAGTACCCTGATGACCTATAGAAGTGGAAATCATTTGACCATTCTCTTCAGTCATACTAAGGTAATGGTGACATTGACCTGCTGACCTCAAAACCAGTAGGTAATGGTGACATTGACCTGCTGACCTCAAAACCAGTAGGTAATGGTGACCTTGACCTTCTGACCTCAAAACCAGTAGGTAATGGTGACCTTGACCTGCTGACCTCAAAACCAGTAGGTAATGGTGACCTTGACCTGCTGACCTCAAAACTAGTAGGTAATGGTGACACTGACCTGCTGACCTCAAAACTAGTAGGTAATGGTGACCTTGACCTGCTGACCTCAAAACTAGTAGGTAATGGTAACCTTGACCTGCTGACCTCAAAACTAGTAGGTAATGGTGACACTGACCTGCTGACCTCAAAACTCGTAGGTTATAGACCAAAGGGTAATAATCAACCTCTCCTCTACCAAATAAGCAGAAAGTTGACTCAAGCATTCTCTAGTTAACAATTGAATAATATTTTTTTTCTACCTACTTGCAGAAAACCAACCAACCAACAAACCAATGATTGATACCCAATTATTATTACTTCACTAGGGAGTTATAGTATATAACAGGTAGCCATTCTTACATGATCCTTGAAGTACTTGATTCTATCCATATACCGACGTCTTACAATCCACATACGTATCGTAGCTTGCAACTGTAATTATAAAGTAAACAATAATTATAATATATTCTAAAATCATTAATTTTTGAGGGGGATTAAATGTCATGAATTCCACTGCTCACCTTCAACCACAAAATCAAATCCCATTAAACAATAATTTAAACCCATGTATATATTAACTGACATGCAGAATTAACTAATTAACGTCCGTCAAAGTGGTCTTATTTACCCAAACCATGAATTTTCATCCCATCGAAATTAAACGAGTTTACAGTATCAGTATGAGATTGTCCCAACTCTTCCTCTACTCTCAGCCATTCAAGACCTTTTTTCAAAGGAAGGGGCCTTTTCTTTAAATTTGGAAAAAAAAGATAATTTTTGCAAAAGGGAAGAAAAAGCATGATGTAAATTGAATTTTAGGAGAAAACTGCATGATTTCAAAGAATTTTCTTGAGGGGGTTACGGCCCCTGTTATAGAAGGAAAAAAGTCCTGCATTCAAACAACTCAATGTAATCCACACATATACAGTACAATCTTTGAAGAGCAACACTAAATACTAACCATTGATTACAGGTTGTTCTTCTACAGAGGTTAAACTTATAGTAAATGTTTATTGAAATCAGACCAATGGTTTAAGGAGAACAAGCAGGGACTTTAACATCCATCCAGATTTCATACATGAAATCAATACATGTTTGTCTGTCTACCCTATTTTAAAGGGACTAAACTCCATTCAGATGATAACAACACGTTATGTAGACGTTTTAATCACAACACTAGTGACTATTTTTCTTCTTGATGAATAGACCTGATATAAATGTTGTAGTTCGGTCAAGCTGAAAAATTGCAATTTTAAGAAAACTTTTGGAATAATTTGCAATTTACCAACTGGAGTTGAGTCCCTTTTAGTGGCAGACTTATTTGTGAACACTTCTAATTAACCTTACCTTAAGTGTGGAGTCTGTATTATTGGCTAGATAACTCATACGGGTCTGGTATGCTTTCTTCTGTCTTGCTCCCTTCCAAAATGCCTGTAAAACAGCCATGTTAGAAATACTATTGTTGTTTAATAATGCCATTTTTAAGAACAGAACAGAACAGATGTTTATTCTTATTAATAGACTTAAGTGTACTACACTTATCATCTACATCATACTATTTACAAAATATTATAATAATCACAATAACAATACGCTCTATGAGAGTGAAAACAACATATATGGTTCTTTATGTACAGTTCCTACCTTTTGTAACCTGATTTTAAAACATCAATTGCATGCCAAGTAAAAGCCTGCTATCCCCACCAACCCCACTGCCTGTCACATTATCCACAGTCAAGCCATCTCAGGCAATGTCCCTGCATGCTGATTCGATTGCCCATTCAAGGAAATCTGATTGTATTTGTGACCCAGGTTTTAATAGAGCTATATTAGTAGTATGTCGGAACAATCTCGTTAATTTAATAATTGACTGCTTATGACAAGTTAGGCTATATTATAGCAGTATAGTATGGACTGTCTGACATGTGAGCTAAAAACAAAATCCATATAACAAGTGGCCCCAATCTCCCGAAGCATCTCAATGTGAGAAAAATCTCATCTCAAATATAAGCATTTATCTAAATGTTAATTTCCATGCCAGACAGGCCTCAAAATTAGCATCACTAAACAGAAATAGCGCTTCTGGGTTAATTACAGTAAAAATGCATAAGATAACACTATAAATTATCTCTAATTGCGACTTTGATTTTAACAAAATCTCAATTTCAGTTGAGATTTCTACTTGAGATGCTTCGGGAGATGGGAGCCTCTGATTCCTTCACATAATGATTACCTGTATTTTGACAACAGCTGGCTCCTGGTCTGTGAGATAAGTGAGTCGACCTTTGAACTTTTTCCTCATCATATAACCACGAGCAAGAGCTTGTACTTTGATGATAAAATCTTCATTGGCTTCAAATAACATCTCTCTGTTCCGTGCATCTGTCACAGTCGATATCACACCCTGTATATAATCAAAAGATAATTGTATAACATGAACATGACTTCACTTCCTACTTAAAATCTCTTTAAAACTGACCTGATTTAATATTCCTCTTACTTTATTCCTAAATCTCTTTCTACCAGACCTGAATTTCGTATTACTAGAATCCTGAATCTCTTTAAAAACTGAACTGAATTTCGTCTTACTAGAATCCTGAATCTCTTTAAAACTGACCTGAATTTCCTCTTACTAGAATCCTGAATCTCTTTAAAAACAGACCTGAACTTCCTCTTACTAAAAACCTAAATCTCTTTAAAACTGACCTGAATTTTCTCTTACTATTAACCTAAATCTCTTTAAAACTGACCTGAATTTTCTCTTACTATAAGCCTAAATCTCTTTAAAACTGACCTGAATTTTCTCTTACTATAAACCTAAATCTCTTTAAAACAGACCTGAATTTCCTCTTACTAGAATCCTAAATCTCTTTAAAACTGACCTGAATTTCCTTTTACTATATCCTGAATCTCTTTAAAACTTATCTGAATTTCCTATTACTATAATCCTAAATCTCTATAAAACTGACCTGAATTTCGTTTTACTATAATCCTAAATCTCTTTAACACTGACCTGAATTTCCTCTTTGGTAAGTAAGGAGTTATCCTTGACGACATCATCAGTACGGCACCATAGGTACTCCATAGAGCCGGTGTTAAAGAAGAACTTTGTTCCTTCCTTATTTCTATTCATCATCCAACCACTACCACGTTCACCTGTTGACTGTTTCTTCTCCTGGAATCAAACAAGCCAGTTTATTGTAAACACAAGAAATTATTTTGCGTTATTTAAATTTTGTGGAATTTGCGAGTGGGAGGAATTCGTGAAATTAGGAAGCTGTCAAAGTGTTCAAAACATTAATATGGACATCACGGGAGACTTAAAAACTCGAAAATTTGTAGTTGTGAGTATTTTGATGAATGCAGAAGTTCTGGTACCCCCTTACAAGCTAACAACTCTATGTGCAGGGGATATTCAAATTTGTCATTGTTGCTTGTTCTTGTTGAATGTAGTTTCTGAACAATATTTCTGCTATATAAGGAAACCACACTCCGATCTCCCTAAACATCTCAATCTGAGGTAAGTCTCATCTCAAATTTTACTATGTGTCATTTAGATAATTTCTGTGGGAGTCTTTACTCGAAATTTGCAAATCACAAAACAGAAAGCTCTATTCTTAGTTATTACAGTAAAATTTAGAAATTTTGAACGTCCGATTTATCTCAAATTTAGACTCTGATTTGAGCAAAATCTCAATTTGAGATGAGATTTCTACTTGAGATGTTTCTGGAGATCGGGATCTGTTTTCTTGGACTATATCTAAACCAGTACAATAAGTACTACCATTCTACAAGGAACAAGAGACCTCTCAGTAGGTGGAGAAATATCAACATCATTGTTAGAATTTTCATATATTCTAAATAGTTGAAAGATGCAAAACAGTAAGTGGAAAATGAACCCTATGAATTCAGACTGACAAATTTGGTACTTTTAAGGCTAAATCTTCCAAATATCCATAATGATATGACACATAATTTAAAGATCATCTTAAGATAGATCAACTATAATAATTAAATATAAAAAAATGTTTTTCTAAGGTATGCATATAGAAATGCACCATCTTATTGCATGTCAAGCAATTCTAGGAGCAATATTTCCTAATCAGGCAAGCTGTTATGGGAATCCCTTAATCAGACATGTGACTACTGGTGAAAGCATAGTTACCTTCGTTTTCTGTAATTCCTCGAGATAAGTATGAGCACAATCAGTACGTATATTCTGTATGCCAACACCAGGTAGACCCAGGCTGGATGTTAATGCCTCGTAATCGTCTGCTTCTACTGCATCATTGACCGCAGCAACACCCATAGATACTGTAATATATCACCCAATGGTTTGTGAGGAGTTCAATATACAAGATTTGCATTACATACAGACAGACTTACGTACAAACGGACAACACCAATGCTATATGCCAAAAACTTATAAATAAATGAGGGGCACAAAAACTTTGTAGCATCAACAGTACAGTGAAACTCCTTAGCTTGGTGGTTAGCATGGGTGCCGTCTAATCTGGCAACCACAGTTCAATCTGGATGGAGGCACACAAATTGTCCTTTACGTTTTAGCAGAAAGATAACTTGCAAATATGCTACCCTTGGCATGGCACAGTTAACAACGTCTGTAGAGTCACACCCTTTGGGAGCTTCAAATATTACAATGTCTGTATTGACACACCCTTTGGGAGCTTCACATATTACAATGTCTGTATTGACACACCCTTTGGGAGCTTCACATATTACAATGTCTGTATTGACACACCCTTTGGGAGCTTCACATATTACAATGTCTGTATTGACACACGCTTTGGGAGCTTCACATATTACAATGTCTGTATTGACACACGCTTTGGGAGCTTCACATATTACAATGTCTGTATTGACACACCCTTTGGGAGCTTCACATATTACAATGTCTGTATTGACACACCCTTTGGGAGCTTCACATATTACAATGTCTGTATTGACACACCCTTTGGGAGCTTCACATATTACAACGTCTGTATTGACACACCCTTTGGGAGCTTCACATATTACAACGTCTGTATTGACACACCCTTTGGGAGCTTCACATATTACAACGTCTGTATTGACACACCCTTTGGGAGCTTCACATATTACAACGTCTGTATTGACACACCCTTTGGGAGCTTCACATATTACAACGTCTGTATTGACACACCCTTTGGGAGCTTCAAATATTACAACGTCTGTATTGACACACCCTTTGGGAGCTTCAAATATTACAACGTCTGTATTGACACACCCTTTGGGAGCTTCAAATATTACAACGTCTGTATTGACACACCCTTTGGGAGCTTCACATATTACAACGTCTGTATTGACACACCCTTTGGGAGCTTCACATATTACAACGTCTGTATTGACACACCCTTTGGGAGCTTCACATATTACAACGTCTGTATTGACACACCCTTTGGGAGCTTCACATATTACAACGTCTGTATTGACACACCCTTTGGGAGCTTCACATATTACAACGTCTGTATTGACACACCCTTTGGGAGCTTCACATATAACAATGTCTGTATTGACACACCCTTTGGGAGCTTCACATATTACAATGTCTGTATTGACACACCCTTTGGGAGCTTCACATATTACAATGTCTGTATTGACACACCCTTTGGGAGCTTCAAACATTACAACGTCTGTATTGACACACCCTTTGGGAGCTTCACATATTACAACGTCTGTATTGACACACGCTTTGGGAGCTTCACATATTACAACGTCTGTATTGACACACCCTTTGGGAGCTTCACATATTACAACGTCTGTATTGACACACCCTTTGGGAGCTTCAAATATTACAACATCTGTATTGACACACCCTTTGGGAGCTTCAAATATTACAACATCTGTATTGACACACCCTTTGGGAGCTTCAAATATTACAACGTCTGTATTGACACACCCTTTGGGAGCTTCAAATATTACAACGTCTGTATTGACACACCCTTTGGGAGCTTCAAATATTACAACGTCTGTATTGACACACCCTTTGGGAGCTTCAAATATTACAACAACTGTATTGACACACCCTTTGGGAGCTTCAAATATTACAACGTCTGTATTGACACACCCTTTGGGAGCTTCAAATATTACAACATCTGTATTGACACACCCTTTGGGAGCTTCAAATATTACAACATCTGTATTGACACACCCTTTGGGAGCTTCAAATATTACAACATCTGTATTGACACACCCTTTGGGAGCTTCAAATATTGGCAATTGTTTTGACAGTATAACTTGATGGAAGATAAATTTATGGTAAGTACATGTATCAGATTAGGGAACTGTTGAAGGTAGCTTTATAGAGGTCAGTGCTCTGCAGATGGCTATAGCTTGGCTACTTTGACCTGAGCCTGACCTTTATGCAAGAATATATTACAAGGTTCTTGCTTTGAATATATCAATTTCCGCAAGCAAATCGTGCAATATCGGTATTTCAAATTTGTGTTTGTAATACATCTCGAGCGTTTTCGTGATACTCCCCGATTATGAAAACAAACACTCGGTGTTGTAAACCTAGGCAATACATCGACTGTTAAATCATGCTAATCAAAAGGTCAGACTCATGTCAATGTGGCCAAGCTATACTAGGGTGATAATGTACACCTAAAGACACTGTGATATCAGAGTTAAACTACTGTAAAGTTGTTATTGTTGGGGATTTAATTTGGTGGATTTCATGGTTGATCTCACCCACGAAATTAAACCCCCGCAAACATTAAACATTTACATAATATTTGACATTATGGATAAGTTATGCTTGTAATAACGTCCACACGAAATGGTCATTGTCACCAAAACCACACATTTTGTCCCGTTAAAATGAAATGATTTTACAGCATACCACAGATACAGAGGTTAAAGTTCAAAATATTCAAAATACTGAAAACTGTTTATCAACATAAAACTACTTATCAACATACAGAACAAGTTCATTTGCTTATAGATTTTATAGCGCAGTTATTTATCAAAATACTGAACTTAGTATTGAGACTGAAAACTTTCAGTCATGCAAATATTCGTGAATATAGCAAAAATGAATCCCCTGATTTTCCAGTAATGTGAGATTTTCCAGTAAGAAATACTTACGTTCCACACCGTCTCTAGCGTCTCTGTTTCCTTTATCTATAGCTTCCTGTATCTCATCTACCCATAACTCAGCACAATCATCACCCTGTTTCTGTTATATTCAAATAGAAAATCAAGTATAGAGTCTATATCACATGACTTTCCTTGTATCCAGGTTAGTATAGCGAGTACATATAACTTTATACGTAACATGTGTAGTATAAATTTAAATACATGGGTGAGTTTTTCCAATAAATCAATGCATACTTAGCGTTTTTAGTGTCATATAATATAAACAATCTATATGATATAAACAATCTATCACTCGTTGTCAATTGATATATTTATATCAAACAAGTTTTGGAAATTTTATTAAGCGAGCCTCAACAACTCGTGACAGATCCTCTATATCTCCCTCAAGATTCACAATTACAAAATAGACTAGAAGGGTTTTTGACATAAAATCTTATGTCTCCATCAAAAGGCCATACCTTGGGCAAAAATCATACAACCTAAAATTCCTGACATAATCATCAACACAATATGGCGAATTAACTATTTTCATCAGAAGATTCATGGCAATCAAGCCAGACAAACTTTTTGACATACATCAAGACATCCCATACAAAATCAATATGTCTCCCCAATTATATACATGTAGGAGACACAATGAAGTATAATGCTTAACTCCCTCAATGTTCCTATTCAATAAACTCTGTGATTTTTTAAGTTTATCGACATAGCATATTCTTTGATATAGAAGAAGTTAGCTCCCCTTCCCTCGTTTAAAGTCATAATCTGAATAAGGACAAAAACCTAATTTAAAAAAAACTTTTCCATGTCTGAACAAACTCTTGCCCTTTTCTCTCAGTCATGTTTCTTTGATATAGAAGCAGTTACCTCTCCTTCCCTGCTATACAGTCATAATCTGAAAATGTTTCATCTGTCATCTGAACTTCATTTATTCAACTTTAGGTTCGATACCCATACTTTGTACTAATATAGCATACACTTTGGGTTCCATACCTCTGCTTTTTGTTTCTTTTTCCTGATAAGTAGCACCTGATAGTGGTACGCTTGTTGATCTTCTACTTTCTCCAGTTTAGCTTCGGCAAGTTTTAACATTTCTAACGTCTCTTCAGGCTGACCTTTCTCTATGTATTCATTGATCTTAGATATGGCAAGTATTCCTGTATACAGAATAATACTACAGTCAACACTCGCCAAAACAAGCATTTAGGATTGAGGAAATGGTACCTTTAATTATTGACTTGGGAATTTTAGTAGCAATCTGCGCATAAAGCTTTAATTACTCAACCAGGCAGGCACATAAGCAAACTGGTCCTTAGAAGGAATTTTGGAAAATATTTAATGTACGCAACTGAACAAGATCATGCTTTGTTATAGACAACAAAACAGGTACATATTAATAATTTAGATTTTAACATAGGAACTATTCTGTAATTTACACCACAGCATAGCATTTTATAACCGTGGCACTACTTTCCTCCTCAGAACTCTTTTGTGTTGCTTGCCCTAGTTTCATGCACATCATGGTTTCCTCTATGTGGTAACAGGTAATTCAGTAGGTAGTGTTTATTAAGAACGTAATTTTAACACCCTTACGGGCATAAAATAACAGTAGTATTATGCCACCATGCAGGCAGTCAGACCAGTCATTTGATGGAACTAAAGTCACATTATTGCTCCCACAACTTTTTTTCCTATCATCCATTACATACAATGAATTATGGAACCATTAGGCTATTTCTTAACAACTGACCAATATTCGACGATAAATTGTTAACTATATCTGTCGAAATAGTAGACAAAATATTCTATTTAGCAAATTGTATGGTGAACAAAATACTCAATTTGCAGAGTTGCTCCCCTTAGACTTAAAATCATGCATTTATTGTTAACATATTGTCATTTTGTCAACAAACCATCTGGACCTTTTATTACATTTTCTTCCATTTTATGGTGTTTCCACATTTGGGAATCAACTGAAATGCTCAAAGTGCATCATTCTGCAGAGAGGTTACCAAGTTATAGCTTATTGAAATAGCAGTTTAAGACTTAATACGACAATAAGCACACTTACTGGCATGTTCTTCCTCCACCTGTGCATTCACCTGGTTGACAACATCTGTAATCTCTGAATGTGTCAGTAAACAACACGATTGCTGCAAATATACCATAAACACACTAGTCACAGCAACAGTAAAACTTTGTTAAGAAGAGCATCAATATTATGAGCTCTCGGCTTATTTCGAGTAAATTTCGAAGTCCCAGCCAAATTTGCTAAATATATGTTGTATACTTATATCACACCACTATGTCGAGCTCCAGGTTTATTTCAATCATTTGGTTTGTCCCAGTTAGTCCTCGAGGTAACAAGGTTTTACTGGATATGTATCTTTGATTATGACTTTTTACAGAAACTGATTAATTTAATGTTTAATTAGTCTAAAAGATAATTATATAAATTTTATCCTAAAAATCCCAAGTTAGTTTAACCTGCATGTGCAACAAATTTGTGGCCAATTTGGTGGCCATATTGGATTTTGGCAGCCATATTGATTTTAAGGTTGGGGTCTCATTGAAACAATGATTGTTATAAATGTACATCGAACAAACATTATGCATAGTTATATGATTGTAGAACTATTTTAACTATTTTAAGCCATAACAACCTAATAAGAATAGTGGCAGCACAAAGTAAGATAATTTACCCCTTGTTTATTTGTTTTAGCTTCAACAAGAGCAGCCTGGTATCTATCCGAGTTCTCCTCGTCGAGGTTCTGTATACAGGCATGATCAGCTGACAGAGCTTTCAATGTTCCATCAGAATCTCCTGTATCTATACACTGGTTGATGTTTGCTATAGATGACAGCACTGAAAGTCAAACCATACAGCAATATCAGCAATATTCTCCATGTTTACATGTGGCGAATTTGTTATGCGTAGTACTAAATCACTCTTGTCACCTCAAAATTGTTGGTGTCATACAGTTTCACTTGAACAAATGCTAAACATCTAGCAAGTGAATTAAAATTGGAATCACATGGCCTGGAATCAAATCTGTAACCTCCAACCATGAAAGCAGATACTTCAACCTAGTAAGCAAAGCAGACTCTTCAGAGATCTCTCCGCCTGGTTGTTTGTGGAAGGTTGCTTGGCGAAGGTTTTCAAGTTAATCCATTGGACCATTTGCTTATAATTTACTGTTAAATTGATTTAAAGGGTATTGATTGTCAACTGGTGTAATGTCACTTAATTTATTTAAGAATATACCTTTGACAGCAGCATAGATTTCATCATAATCTAGTTCACTTTCCTTCTCTTCCTTCATACTACTGAACTCCTCCATATATAACATACCAGCAAACTCATATACTTGTGGTAACTGTGAACGTGGATGCTGTAATGTCTTCATTAACATCTCACAGTCCCCAGTCTCGATGGCACTATTCACAGATGTAACCGCTAAAGATTCTGAAATATAGGATATACAACCATTACAAATTGAACTGTCATGTACCTTTAGCAAAATTCACAGATGTAACCGCTAACAATTCTTAAATATAGAATACACAACCATAAAGCCATTACAAATACAACCGACACAGTCTGTGAAATAAGCACTTTCGTATTAATGTACATTTCCTAGCAACAGGCATGCCTTACGCTTCGTACAAAGTATGCTGGTTAAGTTTCAGTGAAATCCAATCAGTAGTTACGGAGAACAAGAGATGACAGACTTGGTCCCATTCAGACCAAAGTCCTGAGCACCAGGGCTGTGCAATTCTTATGTCCTACTGCCTACTTGAGCTTTTGTGTGAATGGGCAAGTAGATTTTTCCATCTGCATTGTCCAATTACAAAATTATTACTAGAAAGTTATATTAAATGTCCTATTTTACTCATCAGCCAAAACCTGCATCTTCTATAAGAATATATCTCATTTGTAAGATGTGAGGCAGGGCTGGACACTAACACTGGTAGCCCTGGCGCAAGGCCAGTGAAAATCAAGAAGGAACAGTTACTGTTTTGTTTACAATTTGTGCTTCTATTTTGTCAGTGACCAGTGACCAAAAATAGCAATCATAACTACTCGGGTCTTTCTGTGATGAATCCGGAAGCTCCCTCGGATGTATGTAGTGTAGTGATACGTGGAAATTTTCCACACGGTGATACGGTCACACATGTTTGATGCGGTTTGCCCGAAATAAACCATAACATATCCATTGCATACGTAAGCTATGATGTTTTAAAGGACATAAATATATAAAACATGCTAAGTTAAGTGTATATTTATGCCTAAGATGTGTAAACAGTGCCGCCAGTTCCATTTTTAATCTGTTTACAAAACCGTTCTGGCTTCGCTAAAAACCGATAAGAACCGTTTGAATAATGGTGACGTTCTATTTTACGTCCGAGAGATGATTCGTCTTAGAATTGTCCGAGGTGCTCCGATTGAAAAAATAGATAGTGTCAAGCCTTGGCACTGAGTGTAATCTTACTCTGATATTCAGCATCAGCCTCTAGATTGGCTTTATTGACAGCTTGTTGTATGTCATCTTTATCTAATGGTATCTCCTCACCATCCTCACCCTGTAATCACAATAGGTTTATCTTTATGTGTAAAATTACCAAACTTTTCAATATACTGAAAACTGCCCAAACATTTTTGTTAACAAGTTTTATATACTGAACTAGATGATTTTCATATAAAATTCTGAATTATGGAGTTCTGTTTAAATGGAAATTTAAACTGATGAAGAATGTATTAAATGAAATCACCATAATTGCTCTAAGAAGAACAAAACACAATAAGAATAAATAGAGAGACTAAAAAATCTCATAAAACATCAGAACTTCAAACCTTTTTTGACTGTCTGAGTTCCTGTAGCTGGGCTATATAATGTTCAATATTCTCATCTTTGACATTCTTGATACCTAGATGTGAGGATTTCAACATCTGTAACAAAGTTTCCTTGTCATCTGTATGTAAGGCACTGTTTAACTCACTCAAGGCATGCGTAGCTGTAACAAGACGTCATGAGATATTTTTGTAAAACATGAAAGCCCAAAAATATTAATGGCAGTTCAATTTCATCCAACTGCCATAACTTATATATTAGGTAATCACTCTCCACACCTCTTTCCTGAGGTCCACCATTGTCCTGAGGGTATGATAGCAAAGTTAGCTCCCATTTTATGCTGAGTATGGAGAAGTTAGCTCCCCTTTTATGCCAAGTCTCCAGCAAGAGAATTGTATTTGGTGATTTGTATGACCACTCTGAGATCAAACCAATGACATCCTGCACCCAGGTTATCAAGGGGGGGGGGGGTCATCATTTAGGAGGCATGTAATAATTATATATTGTATGAAGACAAGATATTGACCTAATCCTTACCTTTATGTATGAATGTATTACAAGGCTTTATTGTTTTTGATATATCAATTTCTGCAAGCAAATTGTGCAATATCAGTATTTAAAATTGGTGCTTGTATAAGACCTGGAGCATCTTCGTGATACTCTCCAGGGCAGGGGGTAATAAAAAAGATAGCAGCTTTTGAATTATGCTAATTAAAAGGTCAGGGTCGTGTCAAATTATGTGTAATATACAACAGGTATAACTTACTATTGACTAGATTTAAATTGCCTTGTAACTCTGCTTGTGTTAACATTTCATCATAAACATCAAATTCTTTATCTTCTGCATCCTCTCCTCTCTGTAAAATAACACAATTATCACCATGGTAACCAACTTTTCTAAGCAATACAATAAATCATGAGGTCCAAAACCCAAATTTTTTAGTGTACGTAACATATATAATGAAAGCGAAAAAATTCTCAGGACTTTCAAGGGAACTGTTACTGATGAATTTGTACCTAGAAATAAGGCAAAGTGGTAGGTTAAAGTACCAACATCCCTAAACTCCGTCAAAATTAAAGGTTTAGGACACTAGTCTGAATTCCATAGTAATTATCTCATACTTATACATTTTGAACTATACAGACTCATTCACCTCAAGTATTTCTACGAGTCTGATTTCAATAGCTTTTCACCTATAGTGGGATTTGAACCCATACTGCATGGCACCATCGACTAGTAATATAAAGTGCGAAATCATTATAGACTACCAATAGCAACAATCCAAATTTTGGTTGCTCAAATCTCTAGAACCCAAATTAAAGTTGCACAAATGGTCATTATCAATATAGCAACATCACTCAACACCAGTAATGGGTTGACAAGTTCACTAATTTAAGGCTTCAGGCTACCAAATAAGTATAAAAGCTGCTTCTCATAAATATAAAAATGAAAATAACCTACCTTATTTTTGGCATTTTCAGTTTTAGTCTTTTTGGCAAGGTATAGATTTGAGGCATAGTTGCTATCTAACTTAGCATTAACACCGACCAAGTTAGCAGCAGGGTTTCCAAGAGCGGCCATGATATCAGCAACAATCTGTGCCTCAATAGCTTCATTAATAGCAATAATAGCAGCGTGTACTGAAACAAATAGCAGTCAAAACATCAATAATAAATAGTTTCTTTGCATGAATTAATTTTTTCATAGATTTAAAAGGATATTCGTAAAATTGGATAAATTTATATTTTACTAAATATATACATGAATATGTATCTTAAGTATAATTGACATAGAAGGACTTCGGACATAAAACTGTTTGTTTCCCACAAAGGGCCATAACTCCCGTTAAATTCATCCAACCTGAAATTCTTGACAATATGCACAACCACGTTGGGTGTATTCAAGTAAAGTTTCATTGAAATCCGACCAAAGATTAAGGGGAACAAGCACAGAAAATATTTGAGACATTCATCCATCCATCCAGTAAAAGTTCAATACACTGCAACCTCTCAAAAACTGCAACCTCCCAAAAAACGGCAACCTCCCCTTCCACATGTTGACAACTATCAACACCGATGTTTTATAATTACAGAAATTCTGAAACTATACTAAAAGCAAGTTTATTAAAACACTCAACTCACATGCTGCATCATCTTGACTCAACTGAAATACAAATACAAGTAAGTTAGTGGAGGATGAAACCATAAACAGAAATTCATTATAAAAGAATGGATAAAGTGCGCCAAGATGATGTGAAAGGGGGTAAATATTGGAACGATCCATAAAGGTGGATTACTCGAGTGAGCACGATTTATCAGCGTTATTGTAGTACGAAATTTACTGGATGCGTTTATCTAAGCATTGCCAACCAATTTTACAACAGTAGGCTAAACTGGTCAAAGTTTATAAACATCACATTATTCTGGGCACACTATAGTACATATACAGGGTGGTCATAACGTGCCTTTTTGGCTTTACCTATGTCCATTTGGACTAGCTGGCCACAAAGGTATTATTATCCTGGCCTAATTAACAACATGTGTCAAGCAGGACACATCAGAGTTGACAAATAGGTGTAAATCATATAAATAGAACAGGTCATTAACCTTTAACATAAAACGAGTTTAATTTTAAAATCAATTACTTTTATCAATACAAGTATAGATCAAGATAAAGTTCATACATATAAAAATAAGTACTAATCTGAAAGTGACTGAAGTAATTTACGCCTGGTCAGGACTGTGAGATATTAAGTCGACATGGAAGGAGGAGGGATCCTAGGAATCTCAAACATAGGAATGCTATAAAACTATTAGTTGATTGAACCTGTCAATGGTGGCTTTAACACAGGTTTAGGCCTTAAAGTTTTGAAATTGGTGCTGGCCTTCAAATAATACACTGGAACCAATCATGTGATAAGCAATACTGTAAAATCATTTCATTTTAATGGGACAAAATTTCATGGTTTTGGTGAAAAAGACCATTTCCTGGGGACGTAATTTCAAGGATATCTTATCCACAAAGTCATATACTATAGAAATTATTAATATTTGGTGGTGGATTTCATTTTGTGGTTGAAATCGTCTACCAAATCCACAAAATTGAATATTGATGATTGTACAGTAGATCATTATGTGCCACCCATTAAGGAGCATAAAAAGAGAGCTATAATTATAATAATATTGTTAACACTACCTGCAGGAGGCCCCAGGTTCGATCCCAAGCTACGTCATACCAAATACGAAATAAAAATGGTACCAGAAATTCCCTTGCTAGACGCTCAGCATATAAGGGAAACTGGCTTCTCTTCTCTTATACCCTCATGGCGATGAATAACATCAGGAATGATGTGTCGAGAGTGATTAATATAAGTCGGAAAAACTTGTTTCACAATCGACCTTAATTAAATGAGTATAAAAAAACACTAGCTTACCTCGTTAGCCAAGATGCCACCTATTTTACTGAATGTTGGCATCTGTATACCATACTTGTCTAGTTCCTGTCTCATGGCACTGATCTCTTCCTCTGAAATATATAAACACAAAACATATACAGTACCGTCCAAAAGTTCCTTATAAACTAGGAGGCTTAGCTAAAAGGGTTTTTGACACAAATACCTATGCCTCCTACAAAGGGCAATAACTCTGATGAAAATGATCTGATATCAAATACCTGATAATATACATAACTTAAGGTTTGTTACCAAGTATTCATGTGAAATTTCATTTGAATTTGACCAATGAACAAGACAAACTAGCACACATTTGGTAAACCACTGTTTGGGGTTGAACCTAAGACCTCTCACACAAGTTAAAGCTGTTCCACTAGGCTACAGAGGCAGGCTGCCCACTAAATCAGTTTATAATCATGTGGCATATTCATTTTGTTTGGTATTTTATTTTATTGAAATTTAGCAGTACCATGTTTCAGTAACAGCTTACTTTATTCATCACAGTATATATATTTTCGTTTTTAAAGTTAAAATGAACTGACATTGTGTTTTTTCATTTGGTTTGAAAATACCATCTTTTATTACCTATTTGATTAAAACAAATTTACAGTTGAGATACGTAGTAAATGTTCAAATCTTAAACAAGTATTAATTTGCTTTTTGATCGCCTGTCAGTGTATTTAATTATATACGTTTGAAGTGTGAAAGTGTGAAATACATAAATTATCCTACAACAAATATAAATCAATATTACCTACAAATATAGACATGAACTAAGACATTGGATCCAGATTATGATATTCAGTACAACCTTTCAGTTATAGGCCCTTTAATATGCAAAAGCAGCACATTTGGTTGAAAAAGAATATTTTTCCAAGGGCAGATAACTCATTAACAAGATTGGTGACCTATGATTATTTTCATGAATAGGAAAATAACCACCAACCATGTATAAATTAACATATCGTTAACTTTATTACTTGACAAACTTTTTTTGTTTTATGATTATTTTCAATAATTTTGTATTTTTCTATTTGTTACATGATACCCTGTTCGTATTCAAAGTTAGAGCAAATTCTAATATTGGGAAGTTTTTGTTCCAAAATCTCAAAATGATGAAACTCAGTGAAATCAATGCCTTTAAATCTGCCTTTGAAAACAATGGAGAACATTGTATTGTTTTAATAAATACTGGCCTAACGAGTAACATTAACAAAATGTGTACGCTTATCTTATTAACATGAGTAATGCATTCAAATTAAGAGAGGATCATTATAATTTGAATTAATTTCCTTATTAAAATGCACAAAATTTTATATTATCATAGACTGGTTCAATAACTATGATAATGATCTTATGATATGATTTTAATGAAGTTTGATGACCTTGAGCATTCAAAATTAAATTGTATATTAATTGCTTTTGGTTCAATAATTTGCTATGTATATAGCCTGAGCCTATAACTGCCATTTAAATTTTAAATCATCAAGGTCATGTTAACACTATGATATACAAGCTATGATATACAAACTTAGGCCCTCAAACCATGTTTATTCAAACTTGTTTGATTTGAAATTAGAGCATACATTTTGTTATGATGATTCACAACTTTTTATATATATACTGTTTGACTTATAATGGTTAAAAATATGCTGGTAGTTAATTTTTTATCTCAATGAGCACAGTGTATAGTCCGCCCAGGATAACGCGAAAGGCGGGAAAATATCGAATGAGCCGGGGCCCTCGCAAAGGTGGAGAAATCAAGCATGCACGATTTATCAGTGTTATTTTAGTATACAGTTGACCATCCGTGTTTATTTAAGTAACCAAATTTGCCACAGTAGACCAATCCTGTCAATGTTTGCAAACATCACATTATTCTGGGCGCACTATAGCAAGTTTGTTCATGGGTTCTATGAGTCACAAGGTATTGGTACATTGAGGTTTTTTAAATAACTGCTAGAATTTCTGGACCCGATCTCCCGAAACATCTCAATTTTGAGATAAATCTCATCTCAAATATTGCCATGTGTCGTTTGGATAATTTCCAAGGGAGGATTGACTCAAAATTAGCATTAAAACAGCAAATGCTGTAATTTGTTTATTCTTGTATTTTTTAATGAGTTCTAACTTCAGATTTATTAGAAATTCAGACTCTGATTTGGGTAAAATCTCAATTTGAGATGAGATTTCTGCTTGAGATGCTTCGTGAGATCGGGGCCTGATCACAATCAATTCTCCAGATTTGAACAAAAAGAACATATTTGACATTAATTTTAAGGAGCTATATTATAATGGGTGAAAGCTTCAGCCCTTCATACAACTGGAAAACTCTCTGTCAATCAGTATATCATGCATAAACAACATATCTAGTATATCACATATATCACATGAATTTCCTTGTAACCGGGTTAGTATAGCGAGTACGTATAATCTTTTACGTACTTTCTTATACTACATGGGCGTGTTTTTCCAATAATTTGATGCGTCTTTTGCGTTTTTAGTGTCATATGATATAAAGAATCTATCACTCGTTGTCAATTGATACATTTATATTAAACTCGTTCAGGAAATATTATTAAGCTCGCCAAAGGCTCGCATAATAAAATTTCCAAAACTCGTTTAATATAAAGTTATATCAATTGACAACGAGTGATAGATCCTCTATGTACATATTAAAGCTATCAAACTAGTGTAATGTTTTACAGGATTGTTCAACAAGGACTACACAATAAATACTCTAACCACAAGTAATAAAAACGAGCATGTTAACATGTGTACACACTTGTATACTATGTAACATTTTATGTAAAACAACTTGAACCCTTAAATTACTATACTTCATAATTAGATATATAACATCTGTTTTAGCTATCCTGTTCCATGTATGGTTAACTTAATATTGAAGAACCACTTGTGAGGACTAATATCAGGAACAAACCACAAACTGTCAACAAGTCATTATCGAGTTGATACATATATTATTGGGCAATACACTTGAAAAAGTATAGCTTGGCTAATTTGTAATTTATTACATACAACACCGATTGTATGTTTTCATAATCAGGGAGTATCACGAAGACGCTCGAGATGTGATAGAAATCTGAAATACCGATATCGCACGATTTTCTTGCGGAAATTGATATATTCAAAGCAAGAACCTTGTAATATATTCTTGCATAAAGGTCAGGTTCAGGTCAAAATAGCCAAGCTATATATGACTAACACTGTGTAATGCATAAAACAGCTAGCACAAAAGCACTCAGGATTAAAGATTCTGGTGCAATGTCAGACTTATATAATATATAAACCATAAAATAAAAAACTTTGATGGGTCAAATATATACAAACTTGATATTCTAAAAATATTTGCAAGGTTAAATGTTTGCAAGGTTAAGTGCTTACGGTGGATCTTTTTTCTCTGATTAACTGCTGTTAAATTTGAAAAAAAAAATCAATTTTACTAACGAAAATTAGAATCGTCTATTTCATGAATATGAAAATCTATTCAATTTTGTCTAATGGATTGTAGTAGGCCATGAGAGAAGCCAGTATCAGCTTGTTGACATTCTGAGCTGAACCAAGCCAAATATATACTCAGTTTTAAGGAGCACATAAAGTGCATACTTACAAAATCTTACATGTACACTTAAAGTGAACAACAACAACATGTAGCCAGAGAAAGGTCAATATATACTGAATCAATGCGAACATTGTATGAGGTTTTATGACAAGCTAGCATGCACTGAGAAATTACTTGGGTATAAATCTGTACACTAGATTTGATCTCTAATTAACTTTTCAACTCCCATTCTAAAGCAAGATCATGAAAAGGAAATGTCAGCCGCATTAATACCCAACAATGACTTTGATAAAAAATTCTCAGGAGAGTGTATGTAACAAGAAGTATACCAATACTTATTCCACATGAAAACATCACAAAATATATCTTGATACAGAAAGAAGGTCATGTCCGAAGTGTAGCATATTGTTTGAGTAACAGAACTCGAGTAAATAATCAAAGCGCCGATGGCACTGGAAGAATAGGGATTGTTCCTGTCGTCAGAAAAATATTTTTCCAGTCGCAAAGCATATGAGGGCATATGCCACCCCAACGCCATATGTACGGTATGTTCCAGCATCTAGTTAATACATTATTACCTCTACTGCCTATACTACTCGGAGTATTTAAGGTTGAGCGATTATCACTGACCGGATGGTAACCTAGCTTACGTAACATAATACAGTGGCTGTCTCGATATATTGACTAAGCTTCCTGCAATAAAGTGCTTAGTTATCATGCAACATTATAAACACTTTCTCGGCTAAAGATTAGGTGATAAAGTCCGAAGTCATCCCGCGGAAGGCGCAAGTGGAGCTATTTTTAGCTCATAATCATGTCTAGTGTATTTTTAATGCTAACACAGAACAGGGTTAAGCACCCTGTCCAAAAATGAGCAGTATGAGGGGTGCTCTAGCTTCTGCATTTAGAGGCACCAGGTTCAATCCTCCTCTGGACAACTGGTTAATTTCTCTACCAAGGAAAAATAACTCACATGCTCCACTTCACCATGGTGTTAAATGGTGAATGTGAGGGCAGTTTGACATTATCGCTATTCCTGGGCACCATAGATTGGTGTTGGTGGTCACATTCACAGGAGAGAAATAAACTTCCCAGACAGCCCAACAACCAGGGGAAGCCAAAATGTCAAAGGGTGATTGAATGTCTGAAAACAGCCCTTTCAAATTTGTAGATTTCTAAATGATGCCCTGACCATGACCATGTAATAGTGAACTAGTGCATCAGCTAAAATGATCCTAACTTTTATTTAACCCATATTTACAGATTATCAAACAGAATTAAGTCATTTGAGATGTTATGGAAACTGAGGTGTGTTTATTTGAGATGATACAGTAACTGAAGTGTGTTTATTTGACGTGTTATGGTAATTGAGGTGTGTTTATTTGATATGTTATGGAAAATGAGGTGTGTTTATTTGAGATGATACAGTAACTGAAGTGTGTTTATTTGACATGTTATGGTAATTGAGGTGTGTTTATTTGAGATGTTATGGAAACTGAGGTGTGTTTATTTGAGATGATACAGTAACTGAAGTTTGTTTATTTGAGATGTTATGGTAATTGAGGTGTGTTTATTTGAGATGATATGGTAATTGAGGTGTGTTTATTTGAGATGATACAGTAATAGAAGTGTGTTTATTTGAGATGATATGGTAATTGATGTGTTTTTATTTTAGATGATACAGTAATCAAGGTGTCTTTATTTTAGATGATACGGTAATTGAGGTGCGTTTATTTTAGACAATACGGTAATTGAGGTGCCTTAATTTTAGACAATATTGTTATTGAGGTGTCTTTATTTGAGATGATATGGTAATCATTTGAGATGATACGGTAAGTCTATAATTATAGGGCTTTCATGGGGATTACATAACAAGTCTTTAAACACTTATGGTAATGGAAGTGGAATCATCAATGCATCAATAAAATATAATCTGATGATGGAAACGCTGATGTATAAGTATCGATTAGTTAAAGGGACCACCTAACATTTTAGTGTATTAAAATAATAAAATAAAACTGTCAAATATGCACATATAGATAAAGATGCCTGTATATCCCATAAATAAGCACAGCTGATTTCAGATATAACCCTTAATAGTGGGGTGACAATTGGCCCAAAAGTGGCTTATTTAAGGAGAAGGTGACAACTCCGGTAGAACAAGCAATGTTATATACCAAAATGTTCGCCTATGTCTGTAGTATATGAAACTGCCGGCATAAATTGTCAACGCGTGGTGCGAACCCGGAGATCCAAGATGGCGTCCAAGATGGCCGCCATAAATTTCAAATACACCTGGAATTCTATGTTCAATTGTGATTTTTTTATATATGTATGTAGTAACAAATATTTGCATGGATATTGTTCATATGATAAAGTGCATCAAATTGACATACTACACGGACGACTTTGAGGTCAAGGTCAAGGTCATTTCCAGGTCAAAATATCGAAAAATACCTAAAAAGGTGTTATATACGGCCTTCTAATGTCTTTTTTGAAATTTTTTAAAGTTCTATTTAGCATATTAAGTGATATAAATAAGTCTAAGGGTATAATCACTTATTACAAGTAATAGTTTTAACTTTTAGAGCAATATTTTTATGACCACCACCATTTTTCAAACTCCTATAGTAAGAAGACCAAAGCCGCATGCTCAAAACATGTATCACACATCAGAGATATGTTCCAACATGACATTTTTATTTGGATGTTTGTATAACATATTTACATGTATGTTATTCATTTGATTATGTGCTTCAAAAAGACATACACCACTGACCACTTTGAGGTCAATGTCAAGGTCATTCCTAGGTCAAATTGAGAAAAATAGCTAAAAATTGTATTTTCATCCTTCTTTCTTGTTTCAACAGATGTTTTATATCACATTTGGTTTTAAACATGTTAAGTGTGTTGATAGGCACATATTCTCTAATTATTAGGTCAATTTGAAATTCAAATTATTCAAAATTTGTAACAACTGACATTTATACATGTACATATTGGCCGAGATGGTACATATTCTAAAATCGCTGCCGCCATAATGATATTTCTTTTAATTTAAGTATGACTGTTTCATTATGATGGTATAATTAAATGTTTGTATAAACCATAATAACTTTATATTTTACACTTACTTGATATGAAAATTGACCACTTAAGGGCAAGGCCAATGTTAGGTCAAGGTCATTTTTTACAACAAAATTGAAAAAGTGCCTTCAGATTTTCACCACATTTTTGTCCTGCCTGTAAGGGTCCTAAGTCTAACCTACTTATACCTGTGGTATACACTGTAAGGTACCCGCCACCTCAAAAAACTGCCTGCCAACACCCTGTTTAACATCCATCAGTCCTACCAGACCCTGTTTAATACCCATCACCTTCATGTACAGTTCTACCAGACCCTGTTTGCTACCAACCACCCAAAGAGTAGCCACACCAGACCCTGTTTGGTACCAATCAATACCCAAAACAGCCCACCAGACCCTGTTTGTCACCAACCACCACCAACAACAGCCACCCAACATCCTGTTTTATACTCATCACCTCTATATACAGCCCTACCAGACCCTGTTTTGTACCTACCACATGCAAGAACAGCCCAACCAGACCCTGTTTGCTACCAACCGCCTCCAAGAACAGTCACCAAACACCTTATTTGGTACCAACAACCACTAAGAACAGCCTCCCAACACAATATTTGGTACACATTACCACCAAGAACAGACCAACCTGATCCTGTTTTGTACCAACCACCACCAAGAACCGCCACACAACACCCTATTTGGTACCAACAACCACCAAGAACAGTCACCCAACACCATATTTGGTACACATCACCACCAAGAACAAACCAACCAGACCTCGATTAGTACCAACCACACCAAGAACAGCCAGCCAATATCTTGTTTGGTACCAACCACCATCAAGAACAGCCATCTAACATCCCGTTTGGTACCCATCACCTCTTTATACAGCCCTGCCAGACCCTGTTGGTACTCACCACCTCTATATACAGCCCTACCAGACCCTGTTTGGTACCCATCACCTCTTTATACAGCCCTACCAAACCCTGTTTGGTACCCACCACCTCTATATACAGCCCTACCAGACCCTGTTTGGTACCCACCACCTCTATATACAGCCCTACCAGACCCTGTTTGGTACTCATCACCTCTTTATACAGCCCTACCAAACCCTGTTTGGTACTCATCATCTCTATATACAGCCCTACCAGACCCTGTTTGGTACCAACCACCTCTTTATACAGCCCTACCAGACCCTGTTTGGTACCCATCACCTCTATATACAGCCCTACCAGACCCTGTTATGTACCCACCACCTCTATCTACAGCCCTACCAGACCATGTTGGGCACCCATCACCTCTTTATACTGCCCTACTAGACCCTGTTTGGTACCAACCATCACTAAGAACAGCCACCCAACATCCTGTTTGGTACCAACCACCACCCAACAGTTTATTTGGAGCACATCAACATCAAGAACAGCCATCTAACATACTGTGTGGTACCAATGACCTCTTTATACAGCGCTACCAGACCCTGTTTGGTATCCACCACCTCTATATACAACCCTACCAGACCCTGTTTGGTACTCATCACCTCTTTATACAGTACTACCAGACCCTGTTTGGCACCCATCACCTCTTTATACAGCCCTACCAGACCCTGTTTGGTACACACCACCTCTATATACAGCCCTACCAGACCCTGTTTGGTACCCACCACCTCTATATACAGCCCTACCAGACCCTGTTTGGTACTCATCACCTCTATATACAGCCCTACCAGACCCTGTTTGGTACCCACCACCTCTATATACAGCCCTACCAGACCCTGTTTGGTACCCACCACCTCTATATACAGCCCTACCAGACCCTGTTTGGTACCCATCACCTTTATATACAGCCCTACCAGACCCTGTTTGGTACCCACCACCTCTATATACAGCCCTACCAGACCCTGCTTGGTACCCACCACCTCTATATACAGCCCTACCAGACCCTGTTTGGTACCCATCACTTCTATATACAGCACTAATAGGCCCTGTTTGGTTCCCACCACCTCTATATACAGCCCTACCAGACCCTGTTTGGAACCCATCACCTCTATATACAGCCCTTCTAGACCCTGGTGGTACCCACCACCTCTATCAACAGCCCTACAAGACCCTGTTTGGTACCCATCACCTCTATATACAGCCCCACCAGACCCTGATTGGCACCCATCACCTCTATATACAGCCCTTCAAGACCCTGTTTGGTACCCACCACCTGTATCTACAGACCTACCAGACCCTGTTTGGTACCTATCACCTCTATCTACAGCCCTACACGACCCTGTTTGGTACCCACCACCCCAAGAACAGCCACTTAACACAAGAACAGGTACTCATCACCTCTATATACAGCCCTACCAGACCCTGTTTGGTATCTACCACATCCAAAAACAGCTCTACCAGACCCTGTTTGGTACAAACCACCATCATGAACAGCCACCCAACATCCTATTTGTTACCCAAGACCTCCAAGAATAGCCACCTGCCACCCTGTTAGGTACCCAGCACCTCCAAGAACAGCCCTATGAGACCCTGCTTGGTAGCCACAACCCCCAAGAACATCACTACCAGTCCTTGTTTGATCCCCATAACCTCCAAGGATAGCCACCCAACACCCTTTTAGGTACCCATCACCTCCAAATTGCTACGGACAACATATGTCTGATAATCATAACTTATAGCACATTAAAAAGGCGGTGAGAATATCAAATCTACAAGTACTTTTTCAATTTTGTAGTAATAATGACCTTGACCTAACATTGGCCTTGACCTTAAGTGGTCAATTTTTTTGGCAAGTGAGAGCAAAATATAAAGTTATTATTGTTTATGCAAACATTTAATTATACAATCATAATGGAACAATCAGACTTAGATACAAAGAAATATAATTATGGCAGCAGCGATTTAAGAATATGTACCATCTCGACCATTATGCACTTGTATAAATGTCAGTTGTTACAAATTTTGAATTTGAAATTGACCTTATAATAAGAGAATATGTGCCTATCAACACACTTAACATGTTTAAAACCAAATGTGATATAAAACATCTGTTGTAACAAGAAAATAAGGATGAAAATACAATTTTTAGCTATTTTTCTCAATTTGACCTTGGAATGACCTTGACATTGACCTCAAAGTGGTCAGAGGTGTGTGTCTTTTTGATGTACATAATCAACTGAATAACATACATGTAAATATGTTATACAAACATCCAAATAAAGATGTCATGTTGTAACATATCTCTGATGTGTGATACATGTACATGTTTTGAGCATGCGGCTTTGGTCTTCTTACTATAGGAGTTTGAAAAATGGCTGTAGTCATAAAAATATTGCTCTTAAAGTTAAAACTATTACTTGTTATAAGTGATTATACCCTTAGACTTATTTATATCACTTAATCAGCTAAATAGAACTTTACAAAAATTCAAAAAAGACAAAAGAAGGCAGTATATAACACTTTTTTAGGTATTTTTCGGTATTTTGACCTTGAAATGACCTTGACCTTGACCTCAAAGTGGTCTGTGTAGTATGTCAATTTGATGCACTTTATCATATAAACAATATCCATGCAAAGATTTGTTACTACATACATAAATAAAAAATTCACTATTGAACATAGAATTCCAGGTGTATTTGAAATTTATGGCGGCCATCTTGGACACCATCTTGGATCTCGGAGTTCGCACCACGCGTTGACAATTTATGCCGGCAGTTTCATAAACTACAGACATAGGCAAACATTTTGGTATATAACATTGCTTGTTCTACCGGAGTTGTCACCTCACCCCAAAAAATCACCAATTGTCACCCCACTATAAAGGCTGATGCCTGATGATAAGATGCATGATAAATTTTTTCAGTCTCAGAAAATATCAACTTTCATTAAACCACTGTAGAATCAGACTAAGTTACATGAATTGTTATTCTCAGAGTAGTTAGAAAGGTTTAATGTTCATGATTTTTAAATTGAGAAAGAAATATTTTTCGTTTGTTCTACCCAGCTGTTTAAGTTGAACATGAATTTTTGCAAACTTATTGATGTTGCGAATAAAGCAAAAACAAATTTCTCATAAAAAAATTTAGATTTTACATTACTGAAGTATCAATCGGCTGTATCCCGGATAAAAATTCCAGAAATGTCTTTTTATCACTTAAAATAGAATAATGGATTTTCGTTAAAAAAAAACAGAGTTAAGAACTTAAGAAATAAAACTCAAATGATTTTTTAATGTTTTTGAGTGACCTTTAATCTCTCAATAAACCCATCACAATATGACCTGACTTTCTAACTTGGTAAAAAACATATGGATGAATCACCATTTAATTAAATTGAACACCTGATCATGTTATTTTTTCCACAGCTATGACCTTTTTAAATAGATAAGGCTGTTGGCAGTTCATTTAAAGTTGATGGCTTGATTGATCCACAGATAACAAGAGAAGTTTGTAAAACATGTATTATATTCCTCCAACAGCAACAGGTACGGTGAATGAGTCATTATACTGGTCAAAAGGCAATGAGGTTCATCAGCAGTTCATAACAAACCATCCTCCCTCAGACAGTAAGCTGGGTTATCAATCACAAAACATACGCAATGACATATGTCCAAATGCACATAGCAATAGACCCCCACTCCTTATGTCAGAGGGGTCAGAGAGGTGTGGAAATTGACTATTTTTTCATTTGCCTATGGGCAAGTTCGACCGACAAAATCCACTTGCCCAAAGACTCATTCTACAAAAATGTACTTCCCCAGGAAAACACAAAAAGGTTTAAAATTTCAGTTTCAATAATTTATTTACTTTGTCAAACATGACAGTTTTGTGTACCTAAGACTTGATCATTTTCTGTCAGAATTAAGGGATTCCCCTCATTTTCTGTCAGAATTAAGGGATTCCCTTTGTGTTTTTTTAGGTAAAATAGTGTGCTTATTATTATTTTCTCATGATCATTTTGCACTTGCCCATGGGCAAGCAGGACGGAAAATCCACTTGCCCGCAGGCAAATAAGCCCAAGTCGGGCAAGTCGAACACTGGAATTCCATACCCCTGTGGTCATACTAAACAGATAACTTACCTGTAAAATTCACCTTCCCGTACAAATCTTCAATCTGGGGTGCCATACCAAGTTTGAAAAGATATAAACTGAAAACATATATTAATACAATTTTATAAGCAGCATAAACCCTCCCTTTCAAGGACCACTTTAATTACCAGACCAACTCAAGATAAAGAACCCTTCAATATATTTTTTTTTCAGCCACAACATTATGACTAAAATAAAACAAAGGTCTTTATCATGTAGGATGGTCAGAATAATAGTTTATAAGTAATACTGCATTTGCATAATAACAGAGGCCACATGACCTCCACAAATCACATGATCAACATCATCACTCATATAACATGACCATATAGAGATCACATGACCACCTGCAGAACACATAATCCCTACTATCAACATGACCTTTATTGATAACATACAGATCACATGACCTCCATTGATAACATACAGATCACATGACCTCCATTGACAACATACAGATCACATGACCTCCATTGACAACATACAGACCACATGACCTCCATTGACAACATACAGATCACATGACCTCCATTGACAACATACATAACACATGGCCTCCATAGAAAACATACAGATCACGTGACCACATACAGATCACATAGCCTACCTTGACTTTATACAGAGAACATGAACTTCATTGACAATGTACAGATCACATGACCACATACAGACCACATGACCATAAACAGATCACATGACCACATAAAAATCAAATGACCATATACAGATCACACGACCTCCATTGACTATATATATATACAGATCATATGACCACATGGACATATCTATTTCCATATCTGGAAGAGAAACATCATCCAGAGATGTAACATACATCTCTTTATAAGCTGCCCTGTAACTACCTTATTTCTTTGGACTAAGTTACCATTACATAACATCATTCCCATGCAAAAATGCTGTCAAATATTGCATTACCTATTATACATAGAAACTCAAAATATTGCATTAAATATAGAAACTATCTCACAGTCTCACAATATTGATACAAAAATATACAGAAACCTAAAAATCCCACAGTGTCTTGTGTTTCCCATTAAAAGCAGCTCAGGTAAAGAACTTGTTTTTCCATAGTTTCCAAAAGAATGGAAGATTCTAAATTCCATATGGACTAAATTGTCTTCTTCTGAAAAGTCTGAGAAATTTTTGATACAGATAATGGTTGTTCAAGATGGCATGAAAAGAAATTGATGAGGGAGCTTATATAGTCTAGGACCTGGTGACTATTATACTGTAAAATCATTTAATTTCGATGGGACAAAATTTTGCGCTCTTGGTAAAGAAGATGTATGAGTGTGAACAACTTTTGTATGTTACTTACCTTAAAGCATGAAGACAATATATCGTTCGTGGCATATTTTTCTTGTCATATATATCTGTAGTCTCAGGATAAAATATCTGAAATGTAAGAAACTTCAATCAGAATATTTCAACATACAAAATATGATTTTCGCACTTTTTCAACCAAAGTCCCATTCTCACTCACCGTTTCGAACCGGGAAGACACTGTAGCGGCAACAGGACCATCCAGGGCAAACAGGGATACACTAGGGCCTGAACCGGGACAGTGAGAACGGGGCTAAAAGTAAACATGTCACTATTCCAAAACTGGGCAAGAAATTGGACAGTGACATATAGCTCTGGAGAATGCAGGTACATTTATCAGTAGAAGTATTTAGATATACAAAGGGCCATAACTCTTAATCTAATTGACAAACTTGGCTCCGCTTCAATGAGACCTAGAACATATGTATATGGTCGAGGCCCTTCATTTTACATCAAACTTTACATCTTTTTTAGAGCCATTAAATATTTATGAAAGGACATCAACAAATACAAAATGTTTCTGAGTTTGGTTAGATAAATAAGTGGATGATGGGGTCTAAGCAATCTAATTAATTGTTGATATGCGGACTGACAGCTTACCATAGCATAATTATTTTAGACACATTGGTATACGAAATATCTGACAAAGTAGCCAAGTCAGTATGTCGAAATGAATCCAGTTGGGAAATTCAATGTCTGGAACAGAAAACCGGCAGGGAATTTGTCAATGTTTCAGAGATGCTAGTAAGTGACTTTATAAAGATAGATAACTCATACATCACTGTAGTTGATATTCAATATGGCCGATAATACAACCATGACATTAGAAGCATTTGTTGTAAGATACTGCAAAATCATTTAATTTCAATAGGACAAAAGTGGAAGAAAATTGACATTGCTTTAACATACATGATATGCAACAGAGATGGTAATAAGTGAATAAGCATATCCCTATGGATAATACATCTCTATCCCGAAATACTGGAATCAATTTTTTTATTTATGTCATATTGTGAGTCAATAATCCAGCATGATAAATGGCTTGAAATATCCACATATCAATACTGTAACTTAATTTAATACTGTTCTATATACCAGTTTCAATACACATTTCCAGCAATATTTGGGAAAAAGCTTAAATTTCCCGATTTGGTTCAATAGGACCTCAATTATTTTGGATAATGCATGTAATTATGTATAGCCAATTAATTTAAACTTAATTAATTGAAAAAAACATGTACATATACTGCACAACAAATATATACATTTTGGGAAAACTTAGAATTCCCTAATTAGTTCAATGAAGGACTATGTTATATAGGGCACATCCGGTGGGGATGATGTTTCCTTCATACAATAGCCAATTAAAATCAAATTAACACAACAGAAATCAAAGAACCAGAGGCCTGCCACATGTACCTTAATTACTGGCTGATAGTCTCTAGTTAGCATATGGTTTACTGTTAAATGGTTGGGTAATATGCAAAACCTGCACAAATTGGATCTGAGGGTTAAATTTACCCACATATGAATAATTAATCCCTAACCTGTTTTAAGGAGGTTTTAACCTGACCCTCAACCTATTATTCACATTCATCCCTTACCTATAGTACAGAGGTTTTAACCTGACCCTTAACCTTCTATAAGCATTCAACCCCTACCTATTGTATGGGGGTTTTAACCTGCCCCTCAATCTTCCATTTGCATTCCTCCCATTACCTATCATACAGAGGTTTTAACCTGACCCTTAAACTTCTTTAAGCATTCACCCCTTATCTGAAGTATGGGAGTTTTAACCTGCCCCTCAATCTTCTATTTGCATTCATCCCTTTTCTATCATACAGGGATTTTAACCTGACCCTCAATCTTCCATTAGCATAATTTAAATTGGGAGACATCGCAAAGACTCTTGAGGTGTTATATGAAATACAAAACTAAAGGGCAGATAATGCACTTTCTTCGCGGACATCAGTACATTCATGAAGTTGACGGATGCAACAACCAGGAAATATCTTGTATTCATGCCTAAAGGTTGGGATCATGTCAATATCTCTGTACTATACCTCTGTTCTCAAACATTGTATACTGAACTCATCAAGTTCACTTTGATAAGTTCTACTTTTTTATCTATTCCATATTTGGCTCGTAGCAGCCCTGTTTGAACCAAACTAATTGACATTACGCCAGTCGTCAATCAAAACCCTTAATCAATTTAAAAGGTTAATTAGAATCACATGGTCCAATGGAATAACTTGAACACCTTCGCCAAGCAGCCTTCAACAGACAACCAGGAGGAGCGATCTCTGCTCTGGAGTAATGTCAATTCTGTCTTGACAGAAAAAGTTTGACTTTGATATCTATACCATATTTGGCTCAATAACAGTCCTATGACATAGTGTTTGGCATTAGTGGGGATGAACTACTTTATCTATAGATTTTTTGTTCAATGATGAAGGCAAAAACATCAACATCTGGCCAAACATTGGCTGTACAAACATTGGCTGTACAAGGTAATAAAAGATGAAATGATAACATTGTAAAACTAGATAATATAGCTAAGTTTGTAACAGCATGCCACTGACATACAGTGCAACCTTTCCAGAAATACCCTCTATAGAGCAACAGTCTCTCTTTAAGCAGAATGACCTCATAAAAAGACAATCAGCAAAGACAAACTCTTATGTACCCTGATTAGAAATCCTGTTCCAGAAGTCACCATTTACTATAAATTTGACCTCTCCAGAGCACCAACCTCTGTACAACAATGTAACTCTATGGTCACCAAAGAATGTTGCTCTAGAAAGATTGTACTGTACTGTGAAAGCGGATGTGAAAAGTCTGCCCATATATAATCAGAGTTATTACCCATCTATCATTCAACCCAATACAAGTGTAGCATGAGTAAGTTAAATGGATACAGATTATTAATGTAACCTCTTTAGAGTTCCTTGCCAACAGCAAAGTGGTCTCATTATGCTTTCATACTTCACATTGCTAGTCGATGGGGCCTTACAGCATGGGTTAAGTCTGTTTAAATTTCAAGTTAAAATGTTAAAGGGTAGTTGAGTGGCTGATCAGTTTAAAACAGCCCTCAAACATTTTAAACTTAACTTTTTTAATTCCACTATATGAGAAAACTATCTAGCATATAGGACTTTACAATTTACCTGCAACATATGCAGCATTTGGCTAAACAAGTAATTAGGAATTGCAAGCAATACAGAAGTCCAAAACCTGATTTCCAGTTTGTCAATGTTTCTGTTGCCATGGTAACCACACTTTAGTCCGAATAAAAACATAATTAAACATGCATATCCTTATTAGTCCCTATCCACATACCAAGTTTCATAAACCTATCTTCAAAACTGAATTATGGCATGATCCAGATTTTCTTGATGGCCAAACTGATGAACTTACTGATGGACTGACAGGTGAACGGATGGAGGGCAAACCTACAGTCCCCTCGGTTGGAAACCGGTAGAGGCCTATTAACCTGCTTAGTCCAGGTTTCAGTTCCAGTATACCACATAAGACCTTTCTTTACCTTTCCTCTTTATAAGTAAAAATTCTAAATTTTAGCATGAATATAGCTGTATTTGAAGGGTAGCATGTGTACATATTTATCACTTACCCTGGGAAGACCAACTTCCTCCATTGCTTGGAACCATTGGTTCAAATTATCTGTATGACGGAAGTGTAGACCTCGAGCCTGAAAATAAATGAAACATACTTCAAAATTACTTCATTATATCAAAATATGTCTCCATAGCTGCCCAACAGTTACTGTGTATTATTTTGCTGAAAAGTCAGTGTGTCAATGGCAAGGCAGTGAGTGGATAACAGTCTTGACTGTTGATCCAAAGTCCCTCCGTTTAGGCTTTAAGAATGTTAATTTCTGAAATGCAATTTGTTTCCCATCAAACTAGAGATGAACATATTTTATATTTATTCTTTTAAATGATAGTGAAGTGAAGTTTCTCCAACTTGTATCAAATTCCCTCAACATCTCATTCCTGTCAGATGAGTATCCATTGGCATACTTAAGGTTCGAGAACGAGCAAGAAAAGCCATCTTTCCTTTTAAGGGGAGCATCTAGAAAGTGAACCATTGGCACAATTTTTATTTCTTCGTAGGTACATTAATTTAAGTGGCCATGAATCATGTCCAGGACCTCATTGAAAATTGGCATCCACAAAGGCTTTAATCACAACACCAATAACAAACAACATCAGCAACATTTGATCCTTCAAAAAGCAATGTTATAATCAATTGAAAAGTCTCACTAACTGACCTACCACCTCACACAAGGATTCAACTGATATCAAAGTCGACTGATTCTGCGATCAATATAATATCTTATTCAACAAGTGCACAGAAATCAATCGGATTATATGCATTGAAGCCATACAATATAACAAAATACAAGTAATAAAGCAGCACGATTCTCCATATTTCATAGAAATTTCTTTAAAGGTTCAGAAAATGTTTCTTGCCATGCTTAATATTATACTTCATTATCACCTACATAGAAAAACATCAGCATTTTAGAAATTTGATTAAATTTTCTACAAGTTATCTTTACAGTTATCTTTAAGAGTACAAGTAGCTTTCACTGGAATCTTACAAACAATTGCACATCAAAATATGAAAAGTAGCTAAAATGCACTTTTGTACGTTGAAGCATTGTTTCATATCATATGCATGTAATGTACCCCTCTCCATGTTAAGACAGAATGCGCAATGCAATATACCTCCTCTTCCCAAGATTTAACTGTTCCTGATGTACAAGTGGTCACTAGCAGTTATCAGCAAATTGTATTGTATATACCATGTTGGTGTTGGGAATAGAAGCCATAAATATTTCATTAGACAGATTGACATTTGATCCAGTACCAAACCAACTGCAATGAAGCAACATCAAGTCTTTGTGGACAACAAGAGCATACTTGACCATAGTGACACACCCCCACCACAATGAAGCAAGATCAAGTCCTTGTAGACAACAAGAGCATATTTGACCACAATAACACACCCAACAATGAAGCAAGATCAAGTCTTTGTGGACAACAAGAGCATATTTGACAACAATTACACACCCCCACAATGAAGCAAGATCAAGTCTTTGTAGACAACAAGAGTATATTTGACCACATTAACACCCCCCACAATGAAGCAAGATCAAGTCTTTGTGGACAACAAGAGCATATTTGACCACAGTAACACACCCCACAATGAAGCAAGATCAAGTCTTTGTGGACAACAAGAGCATATTTGACCACAGTAACACCCTCACAATGAAGCAAGATCAAGTCTTTGTGGACAACAAGAGCATATTTGACCACAATAACACACCCCTACAATGAAGCAAGATCAAGTCTTTGTGGACAACAAGAGCATATTTGACCACAATAACACAACCCCCACAATGAAGCAAGATCAAGTCTTTGTGGACAACAAGAGCGTATTTCACCACAGTAACACACCCACAATGGAGCAAGATCAAGTCTTTGTGGACAACAAGAGCGTATTTGACAACAATAACACACCCACAATGGAGCAAGATCAAGTCTTTGTGGACAACAAGAGCGTATTTGACAACAATAACACACCCACAATGGAGCAGGATCAAGTCTTTGTGGACAACAAGAGCATATTTGACAACAATAACACACCCCACCACAATGAAGCAAGATCAAGTCTTTGTGGACAACAAGAGCATATTTAGACCACAGTAACACACCCCACAATGGAGCAAGATCAAGTCTTTGTGGACAACAAGAGCGTATTTGACAACAATAACACACCCACAATGAAGCAAGATCAAGTCTTTGTGGACAACAAGAGCGTATTTGACAACATTAACACCCCCCACAATGGAGCAAGATCAAGTCTTTGTGGACAACAAGAGCGTATTTGACAACAATAACACACCCCTACAATGAAGCAAGATCAAGTCTTTGTGGACAACAAGAGCGTATTTGACAACAATAACACACCCCCACAATGAAGCAAGATCAAGTCTTTGTTGACAACAAGAGCGTATTTGACAACAATAACACACCCACAATGAAGCAAGATCAAGTCTTTGTGGACAACAAGAGCATATTTGACAACAATAACACACCCACAATGGAGCAAGATCAAGTCTTTGTGGACAACAAGAGCGTATTTGACAACAATAACACACCCACAATGGAGCAAGATCAAGTCTTTGTGGACAACCAGAGCGTATTTGACAACAATAACACACCCACAATGGAGCAAGATCAAGTCTTTGTGGACAACCAGAGCGTATTTGACAACAATAACACACCCACAATGGAGCAAGATCAAGTCTTTGTGGACAACAAGAGCGTATTTGACAACAATAACACACCCACAATGGAGCAAGATCAAGTCTTTGTGGACAACAAGAGCGTATTTGACAACAATAACACACCCACAATGGAGCAAGATCAAGTCTTTGTGGACAACAAGAGCGTATTTGACAACAATAACACACCCACAATGGAGCAAGATCAAGTCTTTGTGGACAACAAGAGCGTATTTGACAACAATAACACACCCACAATAGAGCAAGATCAAGTCTTTGTGGACAACAAGAGCATATTTGACAACAATTACACACCCCCACAATGAAGCAAGATCAAGTCTTTGTAGACAACAAGAGTATATTTGACCACATTAACACCCCCCACAATGAAGCAAGATCAAGTCTTTGTGGACAACAAGAGCATATTTGACCACAGTAACACACCCCACAATGAAGCAAGATCAAGTCTTTGTGGACAACAAGAGCATATTTGACCACAGTAACACCCTCACAATGAAGCAAGATCAAGTCTTTGTGGACAACAAGAGCATATTTGACCACTGTAACACACCCATCACAATGAAGCAAGATCAAGTCTTTGTGGACAACAAGAGCGTATTTGACAACAATAACACACCCGTCACAATGAAGCAAGATCAAGTCTTTGTGGACAACAAGAGCGTATTTGACAACAATAACACACCCACAATGGAGCAAGATCAAGTCTTTGTGGACAACAAGAGCGTATTTGACAACAATAACACACCCACAATGGAGCAAGATCAAGTCTTTGTGGACAACAAGAGCGTATTTGACAACAATAACACACCCACAATGGAGCAAGATCAAGTCTTTGTGGACAACAAGAGCATATTTGACCACAATAACCGACCCAACAATGGAGCAAGATCAAGTCTTTGTGGACAACAAGAGCGTATTTGACAACAATAACACACCCCACAATGAAGCAAGATCAAGTCTTTGTGGACAACAAGAGCATATTTGACAACAATAACACACCCCTACAATGAAGCAAGATCAAGTCTTTGTGGACAACAAGAGCATATTTGACCACAATAACACACCCCTACAATGAAGCAAGATCAAGTCTTTGTGGACAACAAGAGCATATTTGACAACATTAACACCCCCCACAATGAAGCAAGATCAAGTCTTTGTGGACAACAAGAGCGTATTTGACAACAATAACACACCCAACACATTGAAGCAAGATCAAGTCTTTGTGGACAACAAGAGCATATTTGACCACAATAACCGACCCAACAATGAAGCAAGATCAAGTCTTTGTGGACAACAAGAGCATATATGACAACAATAACACACCCCTACAATGAAGCAAGATCAAGTCTTTGTGGACAACAAGAGCGTATTTGACAACAATAACACACCCACAATGGAGCAAGATCAAGTCTTTGTGGACAACAAGAGCGTATTTGACAACAATAACACACCCACAATGGAGCAAGATCAAGTCTTTGTTGACAACCAGAGCATATTTGACCACAGTAACACACCCCACAATGGAGCAAGATCAAGTCTTTGTGGACAACAAGAGCGTATTTGACAACAATAACACACCCCACAATGAAGCAAGATCAAGTCTTTGTGGACAACAAGAGCATATATGACAACAATAACACACCCCCACAATGGAGCAAGATCAAGTCTTTGTGGACAACAAGAGCATATTTGACCACAATAACCGACCCAACACATTGAAGCAAGATCAAGTCTTTGTGGACAACAAGAGCGTATTTGACAACAATAACACACCCAACACATTGAAGCAAGATCAAGTCTTTGTGGACAACAAGAGCATATTTGACCACAATAACCGACCCAACAATGAAGCAAGATCAAGTCTTTGTGGACAACAAGAGCATATTTGACCACAATAACCGACCCAACACATTGAAGCAAGATCAAGTCTTTGTGGACAACAAGAGCATATTTGACCACAATAACCGACCCAACACATTGAAGCAAGATCAAGTCTTTGTGGACAACAAGAGCGTATTTGACAACATTAACACCCCCCACAATGAAGCAAGATCAAGTCTTTGTGGACAACAAGAGCGTATTTGACAACAATAACACACCCAACACATTGAAGCAAGATCAAGTCTTTGTGGACAACAAGAGCATATTTGACCACAATAACCGACCCAACAATGAAGCAAGATCAAGTCTTTGTGGACAACAAGAGCATATTTGACCACAGTAACACACCCACAATGAAGCAAGATCAAGTCTTTGTTGACAACAAGAGCATATTTGACCACAGTAACACTCCCCCACAATGAAGCAAGATCAAGTCTTTGTTGACAACAAGAGCATATTTGACAACAATAACACACCCACAATGAAGCAAGATCAAGTCTTTGTGGACAACAAGAGCATATTTGACCACAATAACACACCCCCACAATGAATCAAGACCAAGTCTTTGTGGACAACAAGAGCGTATTTGACAACAATAACACACCCACAATGAAGCAAGATCAAGTCTTTGTGGACAACAAGAGCATATTTGACCACAATAACACACCCCCACAATGGAGCAAGACCAAGTCTTTGTGGACAACAAGAGCGTATTTGACAACAATAACACACCCCCACAATGGAGCAAGATCAAGTCTTTGTGGACAACAAGAGCGTATTTGACAACAATAACACACCCACAATGGAGCAAGATCAAGTCTTTGTGGACAACAAGAGCGTATTTGACAACAATAACACACCCCTACAATGAAGCAAGATCAAGTCTTTGTTGACAACAAGAGCATATTTGACAACAATAACACACCCACAATGGAGCAAGATCAAATCTTTGTTGACAACCAGAGCATATTTGACCACAATAACACACCCATCACATTGAAGCAAGATCAAGTCTTTGTGGACAACAAGAGCATATTTGACCACAGTAACACACCCCCCAATGAAGCAAGATCAAGTCTTTGTGGACAACAAGAGTATATTTGACCACTGTAACACACCCCCACAATGAAGCAAGATCAAGTCTTTGTGGACAACAAGAGCATATTTGACAACAGTAACACACCCCCCAATGAAGCAAGATCAAGTCTTTGTGGACAACAAGGGCATATTTGACCACTGTAACACCCTATCACATTGAAGCAAGATCAAGTCTTTGTGGACAACAAGAGTATATTTGACCACTGTAACACCCTATCACATTGAAGCAAGATCAAGTCTTTGTGGACAACAAGAGTATATTTGACCACTGTAACACCCTATCACATTGAAGCAAGATCAAGTCTTTGTGGACAACAAGAGCATATTTGACCACAGTAACACACCCCCCAATGAAGCAAGATCAAGTCTTTGTGGACAACAAGAGTATATTTGACCACAGTAACACACACCCACAATGAAGCAAGATCAAGTCTTTGTGGACAACAAGAGCATATTTGACCAGAGTAACACACACCCACAATGAAGCAAGATCAAGTCTTTGTGGACAACAAGAGCATATTTGACAACAATAACACACCCCACAATGAAGCAAGACCAAGTCTTTGTGGACAACCAGAGCATATTTGACCACAATAACACACCCCTACAATGAAGCAAGACCAAGTCTTTGTGGACAACAAGAGCATATTTGACAACAGTAACACACACCCACAATGAAGCAAGATCAAGTCTTTGGGGACAACAAGAGCATATTTGACCACAGTAACACACCCCACAATGAAGCAAGATCAAGTCTTTGTGGACAACAAGAGCATATTTGACAACAGTGACACACCCATCACATTGAAGCAAGATCAAGTCTTTGTGGACAACAAGAGCATATTTGACCACAATAACACACCCATCACATTGAAGCAAGATCAAGTCTTTGTGGACAACAAGAGCATATTTGACCACAGTAACACACCCCCCAATGAAGCAAGACCAAGTATTTGTGGACAACAAGAGCATATTTGACAACAGTGACACACCCATCACAATGAAGCAAGATCAAGTCTTTGTGGACAACAAGAGCATATTTGACAACAATAACACACCCATCACAATGAAGCAAGACCAAGTCTTTGTGGACAACAAGAGCATATTTGACCACTGTAACACACCCCTACAATGAAGCAAGATCAAGTCTTTGTGGACAACCAGAGTATATTTGACCACAATAACACACCCGTCACAATGAAGCAAGATCAAGTCTTTGTGGACAACAAGAGCATATTTGACCACAATAACACACCCATCACAATGAAGCAAGATCAAGTCGTTGAGGAACAACAAGAGCATATTTGACCACAGTAACACACCCATCACAATGAAGCAAGATTAAGTCTTTGTGGACAACAAGAGCATATTTGACAACAATAACACACCCATCACAATGAAGCAAGACCAAGTCTTTGTGGACAACAAGAGCATATTTGACCACTGTAACACACCCCTACAATGAAGCAAGATCAAGTCTTTGTGGACAACCAGAGTATATTTGACCACAATAACACACCCGTCACAATGAAGCAAGATCAAGTCTTTGTGAACAACAAGAGCATATTTGACCACAATAACACACCCATCACAATGAAGCAAGATCAAGTCTTTGTGGACAACAAGAGCATATTTGACCACTGTAACACACCCCTACAATGAAGCAAGATCAAGTCTTTGTGGACAACCAGAGTATATTTGACCACAATAACACACCCGTCACAATGAAGCAAGATCAAGTCGTTGTGGACAACAAGAGCATATTTGACCACAGTAACACACCCATCACAATGAAGCAAGATCAAGTCTTTGTGGGCAACCAGAGCATATTTGACCACAGTAACACACCCCAACAATGAACCAAGATCAAGTCTTTGTGGGCAACAAGAGCATATTTGACCACAGTAACACACCCCCACAATGAAGCAAGATCAAGTCTTTGTGGACAACAAGAGCATATTTGACCACAATAACATACCCCCACAATGAAGCATGATCAAGTCTTTGTGGACAACAAGAGCATATTTGACCACAATAACATACCCACACAATGAAGCAAGATCAAGTATTTGTGGACAACAAGAGCATATTTGACCACAATAACATACCCACACAATGAAGCAAGATCAAGTATTTGTGGACAACAAGAGCATATTTGACCACAATAACATACCCACACAATGAAGCAAGATCAAGTATTTGTGGACAACAAGAGCATATTTGACCACAATAACATACCCCAAAATGAAGCAAGAGCAAGTATTTGTGGACAACAAGAGCATATTTGACCACAATAACATACCCACACAATGAAGCAAGATCAAGTCTTTGAGGACAACAAGAGTATATTTGACCACTGTAACACACCCCCACAATGAAGCAAGATCAAGTCTTTGTGGACAACAAGAGCATATTTGACTGCAAGAACACCCCCACAATGAAGCAAGATCAAGTATTTGTGGACAACAAGAGCATATTTGACCACAAGAACACCCCCACAATGAAGCAAGATCAAGTATTTGTGGACAACAAGAGCATATTTGACCACAGTAACACATCCCCACAATGAAGCAAGATCAAGTCTTTGTGGACAACAAAAGCATATTTGACCACAGTAACACACCCCCACAATGAAGCAAGATCAAGTCTTTGTGGACAACAAGAGCATATTTGACCACAGTAACACATCCCCACAATGAAGCAAGATCAAGTCTTTGTGGACAACAAGAGCATATTTGACCACAATAATACACCCACAATGAAGCAAGATCAAGTCTTTGTGGACAACAAGAGTATATTTGACCACAGTAACACACTCCCACAATGAAGCAAGATCAAGTCTTTGTGGACAACAAGAGCATATTTGACCACAGTAACACACCCGTCACAATGAAGCAAGATCAAGTCTTTGTAGACAACAAGAGCATATTTGACCACAATAACACACCCATCACAATGAAGCAAGATCAAGTCTTTGTGGACAACGAGTGCATATTTGACCACAGTAACACATCCCCACAATGAAGCAAGATCAAGTCTTTGTGGACAACAAGAGCATATTTGACCACAATAACACACACCCACGAGCCAGTGCGGGCAACGAGAGCATGTTATCAGTACTTTAATTGTGCATGATGTGGTTATTTATGTTATCACCCAGTCGGCCACCAGGTGTTTACATCAAAAGTCTTGTTTCAAGTAGAATGCCCAATAGTTAACAATCATAGTAACATTGCTACTTGGAGACAAACTACACTACAAGTACAACATGGTTGTTGCTCTGAAACTTACTATTTATAGTGTGCCCAGGATAGCAAGAAAGGCGGGGAAAAAGTGGAAAAATCAAGTATAGATCTACAACGACCTTCGAAATATGACCCCTGGACCAGTCCATATACCAAGGTTGAAACGATATTTACCGTTATTTTATGAAAAAAATACAGACATGTTTTAAAAAATCTCACTTTACTTCTAGTTGGCAACGTGGCTTAGTGGATAAACTGTTCTCTTGTCAGAAACATACTTTTATGTAGACTGTGGGTTCGAGTCCGCTGCTATACTCATTTTCAATAATTAAATTTCTATTTCAATATTTTTATCGTTTTTCGTTTATATTTTAATTCTTAATGTTTGATTAATTTTACGTATTATAACTAATAAAAACGCTTTGTTTCCTTTACATTAATTTAGTCTGGATATTGTATTTATTGCGTCATTGGCTTCGCTGAAATCACCATTTTAAGAATTTTCAGTAGAAACGTCAGAATTAGCTAATGGTGTATGTTGTCAGTCGTCTGTGAGGTGCAGCGGTCATAGTACATCGCTTTCAATCGTCTATTTTGTTCTTTCCAGTGTGAGTTCGGACCCACTAACGAACAGTTTTTTATTCAATAAACTTATGCTATATGCATCCATTGTATTACCTGATTATGATCACATATCATTATATTTTTTCTATTCATAGTTTGCGTTGTTCCTTTTTTCAAATATTCCTTATATCAATTATACAATGTATCAGAATCAGTGTAAGTATCAATTGAATTACAAGTTACAACGCTGAGACAACCTTATTATATGCAACCCCCTCTCACACACTGACCAGCGAAATCTTCAGTCCTATTTCCTTCTCCCCCATACAAAACCTATGTTCGTTTTCGATGAGATCTTTCGCGTCGTCGCTATATCTATGTACCAGCTATGACATATTTCTTATGTGCTTTTTACGCACTGAAACTTATAATTATGCATCTCTTTGTAAATATTCAAGCACGAAAAATGTTTGCCGAGCAAAATTAAAAAAAATATATAGTGGAATGGGATTCGAACTCATTCGTTCAGTTTTGCAGTTTACGTATTCACAGTAGCTTAGCCGACTGCACTATGCGCTCTACTTGATGTGTAAAGAATATGATGTATGTTTTATTAGTAAATACACCCCTATAACCTGGATTACTCGAAAGTTAAAAGTACATTTACGCCCGAGTGCTTGTTGTAGATCTATACATATGCTTGATTTATCAGTGTTTTTTTTGGTATATAATTGACTGTATGAGTTTATTTGAGTAACCAGTTTTGCAACAGTAAACCAATCTGGTAAATGTTTGTAAACATCACATTATCCTGGGCGCACTATACCCGAGTGACGAAGACAATTCAATAATACAGTCTATAACCATATGATCATATTTAAGAGTGCTATAATGTCAAGCCTGCTGATGAATAAAGTGACCCAGTACTGAAGGATCAATAATGTTTCACAGGACAAACTATTATCACAATCGTCATGTAAATGGAAGACTATCAAAAGCCAAAGAAAAACAAACATTATTCTGAACAGTATCTCAAACCTGTTTCTTGTTTGCAACTTCTGTTTACTTAAAGGCATGACAAGATACAGATGCATCTCCTTTAATAAGTCATTGTAAACACGACCACATGACTGTGCTTTACAGCAATTAGTAAACACCTATATACAAAGTAAGGTTCTTTAGGTTGCATTATCAACCACAAAACCAACAAAATCTTTCACATTTCAAACATCTATATATTTTACCACATGTTATTTAAAATTAACTTATTGTTTTTCAACAGATGTGTGGGTGGGTTTGAGTGGATGGTTTAGTGGGTGGTTTAAAATGTTATCTTTGAATGTTGTATCTGAATGCATCTTATGTGTATATAAAGATCATGAATGTAGAAGCTCAAAGAGATTTCTATAGCATATGACTAGTGAAAATGATATCCTTAAACTTAGTAACATCCCCATGAAATCATCTTTTTCACCAACTCCACGAAATTCTGTCCCATGGAAATTAAATGATTTTACAGTACAGCAATCTAGACAATATAACGTGACATTATAGTAGAATATTGGAGTACAGGAAAGGACAGAAATTAATGTAATAAAACAAACTAATTCTGTACAACAGGGAAACATCTACACCATTGATTTTCATACAATACAACAAAATGGTAAATGGTTATTACAGAAATAACACATGACAACCACGCTTCAACAAATTAATTACCATTAAGGAAATACAGTATAGCCTATGTAGCTACACTCTCCAACACATTACCATTTAGGTAATACAGTAGCGCCTACCGGTATGTAGCTACACGCTTCAACACATTACCATTTAGGAATTACAGTAGCGCCTACCGGTATGTAGCTACACGCTTCAACACATTACCATTTAGGTAATACAGTAGCGCCTACCGGCATGTAGCTACACGCTTCAACACATTACCATTTAGGAATTACAGTAGCGCCTACCGGTATGTAGCTACACGCTTCAACACATTACCATTTAGGAATTACAGTAGCACCTACCGGTATGTAGCTACACGCTTCAACACATTACCATTTAGGAATTACAGTAGCGCCTACCGGTATGTAGCTACACGCTTCAACACATTACCATTTAGGTAATACAGTAGAGCCTATGAAGCTACACGCTTCAACACATTTCCATTAAGGAAAAACAGTACAGCCTATGTAGCTCAATGGTTAGCGTGCTTGCCGCCTAATCTAGTGACCCGGGTTCAAATATGGGTGAAGATACTCATACGCCTGCCATATTTCAGCAGAAAGCTGACTGGTAAACAAAGGCTATGCTAGGCATTGAAGTTTTTAATTGTCATTAAGGGCATACCACAGGGCTGCAAATATTGTGTGCTGTGTAGAGGTAATTGCTTTATAGAGGTTAAATTTAGAATAAATAGCACCATAGGAAAATTTAAAAGGGGATGTTATAAAGGTTATTTGCTCTACAGAGGGCTGCTCTCGGGAGGTCAATGCTCTACAGAGGGCTGCCCTCGGGAGGTCATTGCTCTACAGAGGGCTACTCTCGGGAGGTCATTGCTCTACAGAGGGCTGCTCTCAGGAGGTCAATGCTCTACAGAGGGCTGCTCTCGGGAGGTCAATGCTCTACAGAGGGCTGCTCTCAGGAGGTCAATGCTCTACAGAGGGCTGCTCTCGGGAGGTCAATGCTCTACAGAGGGCTGCTCTCGGGAGGTCAATGCTCTACAGAGGGCTGCTCTCGTGAGGTTATTGCTCTACAGAGGGCTGCTCTCGAAAGAATATTGCTCTACAGAGGTCTGCTATCAGGAGGTCATCGCTCTACAGAGGGCTGCTCTCGGGAGGTCATTGCTCTACAGAGGGCTGCTCTTGGGAGGTTATTGCTCTACAGAGGGCTACTCTCGGGAGGTTATTGCTCTCTAGAGGGCGGCTCTCAGGAGGTCTTTGCTCTACAGAGGGCTACTCTGGGGAGGTTATTGCTCTCTAGAGGGCGGCTTTCAGGAGGTCTTTGCTCTACAGGGGGCTGCTCTCGGGAGGTTATTGCTCTACAGAGGGCTGCTCTCGGGAGGCTATTGCTCTCTAGAGGGCGGCTCTCAGGAGGTCTTTGCTCTACAGAGGGCTGCTCTCGGGAGGTCATTGCCCTACAGAGGTCTTCTCTCGGGAGGTGATACAGTAAGACAAAGAAAAACCTTATATCTTATTCAGTTTTAAACTATAAAACATGGGACAGATTTAACTGTTTACAATTTGCATGAATAAAATCTGATAGCAAAGCAGCAAAAAATATTAATTATGAGCCTTTGAATGTTTTTTTTGTATGACAATCAGTATGTTTGGTGTTCTATACATAGTACAAATCAATCATGTTATAATCTAGAGTTATTTTTGGATCAATGAACCATAAAGATATTAATTGGATATGAACTATTTGGGTCAAACTAATTACTTCATATACTGTCATGTATGACTTTCATAAACAGGTAATAAATGTCATTACTGGGTGACTTTTAAATATACTGACCACATTTTCAAGGCTGTTGTAAAGTCATTAATTGCTTATGGATTATCATATTCAGGCCAGTATATAACGGAGTTAATTCATTGCTTATAGACTTATAAGGCCATCATTCAATGCTTGATGATATTCATTTTTCACTGATCGTTTATTTAAGTAAATAATAAAATTATTCATTGATTAAACATGAAATGCCATTTTAAAGAAATAAATTGCTTATAGATTTAAGGTCATTATAAAGTAATTCATAGCTTATAGATTATGGTCATTATAAAGTAATTCATAGCTTATAGATTTAAGGTCATTGTAAAGTAATTCATAGCTTATAGATTTAAGGTCATTATAAAGTAATTCATAGCTTATAGATTTAAGGTCATTACAAAGTAATTCATGTCTTACATATTATGTTTAACTCCATCGTAAAGTAATAAATTGGTAATTACTCATGGATTTAGGGCACAGGTATCTGTACCATTGAATTAAAGACTATCTAAAACTAAGTTATCAATAATAGTTACCTGTGATTTAGGGGTATTATACAATAATTCCTCGGTTATATTTTAAAGCTAGACTAAATCAGGGCCTTTTTTTCTTCTAAAACAGAGGCCGATCTTCGGTGACTTCCCAATCGCAAAAAGCTTCATTTTTTCCCAATTTCGTAAGAGAATTTAAAAAAAAAACGATGCTGAATTTCCAATGTGTTGAACGGAACAGTACGGCATTTATCCAGTCTTCAGTTAAAATGAGGTAAAACTATGTATCATTCGCTTGACATTACTAATCAATAAAACGAACAGCCATTAATTTATTTTTTAGATTAATTACAATTGCGAAGTCTCGGAAGCAATATTGCATTTGTTATCTACGATCGTGGAAAGCGACTCGCGGACAGCGGCCATATTGTTATTTTCGAAACGGCTAAAGTCTGATACGGGACCGTATCCGTGCCGAAAATATGTCCAGAATTGAAATATCGAGGACAAAAATCGTAAAATTAATTGACAGCTTATACAATGGAAATGTATATTATGTTGGAAAAAGAACTTTAAGAAAGAATGATAAAATACTGAGAGAAACTAAAGGTGACAGTTGTGGGCTATAATGGACTCTTGTTGTTCAAGAAAACTTTATAAGACAAGAGGGCCATGATGGCCCAATATCGCTCACCTGATTATAAACCCTGCACAATTTTCACCCAAAGGAATAATTTGAACATCTTGGTAGAAAACCACAAGATGATGCTACATACCAATTATCAAAACTCTAGGCAGTCTAGTTTTAGGCAAGAAGATATTAATATGTTTTCCCTATATAAGTCTATGTAAAACGGTGACCCCCGAGTGGGGCCAATTTTGACCCCAGGGGCATAATTTGAAAAATCTTGGTAGAGGACCACTAGATGATGCTACATACCAAATATCAAAGCTCTATGCAGTGTAGTTTTAGACAAGAAGATTTTTATATGTTTTCCCTATATAAGTCTATGTAAGACGGTGACCCCCGGGGCTGGGCCAATTTTGACCCCAGGGGCATAATTTGCACAATCTTGGTAGGGGACCACTAGATGATGCTACATACCAAATATCAAAGCTCTTAGGCATTGTAGTTTAAGACAAGAAGATTTTTATATGTTTTCCCTATATAAGTCTAAGTAAAATGGTGACCCCCAGGGTGGGGCCAATTTTGACCCGAGGGGAATAATTTGAACAATCTTTGAAGAGGACCTCTAGCTGAGTCTACATATCAAATATGAAAGCCCTGGGCCAAGCAATTTCGGAGAAGAAGATTTTTTAAAGTTTTCTCTATATAACTCTATGTAAAACTAAGGGCCCCAGGGGCTGGGCCAATTTTGCCCCAGGGCATAATTTGAACATTCTTTGTAGAGGACCTCTAGCTGAGTCTACATACCAAATATGAAAGCCCTAGGCCAAGCGGTTTCGGAGAAGAAGATTTTTAAAGGTTTCCCCTATATAACTCTATGTAAAACTAAGGGCCCCCGGGGCGGGGCCAATTTTGACCCCAGGGACATAATTTGAACAATCTTTGTAGAGGACCTCTAGTTGAGTCTACATACCAAATATGAAAGCCCTGGGCCAAGCAATTTCGGAGAAGAAGATTTTTTAAGGTTTTCTCTATATTTAAACTCTATGTAAAACGAAGGGCCCCCGGGGCGGGCCAATTTTGACCCCAGGGGCATAATTTGAACAATCTTTGTAGAGGACCTCTAGCTGAGTCTACATACCAAATATGAAAGCCCTGGGCCAAGCGGTTTCGGAGAAGAAGATTTTTAACAGTTTCCCCTATATAACTCTATGTAAAACTAAGGGCCCCCGGGGCGGGGCCAATTTTGACCCCAGGGACATAATTTGAACAATCTTTGTAGAGGACCTCTAGCTGAGTCTACATACCAAATATGAAAGCCCTGGGCCAAGCGGTTTCAGAGGAGAAGATTTTTTAAAGTTTTCTCTATATAACTCTATGTAAAACTAAGGGCCCCCGGGGCAGGGCCAATTTTGACCCCAGGGGCATAATTTGAACAATCTTTGTAGAGAACCTCTAGCTGAGTCTACATACCAAATATGAAAGCCCTGGGCCAAGCGGTTTCGGAGGAGAAAATTTTTAAAGGTTTCCCCTATTTAACTCTATGTAAAACTAAGGGCCCCCGGGGCGGGGCCAGTTTTGACCCCAGGGACATAATTTGAACAATCTTTGTAGAGGACCTCTAGCTGAGTCTACATACCAAATATGAAAGCCCTTGGCCAAGCAATTTCGGAGAAGAAGATTTTTTAAAGTTTTCTCTATATAACTCTATGTAAAACTAAGGGCCCCCGGGGCAGGGCCAATTTTGACCCCAGGGGCATAATTTGAACAAACTTTGTAGAGGACCTCTAGCTGAGTCTACATACCAAATATGAAAGCCCTGGGCCAAGCGGTTTCGGAGAAGAAGATTTTTTAAGGTTTCCCTTATATAACTCTATGTAAAACTAAGGGTCCCCGGGGCGGGGCCAATTTTGACCCCAGGGACATAATTTTAACAATCTTAGTAGAGGACCCCAAGGTGATGCTACATACCAAATATGAAAGCTCTAGGCCTTACGGTTTCAGAGAAGAAGATTTTTGAAGTTTCCTTTTTGAAAATCTATTTTTAGCCTGTGTGACCTAGTTATGCGACGGACTGGAATTTTTTTAACAACTTTGGTAGAGGTCCACCCAAGGATCATTCCTGTTAAGTTTTATCAAATTTGGCCAAGCGGTTTAGGAGGAGAAGTCGTTTGAAGAAATTGTTGACGGACGCACGACGCACGCCGCACGCCGCACGACGGACATCTCGGTATGACAAAACCTCACCATGACCACATTGTGGTCAGGTGAGCTAAAAACATGAAAGCCCTGGATGATTTAATGTATATGGACTGCAGTTTCCTTTTTGATGTATCCAAAGTCAGACTTTCTTTTCTCAATTTGGCCGAAAATCGCACTTGAATTTCCCAATTTGGCCGAAAATCACGTGTGAATTTCCCAAAATGACAGTCTAAGGCCCCTTCCCAATTTGAGGAAAAAAGGCCCTGTAAATTCAACGTAATTAATTGATCATATAGATTTGTCTAGTAAGAAGGGATGATAAACTAGAAATGTAGTTATCCTGCCCTTATAAGATAGGTTAATCATATTCAGTCATATTGCAAGGCCCAGAATTATGATGTATGTTGTACTCCCCAAGTTAATGAATGTTGTATGTTTACATCTTGCTATAGCTGCTATTTAAAAGCAGGATAAAAAGGAAGTTTCTTTGCAATTATATATGTTCATGTGCCGAAAACCCGTTTCATTTTCACTATTGAATTATTATTGTCAAATGAAGATGAGTCATTACTACGAAAGTTATGCCTTAATGTCACAGAGCACAATAGGTTGTTCATAGAGCCCAATAGGTAGTACTGTACATGCAGTTCATATAAAAGTCAGCCTTTCAATGAAATCAAGGTTACTTAAAAGTATTCATGTTTATAACAGCAGATCTTCTACTGTATAATCATTTAACTTTAATGGGACAAAATTAGTGGTTTTGGTAAAAATGATCATTTAAATGGGATTTTGCATTATTCAGCTAATCAATAAAAGAGTAAAAATGATTGTTTGATGGGATTTGATTTCGTTGTTGACTCACAGGTGGCCCACGGAATTCACTAAATTTAATCCTCCACAAAAATTAATGATTTTACAGTATGCCAAAGTAATAGAGAAGCAGAGAAACCGAGAAATAGAACGAGTGGTTAAAGGAGAACAAATGGAACGAGTGGTTAAAGGAGAACAAATGGAACGAGTGGTTAAAGGAGAACAAATGGAACGAGTGGTTAAAGGAGAACAAATGGAACGAGTGGTTAAAGGAGAACAAATGGAACGAGTGGTAAAGGAGAACAAATGGAACGAGTTGTTAAAGGATAACAAATGGATGAGTGGTTAAAGGGGAACAAATGGAACGAGTGGTTAAAGGAGAACAAATGGAACGAGTGGTAAAGGAGAACAAATGGAACGAGCGGTTAAAGGAGAACAAATGGAACGAGTGGTTAAAGGAGAACAAATGGAACGAGTGGTAAAGGAGAACAAATGGTTAAAGGAGAACAAATGGAACAAAGGAGAACAAATGGAACGAGTGGTCAAAGGAGAACAAATGGAACGAGTGGTCAAAGGAGAACAAATGGAACGAGTGGTCAAAGGAGAACAAATGGAACGAGTGGTCAAAGGAGAACAAATGGAACGAGTGGTTATAGGAGAACAAATGGAACGAGTGGTAAAGGAGAACAAATGGAGTGAGTGGTCAAAGGAGAACAAATGGAACGAGTGGTTAAAGGAGAACAAATGGTTAAAGGAGAACAAATGGAACGAGTGGTTAAAGGAGAACCATCACTGACAAACAGAAAAAAAACCAGACAGATGGACAGGCATACAGACAGATGGACAGGAATACAAACAGACGATCAGCACAAAATCATTATATGTCAATACCTCTTATATATATAACACATGAGGCTCTAGTTACACAGCTGTTACTCCAAAAAATTAGGTAAATCATGTGTACATATTTGGTATATTTCGAAGATCATACATCAAGCGTCACTAGGGATAACAACGTCAGGGGATAAATGTCATTTTGAGTTGAGAGACTGATATATTACGTCTACTGGATGTATCGATGTTGCCTCAGACATGTTCAAAGAAATCTATTTCCTCGATGACTTAATCCTACAATATTGATGAGCCAACATGAAATGTATCCCCCATGATTTGTATTTTTTCTTACATTGTGCTGTTATCAGAGAGCGAGACGGTGTCTGAGAGCTGCACATATCCTGTTAAATATAGTATGACCACTTCAGAGATCTCTCGGCTGCATGATCAAAAACAAGATATATGAGAAAATAGGACAGGGAAGGCAGCACATGCACACAACTTAAAACTAGCCCAGCAAAGAAAACATAAACAACATCACATTACATCTGGGCTGACTGTTCAGGTATAGTTGCAAGAACTTCTGGTGTGAAATTGTGAGGCATGTGTGCATGTGATGTTTTAATGTTTGCTGTAAGTTCTGCCTTCCTGGGCATTTGATTTTATATTACTGTAAAATCATTAATTTTAGTGGGGGATTAAATTTCAAGGATGGCTCTATGCCAGGCTCATGTAACTGGGTGGTCTTTATCATCATACATAATGACTGAACCTTTCATTAAACTATCATAGGACTGCTTGCTTCCTGGTCTATTTAGATACTGTTGGACAACATGAAATGAATCATAATTGAAAGGACACAGTTTTTTCTAACTTTGGTTAGGATTCACTCTCTATTCACTTATGATGCATTTTTAATGAAACATGTTTTAATCCTGATAGAAAGCATGTAATCTGATTTTTTTAGATGACCTAGTTTTTACCATGGAAGCACACAAGCCAATTCATCAAGTTTAATCCTAAAAGTACAATTTTTGAATTGTCTCCCTTTAATATACTGTCAGGCTTGTCACAGAAAATTGGTTAGCGTGTGCATTATTTTTTTTATGAATTTTAACGGACATGAATATGATGTCTGGCACCATTTGAGAGTACCTCTCCTATAGTTAGATAGCAATATCGAATATACTGTCAATTCAATAAGTAATACTAATGAGGCAAACTATCCCATTCGAAAGAATAGCATGGACTTTAACTTAAAGAACTCAAGTTACACCCAGTTAATAAGATAAATATATTTTACCCATGGACAAGCTTATGCTTATATGTTATCATTTAACTTTGAACATATTGTAATTCATTTTTCAACTACCAAAAAGTAGTAAAATACTGTCTGTTACAAAATGTGGTCTTTTACTCAATATTTAGACACACATATATGTATATTGATCCAAGCCCTCCTATGATGAAATCAGAAAAAAATCATTTTCCCTAGAAATAGTATAACAATCAGAAAAGACAATCAGGAAACCCTTCTCGTGAAGACTTCAAATTTTGATAAATAGCTAAAACCTGTTACTACCATGACATTCAATCATTTATATGAATTCAGTGAATTCAGCCCAGACAGATTAATTTCTGTAATAATAGTCTGAAACACCGTTATCATCAAATTGTCATTTCCATAGAGCAGGGATCGCTACGCCAAAGTGGTTGTCGTAGGTTGCTTGGCGAAGGTTTTCAAGTTAATCCATTGGACTATGTAAATATAATGTACTGTTAAAATTTATTTAAATGGTACTGATTGACAATTCATGTAATGTCAATATCCCCACCTTTAACAAGTGAAATGTCAACGCTAAATATGTCCCCTGAATCTTCTACATATATACAGTGGTATTCTATAAACATGCCAACAAGTACTCTTATTTCATAAAAGACCATGAAAAGCTGACTATTCAAGATCGACATACAAAACCATATTTCAAATTGTTATTGACAATTTTATTGTAGCATCAATGAACACAGATAACTCCATAAACATATACCAAGATGATTCTGGTTCAAATTCCTGTTTGTACATTAGGTAGGATATCCCGAATGAAACAAGAACATGTCCAGCTTCACAATATTAAAGTTAAAGCAAAACTTTAAAACCAACGAAATTTGTTTTCAATTTTGGCTAAATACAGTATAGTTCAATTTTGAACCCTGAGCCGTGACCTTTTCTAAAGACGATTCTATTTGGGCGGGTAACCCGTGATTTATTGATTTCAATAGTCATGGTTTAAAGATATGACACTTACTAATATGTGTAATTTATCAATTAGCAATTTAACACAGTTAGTCAATGCCGTAACAAGCTTTATCGGCAAATTGATTAAACTTTAAAAGTGCAGTCACGGCTCAATGCTCGAAATCGAACTATAAATGTATAGGCAATGTTTTCCCTTACCAATACGGGTAAGCAGAGTATAGGAAAACAAACAATATTTTATTTTAGGCCTAACAATAATGGTGAATGACCTCATAAAGTGCGCATGCTGGGAGTTGTTGAATTTAAATAATTTATTCACTAAGTATTTATCAACTGCATCCTTCCTTATTACACCAGTAGGGTAGTATTAACACACAGTGTATGTTAATATCAAGTAAGCTCCTATGTTTACCTTAACAGTAAATTTGTTAAAATTAAAGTAATTTATCACTTGGAAGGCATTCATAGAAATGACGGTCACTTATAACAGGGTGAATGTATCAACTGTTTCATAAATGTAGATAAACTTTAAAAGTTACAATAAACAGCTTCTCAAGTCAATTCATCAAGTTCTCTTAAAAGTACAATTTTTAAATGTCTCCCTTTGATATACTGTCCCATTTGTCCCAAATGAAATATCTTAACTTTATTTGTATCACAGTAGCTTATCAAGGTTATATTGCAACACTGCTCCTCCATTCTGTCGGAGTTTTGTACAGACCCTTTAATGTGCTGGCACCGGACACCCTTTGATGTGCTGGCACCGGACACCCTTTGATGTACTGGCACCGGACACCCTTTAATGAGCTGGCACCGGACACCCTTTAATGTGCTGGCACTGGACACCCTTTAATGTACTGGCACCGGACACCCTTTGATGTGCTGGCACCGGACACCCTTTGATGTGCTGGGACCGGACACCCTTTGATGTGCTGGAACCGGACACCCTTTGATGTGCTGGCACCGGACACCCTTTGATGTGCTGGCACCGGACACCCTTTAATGTGCTGGCACCGGACACCCTTTGATGTGCTGGCACCGGACACCCTTTGATGTGCTGGCACCGGACACCCTTTGATGTGCTGGCATCGGACACCCTTTGATGTGCTGGCACCGGACACCCTTTGATGTGCTGGCACCGGACACCCTTTGATGTGCTGGCATCGGACACCCTTTGATGTGCTGGCACCGGACACCCTTTGATGTGCTGGAACCGGATACCCTTTGATGTGCTGGCACCGGACACCCTTTGATGTGCTGGCACCGGACACCCTTTGATGTGCTGGCATCGGACACCCTTTGATGTGCTGGCATCGGACACCCTTTGATGTGTCTGGACACCCTTTGATGTGCTGGCACCGGACACCCTTTGATGTGCTGGCACCGGACACCCTTTGATGTGCTGGCATCGGACACCCTTTGATGTGCTGGCATCGGACACCCTTTGATGTGCTGGAACCGGACACCCTTTGATGTGCTGGCACCGGATACCCTTTGATGTGCTGGCACCGGACACCCTTTGATGTGCTGGCACCGGACACCCTTTTATATGCTGGCACCAGACACCCTTGGATGTGCTGCACTGGATACCCTTTGATGTGTCTGGACACCCTTTGATGTGCTGGCATCGGACACCCTTTGATGTGCTGGCACCGGACACCCTTTGATGTGCTGGCACCGGACACCCTTTTATATGCTGGCACCAGACACCCTTGGATGTGCTGCACTGGATACCCTTTGATGTGTCTGGACACCCTTAGATGTGCTGGCTCTGGACACTCTTTGATGTGCTGGCACCGGGCACCCTTTGATGTGCTGGCACCGAACACCTTTGATGTGCTGGCACCGGACACTCTTTGATGTGCTGGCAGCGGACACTCTTAAAACACAATTAATATGTGCATAAAATAAATCATATCAACTACTTTTTAATGCAGACATCTTCCATGAATTTCTGAGCAAGAACATAAAATCACAATGTTTTAGGCTCAAAAAATATTCCCAGGCTAAGGGCTTGAAACCTAAACTACCAATGGAACAGTCAATCTTATTATTCCCCGGGGTTGACACTATTTTTTGCCACTGATCCGACAGTAAAGAAGCATTAAATTTGTAAATAAAAACAGCTACTGGTCCTTCATGATTTTCACTGGTCATTCAAGATTTTCACTAGCCCCAGACCAAGGGACCGGTGTTTGTGTCGAGCCCTGTATACCCAAAGCGCTTAACGTCTTTCGACTAGTAACATAATAATGCGTGCAATTCATGATTGTAATTTATCATAGGTTTACTCCTGAACAAAATGCAACCTTTGGCTGACCATGCACATATAGAAGATAATATGCCCATCCTTAACCAACACATCAATGTTTACCCGATGTCTGAGCCAGGCAACAATGACATGTAAAATATAAACACAGCATTGTATAGCTTGGCTATATTGACATGAGCCTGATCTTTATGCAAGAATATATTACAAGGTTCTTGCTTTGAATATATCAATTTCTGCAAGCAAATCGTGCGATACTGCGCGATTGTGAAAACATACAATCGTTGTTATAAACGTAGGCAATAAATGAACTGTTAAATGATGCTAATCAAAAGGTCAGGCTCGTGTCAAATTGGCCAAGCTGTAGCAATTCAAATGTGACTCACATTATCTATATACTAGACGCCTTAACAGTCATAATAAATGTAGCCTTAATTTCCTAATACATGTGAATCAAACTTTGTCACAAAGTGTGACCACTTGACACTTTGGGGCACTTAGAAAACATATGTGTGTCTATAAAATGAAAATCATAGATATATACCCTTTTTAGTATTTGAACTGAAAAAGGGAAATGCATTTCTCATCGTAGTATAATTTTAATTTTAATCAGATATTAACGCCAAATTCGTAATTTGAGATAATTTTCTTCCTGTGAATCATTCCTGGGCAAGTGATCTTAATTTTTTCCTTAGGAGAATTAAAAGTCAACAAAAAACAAGTGACAATGACACAAGCATAGCGGCTCATAAAGCATACTGATTTATGTAAAACAACTTATGTATACAGGACCTGTAAGTAATATACTATCAAATCATTATTTTTCAAGGGGAATTAAAATTTGTGGATTTCGTGGTTCACCATCGACCACAAAATCAAATCCCATGGACCAATAAATTTGACCTTTGTATAATTATTACTATTACTTGAAATGCAAAATCAACGAAATAACGTCACATCAAAAAATAACATCACATCAAAATAGTCTTTTTTTACAAAAACCACGAAATTTTGTCCCACAAAATTATATGATTTTATAGTAATTCAATTTATTACCAAGAAAAGGTGATAATGAGATGCAGGTGATTCATACACTGTAACTGTTAATTTATGATAGGTTTATTATAATATGATAGATACAGAGGGAGTAATAAACTATGTATAAAATGACTTGTTATATGTACTGTTATGTTCAACGTCCATGAACTGAATAGTAGAGTCTAGACAAATACAATCAAACAGTTTTCAAATTCAGCACTGGGGAATTTAGCAGACCATTGCATAACAAAACAACAAAACATTATATAGTCGATTCAAAGATGTCTGTCAAAACCGCCATACTGTTCCATTTCTGAATAGCTAATTGCAGCAAGAATAACCACTACGCTATAGCACCAGCAGCTTTATAATCATTTAAGTGTATTATTGATGGTAGAATTTAATCCTGACACACCTTTAATAATCGGCCGGGGTGAATGTTTGTTTACGCGGTTGTGACAGAGATCTTTGAATCAACTATAGTTCGATTTCGAGCATTGAGCCGTGACTGCACTTTTAAAGTTTTATAAATTCGCCGATAAAGCTTGTTGCGGCATTGACTAACTGCGCTAAATTGCCAATTGATAAATTACTCATACTAGTAAGTATCTTATCTTTAAACCATGACTATTGAAATTAATAAATCATGGGTTACTCGTCCAAATAGACTCATCTTTAGAAAAGGTCATGGCTCAGGGTTCAAAATTGAACTATACCAAAGCTTGGTAAGCGCTCAACTAGTTAAGTTTTGAGAAACAGTATGCAATCAGTGAGCAAAGCTTGCAAGTAGAATGTTCTTGCAGAGTCGTTATGTAAAGCACTGCCATAAATCACTTGATGTAGTGCCTCAGTTGGGTAACATGGATCATGATGGCATTTTATGGGAGAACATGCTCCCCAGCACCTCAAAATTGTTTCTAGTCTACACATTTAACATATCTATATGCTCTAGCCTCAAGATATCTGTCAAAATTGTGCAATCAACTGTGTGTATGAACCGAGGTGAGCATGCCAGTATAATACTAGCTTTTCTGGATGGATCTGTACCTTTGTCACATTGTGAATGTGTGATTAAAATGATAAATACCCTGCATGAGACTATAATAGTTCAAACATTATTTGTTTACATATTGCACACATTAATGTAGTACATGCATGCACTGTATATCTCGTATATCCATCATTTACAAATTGTCTAATATACCATAAAATCATTGGTTTTTATGGGGTATTAAATTTTGTGGATTTCGTTGTTCATCTTCTACCACGAAATTTAATCCCATCGAACAATAATTTTGACCCTTGTATTTATTACCCGAAATGCAAAATTCACGAATTAACGTCCCATCGAAACGCTCTTTTTTACCATAACCACAAAATTTCGTCCCATCGAATTTAACTGAGTTTACAGCAAATGATTTATTGAAGGAGATAATGCATCAATACCTCGTACACAGTATGAATGAACACAAAGATCATTTTTAAAAGCTCAGCAACAATGCATTTTTCAGTAGGACTTAAAAATTAAAAAAAAATTCTAACAATTAAACAGTTTACAGTTATATTGGTATAATCAGCATGTGATTTAATGCCGTTGACCATTAAACATGCTAACCACTTGTATCGATGAGACCCAGTAAGCTGGATTACTACACTGCCTTTTTATATTTGTTTCAAAATCAGGAAAATTTGACTTAAAAACACATTAAAGGTCTCAATCCGAATGCCTATAGCAAGCTTACTAACTATGAAAGTCAGCCATTTAAAACAGTAAATGCATGGTTCCTTTACAGAAACTCTTAAACTACAGAATAACCTCTCCAGAGCATCCCTCTGCAGAGCAATAACCTCCAAACAAATGCCAATAGTTGCGACTCCCAAAGAGTGTTGCACTACAGAGGTTATTCTGTACGTAGGACTTCCTACCATGGGTATTATAGAAACTTGACATATATATTAACAATACTTGAATAATTCATCCAAGTTCCTAAATCTCTCACAGAGTTCCAGGGAGAAATTAGATCAAGTATGATCAATGGTACATAGTCTTGAAAATTCAATTTGAGAAAGTACTTTGAGCAATTTTACTCACAATTTCACAAGTTTTCAATATTCAACTAAACATATGTTTGACAGATAAGATTTCAGCTGACTGCATCATGACTAAATCTGGTAATTTGAGCAATATACTCCCATTTGTTCAATTTTGTTACCAAAGACAACAAAATTGCTAACAAACAATGTTTGACAGATAAGTTTTTTTCCGCTAACTCACTACTATATTGGAAACCCTGGAGTAAACCAAGACATTGTAGCAGACATGATGGATGGTTGACAAAATGTGCAGCTGGTCTTTACTGTAAAATCGTTAATATTCAAAGGGGGTTTAATTTCATGGATGATCTAAACCACTAAATCACATCCGCATGAATATTAATAATTTCTAAAGTATATGACTTAGTGGATAAGATATCCTTGAAATCACAGTCCCTTTAAGAAATGGACTTTTTCACCAAATCCACAAAATTGTGACCCATTGATATAAGATGATTTTACAATATATATAGGTGGAGTGAGAGTCTCTGAGTTAACAATGTCTTATATCATTACATCACCATTGAAAGTTACACTGGTTTTCTCAACACTTGTCATTCCAAATTTACCAAACTAGATCAAGTAACACACACAAACCAAGATAAAGTTATTTATTTGCTTCCTAAATGTTGTTAATTTGTTGAAACCAAACATGTCAGTCTTACAGAACTAGAAAATAAAGAACCATGGAAGGAATCTATTCCTGAAGAGCTATAAAGAGTAACACCCCTAGATTCCTTCCCCTGCGAATAATGTTCTAGAACTAGTGAAAAGTTCTTGAACATTCTAGAACTTCTGAAGAACATTTAGAACTGTTGCTAAAGTAATAGAATAGTTCTTGAACTCATATTCTAGAACTATACTTGTTCTAGAACATGGTGAAAGGTTCTTGAACTCACGTTCAAGTTCTAGAACAATACAAAAACTCAGATTCTAGAACTATAATAGTTCTAGATCACTGAGAAAGGTTCTTGAACTCAGGTTTAAGTTCTAAAACAATGCAAAAATGGTTGTTCATTTTTTTTTATATAATCAAACAGTTATAGAACTAAGGTTCAAGAATTGAGGTAGTTCTAGAACTCTGATACAAAATCTTACTGTTACCATTTGTTCAACCAATAAAGTTCTAGAACTGTCGCAAATCTTGAATACACTACTGCATGCACAAGCCATGAAATATGTATTAAATTCCTGTTAAATGCCCATGAAAACTGAAAAAAACATTAATTTACCCCATTAATTCTCGTAACAACTTATTTAACAGGTTTAACAAGTTTAATGGGTATCCCATTAAAATACCATGAAAAATCTCATTCATGGCTTTGAAAGTGCCTTTAAACAAATGTTATTTCGACCTGAAAATTTAAGGCCCAGGAAAAAGCCATGAAAATTTGTAAGTTTCATTTTTAACAGTCATATTAATGGCAGTTTTCCGAATATAGTTCTTTCCATGAAGCTGAATGGTGAACATCCCACATCTCATCTCCATCATAATTGCTACCAGGATGAGACATAACTAGCTGTGCAAGATTAACTTCACCATACAATCTGGCAAGTCTAGGGCCAATTGGAATATATGTGAATCTTCTTCTTGAAACAGGCCTTTTAGTTTTACTGGAAGAATTTGTATTATATCTGTTTTCACCACAAACAGGGCACTGTAGCATGTCAGCACATTGTAATGTACCACTATTTCTAAATATAACACACTCGTTTACACAAACATCAAATACCACTTTTTTAACGACATATGGATCTAAAAGTTTTCTTGCTTCATAATAAGAAGACGGCAAAGTATTAGTTACATCACCATGAGTAACTTTCTGCACTTGAATGTTATGGGTAAATGCTGCCTTGCTTATTGCGGGGTGTGCAACAAACATGGAAAAGTTCAAAGCCAGCCATTGTAGAACTGTCGTGGTTGAGTTTGGTAAAGTTTGGATTGCTGGACCCTCTTCATATATGCTTTTATCATAACAGAATGACCATGGACGGTCAGAACTAGATGCTGAATCACTTGAACTTTCGATGTCAGACATGCTTTCACATTCCTCACTTTCATCTGTGCTTGAAATGTCACTACCTGATGTATTTTCACAAGTGGTATGATCATCTTCAGAACTGAAAAAAATATAAGTAGAATAGAAACTAGAAATGTTTTTGAAACCTTATAAAGGATTCTAGCCTTCATATCGATGCTTCATCATCATGTCAGGTTTCATTGAAATCCGTTCAGGGATTTTGGAGATGAAGCGCAGACAAACCTTCCCTTAACAAAGGCAATTGTTGAAAGATTTAAAGGTCCTAAAATCGGCTAAAAACTAGAGCTATCACAGGTGTGATGAATCATACCCCCGCAGCACTGCCTTGACACAGGAATAAAATAATTAGTTTAAAATTAAAAGATGGCCGCCAGTTGGCCATTTTGAATTTTGTCGAACTAAAAATAATGTCACACACTACGTACTACACATCATAAGCATCAACTGTATGGAATTTCATAGAAATTGGCCACTGTAAAAAGATTAACAAATCCAAGATGGCTGCCAGTCGGGCCATCTTGAATTGCAGTGGCAAAAAATAAGTAACACACTACTACGTATCATCGCATGACTATTTATGCCTTTTAACCTTTAACCTCCATGTGTGACCTTGACCTTTGAGCTAGGGACCTGGGTCTTGCGCATGACACACTGTCTTGATGTGGTGATCATTTGTACTAAGTAATTTTAAAATCCAGTAAGAAATGACAAAGTTACAGAGCTGACACGATTTGCATGACTATATAACCTTTGACCTCTAAGTGTGACCTTTGAGCTAGGACCCTGGGTCTTGCGCATGACACATCGTCTTGATGTGGTGAAAATTTATACCAAGTAATTCTAAAATCCAGTAAGAAATGACAAAGTTACAGAGCAGACACGATTTAACAGACCAACATGGTGACTCCAGTATACCCCCTTCAAACTTTGTTTGTGGGGTATAATAACCCGATAAGAATGCGAAAATGACGTGCACAACTATCCTTCAAATTGATATTTCATACCAAGTTGCACTGAATTCTGTCAAGGTTTTTTAAATGAAGCACACACAAAACTTATGTGGCCTCATTTTTTGCTAATTCAAGGGCCGTAACTCTGGTAATACTGGTCTGCTCTAGTCCATTATCAAACTCCTCCGAGATATTATAGCCATATATATAATCTCTGCTACTGCAAGTTTGGTGATAATTGGTCAATAAATGTGGCCTCAATTGTATTTATAAACAAGCTGAAATATAACATTTTTGCTAATTCAAGGGACATAACTCTGATATTACTTGTCCAACCTTGCCCATTATCGAACTTGTCTGAGATCTTATGGACACATACAATTATTGCAGGTTTAGTTCCAATTTTTGGTCAATAAATGTGGCCTCTATTGTGTAAACAATGTGAAATATAGCATTTTTCACTAATTCAAGGGCCGTTACTCTAGTATATACTTCGTGCTCAGGGTAAAGTGCTCAGGTGAGCTAAAAAGCCATGCATACTTAATGTGAGAGAAAGCATTCGATAACAAGATATTTTTCGCTCACATGTGCCGTTATAAACCGTTTTACTTATCCTGGGCCCCGACAAATTCTATTTTTAAGAATTCACATGTAACTAAAATTTTGGAGAAAAGTAGATGTACAAATAGGATAATGATGATAGTTTATTATGATACTGTATGGAGTGTATCCCAACAAACAGCATCTATTGTTGTAAAACTAGACATAGAATTAAAATGCAATGATGCTTAGAAGTCAATTATAAGCGTTCTTTTTTCCATATTGGGTCCAAGAAGTATGTATTAGTCCCTTTAAGTTCATAAATCTGTTTAAAGATATACCTGCTTTCGATGGCTGGGCTATCAGTCTTGGGTTCAAGTATAGATGGATCCGAATCATGCTGCTGCGTACATGTGAATAATGTTCCTGATTCTGTTTCCGAGCTATATTCATCTACGTCAGCGGGAACAAAAATGCCATACATGAGTTCGTGTCGTCTCCTAATGTGCCTTTGAACAGGTTCACCAACATTTCTGCACATTTGGCAAATACAGTTCTTTAAGGACGACATGCCCAATCACTGTTCGCACTAAATTGTTTTCAGTATGTTCCTCTCAACTGGTTAAAATGAGCTGGCAGTTACTAAACAAAATCTGAAATATAAAATGTATCATCAGGGCTCTCCAAATCTTATAGTCCGACGTCCTGGACAGCTCTAAATCACTTTCGGACCGCTGACAATGCGCTAAAAAAGTAAAATTTAGTCCCGGACAACTCTATAATTTCAAATGCCGAAAAAATCGGACAGCTGTCCAAAAATTTGTATAATCAACATCACTTAATTAATTACGAACTACGTCCGAGATTTGGCACTGTATACAGAAATTTATGACTTCAGGCGTGTATAGGCCTTCAGGAAATGGAAATAAACAATAAACACCAGTCGTCGGATCAACAGCCATATATCATTTCTAATTTGTGCCAATTATATAGCGGTAATCAAGCATCATACATATTCTTTGACTCAATTCATTCTCTTTTGATATTCCCTACACACTCGACTATTTCCGCAGGCATTTGTATGGTTCGAAATGAAATAATTTATTACATATTATTTTTTACAGACTTTTCTCCCTGCAGTGCAGACGTTTCTCCCAGGCCTGGTATATATACACAGTATAAAAGTTCTGCTACCCATCACAATAGCTCACCATGAACACTTTGTGGTCAGGTGATCGTGAGCTAAAGACGAACAAATAAACTCGAACTGTTAACCGTCCGTGGTATAACATTCTTTGGGTCGCGAAATCTGATGTTATTTGGCATCAAACTTCAATTTTGCCCATGTTTTGACAGCATGCATAAGGAGCGCAAAAATTATTTTCTGTTGAGCAAAAGAACGTAATTCTCGCAACATACCTGGTCTCTCCAATCCAAAGAAACGATAAACCGTAAAATAAATACGACATGCGCCGGATGTTTTCATTTTAAACAGACTGGTTCTTAATTCAGTGAATTTACACCACCAATTTCTATGAACTAAGCAGAGCGCAGTCTGTTGATTTCCAATGCGGTGCGGTATGACTAAAATACGAAACGAGGATTTTTGGCGCAACGAGGCGAAACGAGGATTAAAATTTGGTATAATAGGAATTACAGTTATTATTTTTTACGAATGTTAATTCCAAATAAATGAATTGTGTATTTGGATGGCTTTGACTATTTCCTATCAGTAAATAATGTCACTGTTGTATAATAATCCTCGTTTCGCCTCGTTTCGCCTCGTTGCGCCAAAAATCCTCGTTTCGTATTTTAGTCAAACCCTTTCCGGTGTTCTTTCGGCGCGTAAAAAAGCAGCCATGGGCGAGGAGAGATTTTATACGTTCAAACAATCTTTAACTGAGGAAGGGCGACAGTCTTTCATAGGTAAGTTCGACGATTTTGGTGTGAACTCTTGAGCGATGCCCGCATTTATTTTCAGACTGTCCGGTTAAAGGAAAATCTTTAACGAATTATTCCCATATTTCGGACAGACGTAATTTCGGATGACAATGTGATTAGTCAGTAGTGTACTGAAAGAATTTGCGTCAATGCCGTTACAAATCGTTATTGATTCAAATAATACTGTAATGTTGCTACATAGCTGCTTGTGATATGAAAATAGGCGTAACCTTAGACAAACTTGCTGTCTCTCTAGTTTCTGTTTAAAATTTGTACCACTTCGAGACAGCAAGCTTGAACGGACATGCTTCACACCTGAACATATGGAGGACAAACAGTTGGAACAGAAACTTATATATAATATCTATAATATTAGAACAATATCAGCCACAGACAGTAGAGGCCTTCAAGACTGGCACCCATCCAGAAATGTCCTATTGTTAAGCCAAAACAAATTAATAGTGTGGTTCTGGTAACATGCTGAAAAAAATCGGGTAGGTAGGTAGGAAAAATATTTTATTTTTTTAAAATTATTTTATTAATTTTATGCACTGGAAAATTAATGATCCGCGGTGACTTCCAGTAAAATGCCAATTAAATGTTTAGGGTAGGGGCAAAAACATAGGGTAGGTATGGTTACTAGAACCACAATATCATTTTGTTTTGGCCTAACCACACATAGGGGCCTACATATTTATACATTAATTATAGAATAGAGTATGAATAGGTATACAGCTGTATTATTTGTTTGTTTATATGGGTTTAACTTCACTTTTCAACAGTAATTTAGTCATATAGCGACGGTGCCTACCAAGACAATCTTGTGCTGCCACACTTGGGATACATGTTGTAGGCACCAACAAGTACCTCACCCAGTCCTGACACCGGGCCGACCAGTCGTAGAACTACACTCTAAATGCAGGGCCAAGCGAGGGAGTTACTACTTCAATTTTTTATCGTCTGGTTTGACATGGTAATCTGTATTATTTGTGGAATTATTGTATATGTTGGAGAGACAGAGAGGCATCTGCTACTTTCGGAAATACCGTATAAGCGGGTTAATTCCACGTTAAAAAAAATCTGTGATTTGGGCCTAAAATGGGTAATTTTATTTCTGCGACCTGGCAGAAAATCGGGAATTAATTTTTGAGGTTTGCATGAACCTGAAAGTACATAAAAATGCTCACTTCGAAGTTTTGACCCGATATGTTATAACCTAGTCAAACTTTACATAATTGTGTATGCTTGTAAAGATTACACATCACATTCATTCATTGATACCTAACAAAGGCAATCGACCACAATCAATAGGGTTAGCACCTTTAATGTGTGAACAACACAGCATTATACGACAAACTCGGGAGATACATGTATAGATAACGGTTTATTACCGGTATATTGAAGTATAATATCGAAGTTTAATTTTGCGTCAAAAATTACTGCTGATAGTTTAAATGTGCAGTTGATATTTCTCGAACTGCAGAAATAAAAATCCGCAGAAATAACCTGCTATACGGTAATGCCGCAACATAATGTAGGTTCAAGGTCACACTTAAGAGAGTTCAAAGGTCAAATTAACAATCTGGCCGGGGTCAGTGGGAGGGGTGCAAGAGTGGTGTAAATACAGGCATACTGCTCATCGGACAGGACAATGGTGGGGGGGGGGGCAGTAGCATTTCTCAAACACAATTCTTGTATTATATTTAATTATTCCCTGCCGAAGGGGATATGGTAATGGTAGGCGTCAGTCCGACCGACCAACCGACTCTTCTACATTTCTTATAATCTTAAGGAATTTTGACGAAACTTTCACAGAAGTACTGTTATCAGGTGCCCCAGTGCATATTATCAGGCTTTTGTGTTTCGACTATTTTTGTAAGAGTTATTGCCCTTGTTGATTTTATACATATACTCTTCTGTGTGCATCTCCTACATTTATCAAGGAATTTTGTCCAAACGTTCACAGAAGTACCGTTATGAGATGCCCTAGCGCATATTGTCATTTTTTTTATTTCAACCCTTTTTGACAGAATTATGGCCCTGAATTATGATGCAGAGTCACATCAAGCATAATCCTACCTTATAGCGTTTCCGACCATCACAGATGCAGATCAGCCCCCACAAGATTGTGACAACTATTCAATAAAAGTAGCTTACTGATTATACTAGTGCTGAAACGATTAACCTGTTACCGTCCGTATGGTTACCGATTAACCGGTTACAACTTTTACTAACCGGTTAACCAGACTAAGTTGCTTCCCTTTATAAGGTAACTATTTTGTAGCGACCATGTGTTCCTTTTATATAAAATATCAATTTTGGAAATATTATCTGAGTTTGCGGTTTGATCATTGAAATCATTTAGTTATTTGGTTCGATCTTTATTACCGGTAACTCAATAAAATGGTTTCTAATATGGTTTTCATCACCAGTATTATACCCTATGTAATGTTGCGTGTGTTATTACATCAGCAATCCAGCATATTAATCATATATAAAGCCGATCGTCTAGTGGTTGTATCTAATGATTAACCGGTTAGTTACCAGTTAATGATACATGTACCAGTTAATTGGTTTGTAATTTCGGCTAACCGTTTCAGCACTAGATTATACTTAGTAGTGAGCAGCAAGTCACCTGATAATTCGGCATTTTTTGTACACTGTCCGGCTGATATGGTTCTAGGCTGGTCTCAAACACTAAAATAAGGTACTTTTAAATAATGCCTTACCTGGCTTATTTCATGGATTTTGTCTTATTTTCAGACAATGGCATTAACATGGAGATGCTTCAGGAGTTCTCTGAAGAAGATGTAAAGGATGTATTTCAAACCTTCAGTGATCGCTTCAAGGCCCGAAAGTTTATAGCTTTCCACAAAGAGTTTGCACGTGCACCTGAACTTGATTTTTCAAAGGATCGCAGAACAGTGTCTGAACCTAGCAATGACAGTGATTTAGGTGATGACAATGATCAACAGAGACACTACTTGCCAGAAAATAAATCGGTTTGTGTTAAACAAAAAACAACACTCTGTTCCATATACTGTTGATCAGATGCCGGAGAAAAAAAATCAACGAGGTAAACCAACGCCTGCTCAGTTGTTCTTCCGCCAGTTACTTAGAGATGCAGCTGTCTCATCAAAAATATGGAAACGTGCACCTATGTTAGTGGATATTTCCGAAAATAAAAGAACTGCCTTCTTCACAGCATTTGAAGTTGCGCCAGGACTTCTTCAACAGAAGAAGGAACTCTGGACAAGGTTGGGAGAAAGTTTGCAAAACCGCCGTAAATATTTACGTGACAAAGGTAAAAAGGGAAAACGATCAGAATCATCACATGAAACTTCCACGTCTAATGTAAATCTAAATGAGCAGCTGAAGGTGGGCGCTCATGTAGTGATTTTATCCAAAAATAAAACACCTATAGGCAATGGCGTCCTGATTATGTACGGTTTGATGTATTCAGAAGTGGTCGTGAAAACAATTTATGATATTTGTAACAGCTTAAATGATACAGATATTGAACTGCCAAGTCCTGTGGATGACCATACCACACTAAATGCAAGACTAGTAAAACGTGTTATTACGTGGAGAAGTGTAAGATTGTGTAATAAGACCTTGTCATCTGGTGCATCGGTTAAAAAATCAAAAATCAGTTCTCGGTTATCGGATCTAGATGTGGATTCTAGTGCACCGGTTAAAAAATCAAAAATCAGTTCTCGGTCATCGGATCTAGATGTGGATTCTAGTGCATCGGTTAAAAAATCCAAAATCAGTTCTCGGTCATTAGATCTAGATGTGGATTCTAGTGCATCGGTTAAAAAATCCAAAATCAGTTCTCGGTCATTAGATCTAGATGTGGATTCTAGTGTATCGGTTAAAAAATCCAAAATCAGTTCACGGTCATTAGATCTAGATGTGGATTCTAGTGCATCTGATCTAGATGTGGATTCTAGTGCTTCACTCACTAGCATTGAAACATTAAGTGAAGACGGTTATAAGGATGTGTCATGTTTTTCAAATGAATGTCAGTCAGTAGAAGATTCAGATTCGGATACAAATTCAGTCAGTCTTCTGGCAGATCTGAATTCAGAACTTGAAGACATAGGAATTTATGAATGGGCCAAGGGAGATGTCTTTTTAGGTGTTCTTGATGGACAGTCTATCGTTAACTGCCAGAAGCCGGTGGCTAGAATTATTGTGAAGCCTCAACTTGAAATGAAGATATACTTGCAGGATTGTAAAACAGACAAAGGCATAGTTACATTGAATCTTTCAGATGTGCAGAAAGATCCAGATGCAAACTATTGTGTCATGAAAGTGAAGTTACCTTTCGATAAAGCCAGGGATATGATAAAAATAAACAATGTTCCACTCTTTGTTAACAAACTGAAGAGCAAGTTTGAGCAGTATGCATTTAAAAGTTAGGCTTGTCAATTTAAATTTTAATAAAACAACTATATATGATACAAGTATAGACCTAGCTCTGTGAAAGTCGCAACATTTGGACATTGTAAATGACATCAAGAAATGATAATAAATACAGTTCAAAATGTCTTTATAATTAGAATATCAACATTAAGTTGCATATGAATGTAGAGTTTTACATGCTACATGCACTATTTATTCTCTTTTCTTGACCTCGTTTACAACGTAAAAAAATCCCAATTTTCACAGAACACAGTCTACATGTATGATCTATTAGTATTAGGCAATTGACATTTTGAAATTTAGCGAACCTGATCCAAGACATGATGTATAGATAATCGCAAGTCGTGTATTTATTCCTGTGCCCATTTTACCGGAGATTTGGCACTTTATTAATTTTCAGTATAGTGCATTGATATGCAACTTCGTATGTGAAACTTTTTCACTCTCAATCTCATTAAAATCAGAACACAATTGACACTCCTATACTGTATGCTGATCATGGTCTGAATTGCTAAAATTCACAACATTATTACTCATTCCATAATGAATGGAATAATAAATAATTCAGCACAAATATTTACCATCAATCTGAAAATATTATATTTAGTGCATCATTCAAATGTTAATGTCATTCTTGTATGTAAAAAGACACATTTTTAAAAACTTGTTATACCCCCAGGTACAAAGTATATGGGGGCTATATTGGAGTCATGCTTGAGGTTGGTTGGTTGGTTGGTCTGTTGGTCGTGTAAATTTTGTCCGCGCCATGTGTCTGTAACCATTTGTCATATTTCAATGAAACTTTGCATGACTCATCAGTACCAAGCCTAGTTGTGCATATCCTTGGATCGGTTGGATCAATTTGCAGGGAGTTATTGCCCTTGATTTTTTTTTCTGTTACCATTCGTCAAATTTGAACCAAACTTCACAACATACCAGTGGCATGTTATGCTTTGATCAATTCTTACTGGGTTATTGCCCTTTGCACTTTTTATGCCCCCGTATCGATAGATCGGGAGGCATATAGTGATTCACCTGTTTGTCCGTCCGTCCATCCCTGGTTAACCCAAATTGACCGTTTTGTCTTATATCAATATGGCTTGCTACAAAGCTTTCATACTTGCATGGATGTTGTATTGGAACACTCTCCACACACCCATATCACCCAACCCCATTTTGACCTTCACCATGACCTAATTTTGGTCTTGAACTTTTTGAAGGGCCAAATTCTTGGTTAACCCAAATTGACCGTTTCGTCTTATATCATTCAATATGGCTTGCTACAAACCTTTATACTTGCATGGATGTTGTACTGGAACACTCTCCATGCACCCATATCACCCGACCCCATTCTGACCTCCACCTTGACCTAATTTTGGATTTGACTTATTGAAGGGCCAAATTCTTGGTTAACCCAAATTGACCGTTTCGTCTTATATCAATTGCTACAAAGCTTTCATACTGGCATGGATGTTGTACTGGAACACTCTCCACACACCCATATCACCCGACCCCATTTTGACCTTCACCTTGACCTAATATTGGACTTAAGACTTATTGAAGGGCCAAATTTTTGGTTAACCCAAATTGACCGTACACCCCTTACATTGTCAAAGCCATGTCACACTATCCAATGTTTCAACAGAATTATGGCCCCTGATTGACTTAGCTTTTTTATGGACAAGGCTTCCACGGGGGCATAAGCGTTTATTGAATGCAGTCTTGTTTTGTCCATACTATTAATTTTGCTGTAATTAACAAAGTTTCATAAGGCACAAGTTAACATACTGTAACTGTCAAGCAATATATCTGGGGGTATTCATCATCTTCAGTGATAGCTCTTGTTTATTTTAAGTAGTGCTGTGAAAATAATTTGTGCAACATATGGCCAGTCATAATTTTGTTATTATATAAGGTCATTTTGTGGTCAAAGGTCAGTTTTCATTTCCTAAATATGTATCATTTTGTAACGGATGCACTTTTTATGTGAAAGCTTGTGGTTTAGGTCAGGTATTTTAAACTCACATCTTGAAACTGCTTTTGATTTCTGTCATTTCAAGGTCACTGAACATAAAAAAGAACAGTCAAAGTGCTCTTTCCCACTTTCCTAGTACATTTTTATGCGACCCAAGGGACGTATACTATTATGTTATGGTGCTTTCGTCCGTCCGTGCTTACGAGATGGTATTTAAGTGACTAGCCACTTGCCATACAGACTCTTAACGGTCTAGGGTTAGGCACTTAATAGTGGACAATAAAGTACAAAATTGTCTTTTACATGGCTATAAATTAACATTGTTTAGCCACTTAAATATCGTACCGTAGAACAAGACGTCTTCAAGGATTAATGGATTTAATCTATTTTTGGTACATAAAATACAGGTCAAATTCCATTTTGGTTACAATCTGCATTCAAGGCTACGGCAAATGTTCTTCGGGCGTATAATGCCCGGCCCAGTGGTGCTCTTGTTTCTGTATACTATATAGTCCCTATTCGGTTGGGGTATATCAATTCCCTGAATTCCTTGTTAGTTATATCTGTTTAGGGTTTTTCCAGAACAAAAATGAATGAGAGGCCACTCAAAAAAATGTGTGGGTGGTGGGTTCTAATCAATGTTTGGAGGGGGACGGCAAATTAATTACAGGTAACAGTACGAGCAGTAGCCCTAAAAAATTGCAGGCCACACACTCATTTTTTCTGGAAAAGTCCTTAAAAATGTTCCATGTGTTTTAGCAAATTTGTTTGTGTTGAAGATCTTAAGTTTTTGTTTACGAAACATTAAAAATATTAATGTATAAGAAAGAGCATTATTATATTCCTGTTTAATATTTGTTCATATTGAATTTTAGCTAACTTGATACAATCTCGGGGGTGGACTGCACTCTTGAAAAACTTGTGGGTCAGATGTGGGTGGCGGGTACTATTAAATATTTTGGGGGATAGGGCAAATTAATTACCGGTAAAATTATGTGGGTGCTATCCCTTAAAAAAGTGCAGTCCAATCCCCTCACTCATTTTTTCTTAGGAAAATTGTTTCATGAATGTTCATGTTTTTTTTAGCTCACCTGTCACACAAGATGAGCTTTTGGGAGCACTCTTCGTCCGTCCACAATTTGCTTGCGTATATACTAGAGGTCACAGTTTTGGCCTAATCATTATTAAACTTGGCCACAATGATCAATTCTACAAAATCTAGGCCAAGTTCGATATTGGGTCGTATGGGGTCAAAAACTAGGTCACTAGGTCAAATCTTAGACAAACCTTGTGTAGACAACAGAGGTCACAATTTTGGCTTAATCTTCATGAAACTTGGTCACAATGATGATCTCAACAAAATCTAGGTCAAGTTCGATATTGGGTCATATGGGGTCAAAAACTAGGTCAAACCGTAGATAAACATTGTGTAGACAATAGAAGTCACAGTTTCAGCTTAATCTTCATGAAACATGGTCACAATGATCTCAACAGAATCTGGGTCAAGTTCGATATTGGGTCAAAAACTAGGTCACTAGGTCAAACCATAGATAAACATTGTGTAGACACTACAGGTCACAATTTTGGCCTAATCTTTATGGAAGATGGTCACAATGATCATCTCTAATAAATCCAGGTCAAGTTCGATATTGCTGGATATCACTGGATCTTCGTGAAAGTTGGTCAGAATGTTTGTTTACATGTAATCAAAGTTGAGTTTGAAAATTGATCAACTGGTATCAATAACTAGGTCACTAGGTCAAATCTTAGCCTGTACTACTACGACTGGTGAGCGACCTAAACCTAGGGCCCAAAGGGCCCTCTTGTCTAGTAAATTTATTAGTGTTAAGAGTTTTTAGCTCGACTGTTCAAAAAATAAAAGGAGCTATGTATTGCACTCACCCTGGTTTATCCTAGTAGCCGTTGGCGTTAGTTAACCTTATTTGGTAAGCAATAGCTAGTACCTCCGACAGCTCTTGTTGAAAAAAATGGCTTAAATTCGGCTTGTCCGGACCATTACTCTGAGATTTCTCAATGTAATTTTAAATTATTTTTACATTTGCATTCATCTTCATCAGTTGGTGTGGCATGCGCAAGACCCAGGTCTGTACCTCAAAGGTCAAGGTCACAATGAGAGGTCAAATGTCAACATTGGGGAGACATGCGTTTTTTTTTCAAAAACAAGCTCTAGTTTATGTACACTTTCATTGTTATAAGTTCGGTGTTAACTGTTTATGGTTTATTGTTTAGATACATATCTATCATAGGTGATATGCATTTTATGTTTGAAATGTTGACCTCATGGGTCTATGACCTTCTGGTTATATATGAATAAACTTCTTTAAATGTATAATTGCAGTTCAAGAACTTAATATTCAAGAACTTTCTCAAATCAGGTGCAGCAGTCATATAATGGTAGTTCAAGAACTTAATATTCAAGAACTTTCTCCAGAACTTCTAGAACAAGTTCTTGAACTCATCTATTAAGAGTTCAATTACTATTCTAGAACTTGGTTCTATATTCTAGAACTGGGTTCTAGAACAAATTTACATAAGTTCTATAATTTGGTTCTAGAAGTTCTAGAGAAAGTTCTTGAACATTTAATTCTAGAACTGCCATTTAGAGTTCAATTACTATTCTTGAACTATCTTCTAGAATCTGTTCTTGAATAATTCTAGAATTCCTCGCAGGGGTTGTATTACATAACTTTCTCTTCCCTCAAAGTAGGGATGTCATTAATGGCCATTCTTGCAGGGGAAATTTAGACAAATGACAATTGTAATGGAACAACAAAAGAGCTAGTTCCTGGTAAACACCCAATGCAGGTTGCTGTTGGTCATGTTAAAATGCCAAGGAACACAGGTTGCCGAAGGACCAGTGAATACAGGTAGCCAAGGATGAGTTATACAGGTTGCTAAGGATGAGTGAATACCCTGGTTGCCAAGGACCAGTGAATACAGGTTGCCAAGGACCAGTGAATACAGGTTGATAAGGACCAGTGAATACAGGTTGCCAAGGACCAGTGAATACAGGTTGCCAAGGACCAGTGAATACAGGTTGCCAAGGACCAGTGAATACAGGTTGCCAAGGACCAGTGAATACAGGTTGCTATGGACCAGTGAATACAGGTTGCCAAGGACCAGTGAATACAGGTTGCCAAGGACCAGTGAATACAGGTTGCCAAGGACCAGTGAATACAGGTTGCCAAGGACCAGTTAATACAGGTTGCCAAGGACCAGTGAATACAGGTTGCCAAGGACCAGTGAATACAGGTTGCCAAGGACCAGTGAATACAGGTTGCCAAGGACCAGTGAATACAGGTTGCCAAGGACCAGTGAATACAGGTTGCCAAGGACCAGTGAATACAGGTTGCCAAGGACCAGTGAATACAGGTTGCCAAGGACCAGTGAATACAGGTTGCCAAGGACCAGTGAATACAGGTTGCTATGGACCAGTGAATACAGGTTGCAAAGCACCAGTGAATACAGGTTGCTATGGACCAGTGAATACAGGTTTCCAAGCACCAGTGAATACAGGTTGCCAAGGACCAGTGAATACAGGTTGCCAAGGACCAGTGAATACAGGCTGCTAAGGACCAGTGAAAACAGATTGCTCCCCGAAGGACCAAGTAAATAAATGTAAGTATATAGATACATTTGATACAGAGCAGACAGTACAAATAAAGTGAAACAGACTTCCTGGATAATTAGATACAGGAAATTAGAAAACTGTACGACCAACATACTAGACAGACAGACCATCAGATAAACCATTAGATCAGTGAATGCGAAAGCAGTGTTATAATAATACCAAGTCTAGCAAAACTCATTAACCCTGCTGTTCTATTCTACAGTGACAGTGTAAATAAATGACCTGTGAAAGTCTACATGGCTACCAAATGCAAGCTGATATCCTGAAGCATCATAATCTTTGAGCTAACTCTCATTCTCAAAATAAAGTCAAGTGTTTTGGAGTTAATTTCCATGGTATATGGAACTCAAAATATCAGAAACATTTTTAAAAGATTTTAATATAGTTTGATCTTGAAGACAGATTTAGTGCAAATTCAGATTCTGATTTAAGTGACAAATCAGGTGAGAGTTCAACTAAAGATCAGGGTTCGAATCTGGCAATATTTCAGAAACCAACTGGATATGAACTGGTTGGAAACTGTAAAGATAGTCTGGTGTGTATCAGTGCTTAGTACAACTTAAATGTTAACAAACCAAGGACTGTCTGTCTTTTAACGAACCAAGGTCATTGGCCAATCAAGCATGGATAAAACTGAATGTCTGTACACACACTAATAACTGTCTCAGTTGTATGCAATCAAAAATGCATGTATCAAACAGCCACCTGCATTAAAAGCTGTGTTTAGAGTATGCTCTGAAATTGGGTATGTAAGACAGGTTTGTCGGTATATGGTCTACGTATGTAAAATCCTTAACCAATAACACCACTTGGCATGTCAATATAATGTGCAGTGTGTTTTATTTCTGGATGAACCGCTTTTCCAATTCTGCAGGGAAACACTACATTGTACATCCAATAATACATTGATGATTGTTTTTGCACATTGATATTGTTTTACTTAAAATTGCTGACTACATGATATGACAAGACAACAATAGGAAGTGATATCTATTTCACTGCCTGTTTACTCAAGGGTTTTCATTTGTCAAATACATACATGATAAATACTGTACATGAACAGACTACTCCAAGCCATATAGCTTAAGAGCTGATGGCGATTTATTCAAAAATTTTGTCCAAATCTGAAACTTGTGCCAAAATTAATAATATAATAATATAACTGATCATTAAAGAACCCTGGAATGATTTCTTACAAATTTCCTTTTTCAAAACACTTCAGAATCCATGATGGCTTTCCTAAGGAGGTAATCCATGCCTTCTGTATTTAATTGAACAGGAGGTAACTGAATGAAAGTGCTACCAAGCGCTTTGCTTAGGCAACAGATATCAGGTCACTCTCGATACAAGTAACACCTCTCAGTACCGCGAGGAAAAACATGCTTGCCAAATAAAGGCATATTGATTATCAAATTTGGGATATAAAGCATACAATGGGCTTAGTCACTGATATGTAATATGTATAAATCGAAACAGTTCATTCTTGTTACAGCATTACCTAATCTATGTGACAGAAAACAGTTCATTCTTGTTACAGCATTACATAATCTATGTGACAGAAAACAGTTTATTCTTGTTATAGCATTACCTAATCTATGTGACAGTGTATCAATCCAAACATTGTTTACATTTCAAATCCAGTCACTCCAGTATTAGACGCCTGATTTCATTACTCATGGACATGTTGCAAGGTCGAGTCATTAAATTATTCATCAAGATAACATCCTACCTCAAATAAACCTCAATGATGAAATTAGGCAACAGGTCAAACCTGTGTGTTAAACATGTCCTCCAAGCGAACACCACTATAACAGAACTGAAGCAAAACTACCAATTCCATAACTCTGGGCTCTACAGACCTGAAGCAAGACTACCAATCTCATAACTCTGGGCTCTACTGACTTAAAGCAAAACTACCAATTTTATAACACTGGGCTCTACAGACTTAAAGCAAAACTACCAATTTTATAACACTGGGCTCTACAGACTTAAAGCAAAACTACCAATTCCATAACTCTGGGCTCTACAGGCTTAAAGCAAAACTACCAATTTTATAACTCTGGGCTCTACAGACTTAAAGCAAAACTACCAATTTTATAACTCTGGGCTCATATTCAATGTTGAACTTATTCAATTTGAGGATAAGGATAGCCAATCACATTGCCTGTATATATGTACATACTGACCATGAGTTTCATATGGTGTGATCTGATTGGTTGTCCTTATCCTTCAGTCAAGTAAGGTCAATATTGAATACCACAGCTGACAAAATCATTTTGTTAACTTGTAAACCAACTTGTTAAAGAGTCAACCCTCAACAAAGACCACATTTTGCTCCTTTTTTTCGGCACATGGTCTTTAAAAACAGGTTTGACTGCACTTACAGTATAGCATTTATCATCCTATTTCGTAGATTTTGAGGACATTTGTAGCATCAGCTATAATTTACTTTGGAACATTATTTTAGTATTGTAGCACAAGCTTTGCCAAGCATCATTTAAATCTCAGCGTTATAAGTTGGACACAAAAACATCATTTAAATCTCGGTGTTATAAGTTGGACACAAAAAAACATCAGGTAGGAACTTGTAACTGAACAATTCACCACCACGAGGAAATGTTTCTAGAACTACATAATTATAAGCCATGACAATAAGATATAATTCAATTTCACAATAATCTTTACAGTCACGTCAGCATGATTTCCAATTAAGTAAAAGCATTACTCTAGTAATGGGGCTACAAACGAAAGCTGTAATAGACCAATAAAAGTCAACATATTTTTTGTGACTGTTACCATAGCTACCAGACATTGTTTACATGGGACAGGATTGTTTATCGATTCTAAAACCAATGAAAACGTAGATTATCTCAGTTTTCAATATATTCTATCTGCTGATTATCGTGCCTTTATGCATTGAGACAATCTTGGAAACCTTTAAATGAGAAAACTGGTCCGTTATAAGTCACAAGACGGCCCCTGGGGGTGGGGTTCATATAAAGTTATGTATGTTTCACATAAGTTATACCATTCCATGCCTGGTCACTTCAGTTATAACAAGTAATTAGGAATTGCAAGCAATACAAGAGTCCCCTACCTGGTTTTCAGGATGTCAATGTTTCAGTTGCCATGGTAACTACAATTTTCGTTCGAATAAAAGATCATTAGACGTGCATAATCTCCTTATTAGTCTCTATCTACATACCAAGTTTCATAAACCTAGCTTAAAAACTGTTTGAGTTATGGCAGGATCTTGACGGACTGACGGACAGACAGATGGACGGACAACCTCTAGTCCCCTCGGGTTGAAAAAACGGAAGGGGCTTAATAAATACACAGTAACACTTTGTCAACTATTTTGTTAATCATGTAGTTGACAAAACCAGTTTTCCTATGAATAAATTATAAGCAAGTCCATGAACTTCTCTGCATGTCTCCAGTCAATTCATAGTTTGGAAATAGAAGACAGCATTTTCCACGAGTTATAGGTTTCCTATTTGGTCATGATATAATGCGATATGTACAGTCGGTTCAAAGTAAATTGATAACGGTTGTAAACATTAGCTTGTCCATCAGTTAAACTATGTTTATCTAGGTTAACTAGCTGTATATGAGTAACCTATAATCCTCGCTAGTCCAAAGGGACTTACTGTTCCCTAATTAGTATTACTCACTGAATCAACAGTATTCAAAATAATCTTCAATAGGTGAAGAAAGGCATAAAATAAGGAAATTTCAGGATGCATATGTATACTCTTGCTGCAAAAAATAAGAAATACCCTACAATGATTTTACCTTAAAACGGGCCTGGTCCTTGTCATAGATCCTCTTCAAAGGGACTTTGGTAGGGGCCATAAAGTGTGCAAGTTTTCCCAGGTATACTCCATTCCTTAATCCTTCTTCCAGCTCTGTTGTTGGAGGTAACTCTTCGTTGATGCATGCTTGTATCCATCTGCAATATAAACAACATAAACACATTACTACTGCATAACCTACACAATGGTTCCTTCAACAATCTGCTTGTACATTATTAATATTCTTATTAAATTCAGGGTTCCCACAAATATTCTAGGACAAAATTCCCCGACTTTTCCCTGATTTTTCCCTGACTTTTTCGAGCAATTGGGTCTCTTTGTTAGAGCAAAACAGCGCAATAGAAACAGCAAAAAGGGGGATTATATTTGCTTGATATGGAACCAAATAGTTTCAGGTAGTTGTTTAAGGGCAGTTGATTGAAATAAAGTAATCATAATTTAAAATTATCCCGAGCAAGTGTTACGTGAGCAAGGATTTTTTTCAGTTATTGATATTTTCTTCATAGGAAATGGCACTAATCGAGATCTTAATGACGAATTCCCTGACTTTTCCCTGACTTTTGCTCAATTGCCAAATTTCCTTGACTAATTTCAAAATTCCCTGACCTTGGAAAAATTATATTTTTCACTGACTTTTAACCTGACCGTGGGAACACTGTTAATATAACTGGTATTCTTGTAATTAGGATCAGGTCCATATCTCTGCACTATAGGACTGCAAGTACAACATTCTGTATCATACCTAGGGGTGTGGAATTCCAGTGTCCGACTTGCCCGACTTGGACTTTTTGAGCTGCGGGCAAGTAGTTTTTCCTTCCTGCTTGCCCATGGGCAAGAGTAAAATTAACATTAAAAAATAGTATTTAGTGTCCTATTTCACCTAAAACATATGAAAATGATTCAGCATCAGGTACACACAGTAGGCTACTCTCAAATTTGACAAAATGAATTGTTGATACTGAAATTTTGTAGCTTTTTGTGTTCTCCTGGGCAAGTAGATTCAGTCACCGGGCAAGTCTAATTTTCAGTCTAACTTGCCCATGGGCAAGTGAAAAATTTGAGGACTTCCACACCCCTGATACCATAGTGTCAAATTCATCAGTAAACTTTTTTTCAAAAGCCATATTAAATCTGAGCTAGAAAAATACCAGACTTAAAATATGTTACGTACTGAATGGACAACTAAATCAAGTCAAGTAAAATATAGACAACCACCTAGCCATCAATACCTTTCCTTTAGGGAAACACAAAATTCAATTATAAATTTAATTGCTGTGATTTTGGAAATGTCATGAAGCTCATTTAGGATCTGGCATCATAACTTGAACAGTAATTATTCTATAATGCTTATTTATGTTCTACTAAATACTGTAAAATATTATAGAAAACTTTGGACAAGGCAGACCATGGTTTTTGTAACGACTTTCGACCAGAAAAGATCAATGATGCACTTTATGTTTCCACAAAAATACTGTAAAAATACTGTAATCATTGGTATTCTCAGAACAACATTCAGTTACTATAGCAGCAGCTCAAAGACAATATAAATCATTTTCTGCAAAGAAGCTCACAGTGTCAAAAACATCTCAAAATAGCCGATTTTATGATAAAGTTAGGTGCCTAGGTAGCTCACTTAAATGTAGTCATGCAGACCCCTATTGTTACCCGAGTACAACTGTAGCCATGCAGACCCCTATTGTTACCCGAGTATAACTGTAGCCATGCAGAACCCTATTGTTAACCGCCTAGGTTGCTCACCTAACTGCAGTCATGCAGATCCCTATTGTTAACCGCCTAGGTTGCTCACCTAACTGCAGTCATGCAGATCCCTATTGTTAACCGCCTAGGTTGCTCACCTAACTGTAGTCATGCAGACCCCTTATGTTACCCGCCTATGTTGCTTACCTAACTGCAGTCTTGAAGACCCCTAATGTTACCCGCCTATGTTGCTCACCTAACTGTAGTCATGCAGACCCCTAATGTTACCCTCCTATGTTGCTCACCTAACTGTAGTCATGCAGACCCCTAATGTTACCTGCCTATGTTGCTCACCTAACTGTAGTCATGCAGACCCCTAATGTTACCCGCCTATGTTGCTCACCTAACTGTAGTCTTGCAGACCCCTTATGTTACCCGCCTATGTTGCTTACCTAACTGCAGTCTTGAAGACCCCTAATGTTACCCGCCTATGTTGCTCACCTAACTGTAGTCATGCAGACCCCTAATGTAACCCGCCTATGTTGCTTACCTAACTGCAGTCTTGAAGACCCCTATTGTTACCCTAAGTAATCATTTTCTAAATTTATGACTTAAAGATTCAAATAAATTCAATCTCTATTAATTGTATGTATTATACTGTAAAATCATTTAATTTTTGATGGGATGAAATTTTGTGGTTTTGGTAAACAATAAAATTTCGATGGGACGTTAATTCATGGATTTTTTATTTCAGTTAATAAATACAAGGTTCAAAATAACTGTTCGATTGGATTTGATTTTGTGGTTGAAAGTGAACCATGATATCCACAAAATTTAATCCGCCACGAAAATTAATGATTTTACAGTATTAGGTTTCATGTTTCCTTAACAGATTACCTAGCTTACCAATCTGAGGGTTATTTTCTGGTATTTTAATATTGTATTAATATCTAGTGACCATCTTTGAAACTAGCTGCAGGACAAAATAAATGAGAATCATATCAATGTCATCTTTAATTTACGTCACTTTAATGAGGTCAATAATCAGTGTGTAGAATCATGTGATCAAATGAATGCGGTTTTACACTCAAAACTACTTCGATTTCGTCTGCTAACGGTGAGTTTTTTCTTGATTATAACGATCGTGCATTTGATACGGTTATATTATACTTTAGGCTATATAAAATAACCATACTAAATGCACAATCGTTATAATCAAGAAAAAACTCACCGCTAGCAGACGAAATCCCAATAGTTTTGAGTGTAAAACCGCATTCATTTGATCACTTGATTCTACACACTGAATAATAATTCTGTATTCATGTGCAGAAACAGCTATTTATCTCGAGAAGTACAACCAACTATTTATTCCTAGGAAGGGGGTCCAACCAGCTACTATTTGGCTCAGGGTATCTAACCAGATCAAGTCTTGATCAGGGGTGGTAATCCATATTTAATTGGAGAATAAGGATTATAGCCAATCATATTACCTGTTACTGACCAAGAGTTTAAAATGGTGCTATCTGATTGGTTATCCTTATCCTTAAATCAAGTAAGATCAATATTGAATACCATCCCAGACTTAAAATTCAAGGGGGGTCCAGTTCCTCCCGTTCTTCCTCTGAATCCCTTTAATGATATCAAAATGTTAAATCCATATACATACGCTCATCATGCCAACTGTGGTTTCAGATGTAGCCACAGGGTTTCATTTAAATATTCAGAAATAAATCTGGCGTAAAATATCTCTGATAAAATAAAATAACGCAACAGTAGTACAGTATTCAAGTGAAAACATTAGCGTGTAAAACAGACAAAAATTCCCTCTGTCCGCAGGTACTTCAACAATAACTGTCATCAACTATCTGACATTTACACCTTCAGTTTTATTGTACTTTAATTATATCCCTCACACTTAAAGGCTAGCGTAAGCTGGTGTCTTGCTAGCTATAGTGCGCCCAGGATAAGGTGATATTTACGAACGTGGCTGGATTGGTCTAATGTTGCAAAATTGGTTGCTTAAATAAACACATATGGTCAAGTTTATATCAAAATATCACTGACAAATCGTGCACGCTTGCCTTTTCAACTTATATGGCATATTCTAAATTTTCCCGCCTTAACCATTATCCTGGGTGCACTATAGCTACATCCTAATTCATAAAAGATTATGTAAACAGAAAAACAAAGATATTGCTTGTTCAAAGGTTTGTTGTGAGTTGATCTGCTGACTAGTACCAAGATGTCCCAGAATATAACTCTGGACCGTAGCCACATGCATTGGTGAAAATTTGAGAAAATACCCAAAAGTTTATTTTTTAAAGAAAACCATCTCACAAAGACCTTAGACAAGATTTGCCTTTGTACATTTTTGTCTCTGCATACCCCTGCAAAATGCTGTTCAAGCCAATCATAATTGTTCATGAACCATTCTAAATCAGTTCTTGATGACAATTCATGAGATTCGTACATGAACAGTCCTTATTGAGGTGTTCATGAACGGGTTCAAGTTATGTTTAAGGACTAGCCATAGTTCTTAGGGTTCATGACGAGTACTTGATCAAGTAATGTCTCCCTTTCACCCTGTAATTGCATAGTTATTAATTACACAGCCTGTTTATAGTAGGAAGTAATACTTCCAGAACACCAGTAACCTCCTAACGTAAAGCAGTAATTAAATTGTCTTTATTACCGTACATTATGTAAATTATACCCATACTTTACCATCAGAGTATAGCTTAAGCCAATCAATTTCAAGAAATCAATATATTCATAATACGTATAATACGATTCCTGGTATAGCTTGGCCAATTTGACACGAGCCTGACCTATTGATTAGCATAATTTCACAGTCGATATATTGCCTACATTTATAACACCGATAGTATGTTTTCATAATCGGGGAGTATCACGAAGACGCTCGAGATGTAATACAAACACGAATTTGAAATACCGATATCGCACGATTTGCTTGCGGAAATTGATATATTCAAAGCAAGAACCTTGTAATATATTCTTGCATAAAGGTCAGGCTCAAGTAAAAAAAGCCAAGCTATACTTGGAAGTACAAGCGCTGTCAATGCATGATAACCCCCATGTACTCATATTGATATCCATTGATTGATCAGCTTATACCAGATATTTCACACATAACAGAATTCTGCAGAGTAGAGAAATTGAACATTTACCAGGCTCTGTGTGAGAAAAGTTTGGAACTAAGTGTCAGTCTGAATTGGTAAAACGAGTGAATATGTTCCCCTTTGTCATACAGATAAATACAGGAATTTCTGTCAGTCTGTATCAAAACTTGTCTGTCAGCATGGTGGTATTCAATATAGATCTTATTTAATTTGAGAATAAAAATAGCCAATCATTATCATCTATTATTGACCAAGAGTTTAACATGGTGTAATCTGAGTCAGGAGCCCGTTGCACAAAACAAGGCGATATCGAGCGCTTTTTTGAAGCGCTTTACTACGCCTATGCAACCATGCTACCAGCGAACACTTTCGCTAGGCTTTCTTATGCAACAGACAGCTTCGGTTCCGCTTTGCTATGCAACGGCATGCTAGCCGTGGTAGCATATACATTTTTCACTTCGTCCACCAGAGCGCTTTTTTGAAGTGCTCGTTAGCGCCTTGCTTATACAATAGCCACTGATTTACTGACAGTGCAACAAACCTGATCAATACCCTCTTAAGTGCTCTTTTATATCCTGGGAAAGGGCTGGCTTTAGAAAATGCAACGTCCGGAGGACTATGAGTAGTTAAGGCTACAAGTCAACTATGTTACTCACTTGACATGTAGGGCCCGCCCTTACAACAACCACAACAAGTAATTAATACTTATATTGATACAAAGTCATTGATACATGATGTCACAGTTCAATATCAAGCCAGGTGGTGTCAGTCAACTACTGCCCATACATATAATTATCATGTATATCATGTATAGACATATCGATGGCTTAGAACAAGAAGGTCGTAACTACCAAATCGATATTTTGAGAAAACAAAAGAAAACTGTCTGTAATTTACTCTTTACCTATGGGAAAACACGTTTTTAAAACTTAATTTTGGTCAACATGACAATTTCAGATTTTCATGAAAATAGGCTCATAAGAAGCGCCTTGTGAAGCAGATTTCAAATATGTATGAGTCTTATAAGGTCGTAAGTAGGAGTTACGACCTTCTGGTTCTAAGTCATCGATATATGTATACAACATATGTCCTGGATGACCTTCATTCATCAGTTAGGTGAAACATACTTAACCTTACAGTCATATACACATCATTATATAAATGTACATTTTCTACAACTTCTGCTTATTTCCTGAAGTTTTAAGTAATGAAAAAAATCTACTTGAAGTTAATTTGATAAAGGTAGCCATTTTTCCCAAAAGGCTCGCAGCACCATTACTTGGAATGACCACTCCCTTACAAGTCTTTAGAAAGGATGTTGTTCTGACAAGTAATGGTGTTGTCTGAGCCCAGCAAGGGTGTTGTCATTCCAATTATGATGTACATGTACAACAAATATGATATCTCTGAGGTATTTACAATTTTCATCTGTGGATCTTCAGATGTGCAAAGAGAGGTAAGTTCTTTCTGAATTATGGACGAATTTTCAGTCTGGTACGGCCTTTAACCATTCCAAACAAAAATGGCATACAATTCAGCAGGAATCTTCCAAAACATTACTAAACCCATTTTATAGATCGCTTTCAGTGTTTATTAGTGAAGAAAGCTGAGAACTGTTAATAGTTATTTCTTATTTCGAAGACTGTCATGCATTGCCGCATCAAATCTATATTTTGGCGGACTATATCGAGAATCAAATCGAGACAAACAAATTGGATCAAATCGAATTTCGGTGAATTGTTGCACCCCTACTGGTCAGACGAAAAAAAAAGCTGCATGCAACTTCCAAATCAATGATTCACATATTATATATAGAGCCACACATCAGATGAAGTTATTAAGTTTGCACAACACCGACCTTGTTGCATGTTCCTCCCCCCCCCCCCCACCAAGTGACTCAAAGGCAACATTTTAAAACATTTTACACTTGCTTGAGTCATTTAGGAGAGTACATGAAAGCTTGAATCAGTGTTTACACACATGGTTAGATTTACATCCATCCAGGAAGATATACTCATCACATGCTTATAATGTCTTTCAATTCAACTTCAAGTTTGTATGTTTGTATATTTACTTAAAATGCAAATACTGTATACAAAGTAGCAGTAAATTTGAGAGATTTCTAAAGAAAATTTTAAAAGATATATATAGGATATTTGTTGAAATTGGTGTAAGATTGAATTTCTATGATCACAAGTGAAATAAAATTAATCTTTCACCAAAAATCATCAAAAATTCTGTTTATTATATGCTTTAAATCACTGATAAATCTCTATAACCCATAGATTGTCTGTATTTATGCTTTCATACGTAGGAAGTATCACAAAAACACTCAAAGATGCTTATTTACCCACACAAACCTAAAGGGCCAATATTGCACAATTTGCTTGCGGAAATTGACATATTCAAAGTACGAGCCTTGTGGCATATCCATGCATAAAAGGTCAGGATCAGGTCAAATTCTCCAAACTATACCGCTATGCTATCAAGGTGTGATAATCAAGGACATTTGGATATCAATTGGATTACCTGGAAGATAAAACTAAATTACTAGAAAATATTGACACTCCCTAAAAGCAGGGACAAAATATTAGTGACTTTTTCACAGCTCTATTTTTTCTAACATTTTTTTATTAAATTATGGTCATTAAATACGGGCTTCTGTGAAGCCATCTTGGTGTAATCTTAGGCTGTTATAAAACTAAATTACTGGACTTTTATCCCATTTTTTCTTAGAAAGGGGGGTACCAGTAAAGAGAAGACCAAGGGGCGGGAGTCTAGGGTCCGATGGGGACGATTATCTAGAAAATTGTTTATCGTAGCCTAACAAAACTCAAACCTCTTAAATGTCAGCAAAGAAGTTAATAATTAACAATACAAACCACCACTATTGTAGCTTTTATGTCTTATACATAAATTACAAGCTTTTCTTCTTTATTTCATCAATATTTAGTCAGCCAATTACATATAAAGTTGGCATTAATTGGTGTTAAATTGAAACAAAATTTACTTTCAGGAATTGGCAAAATTAGGAACGATGACATAAGGTCATGAGAAGTGCATGGGTAAAAGTTCAAAATTTTCAAAACTGCTTGTCAATATACTGAATTAAATGATTTATTGCATAAATTACATAGGGCAATTATTTCTTAAAATACTAAAATCAGTATTTAGACTGAAAAATGTTACCCCTGGAAGTGTTGGTTTACATGGTGGTGATCCTTATATACAGATCTCAGTTCCGTCAGAGAATTGTTCCGTTCTCATTATGTCTCTGAACGAACTGTAAACCAATGTAACACTAGGACGGAACTCAGAGGTCATGTATCAAGTGTTCTGTCAGAGCCATAAGAAAACAGTACAATAATATTCTGTGACAGAACTCAGGGCAGGCCGGTGTATCAGGTATTCAGGATCCCGAGTACACAGCTGTTTAACTGGGGAAAATGATGCAGCTCTTCCTTTCATAGATCGAGGTCTGGTTTTGCATTGTTTTTAGATGATGTTTGAATAAATTGTTTAAGCAATACATGGTACGAGTGATCTCACCTGCGATTCATGATGATTTCAAGCCCTTTATGCTCTGGTTAGCCCAAAATGGCGCTTAATAGACCAGAATGAAGAAATAATATTTTGACCTTGTCGACAAGATTTCACATTAGATTGTGACCAATGTGAATGAACATACAAGCAGGTTGATTTACTTTATTTGGCCTCAATCCACATTACTGCATAATTAATACATCATAAAACTCCTGCAGGCAATATATGTACATAGAGGTTTGTATATATCGATGGCTTAGAATGAGAAGGTCGTAACTACTACTTACCACCTTATAAGACTCATACATATTTGAAATCCGCTTCACAAGGCGCTTCTTATGAGCCTAATTTAATGAAAATCTAAAATTGTCATGTTGACCAAAATGAAGTTTTAAAAATGTGTTTTCCCAAAGGTAAAGAGTAAATTACAGACAGTTTTCTCTTGTTTTCTCAATATATCGATTTTGTAGTTATGACCTTCTGGTTCTAAGCCAGCAATATATATGTGTGGCTGGTAAGTATGCGCTCGACTTGTTACATGTTATATATAAGTTATAATTAGTAAATCATTCATATTTGTGAACATTGTATAATAACTTAAAACTGCCTTAATGTTATACTTATTCAGTAAGCAACAATTATCTTGAATAATTTAAGAATTGCAGACAAGCCCTTCAAAAGTGCATGTATAGTACTGAGTCAATTCAATGTGAGCATACTGTTATCCAAAAGCAGTCTGCAAAATAAGCACTTGTTCGGGACAAGTATCATCATTACGTCGGGACAAGTATTGTCATAAGTATTGTCATTACGTCGGGACAAGTATTGTCATTACGTCGGGACAAGTATTGTCATAAGTATTGTCATTACGTCGGGACAAGTATTGTCATTACGTCGGGACAAGTATTGTCATTACGTCGGGACAAGTATTGACATTACGTCGGGACAAGTAATTGACATTACGTCGGGACAAGTAATTGACATTACGTCGGGACAAGTAATTGACATTACGTCGGGACAAGTATTGACATTACGTCGGGACAAGTAATTGACATTACGTCGGGACAAGTATTGACATTACGTCGGGACAAGTATTGACATTACGTCGGGACAAGTATTGACATTACGTCAGAGCATAGATCGCTCCGCCTGATTGTTTGTCAAAGGCTGCTTGGCGAAGGTTTTCAAGTTAATCCATTGGGCAATGTGATTACAATTTATCGTTTAAATTGATTTAAAGGGTAATGTAGCGTAACTAGCGTAATATCAATTGTTGATTCAGGCAAGTAACTATTGCAGTTATTAATATGTATAGAGTGCATAAGGGAAACTATTGAACTTTACCTATTCGGGCAAGTAGTTTCAAATTATTCACTGACTGGTAAGATAATTTAGACTTTAAGTCTGAACAGAAAAACCTGTTAAGAAAATCAATGGTTGGACCCCTTCTTGATAATAAATAATGGATCCGACACCAACGTCACATGGTAAATAGTCCTGGACCCATGGATCAGTTGCTCTACAGTGGAAAGTTGACATCTACATATACCCAAAACAAAAAGTTTAGTCAGTCGAAATGCATGTAAAATCCCATAGGGAATGTTCAAGCCTCAGTAACTAAAAATGAAAGCATCTTTCTATAATTATGGTGCTTAAAATTACTGATTATAAAGTTGTTTATGATATAAACTAATATTTTGAAGTAAAACAGCGTGCCTTGTCAAAGTGATCAATGAGAAAAGGTTAGGACTTTTAACTATGCAAAATGGTTTTAGCTCTCATCCAATTTACAGACTGAACTTTTTGTTTTGAGTCTATTACAAAAATTATGTAGCCCATTGCCCGAGTATTTAGTCATTCTTACACAAATATTTGTTGATTTACATCTCACATGACTTCCTCCTAGCTTCAACAAGACAAAGTGACTACAATAATATACCAGGACATGAAGAATGATTAACACCAACCTATTCAAGTAGTTTTCAATTATGAACAGCACGACAATGTACTTGAAATTATCATTTCCCTATTTGAACCCAACTTCCTTCTAAGTAGACCAATGATGAACGTATAGGTTTGCTTAAAGATAACTGAAGACAATGTCAAAAGAATGATACGGCTGTTGACATTTAAATTAATTAATTTTGTAATACCCGTTAAGTCTGCTATCATGTATAAATTAATGCTTAACAGCCATCAGGTCCATATATGAGTAAAGACCTTGACCCATATCACACAATTTCATTTAACTGCTACTCCATAGTACAGGGCTGTTATTCACAAAGCATCTTTAGGGGGAAACTTAGATATTTTGAACAGCTAATAATTTCTTGGTTATTCTGGAGGCACTTTGCAGAACGCTTCAAAACCATGAAAACAGTCTTATCTTTTCTGTTAAGCTGATACACTTAAGGAAATTGTAAGATTTGGATGAAATTCTAAGTTTTCACTTAAGATTCTTTGTCAATAACCCCCCCCCGCACTGCAACTTAATTGAAAAACTATGAAGCATACAAGATGACATATAGCAGCTAGTCAATGTAACATGTACTCTCGTCTTTATCAGTAAAATGTATATCCAGTCATCCGGATATATTGAATCAGATTTAAGTGTATACTTCCGTGTAATACTTCACTCTTTCACTCTAACTTTATAAGATTATATGGTATAAATCATCAACTTCTCCCATATATTATAGTGAAAAATACATGTACATCATCATGTAACTCAATAAGTCAATGGCCAATATTGTCAGATATGTACGATCATATTAATTAAGTCAATGGCCAATATTTCAGTTATGTACAACCACCATAAGTCAATGGCCAATATTGTCAGTTATGTACAATTATTGTAAGTCAATGGCCGATATTGTCAGATATGTACGATCATCACAAGTCAATGGCCAATATTTCAGTTATGTACAACCACCATAAGTCAATGGCCAATATTGTCAGTTATGTACAATCATCCCACTGAAACTTCTTTCTCTAATAATCAGGGGTGTAGGTAGAAACAAGGCTTGAAGCAGAAAGACTGCAGTTACAGCAGATAAGAGTGCAATAACTGTAAAATTGCACTGAAAAAGTGTGCAATAAATGTAATATTGCACTAAATGTGCACACCAACCACCTACCATCCTTTATCTATAATACAAATTACACACAGAACTAACACACAGTTATCAATTTAATCTTATGTTATAATGCCCTCAACTAAATACGATAACCAGGGTTTCTCTACAAGTTTTAACCTAGCAGGAAAAAATGCTTAACCAACAGGCCTAAAAATATCCTTAATGCAACTTTTTTCTTCATTTGCACATTTCCAGCCGGCCCAATATGGTTTTTAAGCAGTCAATTTTGGCCTACAGCCTGCTGTTAAAGAAAACCCTGATAACCTAGCGATAACCTAGCATTGCAGTTCTGAAGCGGTGAAGCAGATTTAACCATGCTGACTTAACAATCTAGGAATTAACACACCAGTACATTGAAGGTTAGTCACACAGGAAGTCAATAGTGATTAAAAAACAAACTTTAATTAACAACTTGTTGAGTACATAAACTTAAAACAGAACTGTTTTCTATCAGGCCGAAAATAAACAACTTAACATGCATGACTGTACTGAACTGAAAACCTTTTCAGCTGTTTTAGTAAAACAAAGTGCATAAATTTCAGATATTTTAGAATGCACTCTACTATATAGGTATGGTTACCGTTCTTTCTGACTAATCATGGTACTATTATTAACCAATTAATTTTTACCCGACGTCATTTTTTTACAGGGCTCGACACTAACACTGGCCTTCTGGCCCGAGGAGGCCAGTAAAAATCAGAAAGGACCAGTGAAAATCTTGAAGGACCAGTAACTGTTTTATTAACAAATTTTAAGCTTTTTTGCTGGGGGACCAGTGACCAAAAATAGCTAAGTGTCAAGCCCTGTTTTACTGATGATTAGATTTTTAAATTGAGACATTAAAACAATTTTTTGTAGTGTACTACTAACAACCATTTCTAGCTTCCGTAGCTCAGTGGTTAGCCTGCTTGCCGCCTTATCCGGCGACTCAGGTTCAAATCCGGCTGGCTTAGAATGAGAAGGTTGTAACTACAAAATCAATATTTTGAGAAAACAAGCAAAAACTGTCCGACAATTAATCTTTACTCATGGTAATTTTACGTATGCTAAAACAAGCTTTTTCAACTTCAGTTTGGTCAACATGACAAGTTCCGATTTTCATGAAAATTAGCTTATAAGAAGCGCCTTATGATGCAGATTTCAAATATGCATTAGCCTTAGAAGGTCGTAAGTGCAACATCTCATTCTAAGCCAGCGATATATGCCAGCTATATTCAGCAGAAAGCTGACTGGCAAATAAAGGCTAATCTCTGCATTTTGTAACATTCATATTGTTGAATTGTTGTTGTCAATATTATTCTGTTAATTAATATCATATGGTATAATCAGTCATTACATGGTGTGGACATTTACTGCATTAAGTGACATATACAGAGTGGGTGTGGAAACTATCTATATATATACATGCATACATAATACTCATAGTGACAAATTGTAACTTTAACACATTCATCTTGCTATAAGCATACAGTATGATGTGGAAATTGCGTAATAATAGACATAGGTCTTTAATTAATGTGCTTACAATATGATAAGACTTTCCTTACAGGGTACTGGTCCAGACTATGTCTGAGTCATGTTCTAAAAAGGGTTATGATGGTGGAACACTGCTGATAAAAATGTCAAACCAGTTTGTAAACTAGAGCTATCACAGAAGTGATGAATCATACCCCCCCCCCCGCAGCACTGCCTTGACACAGGAATATTATTTAAAATTATAGTCTAAACAACGCATTTGATGGAAATCTGCTGCTATACAGTGTGACCTTGACCTTTGAGATAGGGACCTAGGTCTTGTGCATGACACATCCTCTTGATGTGGTGAACATTTGTACCAAGCAATTTTAAAATCCAGTAAGAAATGACAAAGTTACAGAGCGGACATGATGCTAACATACCGACATACCGACAGACCAACAGACCAACATGGTGACTCCAGTATACCCCCTTCAAACCTTGTTTGCGGGGGTATAATGAATCATTCAGTTACATTACCATTTCTGCAAGCAATGTTAACAAGAATCTGCTGAGTCCTGAATGTCAAAGCTTTCAGGTCTGTGGCACATGCTATCAATTATAAGAAACAGCTGATTTAACTTTTATGTATAGTATTGTGATACCAAGGCATGCAGTCAGTTTGGCTCAATGTCTGCTTTCAAATTGGCTCAATGCCTGCAGTCAGTTCGGCTCAATGCCTGCAGTCAGTTTGGCTCTAGACCTGCAGTCAGTTTTGCTCGAGACCTGCAGTCAGTTCAGCTCAAGGCCTGCTTTCAAATTGGCTCAAGACATGCAGTCAGTTTGGCTCAAGACCTGCAGTCAGTTTTGCTCGAGACCTGCAGTGAGTTCGGCTCAAGGCCTGCTTTCAAATTGGCTCAAGACATGCAGTCAGTTTGGCTCAAGACCTGCAGTCAGTTTGGCTCAAGGCCAGCTGTCAAATCGGCTCAAGGCCTGCAGTCAGTTCGGCTCAAGACCTGCAGTCAGTTTGGCTCAAGGCCTGCTGTCAAATCGGCTCAAGGTCTGCAGTCAGTTCGGCTCAAGGTCTGCAGTCAGTTTGGCTCAAGGTCTGCAGTCAGTTTGGCTCAAGGTCTGCAGTCATTTCGGCTCAAGGCCTGCAGTCAGTTCGGCTCAAGGTCTGCAGTCAGTTCGGCTCAAGGCCAATCTGCTCAATGTTTGTAAACGTCACATTATCCTGGGCGAACTATATTCAATAATAAATGATATTGCCTATTTTGAGAATAAGGACAGCCAATCATATTGCCTGTTACTGACAAAGAGTTTAATATGGTCTGATCTGATAAGTTGTCCTTATCCTTAAATCAAGTAAGATCAATATTGAATACCACCCCTGAACAGTAGTTGAAAGACAGTGGAAAACAGTTTAAAACACACAATTATTGAATATTTATAGTATTTATACTTCAAAAACATTAAACAGCTGTGTACTATACAACAGAAGCTCCCGTTTACCTTAACAACAACATCAATCAAAGGTTACACTGTCAATTAAATGTTTTATATTGCATAACACATGGGACACCACAATAGATTCAACCTGCATAAACATGCAAGTCATTGTATCGAGAGTGAGTGGATTGATTGCATGAGAAAGTCTATCAAACATTCATGTTATGTTGGATGTTACAAAATCTAACTTAAAAGTCAACCATGCAAAACATCAGATGTTTATCAGAGTACATTGTAATTTGTACAGGTAAATTCACTTAACAATAACAGATCTATGACAAATTACAATTGCACCAGGTTTAATCCAAAACACAGAAAAAATATTTTAGCCAGAAGTCACATGAATAATTGATGATTTAAACTATTCACAAGTGCACATGGCCGTTATAGATTAGACGTCAAATTATCATCATATTTTTTACTTTTACTTAAAAGGACTTAAAGGACAGTTTTTATTGAATCTTAACCTTATGATTGTCTTGGGACTATTTATTGAACTGCTCAGCTCAGATCAGCGTATAAATTAATGGATGAGAAAAGATGATAATGAAGAGATCCGACTTAGCAATTTTACTCTGGGGGTCTCCTAACCGTGAGAATCCCAGACCTGACATACTGTACTTGTTATAATTGTAGCAACATTAATTTTGGCAAAATTTGAGGAACTCAAAACCTCATTCCCTCCCCTTGACCTGTGCAATGTGCCGATCCCGTTCCCTCCCCTTGACCTGTGCATGTGTTGACCCCAATCCCTTCCCTTGACCTGTGCATGTGCCGACCCCATTCCCTCCCCTTGACCTGTGCATGTGCCAATGAGGAGGTCCAGACTCCATTCCCTCCCCTTGACCTGTGCAATGTGCCGATGAGGAGGTCCAGATCCAATTCCCTCCCCTTGACCTGTGCATGTGCCGACCCCGTTCCCTCCCCTTGACCAGTGCATGTGCCAATGAGGAGGTCCAGACCCCATTCCCTCCCTTTTGACCTGTGCAATGTGCCAATAACAAGAAACAGAGAAACTGACACATTGTCAAGATGTCCTCCAGCTTAATACAACAAATGTTTATACAGCAAATTAATATATACCAAGATAGTGCATCCTGATTGCAGTATGAATGGATGCTGAAGGCAAGGTATAATTATAATATCCACATTAGCATAAAGCCATTCCTTGAAGGCTAACTCTACATTCTGCAGCTACAATACTGATTTGATCATGAAAACTTCCTTAAGCCAGTATACCTTAGCCCTACTATATACAATTTCAGTCTTTCATTTTGGAGGAGTCCCAAGACTCTGAATATGGAAACTGAAAGGGAACTTTCGGAAATACTTCATTTTTACAAAGTGGGACTCATTGATTTTTTAAGTTCAGTGGGAAAGGTTCCTAGTTTTCAAAACCCAAATGAAACACTCAGTCAGTCAGTGTGAACCAATAGGATGTAAATTTCAACCACTATTTTTTTAGTTATTCAACATACTTTGTACCAAAAGCGTACATGAGCAGACATTGGCCGACAGCCTAAAACATGTGACATTATTTAAGAATAAGCAATTAATTTTTGCACCAAAATGATTAAATCCTGTATCTGAGGCCAGCATCACATTCACAGCGGAGATGATTTATGCGTATGACCAAAAAGTTGGTAATTTCCGTGTCAGATAAAGGCTCTAAAAACAATTTGGGAAGAACTTCAAACGTGCCAAAGAGGCCTTCCAGAAGTCAGATAAACCACCACTGAGGAAAAATTGAGTTCAGTTGTACAACCCAAAATAGACCTATCTACAAGTATGTAATAATGTACTGTTAAATCATAGATATTTGTGGGGATTTAATTTTGAGTATTTTGTGGGTGAACTCAGCTACAAAATTAAATCCCCCACAAATATCAATAATACTATAGAATCTGAGTGGATTATGAACCCTTGAAATTATGTCCCCATAAATGGTGTCGTTTTCACACACAAAAAAATGCGAAATTTTGTCCCATTGAAATAAAATTATTTTACAGTACATAAAAAATTTATTTATACAGTATTACGTTCTAACTTACACTTTACTCTCCTCCAGATGGCACAAATACTCGTACGCAATATTCTGTTTTCTTTGTTCATCCATCTGCTCGGCGGACATATGAGCGCCATCTTGTTGTTGTTGTTGTTGGCGATGGTGGTGTGGTGGATGTGACGCTGCTGGTGGTAGTTCCGATACACTACCTGAAATACACATACATCATTTACAATACTGTGCACGTGACCTCAGGCCATAAGTCCAAAACAAACTAGCGGCAGGGATACAGGGGGAATTAGACAGATAAATCTTCTCACCTCGCGTGAATAACTTGACAACCTTATTGAGTCCCAGGGAATAGACTCAGTGCTCCAGATAAATTTTAGGTGCAATGAGTCGTTCACTCCCTGTTTTCAAAACTAATGAGTGAAACACTCCGGAGACAAAATATCAATGACTTTGGCTTTAAACACATAGAGTGATAGCCACATTCACTAAGTAAGCAATAAAAAGTTCCTTTTTCCAAATGCCTGTGCTGTCTCATTGGGATATGTCCAGTAACTAAACTCTTATCAATATATTGACAAAGTGGAAGTAAAATGCATCTATTTTTTCCCATCACATGATGTGTAAATGAACTGTGAAGCATTTATATTGATATCTGCATTAATTTTTTAAAAGTTAGTTTTGTGAATTGAACTTCATGGTACAATAAATCAATCCGTAACATCGACTTTAACTAACCGTGAAACTCACAATTTTTGCTTGTTGTCAATTGCTTCCGTCATGCATTTATTTTTTTCAACTATCATTTTGTGTTGGAAAGTTTCAATTCAAGCTTTTATCAAAGCATCTTCCATGATAAATTATATGCAAGGTCGTACATACTCTCATGTGTTACCACATCTGGTTTAAAATACACGCATATGAGAGTTTTATTTCGGCATATTTACCGATAAAAACGTTTGTTTACGGAGTGACATTTGTCAGTGGATATTTCTACCTGTACACCGGATTGGTAGTGTCTAAAATCAAGACAACTGACCGGATAACGGAAGAGTTACTTCCCTTCGACGCATCGGAATCGAGCAGAAATGCGTGATCGTCTTTTTCAATGCGTTTTACGACGCACAGAAATAATTTTTAATGCGTTATTTGTTAATTTCAATGCGTAATCACGCTTTCACGCACCTTATCTGGAGCTCTGAGACTTTCGTCCAAGCATTGTCTCCATGGTGAGGATTTAGACATCAAAAAATAAAAAAATGTCTTAATTCCCACTGGGTCGACCGCTTGGTAGGGGAGGGGGGTTATGGGGGCCAGGGTTAATGAAAACTAAGCATAAAACCCAGCTCAACTTCTACCTGCAACCTTAAGGTTTATATGGATAGCAGGGTTCTCAATAACAGCAGGCTACAGGCCAAACTGACTGCTTAAAATTCATTTTTGGCCGACTTAAAATGTTCAATTTATAGGTTTTTATACACAATATGAAGAAAATAGTAGCACAAAGGACCTTATCAGGCCTGTTGGTTATGCAATTTGGCCTGCCAGGTTAAAACTTATGAAGAACCCTGGATAGGTATATTTGCTGTTTAGAGATTCTTTTGTTAAATTTGAACTCCTTTTATTCAGAACAGATTGTTTGTCAACTATAGCTGCATGCATTATACATGTATGTCTTTAGGCAATACCTGTAAAATTTATATCTCAAGCAGGGGATTATAATTACCAGTATAATAACGTGGTAATAGATACTCCTTTTGAGTGAACACTTTTACTAGAGGTCTCATTCACACAAATATATTTATTCTTGCACTTTGTCCCAGTTGTTTAACAAGTAAACATGAAGCCTGAGAATCAAATATGAATATTTTACAATATTATTACTAAACCAATCACAAAGTGCTATAAGGATGCAAAATGGATGTGAGCTCTAAAGACTAAAAGTATTATTTAAAATGTTATGGTATTGTACAGGAGTTAAATTTTCAAGGAACTTATTCGACTTCCTTGCACAGTTACGCAAACTGAAGATGGCACTCACAACTTGAAGTCCATGACCATGTGGTTCCAGATAGTCCAGTCAGCTGCAGTGTTGACATTTATATCAGAATATTAGTGTTGTGTTGGATTAGTGAATAAAGCTTAGCAGATTGAACCAATTTCTGAGTTTGACACTAACACTGGCAGAGGTACGATGGTCACAGACCACTGGGATTCTGAGAAGGACCATTAACTCATGGAAGGAAGTTAGTAGTCCAGAACATAGACGTAAAGAATACTGAGCTACTTTGGGAAATGGCAGTATTTGGTTTGAAAATGAATGTCATAATACCAAACTGAAAGTCATATAGGTCTTGGCTGGTTCCATTGAGATGACTGACCACTGAACATCATTTTATCAAGAAAATCATTTTTCAAACATGATCAAATAGCTGTCTAAATGGAACATTCAAATTGATAAAGGATGTACAAGTCTGACAGAAGAGAAGCCAGTCTCATTTAAATGCTGAGTCAGCGAGTGTCTAGGGAGGAAATAACTGATGCCGTTTTTGTTTTGTCTTTTTGTATTGAAGCAGTCTCGGATTGACCACTTTTGACATAGATGCTCAACAGTCAACTACTATACTATCAAAACTCCGAAATATTTTGCACCAGCCATTTGCAAGTCCGACCCCAAACAATTAATTGTCGCAGATAACCGTACCAGTGCTGATTTTTAAATTTAAGGCCGGTTTTACAGACAGCTAAACAAATACTAACCAGTCATAGATTTCTTAGGTTTAGGTGCCACCATTGGTCCTTCCCTGCTTAACCGACGTGAGTCGCCCGTCTCATCATTCACAGTATGACCATTAACATCCGCAAACACTTCATCCGACATATTGCAACACTACTCACTAATTGACACAATAAATTAAAAAAATAAACACAAATTTAACTTAAACCAGCACTGTTAGAAAATATGTAAAAAGAAGCTAGATGTAAATTCAACTGATAATAATTCCACACATACAATTAAACACTTAATTTTTATAATAAAACACAAAATCAGTAACTGTCACTAAACAAACATTTAAAAATCCGCGACATCTTCAAGCGATTGAGCGAAACGCAAATCAACGTTTGTTTTGGATAAAAACGTTGTCTAAGGCAATTTCCGCCTATTTTAAACGAATGACAGTCGTTTCGGGGCGTGTAAAACTAATGTCTGTTGATGTTTATATCGAAAACACATCATTAAAGTAATCACAACTGCACAACTTGTCCGGAAACACTCAACTAATTTGCTATTTTCTAATTGCGCGGGACTTGTGGGTACACTGACCTTTGACCTACCGGCATAATTGGCTGGCTGAGTTCGTTTACACAACCACCGTTCTCGGAGTGGTTAGCTCCCTTGCAAGACTAGTAGCTATACAGTACGTATTTATTTTTATATATACTTGCAGAGACAATACAGTATCTACAGTCTGACTCTTTTGTGTTTGGTGGATTGGAAATTCCCAAAAGGCTTTGTCAGAGACATTACTGAACTATGGCACATAGGCTAAAACAAACAAGAACTCGCGACAGTTATGACGTCATTATGAAATGTTGGATCGATTTAGTGCGCAAAACTGTGCATGCATGCCATAGACATTAATAATAATATATCTGTGATGCATGCGCATCATTTGTCATTGTGTATTTATTTCCATAATTAACAATACAAATGGCATACAGTTAAAACAAACAACATTTACAATTTAATCACAGTAAGGGGTGAGAACGGAGGACTAAAACGAAATGAGGTAAACGGACAGGGAAGGCAGCACTCAACTTAACCAGCCGAGCACAGAAAATAACAAATAACATCACAACACAACCACACGAGGCAATGCCCACACACAACCCAAAGAAATAATTAAAAACCCAAGTTTTCGCCGTAAAGATACAGGATGACCCAATTTCACAAGGCCTTCGTGATTAATTCCTGCAAATAAGACTCCAAACCGTGATATATTGATATATCTATTTCCTAATTAAAGTGACCTTTACCCTGAATCTTTCGAAATTTGTAAAAGAAACATCACCATAAAATATTCATACTGAGGCAGTGGGCAATGCGCGGGTACGGCGGTGTGAAAGTAAACCAACTATTTCCGGTTCCGTTGCAGATAAAGATGGCGACTTCTCCACCTTTCTCCTCTATGGAATAGGTCTACGTAACGTGACTATCGGTGACTAGGAAACTATCTATTTCACACACAGTTGAAAGCAAGTGCCAATGTCTCTTTTTTTCATTCTATCCTCTGATTTTTATCATTTCCTATCATAGATTTTACAATGACGTCGCATTGCTATTACATGTAGACGAAAAGTACAGCGATGATGCAATGCTAAGGTCTCTCCCGAAGTGGAATATAAGACACTTTCATTAATGGCTGCAGCCAAAGATATAGAGAAACCTCGCCACCCGAACGATATCACCTCGCCTGATAACATTGTTCTCACCGGACAGGGACCCGAGTTTCTCTATGTCACAGAGCCAGCTATAAAAAGAACAGAGCTAGGTATTTAGATTAACTAAGGTTACGGTTGGAAAATTTGCCACTGAAGACGGGTCCATTTCAAAGATAGGGCTTCTAAAGAAAAAATGTGGAGATGATTAAAAAAGGCATGAAAACTTTAGTCTAATTTAGGTCACCCGAGGCAACCTATCCTGGAAGGCATGTGATAATGTCAAGAAAAGGGGTTTTAACCTACTTTTCTGCATTGAAGGATGTCATTCACTCTAGCAAACTCGGTAATCACCCTGAAATAATTTGTAGCATGGACGAAACCAGGTTCTCGTCGGTTCATGAGCCCGCGCCAAGGTGTTAACCAAAAGAGGTTCCAAATTTGTGCACAATTACGTAGTGTATAAAAGGGAACTGGTTACTGTGATAGCATGTGGGAATGTTTCAAGTGAAGTGATCCCCGTATACCATTCTTCCTGGAAAGTCTAAGTGTGTTTTGAAATGAAATAATAATATTATTATATCGTCGTTTCGGGTAATTCTGCGCATCGGGTAATTTTGCGCACCTTGACTTTCTATTTCTTACAGACTTTCCTGGGTCGTTTTCCTTCGGTCCTCAAGTGTTATTGTAGATGTGTGTTATATATGTAAAGTTTTAAAATCATATCAACGAAATCGGAAACGTATGTCTACTAAATTTTGACCGAAATGAGTGTCAACGGCGATTGTCGTTAATTTGACTTACCACGTGACACAAAAACTGAATAAAAGCACTTTCGTAATGGATTATGGATTTTCCTTTTTTATCAACATTGTCTTAATGACTTATTCTCTTGATACTGTGGTAAATTTCTTGTGAAATAAATCTTTGAAACAGATAATACAAAAATCAATTCCTCCTGCGCAGAATTAGCCGAAACAATTTACGTCATGAAAACCGCGGTAGCCATCTGGTTTTGTGACGAAATTTCAATTTTGACCTAGTTTAGTGAAGGAATGATGTTTTGAATTGTTAACATGTGTCAATGAAAGTTGTTTCTATCAAAACAGCACCATAATTTATGATAAAAATAAAATAATCTCAAATGTAGAAAGCAAAACAGGTTGGACAAACGAAGGCATAGGACGATTGTGGTCCACCGACACTTTCATCCCTATATCAACGATAGTCCTCAACTACTTATTTTAGATGGATATGGCTCCCATAACCATGTCGAATTGGTGGAGAGGACTTTCCATTGTTTGGGATGTGTCAGACTCTCCAGAAAATCGTCTTAAACGTTAACAAATGCACATGGGACATCCTTGCTGTGAAAGCATGCATGTAGCGCCAAGCAAAATCAGTAAAACCAAACTGTATACCCCGGATACCAATAAACAATAATTCTAATAAATGTTGACTACTGACAATCATGGCACCAACGATACAAGACTTGTATCTCTGCAGTGTTGCTATTTTTTAAATCTAAAATGTCTTGCAACAAGGTTAATTATTACTGCAATATTTACGAAAACATTAATGATTTGCCATTAAAATGTGATAGATGCTTTTCGTGTACGGCATATAGTGACCAGCTAATTTCCTAACCAGCGTCAACGCATCAGTGTGGATTATATCACTGTCGTCGCGTCGTATTTTCTATTCAGTGATTTTGATTGCTCTCTTCTATCTTCTCCCTTCACATAATTATTATTCAAGATGTCATTTAAAAATAAGAGCTCAACTCGTAGTCCATTTTCTATTAGTCTGCTAAATTATTTCGAGTGTACAGCGTCATTTCAACAGGTGGTACCGCGCAAAACGCATTGATGCAGTCATGTCAAATTGACAAGTCGATGTCACATGTCCATCCCATCGTAAGGTAGCGCATTTCTCTCTTGCATTTTATTATGTATAATTTCAAAACAAGTTATGTAACTTGAGAGTTTTTGTACCCACATACACGTTACTATGGTTACAAATACAATCGGTGTGCTTGCTATACTGTGTCAATGTGAAGTTTGTTAATTCAAATGATCTTATGTAATAAATACATGTTCCGATAATAAACCAGGTACGTATTTGGAAGAAATATCGATGCTGTTTAATAAATAAATAGCAAAAGTCCACGTTATTTTGGATCATTTCTTGATCAACATAATTATATAAAACAAGGAAATGAACTCACTCAGCTGAAAATGTGGCTGTCAAACAAACAAATATATTCGGCGAAGACTTTGATCTACGGATTGCTACTTAAGCCGCCAACCTCAATGCTTAGGTCCTCCTCTTGCATTATTTCGAAATAAAAGGAATGTAAGTCTTTAATTTTGAATATATTTGAATCATAGACATTTAAAATAGTTCTAAACATATATCTGTGTTTGAATATATACCTGCAAAGCCTATCATAATCAACGAAGGGAAATAGGAAAATACACCCATCAAAAATAGATTCGCGTTTAAACAGGAACAATATAGATTATAATTTGAAAAATATTGTTCCTGATTTAAAGCATAAAGTTATTTAAATAATACATTCAACATTTGAATGTGGTGAAAGGAATGACACCGGTTCGGTTGATTCTGGCTAATACCTATGTGTTTGAGCACAGGAACCTGATATTTTGATATAAATGACTACAAAACCCTATTCAAGACCCCGTTAATATTTTTCTTAGGGTGCATGTCAGTAACCGGGTCTTGGATATTGTGTTTTGTGGTCATTTATATATATATAAATATATATATATATATGGTTCCTGTCGTAAGAGTCTGAATCATATCTCGTAAGTTGGCAAAGCTACTCATCAGTGCTGCACTAGTACAAAATGTACTTTTTAATGAATCGTGTGATATACACTCAGTAACTTGAAAAATGCCTCATTTGACTGAAATGCATACATCTATGAATAAATGATTTAATTCATTAAACGACATTTTCATATTTAGAATACTTTTGAATCAAACATTTATTTTGTGACCGGAATGATAAAGTTCGAATGCACTCAAGGCCGGTTATGTATAGGAATGTTCGAGTGTCAACTAGAGTGAGGAGTTTTTGGAATTTGATATTTATAACATACTGATGTATGTTTTCGATAGATATATACTCTTTGCTTTTTCCAGACATTAAGTATTCTGTTCAAATAATATGAACTACAAAAATATTAGTTATCCCAATCAAAATACAAAAAATGTCTAAAACATTTTCAAAATATCGCCCAAACGTAGGCCCCCATAATTAATGTTGTGGGGAAATAGTAATCAATCTTATGCTACTACATTTAATTACACATGTTGTATTTTTATATTATGCCACATGCTCTAAATGAGCATTGACCATTCCAAATTAAAATACTAATAATTCTCTTATTTGAAATTTCTCAATCTCATGAAAGGGGACGTGACTGATGTTTACAATTACATTTATATTAACTCAAACCCCTACGCAGTTACATCCCTTCCTTATCGCGTAACGTAATATCCATTCGAGATCAATATCGAATAACAAAAAGATAATGCCTGGTGTTACCTTCCTAGATTTTAAAAACTCATCATCGTATATGTCGGAGCTACACGTTGAAAATTGCTGAATATAAGTGCTTGACCGAGTTACAGCTTGACTAATTTGACACGAGCCTGACCTTTTGATTAGCATAATTTAACAGTCGATTAATTGCCTACGTTTACAACACCGATTGCATATTTTCATAGTCGGAGATTATCATGAAGACGCTTGAGATGAATTTACGAGCACAAATTTGCAATACCGATATTGCACGATTTGCTTGCGGAAATTGATATGTTTGTATATTCAAACAAGAACCTTGTAATATATTCTTGCATAAAGGTTAGGTTCAGGTAAAAATAACCAAGCTATACACATCCGGTATTCTGTGGACCCGACACTCTATCCAACACTTCTTTTGAAAAATGTACATTGTCACATTTCGCACTTGTGAATATTGGGTCAACTTTATGATTGAACTTTTATAGTTTGATCCATAGACCCGTAGCCACACCGAGGAATCGACGACGATTTGAGACATGATAAAAATAAGCATGTTTTGAAGAAAATGCACAAAATAGACAGTAGAACATGTTAGCATCGATGCTTTTGTCTGTGAATACGACCCTATCTCTATCTAGTCTTATTTCAAATTGTTCTAGTATGTTAGCGTATATTAGTTGATTGGTAGATTGTTCCATAAATTTATGCTAATTTATATCAGTCGGTTGTGAAACACGTTTTTCAACTTATTCACTCTATACAGCCAACATTGATCTACAGGAATAGACACTGTCCTCACAGATACCAATTTACACCTTGTTGGAGTGGAGCATGTGGATTATTCTTACTCAGGGAAATTAACCAGTGGTCCATAGTTGAACCAGGTGGAACCTCTCGATCCCGAAGCGCGCACCAAACCTCTCCGCTTTAATAACGACTCGTTTACTAAATCCAGTCGACAACTACTCGTATGTAGTATTTTGAACTCAATGCTGAAACTAAAACGTGTAAATTACATTGGCACGTTTCGCATTGCCACCTTTTGTGAGTTTGGAGATTTTCCGGAATTCGATGTTTGTAAAATTTGTTAATAGATATTTCGTAAAGGAGAACTTTCCGTTAATAGAAACGTCCAAATAGAAACTATCTGCTAATTACAACGTATTTCCTTGTAGATAATATAAGACATAAATGCTAACATTACAAAAAGTTTTTTCCTCCTCGATAGCCTAGTGATTGAGCGTTCGCTTCGAATGCGGAATGTCCCGGGTTCCAATCGATATTTTAATGCCAGAAGTTGTATAAAATTAGTCTTGCTATGTTTTGACAGATATGTCAGAGCACTGGACTATGGAATTAAATCACAAACTACAGTTTTACTTCCCCAATTTTTCACCTATTCAATAGAACATACACTCCACGAAAATTAGGTAGCCTGCATATACAGATTATTGTCGTACTTATACTTGAATAGCCTCCAAATCACAGAAATGAATAATTTTCAAATGTCAATGTTGAATATTCTCACTTTTTGTGAAATCGCAGTTGCTGGTCATTATTGAAAAAGACGATTTGAAAACTTGTTTTTGTAAAGGCTATATTGTTTGGCTTATGTGTGGGCATTGTTCAGTGTAGTTGTGTTTTGGTGTTTCTGATTTCTGTGCTCGGCTGGTGAAGTTAAGTGCTACCTTCCCAGTCTGATTTCTCTTTGAGTTTCAGTTGGTAATTTTTTGGAGAAGTTTTGGTTTACCTCAAGTTGTGCTGTAATGATCATATTGGCTGAATACAATTTATAGCAAGTTGAATAGTTTGTCGAAATTCATTCAACATACATGTTAATAATGATAATAATGATAAAGACTTTATGCAACGAGGAAACTTATTTGACAATATACTTAATCAATATAACATAATGAAGTGTTTATAAAACCGTTGACGAATATAATCGACAATTCGGACAAGGAAAGTAGGATTAGCTGAGCCCGATAGGCCCCAACATGGAGCACACGAAAACGACAACGAATACATACATGAGCATGTACCACATTAAGCACACACCACAATGTGAAAACACAAATCTGAACAAGAAAAAGAAAGTGGCTAGCTTCAAAGTACTAATTAAAGGCGTCAAATCATCACCCAAAATCGATCATACATAATTTGTAATTACGTTTTCCACACAATTAAATCTAGTCCTTGCTTCTTGTAACTCAAAGAACTTTACACAAAACATTTAAACATTTTATTTAACTAACATAGTTGACATTTTATTCTTAACAAGTCAACCATTTGTTTAGTCCTTCATTCTTGTAATTCAAAGAAATTTACTCAAAGCCTTTGGACATTTTTTTTTATCTAACCTCGATATTGCACTTTACATTCTCAACAATGTGTAGGCCTATCGTGTGACGTAAATGGTAACTTTGTTGTAACAGTATGCATGATGTTTGCTTGGTTTCGTGCCTAACTTGCAACGTTTATGTTTACATTAAGCAAGCCATCCTCAGTAACTTGTACAATTAATAAACTTGAAGTTTGTATATGGTTTATAACCTCCTTTTGCAGTCTTATTTATAGTTACTAGAAAATGCCCTTGATACGAGTAATAAAGTACATGCACTAGCTTTAGAGATCAACAAAAATACACTTTTAAGTATCGAGTCGTTGCCATACTATAAGTGGAACCAGTGGTCGACTGCAAATAACCGACCCTTTAGCTTTTTATTGGCATAGTCATTTACAGCAGACTTTGTCAAGAAAAATATATGAGGAAATCGGACAGGGAAGGCAGCGCACAACTTAACCAGTCAGCCGAGTCAGAAAACATTAACAACATGACTTAGAATATCTAAGTTTCCCTTAATTAATATGCTTTTAGAATAACGGCCCTGTCGTGCAACCTAGTTTGACCAAGATATACCAAAAGACGATGATAATAGACACAAAGAGTTACACCAAGAGACCGAATGAAGCATAAATAACTCTCATATTTACACTGTATTGTAAACTTAACTGTTCAAGATTAATATTAGGATATTGATTAGTCAATATTCGGTATGGACCCACTTTCCAAAAGTTCCAATATGGCCGTCATTTTAACAATGGCCGACATGATATATGAACTTAAAAGTCAGGTATAATTAATTAAAAGTGTATTTAGGTCATGTATGTTTTGAATATTAAACGATTTCGTCATTTCAAATCTTTAGGAGAATTGATGGTATACTATGAGTTGGCGAGGGAATGTCCGATCAGTCTTTGAACCCAACAGTGATAATAAATTCATAATTACAGATGTATTAAAACTGAGTGAATTGCAGACAAAGTTCAATGACTTCCATATTTAGGGTTGTTGTCCTAAAACAAATGTCACCTAAGTCGCACGGTGTTTTAATTTTAATTTTTAAAAAACTGAAAACGCAGAGCATACACTTTATTTGCCGGTCAGTTTTCTGCTGAAGTATGGTCGACAAATGAGTGCCTCAACTCGGATTCCAACCGAGTCGGAAGATTAAGTGGCAAGCGCGCTAACCACTGAACTACGACGGCTCGTATTCTTACACCAAAAAACGAGGTCAAAGACAAAGTAGCCGACTTCAAGACAGATCGTAATTGTCGCAATGTTTATGTACGATGCTCGTACGACTGTCGCATGTGTCGTAAATATACATAAAAAGACTGTACGCAATATCGACAAATCGTAAGCAATACTGATTTGGTTGTAGACGTTGGGTGAATCTTGCGGCATTTTGGTCTTTTATGACAGTTGCCGGACAGTCGTACATGAGTCGCGAATTTCACAACATTTACCTCAAAATATTATCACAAATGTCGCAAGTCACTGTCCTTTCTCTGACAGAACAATGCCTATCCCATTTACTACGTTTGATCAGTTGACAAGAACATGTAACTAACTTTTGTTGTTCTTTAGATAACGCAAAATGGGTTCTATAACCCAAACCACTGTTGCATGGTAACCGAGTGGTTTACGCGCTCGACTACCAATCCGTGGCGCTTGGTTTTCCTGGAATGCTTTTCTCTTTCCCACCCAACTAGGGATTAATTACTAGTTACTGTTTGGTAACCCAAAGGTAGTTTCGCTTGTGTTGAAGCTTAACACAAGCAGCGTTAAAGAATATAGTATATAGTATAGTTTATTCAAGAAAAAGGCATACATGCCTGTCATTCTACATATATATACATTACAATTTTACATAAATTACAATAGTTAATGGTGATATGTATGAAAATTATGCATAGATACGTTGTTTTCAGTTAGTAATAATACATACATATAAATTATTTCTAGTATATTGTTATGACTACCACAAATGTGAAAAAGTAATTGCATTTTAAATATTTCAAAAATAATTCTATGAATTATCACATTATTAGAGTCTACTGGACATAAACATATATTGGTATTAAAAGTGCTTTTTTAATACTTACACTCATATTATAATTATACCATCAACAAAATATACATATTTACAAAGTGGGAGAGAGTTCTTAGTTGGAATATAAAACAGTACTAATTAAAAACATACATGATTGTATTACGTCTTATTTCAAAACTTTTCTGAAGAAAAATAGATAGGTTTTTTTGGATAGTCTTATTATCAGATTTCAAAAGTTCAATAAATTTAGGCACATTTGGATGATTCCAATAATATCTTTTAATATGACATTTTCTTATTTCGTGATAAAGGGGACATTCTAACAAAAAGTGAAATTCGTCCTCTAGGATTTTACAATTTTGGCATTTTCTATCGTCGTATGGAATTTTATGTGGTTTGTGCCATCTCCCGGCTTCTACCTCTAACCTATGGGCGGAGACACGGAACCTTGTAAGCGCAAACCTGTTTTTATCAAAAGAAATGTTATCTAGGTATGATTTGAAATTAAAGCTACAGAATAATTTATAGGTTCTTGCCCTTGTTGAATTTTCCACTTCGTTATTCCAAATTTGCAAATAGTTATCTTTTACCCTTTGTTTAAAAATAGACAAAAAGTGTTTTTTGTTACCAACATTCTGATTAATCCATGCCTCTGAAAACCCTAATGTATCTAACACATGTTTAACTGATTTTGCCCAAGACTTTTTATTTGGGTATAATTCCAAGTCATTAATCATCATATTATAAGTAGCCTTAATATATTTTGTTTCTGGGCTCTCTACAATTTTTAACCAATATCTAATAACATTGACTAAACATGTAATTTTAAGTGGGTATCGCCCTAATTCTCCATAGATAAAATTATTCTGTGTTTGAGATCTTACGCCTAAAATGTCCTTGAAAAAATGTAACTGAATGCGTTCTATTTGCAATACATCATTAATACCCCATATTTCACTTCCAAAACAAAGTATTGGTACAATTAATTTGTCAAATAATTTTAGCTTATGGCTGATACTCATTAATGGGAATTTTATAAAACAAGATTTTAACATGTATAAAGACTTAAGTGCTTGGCTAGATAGAGCTTCATAAGTTTTTGTGAAAGCACCGCCTGTTGAAAAAACTATACCAAGATATTTAAAGTGCTTAACTATTTCAATTTCTTTACCATCATACCAAAAAAGAAGAATATAGGAGCCTGTTCGTAAAGAGCCAGTGTATTTGGTCACCTGGATTCATTGTATCACCACAATGTCTCTTCTGTTTGTTCTGAATATTTTGAGAAAAAAAGAAAAACTGTCTGAAAACTACTCTTTACTTATAGAAAAAAACTTTTTGAACTTCAGTTTGGTCAACATGACAAGTTTCCATTTTCATGAAAATAGGCTCATACGAAGCGCCTTGTTATACAGTTTTCAAATATATGTGAGTCTTATAAGGTCACAAGAAGTACTTATGACCTTTTCATTTTAAGCCAGTGATATATATTTAGAAAAGGTGCATGTATTATTTACGTACCCTTAGCGTACTTATGGCTATAGGACGAAAGGTACATTAAACCTTTCGTACTTTACAAAATAATTGACCAAATTAGGGTATTGCTATGCTTGGTACATATGAATCAAGTACCAAATGATATCATGTGGTCAAGGTCTTGCACGATAAACTGAGATTTGTTCTATTGCAGAATGACATGTATGAAACATAAATCAACAAACTATGTACATTACTTACAAAACTGTGGGGTTTCCGTAAGAAAATGGCCAATAGTTAGGGATCCTTGTACAGGACATGTGTAAGATAAGTATAATATACTAGTGTTCGTGATGTGTTCATAAGTACAGGTTGCTTTAAAGTGCTTGACACTTTAGCACTGACCGCTCGGGCAATGGTTATTCATCACTTTATTTGTTGTTTTGTAATTTTAGTTTTTAATCGTGTTAAATAATACGCTATGATTCAATTGGATATGACTATGAATATATTTACGCTCTACGCGACCAAAGGTGGACTGATGGGGTCAACAACTCATACAGTACAACATATAAATGAAGACCAAAAAAGGAAAGTTCAGCAGTCAAGAACACATAGCTCAAAGCAACAGAACATCTCGTAACATAATTGACACCTGTCAGAATAGATCTGGAAGCAATCTTTATGTAAGTGAAATTAATTCGTGTTTTAATGTTAAACAAATTAATTTGTATGCTTACTATCGTCGAATAATGCAAAATGTACTCATACTATTATAATTTAGCTAAATATATTTCCAATGTTATGTTATGGAGCTCTATGGTCATCGAAGCAGTTATCAACATTTATTGTAGTTTTTTTTATATTTCTCTTTAAAAACAATGGCGTGTGTTTGGATATTATTTATGTACATGTATTAGATTTGATTTGTAAACTATACATATGTTATGAATTGTTCGAATGATTCAATTTACCTATTTTGCCAATAGTACTTGGAATCCGAATATTACCAGTGCATATTTATTCATATATTGTTAAGTAATTGTTGATTTAGCTCATAGTTGTTTTGTGTTTTTTTGTTTGTTCAGAATATCATGTTGAATTATTTTGTTAGCATGTGTCTTCAAGTTGAGCATTGCCTTATTATTAAGCTGGTCTGCCATAAAAGCTAGCATAATATACAACAGTTTTTTTTGTTAAGTTTCGAAATACTCGTTTACATGTTATACTTTTTCCATTTAGTAATTATCAGTGTTAAATTAATTTGTTTCATCTAAAAAACGTTCATACGTATTTATAATGAGCTTCAGAAAATGCGCTGATATTCAACGGTATCAATTCTTTACAAAAAAAATGCTTGTATTAGGTGTGATTCAAATCCTTGTCGCAATGTCAATCCAAATGTGAATACGCGAACGTGGTTTTGAAGAACGTAGTATTGATTCAACCGCCGGTTGTTGTTATTAAGTTTCGTTTCTGATTCTTATTATATGAGATTGTTTTTCTTTTATCACTCTCCAATCCGCTTTTTTGTTTGAATCTCCGCCATCAGAGTTTCGGAGAGAGAAGCCAGTTTTCAAATTTATGCTTCTGTATTTTGTTTCGTATGACCATAGCAGTGGACCAGTGACACATTTCACCCGATTTTGATTCTATTATTTTCTATTTCCTTTTCTAGTACACCGATGACATTAATTTTTCGTTCAACCAGCATATTTGTTCGCCGAAATACGACAGAGAGCTTGACTAACCACGTATATAAGATGATGCACCGTTGTGTATCCACCCAATTATATTTTAATCCATTGATTACAAGACAAAATATTTTATCGCGGCGATAGTTTGACGACCAGTATTGTTTATTGCCAATAGTTTTTGCTAAAGCCGATTTGCTAATAGTACAGCTTGGCCAATTTGACACGAGTCTGACCTTTTGATTAGCATAATTTAACAGTCGTTTTTTGCCTACGTTTACAACGCCGACTGTATGTTATCATAATCGGGAGGTATCACGAAGACGCTCGAGATGTAATACAAACACAAATTTGAAATACCGATTGTGGAAATTGATATATTCAAAGGAAGAACCTTGTAATATATTCTTGCATAAAGGTCAGGCTCAGGTAAAAATAGCCAAGCTATATGTACTAGTCATATCATGCAATTACTGATCTGCATTATGTTATTGTGGGCTGGTGGCCGAAATCAATAAATCTGTTGTCATTGTCATAATAAATTTGAATTAGATAAAACTATTTGAATTATTGGTACGTAACGGCTTGGTTAATTATTATGTTTCTGATTGTTTAGAACGACTTGAGACTGACGTACCAGAGATGAATAAAGGTGTACAAGAGATAGATGAGATCTGGAGAGTTCTCAAACCCTGGGGATGGTTTCAATGTTTTCAACTGTTTCTATCCTTACTCGACTACATACCTGCATGTTTCGCCATTCTCAGTGCAGTACTCACAGGTAACTATAATCTACTACTTTAAAGATGCGTTCCCTATAACTTTGATCGTTTAAATCGATTCAGGAATATTCTACATTAAATGAGAATCATTATTGCTTAAACTGCTCAAATGTTCAACAAAAAATCCCACTATTTTTAAAATTACCGAGAAAAGAATGAAAACATATTTCCGTAACGAGCCAAAATAGTTACGATTTGTTTCCCTTTAACCACATAATAATAAATCGCTGGAAGCGATAAATTATTATTGGTGATTTAAATGTATTTTTGACATTATAGAGACATTTTTGCGCACACTTTCTTCTGTCAAATTATGATAATTGATAGTGCTTTGTACATTTAGCTCATTTAATGTGATAGTAGAGAAAAATATGCTAGTTATCGGGAATGCCTCTTTAATCATGCATGGCTCCAGAAATTGAGAAATAATCCGATCAATTGTTTTTGTTCAGGTTATTTTGTCTTTAAATTGTTGCCCTGGTGATGGAGAGATTCTAAGGCCTGTCAAGTTCGTGTGACATAACCAATATATTTTTGCGCAACAAAGTCCATTTGGAGCCTCGCTTGTAGATAATCTTGAATTGTTAAATTTAATTTCTACATAATTTTCTATTTGACGAATATATGTGTACATAGGATTGTACAAAATTGAAATAAAAGTGTATATCCACCTAACCAATACAACTATTTTGTGTCGGTAAAAAATAAAAGTCAAACAAACAATAATTCAATTCCTGCCAGATCAACAGTTATAGATCTACAAAAATCTTCGAGGCGTGACTAGTAAACAAGTCAAGCCTCGACGATTGTTGTACATCTATAGTAAGTTACTTAATTTTGAGAATTTTTTGAATAATTCTTTAAGTGTTTCCTAATGTAAAAGAACGTATTATTCTAACCACCAAAAATGTCATTTCTCTAAACTTTTATCAAACATTATCAAACGGCGACGTTTCCAATCTCGTTATAAAAGGTGTCCGCTGCCTAAGCAAGACGCCACGTAGCGCTTTCCATGGGAGGTAAGCCATGCCTTCTGTATCTAATTGAACGGGGGTGACTGAATGAAGGCGCTCAGTAGCGCTTTGTTTAGGCAACGGACACCAGATTCTAACATTTGCTCCATTCCTTTACGCTGTTATGTATCTATATCAGTGTAAAAAAGTGCAGCGTAATATGGGTCTGGTGCCCGTTGCCTAAGAAAAGCACTGCCGAGCGCCTTTATTCATGTCCTCATGTCGAATACAAGCTAGTAGCTTATGTTAATTATGTTAACTGTAATCGACGTTAAATGAAATTTATCTTATCTTATCTCCTCCCGTTCAATTAAATATAGAATATATGTTTACTTCCCATGGAAAGCGCCAAGTAGCGCTTTGATTGGGCAACGGACACCTGATTTAAATGAGATTGCGAGGATTATTGTCTATATTCAGGATATATACCCGACTATGAGTGTGTGACACCATCGGAAACAACGAATGATACGTCACATTATGGAAACGTGTCATATGTTCCACAACAATGTCATTATGACGTTTATACAACTGAATATAACTCCACAATGTACGTGGAAAGCAAATCATGTGATGAATATTCGTTTGCCAACGAACGTTCTTATGCTTACGAGGTAAATACTTATTAATTGCATTACTATAAACGTATGTACTCAAAAACAGAGGTCGCCAACACACCAACGCCACTGCGTGTGCTATAATTAATGCAAATTCAGAAAGTTTTGCAATGTCAAATTTCTCTAATTTGAATATCTGGACAATGAAAACTAATTTCTCGTCTAAATTTATGATTTTTACAGTATATATCATCATAAGAGCTGTATTGTACATAATGATGAAAACTGAATGTTAGAGATTACTTACTTGGGAGAAAATAATACATTTGTGTGCATAAATAAGTGCTAACTACCGATTCCGTATAAAAATGGCGGTCATATTTGTCGCTATCTTGGATTCTGAAGCGTTGTGAAAGAGATATTTTGTTAGAAACAGATTATCTTAATCGGTCATATGCCAAAGTTTGGTGCAAGTTTGAGGTGAACTATTGAATAAATTTCCCTCAGCTGTTGGGTTTAATAAAAGCGTTTATCTTTAAATTCCAGTGGAACTTGGTGTGTTCTAGGTCTAGTGTGGCCGCTCTGGCACAATCACTAGCATTAGCTGGACAAGGTATAGGTGCTTTTGTGATGTCACATCTAGCTGATCGGTATGGAAGGAAAACTGTACACGTCATCTGTAACATTGGTATACTGGTTTCCATGGCAACCATCTCAGTATCACCCAATATATATGTGTTGTTAGTTCTGCGGTTGATCACAGGGACATTCCAACAGGTCAGTAAAATAAATCAATTAGTGCGTACTTTGGAGTTCCTTTTCAAAACTTAAGATGAATTATTCATAATTCTCAAAATAGTTCACAACTCATCATCACAGATCTGGCTTGAACTCTCAGGGTTTAAAGAGTTATGTTAATTGTTTCCTGTTTCTTAGTTTTGTTAAAATTATTTCCTGTTTCCTTGGATACGGACAAATGTTCGATTTTTGAAGATTTAGGAAATTTTGACTACTTGACCGAAAGCATCTTAAAATACTTATATTTGTACATGTAGCAGATGATTTAGGCGTGGTGTTTTTTTTTTTAAATAATGCGAACACCCGAGCTCAAAGTTTATTGTGCAAAACAGGCCACCGGCTTATACACAAGAAATAAATAACTTATACATATGGCATTAAACAATGAGTATGCACACTGAGAGTTGATTTAGATCGAATTCGCTTTGCATTCTTAAGGGTTTTCCTTCATTGACATTCTCTCAAAAATCATCAAAATGGACAATTTGTAAAGCCATAGGTATATTCGGTTTGGGATCAAATCGTATCCACTGCGTTAAATTCAGCAATGAAGAGATAGACACATCATGAAGTTGTCCAGTTTGAATCACCATTAAATGATGATTCCATAGTACGTTTTCAAATTCAGCATTGTGTGTTGAAGAATTTCTTAATTTTACAATACATGCATATGCACTTTTTGTTTACGCACAAGATATCGATGGCTTAGAATAAGAAGGTCGTAACTACAAAATCGATATATTGAGAAAACAAGAGAAACCTGTCTGTAATATACTCTTTACCGATGGGAAAACAAGTGTTTAAAACTTCGTTTTGGCCAACATGACAATTTTCGATTTTATATGAAAATAGGCTCTTAAGAAACGCCTTGTGAAGCTGATTTCAAATATGTATGAGTCTTATAAGGTCGTAAGAAGTACCCTAGTTAAGTTACGACCTTCTCATACTAAGCCGTCGATTTTTCAAGAATAACCCATCGTTTTCTTCCATTTTACAGGGTGTCGTATGTACCAGTAAAACACTAACCTTGGAACTATTTCCCAAGGAATCAAGGTCTCATACGTCTCCGTTAGGATTTATATTTTGGGGTGCTGGGATTATGCTTCTCTCCTTATATGGATATCTCTTCCAAGACATCAGCTGGAGATACTTACAGTTAGCTATAGCAGCATTCTCTGTGTATGCCGTGGTTGAATGGTGGTAAGTATTTGTGTAAAGTACGAATACATCAACATAGTTCTTCACAATGACTTGGTGTATTCATAAATATATTACCAGCCCCGCGTTCAATGTAGAATCACGTTATGTAACGTACTTTCGTACTTGTTACGAAACATTAAGAAAACGTTACTAAAACGTTACGAACGTTACATAACGTGATTCCACTTTGAACGCAGGGTTGCTTCTGGCATCGACTATATGTACACGTTGTGTATCAGTTTGCACGACAAAGTTGTGTCTTACCGACTATTAAGATTAGTTTCTTCTCGTGCCACTTTCTTAAACCAAGCACCATTTCAGTCCATTTACTGATGTTCCCACTTTCTATGACCATTTGTGTTTCTTCCCAAAATAGATAGCGTTGTAGCGTTCTCATCGCCACTGCAATGAACAAAATACCTAATCTTAGAATTAAAATACATGAGAAATTGTACCAAGTAAACGCTTATGGGAGAGATATATCTTTTATAATACTCCGGATATAACGAGCACTTTCTGTAACCCAAAAGTGTTCGTTGTAAGTTGTAAGTTTTGTGTTGTTATGGTAACTGGTTAAAATATACATAAAAAATCCATTGAAGCTGTAATATCCACGCCAACATTTCTCATGTCAGGTGTAACCACGCCCACATTTCTCATGTCACGTGTAGCCACGCCCACATTTCCCATGTCCCGTGTAACCACGCCCACATTTCTCATATCACGTGTAACCACGCCAACGTTTCTCATGTCTCGTGTAACCACGTCAACATTTCTCATATCACGTGTAACCACGCCCACATTTCTCATATCATGTATAACCACGCCCACATTTCTCATATCACGTGTAACCACGCCCACATTTCTCATATCACGTGTAACCACGCCAAGGTTTCTCATGTCTCGTGTGACCACGCCAACATTTCTCATATCACGTGTAACCACGCCCACATTTCTCATTTCACGTATGACCACGCCCACATTTCTCATATCACGTGTAACCACGCCAACATTTGTCATGTCTCGTGTAACCACGCCCGCATTCCTCATGTCACGTGTAACCACACGCACAATTCTAACTTGTAACATTATGTTATATACAGGTTGATGGAGGAATCTATTCGTTGGTTGCTGTCCAATGGTAGAGTTAAAGAAGTCAGACGTATACTGAGGAAAGCTGCCAGATGGAATAACGTTGACTATGCAATTGTCGAGAATGTTCTAGAAGAAAATCTGAAGCTAATTGAAGAAAATGAGATTGTTGTTGAACCGAATGGTGACAAGATGTCTTTGTCTGACAGTAAAACTGATAACAAACCCATACACACCGCCATGGCAACCGTCAAAAGTTACTCAGTTATTGATATTCTGAAAAATCCAACTTTACGGCCACACACATTTATATTGTGGTACAGCTGGTAAGTTCTTTACAATTACAGTTCGCAAAGCACGAAATAAAACTACAAATCCCCGTTAGCATAAATCACAGGCCAAAGAAATTGTGTCACAAACGAAAGATTTTACTTCCCCAATTTTTCATCCATTCAATATAGGTATATATTTGACAGGTCTGCAACGTTTCGGATTGGGTTCCATTGTCAAGATCAAAACAACGTGACAATGGCTTCCAACCTGGAACGGTACATCGTCGAAGTACCTGATATTATAACTTAAACAGACAAACGGTATATACATGTATTTTGATTGTTTTGTATGGTAAGTTGCATAATTAGATCCGACCAAAACCATTTTCTGATCCGTTTATGCGTTAAATGGTATATTCATGTAGGGGCAGACAGAGGCGTTTCAAACCTGTTCTTTTATCTTATGGATGAGTTAAAATTTGGGGATGTTAAACTCGTTTTTTGTGATATAATTTCTGATGTCTGTGCATAAATATGTAATAAGCAATAAATCAAATACATAATAAGTTAAGCATATAACAAAATTATTGTTGCCTTTTACATTTAGTTCTTCTTCTAAACCGTGTAAAAAGATAATCTTAATGCTCCTGTTTAAGATTTTAAGAAAACTCTGAATCACACCCTAAATATGCTTTGTGAAAACCCCTTAAATAGTTACCATTTACTAAGAATAATAAATGTTGCTCTTTACATACTAATTCTTCCAATATATGTGAAAAATAATAATCTTGAAGTTTCGGTTTCAGATAATGCACTAAAGGAAGAAACCTCTTAGCCAAAGTCTAAAGATGCTTCTGTGAATACCACCCTATGTGTAGTTATTATGCCATTTAGTCAGTATGCCAAGTACCAAAAAATGGCCTAATCCAAACATTTAGTACGCACACAATGTTTTTGCATACAGTGGTTCTTTAACATGTCCCTTCATAGAAACCAAATAATGCAACCATGGCATCATTGAGCATTTTGATAAATGTAAGATGGCCGCCAAAAAATAGAATATGTACATATTTATACGTCTTTCTAGGTTTGCAACAGTATAAAGCACGTATTTTAGTATTTGATTGTTAAATTCTAGGGTTTGAATGTTTCAGGATAGTTGTTACTGGTACATACTACGGATTAACATTGGTGTCAACACATCTTGCAGGTGACAGATTTATCAACTTCTTTTTGAGTGGAGTATTAGAGATACCATCTCAAGTAGCAAGTTTATACCTTCTAAACAAGTACGTTTACAAGTCTGTTTCATTCATTATTCCAGTATAAGCAATGCATGTATACGCATTTATGATACATTTTCAGCTATTTTGAAACACTTTGAAATTCGTAGATGCGTTGTAAGAATATTTTTAGATTACAAACTTCGATGAATTTTGACTTCGTCCTCTATTTATGCTTCGGCATCTACTTTTGCAGGGGGTATAAAATACTTTTTTGAATACATCCTTATTATTGAACTTTGATAATAAATCTGAAAATGGTTACCACTATATGATTGCATATTGTTACAAATTAAGTGCATGGGCGTTCGTTTTCTATATCTTAGGATTGGACGCAAGAAAACATTGATGTTATGGAACTTCATGGCTTGTATGGCTCTCGTTATCTCCACTGTGGCATTAACGGCATTCGGTATGTCACTTACAAGTTTTCTTCAGTAGTTGCTTCAATGGATATAAAATGGGTTGGAAATTCAGAATAGTTTCCAAAAGAACGAGTTTCTAAATATGCTCTCTTCCCAATCCTTGATTTGTGAACAGGACTGTTTATCATATTCAGTAATTGTTCCAATGATTATATTAGGGACTGGGACTCCTTCTCATTGCCACAACATATGTTGGTTTCCGTAATGCGGCGTTTCTATGTTTTGATACCAGAACATACACACGCCGTTACAATGATACCGGATGTTCGCCATCCTTGTCGCTGGACATATACATCTATATTTAGTTCAAGGTATAGCTACAGGTTGGTCCGGTGTGAGCATAATGTAACTGGGTAGTCTTCACATGATTGGGTCTACATATGTTGACCAGACGGACTTGAAACTACAAATATGTTTAAACAATTGTTGGTTTCATGTGGCTGAATGTTTAAGGAATCTCCTAAAGGACGAGTGTGCGTCGTTTCGAATTCCGGATATGTTTAAGTTAATGCCGTCACCAACTAGCTAAATGATGATTACGTGTCTTAATTCCTGACATTAAATACTGACATCATGAAACAAATGGGATCAGTGTAGAGCTGAGTCTCATTTTAAATAAGGGAGACATTTTACTTTACCAGTGTTGTCGATGGTGCTTGTTTGTTCTTATATGATGTCTGAAAAATATAGTTCGGGGGGGACATAATTATATTGATTTTGTACTGGGCTGATCTTGTCAAGATGGCTTTCACAAACTTTGTCCGACTTGTTCTCCCTTAACCATTTGTCGGATTGAAAATGAAGCATCTCTCGAGCATACTCGATACCAAGCCTTGTTGTGCGAGTTGTCAGGGATTTTACACAAGTTGATGTTTTCCGATTCATACGTATTTTGTGTCAAGTTTACAAGTTTATTTAGAAATATGATTAGGCCACCGGCCCATACACAACATATTTAACATACATATATACCAAATGTAGTGGTTAGTGTGGTAATGACAATTCATATACATTTTTATAACAATAGAATGTGATTAACAGCATGTATAAACAACAACATGTTGTCAAGGTACATTCTATTTATGATTTGCATTCTGTTTTATCATATAGCTGATAGTAGTATAGCCAGCATTATAGCCACGATATCTTCGATGATAGGAAAGTCTGCCATTACTGGGTCATTTTCTACCGTCTTCCTGTATACGCCAGAAATATATCCAACAAATTACAGGTAAATTATCAACCTCGATAAAGAATTGTAGGTAAATTATCAGTCCTAATGCGGCATTGCGGATAAATTATCAACCTCAATGCATCAGTTCGGATAACAATAATTTCAATTCTTAACCGAATGATGTATTCACTAGAACTATTCAGACAATAGTTGTAGTATTGTACCTACACATAAAATAAAACGCTACACTCACAGTATCCGGACCCGGTGATTATAAACATTTCTGATTCTTATACTCAAACTCCATACTCCATGCTCCAACTTGAAAAGCAGTTTATTTTAGAATGTTGCATCAAAACAAGCACCAAGTTGTAGCAAACGTTCTAATTAAGAAAACATAACCCTTATTTCATATGTTTTCATTCAGTAATAAACAAGTTACGACAGTTTTTGTAAGAAAGAAAAGCTCCAATAGGAGTACGGAGTATGAGTTGGAGTACGTTCTCAAATGTTTATAATCACCGGGCTTAACCTTATATTGATAAATGTCGTGCTTGTATTACGAGCGGTGTCCGGAAACACATACATCTACGACTGTCTAATTATATCTTTTATCCTGTCCTACGTGCTGAGTAAGTCTAGCTTAGATACTGTCTGTTGTTTGGTCTAAATGATTTCCAGTTTTAGAATACGTCGTAGACAGGCAGTAATACGTAGTTTTAGAATACGTCGTAGACAGGCAGTAATACGTAGTTTTTGAATACGTCGTAGACAGGCAGTAATACGTAGTTTTTGAATACATCTGTGTAAAACATTGTCATGCAAGTTTTCCATTTATCATCTGCCAAAAGACTAAAGTAATATCTGAGTAGATTCTTCTCTACATGATTCAGGATTCATCACACTTTCAGTTCACTGTTTGTAGGACATATATTAAGTGACATATGTATTCGAATAACTTTATTAATCACCGAGTCTGAGCTTATTTAGCCCCAATTATAGACACTAAAAATATAAGTGAGAATTATTTCAAAATGCAACTAATACATCAACATGATCTTCTTAAAGTGATAGGAAGCACGCTTGTGATCATGGACCTTATCGACGGTACTGAACCAAAACCCCGTAACTCAATTTTGACGCGAAACCCTTTTTTGCAGCATCCGCATCTGCTAGACGTCTTGCGTCTTGAAACGCGATTGGCTCTTTAGATGGCGACAAGACAGAAATGCGTGGCACGTCTAGCAGATGCGGATGCTGCAAAAAACGTTTTCGCGTCATAATTGAGTTACGGGGTTTTGGTTCGGCACCAACGTTATATAGCTTCCTGTTGTGATGTGCTGTTGTGTGTGTTTAAATTTAGTTTGGTAGAAATTTATTGTCAAATAATACTTTGTTTGATACTTTACAGGAATAGCGGTCTAGGAATTGCTTCATCAATATCAAGAATTGGCGGCATATTGGCACCATTTGCTAGTAATTTGGTAATACATGTTTATTTAATCTTTGCATTGCTTTCTAAACATATACGATACTGTATTATGTTGTTAATTACATTGTAATATTTCTTTGCCCCTTTTGTTTTTACATTCGTCTGAAACGGTTGTAAGAGCTTGACCATCCAGTTTTGTCCCTGGCTTTTTAGCCAATGACCTCGGCTTCGAGAGAAGAGAAAACATTCTGTGTGGTATCAGGAATACAGGTGCGATACCCTGGCTATTTATTTTTAGAATCCTTGGTTCTTTAACGTTCCCGATGTATAGCACCCATGTACACAATATGAGCTATAGATTAACAAATAGTTTTCTATAGTTAGGTGGGAACACTGAAATGGGTTTCAGAAGTTACCAAGTGCGTCGGCCGTTATTCAAACCAGGCACCGTTCTATCCGTAGATGAAAGCGTTAACTACTAGACTATTATGATACCCATCGTATATTTTGAACCTATGACTTTATGTCTGTAAACAATCGAGGTCTTAAATTTTGAGGTTGTCGAAAATATCACCGTGCATTATTTTGATTTCTAGGCGCTAATAGCGTTGTGGATCCCTGGAGCGATATTTGCATCAATGTGTCTATTATCAGTGGTGTTAATATCGAAATTACCTGAAAGTTCGAGCTATGAATTACCAACAACGATAGCCGAGTGTGAGATGTGGGAAAAACCAAACCAGACGAAATCATGAGACAATTTATATTGTGATTCTAGAACCGATATACAGTCGATGTACTTATTATCGCCATAGTAAGTGTTGTCTTACATTCAACTCACTCATTTGTCACTTTTCAATCTTTAAACACTCAGTTTAACTGTGACCATAATGTTTGATGATATTTGAACATATCATTGTTAGCATTTTTCAAATGTAAGTTAGCATTAACATTTTTTTGGATTTGTAAACGTATTGGTAATTAAGTGCATTACTTAACACATAAGAGAGCAAAAATGGAATAGGTGTAATGCAATTTTGGTTTAAAATAACCAATTAAAATTGTTGTTACGTGTAGTACAAATGTATTTACATGCAAGTCGTGAGTACAAAGCTGTTAGGATAATCCATGTAATGTATTGATGCAGTTTATTGACCTTTTTGGAATCACAATACAAAACTAAGAGGTCATTTACCACGTGTGTTTAAAGCATGATCTTTGCATCGATCAGGCCCGGTGATTATAAACATTTCTCAATCTCATACTCTTACTCAAACTTGAAACCCCCCAGCTTTTTTAGATCATTGTCATGAAAACCGTCACCAACTTGCAGCAAATGATCTAACTAAGAAAATGAACCCCGATTTCATATGTTTCCATTCAGTAATAAAGAAGTTACAGCAGTTTTTGTAACTAAGAAATAGTCCAATTGGAGTACGGAGTATGAGTTGGAGCATGGAGTACGTACTCCAGTGTTTAAAATCACCGGGCAAGAACTGCCATGGATTCTCCCAAATGTAGCTGACTCGTTTTCCTGATAGGCACCAACTTTAATCCTTTGCTTTGATGCTCCATGGACGACGGTCTTCCATGATTGATTCAATTATACTTGTGTGATCAAAACTAGATCTACCTCACCGGCCACTTGTTGTACAATATCCAGTGTCGATTATATAAGTACAGTAAAACTTCATTATCTCGAGCAGTGATCGTGACAGGTAAAATGCTCGAGATAAACCGGGTGCTCGTAATAGCCAAAGTGAAAATGTATAGATGATGCAAACACATTTGTTTTAAACTTGTTCGAGATAGGTCAGTTGCTCGTGATATCGTTGCTCGCCATAACGAAGTTTTACTGTATGTATTTATTTTTGATTGTTCACACACATTTATATTTATATTATCTAATTTATTACACGACATACATGTTACAAACTATCTCATTGCTCTGTCAGTTAATTATTGCCTTTCTATATCATTTTATACATTTTGCATTGTTTTGTAATACTTTTATTACCCTGCTTTCGTATTAAACACCATCTTATTTTGTACACTAGGTCTTTTGTAATATGCTTATACTTTGTATGTTAATATGTCGATGGCTGAGAATGAGAAGGTCGTAACTACTACTTACGACCTTATAAGACTCATATATATTTGACATCTCCAGTACCAGGCGCTTCTAATGAGCCTATTGTCATGATAATCGGAACTTGTCATGTTGACCAAAATGAAGCTATAAAAGCTCGTTTTACCATAAGCAAAGAGTAAATTGCAGACAGTTTTTGTTTTTGTTTTCTCAATATATAGATTTTGTACTTACGACCTTATCATTCTCAGCCAGCGATTTGTATTTTATATAAATAAGTAGTAATGCTACGGTCACATTTGCCCTACGAGCTCCGTACGAGCTCCGTACGAGTTGATTTTGCTGAACTCGCACGATGTCCGTACGGAGTCCGTACGGTGCTCGTACGGATATTGATAATCGTACGAGTATCGTACGGATTTTTTCGACTCGTAGAGGTCTCGGCGACATGGTAAAACTTTTTCACCGAGCTCCCGAGTTGTCTACGAGCTGTCTACGAGCTCGTATATATTTTGAGTCAGACGTATTTTGCACGGGACTTTAACGGTCAACGTCATAAGATTAGATAGTGAACAGTATGACAGCAGTTATGTCAACAATGTTAATTGTTATGTGTATGTAACAATATGTTATAGACAATATATTGAAATGTCGACACTTTTTCAATATCGAATTCATGATACATGTGTTTAACTGCTATTGTGTCAATGCTGCATCTGTACCCAGTATCTAAGATCCGGTACAAAGATAATTATAACGTATCGATTTTAAAAAACAAAACATAAATTAGGTAATGAAATTCAAATTTAATACATAATTATAATTATGCCTTTCAATTTTAACATCTGCTATTTTTTGAATATATAACTTTTAATACAAAACAAATATTAAGTGTAATGATTAGTATATTTATACAAAAAATTAAATGACTATTTACTTTGATATATATTGCCTATGTTTGTTTTTGTTGAAGCGGAGGGGAAATTAATGATTAGTTAGCATATCCAGAACGAAATACAGGGTGCTGACAGATTAATAATGCGTGTAGGTCTATGATTCTAGGTGGCCGGGTTTATCCATGATGTGACAAGTCTGGCCACCCAATATGGCATGTTCGACACCCAGTAACTTTTTATGTCATTATTTGTATGATTGTTTATAAAATAGAATCAGGTATGAGCAGAGGTCTACAGGGAAGACTGGACTTTCCCAACCGAATTGTCTCTTAAAACAAAGGTATTGCTGTTATATTATAATAATGACGCTACTAGATTTTGAAGGAAGTATTTAAATGATTTTAAGAAGACTCAACATGTAAGTACGTCTACAAGTCTTTTAACATGTGGTATAATCAACCATTCGGGTGACACTCAGACTGTGGTCGCGTGGGTAATTCTCTAGAATACGGATCGACAAGTTCATCAAAGGTTTTAATATCGACCGGGACATATGGTCGTTCGGAAATCATTTCATTGTTTCCACCAACTAGAAATGGACTTGTTGGTAAACTCAGAGGTGGTCTACACCTAAAACGTTATAGAAACCAAGTTGTACATTCGAAAAGGCTAGGGGTCCCACATGCCGTTTAACATTCTGTCTCTTCCATCCTCCCGTGTATCCGATACGTACCCGATGATGATTGATGATCGCGCAGACACCGACCGATGATTAGCAACGTATATTTTTAATATACTTTAAATGACCCTGGCCGCCGTCACTCGATGCTACACAATCCCCCGATCTGCAGCATGATAACGTTCGGCTTCAGTCAAATTAGCCAAAATGTACGCCGACCGTTCAGTGTATTATGAAGATGTCCAACCGGTTATTTTGCAAGGTCCGACCAGCACAAGAACATAACATAACACAAGACGTACTCGTCTCCTAATGTAAGATGGCCAAATTTTCCAACATTCCAGAAGCCTGGATCCCACCTCACCAAACCTAGATCTGCTCATGCTCAATGTAAAATGAATTGACATGTCCGTGATTCGCGTGCACGTATCTTATTTGTACACATAAATATTTGTCTATACATCTATGTGTTCTTTTTATCTTTTAGTTTATGACAACTGTGCAATATACATGTATTCCATGTACTTTAATGCATATTCTCATTGTACTATAATAAACTCTGTACACGTATATAGTCTGATCGTTCAATGTCGATCAAGTAGTAATTAAACATTATTTCCTTGCATTTATAAACATGACATGAAATTTCCATCATTCTTTAATCATCTTACATATAATAAAAACTAAAAATAGGTAATGTCAGCTTCCTTGTGAGTTCCCTACTTCAATAATACCTACGAGCTCGTAGACTACTCGGGAGCTCGGTGGAAAGTTTTCACCGAGCTCCCGAGTCCTCTACGAGTTACACAAATCCGTACGATGCTCGTAAGAGTTTACAATGCCCGTACGGACCCCGTACGGACTCCGTACGGGCTTGCTAAGTTTCGACTCGCACGGAGCTCGTACGACTAATGTGACCAGGCGAAAATGAAATATGTCGAAAAATAAAACTCTTCTCGCACGGAGCTCGTACGGTCATCGTGCGGACACCTTGCGGACACCGTACGGACATCGTAAGAGTGACTTGCGAGCTGCTATTGACCTACGAGTATCTTGCGAGCCCCGTACGATCTCCGTACGAGCGCCGTGCGATCTCCGTACGAAGATTACGATGTCCGTACGGACATCGTACGAGACATTCTCTTTTAATCGTACGAGGTCCGTACGAGCTGTGACCAGAAGCTAAGAACTTAAAATATTTTTAGGATTTGAAATATTTTGGACTCGTAGCCTACTCGTACGAGTTGATAAATCCGTACGGACATCGTAGGGCAAATGTGACCGTAGCATAATAGAGATGTGCACACCAATACCTATATGGACTTCCATCAATGTTAGGCGTTAAAATCCGAGAGATGGTCTCAAATAAATTTTGATATAATATAAAGCAGATGAATTTAAAGATGTGTATTGATGTTATACTAGTAGCAGTCATACAAACCTTTGAGAACACCCCTAGTCAAAAATGTACATTTACCACTAAAAGATATAGAACCTCTCATCCGTCTAGGTGTGTACTGTACGACATCACTATTAAGGTGTTTGTAAAATTGTTTTACGTTTTGTATTCTTGTGCGTTCTATGAGATATACGTATTTCCAGTGGATATACATTGTTGCTAAAAAAGTGTACATATTATCCTTTAATAATGCAATTGAATTGAGAAAAGCCATATCAATAATCTTTCTGTATGGGTTTTCTCAAGATGGTAATTAATTTGTGCGTTTAAATCTTTGGTATTTTATACATTCGACGTTTCTTAATATATTGTTTACAAAGTGCTAAGCTCTAATTGTATGTTATTGCACGCAATAAATGTTTCTAAATGTCCGTGTATAAGGTATTTGTGCGCCATACTGTATGGTATTTAATGTCCGAGGTGTTTCTATAAATACTGCGCCAAACTGTTCGTTATTTTTGTATAAGATAAGTGCATTATTTCCATTTTCTACCTTTAAAAATATCAGGTTTATATAAATATATGACCGAAATTGTACATCGCAGACATTAAATACCTACCATACAGGCGTAATTTTTGTGCTAAAGATATGTTTTTTCGTGAATAAAAAATGTATTGCTCATACGGGTACAACAATAATTCAGTAAATAAATTATACAAAATGCCAAAACTTGCTTCATTTGTGAGCTTTAACGATCACCATTTCCCATGTTAATTTTCCATAGACGAACAGGGAACTATTTCTCTGATATGTCCATGGTACCATATGACTGAACATTAACAGTATGTCCCATGGTTCGAGATAACTAAATAAATAACCGAGTTTTTTGTGGGTCTTGTGTTGTACAGTACTGTCACCAGACTGACATTTTACTCTTGTCTACACTAAGTTTTGTGTAATTTATACAAACACCCGGGGCTTACCAAACGGCACGCTCAAAACTGACCCCTTCCTGTTCTTTAACTATCTTTACATTGGACAAAATGAAACCTGCTAAATTCAGGAATAATGTATTGATACAACAATACAATTTGACCACTCAACTCACAGATCCTGCTAGGTATAGATCTACAACAAGCGTCGAGCCGTGACTAGTAAACACTCAGTATTCTATCTCTATACAGGTCACGCCTCGTAGATTGTTGTACATCTATATATAGTTTGACACGTATCTTGCACTGCACCATATCGATGGCTTAGAATTAGAAGGTCGTAAATGCCAGAATTAGAAGGTCGTAAGTGCCACTTACGAGCTTTTATGATTCATACATATTTAGAATAAGCATCACAACAGAGACACTTCTTATGAGCGCATTTTCATAAAAATCTGAACTTGTCATGTTGACCAAAATAAAGTTGTAAACGTTTGTTTTACCACAAGTAAAGAGTAAATGTCAGACAGCTTTTCCGTGTTTTCTCAAAATATCGATTTGGTAGTTACGACCTTCTAATACTAAGCCATCGATATATGCCTAAGAAATATAGAGCTATCAACATAGCTAAAGAATAAGGGAAGACAATAATTTGCAATGTTTAATTCATTAAATGTAGCTTCGTGCATTGTTTACTGCAAAAGTCATGAGAGCAAATATAAACAGTTTGTCAACACTATTACCGGTATATTTTATAACATATCACATTTGTAGCCATTTTTGTATCTATAGAAAGAAAGGAGTAGAAAATCGTGAATCGATAAGAAAAAATCCTAATCACTAATATTTACACATATTTTTCTAACAAAGTTAAATCTCTAATTAATGGTAAAATTCATATGTACCAGGGCTACTTAAAATCAATGCAGTAAAAATAACGACACCAAGACATGAATATGAAAAAGAAATGGCTAGCTTGGCATGTATATAAAATGTAATGGATTATAATATATATAAAATGGTGTCTGATAATAATTGGTACAATGTATGTTGTAATAATGTAAAACAAATAAAACACTTAATGCTAAAAACTTGAAACTGAAATAAACATAGCACTTATATACCTTGGAATACACAAGTATGGAAACATACCTATAACGCAAACAAACAGATACCACACACCACAAACAATCACACAACTGAAATTCATGGATACTATGGATACCCCTTACATTCACGGACATCACACTACACAGCACGCATGTGTCCATGATTACGCCATTCCTTTATAGGTTCACACATGCCTTGACATTACACCAGAGCAGAGACCGCTTCAACTGATTGTTTGTTAAAGCTACTTGACGAAAGTTTTCAAGTTAATCCAATCGACCACGTTATTATAATTTACCGTTAACCTTGATTTAAAGGGTAAAGATTGACAACTGGTGTAATGTCAATTGTATGCGCCAAATAATATATTCATGGCAAAATAATACTAGGTTACTAATAAATGCATTGTCACAATCCACCCATTCCCTTTCAACCAGCGTATTTTCATCTGCATTCTGGTGACTCGACCAACCACTTATTCAAATGAGGATACAATACATCGAATACGATTACTACACTCTGCTGCATATGTTTCAACACTAACTAATGTTTGAAAGACACACCACACTTGTACACGTGAGCACACACATATAACACATTCATTCTCGACAAAATGATAAAAGAGTACTTATAGAAGTAAATATATGGTGTTGTTTTTCGTTCGATTTCTTAAATATGTCGCTGCTTATACCTGGCCAGAATTCGAGGAAAAAACAAGCAAGTATTGACTTCTGGCCCGGTGATTATAAACATTGAGGAACAAACTCCATGCCCCAACTCATACTCCGTACTCCAATTGGAGCATTTCTTAGTAACAAAAACTTCTTTTTACTGAATGGAAACATATTATATGGGGGTTCATTTTAATAATTAGATCATTTGCTACAAGTTGGTGTTGGTTTTAATGCAAAGTTCCAAAAAAAAGCTGTTTTTCAAGTTGGAGCATGTAGTTTAAGTATGAGAATGAGAAATGTTTATTATCACCGGGCCTGAACATATTTCGGTAAAACACAACTAGCTTCATCTGTAGTTATTCCAATCCACACAAAGTCCAAATACTTTTATCACTTCTCATTCACTAGGCAGAAAAGCAAAGTTCGACATTCAGATCTTATGTAAAATGTAGATTTGTCATGTTATAAAGAATAACATATACGTTATACTGCTGCTTTGACAAAAAAATTGTGCGAACTAAATTAAGGAGTACATTTTGAAATTCCATAAACAACAAGTTAATGCTAATATATATTTCTTACCAGCTACTGCTTACTACTAACACTTTTCACAGCGTTTACTTTACTTAACAGTTACAATCGACGTAACTTATTAAGGGGAGGTAAATACTATGAAGAGTTCATCGCATATCCATACTGCTTAGTGGCTACGTACTGTTTACTGTCTAATGTATGCAATCTAACACTTTGAACTTTCTAAACACTGATTTGTGTCAAACAAATTTTTTTCCTAACTAAGTTAATGTGTTGCCTATTTATGTGCTTATTTTGCCTTTTATTGCTTACTGTTTACAGCACAACACATACTGCTAACTTTCTGCAGCTAGTTTGGACACGCGGCATAAGTTTAGTAATGCCATTTAAACAAATCGATGTGCAGGAAAGTACATGCAGCCATTGCATACTGGCATGCTTCTAATTGCTTCCACTAACTAAAGTGCTTCAGAAGTAATAATGACCAATAAACACTTATTTATGGATTCCATACACGATGTAGCACGGTGGGGGCGTTTTGAGAAAAGTAAGAGTTTGCTTTCAATTTTACGCGGGAAACTGCCCCGATTATATTATACAAACTAAATATTTATACTGGTAGTCAAAATGATAAAAATAAACCTGAGATAATAATTGAGCGTGTTATATCCACTTATATATATGATTAAATGACATAACTGAAAATTAGTATGACATGTTCAAGATATAAATATCAATGTTTGACAATACTGAATGAATTTCGTCAATTGGTAATGGCTCCATAATAACTTAATAACATACGGAAATAGTTAATCATAGCGAAAAAAATATTTTCAAATGTAAATACTACATTGAAAGAATGTTCTAACTAATCTGAATTTTCAAAATTGTCCCTGTTTTACATGGTGTTTGGGAGTTTTGATTCTCTATGTGAACATGCATAATTCCCATGTATGAGATGATTAAAGAAATGAATTCCATTGTGCCTATAGCAATAAAGTATTTACAAATAACATTACCGTAGAACCGTTATATATTCCTAGATCGAAATTCATGGCAACATATGTAACACAGATATTTTGTTATAACATTCTTTCAGTATGTATGAGTTGTGAATATGCATATTTCCTGCAATAATATAAGGTATTTAAACAATTAACAAGCCAAAAAATGAAAGATATTGGAACGCTTAAATCCCGTGCTTATGTAAAACGTTGACAGACATGACCATGACCAATCAAATGCTAAAACACATTGAAATACGCACGTCTGTACACTGGGCATTTGCATAGCAGAAGCTATTTTCTACAGTGTTTTGTTGCATTTCTATCGGCGTGCTGTCCTTTTCTTTAGCCATTTTAGTACCATACGTTTGAACAGCTAGTATTAATGTATTTTCGCATGTGACTGGCTAAGTTTCCACACATGGCGGACAATACCGTTTTCACACAGGAATACGTATTATACCGATTCCAACTATGCTTTGGTCCAGACAATTATATCACTAACCAAAGAAATCGGATGTTTGTGTACGTCCAAACAACAATACAATTTACAAAAGTATTTCCTCGCCAACGCAAAAAAGTCAAAATAAGTCATCTAAACATCATGTTACAATTCAATACACATTTCGAATGTTATTATCAAATTGAAAACACACTTCCATTATTAAGTCTCATTGCAATATTGCAAATACTGCATCCCAGACAAGCGAAATATTTAAAAATTCAATTGAAAGAAGTTTGAGAATACTCCAGTCCATGACAGTCAAATTCGATACCTTGAAACTTCCATTACACACGACACTGACTATATCGCTTGTGCGTAAGGAGCAGCTTGTCCACGTTTTTTCCAAGTGTTACATTCTGCGATTGTTCCCGGTAACTCGTGTTTTGCGCTTTCTGGAAGTCTCATTGCTAAAATAACCACCAACATACACATCGAACCAAATATCGCACCAGGGATCCATAGCGCTATCAAAGCCTGAAAAAGTTTTTTTAAATGAGAAATTAAGACACGATCAAATACTAGTAAGACATAAGATCGTGAACGAAGTATAATAATGTTAGATCTGAAAACAATGGCATACGTCATTTGGAATTATGTATATTATCCACCAGTGGAGAAAACTCCTTTTTATCGGTTAATACGATGGCATACTACCATATGTCATATATATTCCCGAGAGAAATACATTTATGTGTTAGAATTTGACATGTTGCCAGGCATGGTTTAAATTTTCCATCTTCTCTATAACCGACATTCAATATGACCTATTTAAACTAAGTTTCATAATGGATACAACTTCATATACATTGTTTATGTTCAATGCAAAAAGATGATAACAAATCACACAGAGTGCTCATCACACTACGAAAGGCATACATACGAACAATGTTCTAATTTCTGACTTTGCATGAAACTGACCTCTTAAATGTATAAGAATTTGTGACTTATGCTTATAACTTATTATTCCTGATGGCTTATAAGTTTGAAACAAGATTAAACAGTTTCTAGTAATTTATGTTGAATTGCGAAAGAGGGATTCACAAAGGGTAGCAGGGCTGAGCAGGAGTAAGAAAGACTAATCAAAAACACACAAAAAAGGAAAAGCACATACCACCTACAAACATTTAACGATCGAAGCTAGAACTGGACATCAATATGATATTGAAAAGTGGGACAGTGATGTCATCACTCAACAGGATCTGTCGTGCACAAAAGGCACAAAATGGAACACTAGAAATATCACAGACCACACAATAGATCAAAATGCCCAATACGAATCTGAACGAGAAATACAATTAAACCGTTACAACATTGAAACACTGTTATACTCACTAAATTACTGGCAAATGGTGCCAATATGCCACCGATTCTTGATATGGAAGAAGCGATTCCGAGACCACTATTCCTATAAAAATAACAAGATCAAAATATTGCATTATCACTATTTATCTTTCAATTCATTAAATGAACATTTGATAACGGATAAATCATTTCATGCGTATTAAAAGAAATACCACATCGGCTTAGGAAGGTAGCAATCAACGACACACAAAACACCAGTGTACTAGATATTAGACCTGCGAGGTTGTTCTGGATAATCCGAGGAGTGTTCAGAGAAAATATAACATATAGCACTCCTCATTACGCTAATTAAGTGAAAAGCACTGAGCCTTATTATTCAATCAGACATACTAGTTTTTGTATTATAATAACCATTCACATATCACTAAAACAATGCCATATCATTATTACATGTTATATAATTCGTAATAACATAGTAATGAAGAACACAAACCTGTAATTTGTAGGGTATATTTCTGGTGTATATAAGAACACAGTACTAAAACATCCGGTACTTGCTGATTTACCGACCAATGAAAATATCTTTGCGATGACACTGACAACATCACTATCAGCTGTAAAAGAAGAATTGAATTTGATCATACAAAATTAACAATGAGTTTCTCATTTGGCAACACACAACGGAACGTGAAATGTTACGCGCATAAAATTAAAATAACAATAAATGCATAACCAAAGTTTTAACAAATATGTTCCACATTCATGCGTGTCGAACAGGGCCCGTATTCATAAAGCTCCTAAGGGGAAAATATTCCTTAGGTTGACATATTTACCTTAGTTTTTATAGGAATTCCCTTAGTTTTATATGATTTCACCTTAGATATATCTTAATAATACTTAATGAAGTTTCAGATATCTAAGGTGAAATCATATAAAGCCAAGGGAATTCCTATAAAAAACTTAGGTATAAAGATATAAATATATCAACCTAAGGAATATTTTCCTCTTAGGCGCTTTATGAATACGGGCCCATGGTTGTATTTTGATTGTTCAATTAAACTACTAGTATCTGAACAATCAGGGTATTTAATATCTATTCACTTGATAAAAGAAAGAAGAAAGCGACAAAGGTGAAAGTCTGTATTCTTACTTCATATGTCGATGGCTTAGAACCAGAAGGTCGTAACTACCTCTTACGACCTTTATAAGACTCATACATATTTGAAATCTCCTTCACAAGGTGCTTCTTATGAGCATATTTTCATGAAAATCTGAAATTGTCATGTTGACCGAAATGAAGTTTTAAAAACGTGTTTTCCCATAGGTAAAGAGTAAATTACAGACAGTTTTCTCTTGTTTTCTCAATATATCGATTTGGTAGATACGACCTTCTTGTTCTAAGCCAGCGATATGTTAACGGTATATGATTTGTGTGGGCGATATGGCAATTAAATAGCTCAATATTCATCATACTTACGGAAACTATACAGTAAAGCTGTAGAAACAACCAAAGAGATTCCCGCTGTTGCAAAGAACAATATCATGGTTCTTTTTCGTCCAATCCTGCAAAAAGGTATTTACTTTTAGCAATCGACTTTAATTATATGCAACTAAAAGGGTTTCCAATACTCCAAATTGATAGAAACGAGCCTTACGAGCACTCTCATAGATTAGAGGAGCATAGCGTTTAATTTCTTTATGTATTTCCTGGCAACGATGTATAATTAAGACTGCTTTTCCTATGGGGCTGCTTTTTTGTATCGTATTGGATATTATAAATGTCCATACTTTAATAATGCTGATGCAAACAAATATGAAAAATCACTTTCTAGACCGAACGTCTGCTTCTTAATTTGTCCCACCGGGTATATAGCGATGCAAATGTGTAATAGGATAGAAATAATAAGCATGATATAATATGCCTTTATGTAACACTAAATGTATGCTACCTCTGTTATATTGACTTCTAAGCGAAGTTTGTTCACGACAAAACAAATATGATATAATTATTATAAATGATGTCATATTAAAAAAGACATCGTATAAATACTGACACGATGGTCAAATTCAATAAAGTTCCATAGCACTGTTAAGGGAAAGAATTAAAGCCCCCTATAATATTATACCTCATTGTATAACTTAACAAGTTCGTATGAAGATATAATGAACATAAACTACTTCCAATGTACGACATGATTGTTAAATTTCTTAACTTTTTATTATTCACTGGTTGAAGTATAATAAAACTATACGTGTATCATCTTTATTGAAGATATTTTCTAACCACATTGATAATTCGGTTGAAGAAGTACTACTCGTTGTTCTTATCAATAATTCACCACTTAATAATCATGTGACATGTTTAAATTAAATTATTAGATTTAGATCATTTTATTTTGTGCCTCACCAATGGGTATATAAATGCTTTAGTATATACATTTAACAATATTGTAATAGTTATGTACTTTTTGTTGAGTATCAAATAATTTCGCATTAAAACTAACATTGATATTAAATATACACAAATGCATAAATTGTTAAAACCTAAAGAGGCTAGTTTATGTTTGGTGTGCAAAGTGAATTCTTATTTTTATTTAAATTTACTACAAGCTTAAGTGTACTTCCAGCAAAGAATTGATACAGATGACAGTATTTGTCCAAGAATCTTATGGATATTAACTGATACAACATTGTAGCATTCTTGCAAACATATAAATAAACTCAAACAAAGAGTATATCATAAAATAATTCAAGGGCTTTAACTCATACCTGTCTCTTCTTATTCCATCATCGAGCACTGAAGAAAAGTCATAATGTTAAAGAAACGTTGTAAACAGGACTCGTCGCCAGTTGAAGTAATTGCTAAAGGGCCTCTCATTACGATGTAAATCGTATTATAGCAGTCACGGAGGAATATTGCTATGAGACCAGGTCTAAATAATACATCTGCCTGTAAAAGATATAATAAAACACCTATCATATGTATGGGCTAAAAGTTTTCATAACTGGCAACGTGGTCATAATGTCCTTACCTGTATTAGGGAGTCCATATATGACTTACCTTTGACGATTTCATCCTTGTCCTGTGCTATCGGGATACGTTTACTGAAATCACTTACCTGGTAAAATCAGCATCTTACATTTGAATCTGGTCCTTTATAAATTGTTTGTTTTAAAGATGCAAAGTAAGTACTTTGTATTAACGCTTTGTTTTATTTCGATCAAAATTATGGTTATAAATCTTATATGTTTATTCATACATAATTTCGAATAGCTTTCATGACTACAGAGTTTTTAGAGCCAATGTTGTTTCGTCTTTTCGACTAATACATTCTTAAAGGCGAAATGTCTATAATACTATATATGTGAATACCCAGAATCACAATCCAAACTCAGGCTAGGCCAATACGAATTAATGATAACCCAATTGAAGGATGCAAAAAACAGTCGAAACATTACTTCGCAATTGTTTTGTCGTGATTTCTTAACGTGATTCCAAGCATTCAAATATTATTATCGACATTTCGTCTTAAAGAGTACATAGGTCGAAGTGACGGAAAAACAGGAACCATAATGGGACGCTGTAGCCTTTTACATATAGTTTTGGAATGTCCAAAATCATATTTACACACTGAGCATCTTAAAAACACTGACTTCATTTCCAACGTCACAAAATGATAACACAAAACAACTGAACAAAATGCAGACATACTTATTAAAGAGATAAAATTCTAGCATCAAGGCAGGGACTTCAATTACTCCACTGAGGAAGAAGTTGACAAAGCGGTCACCAGCCAGATGAGCACTAACTAGAGTCATTCCGTAGTATGTTCCTGTGGCAACAATCCTGAAAATATGTACAATTACATTATAATTTATACAGATATTACTTTCGAACTGGTACACTTAGTAATCATTTAAAAAAAAACATTTTGCAGTATCTTTTCTTTACATTTTTACAAAATCTCGGATGTTTGCTAGTAAATATGTATAAGGATACATTACAAAATTTAATATCACCCAACAGAGATGTTGGTAGCGTGGATGCATCACAAAACTTTATAAGCAAACATCAGTTACACCCATGAATTTGTCTATATTCGGAATGGATAATACAGCATATAGAAGCACAACATAAAATACAACAGACAATCCTCAATACAATTAACGAAAGCATGGAGGAAATAAAAATCATTATAACCACCGGATATCATAATTATCTCGATATTGATTCTAACACAGAATAGACAGACGCGTGGGAGGTGTGCAGTGTTGAGAGAGAAGTCTACAAACATACCATGAATACCACAAGATGAATGTATTAATCCGCAAGTCTGGGTTCTTCAAGATGTCGATGACTGTGTATTTTTCTACCGGTTTGCAGCTTTTGTCTGATATTGGTTTAGCATCCTCACTCTTCTCGTTGCAAGATATGCTCTTCATTTCCAGTGAACTATCACTACCCGATGATGAAGAGTCTGTGCTAACAGCTGGTTGGTCTGTTAGATGAATACTCTCTTCCAATGCACGTTCAGCTAACCTCACATCCGTGTTGTTCCATCTTGCAGCTTTCCTCAACACCACTTTGGCTTCCTTCATTCGTCCATTGGAGACAAGCCATCTTAAAGACTCGTCAAGCATCCTGATATAAAACAAGAGCCAATGAATATGAATATTTGCATGCTTACTGTTCTTCTCATTACTGTGATATATGTATATGTTGTTATTGTTGTAGTCAAAAATTAAACGGGCTGACATTGGTCAGTTCCAAAATAAGAAAAAAAAGAATATAAATCAAAGTGTGTTCTTCCACTTGGGACAAGCCGTCTCAAAGATCCGCCAAGCATCCTAAAATTATAAACATATCCTAATTCATATAATTGATTCTCCTCAAAAGTTATTGTATCCCTATTACAACTTAGTCTGATGATAGATCAATGCAACTGCTGAATTTATATTACAAGAAAGTCGATATAAATGGTATTCATTTAAATGCCAAAATCAATCCTAATGTGATCCGTGCAGGAACTGAACAAGAAAATGGCATTGAACATTCACAGATCAAAGGCAAATCTAGCCAGCTTTACGACCAATAGAATATAATAACTTCAATGTGCATTGCATATAATATGTATATCAAATTGCGCGTTCATAACTTAAACTAGGTCATGCTGCTCCTTTGCAGCGGTGACTTGGGCTTTTGGTTTTTTCGTTAGGCTATGTATTAACGTTGGCATCCGTGTACTATGGTATGTGATTAATTGTCTGTGCTCTGCTGGTTAAGTTGAGTGATGCCTTCTCTGTTCGATTTCCTCATATCATTTTTAATATTGGGCTGTTTTTTTTCTTTGAAGGAATCCTTATATGGGGAATGAGTTGATTGAAGAAGATTATTAAATGAACGTACCACCACTCGAACAAGGCATAGAAGGAGAATGCAGCAAGTCCAAGCTGTAAGTATCTCCAGTTGATATCTTGGAACAGATAACCATATAGAGTGAGTACCATGATTCCAACTGACCACGAGATGAACGAAGCAGCTTCAGAGTGTGATCGCATTTCCTTCGGGAACATTTCAAGACCTATAATCTTTCCTGTGCAAATGATACCCTGAAATATAAAAACTCGTGTGAATACCGTATTCCAAAAACAGTGCCGACACGCATTACATAATCTCCCCACTTCGCTTCAGTGTTGTTATCATTTATAATTACATTACCTCCTTTTATGGTTAATTGTGCACGGAATTCAAAGTGCACAGAGTGACATTCATTGTGGTGTAGGAAATACAGGCTTGCTTTAAGTATTCGTGTTTGGATATATGGATTGTTCTATGTCTGTCTCTTGTTCTTCTGTGGCGTTGGATTTTCTGTATACTACAATACGATATTTAATTGATCTAAGATGAATAGTTATGTTTCGTTGAAGACCCTCGATAAGGGTTGTTACGGTCGGAAAATTTAATTAATAGTATGTTTCGAAAACTTTGAAGTTGACACATCATCATCATTATTTATGCAATACTTGCGGCATTTGTATATGTATGAGTTTGTATGAGCCAGATGCCTGTTTAATACAATAAACTTTGAAAAACGTAATATCTCCACCCATGCGAGTTCCCCTTCCTATATCTGTTTTTTTATTCTGATTTATTAATGGGTTCCTCCAGTCCTGTTAGTTTGTCTGGTTCACTTAAGATACCACATGTTTACAGGGATCTCAATGTATCACCCAGAGCGAACATAAATTCGGCTAATTATAATAACAATAAATAAACAACAAACTTGTTATCGAATTCACAGATGTTTTAGGGGTATTTTGTTGACGCCTTATCTAATCTCAGAGTGTATCTAAGCGAAACATATTGCATGTCATGAATGGGGCATGAAGGGCAATGCACTCAAATTACAAACAGGGGTTCGTTAACCTTAAACAAATTTGATAAGTTCAATGACTTTGAGGCTTTCAACAAACTTATCAGCATTCAGATACCATTGCGATTGTTTTGAATTTCTACATGAGGTTTTCATTAAATAATGATTAGTGTTTCCAACTGCTTTGCCAAAAGATAATAAAAAAATCGGACATTGAACTCAACGAAAAGCGTTATTTCCATGTTATGTGGCAGTATTGTCTAGACACTGAGGTAATTGGTAATTAGTATTTTAATGGTCGACACGTAATGTTGATAGTTGGTTAGGCTTTCACCAAGACAACTGGATACATTCCCCGGTTGTGTGTATATAGGTCATATACTTGCAAAACCACTGATTACGGTCACGTGAAGAAGTTGCCAAGCCACTGATTAGCAGTGGTTAACCAGTCTAAGACATTGGGTTTAGTGAACTATTTAGGGTAGGCGAAAACCCCTATTCATGTACATAGCAAATCAAGTAGGATATTGTCTAAATAGAAACACTACGATTTCAAATAACACATATAACATACCTGTTGAAAGGTTCCACCTATCAGGCGTAGGGATAACAACATGTAGATGTTCTGTGAAAATGCCATGACAATCATGGTAAACATAACTCCAAGATGGGAGATCACGTGAACAGTCTTACGTCCAAACCGGTCAGCAACATGGGACATGATCATTGCACCAAGACCTTGACCAGCTAATGCAAGAGACTGGGCAAGTGCAGCCAGATTAGCTCGCGAACATACTAGATCCCACTGAAACGAACAAGTACATGGAATTTAATCACGGTGTACAATCATGTGGTCATAGTAGGTAGGTCACGTGATTTTGCATCGTAATAATTATGTGAGAACAAATGGTAACAATCTTTATAACTCGAGAATAATGTTTTTGTAAATGAATGTTGAAACTATCTTAGCGTTGTGTGCATATATTGTAAACCATTTACATACTGGTGTTTTCTACTTGCAAGTGTTCAGTCAAAATTACCTCGTAAATTGATATTTCTACAGATGCTTTGGACATTAGTACTCATTTTGCTTGGACATGCTAACTTAACAATGCATTAGCCCACTTCTGATAACAATGGCTTGGCACAACGCATGCACTACAAATTCTGTATTTACACACTTACCTCAGAAGCGTACGACTTGTCGTAACTGTATGTAAACTGGTCACAGGTTCTTTCGGCGATGACGGTTGAAAAGTTTTTAACGTGCTCTACGACGTCATATTTGCAACTTTGTACGTCGTAGGTTAGACTCCCGTTGGTGAAGCCACTACTCTCCTCGGGTACATCACATGTGAAATCAGGGATAAAGCCTGTTTGATACAAAACATTGAATACAATTAAATAAATCTCTAACGTTGTTTCAAACTCTTTCCTTATATATAGGCTATACTTGTTACGTTTAGATTATTTCTTTTTTCTGTCTCCTATTATGTGATTGACACAATGTCATGTTAAGTGCCCCTTCATTTTGTGCAATTGTGTTTAACAAATACAGACAGTATATTTATAACGTAACATTCCATGACAATCTACTTCTTAATTAGCCATGTAAAGCACCCCCTACATTCTACATTTCTTGCAATCAATTATTTAAAATAAGCTGGGAGATGCCCTACTCCTTCCCTTCACACAAATAAACTACCTTTGTTATTTCCACAGCTCCTACCGGTATATTATTATAATGATTCGTATGCTGGTCTATCCTGGGACTTGTATCTCAATTACTGATGTATTGAAAGCATATCGTCCAACGATCTATGATAATATATTAATTTTAGTATATTCACAATAGTCTCAGAGGGCATCATTGGAATTAATCGCATGAGGTCGCATCACGGTCGCATTGTCTGAGCGAATTAGACACTAATAGAACACAATAATGAAACAAAACGCCCATATAACACTATAACACATACCTGTAAAAACGGCGCTCAATATAGCAAAGCATGCTGGTACAGAATCTACCAAATTGAGAAACAATTGGAAGAACTGATATTTTCCCCATGGTTTAACAGCACGCCACACTGAGTCCACTTCCTGGGTACCACTCATAGTTGTTGTTGCTCTGTAAACTGGTTCTATGTAGTCTGTTAATCGTCTTGTAAGACCTTTAATAAAAAATATATTTAGATATATTTGTTTGCAAATTATTACACAGTAAGAGAGGTCTGCCGCTTTATCCTTAAATTATACACGCCAATAACTTAATTAATTATATTCCTAAAATGACACGTGGTTTAGCTATACTCTTCAACGCATTTGAAAGCTGAGAGCACACTAAGATGCTAGATCACAAAGGTCATGTGTTTTGTCAAACTATGCTTGCATATTTCAGATAGATTTACAACTAGGTGTATCCAATCACACTAACCATCAAAGAGAGAAAGTGGAGCTGGTCATTTCTTCGGAGTGACCAATCAAGCATTGTGTAGATTGGAGTTCATTAGGGGTGCAGAAAAGTCGGTCAGTAGGTCGGTATGTCACCACTTTGAGGATTGCCTGTCTAACAAACCCGATGTTTATAAAGGCAACTCTTGGATGTACTCTTTTCTCATGAATTATTTCCCTTTGCATCCTTAAACATAGATACTCAAGCCTAGAATAAAAGCTAGCTAAAATTTTAAAATAGTTATGCTATAAGATTGATAAAATATATTATCTAATCGGGTGGCCAGACAACCTTGAGGAGGACTGTATTACAGGAGGTCATTGAAGGTAGAGCAGAAAATCTTAAAATTATCATGGCGGAAAGTGAAGAGGAGACCGAAGTAGAAATGGGTTATATGCCAACCACTCCGAAGAGGACAACGTAAGTTTTTTTAGTAATGACAATTACATGCAAATTGTCAAGAAAAGACAACAACAACAAAGTTTATGTATCCATTGCAGTCTCAAACATATTACTACCTACAAAATAATACCTTTCCACTAAACAACGGATGCTTATTAATTATGCATGTCTCGTGTTTGTTATAAAAGAGAATGTATGCTTGGCGCTTTTAAACTTACATATTTGTCTTTAAAGGTACTACCTGTCAAATGGAGCAAAAAAGATACTTTTCTTACCAAATTAAGTATTTATATAATAGAAAGTTGCTGACTGTTGCTTGAAGAAATAGTTATTGCAAATAATCGATTTAAACCACTTTCAATATAGCGCACTCGGTTTGCTTTTCCTTTTATTAACAGCGCAGATTTTTCTTTCAGCATGATTTATGAGTTAAGTTATTAACTAGATCGATCTAAGTAATCTGGTAATACAAGTACTTTAGTGTGTGCTCGTCTTATATCGACGGTGCCAAACCAAAACCCCGTACCTCAATTTTGGCGCGAAAACTTTTTTGCAGCATCCGCATCTGTTAGCCGTCCCGCGCATTTCTGTCTTGTCGCCATTTAAATAGCCCATCGCGTTACTTGTATGGCGACAAGACAGAAATGCGCGGGACGTCTAGTAGATGCGGATGCTGCAAAAAAGTCTTCGCGCCAAAATTGAGTAACGGGGTTTTGGTTTGGCACCGTCGGTATTCCATGTACTTATGTAACGTTTTTTAGTTTGTTCATTTTTCTATCATTATTGTTATACGAGGGGTGTTCCAGAAATAATAGGACTTTTCTTACTAATTTCTTACTCAACGCTTACATTTTAACGAAATTTGTCTCATATGCTTAGCAATGTATGCTCTATATACTGATAGTAACAGAATTTTGTTGTTGCTGATGATGCTCATACAAAGCGTTGTCATAGATGTTTAATAAATTTCTTATTTTTCACCCAATTCCTTTTATATTTCGCATGTTTGTCAGTGAAAGTTCAAAATTTAATAATATACAATTAGTTTTCTTAATTTCTGATTTTCCGTGCTGCTATGAAAAAAGTCCTATTAATTGTGGAACACCCCACGTATTTATTGTTATTGTTTTGTTTTACAGATGCACAGACGAACTAATTGCTAAATCCACAACATTTTACTGATCTGTTCCTCCGCACTTCTTTCATAGAAGCACTAAATTAAATGTTTTATTTAGTAAAATATCTCATTCCATTTTAGACAATGCTCAATTGTTTAAATGTACCATACTTAATTAATCTCAAACAAATATTAAGAAAGTTTCGCACGAATCTTAATTTTTTTAATTTTTAATCAAAATTTGAAATTAAGATTTTGCTATGACGAAACGACCTCAGAAGTTTTAAGAATCCTTGTCTTGATTCAGTACGTGGGCGCATGAAAACGCAGCACGGGTTGGACAAATTTCAAAGTCCCGGCGAACTAGCTTAATATACGTTGTATACTTATATCACATCGTTATGTCGAGCTCCTGGTTCAATTCGATCATTTGGCTTGTCCCGATTAGTCCTCGAGATAATAAGGTTTTACGGTATTATATCGAATTGCAAATAGTTTTGAAGATCTTCGTGAAGTCACGTACATTATAAAACCCCAATGAATCGTGAATAATAGAACTGCTAGTAAAGTACTCTTTATACGCCATTGCATATTTAACAAAATACGTTTCTCCAAATGTAAGTTAATTAGTTTATGTTTCAATGGTGATCAACTTTCCTAAATGTTTTGTCCTTCGACTATGGTGACCTACCTTCCTGAATGTTTTGTCCTTCGATTATGGTGACCTACCTTCCTGAATGTTTTGTCCTTCGATTATGGTGACCTACCTTCCTGAATGTTTTGTGCTTCGACTTTAAGAGTGCGTGTTTTGTTACGCACAGTAACAATAGCAAAGTGCACAAACTAGACAACTACACTATCATATTACTAGACACGAACAATTGTCATTCATAACACATCAGCACTTAAGTAACCAGACACGTTTATTGCTGGTTTGAATATGTTATGTGTACCACATTTTGGTGTGACGCAACAAAACCAATCAATGAAAACACAATAACAGAGGCGTCAAGTTCGCTTACATGTGTCATCGCTGATCTAATGTCACTCTGTCTTCTCCGCAGCTAACTAATAGACGATCTCAGAGATGGGAAGAACATTGAAATCAATAATGGCTTGATCGAGTTAGGATTTTAAAGAACACAAACTTTCACACCCTCAGGCTGTGTAACGATACTATAGTTCCCATTATGTTGAAATACTTGTACCAACTTAGCATCCGTTCTAGGACAAAATTTCTTTAAAATACGCAATACCCAATACAGCGGCCTATATATTCCAAGAGTGTGTAGTTTGAACAAAGTGTACGAACTATGTTTTAATTTATAATGTAAATTAAAAGTTGTTATTCAGAGTATTAAATTATGCTTGTCATTTCCGTTTAACTATGCAATGCGAAGTCCATACCGTATAAATTAATGGACAATACATAAGTGTTCAATTAAAAATGTTTGCCCTTCGGATTCTTTAAAACGATATGTTTCAAACTCATTATTGATTTCCGGCTTTATTCAAAAGGTCAAACTAATAAAATACAATGCGCTAAAAGTAGCCCTATTTTTATTTGATTTTGGTTGAAGAACTATATCCGAGAGAAGAAAATAAATTAGTTTAACAGATTACTGACTGGTTTTTGTAATCCGTTTGCTACTATTTTATTTATGCAATGTAATTTAATACGGCGGGGCAGATCAAACATCTTTCCATGTCATTGAGTCCATTTGTCTGCATACAATAATTGAACCAGTCGACACGCTAAGGTCAGACACAATGAAACATCCAAGTTGTAAGCCGACCAATGGGTACATGACAAAAGAAGGAGGTATTACATTGCCATTTGAAGCGTTCAAGTTGCCCATACATGTTTGCATGACTGTGGTGGGAGTGTCGGGAGCATAGAAGCAATTAAAAGGTCAACTAGAGCAATGCATGGTTTACGAAACAACGATAAGGTCAGAACAAATAAGGCCCTGTGTTGATGTCCCCGGTTTCCAATGACGTCTCGACCAATGGAGCAGTTGCTTTAGCCAATCGATAGATAGGCTGCGTGTTGCAAACCACAAGCAATACGCCTTTTTGTCTAAACAGGTATCTATATAATATTTATACATAATCATGTAACTTAAATACGTAACATTTTTATTTTTCAAATGGGCACCCTATTAAATGACCGGTGCTACTTTATGAATAATATAACAATGGCCTAATCACACAGCTTACGGCGATGTCGTAATTAGGATTATATCTAAACTGGCCAATTCTACAAAATCATATATAATCGCGGTTGACTAATTACCGTTAATTTGGCGTATGAATTTTATCGCGAAATTAACTCCCCGCCAACAAGTGACGTCAAAAATACGTAACGAGAATTTTTTGTTATAACATTTAAAATCAAAGAATTTAAGAATACACTATTTTATAACTATTTTATGTGAATCCTCGAAATTTAATACCCACCAAAACTAATTCACATTTACAGTACATTGTATTTATAAATATAGTTGAAAGTATTAAAAAGGAGTACAAAGAAGTGCCAAAAGGCAACTGTACATAGCTCGGACACGGAATTATATTCTCCGAACAAAAATACATTTAGATTAAGCCTTAATTAAATCCAGGCAATTTCGTATTAAGCGAATTCAATCAAATTTTATGAAGGCTATTGTCCACTAGCCGTGTACTGGATGGTTAAAACGAAAACAAAGTACAATAAGACTATACATTAAGTGTGTAGTTAAGGATACACGATTAATATACTGATCCTAACGTCAGACGGATGAAAGTTATGCCTGCTACTAAACATTCGACTAAACGTAACTTTAAATTAAGAAAGTTACGCCATTCACCAACGTTGTAAGTCTAAAACATGGACTTAGACTTTACATCGCCAAATGTTCTATTCGCTCTAATGTTGTTATAAATGTACCGATTTGGATATAAATTGGTAAACACGTTCAGTGGGTAGCAACCAATAGTCCAATAAAATTTCACATGGTTAAACATAATTTTAAAGAAATGGCAGCAATTATGAATAATGACAATTTTAAGTCTAAGTCTGAGTTTTAGACTTACAACGTTGGTGAATAAGCCCCCTGGACTATATAAAGTAGGACATTGTTAAAATTAAATCTGGTAAAAACTTTCATTTCGTGAAAATTCCAAACTTTACCAACTCATCATACTTTGTGAACACCCCTTTCTCTTGACTCTTGGATACATGTTCTGTGGATATGTAGTATGCACCTTTCGATGTTTTATAAGATATCTTCACACCGAAACAAATTCAGTTATTCAAACAATTATAGGAAAGGTTATTTTGTGGCCTTTTATGTTAATTGATTGGGATTGATTGATATAAATACGTCAATAAAATGGACATGCAAATGGTCCGCACGCGTAACTACATAAATATACTTAATTCAATTTACAGATTTCAAATGTGCTACAATTAATTATCACAGCGGTTCGTAAATTGTTTCAGTTTTCAGCATTACTATCAGGGGTATGAACCAACAGCTGGAAAGCTTTATCTGTTTAATTTACTGCATCCGTTTCAAATTACACGAAAATGAACTAACGCTCATCTATTCAGCCGATGCCTCTGCCGTCGAATGCCGAGGCCTACATTCCTTGACACACACACCAGATTACAGCCTATAAAGATAATCTAACTGCATAGAGAGCTAAAGTCTGACAGACTGTGTGTTTCCCCTGGAAATAAGGTTAACAACATAATATTCCCGCTGGTTACACGGACCCAGTAATAATGTTATCAGCAGCGCACATGTTTCTCAATATTCCGTACAATATTCCATACGATATTTCTACAATATCAGACAAGTAATCAGAGGCACAAGACATCGTATGGCCTACATTTTGGCATCCTGGAACATCGCCTAAAATAACTGACCTCCCCCTCCCTCTCTAACATTACACATTTTATGTTAATCAAAAGTCCATCATATCATAAGAGTTTAATTATGAAGTACCAAAGTGAACTAATTATGACAAAAATACTGAAAGCACTATTCCCGTATGGATAATCAGGCATTGACTAATTCTGCCGTAACAGTATTCTACAATAATAATGTCCCGATCAGTTATTTTTTTTAGAATCGAAACAAGAGCATATTGAATCTGTTCTTAAACTCGTCAAACTAATTTTATAAAATATATATTCAGCAAAATATGGAAAAATATACATTTCAATTTTTTGAAAAAAAAACAAAAGAACAAAAACAATGTCTTAATTTCGCGCACAAATATCAACGTGCACAATTTTTTGAAAAAACAAAAGATCGCCTTACCTCTTCTGAACACGCGCTCCTAGTATAATATTTCACTATTTCAATACCAAGTTAGAACTATAAAATCCAAAATTCCAGTTCCAAGCGGCCGATTCCAACCCGTCTACCGAATTACGTATTAAGTATTTGGCAGTTTGTTTCTTCATTCATTGACTGCATATCTTTTTGACAAATCAATAATGTGAACTATGGAAAGCCAATACAAGCTCTAGAGAGTGGACGGACTCGCTAAGAATAGAATGATTCGCCGAGAGAGAGAGGGCTGGGTGATATAGAAGTATCGAATGTAGGCGTGAAATCAGATAACGCTAGCCAGAAAAAAACTCTCGGACAGAAGTTAGAGTAGGAAATTCGATACAAGATTCGAATGGTGCAGCTCGGGAAAATGCTCTATGAGGAAGCGAAATAAAGATAGAACGTTCCAAATGGAAGCGGTTGTATTTCATGATTAGCTCAAACGGAATTTAGTTTTTAAATAATAAAGAAGTAGTATACTTCTATGCATGATGGTTTTACGTTAGAACCATGCGAGTAAAAATAAAAAGCTATACCAACTAGTGTTTATACGAATTTCTGATCAGCCTAATACTAACCGCAAGGGGAGACAAGTAAACCGAAAAAAGACGTTAATTAAGTACAAATGAATGAACTATAATAGAAGCTTCGCGTTGTGTTTTCTAATACATACTGTATTAAGTATATAATTAAATTAAACATATTAATTAAAAAATTTAAATCCAAGTTTCAAAAAATGGTATTTAATTTTAACTCATAATCAATGTAGTTCTAAACCTTTATTTGTGAAAGAACTTGCGCCACTCTTAAACCTATTCTAACTTCTGGTGCCACTGATGGATACTTCAGTATATATACGGTGTGTTTATACTGTACTGCAGTCACAGCTCTCAGTATGCAGGTGCCCTTCCAATTATACTAATTGTTAAGAATTTTGGTAAAATGCTTACTTTCTTAATATCTTGTTATGGTTAATATGGTTCAAGTTATAACATTGTCATATCCACTGATCACTTGCCAAAGCTTAACATTAAAAAAAATTTTTTTTTGAAAGTTGCCCTTATTCGCATAAAAATACCATGTATTGCCAAAATCTCCAAATATGATAAATGTCAATTTGTACTTGAATGGGTTCCAATAAATCAAATGTATGCATACAACATGTTTGTCCACGAAGTTAAAATGTCACATGCTGCTTGAGCGGCTTAACAGCTGAAAAGAGCCTTAGAAAATAAGTAACTTTTTTATATATACTATTATTCCTTTCTTCACACTGTTTCACTATATTGGTCTATTCATGCGTATATAAAGAGGCTGATGCCTATTACATGCATAACCAAGACGCAAAGATCTAAATTATTATTTAGATATTTGCCAAGACTTAATCCAAGCAATTAACTACACACACAAAAAGCGCAATACAGACCAACTATGTAACACTAACAGTTACTGAACAAAGTATGCTAAGTAATGTTTGAACATCATTTTGGGCTCGGGAGTGATAGTGGTGCCATTGTAATAATGTGTGTTATGTTGGTATAGTCTGCCAAGCATACCCTGTGTGTAGAAAGACAATCCCTCAATCTACTCTTTGTTCATGAAATTATTTCCGTTTGCACCCTTTAAACATAGGCTATTTTGATTGATAAAATATATTATCTAGTCGGGTGGTCAGACTATGTTGGTATTAAGAATAATGACGAACATGATATTGTTTATTGTTTATTTCTTTTTAAATATTGAGTTTAATTATTTGTGCAGAATTTCTTTCAATTTCAAACTGTTCTATAAGCTGTGTGCTAACTTAACCCCAAATGCCTAGACATTAGCTTATTACGCATACCAAGTGTCCGATCCGGTACCCTTAGACGAACTTGGAAGAATGTGCCATGTCAAAACCAAAAAAGCTATTATACTATAACAACTATTACGTACAACATAAAACTGCGATTATAGCACCACCAGCCTTCCATGATTTCCGCATTGTGATCGTTAGATCCGCTTAAATACACAACCGGGAAAAAGTTAAGCACTCATAATGTCAGTCGTAAATAATTGAAAACTCCATTTCCGTGTTAGATGAACGTCACTTGGAGTTCGCTGCATTAGCATTTGCTATTCAGCAACCATTTGTGTTATCGATTTGTCGCTGCTTACTTAATAAATGTCTTTTTATATCTTGGAAATTAATGACCGCACAGCTATTAAGTGCTTGGGTAGGAAGATGTTGGGTCGATTTTAAAGTCCCAATAGTTTTACGGACGTTTCCATGACTGTATATTTACCGTATGGTAATTCTTTCTATATTTGTTGGTTAATTGTTTGAAATAATATATATTTAGTTCAACATTTCTCTCTACTGTTTGTCTTGGAATTAAACCAGTTATTGATATGTTCCAGGGATTCCCAGTTGTATCAAATGTTTTAAATCAAGCCTCAGTGGTTAGTCGGATCAACTGGGTTTATAAAGGCTGACGATATTCACAGTGCCACTAACATTTATGTCGAATACAAGCTTGTAGCTTATGTTTATTATGTTAACTATAATCGACGTTAGATAAAATTTATCTTATCTTATCTTAACATTTTCACAATACCATCCATGTTGACTGCGGCATTCTATCTTGTACAGTATAGTGGCTTAGCCTTTCAAAACAAAAGTTTTCTCTGCAATTGCTTATAGTGAATATCTCAAACAAACAGCGGGCGACATATTGATTTATATCACATGACTTTCCTTGTATCCAGCTTAGTATAGCCAGTACGTATAAAGTTATACGTACCACGTGTAGTATAGGTATTGAGTTTTTCCAATAAATCAATGCGTATTTTGCGTTTTTAGTGTCATATGATATAAAGAATCTATCACTCGTTGTCAATTGAAATATTTATATTAAACTCGTTCAGGAAATATCATTAAGCTCGCCAGAGCCTCGCTTAATAAAATTTCCAAAACTCGTTTAATATAAATTGATATCAATTGACAACTCGTGATAGGTCCTCTATATATTTGGCTTCCGTTTATCTGGATGAATTTCTGAATGGATAAATAAATGTCATCAAATTTTGTCCACGCCAATTCATTTTTCAGTCAAATTTCACGTGGATTCTTGGTTACCTGCTTTCTTTCTAAGACTCTGGGACTTGCCTTCACCTGCATTCTTTTTAAGTCTTGTTTTACCATATTTTAAAAGATGTCAGAGTTTCACATGTACTCGGGATTGCATTACACAAACATAATTATCATTGTCGATCATTGTCGATCATTGCCGAGCATAGCCTTTATTTGATTTATTTCTACTGAAACATGGCAGACATATATATGTACCTCCACCCGAATTTGAACCCGGGTCGCCAGATAAGACGACAAGCGCACTTACCACCGAGCTACGGAGGCAAAACAAGCTACGTTGTGAAAAATACCGTTGTGCTACGTAATGAGCTACGTTGGCTAAACACAAATGTCACTGAATACATGCATGTAATGAATTCGGTATGAAATAACCATGTGCATATTCTTTCTTGACAGCAAACATGTATCCTACTAGACTTACTGAGGAGTATCACTTTCATGTCAATAGGTAAGTAGATTATACCGAGGTGCATGTTATTTTTAGCTTAATGGGCAAGCATTATGCTACGGATTATCATAGTAAGCATATCGTGAAGCTGTCTGCACAATGTGCTAGTACAAAGTTTGTTTATTATTATAGTGGCACCCCTATTGAAAGGGCCAGTCAATTCTGACTTATGAGACACTTACGAAATAATTCATGCTTACAGTACCTTCCCGAATCCCTTCTAGTAATGCCGGGCGTCTGGCAGAGATGGGCCAACGGTTACCATTAATTTAACTAGCTAGCGGCTGACCAACCGGTCTCATCAGTTCCAACCCGGCTTCCGCCGAGATTCGAACCTGCATGTATGTTATAAACTTTGTGCACATTTATTGACGATATTGTGATCGCATATAATTCAACATGAAAGTTACTTCTTGAATGTATCTTACTGTCGCTGTAAGCTTGCATATTTCGTGGCTGGTGTGTTATTCTATTATATAAGTACAATGATGTTATTGTAACCGTAAATTTGTCGAGCTCGTGTTTGAGTCTGTCGTGCCAACTTCTTTGTCCGATTTTCTATTATTTTATGAAACTTGTCTGGCACCGATTAAGACCGACTCATGTACAAATATATACAATGGCTGTGGTGGCCTCTTTAACGTTTTGAAAAAGAACATTTGGCATTTAACTTTTTTTCAGGTGTATACAAAGCAGGATTAAAAGTCGCTGATCTGTATTATTTAATCGTCAATCTATCAAAGTAATACTCGGGTAGAATTATATAAAGACTTAAATAAATGTTGTGCGACAATTAGTAACTTTGTGAATCTATTTTGCGACTATTTGTGTAAATAAACCGCGACCGTGTAGGTTAAAGTTTGGGCAAGTCTAGACGAATATGACTTTTAGTGGTGTAGGCATTGGATACTAATAAAACAAATAATAAATAACTACTTAGTTATTAATCGGAAATAGATTATAATACTGGATAATATATATAAACACGTATATCTAGATATGCATGAGGCGATTATGTCTAGGAGTACATACCGTACTTTGTAAATAATGGTTAGTAATGGTTTGGGCATGGAATGTACTCGTAGACTATATTATATATTCTAAAAACATTTTAGGGGCAATATTGCGTTTCATTACTCTTGAATGGTCTGTTAATACCACTAAGAAATGTTTTCGTACAATAGCGTGCACCTCGGTGAAAAGTCTAATGATTCGTTTTGCGGGTAGAAACATCTAGGTTAAGAAACCCTCAAAGTATTCAGAATTTCATTGATAGTCCATCGCAACGTCTTTCAAAAGTACGTATTTTAAGCTGAATTGAAGGGGGCAAAAAGCTGAATTGAAGGGCGTTGCATTATTGGGGAACGTATTCGATTAGCATTTAATTTTAAAGAATGCTGGGGTGTAAATCGTATGCATACATGTACTACTATTTAACGTCTTCTTGGTATTAAGAATGATTTCAACAAAGCACTATTCTGAATGTCACGTTGATCTTTTCAGTATTACTTTACGACAGGGGTGTGTCACTATTCAAACGCCGTCATTGACTCGAGCCCATTAACAACAACCAACTATTGGGAGTGTAGTAGAGGGGGTATAAAATTCCACCGCATTCATTCAACGCTCATTGAATGACCCCAATCGATGTGAATACATGCACACATATACGACGGATGTTTGCCAATAACTGCTTGTAATTCTACCTGTTTTAGCTAAAATGTGATATAACTATACAAAGGCCACAAAACAAAACAGCAAAATATGGGGCATACACGGGTAAAATATCAAACTTACGGGCTTTTTCAAGATTTTAACAGATTTCAACGTTTAACAATGGTTTGTGCCGTCTTTATTGTCGCCTTGTACAAATACCAAGATGCCGATGCCTTACAAAAGTGCTTTGTCTAATATTACCTCCCTTTCAATTAAGCAAAGAAAGCAATGATTACCTCCCTTGAAAATTGTTACTTGGCGCTTTGTCACCAGACAACGAGCTCCTGACCCGTGTTTGTTTTATTGTCCCGTATAATAGCGCCATAAAATACCAGTCTGTGAATAAAAATAGACCAGTGTACTGATGTAATGTTTTAACTATTGAGAACAATGCCATTATCCACATGAATAAATATCGAGTTCCCCTTGATCATAATGACTACATTATCGATGTAGCCACTTGATTTATCTTCGATCAACGTGACCAGGGGTTGTTAATGTACACTTTATGTTGCATGTTTCCTCTAAATCTGCAAACATGCAACAGTTTGTTGCAGAACTATATTACATGTGATAATTTAAACATGCGTTACTATATCGATGGTTTAGAACAAAAAGGTCGTAACCACCAAATCGATGTATTGAGAAAACAAGAGAAAACTTTCCGTAATTTAGTCTTTACCTGTGGGAAAACACGTTTTTAAAATTTCATTTTGGTCAATATGACAATTTCAGATTTTCATGAAAATAGAATCATAAGAAGCGCCTTGTAATGCTTATTCTAAATAAGTAAGAGTATTAAAAGGTCGTAAGTGGCACTTACGACCTTCTAATTCTAAGCCATCGATATGGGAGTTCTCGTTTGATTTTTATTGATTGGTTAATTGTTATTTTCCGCTTGTGAAATGCTCTGAAGTTTGATTGTACAGTTAGACATCGATGAAAACGTTTCTTAACTGGTACGTTTCTACACGTGAAGCGGTAACCTATGAGTAGGGCGCACCTTTTGGGATCGAGCCGTCACATGTTCAATCCCCAGCCACATCTCTTATACTTGCTATAAGTCCTCTGATCACTGTATCATACCATGCAGACACGTATTACAACCTCGTAACTAAATGCCAACACTAATATAACAAAAACAGCTTTACCCAGAAACATACAGCTACAATAATTCAAGGTAATAATGATAATACATAAAGATGCGTTTGAATTAACGTTAAAGTACAACTGAGCCAAATCGTACACGACGTTTATGAGGAACCAATGTAATGGAATGCATATCAATGGCTTAGATTAAGAAGGTCGTAAGTGCCACTTGCGACCTTTTAATATTCATTCATATTTAGAATAAACATCACAAGGCGCTTCTTATGAGCCCATTTTCATAAAAATCTGAACTTGTCATGTTGACCAAAATGAAGTTGTAAACGCTTGTTTTACCATAAGTAAAGACTAAATGTCAGACAGTTTTTCCGTGTTTTCTCAAAATATCGATTTGGTAGTTACGACCTTCTTGTTCTAAGCCAGCGATATAGTGTCTTGTGGTGAGGTCAAATTACCCTGCTTGTGTGCATACCATTCTCTGGCTACCCAATCTCTGTATGCAACTTTGCCATTAGTCAAACATTGTCAACATTTTATCAATGATATAATTCACATCACTAAAGAAAATTGGGAATCCCTGATTTATGAATCCGGTATTCAGGGTTGTAAAGATCCTAATATTAGTAGGTTCTTCCAAACTTGTAAACTTGATGATATAGAAAATATAATTGCGGATTTTATGGTGATTTGAACTAAGGTCACACCAAATTGGTAAATAATTGATTCGTTTCTTACAGAACATGGGTAATAAAGTCTGTATATAGTACCTATATCACATTGTTATAGTCTCTAAATTCATAAAATAAGATGAACAAACTCGATTTGCTCAACTACACTGGTTATTATAAAGGAAGTCGCGATTATTCACCGCATGAACTTCTAGACTGTAATCTACTTCTAGAAATGTATAAATACTTCAGAAAAGTGCAGTCGGTCCATATCGTTCCAAGTTTTCCCTTACATTACCGTACAATGTAACGAGAAATTTTTGCCCACGACCAGCAGTCGATCTCCCAAACATAGAACAATTATACACTTTCCGATGTTTCATTGGACCAAAATCCACGAAATGTAATGCTTATAAAGACAATTGATTTTACAGTAAAATATAATAAACAAACGCTATTTCTCTTGTCATAATGTTGGTCTGTTAACGTATTTAGTAAATTAAATTACATATCCACAATCGTATGTTGTGCACTATGACTCTATTGATTCCGAACATGAACAGATTTAGAACTTGTATGGTGATATTTAAAGCTGATATTTAATCACTTATCTTGTGCATGTTATGGATGATCGATACATCCACCCCTTGTAGTGAATGACAGATAGCGTGATTGTACACACTTGGAACACAAATTATTTTGCGCAGCATCTAGGCCTTCGTTTGTTGTGTCTGGATTAAAATGTTATAGTAATACCGACAGTATTATATAGCCATAACTTTGGCTTATTACGAGAAGGTCTAATACATATTATAAGATCAGCATCACAAGGCGCTCCTTATGAACATATTTTCATGAAAATCGGAAAAACTTGTCATGTTGACCCAACTGAAGTTGAAAAAGCTTGTTTTACCACAATTAAAATGTAATTTTCGGAAAGTATGTTGTTGTTTTTTTCTCAAAGAATTGATTTTGTACTTACGACCCTCTCATTCTAAGCCAGTAATAGACACTACCCTATCTAAGATAGCTATATAGAGACTGCACCGACATGTCATATACGCTAGTTTGAAACACTCAAAGCAATCTAGCTACAACATTACCCTTTTAACAAAATATTTACTACTGAATAGATTTGGACCTCAAACATGCAACGTCCCAACTGAGTCGATCGTTCTTACCACTACACCACAGAAACCGGTAACACCACACAACATAACACAACACCAAACTGAACTACTGGTATATCAGTACCATTTCGAAGATTACATTTGCTAAACAATGAATCTCGAACCTGCAACGAACATCCCGAGACGGTCTTGTTAATCTCTTCATCACCGATGCCCGTAATACATCATGCCTTATACACGTTTGTCCTTTTCCAATACTTAGCCTTTATGATCTCATTTGCAAATACAGTAATTCCTTCAATCCACGTAACTTAGTATGTGGCATACTGTATTTGCATTTTCTAGTACATGTATAATACAATACAAGACGAGATCCAACATTTCGACTTTAATTCAAGTCTTCATCAGGGATACATACACATTTTTATGTATTTTCTAAACATCCTGCTTACAATAATGCTGCAATTACATGGGCGCACTTTTAGAACCATCGACATTCTGTTCCTCTAAAACAACAACTTATATCATCACTGTTGTTCTAAGTTAGACCGAAACAAAATGATAGTGCGGTTCTAGTAACCCTTACAGCTTATTGTTAGTCACCCTAAACATTTTATTGGCGATATGTAGCGAATTCCAGAGCATTTAATCAATTATGTGCATGTAGGTATGGCAAAATGTTTTTTCAACTTTTTTTCTCAGTATATTACCAGTGTTGTAGGTTCATAAAAGGACGGGGCTCGAACCCGCGACCTCCCGCTTGCAATTCAGGTGCTCTACCAACTGAGTTACCCGGCTGACGACAGTACGTAGTAACTGTATCAGTCAAATATTGGCCCTGTGACACCAGAACCACAATGTTGATTTGTTTTGGCCTTATTGTGACAGCATGCGATGTTATGGTGGAACAACGTATATGATTAATATGTTTCTGATATGATCGCATGCATGTCTGATATAAAGTAGCACCGTGATAGAGTCGAGAGGTGTCTGTGATGTGTCTGTCCAATCTATTATTTATAGCTATACTCCCTAAACCACGGTCCTGTCAATGTGTCATATATAATATTGCATATACAATGTATATTGTTCTCCTGGGTATGATATATCGATGGCTTAGAATGAGAAGGTCGTAACAACCAAATCGATATTTTGAGAAAACACGGAAAAATTGTCTGACATTTAATCTTTACTTATGGTAAAACAAACTTTTACAACTTCATTTTGGTCAACATGACAAGTTCAGATTTTTATTAAAATGGGCTCATAAGAAGCGCCTTGTGATGCTTATTCTAAATATGTATGAATTTTAAAAGGTCGTAAGTGACACCTTCTAATTCTAAGCCATCGATATATTGGAAACAAATAAAGCTACTGGTTCTGCGGAAGTGATGGAAATAGGTAATGCATCTCCAGGACGGTTACTTTTGATGATTTACTATGACTACCATGTTTGGACAATTCTGAAGGTTTGTATTCAAAGCTAAGTCTTCAATTTTGCAACTGGTCATAATACAGTCGGATTATGACTCCTGACCATATACTGGAAGGAGAATAATGAAAGTTAAAGGGACTGTGTCACGTTTCAGCGTATAGCAAAAATCAAATATAATTGTTGAATATTCAATATATTTAGGCATAGATGCCTGTATATCCCATAAACAAGCTCACTAATAGAAAATATAACTTGCGAAACATCAGTATTTTGTTATTATTTAAGTATTTTAACTCTTTTAACCAAATACTTCATAGATGTTTAGACTGAAGTGTGTTTATGTTACTGACCGATCTAGTGAATAATATTTCTAATAAATCAAACTGAAAGGAAAAATTACGCAGTGAATAAAAAGAAAAACACACTGGTGTGCGCGATGTTGAAAATGGTTCAAATTGATTATTTGCAATAAATATTTCTTAAAACAACAGTCAACAATGTTCTATTATATAAATTCTTGATTTGGTATACTTTATAAAAAAAATCGCTCCATCTGTGAGGCAGGCCCATTAAGAACTAGTTTGATAGTTCGCATTATATGGTGAATGATCCACGTATAAAGAGGTTGTGCCATAATAATATATGGAATACTGTAATGCATGTACAATTCAAAGACAGAAACGGCTGCAGTGACTAGGCGTCCACACAAGGGATCTCGTCATTAATTTACTCCAGCTGCATGTAGTTGCGTTTTTATTGACATTTTATTACTCGTTTTATTCCACCGAATATATGTAATGGTATTTGATGCAGTTTGTTTGCTATTTAGCATGGGGCAAAACAAGTAATTTATTTGTATCGATGTGACGTCAATTTTGTGTGATAGTTTCTTCTGAAAGTTTCAAACACAAACTGTGTTTCAAGTGTTTATTAGACGTTACAATGACTACAGCAGTTTCAAGCTCGGTGAATCATTCTTAATGCACGTGATTCTCAAGTAGACATGTATTCATAATTATCTACAACATTACTCCAACAACACATTAACCCAATTCTCACATACTTACATAGATGCATGATATAATTGAGAGGTTACATTACTGCTAGGTTACTGTTTTATCAAAGCACTTAGTACGAAAATCATACATTTGCTGTTCAGTACCACAGGTAACTGTATCGTTGAAAACGAAATAAAACGAAAAAAATAACGAAAAAAAAACGAAAAAAAAAATTGATTTTTTTATTTTTCTTTCTTTTTCTTATAGAAAATATAAATTAAAAAAATATTTTTTTTCCTTTTTTTCTTTTTCAACGATACAGTTACCTGTGTTCAGTACAGCTCTTTTCCGACTGTGAAGTATGGTAATTGTAGGTTCAATATGAATAATTGTTCAGTTAATTATCACATGTACATGTCATATTTCTTCAAAACTTGCAGTTGTAAAAAACTGCAAAGAATTTCAGTTTGAACGTACGAGGGTTGTCCCAGTTAATCATGTACTTTGCTAATCACACAAAAAGTATTCAAAACATTTGTTTCAAAATTTCCCGATGATTAATGAATATGTCTTTGGTGGGTATCCGGAATTTCATGAAAATGTATCAGAAAATGTAAGTTTATGATTTCTGTAATTGCTTTGATAGTACATGTGTCTCGTGATGTGTACAACTAAGTGAAAACGAATTTTTAAACGTCAATTGCATGTTACAGGAAAACTCAATTGTGAACAGCTGCCGATTCAATAAATAATACTAATGCGTCGAAAGATTAAACGCAGTTAGACCCATTTTAACACAGTTAAGCATGAGCTTAGTTTACAACCGTTCTTATTTAACTTTGAAAAGACTGTATAAAGTACAGAATTCGTATACATGGCATATGGTATATGTTTATGTAAAAATAAAATATGAGTATATGAGTATTAATCAGTTAATTGTCACTAGCAGTTCTAATTTTCTAACTTCCATTTTTATCATGTTTTCTGTATATGTGATGTTTCCGTAGAACGGTTCTCCCATGTGTTACATTCTGCGATTGTTCCCGGTAACTCGTGTTTGGCACTTTCTGGAAGTCGTAATGCTAAAACAACGACTAGCATACACATACCTCCAAATATGGCACCAGGAATCCATAGCGCTATCAGAGCCTAAAAATAGTGGGAACTGGCACATTGAGTTAAAATAAATATAATTCTAGTATCATATCATAGCACTTTTATTTTGAATTCAAGTTAAAGGGCACACAATAATAGTTTATAAGAAATAGGTTCCTTAAATAAAATTTAAACATGTTGTAAGCTTGCGTTCGAGTGACATTCGTTATATATCTCTTAGTACGTGGTCATCTGGTTAACCAATCGTAACTACGCGGACGTTTCCGTAACTGAGAAATACACGCCGAGGAGTTCTGGTTGCTTGTTAACATAATGACACCTCGCATCGAGGGAAGAGGCAGGCACCTGTCACGTACTCAAGGTGCGTTTTTCTAGGTCTCTGTCGAATATGCCGAGCATAGCCTTTATTTGCTTTATTTCTAGTGAAATATGGCAGGCATATACACCACCCGGATTTGAACCCGGGTCGCCAGATTAGACGGCAAACGTATATAGAATAAGGCCATACCAAATCGTATTTTTGTTTAGCGTCCGCCCCAAGTTCGAAAACCTATCTAGCTATCCTGAGACAAAAAGCAAAACACTCGAAAAAAAAAACCCAAGTCATAATGACTTCTATCATCATCATTATACATGTAGGCCTATGGCTAATAAATATAAATTATATCGAGTGTTGTCAATCATAATAACTTACTGAAATAACTTAAAACATGTCTGTGTAGAAGTTACTGCTGTGTACGGGTTGTGGTCATGATGGTGAATAAGTATGATGGGTATGAAAACCATATCTCAATGGCTTTTGAAGATATAGGAGGTTGCAAATTTTGTTGTTCTTTCTTTCCCAAGATGCCCAAACCTATCCGTCCTCGGACGCTAAACGAAAAAACGATTTGGTATGGCCTAAACTCATTATTATAACTACCGTGCCTGGTGGATAGCATCTATACCTGCACCTCTACCTCTCCGTTCATCTCTAATTATATAATGCAAGAATTTCAATATTTACTTAAGCCAGAGTTCCCTTTTTATACCTTATGGATTAATGACATTCTACTTTAACCATTACTAAACGGACAAAAATAAGCTATGGGTAACTTAAAATAGCATATATTTGTACTCACTAAGTTGCTAGCAAATGGTGCTAATATCCCACCAATTCTGGAGATAGATGAAGCAATCCCGAGTCCACTATTTCTGTATAATATACCATAATAATTCAATAACTACTATAGTGCGCCCACGATAATGTGATATTTACAAACATTGACTGCATTGGTCTACTGTTGCAAAATTGGTTGCTTAAATAAAAACATGGTCAAGTCGATACCTAAATAACACGGATAAATCGTTTCCGCTTATGTGGCCTATACCAAATATTCCGCGTTTCTCGTTATCCTGGGCGCACTATAGTATATATAAAATCGCACAAGGGAGACAACTCTAAATTCATTAAACTGTTGGCAATAGTAGTAACCGAGTTACCTTTCATAACAATAGGGCCTAATGCTCGTATCCTAAATATTTTTGGAGATTTATCATGCGTTGATTGCACATGAACATTCCTCACGACGAATAGTCAACCTCCGAAATGTATTTATTTTTCGATTATCTAATATTTAACTTCGATAAAGAACTTTCTCTTAATTAATAAAGATGAATCCACAAAATTTCACACGAAAGACTTTCAACTAAATTTCAAACAATGTAATGGTAAGAAAATAGAATGGTTTTACAGAACATGACGTTCCGTATATAAATTAACGAAGTCACATGGGACCGTAAAACCTCAAAATAAAAACCATCCTTGGTACTATTTGATATTAAATGTTGCTAATGATTGCATTGGTCTTGCTACAGCCATGACTTAGATCATAAAGAGCAAAATATTTACAGTGGAGCTGTAAATCAAGGCATTAATGTTGAGAAGTTTTTAATATTGGTGTGGTCTTAATGTCTTACTTTACATTTTATAAAACATACCTGTAATTTGTAGGGTATATTTCTGGTGTATATAAGAACACAGTACTAAAACATCCGGTACTTGCTGATTTACCGACCAATGAAAATATCTTCGCCATGGTACTAACTGTTTCATTATCAGCTATGAAGAGAAATGTTTAGTTTATTAAAACAGTTATTAGTATGCGGTTTCCATCGATGAACAAATCTTCTCAGCTTGATTCAAGAAATGCTGAAAAATATTTAAAAAAGATTATGTATATTAAAGTTTGTTTCTATTGTATATTTGCTTTAAAGCTTGTCACAACTTATTGAAGTCTTGGTATATCCATAGTTGATGGTCAGTTAGATGTTTGCCTATAACTACCTCACTAGCATGGACACCATCAGGGGAGAGCGAGAAAAAGAGGAAGACTCAAAGAGACGTTGAGACGAACAATCAATACTGAGATAAGGACCATGGGGAAGACACTTTGAGAAATTGAAAAGATTGCCAAAGACATGAAGCAACGGAGAACTCTGGTAGCAGCGTTATGTGCCAACCGACACGAAGAGGATAACTAGCTGACCATAACTACATTTGTATAATAATCTCGTGAATTCGATTAAACGCTTATTGTCAACGAGTTTTCTAATTATTCAATTATTTAAGATCGCTGATTCTTCTTGGTGGTATCCAAATCGGTACTAACTACCCTTTTCACAAGAAACGAATAACTTCTCCACACGGCAGAAAAAAATCGACATTAATTAAAATTAAATGGAAGGGTATAAACTACCGCGACCGTGAACCAAACCGTATTGTTAAGCTACAAATCCAGCACACTAACCACTGGATAGCGAAGTGTTTCCCAATATAAAGTGTGTGTGAGTGTGGTTGGGGGAGGGGGGGGGGGGGGTCAAAGACGTCATAGTTTGGTATTGATGCAACAACTTGATGTTCCCTGTTGGGCTATATACATATAAATTTGATTTATATTACTTTGTGTCATTAATGAATCGCAAATGTTTTACTATTTTTGTATTCTATAACCTATATAATTTTGTTTGGAATATTTCCAAGAATGCAATATTATCTACCAGGCTAGTGGTATTGTTGGATAACCAAGTGAGAGAATGTCATGAGTTTCTATAAATAAGAAAGTAAATTAAATTTATTTGTTGAACGCCCAAGAACAACTTTAGTGTTGCCAAATATTGGCATTTGAATACGTATTTACTTTACGCGTAGGAACATGTAATTTGATTTGGGGTCGATCTTGAAACAAGTTATACAAATTATATGTAATCATTATCCGCCCCATGGCTAGTGTATGACCGAGGAACTGAAAACAAACTTTAATTGTTGCTAGGCAACGTAGTTCGTAATGCTAAACTTTATTATTTCGTCTTCGATATGAAACTGTCAACACTCCGGCCTCCCACACTATAATACCGTGCAGACACTCTTCCACTAGGCTATCGATGCGTCTCACCTATCATACCATGCGGACGCTCTACCACTAGGCTATTGAGTCTCCACTATCATATCAAGCGGAAGCTCTACCACTAGGCTATCGAGGCGTCTCCACTATCATATCAAGCGGAAGCTCTACCACTAGGCTATTGAGTCTCCACTATCATATCAAGCGGAAGCTCTTCCACTAGGCTATTGAGTCTCCACTATCATATCAAGCGGAAGCTCTACCACTAGGCTATTGAGTCTCCTCTATCATACCATGCGGACGCTCTACCACTAGGCTATCAAGGCGTCTCCTCTATCATACCATGCGGACGCTCTACCACTAGGCTATCGAGGCGACTCCACTATCATACCATGCAGGCACTCTTCCACTAGGCTATCAAGGCGTCTCCTCTATCATACCATGCGGACGCTCTACCACTAGGCTATCGAGGCGACTCCACTATCATACCATGCAGGCACTCTTCCACTAGGCTATCGAGGCGTCTCCTCTATCATATCAAGCGGAAGCTCTACACTAGGCTATTGATTCTCCACTATCATATCAAGCGGAAGCTCTACCACTATGCTATCGAGGCGTCTCCACTATACGTACCGTAAGAATATTGTAAAGCTGTTGCAACAATCAGAGAGATTCCTGCTGAGGCAAAGAATAAAATCATTGTCTTCTTTCGTCCAATCCTGCAATAATTAACAAATATATAACATTTATTTAAAAAGTAACGAAACAATCGAAACGATTCAAACTCAGAACTACAAACAATGTATATTAATGATGATACTAATTATTATTATAAAGACTTTCTTGTACTAGGAAATTTATACAGCATTATGTCTCACAAAGTATTCGAAACATCCCCTAACTGGTAGAGCACTGAGTTGATGCAATGTCCTGGCCTACATTCACACACCATTTATCATCTACAGTGCGTCCAAAGACAAATGGGAACGGTAATGAATATAACCTCGTCCGGCAGGTTAACATGTTTATCTATGTTTAACTGGAGTAACTGGGGGTAATTGTAGCCTGTCTAACATGTTTTATGTTAAGAGAGACAACTCCTCAATCTACTCATTTTTCATGAAATTATTTCCCTTTGCGCCCTCAAACATAGGTAATCATAATTAAGCCCAAAATAAAATCTAGCTAAAATTGAAAAAAAATGCAACTTGATTGATAAAATATATTATCTAGTCGGCTGACCAGACTAGGGTAATTGTAGTCCCCGATATTCTTCATAAAATGTCTTCACGTAAATTATTTACTAAACTAGACTCCGCTGAAAAAAAAAGAATTTTATCATATCTGTAAACATATGCGTAGAAGAGTTTCAGATCAAAAGGTATAAAGAAGTATATAGCCCTTAAAAGTATAGAAGACGTACTTGTTGAAGAGATAAAACTCGAGCAGTAACGCGGGTACCTCAATAACTCCACTCATGAAGAAGTTGACAAATCTATCACCAGCTAGATGTGATGAGACTAACGTCATTCCAAAATAAGTCCCCGTAGCAACAATCCTGGTGAATAAAGATATTGTACAATTTACTTTGAGTAAGACGCGATGGTGTCAATCAAAATAATTACATAATATCAAGCGCTACTTTTATAAGGAAATAATTCATACGATATTCGTTTGACAGACGGATACTAGCTTATCCGCCACCATCCAGATACCAACTATGTATAGAACGGTTAAAGGGAACTACCATATTGAGTAAGTGTCCAAGGAATGTTCACTAAATGACGCCAAGGAACATAAGAAACGTGTATGGATGGGTAACAGGGAATATAAACGTCTACTAAAATGAAGCCAATTAAAATACAGTTCTCCGAACATCAAAACAGAGAGCAATCGACCGATGAACGTTTATCAAATATCACACTTCTAAAAGCGGACATTTCTTTGACATTTTCAAATGGTTACTCCTGTGGATCTTTGCCCCCATATCTAATAGGATGTATGGTCAATACATTGGAATTCCTCACCGAATGTTCACCACATCAACTTAACTTTAAGAGGGAGTCAGGCGGTGTCGCAGACGGTACTGTTTAACTTTAAGCACAATGCGCTGTTTTTGCGAGTGTCATTGATGGTTTTATGTTGAATTTATGTTTTGATGTATAGATTTCAATGCTAAACGTATGTTTGATGGTTGTCATATATAACGATGTAACCTACTTACCAGGAATACCATAAAATGAAGGTGTTTATACGAAGTTTAGGGTTCTTCAAAATATCTATAACTGTATATTTTTCTACCCCATCTGTCTCTAGGGTTGTCTTAACATCCTCGCTCTTATCATTATCAACATTGGTTCTTGTTTCCAAGGAGCTGTCGCTCTGTGATGAAGAGTCGGTGCTAACAGCTGGCTGATCTGTTAGATTAATACTCTCTTCCAATGCACGTTCAGCTAACCTCACATCCGTGTTGTTCCATCTTGCAGCTTTCCTCAACACCGCTTTGGCTTCCTTCATTCGTCCATTTGAGACAAGCCATCTCAAAGACTCGTCGAGCATCCTGATATAAAACAAGAGCCAATGAATATAAAGGTTCAAAGAGTATTCTTCCATGTGAGACAAGCCATCTCAAAGAATTGTAAAGCACCTTGATATAAAACAAGAGAGAAAAATATTCAAATTGTGTTCTTCCATTTGAAACAACAAAGATTCGTCAAGCATCCTGCATTTAACTAGAAAAATCATGAATCAACTTGTTTTTACAGTGTTTTCAATTTGACACCTGAATGTAGTTCAATCGATAATAATATATATCAACTTTACGCATGTAACACAAAAGACAGTCCATTATTTGCAACAAACAAACATTTTTGTCTACACGTATTTGCATAATTATTAAATACTGTAGCGCACAGACAAACAAAAAAGGGACAATAAGCAAACCTATACACTCACCCTGGAATGGATATCATACTGCGGACTGCGGAATTTCGGGCATACGGTATTTATGAATGATAACTACATTATAGGTACTGTACGGTTGTCGAGTACGTAACAAGAAACAGCATACCACCACTCAAACAAGGCGTAGAATGACGTCACAGCTAACGCAATTTGTAAATATCTCCAGCTGACATCTCTGAACAGGTATCCATACAGCGTAAGAATCATCATACCAATTGACCAGGCGATAAATGTAGCAGCTTCCGTGTGAGATCGCAGTTCCTTTGGGAACATTTCCAGTCCAAGTATCTTCCCCGTACATACCATACCCTGAGTAACACAAGCACACTATTAACGTCAAAGTTTCACGATACAAAAACATTTAATGAATATGTTATTGCTTTCCGTGTGAAAAAATACTATAGTCGATTCAACCCATACTTGAATAACGGAAAAAAAGCACAGGGACTTTGGAAAAAACGCTACGTAATTTGACGAGATGCAGTGTAACTAATCAAATTATTGATATTGAACACGGTCCTTGTCGAAACAAATTAGAATGCAATCATTTAAAGACAGTCGGTGCCGAGCCCAAAAGAGTTTATTCAAATTAAATTTCTTTATTATCTCCCTTACGCTTTTATGGCATTACGTGTAACAAGAGCGCCGCCTACGAGTACTGGACGCTCGGCTATCTAGTTCTTAATAGTACCCTCGTTCATATGTGAGTGAACATTCTAAAACTGGGATAACTCACATATAGCTCAAATGATTATTTTAGCATTGCCAGTATGAGCTATCCTTGTGATTGCCAATAACAATGTTGAGTTTCAAGTGAATTGACTTTTTTCTTCGAAACGTATCGCTAATAATAACAACACCATTGTTCTGTGCGAGAGACATTCAAAGAAATCTATGAGGTAAATGTAACATGCACCTTTCTTTATGTACTCAGCGTATTTTGTAGTCTGTTTACCTGTTGGAAGGTCCCCGCGATCAGGCTTAGAACCAACAACATGTAGATGTTCTGTGAAAAGGCCATAACGATCATTGTTAACATAACTCCAAGATGGGAGATCACGTGTACAGTCTTACGTCCAAACCGGTCAGCAACATGGGACATGATCATTGCACCAAGACCTTGACCAGCTAATGCAAGAGACTGGGCAAGTGCAGCCAGATTAGCTCGCGAACATACTAGATCCCACTGAAACGAAATAAATAGTTGTTTATTTAATTTATTTCGTTACGAGGTACAAAAAAGCCTACTTATTATGTACTTTTCATATCCTAGCATTTAACGCAAAGCACTATGCATGAAGGCGTACAGTACCCATCAATGATTTGACTGTAACTTCACATACTTGTCCATGACCTAGATTCGAACTGTCCATAACCTATATTCGAACTGTCCATGGCCTAGATTCGAACTGTCCATGACCTAGATTCGAACTATCCATGGCATAGATTCGATCTTTCCATGACCTAGATTCGAACGGTCAATGACCTAGATTCGAACTGTCCATGACCTAGATTCGAACTGTCCATGACCTAGATTCGAACTGTCCATGACATAGGTTCGAACTATCGTTGACCTAGATTCGAACTGTCCATGACCTAGATTCGAACTATCCATGACCTAGATTCGAACTGTCCATGACCTAAATTCGAACTATCCATGACCTAGATTTTAACTATCCATGACCTAGATTTAACTATCCTCTCATCAGTAAGCGAAAGCGTGAAACACCTGGAGTCGGTATATGTATCTTATTAGAATTAGACTCACATACATGTATATGAGAACGTTGAAAAACTTAGCAACAAATAAAGCAACAACATCACAAATTATGCATAATATGCCCTAAACTGGTACGTGTGTGCTTTGGTTAATTCCCTGTATATATTAGCAAACATAATACGTTCAAGTTGAGATATCCGGAGTTGTTTTGCCAAATAAATTTCATGTCATTATAGAGTTCCTTTGGAAGGTCATAACTTTTTTAATACTTGAACTTTTTTGACAAACATCTTTCTTTATTGTCTATAGGAAAGATACATCCTACTGAAAATGCAAAAACAGCTAAAATACCTTGGCTTATACATGTATCTACACATTTGTAACTGTAATTGAATATCATATCAATAGTAGATCTATCAAATTACCTCATAAGCGTATGATTTGTCATAAGTGTAGGTAAATTTGTCACAAGATCGTTCTGTTGCGACAATCTTTGAAGAGTTTCCAAACCGCTCGATGACGCCATAACTGCATTTGTTGACGTCATATGTTATATTTCCCTCCGTTGATGTGTAACTGACGTCTGATACATCACACTTGAAATCAGGTATAAATCCTGAAATTATAAATGGTGGAAAACAATCAAACATAGTATTATCTCACCAATCTGTTTTTACCTTTCAATTTTTTTCAACCCCCTTTTGTGCTCACCTCGCTAAACCATACGTACGCAAATCAAGAACCTTTGAAGAAAAAATGCAACTGAAAAAAATATTTTTCTGTGTCCAAATTGTAAACAAAAGTTTATACGGTCAAAATATACAATCTACTATTACGGTGTAAAAACAGGTATAAATGCTTATATAGCTGGTCTAGTTTGCGAGAGAAAAAAAATCGTGTTTTTAAATATTTCTCTGTAATTATTACACCTACAAGTAGCCTATGAAATTTTGCACGAATAAATGAAATATATCTACCTAATACACACTGAAATTTCAGCATCATCAGTAATGAGTTAAAAAAGTTTTGTTCATAAGTTCTATGAAACATACTTGTAGTTTTGTATGAAATATCAAGTTAGAAGACTTGATATTTGCAACAGCAAATTGCACGGTCACGTACGGAAGCCCTGGATGGACATTTATTATTTAACAATTATAAATAATTATTATCTATCATTTAAAACTTATTATCTATAGTTTATTATTTATTACTGAACACTACTGTTTCCGGCGGGAAATAAAATATACGACTCGAGTCGATTATTCAAAAGGATATACACAACGTAACACAAGTACAATTATGTGAAAGGCGTTCTACTCATATCCATTGCAAAGCAAAATAAGTCACTGAGGGTAACTTATGTTTGTTGTCATTCAACTTCAATTAAGCTTTAATTTCATGGTCCATTTCCAAGGTGTTTGAGTTAGGCGGAGCTGTAAGTTGGCGAGTTAGGCGAAGCTGTAAGTTCGCAACCGCCAACTAGCTAACTGGGAACTTGGCATTGGCCCAACATGTGACTAACGTTGGATGTGCTATGTCGCGACGTCGGCAACCAAAACCAAATGACGGTACGACACCCGACATCGAAATCCCGATGTTGATGTGCTCCGACGTCGCCACGGTGAATACTTGATATCGTCACCTTCAATATATTATAACTATATATGATGGTATGTTAGATAGTTGACAGGGTCATCTCAATAAGTGGACGATTAAAATGAGTATCCTATTAAAAACTGATAGTAATGCCAATTACCAAACGATAAACTCATATATTATTGTTAGATGTCTGTTGTTCAAAAGTATTAACACCAGAGTGATGATGACAGGCTTTATAAATGTGATTTTGTAAAGTTATTATTATTAATTATAGGAAAGTTGGAAAGGTATTGGATTTGAAGAACTGTACTTTTCTCGAAAGTGTTGATGTGGTGAATAAGTCACACAGCAGATGTGGTGCCGCGATATCTGCCATCAGTGAATTAAATACACAATCCTGGACTTAACTTGGTGATGGAATACGTTAACGCTGGTTTAAAGTTATGTGAAATTGTTCTTCTACTCTTTTGTGAACATTATGCTGTTGCGAATGCGGCATTTGAAGTAAATATTTCACATCTTTGTGGATATTAACTCTTACGTCGCAAAAGAACATCAGAGACTTGATGGAGAGAAAAAAACTCAGTAGAAAATTATGGAAGCCCTGGAGGGCACTTTGGCTTGTGACTTTTGATATGTGACTTTTGACTTGTGACTTATGACTTGAAACTTACGACTTCTGATTTGATTAGGCACTGGAGGGCACTTTTGACTTGCGACTTGTAACTTGTAACGTATGACTTGTGACTTCGAACTTGTTTCATTTTATAAATAAATGTACGCTCATTATATTGCAAGGCGTGGATGGTGACGGAAGTGTTTGAATCGGAATTTTAACTGTTGATGTTCTAGAAAGTCAGTTAAGTCGGCATTTAATTAGTTTTGAAGGACTCAGATCGTCGGGCGTCGAACAGTTATTTTTGACATCTAGAATACCGTTCATGTAATAGAATACATGTTCCAATAAAAAGATATTTCATTGTGCAACTTGGAATTATACAAGTCATGTACATACATTACTAGGGTTTGTCTCATTTCTATTATCAGAATGAGTTGCTGCTGTTGAGTTGCTACTGTTGAGTTGCTGATGTTGAGTTGCTGCTGTTGAGTTGCTGATGTTGTTGAGTTGCTGATGTTGTTGAGTTGCTGATGTTGTTGAGTTGCTGATGTTGTTGAGTTGCTGATGTTGTTGAGTTGTGGTTGTTTAGTTGCTGTTGTTGAGTAGCTGTTGTTGAGTTGCTGCTGTTGAGTAGCTGTTGTTGAGTTGCTGTTGTTGGGTTGTTGAGGTTTAGTTGCTGATATTGTTGCTGTTGTTGTTGAGTTGCAGTTGTTGAGTTCCTGCTGTTGTTGAGTTGCTGATATTGAGTTGCTGTAGTTGTTGTTGTTGTTGAGTTGATGTTGTTGAGTTGCCGGTGTTGATTTGCTGATGTAGAGTTGCTGTTGTTGTTGAGTTGCTGATGTAGAGTTGCTATTGTTGTTGAGTTGCTGATGGTGATTTGCTGATGTAGAGTTGCTGTTGTTGTTGAGTTGCTGATGGTGAGTTGCTGTTGTTGTTGAGTTGCTGTAGTTGTTGAGTTGCTGCTGTTGTTTAGATGCTGATGTTGTTGAGTTGCTAATTTTGTGTAGTTGATGTTGTCCAGTTGCTTTTGTTGTTGAGTTGCTGCTAATGTAGCAACTAAATGCGATGAATGTTTGCAGTTACATAATGATTAATTTAGTTTTGTTTGCATCGCTGAGAGAAATCGGCGGCTCATTTTTAAATTACATAATTAGCATTATTCATCAATTTGGGGACGTGTATCTTTATATGTAGAATCATAAACTCGATCACATTATAAGTGTTCAGTGACTTAATTGAATTTCATAAAATTTACAGACTTCGCTAACATCTATAACAAAATGTCAGAAAACTAAAAAGGACTCTACAAATAATTATTTTATTTTTCTAAAAAAAAAACTCCCCCCCCCCCGCATCCTACCCCCCCGCATCCTACCCCCCGCATCCTACCCCCCCCGCATCCTACCTACCCCCCGCATCCTACCCCCCTGCATCCTACCCCCCTGCATCCTAACCCCCCGCATCCTACCCCCCCCGCATCCTACCCCCCCCCGCATCCTACCCCCCCCGCATCCTACCCCCCCCGCATCCTTCCCCCCGCTTCCCCTCCCGCATCCTACCCCCCCGCATCCTACCCCCCCCCGCATCCTACCCCCCGCATCCTACCCCCCCCCGCATCCTACCCCCCCCGCATCCTACCCCCCCCGCATCCTACCCCCCCCGCATCCTACCCCCCCCCCGCATCCTACCCCCCCGCATCCTACCCCCCGCATCCTACCCCCCGCATCCTACCTACCCCCCTGCATCCTAACCCCCCGCATCCTACCCCCCCCCCCCCGCATCCTACCCCCCCCGCATCCTACCCCCCCCGCATCCTACCCCCCTGCATCCTACCCCCCGCATCCTACCTACCCCCCGCATCCTACCCCCCTGCATCCTTCCCCCCCGCATCCTACCCCCTATCCTACCACCCCTGCATCCTTCACCCCTGCATCCTTCCCCCCCGCATCCTACCCCCACATCCTACCCCCCGGGCAGGAACCTACCCCCCAGCCCAGGGCAGGACCCTTTCCCCCAGGGAAGGACCCTACCCCGGGACATGATCCTTCCCCCAGGACACTACCCAAAGGGCAGGACCCTACCACAAGGGCCGGACCCTAACCCCAGGGCAGGACACTAACCAAAACATTATTTCAATTTGATCTGATCGACGGGTTGGTTTCTATCTTCAATTGTGCTTTTAAGCATTATTAAGTTGCTAATACTATCTGAACATACTTTAAATTTTAATGAGGAAATAATTAAATTTTGAAAATTTTATCAGTATTATATATATAGCAACGTTCACTCGGTCCTTAATGTGAAAATGTAGGATTCGGACATGGAGCCATATATTGACGGTGCATGCAGAGTTATTATACTAAGTGAATTTGTATAAACAACGCTTACTCGGCCCATAAGACAGAATTGAAATAATGTTATATGAAAATGGATAATTGTTGGGACTCGGACTCGGAGCATATCATGACCGTGCGACCACATACACGCGTCATGTAGTTTGTTCGTCTCTTACTAGAAACAAAC